>CM050447.1:7512500-8762500 GCA_027563935.2 Costus lasius | reverse complement strand
AAGGGAAGATCAAGCCAGCGCCTCCTCCAGAAGAAGTATTACTGTTGTGGCTAAAATTAGTACTACCGTTGGAGAATATGGACGCGCCGCTCATGGAGGCCGAGGACGACGACGTGGTGGATATTGACGTGGGTTGATAGAGAGCGTCGACCCCAGCGGCGGCTCCCGGATGATCGGAAGCAGCAGCAGCAGCAGCCGCGGCCGCAGCCGCCATGAGGGTGGCCTGCATGAGCTGGCGCTGGCGGCGGCGGGAGCGGGAGCGGCGGTTCTGGAACCAGTAGAAGACGTTGGCGTCGCCGACGGAGCCGAAGCGCTCGAGCAGCTTGCGGATCCTGACGGTCTCGTCCTTGGGGGGATTGACCATGCCGCTGTTGAAGATGGACTCGAGAATGAGGATTTGCTCCGGCTTCGGCGTCCACCGGGTGCGCACGGGCTCCGTTAGGGTTCGGTCCGGAGTGGCTCTGTGGAGGCTGGCGCCGTTGCTGAGGCCGTGATACTCTTGGTTCAGATCACCCATGGTGAGTATATGGAAGGAATGAGAAGAAGAGGAATTGGGAGGAGGTGTACGTACTAGTAGTAGTGTGACTAGAGTCAACTGGGTGTATAATTAAGATGAGGAATTGAGGAAGGGGGAGTTTATATATATACATTGCATGGACAATGTATAGGACAAACAAATTAAGCAGTATTAAATAGAGGTGTTGGATCATGATACATGACCTATAACTTATTTTATAGGCAGTATGTGGAACAATGCCCCCCTTAATTAAGGGACAATAATTTTAGAAAGATCCTCTAAATTTGATAATATCTTCTTATACATGCACTTAGTGTCATAGTTTGTCGAATGAGAATGATCGATATCGTGTGAGGTTTACATGAGTGTATTTGGAGCAAATCTACATTACTTGGGGCTTCATACAATTTTACATAAATTCTTCTTATGATTTTTATCCTAAAAAAGTGATCAAAATATATAGCGGCATATGGCCTCTTAAACAATTTAGTTTATTAGGGCTGACGTAGCTAGTATGGGCATGCATGCCACCAAAAGTGGGCACAAGCAAAGGCGAAAGGGAACGAGCAAGTCTGAGGCAAAGATTAAAAAGGAGGTACAAAATAATTAGTAAATTTGCAAATAAGCAATTAAGTACACAATCAAATAAGGGTATATAAGTTGGAAAGGAAGAAAGAGAGAGTGCATATGGGAGCAGGAAATGAAAGGGTTGGGTTGGCTTTGTGCCCTGCCGCGGGAGGCTGCAAAATTGCATGCATGTTTAATCAAAGTTGTCTCTGTCCCTATTTTCTTCCATAAAATTGAGTTAATTGAAGCGGTGGTTAATTTATATGTGATTTTTAAGACATAAGAGGAACCACTTGAAGCTAAATCTAGTGTAAAGAGAACCTAATCAAATTCTTCGGTCAAGCAAATTACTGCTTTCATTTGCTATTATAATTATTATTAACAGTTTTACTTACTAATGTGACAGAATTCATGTAAAATTGTAAGTTTGTTGGTGGTCGCTATGTATACACATTACTGGTGCAAAAAAAAAAAGTGCAAAAGATATTCATTTCTTTGATTCTTAAACTAGTTAAGTAATGATAAATGAATATTCATTGCATTATACAAATAAGTAAATCAAGATCCTAGATTCAAATCCTACCTTCACCGCTAACAACCACTTGCCTTCTTGTAGGAAAAGGAAAAGAGCAAATAATCCATGTTCTCAATTTAACTATATGAGGCTCTATTACTATTTGACTTCAAAAGGAACGACAACAGAAGCAACAAAGGACATAAACTTAAAAGTGGGGAAAACAGATGGAAGAGAGAAAAGGCAAAAAAAAAAAGAAAAAAGAAGAATAGTCCCTCCATATAAAACTTGTCTTCACCACCCTGAGGATTTAACTATTTCCATTCTTTACATGATGTTAGCTGATTAACTTGGAAGGAGTTCCACTAAAGCATGTGTTGTTGCTCTTTCTTCACATGGTCGCCCATGAACAATTGCTCTCCGCCGTATGCAAGTTCAACTTAACCACCATGTGGCCTTCTCTCCTGTGATGTTAATTAACAACAAAAGTAGAGGTCAGTTTGATACAAGCATACAAAATCATCACTTTGGTGAGCAGAGGCAGCATCTTCAATTGCCAATATTTCTTTTTGCCTTTCCTTTTTAAAAGCCTTGGAGGCAACAGATCCTTATTGTCAAATGCAGCAGATGGTAAAGCACATCTGACCGAAACAACCTTTTGGCTAATTGTCGGAGGAAGTTGCTAACTAATTATTAATGTCTTCGAATACTGACTTCTAATGTGCAACATGTGTAAGACAAAAGCAGTTGACCTCTCTTTATAGCTCTAATCCCTCCTGATATTAACTAATATCTGGCTGTTGAGTACTCATGTGATTCCCCCTACTTGCTGTACATTGAGATTTTGAGACATGGAATGATCATGTTTCTCTCACAAATGGGTGACAATTAACCAAGAATCTTGAGGTAAAGGGGGTTGTTTTACATTATGATGTTCCATTATTCTAGTTGTACATGTTTTGGATACAAAAGGAGATCTACGAAATGCACAAACAAATGGTTGCACGCACAGAAATCAACAATAGAGGGGACAAAATATTCTTTACGACTAACCTAATGCAATGATAAGGGCGGGTTCATTCATCTTATTCTGTTTTTTCCACCCATCTTTTCTCCGCAAATAGGGCAGTGCAAGTGTTAATGGGGCCAATCAAAGGGGTGTTTGGTGGAGGCGTCCGAGGTGCACCGTTCTCTAGCTAAAGCCAACTTTAATTCTCAAAGCTTGCATGTGCCCCAAAAGCCAAGCTAGGCCTTACTGGTTGGTGTCTCTCAAGTCTCAACAACTAACCTCCTTTTACTTCCTTTCAGGAGATGGACAGGTTCATACAGACCGTTTGCTACTTGGCAAACCATGATTCTTCCACGGAGTTCACCAAGGAATACTCTGATTTTTCTCCCAACTTAAAATTCTTTCTAGTCTTTGGCGGCAAAATAGAAACAGTAATTTACTTGAACAAGTCAGGAGGAGCATGCAGATCATAGTACAACAAACAAATTGGTGGTGGATTGACCAAGGGATTTCCCAGCCCAAGGTGCTTCGTGGATTAGCTTGATCTTGCCCCGAGTCCTTCCATGTGGCAAGACAGGAGTATACAGATCATAGGACAACAAACAGATAGGTGGTGGATCTTTCTAACCATCATTACTTTTGTAGTCCTTGCTTATCTTCTACTGATATGAACATTAATTGTTCACAAGGCGGATCTAGCGTTGTACATGAAATTACTATGGATTTAAATTATTTCTGCACCCTAGCTATAATCCACAGATCCATCATCATATTAACTAATGAGATCTGCAAGATCTCATATCCCAATATACCAAAAGATTACCCTTCTGATATGGACTCAGGTCTAATTTGAAAGCGTGGAAACATGGACGACAGAGATATGAAAAGACCAACCCGGTTTCTCGTATGTTTATGCAGGTGCAGAGCAGCAGGGATGGCGCATGCTCCAAGAGCCTGAATTTGTTTGCCTCTCCTCACCTGATTCAGTAGTATCAGCAAAGTAATTAGGTTCTGCTTACGCTACAATTATGCAACATTTGCATCCCGCACAACACAGCATTTTTTTATGTTCCTATTTTATCACCTTCAAGAACAGCATGCGTGTTGTTCTGCAATGGAACTAGATTTACAGTGGAAAAGGGGGAAGAACATTATACAATTTGAGAACCTCTGTGAGATTAGGATGTGGAAATAAATTATATATACATGCATTCACCAACTCTGTGGGCAAGTAATTGTGAACATAAAGAAATTTGACGGTGCTGTAAGCTTGTGAGTAATTTGATAGAAACAATTGAGCTGGAAGACACTACTAATTATATATAAAAAAGAACTGACTAATTAATTTCAACAAAGAACATGTAGTAAGTAAAAGAGAATTTGAAGGAATTTTGCATTTTTAGTAATTCCAATGACAATAACTAATGCAACATATCAAACGGGATCCACAACTAGAATAACAGTGTAAAAAGATCAATTCACATCCATAAATGGGACAGCAACTTATCTCATAAAACACTAAGAAGCTATGTTATATTCCACTCTCAACTAGAGACACAATACGATTTGCATGTATATGTACAGTATGACAAAAAAAACCTAATTGATATCAAGACCCGAAAATCCGCCGATTTGACAACTATTATGCTTGCATTATGTGCAACGTTGGATATTCTACCATTCACCAACTCTCGTCCAATGCAATATCAATTTGATGCCTTAAGTATCAGCTCTTGTCAAACAAGAACATGAGGTGGTGGAATGTGAGGGACTTGTTCTAACACCTATAGAGAGTGCACGCATATGCGCCGAAGGAGACCTCTAATGCTAGGTGATAGATGGATGATGAGACTAGACCTGTCATGGAAGGTTGGGAGAGCACTAGACCAATGCTGACTAGTCCGTACAAGTAGATGCCCCACTAGATTTAGCTTTGTAAGATTTAATTGGAAGCGAGGGTGTTTCCACCGTGCCATTTCAAGTAGCCAACACTTGGGTACATTTCCGAGGGCAATGCATGCTCCCTCTTCCAAGACAGATGAGACCCTCGTGGCCCCCTTTGGTTATTGGCCATGGCTGCTGAGAGGAACTCACTTCAAGAACATAAGCCAACAATTCCTTATTTATTCTTACTTCTGTGAGAATTTGAAATCAAATCTGAGAATTGACCTAAGAAAATATGCAAAAGATAACTTGGCTTTAACTTTGAGAATGATGAGGATATATAAATGTGTAAGATACACAATATTTTGTCAGGGAATAATTAAAACGGTATGTGTGATTGAATGAGACGTGCATTGGGCTGTTGATAAAAAAATTACAGAAAGCTGGAGATGTATGTACATATATCCAGAAGGCTCCGGTTACCCTTGAGAGCTAAGAGTAGCTGGAGATTTTTTACATGCATGCGGAGAAATGAAGTAGAAGCAAACGATTAAATTTCCATTTAATTAACGAAGCTATATATGCACAGCAACCATCCAAAGTAGCTATTGCCTTATTTTATTCTTCCGAGACAAGCCTATAAAAAATAAACAAATCTTCTATCATGGCTCTTCCAGAAGATGGCCCATGCTGATTGAGTGCTTTGAGCCCATTATGGTAATTATCACATACCACTTTTGGACACCACAAGCATGGATGGGGAAAAATGTCTACATGCATGGTGAATCAGATAGCACTAATTTTTCATGATGGAAATCATTCCACTACCATATCCCAAGCACTCAGATGGTGATGTACTAGGACCAAAAGGAAGAAATAATTTGCACCAATTCTAACACAGATTTCAAATATTTCTATTTAATATTGATATTTATATAGTGAAATCACCGCCAGATATAGATAAACAAGACTGTACAACGAAGGTGAATTAACCAACAGAAGAGGTAATAGGAAGACAGAGATATGTAGGTGTATTGATACGAATTAAGATCGTGTAATCCAACATAATCATCATCATCCACTCTTGACATGATACCAATTGAAAATATCAAATTACATGAAAAGGCCAAACTCGGCGAAGTAGGCAGAAAAAGTATATATATTATGGACTCCTTGTTACCTTGTTCGTTGTCATATCTTGAATAATCCTGGTGTTGCAGCACAGTTGGCGTCGATATGAATACTTTCCCCATGCTTTGCGGGCTTCCAAAAATGCAAATCTATTCTTGATCAATGTAAATACTGTTCTCGATTCATATGTTCACTTATGCGCCATTCAAATGACACCACTTTGGCAGCTGAGTGCTATTAGATGGCTGTTATGTACTCATCGTGACAGATTTTTTTTAATGTGAAACCAATTATGATAGTGCAAAATATCCATAAACAGATGAACCAAGAAATTAACTAATCTGCGCAACACTCGAGCCGTATAGTTAGTTTTCTTTATTTTATTGGAGAAAGGGAGGCAAATGCTTGGGAAAAAAAATTAAAAACTCAACTAAAAGAACTAAAAAAATTTGAGTCCGCAGTTGACGGTAAATGAATAACTGTAGGATGCGAGTGCAATTGTTTTCAGATTAGGTTTTGGCTAAAATCTGACCCTACGAAAAACATATATATTTTATAAACAAATTAAAACAATGTTCACCCACCTGGGCAAGACATTCTCAACTCATATACATGTTTTTACAAGGGTGGGTGAAGTTATCACGGTGCTTCTGAGACTTATGAAAAAAAAAAATGGTTCTTGGATCAAGTGAACTGAAGAACACATCGACAATCACCACTATAACTAGATGTTCTTTCTTCTCATGGTTATGGCCTCTAAAGAATCAGTGGGCTCACATGAAAGAGGTGGGCCCTAGACCTTGAGGAAAATTTCTAGTGAAGACCCTATGTTGGGTCCTTCGTTTTTATACCAAATATATTTTTTTTTGAAAACAAATTATAAAGAAATGATCTACACATTCTAAGCTTTCCAATGGTACCAATATTGTCATAGAAAAAAAAATCATTAATCAGAAATTTCTACGATAATGTTTTTGTTAATTTTTCATTGTGCGTGATTTTTTCTATGACAATATTGGTACCATTGGAAAGCTTAGAATGTATAAATCATTTCTTTATAATTTGTTTTCAAAAAAAATATATGTTTGGTATAAAAACGAAGGACCTAACATAAGTTTCTCTATGCTGGGTCCTTCACTAGAAATTTTTTTCCTAGACCTCTAGCCGGCACAATACTTGATTCATTCGACTCCCAACACCTGTCTTCACCTTTGGAATTTAAAATACACGGAAATTGTATAAATGTGCTTGATGCATTACTAAATAATGTTGAAGGGTAATTCATGCTACATTTCAAATAGATTGCCAATTATAAAATTACCACTAATCTTTCACTAATAGTTGGTTACATCATTAATATTATTACAAAATAACTATTAATCATTACTGATATTGTTGGAATAGTAAATAGATTGGCCCAAGATTTACCTGCTTTTCATAACTAGTTATTATAACCTTCTTTAATCCACAATGTTCTAATAGAGAAGAAAGGAAAGTTGGGTATGATAATAGTAATTTCTAAATATCTTGAGTGATATTTCTATGTTAAAAAAGTATTTGCAAGACTAAAAACTGAACTGTTGTAAAAGGTAATCTAGATTCTCACCAATCAGATAATTTAAATTTCTTATAGAAAATAGATTACTGAGTAATTAGGTAATCAAACATGATAATGTTGATTTTCAGTTGCAAAATTATCAAGAATACTACAACGTTTTCATATACTAAATGCAGCCTAAAGATCGTTAATCCTTGGTTCCAAAATATTCTATTGGGCAATTAGTGCTCCAAACACCACCTTGAGCCATGAACACCTACCGATACTGGAACAGATAGATAGGGATCAAAACAATGCAACTAAACTATGAAGGTCAAAACACAAATGCAAGCCACTGGTTTGCTAAATTTAATACTAGGAACTCGGTCACAAGTCAAAATAGGTGCAATTGTGCAAATGTAGACTCAAAAGTAACTAAACAGAATTTGACTATCATCATGCTTCAACAAATGTAAAATATCATCATGTAGTAGTTAATATTTTATGGATTTCCATCCATGTAATTAGGAAAATCCAATGCATGCATGCATCGTAAATTTTATGAAGCATTTATACCCTTGTTCATCCATACAGTACTTTGGCTCAAAGAGACATTCAATCGAGAATTCGAGGCGTCATTCCAATGCTTCATGAGGTCAAGCACTACAAACGAAGACAATTAACTTACCGAATTCAAGAAGGTTGGCACAAGAATCGAAGAGGATTTTGCTTCCTGTGATGCTCCCGGAACTTAATCAAGTTCTGAGGCACACCGAGCGCGGCAGGTGGCGGTGGTCTCCGATCACTTGGGTGTAGACAGCTCGGGGTGTTGGTGTCACTGAGTTTGCCACGAGTCTACAAGGCGAGGGTCGAGCTAGTTGCGTTAAGCGCGGGGACACGCGGGGGCTCGACCCGTGGACCTGGAGAGGTGCACGCATACGTGGTGCACGTGCGGAGCTGATTCATCCGGTTCCAACTTGGCGCGACGCTAGTGATTGATTCAATGCGCCTATTAGTGCGCCAGTCGTTCCTATTGGGTGGGACAACTTAAGGCATGGACTCCTTGTTGACTTCTCAACTTAGACGAGCCGGATCTCAACGGCTCTGATGCTTGCGTGTGGGCGGTTGCCAGAAAGGAAACTTTCTGGCCAGCCGAGGGGTGGAGGCCAAATACGGGAAGACAATCCCGTGGCCTGAGTCTAGCGTTCGAGGACTGTAGCAGCAGAGGAGGCGATCACGTTTGGCGGCATTGGAGACGAGATCGGCGACTGCTGCGGTTCCTCCCTTTCTTCCCTTGCTCCGGCGACGAGGTCGACGTCGTGGACTCGCCGGACGGGAGAGGAAGGAGGCGGCATCCTGTGGTAAGGGAACGATCTCTTCGTTCCGGCGCCAAGGCTAGACGCGGGAGAGGGGCGGCTTCGTCCGCCTCCGGTTCCACACGCGAGAGGCTTCCACTGGGTCTCCGACAAGGGCGAGCAACGACTCTCGACGGGACTTCATCGGCAGCACGTCCGGCGAGATTAGGGCTCGAGCGGCGGCGGATCTTCCTTGGACAAGAGTCGTCGACGGGAGCAGTGGGTGCGTCTGGGTTCCTTGCCCGGATCTGCACACACGTTTCCTCCAGGCGATAACGACAGGTTCCTTGGACGGTAGATCCAGCAACAAGCCTCACCGGCGATGAGGAGCTCGGCTGCAGGAGTAGAACCGGCGACTTCAGTCTTCCCCTTTCTTCCGACTTCGGTCGAGAGGAGGAGGGGGAGACGCGTAAGCCGCTTCCACTCTTCTCATAGTTTCGGCTGAGAGGTGGGTGGGGTCCCCATCTTGCTTAAGTCCGGGTGCTTCCTCTCCGTCTACACCGGATAGTGAGCAGTACGAGACTCCGGCTTGTGGAGCGAGGCACGCATTAAAGGTGTCACGCCCCGGTCGGAACGGTCTAACAACAACGCTTATCTGTTGTCTTAGAGCCATCCGGCGGAACACCGGAACGCAACTGCGCTAGGGTTTCCGGACCGAATCTCGTCCCCAAATTCGAAACCCTAGTTCCCGCTCAATTTTTCTTCCCAAATTACAAGTCACTCAGGAAAACCCTAACCCTAATTTGAGAAATCCGGAAAAGAATCGAAAACCCTAAGAAATTATACCTCAAATCAGATTTTGACCGAAGTCAAAATCGAACGCCGGATTTAATCTCTGCGCTGACGTCACGCCGTCGTCAGCAATTAAATTCGAAATCGCCGCCGCGATTTCGATTTCGCTTGCATCAGCGTCGCTTTGCTGACGTCACTCTACAAATCGAACGAATTCGATTTCGCCGTTGACTGCTGCCGATTTTGACTCGCCTCGTTTCGAACGCCGATCGAAACGTCCGCGTCGTCGTTTTCGCAACGCGAACGTCCGAAGCCGAGCGCCGCCTGCGCTCGTAAGCTCCTCGTTCGTCAGAGAAGGAAAGCTACCGCGTCGCGTCACCTCTTCGTCGCTGTTTGGGGAATCGCCCGTCACTGCTGAACTCGTCGTCGCCGGCGGTGAGGAAACACCGCCGCGGAACCAAAACAGGGGAAACAGAGGTACCGCCGGAGAAGAAGCACAGGGGAAGGGAAAGCTTCACTTCATTCCTTCGTTAATCAAAGTTACAAAACCCTTCACCTCTTCTCTCTCTTCCTCACGTCGCTCTCTCTCCGAACTCGCTCGCCGATGCCCTCTCTGTTCGCTCGTTCGTTCTCCTCTCGTCTCACGGTGCCGATCCCCCTTCGAAACGAGACGCCGCTCCTTTTAAAGCTCGTCGCTCCGCGTCCGTTTCTCGCGGAGACGACGACGCTGCACGAGCCTCGCGTCCGCTTCGTTCGGTGCTGTTCTTCCGCTTTGATCGCGTCCAAGCAATCCATCGTCGACCGCTTCCTTACGCGAGCTGCTGCGTCCGCTAATGTCGCTGAAGCCGTCTGCGTCTGGGAGCTCCGCCAATCTCGCGCCCGTCCGTTCGCGAAGACGCCGCTGGTGAAGACTCGCTCGTGCACGCCTGCGCGAAGTTTGTCCGCGTCCTCCGAATCCTCCGTCCGAGCGCCCGCTTCGGTCACTGTCGTCGCGTTGCAGCGTCCGAGCCGTCCGCTGTCCGCCTTTCGTCGCGTGCCTTTAGGCCTGGTTCCGGGCCTGGGCTTGGGCCTCCCTCTGGGCTGAACCGGGAAGCCCAGGGCCTAACAAAAGGTATACCTCGTCCTTCGGATTTATTGTATTGGTTTCTCGTGTGTAGTGGTGGTTAGGCTTTACTGCCGGACGGGCTTTGCTGTGGTATTCTTGCCCGGACGGTTCTCTCGTGCATGCCTAAGTATAGGGCGTTGCTTGTGCTTGCCTGTGTTGAGCTCTCCTATGTCTAGGGCGTAGCTTTGTGGGTTTCTGTTTGCATGTGCACTTGAGTTACGCCGGCACCCTCGAAGGTGTCCGAGTAACTCGTGGGGAAACACTTGCTCTCGGACGTGCGCGCCGACACCCTTGAAGGTGTTCGAGCGCCGTCTCCTTGTGATTGTGTACAAGGCCGCGCCAGTGCCTTAAATACTCGGCTGTGTATTGTAAGGAGCGCGGGCTGAGTGTACTTTGTAGTGCGAGGTGTTGGGTGAGTCACCCTCACTGAACACGTGTACGGGGTGTGATCTGTGAGTGTGACTGTAGGGGCGGTGGTTTCACCGAACCTCTCTTTCATACGGGTGAGGTTTTGTTGAGCGTCCTGGTAGCTTCCGCATTGCGACTTAGCAGTCGCATTGCACACTAGTGTAGCGCTGAGAACTCCGAAAGGGGTTCTGCCGGTTGTGGTGTGAGTTTCTTAATTAAAAAAATAATTTAAGAAATTTGCCCATAACACTTCCCCTATTAAGGGTGAGACCATTCAAATGGCTGAATGGCCCATCTCATCACCGACCTCCTCCCCTATAATCTGAATGGCCCATCTCATCACCGACCTCCTCCCCTATAAAAACCGCCATAGCTGTTATAACCCAAAATTGAATTTTATTATTAATATTAAATTTTAAATTTTGGAAAATTCAGAAATTGTATTTTAGAAATTTTCTGATTTTCTGAAAAAATTTTCAAAATTTTAAAGGATAAAAATAATAAGTTTTAAATCAAAAACTTAAAACGCGTCAGCGGAGGATCGAACCCGCGACGCGGTTAAAAGTTTGGATCAGCCCAACCATTGGGCTGAGTTGAACTTTGTATTTTAATAATCGCGTTCAATTTTATTATTTTGAGTTTACGAAATTTTCGGACGCCGAGTCAACTCGTCGTCTTCTCCGACTTTTGCGGCGATCGAGTCGCCGCAGCGTTCTCGCCGTTTAGGGACGCATCTCGTGGCTATAAGAGAGGGCTTCTGCTCCCTTTGGCGAGATACGAACCCTAGAACATCTTCAAGCCTCGGCGCGCCGTCATGAGGGAGATATCGCGCTTGAACCATCGCCGGAGTTCGAGCGGCGCCGCCACAAGTTCCAGCCTTCCAGCGTCTCCATCGTTGACGATCTCTCTGTTCTGGGCTACGATACAATTTCGTAGTAAGGTATGTAAGATCCTGTGAAGTTTTAGCGAAGTTCCGTTTGGGTTTGGCTATGTTTTGTGTATCGACGGCGGCACCGTCGATGCCTTCTGTCACTTCGGATGCTTCGACCGTGGGTCGAAAGCTCGCCGAAGCTGGTCGTGAAGCCTCGCCTCGTCGTCAGGAGTCTACTGGCAAAGTTTGGCGGCGTTCCGATCTTCGACGCGCCCTCGGGAGCTAGCCGGCGCAAGCAGCGGACGCAAGTCCGGCGGCCTTGCGCGGCAGCGTTTGGGCGGTGCGGGCGAGCGGCGGTTCGGTCCAAGATTAGGGTTTGAGCGTCGGTTTATTTAGAAATAAACCGATCGCTGAGTTTTTGAAATCGAATTGAACTGGTTCAACAGTGGTGAACGGTTCAATTTCAATTTCGGTTCAGTTATTGAATGTTGACCGGTTCGACCCTGATTCGGTCGAATCTGGGCCGGTTCAGGTAGCCGTTGGAAAGCTTGTGAAATTTCCTATCTAATGGTAATCTGTGAATCCTTAGATGAGTTGTATATTTTGTGTAATTTAAATTCTAAATCTCGGTTTAACTTGGTTCTGGGTAAATCTAGTCGGTTAAGTGCAATTTTGTTCGGTTCAGTGAGTTTTAGGTCCAGTTCACATGATCTAAGAGTGGTTCTCTAGGTTTAAGGTTGTGTTCTACATGTTGGTAGTCTTGGTTTTCAAGTTAGAATGAATATTAATAGAGTTCATGTACAAATTTATGTTACAGAGTGATTGGTCTACTAGTCGGCTTGCATCGTTTGATAAACAAATCATTGGCTTTTCAAAAGGATTCAGGATAACAGTGTTTGAGGTAGGAATCTTACCCTACTCCTTTCTTACAGTATCAAGAATTATAGGATTTGCTGCTTAATCCTTTGATTTGATATAATGCATATGTTAGAATTGAATGACACTGATATCTGATTGCTTCATTGCTTGATTTGTTTCTGAATTCCTGTTGACCTCAATTATCTTGTTTATTTGTTCATATTCTACTTCTGTATGAATGGTTAACAAACCTGTTTTGAGATATCTGATATATTGGCATATGAGCATGGTTGAACAGCTATGTATCTATATGTGGAACTAGTTGAAAATCTGTGATATTTATCGTGATATATTGGCCTCTAGACTGGATGATTTATTCTCCAGTGGCCTGTTTATGTGTTTTATAGTTTCGGCGCGTATCGGACTATCTGTTTGCCGGTTAGGGCACCGCCAGTTGTCCTCGGGATAATACTACGGATGTCAGATGTTGGACGCAACATTCACCGGGCTGTTTATGACAGTCGTTCCACTGTGTGAGCTGATGGTGGAAACACTCTGAAAATAAGTGCGGCTCATGATTGAGATCTGTTGACCAAGCTTGATGATTTGCACGATATTCTTATATTAACTGTATATCATTGTTTCAGTCATTGTATTATCATGTTATTTGACTCCTTCACCATATTTGTTGATTCCTACTTAGCAATTCTGCTAACTCCCTTGTTTCTCTTCCAGGTACAGAGTTAACTTCTGGGAGGGCTAGAGTAGATAGCAGATATCTGCCCGAGTTGAGATAGTTGTCTTTTGTATTTTATTCAGTTGATAATTTGGATAGTTGTAATCAGATATTGTGCTATAAAACCGTTGATGTTAAATCTGGATTATTCAATTAAATAAAGGATATGTGATTATTGTAGTTCTCTGGTTCCTATCAATATTATTACTCCCAGGGGAACCCTGAGCTAGGAATAGCCGGCTTCCCGCCGGGGCGTGACAATAGTTGTCTCTCTCTCACACACACGCAAGTTAACTACACCATATGCTCCTTTCGTGCACCTCGGACTCGTTGCACTATTCCGTTCAACTAATAGACCCTCGCGTCTTCTCTGACGTCCAGAGCAACCCAAGGATAATCGAAAGATCACAAGCTTATCATAATACAAAGATACGATCAGGTCATCATGATCGGTGATGTCCTTCCACAATAGTAAATGACATAATCATGTGATGCTAATATTCAAGCTTTTTCGTTTGCTAACTTTCATACTTTGCAACTCTCTAATACACACAAGATAACAAAGTAGAAGCAAACCTTAAGTTTAACACAATTTGCATATGAGAGAAGGCCACAAGTGCCCAAATGGTATGTCTAGACAAGCAACAATAATAGCATTATTTATTTGTTCGTTGGGAAAAGGAGACATGTAAGTAGCTAAGTATCATCCATCCATGCATGTACAAGAGAAGATTAAATATGGCAATGAGGAAATTTTATATATGGCAATGGATATGAAAAACAAATAGGACATTATAGTAGAAAGATAGGAAGAGGGCAAACATGATTAGTGATTTATTCAATAATTGTGAGTTGGTAAAGACCGTAGTTATTGATAATAAAAGCTGCATTTGGCATAGCTGAAACTTTTAATTTTTGCTGGTTGAAAAAGTAGCTGGTTAGAAAAGTTAAAAGATGTTTGGCTAAACTGTTATGCTGGTCAAATTTAAAAAAATATATATTTAAAAATAATTAACTATTATGCTGGTCAAATTTTAAAAATAATTTTAAATTTAATATTTTTTATTAAAATAATAATTTTGTTATCGTAAAGACATACGAGTATAGGTACAGACATAAGATGCAAGAAGAAAAATAGTTAGAAAGTAGCCAACAGCAGCTCCCTCTCAGCTTTTCCAAACTCATGCTGCATCTACCAAACTCTCTAGCTTTTCAAAATCAGCTATATTGACCAGCAAAAGCAGCAGCTGACTAACTATGCCAAACAGGGCCAAAGTCCTAACGTCAAATCTGCCTTAACCACTAATTATTGCTTGCCTCTTCAAAAAAAAAAAAAAAAAAAAGAAAAAGAAGTTGCCATAAGAGTGTATTGTCAGTATTCAATCTTCATTTCTATCTTGCACAATCATATTATTGCTTTAATCATATACATTAGTCTTACATGTAAGGTTTTAAAAATCGGTTTATACTGAGTGCTTCAATTAGTTTGCACTTGTGGAACCCTTTGTTACGGAAGAAGCAAAGGGGAAGACGAAAGGCGGAGGAAGAAGAAGATGATGACGAGAGTAAAGGAGGAAGGATGAAGAAGGAAACAACTCACCTTTGTGGCTCATAGCCCGCAAAAGGAGAAGAAGTAGGAGGAGGAGGAAAAGAAAAAAAATGAAAAACAGGAAGAAGAGCGGAAGCTGCAAGCCACCTCCTCTTCATCTGCAAGCACACGACAAAGCTCACGGGCACGCAAGCTTTGCCGAGAGTAGAACCTTCTCTTCTTCTTCTTCCTTCTCCTTCTCCTCCCGCCTCGGCTCATCCCATTTAGTCTGGTATGAACCGGTATGCAACTAATTGCCCAAGACACTATTATCCAACCCAAGAAGGCTAGGTGGTCTACATATTTTATCCAGTTACTTTGAGTCATCATTGTATTGCTACAAAATTGAAAGCACATACAGATATTTAAATTCAAAGTATAAACTGATCAATTCACAAAAAAGTCAGAAGTATGAGGTTTGGCAGTCAATAATGCAATTATATCCTTGAAGAATATTTTGATATAGTTATTTCTCCAGTGAAACATGTTTCATATAATAGCAGGTGGCACAATCAATATTTATTGAAAAACTATGAAGGGAAACTGAAACTTGCAGATTTAAGTGATAACTCTGGTCAGTATTTTGTTCACTACCGGAGGATTAATGTTCTAAAATCAAAACTTTTTCTTATAACAGAACCTTTGAACGGAGAACAGAGGATAAATGACCGTATAATTTAGACAATTTGACTTTCAAGAATAATCATTTTTTAAAAGATGGTATCTAAGAAACACCAGGAAAGTAATTCAAAATTTTATTTCATCAGTACATGTTATACAATGAATCTGCTATATAAATAAAATTTGACTAAGATTCTACCAGAATACATGGAGTAATATGTATACAAAGTGAAGTTAGGTAATACCCGAAAGAACATGAAAAAAAAAAATCAGGCTTTGTCCTGCTGTTGATTTGTAGAGAACTCTACTGTAGCTTCTAGCTTACTCCCATCATTTTTCTTGGCAAGCTTCTCAAATTCCCTAGCAATTTGAATATCATTTGGCTGTATGTAAGCGGCAAACATCTTAGCCACAAAGCGTGGCAGCAATGCCAATATCAAGATGCCAAATAAGCAGAGCCAAAACAATTTGGTTCCCATGAGTGTATTGATAGCCCTAATACAGAAAAAGAGTAAATTAATATAAATGACTTTATGATAACAATTATCTTAGCTATGCTGAAGTCACCTCTTTAATCTTGTTACAGTATCTTATTTGATATGCAATAATCTTCATATATTCACTAAGGATATGTAACCAACACTAACAAACCTGCAGTTACTATCTTCATGTTTTCAAATTACTAGCTAATTTAAACCGAGGATTTAAAAGTCAATCCGTACATACCGAGATTAGTTAGCCATCGATACACATAATGTCAATATGATACCATATAGTGTTGGTTTATCAGGTATATTAATATACAAGTCTAAGAAAGAACTAGTGCACCAGGACAAATCGAGACTTTAGACCTTGATCTAAGCTATTCTCTTCAATTTTGAACTGAGAATTACATAAAAATTTGCATAGTGAGCTAGAAATGCTGCGGTCAAAGATTCTAAAATATACAAGGTAAGTTGAGAAGAAAAATACCAATATCCATATTCTGAAGGTGATGCGTCTATGGCCACTATGCAACCCATGGAAATAATTGTAACAATAGAAATGATCACAAGCAAAATCCAGTTCCACCTTAATACATCCATGGCCAAGTGTATGTTGACCAATAGAACCACTGAAATGATCCATATATCTCCTAAACTGGAAATATCTAATTCACTTTTTGAATAGAAAAAGAAAGGAATGAAGAATATGACTAGACTCTGCCAAACTGCATCTAACATGACCAGAACAAATAACTTTATGTTGTAATGCTCATCTCTAAGCCCAGGACCATAGAGTTGGGGATAATTCAGCAGGGTCCTCCGACTTAAATCCTGGTCATATATTCCAACCACTACAGTTGGAAGTGCAGTATAAACAGCTGAATATAGAAGCCCGCTGATATCTGTTATAGGATTGATCAAGCTGAATCCCGAGTAGAATGTGTACCTGCAGTTAATAGCCAATAAATTCAGTTTCTTATCCACAAATTGCATGCTACCGGATTTAATGACTGAAGTTAACAACCCACTTATTTATTTTCTTACTTATCTATATTTATCAATTTCTATGTGGATTTTATAATATATTTTAAGCATTCATTTATTACCCAGTGTATACACCAATCTATGTGGACAAGAATCCAATATGGTTTGTGGTCTACCTATTGGATGGTATAAATGCAACCTTGATTATGAATCTTACTTGTTTTTGGACATTTTAATATGCAAAATTTTGGAAATATAGTTTAGTTACTTTAGTATTTTGTAAAAATTTCTAAAATCCAAGATATTTTCTTAATATAAAATTAATTATTTCAAAATATAATATTACAAAACTATTAGTTTTTAGAATATTATTAATGATTCGATTAATATTAATTACACATCATTATTACATTCAGAATGTGAATTTGATTCAGAACATTGTGTATTTTTTGTTTAACTTGAAATCATTTATGAATATGTGATGTATAATAAGATTGTTAACTAAGTAATAAAATGTGAATGATATTTAAATCATTCTTTTAATATTGCCTACTCCTTGGATAACTATATATATATAGTGTGTGTGTGCGTTGGATAACTATATATATATAGTGTGTGTGTGCGTGCGCGCATGCTGGGGCGCACTCATATACATAGGCAAATATGTGATAAATGTGTAAGATATGTGAATATATAACATGTGACTAGTACAGAGTGTATGGCTCTTTTTGTTAACTACCACACATGTATATTGTAGTTGGCTTCAATAGAAGTGCAGTTGACATTACATATATCAGCCTTTGAAGTGTTCAATTATGTATAATGTCATCATCAACATTTATGTGCTTCCGAACATAATTACTATATAAATAGTATTGTATTATGAAACATGATTTAGAGTACAATAAATGGTTTCAAATCTCAGTCCAGCGACTCGCCAAGTGTACTGGTACTAGCAAACCACTCACTAGAACCGGGCGGTAGTGAGCGGAAGGCAAGGCCGCTGCCTCCCTCCACCGTCCGCCGGCAAGTCGTGCTTCGACAGCTGTTCCGGGACCGGATGGCCACCGGATCGGTATCGTAGCAAAACAGTTCTTTGAAAATGCATGCTTATTAATTTGTTAGTTTTCCTATGGGACTCATGTTGTCTTGACAATATCTTATTTGCATAAGAATATTAGTTTTATTTTACTAATCAAGATTCTTTTTTATATATTCTTTGGAAGATCAAACATGAAGTTTGACATGTTGGCCCTAGTGAGATGGATTTGTGTATGAAGATCGGGTGGAAGGAAAGAAATTTGGGATTCGTAAATACAATTAATTAAAGGATAATTATTGAGTTTGCTTTATAATATCTTATTCAAATATTAGCTACACAAGGTACAAGTTGTGTGAACCCGGGGTCTAATATTTTTTCTACAATTTTAATGCAGATTGTTGTCTTATAGTCCCTTATTAATGAAATAACTAATCAAAACAAACAACAGATTTACACTTTAGAAAGTAACATGTTTGCTTATTGCATGTTTAATTTCATTCTTATTGTAAATAAAAGCAAACAATATTCACATAAACAAAAAAAGAAACTACGAGTATCATACTACGAAAAACAAGCCCAAAACCTTAAAAGAGGTTTTTAAGCAGAAATGGCAAAACTTGTCAAGAGAAATCACAATATAGAAAGAAAAAAAAAGAATTGATTAAATGAAGTAATATATCCTACGCTTACCAGAATATCATGAATACAAACACAGCGTTCCTGTAAAAGTTATACAGAATCATATATCCTATCCGCCAGTAATTCCAGTGGCCATGAACTAGTAAAAGAGTTACCAAAAATCTGAACTGCCCTATGGCAAAATCTGATGCCATGACTGCTTGTCGGCCTTCCTCACCACTGATGCCAACGCCAACATCAGCCATTTGAATCATTGAGACATCATTTGCGCCTGATCAATGAGAACAAAGAAAATTAAACAAATAAATCAACAGAAATCTCATGCTTACACCGAAAGAAATATAGCAACATAAGATTCTTACCATCACCAATAGAAAGAGTCATGTCATTTGTTCTCTTCTTTATAAGAGCTACGATTCCAGCTTTTTGCAGTGGAGCCACACGGCAACACAAAACCACATCGCATGAAGTGGCTACTCTATATAACTGCTTAATCCACATTTGAGAGAGTCAGTATGCAGACTGAGGAATTCAACAAGAGAAGACAAAACTTTAATCAGTAATTACCTCATCCTCTAATTCAGTTTCAAGGATATGAACCAACGTAGGGCCATCAATTATTAAGGCCACAAGAACTCTATCAGAAGCATTGGTTCCTTCATTGGTTTGTGGTCTAGAAGATGTCCCAAGTTCATTAAACATGGCCATTGCATCTTCAAGACTTTGTTTACAGGATTCCTTGGAAGTGCTGTTTATTATTATATGGTTCATATTGTCTGATATAAGCTTACATGAATATCCAACAGACATAGCAGTTTCCTGTTTGTCCCCTGTTAGAACCCAGACCTTGATTCCAGCTTCTCTGAGAGATTCTATGGCTTCAGGCACACCTTGTTGCAGTTTATCTTCAATTCCAGTGGCACCCAATATCAGAATATCAGATTCTATCTTTATTGCAACATCTCGGAGAAGACCTTCCCTTTCAGTTAAAGATGTGCTCGCTCTATCAAAAGAAGCCTTCCAGTCTTCAACATCTCTGACATTCAATTCTCGCATACCAATTACCAATGTTCTCAAACCCAAAGAGGAGTAGGCATGAAGTTGCTGTTCAGTTGAACGTACTATCTCCATACTGAAGGATTTATCAAGAACATTGAGCATTGCACTGTCTGCACCTTTAATAAATAATTTTACGGAGTTGTCAGGGCAACAGACGACAACTGACATTCTCTTTCGGTCACTATCAAACTCATGAAGACCCATAAGTTTAAACCTACAGTAACAATAATGAAGAATCCAAGAAAATTAAAGCTTCTGCAAAGAGATGCTAAGGAAAATTAAGTTACACTACAAGGATTATTGAGTGTGGTAAATCATCAGTTCAATTATTATGTGTAGAAAAAGCGTAGCAGGTCTAAACCAGAGCATTTTATTCATAGATGGTGACTTAGGGTGCGGAACTCATAGCAAAAGAGGTTGATATTTTTCATCTTCAAAGAAGATCACAAGGTTAACAAAGAATTATTTGCCACTAAACAGATAACAGCATAAAATATAAAACTATATGACCACCATATTAGCACACTATCTGCGATTCGTACAAAAAGAAAATTGAATGCTGTAGTAAGAAAAAGATTGGAAATAAGGAATGATACCTCTGTCTGTCCCCAAGTACATCAATAATGATATGCACAGATGTTCTTTCTATTAGCACAAAACCGTAGGCAGCTGCAGCATAGACCAATGCCTGCTCATCCGGCGACTCACCCTGATACTCGATCAACTTTACATCTGGATCAGATGTATCCAATATTTGGGGTACAATAGTGTTACAAGTAGCCAATGCAAGGAAAAAATTGTGAGCATAGACTCCTGCTTCTGTATCCATTCCAGTTTCTAGCAGTCTCAGGAGATTACGATCTGTGGAAACCGCTACTTTTGGCCTCCAGATTTGACCATCAACTGCTCTCATCACGATAAAATGGTTGAAATGTTAATATCATCCGTAGGTATCATGTCATTAGACTTAATTTTTTTTTAACAAATGTCAACAAACAGTTACAGTTCATCTAGGAGGAAACTCGTCGACTGAAACAAAACTATACCGAGAGGAGAGAAAATCCAACATTCTTACCTGTCGTGGGATGAGGAGCAATCTCACCCGGTGTCAGAGGCTCTGCATCATTGTAATCGATCCCATGTACACTCACACACCGAAAGACCATCTTATTCTCTGTGAGTGTCCCAGTCTTATCTGAGAACACATACTTGATCTGCCCCAAGTCCTCATTTATGTTCAAAGCCCTGCACTGGAGTTTATTTCCAGTCGCCTCATGCCACATGTTCTTATCCTGTGTCATCACATACGACTGCATCAACCTCGACAGCTCCATAGATATGTAGAGGGAGATTGGAATGAAGTTTTGGAAGGAAAACACCGACTTCAAGAATGCGAAGAGCATCTCCAATGCCAGTCCGTTATACAAGTAATCCGTTGGCGGAACCTTGGAGTAGTCCTTCCTCCGATAAAATGGCAACGTATCGAGCTCGTTCCTCTTGCTGTGAAGCCAAATGACGGTGCAGACGGAGATCAGCGAGCAAATTCCAATCATCAGGATTGCGAGCACAATGATTTCGCGATTCATCCGTGTCTCCAGCCGGCTGCGCTTGGAGGGTGCACCCGAGTTGTTGAGCATCACCTTGGTTTCCATCCCGACGTAGACAGCAACACCGAGGACCCAAGACGTGTTCTTGATCTCGCACCCGCGGAGGACGATGTTCGTCGGCCCAAGTGGGATCCTGGAGCCTCCGCCTTCCCCGAGCTCAATGGTGCCCTGGAACCCGTATATGTTGAGGTTTGGCCGCTCACAGCGGATGACGACGCTGGCCAGAGCCTCAGGGGACAGGGCGGTGGTCTCGTGCTTGGCGTAGCGCGTTTTGAGATTTGACTCGCCGTCGAGGTTGATGGTCTGCACATAAGCGACGCCGGTGGGGTCGCTGGTGGCGAGGAGGACTATGTCGCAGGGGATTGCCTCGTTTGCCTCGACGCGAATAATCTCCCCGACGCGAACATCCTTCCACTTCTTTTCTACGGCGGCGGAGGGAGGTCGGTGGAGGGGGACGACGGATGCTAAACGGTTGCCCTCGGTGGTGTCTGAGCGGTGACGCTGGTAGTCCTCGTAGGCGTCCTTGATGGCGGTGAGGACAAGAACGACGCCGAGAGGGAGAAAGGCGGTTTGGCGGCCGAAGACAGTGAGCTGGGGGATCTGGTTGAGAAGGGCTAGCACCAGGAAGTAGATGTAAGCGACGCGGCGGAACTGCTCGAATAGGTTGCGGGGCAAGAAGGTCAGCAGCGAGTACTTGGTGGTTCTGATGGCGTTGTCTCCGGCAACGGGGGAGGATGACCGGTCGGGGTAGCCGACGAAGACGAGGCGAGCGTCGCGGGGATCTGCGCCGGCATCGGCGTCACCGGAGGCCATGGGCTGGAGGAGGGCGGTCGAGGAACAATTTGGCATTGACTTTGAATGAGAGTGTTCTATATGTACACTGGCGATCCACGATCCGCACTCGGAAGCTAGTCGAAGAGAGCGGGTGAGGGAAGAAGGGGAGAAGATACCCGAATGGCTCCTCCGTCAAACTCAAAAGACGCGCACCTCTAGGCCAAACCGACATAGGACCCACCGGTGAGGTTGAAGTCTGCGCATGAACGCATCCACTGGGGCGTCTCCAGTGGGCGAGGGGTGAGGTTTTGGGGGAATTGTTCGGGACAGGAAAGGACTGTTGGCGGTTCAGGGTTCAATGACCGCTTCTTTCAACTACTCCCCCGCCGCACCTTCCTCGTCGTTGGTGGCATGTACGGTTCATGCGTGGGCCCAATCTTCCTACCAACACAAAGAAGAGTGCAATGGACGGGCTGCAAAGAGGAAGTACTGAAAGGAACTAACCTATTTGTTCTCTTCGTCACATGCGACGATGAAAGCCACAGTTTGAAATTGGCGTGTCTACACCGGGTTCGCGACTGAACGTGTCGTACGACACGAGAATAAACACGAGCGAGCGGAGTGCAGCCGAGCGGGAGTTTTAATGAGTAATTAGTTACTACCCGACATCGTCGTGCCCACATTCGTGTCGCGATCTAATACGTTGTACGAAACGAGTATGAACACGAGAACACGAGCGAGCGGGTGTGAAACCGGCGCGGCCAGATTGGGGTCGCCAGTTTACGCGTGACGAGCGTCAACCTTTTCTATTGCTCGAGATGCGCGCCTCACGATCCGCGACCAAATTATTGAAGCTTCGGTAGCGCAATGAAATTGGTTACTTTGATAGGAAAGCAACACCAGTTTTGTACTTAAAAGGATTAAATACCGTCTTCGGGAATTGACGAGAACTGCTCACGTGGCTGGCACAAGTCCGTTCCCACCTTTGTTTGTTGGGCTCACGCACATGACATGACACAGTGCGCACGTGTTTCACGTGTGTTTAAATGACAGCAGTACGCCTCGTACGAATTTCCTTAATTATTGATTGCTTTTTGGGATATTTCAGTGTGATATTTTGGGAAAAATAAAAAGTCTTTTTGCCCCCGTGGATCTGGGACGAGAAGTAGTGTTTGTTGTTAATAGTCAACGGGCAAATTCAATCAAAATAAACGTAATTTAATTTTTAGGTATAAATCTAGCTTTTTGTATGATACATTTTTAAATTTATATTGTAAAAGCCAACCCAGCATAAAATTAATTTGTTCTCATCAAGAAATTGGGTTATCCATATACTTTCTTAATTTAGAGTTTCAATTCTTTACTGTTAGCACGACTGACTCGTGCTTTTTAAAAAAAATTATCATGAGCGGGCTCCACACTCGACAGTCAAATGTGGTGTCAGAGGAATCAGAGCGTGGGCAAGTGCCCAATCTCGGGCGAGGGAAGGTCGAACTTTCCTTAACGTGTAAGCATGCTGTCTCCGCGGTTCCAGTCAACCACGTAACCTGCTCACCGCCCTCCATGTGGCAGTAACTGCATTTTGTTTATTATATACGTGAATAGAGCGGCATCGCGAGCGCACATTTAATTTCTGCGTCCTAGCAATAAATTACCCTTTCCGACTCGGAGTGAGTCGGTGAATTGTAGACGGGTCGTGGAAACTTATCTCTCGACACGTTTAATAAGCTCAATCGAAACTTATTCATTTATTAATGGAGTCACTTTGACTTAATTCATTTATTTTCCATAGCAAGCCGTTCACTCCTGCGTCACAATATTTTTCTACTTTTAGTAGGCCTTAGGCCTAATGTGTTATCAAGCCCATAATTTGGAAGAAAGCCCAAACAGATTGGGCAGTTTTTTCGAACATAAAGCAAAACTAGGCTGTCTCTCCTAGAAAAAAAAAATATATACGACGGATAAAGGAAATGAAATACTTGGAGAAAAATACCTAAGTTATAAATAATTTCTCTTTTTGTGTTAAATATTTTTATCTAAATATAGAATCACTTTTTTCCATTTTCGCTTCATCTCACTCACTTTTTTATCCTAAAACATTATATTAGACAACGATGATTATTAGCATTTACATTATTGTCTGTTGAGCATTCAGGGATTTTTGCTGCCAACATTGTAGGCTGTGATTCATATAAGCGAGAAAAAAAAAATCAACCTTTTATCAATCCCTTTTAGAGTAAGGAAAATTGTGTGAAAATATTATTATTATTTTTTGTCATTTTATGTTTGTCTAATTTATCACTTCTTTACTCATGTTTGTCTAAATCTATCTTTTGAGCTTTGCTCTTATCCCTATGAATGCATAAGAACCTAGTATCAAGTATGTCATTTGTCCAATCCGCGCTCACTTATTATTATTTCGTAGTAGATGCTGCAGATGAACAAAAAAAAAAGAATGGCCAACCTTGACGTCGTCGCAAGGAGATAGAGGCAGAGAGAAAGAGAGATGGCTCAAGAATCAACAATGGCGGTCATAATATAATATCATGCACGCAGCATGTCTCCTCCATGTTGGAGAAATTTAATAAAGAAAGGACACGCAGGAGCAACCTTTTTTTGTTTTGGACGTTGTTGTCATCTCGATCATTTTAAGTGTGGGCTGGCAGTTTCTGCGCTTGACGCTCTCATTTTTCTCCCTACTGTCACGGGCTAAGGGGGTAAATGCCCATAAAAAGAGTAACAGGCTCTCACTTCTTTTGACTAATTGCATGTAGACACAAAATAGCTATTCGATCGAGTTCGTCGCACGTGAATCCGTGTGTAAGAGGTGTTTTTTGACTAATTGCAAGTAGACACGAAATAGCTATTTGATCGAGTTCGTCAGGGTGCAGTGACAACAAGCTTGGAAGCGGAATAAAACTCCTAAGCCCCCGAGTCTGAGCGGGGCGCTTTCTCCTCCCTTTATTTTTATTGGCATTCGTGCTAACCGAATCCTAAGGCTAAAACGAACGGTGCACGGGTACCCCGCTACCCGCTTTAAGAGTTTTATTCTTGGAACGGGCGGGTGGGTAGCAGTGATAAGTTTGGGTGGCCCTCCCCGCTCGCTGTGCTCACCCTACTTGCAGGCGGACGAGGGAGCGGGAGGGCATTAGCAAGCTCACCCCACCGGGTGCACAAGGTCAGTAAGAAGCACGTTTCTCAAACAGAAAAAATAGCCTAATAGGCTATGCAGCCAATCATGCTCACAACTTATTTAAATCTCTTGGGTGAGATAGATCTAACATGTTTTAGTTTAAAATCAAAATCAAATATGGTTTAGGGTCTCCTGGAATAGAAGTCATAAATATGAACGATCCTCCCCTGTGAAGGTTCAAACTTGAAATAGTCCGATTAGGCACTTCGGTATGCTGACCCTAAACCCTAAAAAAAAATTAAAATAAAAAAAAAATAAGTTTATTTTTCTAATTTGTATAGTTTTAATCAAATGACCTCAAGTGAGCATTCAGTAAGATGCTCTCAAGTTCGAGCCTTTCTAAGCATAAACACATCCAGATCCGGACAGAGAAGAAAAATAAATAAGTGTTTTAAAGGACAAAGGACGCACCATTCCACATCCAGCCATGCAGCAAATCTCGGTCCGGGGATTATTCTGCTGGCTAGTCAATGTGAATTGAGATAAATAAAAATAATCAAAATTTGGAATTAGTTTATTAAAATATACGCATTTTATTAGTACATAAATGGGTGTATATATATTTTTTTAAAATGCACTCAACTTGAAGATGTTATATATTTTTTTAAAATGCACTCAACTTGGAAATGCGAATGTGGTTTGGACTTTGGACCACGAGATAAGAATATTTTTCCCCTGCTCTGTGAGGTTCACGAGTCACTTTTCAGCTCATTGATCATATATGATACTTCCATGTGATATATACCTAATATTTTGATGGTATGTATACCTTTGACCGTTGTCAATATCTCAAAAGTTTCTACGTCATTATTGTTAAATGTTTGGAACTATGTAAAGAGTCAAAGTGAAAATCAACTCGTATCTACAAACCACATATCAGCTGATCCCCTCTCGGATTTGCTGAGAGTATTTAATAAAAAGTGAAAAGGATGAGCCGCGTCGGTTATTGAACATTGAGAAATTAAATGGCTCAAAAGGACAAACCCAATAAATACGTAATTGGAAGGACCCTTTGTGTCACGCTCCAAATTTTTACCTTAAATTTTTACATAAATTTTGAACGTGATGGCGGAATCTACACACCCCCTGTGTAAATTGCCAGCCAACATTCTATGCAGAATAGGAAGGATCCTAGTGTAAGCTGGACCTCTCTAAGATCTCTGTGCAACTCTGATGGCACTGCGCTCCAAGGGCTGAGCTCTGATGGAACTGAGCTCCAAGGCTGATCAGGTGGAACTGAGTCCTAGCCTTCTCCTAATCCTAGACCTACGTCAATAAGTGGCGGGTGGCAAGCACATGTTGCTTCTCAACCCCATATGCGCACTTAAAGACGGCCTTAGACTTAAGCGCCCTGTAAATGACACACACACAAGCGCTGGCAGTTCACAAGATAAGAGCACTAGACATATGCCCAAACCCTAAACAATATTGACAACTACATAGCGAGCGAGCTTCTTGCACAAGCACGGCGCTTGCACAAGTCACAAGCTAAACACACCGGACAAGTAATAACACTCCTCCAAGGATAACCCTCAGGTATGAGCAGTAGGCCTCTCCCAATGTGGGTAGAGATACCAACAAACAAACTATAATCAACTACTCAATACGAGAGATTCATATAAGGTTCATACAATGCTAATACAAAGCAATAACTCAAAGTAGAGCTAGAAATTATACCACTCCACGCTAATGCAAAGTGATGATGAAGTTCGGTCTCCTCCTCCCTCAAGGTGCCCGAACCTTCCTTCAATGCTCCAAATCACTCCTAGGTGGTTTAGATGTAAGCCGTGTCCCTTTGCCTCTAAGGAACACTGAGTCTCCAAGTGGACAGCACCTCAGCCGCCCAAGGTAGATGATGAAGAAGTGGCGCCACCAATGGTAGGGTGGCCGCCGGTGCTCCTCCTCCTCTCCAAGAACCGCCGGTTCCCTCCTCCAAGGAACCAAACCGGATGGCAATGCAAATCTCGCCCCAAGCTAGGGCAAGAGGGGCTGTTGCGTGAGCTTCCCTCAAGCAAGCCTCCAATCTGAACCAAGAACCGAATCTCCACCAAGAACAAGTCCTCCAAGCCGAATGGAATGAAGGAAGTGGAAGGGCGATTACTCCCTCAAGCTGCCGCCCAAACACCAAGTGGAAGATGGCCGGAACTCCTCCAAGCCGCCACCAATACTCGCCGGAGATGGATGGGATGGAAGGAGGCGTGAGCTTCCCTCAAGATCACGCCCAAATGCAAGGAAGAAGGTGGCCGGATGAAGTCTTCTCCTCCAAAGTCGCCCAAGCTCTCCCTCACTCTCGGTTCTCCCCAATCCGATTGCCTTGATTGAATGAGATCCCCAATTTCGGTTGGGCCTTTTACTTAAGTCATTTGGGCTATCAAGTCTTTAAGAAGATGCGCCTCCTTTTTACTTCAGTGAATGACCCAAGCTCGGGTTGGTCCTCTCATGCAACATAAGGCTTTGGCTCTCCATAGGTCTTGGGTTCGAATCTCACCCATGATATATTTTTTCCAATGCTTGTACACCTCTATATAAGCCCATATAATGCGTCATGGTCCATGTAGCCTTCTACATTGACCCTTATATTTTTGCAATGAACATGCTCCTTGCCATGTACCTGCAAAACATCTTAACACAGGGATTAGTAACCTAACTCACTACTTCCCTTCTCATGCTTTTCTCCAACTTTATCCCCTTCATCCCTACTCATAACCTCCATGAGTCCATGGGATAGGCGGGGTAGTACCCCAAAGTACCCAGGCGTCACAATTCTCCCCCACCTGAATTAGCATTCGCCCTCGATGCTAGGTACTTCTCATACTGCCTCAACAACCCTTCATATTGTTCCAAATCCGTGGCTCTTTCCCAAGTTGCATCTTCAACTGTCTCGTCCAACCACTGGACTAAAAATTCAGTCTTTCGCCCACTGGGCCCACTAGATGCATAGACTCTATGATCTAGAATCTTCAATGGCCTCCTACCATGCTCAACTTTCCCTTGGGCTGGTTGTCTTCTTTCCTCTCCACGGTCTGGATGTCTACTATCAGGATGATACTTCTTCAATAGACTGACATGAAATGTGGGATAAAACTGTAGCCATAGTGGTAACTGGAGTCTATAAGCAACAGCTCCAACCCTCTTAATGATCTTGAAAGGCCCTTCATACCTTCTCACAAGACCTCTATGATAAATGCGGGCTTCAGTCTTTCTCCACATCTGTGGGGTGAGTTTGAGTAACACCAAATCACCCACATCAAACTCAAGATGTCTTCTGTCTCTGTTTGCATATAGTACCATTTTGATTCTAGCTTCCTGCAAGCTATCACGAGCTTCCTACCATAGCTCGATTCTATCTTCAACAAATTTAGTAGCTGCTTGGCATTTCCCCTCTAGACTCCTATTCAGTGTATCCACGGGTGTCATAGGCTGCCACCCTAACACTGTCTCAAAAGGACTCTTCCCTGTGGGAGAAGAGACTTGGATATTGTATGCAAACTGGGCTGTATCCAACAGTCTAATCCAATTCTTCTGAGTCGAAGAAACAAAATGTCTGAGATACCCCTCAAGCAAAGCATTGATCCTCTCTGTCTGACCATCAGTCTGTGGATGGTATGCTGTTGACATTTTGATATTTGTACCCAACTTCTTGAACAATGAAGACCAGAATCTCCCAGTGAACCTAGGATCTCTGTCACTAATGATCTCCTTGGGTAAACCGAAATATTTCACCACATGTGTCATAAACAGATTAGCCGTCACCTCCGCAGTGCATGGCTCCGGTGCAGGTGCAAACACAGCATACTTTGAACATCTGTCAACTACCACAAACACAGATGTCATTCCTTCCACACGGGAAAAATGGGTGATGAAATCCATGAACACAGAATCAAATGGTTTCTCTAGAATAGGCAAGGGCTGTAACAGTCCTGCCTCTTTTTTCCTCTCAACCTTGTCTTGTTGGCAGACAAGACAAGTCCTCACATAATGTTCTACGTCCTCCTTCATCCCTGGCTAGTACCAAGCTCTACTCAATAGTGCAAACATGCGCTTACCTCCTGGGTGACCAGCCCAGACTGTATCGTGATACTCACGCATGAGGCCGAATCTAACATTCCCAGATGAATGCACATAAGGCCTACCACCTCGTGCCATGATTAGTCCATCATCACTTAAGTAGAAGCATCGAGTAGTTCCCTCTTTTATCTTCGCCACTAACTTCATATAAGACTGATCTGCACTCATGATGTCTCTAATCAACCGAATTACTTTGCTCGCAGCATACGACATAGCACAAACATAAGATATGGAGGAAATCCTACTCAAAGTATCTGGTACCTGATGAATGCGCCCTAGCTTGTGCTCCCAACAGAAATCAAACTCAGCTAGCTGTTCTTGCCATCTGGCCTGTCTAGCAGACAATTTCTTCTGAGTTTGGAAAAACGTATTGGCAACATTATTAGTCTTCACCGTAAATTTGTTCCCCAACAAATATACCCTCCATAGCTTCAGACAATGTACTACTGCTAGCATTTTTTTCTCATGAGCAGAATAGTTCATCTCTGCACTTTTCAGTTTTCTGCTCTCATAAGCTACTGGTCTACCATCCTGTACCAACACTCCTCCCAATGCTCTATCAAATGCATCTGTGTGAACCTCAAAAGCTAGGAAAAAGTCTGGTAACCTCAGGACTGGTTCTGAAGTCACCTGTAACTTCAGTCTATCAAATGCAATTTGGTGCTTGGCCTCCCAAGCCCAAGTGACATCCTTCCTCAGAAGGTCAGTCAAAGGCGCTGCTATCTTGGAATAATCCTTGATAAATCGCCTATAGAAGTTAGCTAGTCCCAGAAAAGACCTCAACGTGCTAACTGAAGTAGGTGCAGGCCACTCCTCAATGGCTCTAATCTTGCCTGAGTCCATGTGAACCTGACCTGATCCAACAACATGCCCCAAAAATTCCACTTCACTGCGCGCAAACTCACATTTATCCAGCTTCAGGTACAGTTGATTCTGCCTTAGCACTGTTAATACCTTCCTTAAGTGCTCTCTATGTTCCTCCATGTTGGCAGAATAAATGACTATGTCATCTAGATAAACAACAACAAACTCATCCAGGAAGGGATGAAAAATGTTATTCATCAAGTTGCAAAATGTAACAGGTGCATTGGTCAGCCCAAATGGCATAACCATAAACTCATATGAACCATATCTCGTCACGCAGGTGGTCTTAGGCTCATCTCCTTCAGCAATTCTCACCTGCCAATACCCAGATCGAAGGTCCAATTTTGTAAACACCTTTGCATGCACAAGGCGGTCTATCAAATCCTGGATCAATGGAATAGGATATGCATTCTTCACCGTTACTTTGTTCAATGCTCTATAGTCAATGCACATTCTTAGACTTCCATCCTTCTTTTTCTGGAATAGCACAGGTGCTCCATAAGGTACTTTTGAAGGCTGAATAAACCCTGACTCCAGTAGTTCATCTAGCTACTTCCTTAACTCAGCTAGTTCAGATGGTGGCATTCTATAAGGTGACTGTGCTGGTGGGACTGCCCCTGGCACTAACTCTATAGCATGGTCGATGTCCCTCCAAGGTGGTAACACCTTAGGCATCTCAGGGGGAATTACATCTCTGAACTCATGCAACAGGCCCCCAATCGGTGCAGGTAGCTGACTAATCCGTTCACCCAAAGTAAGTTCCGCCGCCCCGATCTCAACTCCATGAACCTGTCGGCTACTAGAACTAGGAAGGTTGATCAAGTCTCCCATATGTCCCCTCGTCTGTCTAGTTCTGGAATCAATCTCAGGAATGGATTCCACTACTCGGACATGCGTCAAAAAAGTAGTCTCTCCGCGTCGTATCCCCTTTGCAAGGACTGAGGCTGCAATCACCTCCTTGCCCTTGTTGCTCTTCTCTACCTTTACCATAGAATGACAAGGAAGAAAGTAAGGTGCCTTCTCATCCAGTATCTGCAACCCATTCAAGTGAGGCATGAGGATTGCTTTGGCCCTCCTAAGCAAATCCATCCCTATGATGACATCAAAATCATCTAAGGCTGTCACCATAGCATGTACTCTCCCTGTCCATGGTCCCAACTTCACAGGCACGTCATATGAAACTCCAAATGCCTTTCTCGGGTCTGCGTTAACTATCTTTACACTAGTATCACACTGGCTAGTCTTTAGTCTCAACTGATCCTTCACTCTGTCTGAGACAAACATGTGAGTAGCTCCAGTGTCTACCATAGCTGCTACTTCTGTACCGTTCAGAACTAGATCCACATACATTAGGGGTGAAGACTTTGCACTGACATTTGCAATCACTAAAGGATTGACCGAAACTTCCGAGCACCCCTGCTCTTTCTGTGCTTTCTCTCCCTCTACTGTCACCAATGAACTAATTATTTTCTTGGTGGGACAGTCCCTCATCATATGTGGTCCATCACAGATAAAGCATGCTATCTTTCTCTTGGTACACGGTTCAGAAGCCCTCTTCTGCTGAGGCTGATAATGCTTTTTCTGTGGAGACTTCTGCTGGTACGCTACTGCTTTACCCTTGTTCTTCCACTGTTGCGCATTCTTTTTCTGTGGCTGTCTATTCTGATTTGTTGGTTTGTTTTGGGTAGCTGGTCTAGCTCCCTGAGCTGTCATAGTGGGACGTGAACCTCTCATGTCCACTAATCCATCAGCTGCTGCGACCGCCTCCCTATAGGTGGTCACTGACTGGCGTCTGACCTCTGCAAGTGCCCACGGCTGTAAACCTCCTAGGAAGTTGTGGAACTTCTCCTCTTCATTCTTGTTAGGAATCTCAAGCAGTAAAGTAGCAAATTGCTTAACATAATCTCTAACTAAGCTAGTATATCTCAAGTATCTCAATGTCATGCGAGCATCATGTAGGGTATTCATGGGTCTAAACTGAGTCCTCATCTCAGTCTTCAGATCTTCCCAAGTAGCAATCTCTGGGTTATCTCCCCCTGTCCTAGGAGCTATAGAGGTCCTCCACCATAACTTGGCATCTCCACGCAGGTAGGATGCACAAACCTCTATCCGATCTGCATCAGCAACTCCTGCTGCCCAAAAATAATGCTCCATGTCAAATATAAAGTTGTCTAATTCTTTTGCCACTCTAGCCCCTGCAAAAGTGACCGGATCTGGAATGTGGCGTCTGGCAGGCTGAATAAATTGTGGTGCAGGTGGAGTAGGTGGGTGGGAAGCCACCTGTGCCACCAACAATCTCAATGCTGTAATCTCAGTGGTCGCAGTCTCTAAGTCATGCACCATAGTGCCTATCCTCCCATCAGTGTAGTCTCTATACTGATGGAACATCTCCATCAATGCATCTAAGCGCTCTGCAAGAGACTCGCCCTGCCAATCAGAATCTTCCTCAAGACCCATAGCGCTCTCCAGTCCGGAGAACCACTCCTCAAATTGCGCCATACTCCTAGTCCTGGGTGCAATGGTGTGCTGCTCTGTGGTGCTCTGCAGATCAGCTGAATGAATGGAATGCTCCTGTACTCGCCTGGCCAGAACTGATCGATTAGAAGGAGGTACTGAGGTCTTACGCCCCGGCGCGAAGCACAGACGTATGCAACACCCAAACAGTAATCCAACTAACGTATATATCCTGGTAGTCCAAGCTAGCACTAACGTACGCTCTGATACCACTATGTCACGCCCCAAATTTTCACCTTAAATTTTTGCGTAAATCTTGAGCATGATGGCGCAATCTACACACCCTCTGTGTAAATTGCCAGCCAACACTCTATGCGGAATAACAAGGATCCTAGTGCAAGCTGGACCTCTCTAAGATCTCTGTGCAACTCTGATGGCACTGCGCTCCAAGGGCTGAGCTCTGATGGAACTGAGCTCCAAGGCTGATCAGGTGGAACTGAGTCCTAGCCTTCTCCTAATCCTAGACCTACGTCAATAAGTGGCGGATGGCAAGCACATGTTGCTTCTCAACCTCATATGCGCACTTAAAGACGGCCTTAGACTTAAGCGCCCTGTAAATGACACACACACACAAGCGCTGGCAGTCCACAAGATAAGGACACTAGACATATGCCCAAACCCTAAACAATATCGACAACTACACAGCGAGCAAGCTTCTTGCACAAGCACGGCGCTTGCACAAGTCACAAGCTAAACACACCGGACAAGTAATAACACTCCTTCAAGGATAACCCTCAGGTATGAGCAGTAGACCTCTCCCAATGTGGGTAGAGATACCAACAAATAAACTATAATCAACTACTCAATACAAGAGGTTCATATAAGGTTCATACAATGCTAATACAAAGCAATAACTCAAAGTAGAGCTAGAAATTATACCACTCCACGCTAATGCAAAGTGATGATGAAGTTAGGTCTCCTCCTCCCTCAAGGTGGCCGAACCTTCCTTCAATGCTCCAAATCACTCCTAGGTGGTTTAGATGTAAGCCGTGTCCCTTAGCCTCTAAGGAACACTGAGTCTCCAAGTGGACAGCACCTCAGCCGCCCAAGGTAGATGATGAAGAAGTGGCGCCACCAATGGTAGGGTGGCCGCCGGTGCTCCTCCTCCTCTCCAAGAACCGCCGGTTCCCTCCTCCAAGGAACCAAACCGGATGGCAATTCAAATCTCGCCCCAAGCTAGGGCAAGAGGGGCTGTTGCGTGAGCTTCCCTCAAGCAAGCCTCCAATCTGAACCAAGAACCGAATCTCCACCAAGAACAAGTCCTCCAAGCCGAATGGAATGAAGGAAGTGGAAGGGCGATTACTCCCTCAAGCTGCCGCCCAAACACCAAGTGGAAGATGGCCGGAACTCCTCCAAGCCGCCACCAATACTCGCCGGAGATGGATGGGATGGAAGGAGGCGTGAGCTTCCCTCAAGATCACGCCCAAATGCAAGGAAGAAGGTGGCCGGATGAAGTCTTCTCCTCCAAAGTCGCCCAAGCTCTCCCTCACTCCCGGTTCTCCCAAATCCGATTTCCTTAGATTGAATGAGATCCCCAATTTCGGTTGGGCCTTTTACTTAAGTCATTTGGGTTATCAAGTCTTTAAGAAGATGCGCCTCCTCTTTACTTCAGCGAATGACCCAAGCTTGGGTTGGTCCTCTCATGCAACATAAGGCTTTGGCTCTCCATAGGTTTTGGGTTCGAATCTCACCCATGACATATTTTTTCCAATGTTTGTACACCTCTATACAAGCCCATATAATGCGTCATGGTCCATGTAGCCTTCTACATTGACCCTTATATTTTTGCAATGAACATGCTCCTTGCCATGTACCTGCAAAACATCTTAACACAGGGATTAGTAACCTAACTCACTACTTACCTTCTCATGCTTTTCTCCAACTTTATCCCCTTCATCCCTACTCATAACCTCTATGAGTCTATGAGATAGGTGGAGTAGTACCCCAAAGTACCCGGGCGTGTGATGGTGATGCAGAATTAGCTATTGGTTACATCTCTATCATTTGCCGAGAAGGTGAGAACGACATGACATATTTTTTCCAATGCTTGTACACCTCTATACAAGCCCATATAATGCGTCATGGTCCATGTAGCCTTCTACATTGACCCTTATATTTTTGCAATGAACATGCTCCTTGCCATGTACCTGCAAAACATCTTAATACAGGGATTAGTAACCTAACTCACTACTTCCCTTCTCATGCTTTTCTCCAACTTTATCCCCTTCATCCCTACTCATAACCTCTATGAGTCTATGAGATAGGTGGAGTAGTACCCCAAAGTACCCGGGCGTGTGATGGTGATGCAGAATTAGCTATTGGTTACATCTCTATCATTTGCCGAGAAGGTGAGAGCGACTGAGCGAGGTTGACTGAAAATACGGAATACTTTTGTTTTCCTAAGTAATTGAGCACACGCCCGAAAGTTAAGTTAGACATTTATTTGGCCGATCTGTTTTCCCGAGTAATCGATCTGGATTACTCGGTCATTTTGCCTGAATCACTAAGGCTATCCAAGTGACCAAACCATGCGATCACAAATTTCAAGATGGTTTAACTCAAATCACTTGTGTGCTACCGCCCCTACTTTGAGAAGGCAAGCTTTTTTAGACAACTTCCAAAGCTCTTCCACTCGTAGATCCCTCATCCCATAATTCCTAACCAACCTAAGGACCAGAGGGAGGATTTTAGAAAAAAAAAATCCAAACCCTCTATTGGTGGAGGTTCACTTGGTGCAATTAAAAGAAAATGAACTATTAGAATAAGAATCCAGAGGAATATGAGCTTGTATTATTAAAAGAATCTAATCAAATAACTTGTATTATATATTTTTTTTCTTCTATTACCAAACAAGAAGCTTTCTATTAAATGAGAAAATGAATTATTAGAATAAGAATCCAGAGGAATATGAGCTTTGAAAGAGATTTGCTGTATGAAGTAGGGCATGGATTTATGATTTATGAAGCATTTTCTTCAATTTCTTTAAACGCATGTCAACTTAGAGGAAACAAAAATAGTGCAGAGAGTTTGTAATCTGTCTATAGTAACTATTATGATCAAAATAAAAAGGCAATTTAATGCGTACCTTGTAATCTGTCTCTTCTAAGGATAACGATTCCTTTAGTGCGTCTCTTCACTATCTAAGCTTCAGTCAAATAAATATATTCAATTCATAATTGCAAAACAGTCAATTTGATCACAAATGTAAAATGCCGATTGATAAGGAAACAATATAACGCTTGGTTAATCTATCTCATTAGTTACTTGTCTTTTTTTTCCTTGTCTCTTGTCAGACCACCAAAGCACAAAGATTTGATAAATTAGAAGGCTAAGTTTACACTCTCCATATCATGTGTTGTTTCACCAAGAAATAGCTGTGTACTACTACAAGGCAGAGCCATGGCATCAGAATTGCGATTAGTCACAATTTAACATCGTTGTATTCTGAGAGGACTGATTGAATGGGAAAAAAATATCCATTCTTTTGCAATGTGGAAACTGTCTAACAGCATAAATGATAGTATAATCTTCCTGTTACTAGCATAACTTTCTTTTTTGCCTCAAGCATATCATTTTGTCTTTTAGTTATCTTGGAAGACAGTTTGACAAAAGAAAATGTAATATCCAAAGACAAAGTGATTGGTATAAGCAGTCAATATTGACTAAGCAAAGGTGAATGCTTAGAGTTATATTTGGGTCTAGTAAGAGATATTCTTCCACACAAGTAAACAACAACTTAAGTGGAAGAGAATAAAAGTGGAAGTAGGCTGAATGGCCCACAACAATTGTATCTTGTATATGTAACTGTCCTTGCAATATTCGTCTTTGGTTGTCAGCTACGGCAAAAGAAATGATAAATGTGAAGGTTGATTAGGTACAACATAACAAAAATATGAAGTGACAAGGTTGATTGCAAACTGATGCCTATGTCTTTAGAATTGGTTGGGATGTACCTTCTCTTTGCTTCCTGACTGAACTAATTGAACATTTATCATCCTCCCATTCTCAATTTTTGGCTACAGTGAACTCTCAACATCCAGGTTTCTTTGGATTAAGAATCCCAAAGTCGTAACTAGAAGAACCAAAGCATGAAGCACAGATTTCCCTTTTATTTCAAGAGGTAAGTATAGCTTCGAATTATATGCTCTCTGTAATGAACATTGCAAGAAAGAAAGAAAAGTTGGTCTTTTTAAGGAGCAAGAGGAGATTAAGAGTCTAAGAAGATGCAAATATACTTTACTCACGTTATCTATTAGTTTCTGGAATATATAATACCTAGTGTACTCTTGTTTGATACATACAGATCTTGTAGACAAAGTTAGTGGAAGGAATTTAGCCGAAATCCTAGCAGTGAGAAATGAGAATGATGCCTTTGAATTGTGAGATTTAATATATTGGGCAAACAGAAATCCAAGTTTACAGACTCGCATCATTAGTTCGTCAAGTAAATAAAGCATAAATATGAGAGGATGGTACAGGACAAAGTTGAAAGCACTGCACATCTTCCACTAAGAATATGTCACAGCAAGCACCAGATAGAAAATATCATCAAAATAAGGAACGGGTAAATGCTGTGTACCTATCTCTCGCTCTCTCTCTCCCTCTCTGCTTTAGAGTTTTTTTTATTTGGCATCTTTTTCTTTGCTTTTGAACAGCAAGAATGGTGGGGGACGCAAGAAGACAAAGAAAAGTCCTCATGGCTTTGTTAAGTGATAGAGAGACATAGGCAGCAGCTATAACGTATAAAAATGTGTGTGGGGAGGTAGAGTCTCAAACTCCCAGATCCACACGAGCGGTTCTCCTTTGATCCTGTGCTACTGGAGAGAGAGAGAGAGAGAGAGAGAGAGAGAGAGAGAGAGAGAGAGAGAGAGAGAGAGAGAATCGTGTAGTTTTCTTCCTCCAAAGTCCAAAGGATGTTGCTCTCTTTATTGAACTTTCTTGGTGAAACAGCTTCTTAGGTCCTCCACCACCTCTTTCTTTACTCACATGCATGTACTGTACAAAGTTGGTGCTGCTTCCTGCTCAGTCTTTTTAACTGTAAGAATGCCTCCAAATGAGTTAAATCTCACAGATGACATGGGGTTGTCTTCTGGAGAGACGGAATGCTGGGGTGGATCGTTTACAGGAGGAAATGACGACATTGGGGATGAAAAGAGCAACAACCATGTCAAGGAGAAAGGTGATGATGGTAACAGTGTTCGTGAGAACAATGAACAGCAGCTCAAGGTATGTGCCAGAGGACATTGGAGGCCAACAGAGGATGCAAAGCTCAAGCAGCTTGTTTCTAAGTATGGTCCCCAAAACTGGAACCTCATTGCCGAGAAACTAGAAGGTAGATCAGGTATAAGTAGACAAGTTGCTTAGTTGAATAGTTAGAGATCAAGAACAAAATGCAAAAGCAACGACGGATCCATGTTTCTTGTTCACTATATTCATGTATTTGCTCTGATTCATTTTGCAGGGAAGAGCTGCAGGCTGAGATGGTTCAACCAGCTGGACCCAAGGATCAACAGGAAGGCATTCACTGAGGAGGAAGAGGAGCGGCTTTTGGCTGCCCACGGGGTTTATGGCAACAAGTGGGCACTGATCGCCAGGGTCTTTCCGGGCAGGACAGACAATGCAGTTAAGAACCATTGGCATGTCATCATGGCCAGGAAGCAGAGGGAGCGTTCCCATGCCTGCAGGAGAAAGAAGCCAGCTGTTTCCTCCAACTCTCCCCTGTCTCAATCTGATGGTCTGATCCCCAAGGGCAGGGCAGTCAACACTGGCAACAATGCATGCAGTGGGGAATCTGCCATTACCAGCACTAGAGATGATTCTGCCTCTACTTGCACAGATCTCTTTCTGAATTACCATCACCCACATTCCAGTAGCATGTTCAAAGGTATGATCTTTTCTCCATTTCACGTCGCAAATCTTTGTGAAAACCTACTTCAAAATTGATTTGGTGTGTACATTTTTCTAACAGCTTTAACGAGTCATCTCCCTTTGTTTCACGAAGGGTCTGAAGAAAAGGTGTTGGCTGCAAGGAAGGGAATGCATGAGAAGTTTGGTGAATGTGCTGATGTCTTCCGGCCACTTGGTTCTAAGATGTTGGTTTCTATGTTTGATCAGTCCGGTTACAGTGGTTCAGCTTCTGAGGCCTCTGCAAATCAACCAGTGGCCTACCACACGCGCAACGCTCTGCCACACGGAGTAGCAAAACGTGATGAGGAGAACATTAGGATCAACTTTATCGATTTCCTAGGTGTTGGAGCAGCATAGAAAGTAGGATGGAAATGCACATGTATATCTATGAAGTTTGGTGGTATAATGGTAGGCCAGCTGAAGAAAGCAAAGACCTGGATAGAGAGAGAAGGTTGAAAGGGTATTTATTATATAGTCCTCTTTTTGAAGAAGCAACCTTCTTTTGTAGATGAAGAACTTCGATCCTGTTTTATTACTATCTTTCCAAAGAATGTAGTCTTGAGATGTTAATTTCAACTTGCAGAAGAAACTATGTCTTGGAAATTAATTCACGAAGAAAGATTCAGGTTCATGCAAATAGAAATTTTGATGCCTGATTTTATACTGGTTATCTAATAGAAATATTAATGTTTATGCTTTGTTAGTTGCTATCTAACTAATCGGACAAGAAGGGGAATGTTTGATTCTGAGTCAATCAATCTTAAGTCTTTTGGATGCCATGCAAATTATTGAAATATAATTTCAAACCTCATTTGGACTTTGGAGGTAAAGATTTCATACGGGGGATAAGTTCGTTGGTTTTTCCTGGAAGGTTAATAGGGTAAGATCCATGATATCCAAACTCATATTCACCCTTGGTTTCTCAACAATTTTCCAACTCCAGGCCAGATAAATCTTTAAACAATTAATTAAAACCTTTGATCAGTTTAAAGACATCAGCAATTTGAAATTACCATGAGAGAGTAGGGAAGACATAGGAGGAGAAGAATCTTACAGATCAAATTGCACACATTAGTCAGAAGAAAAAAAGCGACATACTAAGAAGTAGAGCTGATTAATTGTTTCATATTTATTATTCATAAATTTTAACATAAAAGTTGTCTGATTGTTCTTATCAAACACCACAAATGTTTTCTACCCTCTCCCTCACAGAGCAATACAATAGTGAATATGTCATTGAGCAGTTTAATCCGTCATCAACTTTTCATACAACGAAGCCCGCTGCAGCAATTACGTCTATTGAGGTCCTCCTCACATGATACCATCGACACCCTTTCCACATGTGAGAAACTCAGTTTCTACTAAGGTTAATAGCAATAAACAAGACATTCACCATTGGGAGCTCCGGATGCGTCAGTGGAGAACACCCAAGCTAACAGTGGCTTCTTTCTTACCCCATAGCCTAACATCATGGCCTGAGCAAATGGGTACACTAGGTAACGGCCCTCTGCATTTTTAGTTGAAAGCTTTTGTAGCTGGACTGGCAGAAAAACATAGAGTGATTCCAATTCTATCCACTGCCCATATCTGGTAAGAGATCAGATTGATAGGGGTTAGCACGAAATGCATTGTGCTGTTGGTTCTCAATTCTCACCAACCTCCCAAATTCGAAGGCTGACTAGTGGTCACTTCTCAGAAATCAACAGATACAAGAAACAACAGTGCGAGATGATTTTTTCCTAAAACTACTGAACTAACAGATTTTACGTTTGCTGTTCATACAAAGGCATTCAATATTCATTTAGAGAACTGTCCCTAACAAGAACTCTGGATCGGAACCAGAAAGGACTCTGTTTCTCGTACACTCTCATTCTAGCTAGATGTAGAGTGAGAGAATCTTTTCTCCTTTTTGTAAACGGCTCAATGCCATGATGGTAACTTGTTTGACCCTTACTATGACTGGTAAAAAGACGAAGAAGCACCATTCATGGGGTTTGGATGATGATGCAAGAGGCAGGGTTTTGATAAATATAGCCAAATGTTGGTGGGGGCACAAGGTTTGGCTTTTCCTTCACGGAAGATCCCATGGCAACTTTAGGGCTCAAGAGAGAACTCGAGGCTGCACGAAGTAGGAAGGCAACACTGAGCGCAACGCTCGTTGGAGTTTGAGTCGCCTTGTCTGCCCCCCCTACTCTGCTGCTCTCTCACATCAGTTAAGAACATTCAAAGATGTTTAAAACAACTTGTCCTATTTTAGAGGGGCTTTGAATAGGCTTCAGCTAGAGGTGGCCATAGGCCGTGCCCGGGCCCGGGCCCGGGCCCGACTTCTGGCGGCCCGATTGTAACCGTGCCGTGCCGGGCACGGCACGACAGAAAAATACCTAGGCCTGGCACGGCCCGCGGCACGTTTAGGCTTGCCAGCCTAGGCACGGTTCAGCTTCTGACCGGGCCCGGATCCGGCACGCGGGCCAGATTCAGCACGCGGGCTTAAACTGGCCCGCGGGCTATGGTCGGCCCAGCGGGCCGTGCCAGGCACGGCCCGAATGTGGCCCACGGGCCGACTTTGGCCCGCTTCATTAAATTAAATAAAATATTAATAAAATAAGAAATTTAGAATTATGTATTTTGCATAATTTTTTTTAAAAAAATATTTAATTATTATTTAATTATTTATTTATTTAATTATTTTATTTTAAACATATATAATTTTAATTTTAATATATTTTATTAAATTAATATTAATTTATTTATTAACAATACTAACAACACATGACTAAAGTTAAAACCAACTCGATTAAATTTCATATTCATAAATTATACATTTAAGCTTAAATCAATTGCCGACATAATAGGCATACACAATTGACCCGTAGCCAACTACGCAAGCAGCTACTATGGAAGATATGCGAGCATTGTGTAAAGCATACTTGCGCTCCGTGCTCCATCTTCTCTATGCATATTGCGCACTCCATGTTTTCAGCTCTACCTCCTTCTTCAATAATAAAAAACTCAAGTGACTCTTGTGCTTGGTTTGTTTCGATATATTGCTCCAGCTCATCGTTGATATTATCACTATCCTCCTCACTATCACTTATTTCAAAGTCATCAACCTCTATCTCAATCTCCAGAAGGAGAGGGAGAAGCCAAAAATTCTTATCTTGCATGATCAGATAAGTGGATAAAGTGTTCTTCAAAACTGAATACATCAATTCGTATAAGTTGACTAACACGTTCGATAATACTTAAAATAGTGATTCTCCATTGATCAGCATTGAAGAAATTTAAGGTAGATGTAAGGAAGATTGAACGTTGAGAATTTGACATAATGATAATTATTTTCACTCTTCTATTATCTGTCATTTTTCTCTATGTCTCGTGCTCGTGCTCACCAGTCACCACGTGATAATTATATTATAAAAGTAAATTAATTTAATACTTACTTGATCTTCTCCACGTCTAGTCACGTGGTGAGCACGAGGCATAGAAAAAAATGACTAGTCTAGACCGAGAGAGCATTGAATTCTTGATGGCTAAAAAGAAGTTTAAGTTTGAGTTCAATTAATAAACTAATTGTAACTCAAGACTTAGAAAAGAGATTAAGAGAGTATTAAGAGAGAATGAGAAATTATTCCAAAGATAGTTGGAAACTTGTGTGAAAAAATGAGAGGGTTGGGGGGTCAATTTATAGGGATGAATTGGGTGTATAATTACATATTTATACCCTATTTTTAATTATTAAAAGGGGCTAAAATGGTAATTTTATACCATAAAGACAATTATATCCCTAACTTTTAAAATTTTTATAACTATTATGAGGGCATTTAGGTAAAAATGCATGTTCATGTCGTGTCGTGCCTGGCCCGGCCCGCGTGCCGTGCCTGGCCCAGCACGCCTGCGGGCCGTGCCCGGCCCGGCCCACGGGCCGCGAACCCTCGGCCTAGCACGACCCGAGCCGGGCCACGTGCCGTGCCCGGCCCGTGTCGTGCCGGGCCGTGCGGGCCGCGGGCCGGCCCGGCCCGTTGGCCACCTCTAGCTTCAGCCTTCGTGGATGCATATACGAATATGCATTCGTGCAACTGTGCAAGTTGGCTCATTTGTAATCTACAGAAGAAACAGACGGGCGAATTTATGTTTTTTTTTTGAAAAAAAGTCTAGTGGTAATTAAGTAATAGATATGCTAGTTAGTTTAACTCATAAAGATCTTAGTTCAAGCTTGATGCACTAAGGTAGCATTTGCTAGATCTAAAAGGATAAGTGTTCTCTGGCTTGTTGTCTAGGATAGTACTTTTATATGTCTAGGATGGTACTTTTAGATAAAAACTATATTATTTTAGATGAACTATTTATGATTGTCCATCTTATTTTTGAGATCCTAGCTTATTCTTATATTCAATCTAAAATTTGAGCATAGATATGAAAAGATCATGCTCAAGTTTGTAGGGATGACATCCTTCGTAGCCGTTCAATTCCTTCGGATCTATGCACATTAATGTTCGTCATTAATTAACTTGATAATACGTAAATTTACTACCCTTTATTCTGAACGGTTGGATCCAATGATAGATGAATCTAGAATGTGAATTTTGGTTAAATCTTAATTGCAAGTTCTCTGTTTCAGCTCTAGATCGTTGATTCATCCACTGTGCTCTAGATTGTTGAAGGGGAACACTATTTATCCCAAGCTTTCGTTGGCATTGGAGACTAATAAAGTTCATTGCTACTAGTCATCCGGTAATCAGTCGTTAGAGATAGCTGGAAGTTTTTTCTAGCACAATAAGCTTATAGCCAAAGGTTGGAGCCAACCGATGGCGAATCAGTAGCGAACGCCCCAAGTTGGAGCCAACCGGTGGTGAATCAATAGCGAATAGCCCGAACAGGGGCAGCTCAGGCGAAAACAAGAGTCGGTGAAAAATCTTTTAATTCCAGTGATTCGACCAACAGAATAACCAAAGTTTTCATTTGTAGGTGCGCACGCATGAGGAGAAGTATTTGCTAGAGCTCAAGACTGATCAAACAAGCAGATGTGGTTGTCGTCAATGCGAGAAGAGCGATAGGTCACAAGTTTTAAAAATAACTAGGTGATCCTAGCCAAAAACCCTTTGGTTCTAGGAGATTCAAAGGAGAGATAATTGTTGTAGAGATGAGAGAGAGATTTAGAGAAAAAGTGTATGGTGGAGCAAGGGCGACGAAGTACCAAGCACCGAACAAAAATGGTAGAGTAGGCGGCAGAGCGTAAGCGAGAGCAGTGTTGGAGTAGTGAGTGCTATCGACAGTGAGCATGTGATGTCGAGGAAGGAAGGAGGTGAGCAAGTGAATGGGGAACGAAACTTATCCAAAGAAAAAGTAAAAGTGTTGCATAATAGTAAAAAAGGGAATGACAATCAGTAGGAGTGGCAACGGGTTGGATACCTGCGTTTTTACCTTAAACCTGAACTTAACCCGATTGTAAAATCCGCTACCCGAACCTAGGTCAGGTATCCTATTATATATAACTCGAACTCGGATCAAATATTTAAACGGGTACCTGATTAAATAAAAGATAAATTATTTATTTTTTATATTTTATAAAATATTATTTAAAAATTAAAATAATAATAAATATATTTATATAATAACTATTTATTATTATTTTTATATTTTTAACAGCAACAAATATTTATATAATAGTTATTTTATTATTTTTTATATTTTAATAAAAAAATATATTTATATTTATTATTGAAATCGAATATTAGGTATCGGGTACCCGCATCTCTAAACCCGAACATATTAAAACCTGACCCATCAAACCCAAACTCATCCTATTTAGCTAATCAGATACTTGAACCTGTCATAAATGGGTCGGGTTGGGTACCCGTCTGAATCGGGTTAGATTGCCGCCCATAGGGGAGAGTTGCCGAGGAAACCAACTTTCTGAATTATAAAAAAAACTCAGCCACAAATTATGTGTAGAAGCACGTGAAAAATTGATGAAAAGTTGATCCCGATACAGAGCAATCAAGCATGCAGAAAGCCTTACCAAATGCAAGTGAGTATAAGAAATTGAAAAAGAGGGCAAATCGGCAAGACAATTTAATTTCAATAGTGATTCTCGACTTCATAGATAAAGGGACCAAAGAACAACAATTTTGAGTGTTCAAGATGTTTCTTAAACCATCTTGGACCAAATAAAATAAAGTAAAGATACACGAAAAACTCCATGCTACAACTAATAAACAAAAATATTTTCGAATAAATTTAACACATATTTAGCCTCCCAAGATGTTTTAAAAGCATAAAATAAGATTTAGGAAAAAAAAATTGAAAACGGACAATCTTGAGCAAAGGTACTAGAAAACAACAATTCACGACCATAAAAACTAGAATAATTATTCTACCATACAATGCCGGTGTACAAGTTGGAACGTGCAGAACTATACCCATCTTTTTTTTTTCTTTATTTGTCTGAATAGGCTCACTTTATGATTGTTCTACACAGAAGATGCAACATACTTAACTCGAGTCCAATTTCAGGATAGAGTTGTGTCAATTAGCTTATTAACGTATTGAAAATGGCTTGAATAACACTATCTTCCATTAGAACACTTGTCAATTGGGAATTTGCCAGAATGCAAAATCTTCCTGCTTGAATTTATTTGATCTCTCTATCTTGAAAATAATTTACAAGAACTTTCCTTTCAAAATTAAGTTAGGCTTTGCCTTAAGAACAAACCTAAGAAGGAAGAAAATATACCCTGACATCAGGGTCTCACACACTATGTATAAAGTTTAGAGGAGTCATCCACATTAACCTTCTAAAAGCTTCTAAAAGATTTTGATGATGTAGGGCTGCTAATAGGGCATGCCATTAAGGTCATCTTTGTCCTATAAAAGACGATCTATCCACCGTATGGAAGAGATTTCTTACTGAGGTAATATGTTTATGTCATCAATTCAATCCTCATGGAGTCTAATACAGGTTAAAAACTTAGCCATGAACCAAAATCCGGTGAAGAACCAAATCAAATATAGTGATAATCCATCACTGTATGTTCAAATTTCAGAAAGAGACAACTTTTTGTTTGTTGATCAAACCCCACTGAGTAGATTGAAATAATTAAATCAGTATGTTACCAGATCAGATCAATCAGATTATCCAAACACCCATTGCATATAACTCTTTCTTGGTGCTTTGCATTTAAGTTGCCCCTCCGATGCATAACGTTGGGAATCTTGAATACCGTAATTGCATTTAATACCCAGATTTTTCAGATCAACTATAGCATAGCACACGCAACTCTTCTTTTAAAAATTAGTAAAATATAAACAGAAAACTTATATTATAGCTTCTCTAAGAGAAGCTTTCGTTTTAGGTAAAGCAGGCATACCTGCTTCATAGAAGAAAATTTATCTTCCTATCTTTCGCCAAACCTACAATTGAAAAAGAGTCTTCTAAAAATCTAAATTAACAGATAACTACACTAAATCATCAGATCGATCAGCAAAATAAATAGAGAAATAATAATTCAGGAACTACTAATTTTCGTGCTAAAGCCCAATCACCCTGTTTGAATTAGAATTTGCCTAAGCCATGTGCTAGGTGTTAGGCCCAAGATTTGGGCTCGATTTTGACTGGTCAAAGGGGCATTGACCAGGTCAAAATCGCCCAAATCAATCTTAGGGCTGGCTCGCATACGCGGGGAAGTGCAGACGTCGTTCATCGCCTCTGCCAACGTTGCTGCGTGGCGTGCAGCAACGGGCGGCGACGTCAGCTGGAGAGGCGTCGGCCGCGTGGACTAGCTGGCGGCGACGGGCGGTGGAGTGCCTCCTTCCGGGAGCACGCGCGAGTTTGCGAGGGGCACGGAGGCAGGGGTTGTTTCCAGGGGAGGCGATGACGGGAGCGGCGGAGAACGTCGGGGCTTCGACGCCCGCCGGCGATGCGTCTTTGGGCGAGAGACGATGCAGGCGGACGAGTGGTTTCGTCCATTTCCGGGAGCTGATGGCGGTTTCGAGGAGACGGCTTCGAGGCTTCCCTCTCTGGGTGCGGACTCGACGGCCGATGGCGAGGAAGCTTCGGTCGACGACGACTGGGGCGGGGGTTCGGTGAGCGTGGATCTCCGGCGTATGGGATGCCGGCGGCTAGGCTTGCCGGCCAGCGGAGGTGAACGCGTGGGCGTTCGCTGCTGGCGAAGCCCTGGACGCGCGGGCGGACGCGCTCCAGTCGAGCAGGACGGACGTGGGCGTTCGCTTCCTTGCGCCATGCCCTTCCCTCTCGTCTCCGGCGAGGGCCGGTGATGTCCGGTGACTCCGGTGAGGTCCGGCGAGACCGGGGAGGTTCGGTGACCTCCTTCTCCCTCCTGGTTCCGGCGATCAGCGGTGATCGTCCGACAACCTTCTCTCCCTTTTGGGTTCTGGCAATCGGCGGCGATCGTCCGGCGACCTCCGGCCGACTTCGACGGCGAAGTCCGGTAAGCTCTGATGGGTCAGGGCGTCGTGAGGTCTATTCCCTCCGCTCCGACGATCAGGGTGATCGTCGGCGGACTCCGACGACCGGTGGTGTGGTGTGAGCGGTTCGGCGTCGATGAGTCCAACCCGTTTCCCTCTACGACTCGGTGTAGTCGTATCGACTGCTCGGACGGACTCCGGTGATCGGCGGCAATTCCCGGTGAACTTCGTGCGATGACCGGTGGTGTGTGGCGGGCGGTTCGGCGTCGAGGAGTTCAAATCAGTTTGCCAGATGGTCTGTTGTGCAGTGGTGGAGCCGGTGGGTTCGAGTCCTGCCGAGAGGTATTCTTCTCCTCCCGGCTCCTTTCTTTTAGGCATTTACAGTCTTTCGCTATTTGTTCTATTTTCCGGCGTCGCCATGCTTTTCGGCGACGCCTTGTTCTGCTGTTGTGGTGTGTGCGCGTTCCGCGTTTGACCCCGCGTCTAGGCGCGTGCGGTCCCTTGCTTCTCCGGCGTTCTCCCCTGCTCCTCCGAGCGAGGCGGCTTCTCCCCTCTTCTCGGCGTTTGTGACCCTGTCGCTTTAGTGCTGTTTGTGTGCTGTGTTGTGTTTGGTGTTTGTCGCCTGCGTGCGATTGGCCCCGTTCTGACACCATGCGTGGTGTCTTTTGTTCGCGTATGTGCGCCACCGTCTGCGTACGGTGTTGGCTATTTGTTGGGTCAGGCTGAGACGTGAGTGGTCACGTCTGCCGGTCGCGCCCTGTGCTATTTTATCCCTTATATGGGACGGTTTTTCCTTTCGGAGTCCTGTGTGGCTCTGCTTATTTTAAAGAAAAATTTTAGCACTAATTCTAGGCGTGACACTAGGCACACTGTCGTCAACAAAAATGAATTATGTAATATATAAACATGCTTGCTTTATCAGACAGCTAAAAGGCCTAATCAAGCTGGAAGGCAGCAATTGTTGACCCAAGGGGAAGTATATTTAAAGGGTCCTTCAGCTAACCTAGTTAGACTAACTTAGACTATAGAACAAACAATATCTAGGGAAGCATAAAAATACTAGTTAAGTCATCACTTTCAAAAACTATGCGAGTGTCAGATAAAAGCTTGGAAATGGAATCTCATCCTTTTTTATAATGTATGCATTCTACTTTCCATTACCACAAAGGAGACTAGAGGACACTCATGAGTCATCCATTGCACTTTTGAAATGAACCATCAATTTGTGGTTGGAAATGCAACCTTATTTAGTCTGTTGAGCAGTGTCATCTCAACATAAAATATTACTCATGATTCAGTGGTTGGCAACCACTTCCTAGTAGGAAAACTGACTTTGATGCCAACCACACAGGGTGCGTTAAGGTTCCTGTTGTTGCCACGAATACTATGTTTTTCCAACGCTCTAGGACAATCAAGGATTTCGTCAGTAGTTCAATTCTTGATGCCGCTTAGAATACAGAAAGTTACACCAACAAAAGCGCAATACAAAGAATATGCTTGTTGACTGAGGAAGAGAAATATATGGTTACCCTGGATTCAATGTTTTCCATTTTTCATCAGCATGATATGAGAATCTTGTTTCACAGAAAACATTATAAAATGGAAAAAAATAATAATGATGTTAAACCATCTGGATATACAACTGAAACAGTACATAAAAGCTCATATAAGTTGGAACTCATAACAATCTCTTATTTCACATTTATCAAGGGCTAATTATAGATAATCCTGTTTGTCTAGTTTTTAAAATTTTCAGCTAATTTTAAAACAATGTAACTTTGCCTACATGTGATGTGCTACATTTTTGTTATAGTGTCATCATATTAAAAATATTATTTTTATTAGAATATTGTGTTAGATATTAGGGTTATTATTTAGTCAAGTTTTAGTAGGGTGGATAGTAAGCCATGTGTTAGTGATAGTTTTTAATTGTGATTACCATTTCAAGTAAAAGTCCCCATTCAAAGGCTTAAATTCTTACAAGATATTACCTTATGAGACACATTAACTGAATTTTTATATTCTCCTCTCTCTCCATGAAACAGCATTCTACGGCCCATTCCCCTTCTTCTCACTCTACCCTCCTTGCTCTATCTGTTATGCCTCCTTTATCGCTCCCCTTCTATCTCACTATACATCTCGATCACTCTTTCTGCTCTTTTTATCTTCATCTAACTCTCTTCCCACTAATAATCTTGGATAAAATTGGTACCAAATCTTGATCAACCAAATAAATTGTCACTTCGCTTGACGCTAATCACATTCCCCGCTGCTCATCTTGCTGCACCAAAATGAACTCTGTTGCCCATCCCTATCTTTACCAACTTGACAATAAAAAAAAAAGCAAGAATAGAGAGACAATAATCACTATCATCTTCTACCAAGACTCACAATGCTTTACTTATGCTATTGTTCACATGTAGCCTAACCACCTTCCTATATCTAACTCTCTCTAACAAACCCTTGCTTATGCTACTAATATGATGTTTGATTCTCCTAATATCATTATTTTCCCCCATCATCAATATTCAATACATCTCAATCAACCTTTTGATAGTAACAACATCATTCTTTAGTAGAGCCGCTCATAACAACCCACTTGAAGACTATGGTATCTCCAAAGCTTTCTTACTTCTAACAAATTAATCAATGTGTGTCAATGTCTACATCAACCAATTGCTAGCATCCTCTTACCGCCCCAATATAGACATCCACTGGACCACCTCCATCTCCATTGACTACCTTCGTTACCATTATAACACAATTCCAACACAACCTCAAAGTTGCTGTCTTAAAGATCAGCTCATTCAGTGTTGTTATGACCTCTTCCACAAATATCATTACTTCCTCAAGTGTCACAAATCACCCTTAGCCAAGTCAATATACACCTTCACCATCACTACTACTTAGTGTGCTTATGTTCCTCCTACCTTCATATCACAAGCCACAACTAGTTGGTCATCTTATAGTACTCACCTAACTATTGGTCATAACTGCCACTATCGCCAACAATCAAACTCAAAGCAAAGGCAAGAGCCTACATCATCGTCCAACAACCCAAGATCTAGGTAACGAGTAAGACTAGGAAAGGCACGACTATGGGGCATGTGTGATGTTAAAATGAAGAGCAAAGGGTTTCATGTTTGTGCTGCATAGTGAGCAGGGAAAAAAGGAAAAAATATATGAAAAGTATAATGGTCAAATAAAATAAAAAATTAGATAAATTTTAGAAAAAAATGAAAAATTTAATAACATGCATATTTCTTTTGAAAGAACTAATTCCACATCTAGAATAAACTGATTGGAGTTGAGTCATTTTCTAGCGAAGGAGAATGATGCATTGTAAGTTTTTATAGGGTAGATTATCATTTTAGATGTTAGTGTGTATGCCCTAGGACCTGTTGTTGGTCTGAACATTTGTACTATATTTACTTCTGATATTTATACATATCTTGACATTATCATTGTCATAGTTTTCTATATATCTGCGCATATGTATATTTACATGATGATGTGCCTCGAGAAATATCAAATCTCAAATATTATATCTCTAGTCGAGTACCATAGTGGATAAGGGACAACTATGGTGCAAGTGAGATTAGTTTATGCGCTGGTTAAGCACGAGCGCAGGCATATGGGTATATCAAGGTAGATATACTGGACTGACCACTGTGAAGTTTTAACTTGGTGTCTCAAGTTAAAATTCATGGTGACAATGGTATATTTATCTTTCGACTTGAGGGAGTTCGTATCCCTATATGGTAAGGGATATGCTTTGATACAACCTAATGTCTCGCCATAGCATGTAGGTCATAACGGTTGTCATTGAGCATATCATTAGTCGTATGAGACACATCTCGCCAATAGAGGATATGCCCCATCCTTAAATGAAAGCTTGATATCCTTGAGCCTCCTATATGGATGCATGACTGAAAGTGTGTGGCCACACCGAGGTTAAGCCTAATTTAGTAATGACCATTTGATTGAGTTAGACGAGTGTGACACACTTGTCCAATTTGGATGTCAGCTTGGCAAAGGGACAGAAATTAGGGATGACAACGGGTAGGGTCCCTGCATTTTTTTATGCTATCCGTACCCTAATCCGAATAACTTTTCTACTACCCGTACCCAAATAACTATCTATTTATTTTTAGAGAACCTCTACCTGTTTAATACCCGAACCCTATAAATACCCGACTTAACTATTTATTCTATTAAATTTCAACCTATATATATGGTTACCTGAATAAAATTCGGGTACCCAACCCTATAATACCCTAATTATGATTAAATTTCTTGTAAGGTAAAACAGGTACCCGCAAACCCGACTAATATATTAAAAAAGTATAATTATTAATACACAAATAAAATAACATAAATAAGTTTTATACATACACACACACATATATATATATATATACACATATATACACATATATACACTACTCATACCCTACCCGAACCCGAATAACAGCTACCCGTTTACCTTTATACGGGCTTGGGTAAGGCAGGTACCTGGTACCTGCTAGATTGGTACCCAATTATCATCCTTAATAGAAATGCACATGTACTTTGTTGCGGTTTAAGGGTTGTCGATAATGACATCCATTTCAATGACTTGGGTAGCAGTGATGTACTGCTAGGTGCCACTCACTGCTTATGATGATGAAATCATCACTGCCAACGTCAGAGGAACCTACAGGATTATGCACCTAAACACTCGAGATCTCGTATTGATCGAGTAGCCTATGATCGAGCCATTTGGTTAATTCGAATCAGTTTGGGAGTCTGATTCATTACAGATGCATCTGATGAGTTGGAGATGGTCATATAAAGTTAGATTATGCTTTGAGACCAGTTGACGTCGGGTGACCACATTTGACTTCAGTTGACTAGTTCTAGTTAACAAGTCAAGTGACGTAAAAAGACGCCATATTGGTTCTATAGCTTGTCGACTTGATTTAGCGTAATCTAGGTAGGTCCATAGCTTAGGCGTATAATTGAATATTTATATTCAAATAATAGAATAAATCTAATAAGATTTATTCGCAACTTAAACTCTATATAATGAGGGGCTAGGGGCCGCATATTGGCATGCTCTTCTCTTGGAGAACCCTAGCCGCCTAGGATCATCTTCCCTACTCAAGCCCTAGCCGCCAATCCTCTCTTGGCACGCCCCTTGTGAAGTTGTCGCCCTCTCCTCTAGTAGCGACAAGCTTCCTTCTCTTGGTGGTGCAAGGAGGCCTTGGTGGGCGTCCCTCTTCAATTAGCGTATCTCTTGGAGGATAGGTGCATGTGTTGAAGAAGGGCGACATCTTCTTCAATTGGTGCATCCTTGGTGGTGGCGCAATTTGTGAAGAAGAAGACTTACCTTAGCGCAATCTAGGTAGGTTCACAGCTTAGGCATATAATTGAATTTTATATTCAAATAATAGAATAAATCTGATTTATTCGCAACTTAAACTCTATATAATGAGGGCCTAGGGGCCGCATATTGGCTTGGAGAACCCTAGCCGCCTAGGATCATCTTCCCTACTCAAAGCCCTAGCCGCCAATCCTCTCTTGGCACGCCCCTTGTGAAGTTGTCACCCCTTCCTCTAGTGGCAACAAGCTTCCTTCTCTTGGTGGTGCAAGGAGGCCTTAGTGGGCGTGCGTATCTCTTGGAGGATAGGGCATGTGTTGAAGAAGGGCGACATCTTCTTCAATTGGTGCATCCTTGGTGGTGGCGCAATTTGTGAAGAAGAAAACTTCAAGAAAGTGGTGCAAGTAAGGTGAACTCCCAAAGGCGTGGATCTCTTCTCTCAAGACTAGCACCAAGCGTAGAGTTAAAGGGCTCTCGAGGAGCCAATGTCATGCCCCAAACAAACACTAACCGAGCCAAGGTTAGCAAGATGCTCGTGAAGCACGACAATTTAGCCCATAGGACAAAATATCCCTAGCAAAAACTGAATAAACAATGCAGCTCAAAACAATAAATCATGTATATCCAGAATCATCAAAATATAAAATTGGTCTCAACTGACCAAATCAACGATCAGAAGCTAAGATCAAACAAAATCTGATCAATCACAAATACCAACATCCGGATCGGAACAACCCGATGAATCAAAATATCAAAACACGAATAAATCACAATAATATCAAATCAACCATCAAGGATGATCCCAGCTCAAACCCTAGTAGATCTCTATCTATCTACTCAGGTGGCAACAACATCCATATGGTCCCAGTGGCCTCTATATCTAGTTATCCATCAACAGAAGCTCGCTACCTGGAGGCAACAACAAAAGGAGTTAGCTTAAAGAGCTAAGTAGGAATTAACAAGATATGGTACGACATCAAGTAACTGTGATAAAATACTTTACCACATATATCAAATAACTCAACGAGATATGAAGCAACATCAACAACATATGAAAACCACACATGCGTCGTGCAATCAAGAGCCCGCACTCTTATAATGCTTCATGATGAGCCCGCACTCTTATACAGAGTGTTTCCACCGTTGCTCACACGATGGAACAACTGCCTCAATGACAGCTCGGAGGTGTTGCGTCCAACACCCAGGTAACCCTGGAAAATCCCGAAGGACTCCATCTAGGAAACCTACCAGCCGGCCCCATAGCCGTGAAACAACATCTGGTATCATCCCTGGTCCACTGGCCTAAAAGGCACAGCCCTGGCTAATATCAGCCAGAAAAGATCATAATGTGGCACGACATATCATCCAACTACCCAATGGGCCAACTAGCATAACTGTGTAAGACATGGATCCACGGCTTAATAGCCGATAATAACGTAATAATGCAATCATCACGAATCAAAAATATAACTACCAGAGGACCCATGTAACATCATCACATAAGCATTCATATGCATAAATACAAGACATCATAGAGTGCAATGGATATGGAATCAAGATCAACTAGCAGAACTATAAGATATCGTGGTATTATCAAACTACTCAATAGTACACCTAATACCATGATGTCAAAGGTCAGGATAAGATTCCTACCTGCCTCACAGTAGCGTCCAGTATATCTGAAGCTCATAGGCCAGAGACCACACTGTCCCAATCTCAACTGGTATCATCCTATATCATAGAACCAACACATAACTACTACATCAACAAATAGCTATTTAAAGTCCAAGTCAATATACATATCTACCTACGTATACCCAAATATACGTAAGTACATGCACAACTCCATACTATCCAGAACATGCAATAAGAACAAGGATGCGTCGTCTCACCTCGATGAGCCAACAATGACAACACAGTAGTGTGATACAGCACTACAATCTCCCACTGAACAGGGCTCGACAACAAGCGCACGTACATGTCAGCACGTAAAGGTGCTTGCCAATACCATGGTAACAGCAACACCTGCAACAATAATAATAATCAGAGAAATAACTGGGGTAACGAAACTGTTAAACCCCCGACAAGCCTCACACCAACCAGGTCGCTGGTGACGACGAACAACGACGAGACAGCAATAGCACAACGACAGCCGACAACAGCAACATGCGGCACGACCAGGCGACTGCAGGCAACATGGCACAGGCGACACGGCTGCAACCATAGGTAGCACGGTGGCGAGCAGCGCAGCAGCAGGCGAAAATAGCAAATAAACAGCAGACGCGGCTGCAAGTCACAACAAGAGGCGGCGGCGAACAACACGGCTACAAGCAGCACGCTGTAGGCAACGACTAACAGCAAGGCTGGCAGTGAGCAGCATCATGGTCAACAGCAAAGCTAGTAGCAGCTGCGGCTAGTGGCATAGCAGCAAACAGCGGGGCTGGCAGCCGCAAACATGACCGGCAACTATGGTGGGTCGGCTGGTGGCAGGCGGCGTAGCCACACAGTGACCGGTGGCAAGAAGCATGGCTGGAGGCGGTGGCTGGAAGCAATGCAGCCGCAGGCAATGGCTGGAGGCGCGGAGATGATAGCAAGCGCGGCCAAGCAACGACCAATAGTGAAGAAGGACAGGCAGCCGGGACAATTGGGGAAAACCCCACAAGCATGAAGCTCCAGGTCTGAATTGCACTTCCCCACGGCAAGAGGATCGCCGGACTTCGGTGGCGGCGCAGGCGAACTCCGGCAAGGAGGAGGCATCATCACCTGGGCACCAATGCACGAAAACACTACAAAGGCATCGCAGGAAAGGTCGCCCGACCTCACTCTATGAAGGAGGAGAGGAGGAGGCAGCCGGAACACGAACGGCGACGGTGCAAGCGCCGGACGCGAGAGGTGGCAACAAAAACACAAGAAGCGGTGAGGAACAGGGGTAAAAATCGGGAGAGGAGAGAGAATAAGAGAGAAATGAAGATAAGATTTTGATTTTAGGATATTTACAAGTATACCCCTGAGTGATTAAACGACACGGGTATAATAGCCAATGTGTGCACAAACGTAGCAGATGGTCACTTGCACATCTCAACGTCATCATCAAACGCTACTAACTCTCCCACACATATTCTATTGCACTCGGTGGCTCTCTTGTAAAACCAGTCCTGTTGAATTAGGAAACCTGTTTTGAGCATTGCTTCCGCTCTTATTTTTGTTTTAAAATTATTCGGGTTTCCTAACATTAGAAACATTATTTAATTAGAATATTGTTAAGATATTTTGTTATATCTAATCAAGTCTTAATGGGCAATTATTAGGTTATGGGTTTGTGAGTATCCAATCATTTGTTAGTGAGTAGTTTTTAGTTTAGGATTATTATTTCTAGTAAAAGCCTTTTTGATAGCTTGAATACTTATAATATGTCAGTTGATGATATGAATTAATTAAATTATTAACTTCTCTCCTCCCTCCTCTCCTGTTTCCTCTCTCTTCCCTTCCAATTCCATACCTAAAAATCATACTAAAGAAACAATAAGAAAGAATCCAGAAAAGGTTCTAAATTAAAATGATAGTCTTAAAGCAGGGATAACAAGACCACAAGAAAACAAGAATGAGTCCAGTTCATGAAAAAGTAACCAGTGCATATATTACAACAATAGCAGCAAGCATATGAACTTGGATTCTTAGACAATTACCTGCAGTGAGATTTAAGAGCGGAATCCCATCAAGTAATGGTCAGAAGAACAATGTTGCACTGTACCTGTGCAAGTAAAATGCTGTTGTGACTTAAATCATGGTCTAGAAACACAGTAAGCAAATTGCAACGAGCACAAAATACAGTTTGAGTGGTTCCAACAACCAACTAAGATGAAGCCTGTACAACCATAATACTACCTTCGCACACTATGTAACAAACAAGAAACAACAAAAACATATTAATTTCTTTACTTGCAACTACTCATTAAACATGCTAGCCATCGGCAGCATTACCATACTTATTGCAATCTTCATCTGCCGAAACTTGATTACCTGATCACTAGCAGTTTCCAAAGAACTTGCAGTTAATGATGTTCGGAGATGCTCAAATTCAAGGTTCAGCAGGCCAAGAAAATTTAGCAATATACTTCATCATCTCTTGTTACTATAGATAACATATTAAGGGACTCCAAAGAACAAGGAAATGCATCTATTATACAGAATAAGCTACGAGATTCTAGACGATAATAAACCAAATCCGATGGAGCCTGTATTGTATTAAATATATTAGCTAAATTTTAGACGTTTGAATGCTCTGTCATTCTGCATATCTCAACTATAAGACCTCTCTGGCATATTTGTGACCTTAATGTAGTAGCATACTAGCATACATCTGAACTAGAAAATGCTTCTCCTCCTAGGAACCATGGAAAAAAAATTTGCAATCCAATAACCTATATATTGAGATTAAAGCTAGCGACTCAGTTCCCATTTTCTTCGGTAGAAATAGAAAGAGTTCAGACAATTCAAACATTCATTATAAAAATAAGTATCGGTGACCATATATGTGATGTTAAATTGCATTTCTAAACCTTCTACCTCTTGTTGTGTTACACACTCTTCAAAAAGAGCTTCACCTTTCTTTCATTGATTTGATTGACTCTTATATGTTGTAGCAGAATCAAATAGAATTAACTGATAAAACCAAATACATGAGGGATATAAATACCATGAAAGTCGAAACCCTTATATAAAGGATAAATGATAAATCAAGCTAGCGTATTTCCTCATTTGATTAACAACAAACTGAACTGAGTTGTTGCTGTGAAGACGTCAATAAGCTCATTCTCAAAACTTGTAAAGAGTGTATGAATCTGTTCGGATGCCACCCATCATGAATAGAAAAACAATCAACTTCAAAATATGTAATTCTCCCAAAAAAAAATAAGGATGGTTGGCAATGTAGATGGTAAAATAATTATCACAATAAGTAGTCATGGACGTAAGGTAGAAAAACTAAAATCTTACAATAGAATGCACAAGCACTCATCTCACCATAGTATGTGTCATAAACTCATAGCCATGCATTCTTCTTTACAACATGGAATCAAAAATGAATCTATACTACCTAACATGAGCAATACATACCAATCTTACCTCATACCAATATTGGCGTAAGGTTGGTAACATCCATAAGTGCATACATACATATATATATATATATAACTAATCGGTATTGTATGTCAACATACATAATGGGCTAATATACTAGTACCCAAAATTAAAATACCAATCCGAACTGGGTACCAGTATTTAGAGGTTTATAATAAGACATAATATCGAAAGTACTGGGGTTTTGAGTTAAATTTATATATATATACATACACATATATAATTGGAACTGCGATTCGGACCAGTATTTCAATTCTAGATTGACACAAATTAGTATTTAAAACCAAACTTTATAATTAGATGAAATTCATTTTTTACTTTCACAAGTGACCACTTTACCACCATTATAAGCATAAAACTAGATAAATTGTCTTTTTTATGTAAACCTTTAAGATAATACAAGGATAAGTGGCAATGCAATGGGTTTTTCTTCCAAATGACACATAGTAAGATCAACCACTTTAAAAGCTCACAAGTCACAACTGCATAGTAAAGGTGTATCAATGGTTCACAACTAAATATTCTCATTACCAAGGCACATTGCATGCTTACTTTAAGAGAAACAAATACTTTAAGTTTGATAACATCACTTGAATATACTTAAGTATTGCAAGAAGTGAGAAAGTACCAATACAGTCAACATCATATACCTAAGTAGAATTATTTGGAAGTAATCAAGCCATGTTAGAATCCACATCAAGGCAACACTTGAAGTACACATTGACCAACATGTATCATAGCAAACACTAGGCGTATGTACAAGTAACAGAGCCATGTGAATGTACTATTATTTCATCATCCATTAGTTTTTTTTACTCAATAACTAGAATAACTTTATGAAATAATTTAGAATGACAAAGCTAGATAATGAGCTTAAATGGCATGAAACCATGCAGATAAACAATTATAAACACAATAAGATTAAGGATAACTAAAGGTAAGACAAATCATGTGAAAGATCTAACAAAAGAAGTTGGTCATGGTAGAAGATGAACTTAAGCATGTTAATAAATATTTACAGGTGGATCTGAAGGTAAGATGGGTGGTGGAGTTGACATAGGGTTGAGTGGTGCCAGCAATTCATAAAAACAAGAAGCATCATGTGGAACAGGAATACAAGATTGTAGAGATGCTATCGTGATAACATGTGTTGAATTGGATTTAGTATAGTAGGTAGAGAACTTAAAAAAGACATGGCATCAATAGAAATGTAAACATGTTAGGAGTGTATCATGACATTCTTAACACTTGTGTTTCAGGATATCCAAGAAAGGCATAATGAATAACTTGCGAACTAAACTAGTAACATCCAAAGCCTAATGTGTAAACAGAAAATGACAGCCAAAAACCCTAGGATGATGGAACAAGTGTCTTTCTAAGGCAAAGATATTGGTTTAAGAGCCATCTTTTGCTTAATTTTTTTATTTTGATAGATGAAAGCAAGCGTGGTCCAAAGACCAACAACAGCCTCTTCATAAATGACCTGCAGGAGTGTCTCATTAGAGAGGCAAGGATACTGGTTTGCAACCACTTCACTTTGATCTTTCAAAATGCAGAGTTGATGGAGCAATCAAGACTTCTGATTTAATACATTATTAATAATGTAACTTTGAAGTTGGATCTTTATCAATTACTAAAGATATTCTCAAACTCCTTTCACGAAGGTCCAATGAAAAAATAAAATATTGAAGCGAAAGAAAGTAGAGACTAATCTAAAACATACTAGATTAATGGAGGCACATAAATCGGGTAAAGGCAACATGTTTCTTTATAAGCTCAGTAGACTAAATGCCCTTATGTGTTGTACCCTATCCAGTGTGAAAAGGGGATCTGCTAAGCAGAATAAAGACAGCGGCTTTTGATAGAGAGGATCAAAAGCTAAGTTCAGAAGATTATATCGGGCACGATTCGACACTACTATCTGGGTCCAGATATTGTTATGGCCAAAGGCGATTGGCCACTAGTCCCATCAATGAGCAGACTGTGCCGGGAGCTACTGAGGGAGCTCCATGACAGACTTTGGGCAAGGCATCCAGGACAAATGGGGATAGTTGTCTTGTCAGCACGACTGTGCTATTAACCCAATACAAGCACAAACATGGGGATGTATGTCCGCACTTACCAAAATTGCCAAGAAGGTAAAATCGATCGGAGACTAAGGGGCAGGGTTATTTCAACCTCTGCTTGTTCCTGAGACGTCCTGGACAAGAGTGTCCAAGGACTTTATCGGTGAGTTCCTATAGTTAATGGGAAAAGCTCAGTGCTGATAGTGGTGGATAGATTCTCCATGGATAAAGTCTTTGTCCCAGCACTTGAGCAGTGCATAACAAGGGTTGCTATAGACTTATTCTTCCAAAATATGATGAAACATTTTGGCATCTGATGACATACATTTATATAGTATTTTTAGTATACTTTTATCATCAATTATCTCTCTTTTCTATCATGTTTTTACTCATTTTGGCTTAAAATCTTTTATTTGTTCGGAATCTTCACTTTTCTTCATTTTTATCATATTTCAGGTGAAAACGGCTACAAATCGATAGATTTTGATGAATCCAAGCACATTGATGAATTCTACAAGTCAAGACGAAGCTGCTCATAAAATTTCATGCAAATCGGAGCATGTTTAGAAAAATATGGCCCCATGAAATATTTTACGGCCGTATTTTATGAACATACAGAAGAAATTACGGCCCTACCCATAATTTTCATTAAGGCAATATCAGATATCCAACAGAGAGTTTCACGGCCTAGGGTGTGAAATATTTCATGGCCGTAATTATAAAATCCAGAATTGAACAGAGTGTTTCACGGCCGCCCATGAAAATTTTTATGGTCATAATTTCGTCCGCCAGTTTCGGATTTGACTTCGTTTCTCATCTGATTCGATACATTTTCCAGCCAAATTTTGGGGAAACCCTAATACAAGGATGGGGAACTATTTAAGGAAGCTTTGGGCCGAGTTTGAGGACTTTTTGGTAAATTTTCAAGGCGAAATCGAAGAAGAGGCGAGATCTAGGGCATAGAGCGGCGACCGGCGATTCTACACTGGAAAAGCTTCGATTTCAATGATTATTTGCGACGATCTTTATTAGGAAACATTGATCCTTGTCTTATTTTGTCTTTTTCGTATTTTTTAGTCAATTGTAATCACGAACATGGAATTCTTAAACGTGAACATGCGTAACATGTCAGCGTAAACTCTTATTCAGGATTAAGGGCGATTGTTTGAAACCATCTTATGAAGTTATTTACTCTTGTTAGATTCAATTATTGTTGTATTAATCACATGATAATTACTGGCCATGATTCTCATGTCTTAGACGTCTCAAGAAGTACTGAGAAGTGAATTGAGATGTCGGATTTATAATATTTGGACAAGTCGATTTGAACACGAGAGTAGTTCGAATTAACTTGAGAGATCTTAAAATTTATCAAGAACCCATTGGGTTTATCTTGAGTTAATAACCACGAGAGTAGGAGATTAATTCAGATAAACACCTGATTGTACTACTGAAAAGAGGCAATCTGTACATGCGGATAAATCTCCTTCAACATAGTAAATCCTTCGTAAGACATCTTCAATTTTAGTAAGTCATGAAGCATAGAGTGGTGAACCCCGAAATCCTGAATCTTCCATAAATTGATTACAACCAAAGTCTGCTTTATTGTTTCTTCTGTTTTAACATAAGTAAGGATCATTTTCTCTCATATTAGTTTAGCTAATGATTTTAGTAAGAATCAGTATTTAGCAATTGGTCCCTAATAAATATAGCCAAATGTTGATAGGGGCACCTCTTCAATTGGCGTATCTCTTGGAGGATAGGTGCATGTGTTGAAGAAGGGCGACATCTTCTTCAATTGGTGCATCCTTGGTGGTGGCGCAATTTGTGAAGAAGAAGACTTACCTTAGCGCAATCTAGGTAGGTCCACAGCTTAGGCATATAATTAAATTTTATATTCAAATAATAGAATAAATCTTATTTATCTAATAAGATTTATTCGCAACTTAAACTCTATATAATGAGGGCCTAGGGGCCGCATATTGGCTTGGAGAACCCTAGCTGCCTAGGATCATCTTCCCTACTCAAGCCCTAGTTGCCAATCCTCTCTTGGCACGCCCCTTGTGAAGTTGTCACCCCCTCCTCTAGTGGCAACAAGCTTCCTTCTCTTGGTGGTGCAAGGAGGCCTTGGTGGGCGTGCGTATCTCTTCGAGGATAGGATATGTGTTGAAGAAGGACGACATCTTCTTCAATTGGTGCATCCTTGGTGGTGGCGCAATTTGTGAAGAAGAAGACTTACCTTAGCGCAACTTCAAGAAAGTGGTGCAAGTAAGGTGAACTCCCAAAGGCGTGGATCTCTCCTATCGAGACTAGCACCAAGTGTGGAGTTAAAGGGATCTCGAGGAGCCAATGTGTGCACAAACATAGTGGATGGTCACTTGCACATCTCAACGTCGTCATCAAACGCTACTAACTCTCCCACACATATTCTATTACACTCGGTGGCTCTCTCGTAAGACCGGTCCTGTTGAATTAAGAAACCTGTTTTGAGCATCGCTTCCGCTCTGATTTTTGTTTTAAAATTATTCGGGGTTTTCTAACATTAGAAACATTATTTAATTAGAATATTGTTAAGATATTTTGTTATATCTAATCAAGTCGTAATGGGCAATTATTAGGTTACGGGTTTGTGAGTATTCAATCATTTGTTAGTGAGTAGTTTTTAGTTTAGGATTATTATTTCTAGTAAAAGCCTATTTGATGGCTTGAATACTTATAATATGTCAGTTGATGATATGAATTAATTAAATTATTAACTTCTCTCCGTCTTCCTCTCTTGTTTCCTCTCTCTTCCCTTCCAATTCCTCTACCGGAAGAATTTGCTTCACCACTCTTTTTCTCTCTTTACCTCTCTCTATCTTTTGCTCCTCTTACCACTTCCCTCTATTTCCATTTGTCGCTTCCTTATCTTCTTTTTCTGCCTCCTCTCTCTCTCTCTCTCTCTCTCTCTCTCTCTCTCTCTCTCTCTCTCTCTCTCTCTTCTTTAATCTCACCATTTCTCATCTTCCATTCTGGTCCTACGTCAAGTTGTTTGCTCCGCTGGTAAACTATCGACTTTTGTCCCAAAATATTACTTTAAATTTCCCAAAATTACACAAAATGATAAAAAATAACCGGCATTTAATATATCATATACAAAAATTATAGTCATTATCTTTAAATAATCTAATTTATTAAGACGAAACTCCAGGTCCGGTGATGGAAGTGGACAGTTTGCTGACAGTATAAATCATATGAAAAGAAAATGACAATTATAAAATTGAAGATGCGGGATTTGAAAATCTGCAAAACACAAGTGAGTTATGTGTGATAAACCTTTCAATGAATGATACTATAGATAACATATAAATAATTTTTAGACATTTTTGAAATTCATGAAATCCCTTGATAAGCAAATTACAAGAACAACCATACCTAAAAATCATACTAAAGAAACAATAAGAAAGAATCCAGAAAAGGTTCTAAATTAAAATGATAGTCTTAAAGCAGGGATAACAAGACCACAAGAAAACAAGAATGAGTCCAGTTCATGAAAAAGTAACCAGTGCATATATTACAACAATAGCAGCAAGCATATGAACTTGGATTCTTAGACAATTACCTGCAGTGAGATTTAAGAGCGGAATCCCATCAAGTAATGGTCAGAAGAACAATGTTGCACTGTACCTGTGCAAGTAAAAGGCTGTTGTGACTTAAATCATGGTCTAGAAACACAGTAAGCAAATTGCAACGAGCACAAAATACAGTTTGAGTGGATCCAACAACCAACTAAGATGAAGCCTGTACAACCATAATACTACCTTCGCAGACTATGTAACAAACAAGAAACAACAAAAACATATTAATTTCTTTTCTTGCAACTACTCATTAAACATGCTACCCATCGGCAGCATTACCATACTTATTGCAATCTGCATCTGCTGAAACTTGATTACCTGATCACTAGCAGTTTCCAAAGAACTTGCAGTTAATGATGTTCGGAGATGCTCAAATTCAAGGTTCAGCAGGCCAAGAAAATTTAGCAATATACTTCATCATCTCTTGTTACTATAGATAACATATTAAGGGACTCCAAAGAACAAGGAAATGCATCTGTTTTACTGAATAAGCTACGAGATTCTAGACGATAATAAACCAAATCCTTCTTTGATGGAGCCTGTATTGTATTAAATATATTAGCTAAATTTTAGATGTTTGAATGCTCTGTCATTCTGCATATCTCAACTGTAAGACCTCTCTGGCATATTTGCGACCTTACTGTATACATCTGATCAGACAGTACCGCAAAATGCTTTGTACTTCTGACTAGAAAATGCTTCTCCTCCTAGGAACCATGGAAAAAAAAATTTGCAATCCAATAACCTATATATTGAGGTTAAAGCTAGAGACTCAGTTCCTATTTTCTTCGGTAGAAATAGAAAGAGTTCAGACAATTCAAACATTCATTTTAAAAATAAGTATCGGTGACCATATATGCGATGTTAAATTGCATTTCTAAACCTTCTACCTCTTGTTGTGTTACACACTTCAAAAAGAGCTTCAGCTTTCTTTCATTGATTTGATTAACTCTTATACGTTGTAGCAGAATCAAATAGAATTAACTGATAAAACCAAATACATGAGGGATATAAATACCATGAAAGTCGAAACCCTTATATGAAAGATAAATGATAAATAAAGCTAGCGTATTTCCTCATTTGATTAACAACAAACTGAACTGAGTTGTTGCTGTGAAGACGTCAATAAGCTCCTTCTCAAAACTTGTAAAGAGTGTATGAATCTGTTCGGATGCCACCCATCATGAATAGAAAAACAATCAACTTCAAAATATGTAATTCTGCCAAAAAAAAAAGGATGGTTAGCAATGAAGATGGTAAAATAATTATCACAATAAGTAGTCATGGACGTAAGGTAGAAAAACTAAAATCTTACAATAGAATGCACAAGCACTCATCTCACCATAGTAATGTGTCATAAACTCATAGCCATGCATTCTTCTTCACAACATGGAATAAAAAATGAATCTATACTACCCAACATGAGCAATACATACCAATCTTACCTCATACCAATATTGGTGTAAGGTTGGTAACATCCATAAGTGCATACATACATATATATATATAACTAATCGGTATTGTATGCCAACATAGATAGTGGGCTAATATACTTGTACCAAAAATTAAAATACGAATCTGAACTGGGTAGCGGTATTTAGAGGTTTATAATGACACATAATATGCATGTACATACATGCATACATACATACACATATATATATATATATATATATATATATATAATTGGAATTGCGATTCAGACTGGTATTTCAATCCTGGACTAACACAAATTAGTATTTAAAACCAAACTTTATAATTAGATGAAATTAATTTTTACTTTCGCAAGTGACCACTTTACCACCATTATAAGCATAAAACTAGATAAATTGTCTTTTTTATGTGAACCTTTAAGATAATACAAGGATAAGTGGCAATGCGATGGGTTTTTCTTCCAAATGGCAATACATAGTAAGATCAACTACTTTAAAAGCTCACAAGTCACAACTGCATAGTAAAGGTGTATCAATGGTTCGCAGCTAAATATTCTCATTACCAAGGCACATTACATGCTTCCTTTAAGAGAGACAAATACTTTAAGCTTGATAACCTCAATACCAAGAAACTACTATAGTTTTTTTAAGTTTACTTATTATAGAATGATCATGAGACCAAAAAATGCACCCAAAATCAATGTTAGTTAGCAAAATAACACTAGCATAAATAACAAGATAAATACTGCCTAATGACATATAAATAATTAATGATCACCTTTATTGCATCAAAAAATTATAAAAATTAAGAGAACAACTAAATTATGCATGTGGGCTCTGATTGGGATCAGAAATAGCCTTGTAGCTTTTACAAATCATCTCTAATTTAACAAAATATCTCAAGTGTTGCTCCATATATATTCTATTATATAAATCACCAGATAGAAAAGCATTTTTAATATGAAGCTAACAAAGCTTCTGATTAAAATTAGTTATAAAAGAAAACATAACTTGAATATACTTAAGTATTGCAAGAAGTGAGAAAGTACCAATAGAGTCAACATCATATACCTAAGTAGAATTATTTGGAAGTAATCAAGCCATGTTAGAATCCACATCAAGGCAACACTTGAAGTACACATTGACCAACATGTATCATGGCAAACACTAGGCGTATGTACAAGTAACAGAGCCATGTGAATGTACAATTATTTCATCATCCATTAGTTTTTTTTACTCAATAACTAGAATAACTTTATGAAATAATTTAGAATGACAGAGCTAGATAATGAGCTTAAATGGCATGAAACCATGCAGATAAACAATTATAAACACAATAAGATTAAGGATAACTAAAGGTAAGACAAATCATGTGAAAGATCTAACAAAAGAAGTTGGTCATGGTAGAAGATGAACTTAAGCATGTTAATAAATATTTACAGGTGGATCTGAAGGTAAGATGGGTGGTGGAGTTGACATAGGGTTGAGTGGTGCCAGCAATTCATAAAAACAAGAAGCATCGTGTGGAACAGAAATACAAGATTGTAGAGATGCTATTGTGATAACATGTGTTGAATTGGATTTAGTATAGTAGGTAGAGAACTTAAAAAGACATGGCATCAATAGAAATGTAAACATGTTAGGAGTGTATCATGACATTATTAACACTTGTGTTTGAGGATATCCAAGAAAGGCATAATGAATAGTTTGCGAACTAAACTAGTAACATCCAAAGCCTAATGTGAAAACAGAAAAGGACAGCCAAAAACCCTAGGATGATGGAACAAGTGTCTTTCTAAGGCAAAGATATTGGTTTAAGAGCCATCTTTTGCTTAATGTTTTATTTTGATAGATGAAAGCAAGCGTGGTCCAAAGACCAACAACAGCCTCTTCATAAATGACCTGCAGGAGTGTCTCATTAGAGAGGCAAGGATATTGGTTTGCAACCACTTCACTTTGATCTTTCAAAATGCAGAGTTGATGGAGCAATCAAGACTCCTGATTTAATACATTATTAATAATATAACTTTGAAGTTGGATCTTTATCAATTACTAAAGATATTCTCAAACTCCTTTCACGAAGGTCCAATGAAAAATTAAAATATTGAAGCGAAAGAAAGTAGAGAATAATCTAAAACATACTAGATAAATGGAGGCACAATACCGAAATGAATTGTTTACATGGGTTAGTAGTGAGACAGGATGCCTACGGCCTCCTACAACAAGAATTTTTTTGTTGTCAAAAAAGGAAAAAACATTTTAAAAAATTTAAAAATAAAGAAACCCCAAGTGCTCTAGCAAGAAAACCTCTTATAAGACTAAAAAAATCATTTTTAATGGTATGTCATGAAAAAAAAAAACTTAAACCCTATCATAAAAGTTTAAGACCATTTCAAAATACGGGAATTAATTAATTATCAAACATCACCAATAAAATCTTTAATAAATGTTTAACTACTAATTCAATTTTCGCATGCCTAGTCAAAATTAGACAAATTTCACTTACAAATCTAAACCGTATTTTACAATATCTCTTTCTTTAAAAAGGATTCCTAACTTTAGTCTATCCCTTTATTCTTCAACATATGATGGAATTTAGGATATTTTTCTCAAAAATATACAACTATAAAGTTGGCACCCTTGATATAGAGTTTACTAAACCGTGAGCTTAAAAAAGATAAATGTCTAGGCCTCATTGAAATGAATGAACTAAGTTATTTTATTTAGGACAGACAAAAGACAGTAATCATTGGATGAAGTACACAGCGAATCAGCATAGAAATAATATTGCTAGATAAACATGCGACAGGTTCAAACTTCCGCCTCAGCATCAAGGTATTCAGTTAAATAATTTCAAGTATGTGCTACACTTATCTGTCAGTAAAATTTGGAGATATCCTACTATTAAATCACATTATTCTGCGTGACTGGAAATCCAATTTCAATCAATTGGCAAGATGAAGGTGGAAACAAGGATACAAGCTCAAATTTGATGCCCCAAGTTGTCGTCGGTACAGAAGTATTTTCCCCATAGTGTTCGAATACCACAATTCTTCAACAGAATTGTTTCAACTTGCGCCTTAAATTATAATCAATGCATTAACACATTATGCTTCCATAGATCTTGCGATACATCAGTGGGCATGCACCCATGTCTTTTTGACAAACTATGCCAACCATAGTATTCAAACACAATAATTTGTCTTAAGATTGTTTCAAATTGTGCCTTAAAATACCAGCAATGCACTGACACATTAAGCATTTGAAAAATTAATTCTAGCAATAACGCTCAAAAGATATCACGCTTCATAAATGAACACGAGGTGGAGGTAATACTAATTAACTTTTTACCCACATACCATAATAAAGCCACTTCTAAATGGAAAATCAGCAACAAATCCATTAAAACCCTACTCCAGCAGATGCACGACGGAGGAGGAGATGATTAGGATTTCCACTGCTCGATCCAACAAGACTATAATCCGACAAAAGAAAATAACGAACTAGAGGAAAACGAGCACGCACCACACATTTCAATGGCTATTGGCCTTCGCTTCAGCAGAAGCGCTGCCCTAACTAATCCCCGGCTCCGTCGTCGCTCGCCTTCTGCATCCCGCTTGCAACCGGCCGGTTTCCAATCGCGCGCCTCGCGTTCTCACCACGACTGATATTTATCGTGCGGATATTTTTTGGATGCGACTTATTGCCTTATTGGGCAAACTATAAGATCCGATAAGCTAGCTACCGCATGCGGGTTTGCTTGTCCGACTCACCAAACTGCCATCAATCCCGGTTCGCACGGAGCTTGCAAAATTAAAAGTCCAATGTAATTCTTTTATGTCGTTGTGTTTTATTTAACAGTTCGAGTTATCAAGCGCCGAATCTATTTGCCGAGTGTAGACATTTGCCCTTCACTAATGTTGCGTTATAATGGAGAGAGAATAGGAAGAAAAGGATAGAAAAATAAGAGAATTTTTTTTTTTAACTTTTTCTCAAAAGTTTAACTTTATTTGTTTATTATATTTTTTTACTTTTATTTTTTATTAACAGATATTTTTTTAAGTGCTATCTCCTTAAAAATCTGCTTTTAGAAGCCCTAAAGACAAATCAGCATAGCTTCGATACTCTCTCATGCGATACTTCACCTCTTGCTGTTGATTAGTAAATATGTGATTATTGACACTCTATAACCCAATATTTTTATTTATTACGTATCATAGTAATTTACTTAATAGTGTGTCTTTGGATGAAAAATTAAAAAAAAAGAATAAAAAACACATTGAATCTAGACGCAAAATGCTATTAGATTCAATGTACTTTCCATTCTTTTCTTTAAGTTTTTTGTAAAAAAACACAGAGCTATTTATTTTTTAAATAGTATATTTTTAAATAAATTATTTAGAAAATTAATAAATTACTTGGCTAAATTGTTATGTTATATTTGTGAATGAAAGTGTTGTGTTGAGATTATAAATGCACCCATATCGTAATTTAACTGGGCTACACTAGGACAGAGCTAGGTCCAGTTAAACTTACCCACTGGATCGAGCCCCACCTTTTCTCCAGCCCACACCCCAAATACAGTCTTACCTAGACCTGATAAAAACCCTAATTGGCCGTAGGGCGGCGGGTGCTCTCGTTCGGCTGTTTAGGGTTTATCTTGCTTTCTTCTGCCTCGTGCCTCCACTCTGGCAATCATCAAATTGTCGATTTCCTAATGGTTTACGCTGTGCTTTCCGGAGGCGGCACAGTAGTGGTTGTCGCTTGATGTGTCAGTGTTTTCCTTTGCTTAGCGGAGAAGTTTTTTTCTAATCGCCTTTCCGTAGTTCGTGTTTTTGGGCTTTCGTCGACATCGTGATCCATCCTGATTTCAATTGGAAGAAAAAACAATCATTCTGATTGTGTATTGCAGCTTCAATTATTTTCCAATTACTTTTGAAATATTTGCAGTGTGAAGCGATCGTGCTTCTTGTTCTGCTGTATAACGTATGAGGCGGAGATTAGCTTTTGGCAGTGAGCAGGCGCACAAGTTTTGAGGCGCCGTGCAAGTTCCTTTGCCCGGTCGCCTAATCTTTGAGTGCAATAACAAGTAAGGGGACGCGCTTTGCAGCACAAATGAGCTCTTTTTTGTGCTGTCTGTAGTTCCCCAATACTTTTACTGTTCCTCATTGACCACTAACCGCTAGTTTAGAGCCTAGTTTGATAATTGATGGCATCAAGTTGATACAAAATAGCTGATGCTACGTTGGTACTGGAAATGGACACATGGTTATTGTGTTTTTAGTTTGGTGCTTTCTTTTCTTGACGTTGTTTTGCATTCCGTTAGAAGTTAATTTCCTAACGGTTTGATGCATTGACATGCAAAACGCAAGTTTGTATGCCTGTTATTGTTCCTAACTTGTGAACTTTGTAGATAAATCTACGCACGAATAAAGAAGAACAATAATGAAATGAAATTGAAGTCAATGAGCTGATTGCCAAAAACTCGTAAAAAGATAAAGGCAGCGGTGTTCGCGAAACACCAAAGGGAGAAGTGTGTTGTGAACCCCCCTTCAGCATCACACGTCTGTCAAGGTGATGTGTGACTTGAGCTTCTGGGATTTTTTTCAAAATTATATAAATGATTATACAGGTAAGTGAATGGTTTATAGCATATCACGCTGTATGTTACAAGATTTGTATGTGTATGATGGTGATCTCCTTTAGTAGGATTTCTATGAAGGGAAATTTATAATTTTGCCCCAGCAGCTTGTTTGCTCAATTGAGCAGAAGTATGGATATGTAGAATCTATTTAGCTTCAAATTTGGTTCTTGGATTTGGAGACATGCGTATAATTTTCGTTGCCTTGTGGGAATGGACGACAAACTGTTGTTCCAATGAGCCTCAAATTTAATATTAAATTAAGGGGACTTGATATAGCTGATAAATAAGTTTCTGCTTAACTTTTATTGAACTAGGATTTCACTCATAATACCTGCTATAGAGATAAATTCCACTGCTAAAACTATTAATTTATTCATGATAGACATCATCTGAAACACTACCATTTAGACTTCATGCAGATAGATCATTTGACATCATTATAATCAGAAAAGCTTTGACTGATCTTGGTAACAATTAATGAACGAGAACGAGGAGGTAATAGTAACATGTGAAGCCTGACTTGGAATTGTCTACAATCTGAACCATCAAATAGTATCATGTGAGGGGTATGCTGTTGAATGACACAAATGGTTCCGGCCACCCAAGTTGGCATAAATAATTCGGGTTACTTTGGCAGGCTGTTTGTGGTAGAATCCCAACCATTTTCCAAACTAACTGATTGCTCGTGATCTATACAGGATAAGGAATGGCTCCCAGATCTCTGTTTGCAGTAAGTCAATCACTTTCCATAAATAGGGTAGTCTGAGGTACGGAATGTGCATTGCCCAATTATTTTCTGTTCTGAAATAGCATACATATTCACTCCTCACTTCATGTAATCGGGCCTGCAATGGTAATTAACTGACCAGGTGCTGTCATCCTCCATGTGCATTTGTAAAGTGCCTTGTACCTAAGCATACATAATTCCAGTGACGAGAAACCGTAAGATCTGGTATCCTTTGATAACCATGGCATGTGTTCTTACCAAAATTTGCGGTAATGAAGCACTGTCACAGATCAAGGCGTCTTTGTTTTATCTGCCTACATATTTCGTCCTCACTATTCATGGTCTTGTCCCTTTTTCTTTCTTGGATTTTAGACTTGGAATGTACTCGCTGCATCCCTCAAATTAGTGATGTTCACTAAAGAGCCTCTTAACCATTAATGTAACCCTGATAGATTTATTAATTATCCAAAACATTTAAATCTTGAGTCTCCTATCACTGTTGCCAATATAATGAATTGACATCTCCACAGGTATATATAAGATCTGTATGTTGAATCCGAGATGATTTCTTTACTATATTTCCTCATTTTGTATTCAATATACATGCACTTCCCTTCTTTGAGAGGCATTCTTTAATAAATTAATCATTTCTCACCTCTAGCATAGATCTGTTATGTGGCAAAACCATCTCACCTGGTTCATGTTAGGTTACTACCCGTAACAATCTAGGCCCAGAGGTTTGGGCCTTAACTTAAGGTTTACAAACCCGAATCCTGTATCGGTTCTTCCAGAAATATTTCGTCTGCAGCGGGAAATATTTTCAGAGGTCGAATCCCGCTACAGACGAAATATATTCGGAAAAATCAAATCGGGATTCGGGTTTGTAAACCTTGGGTTAGTGGCCCAAACCTCTGGGCCTAGCTTGTTACGGTTGTGACCTAACAGTTCATTTATTCTTTTTCTAACAATATTATAAAGCTGGATAGTGATAGCAACCTTATCTTCAATTTCAAATTGTGACCTTTTTTCTATTTAATTAATTTCTCATACTCTATATAAAGGCCAGAAATCTTTCTCCATACCTCGACCATTTTTCTTCCGTCCCTCATCGCCCTCTGTACTTCTTCTGATCCTGTATTTTTTGGTAGTTTCTCATAGCCATTGAGGTAGAAGTACATGTTGCTCTTCTCATCCGTGACTGAACACTTTCACTAGGAGGAGAAAGTAAGGTGCAGCCAAGGATGACTTGCCGGCATTAAATTTGAAATTTCTGGAGCTTCTCTCTGCTTGGAGCCGAGAGAAATGGGGTTGCTGGCAAGTTGTCTTTGGCTACACGTTGCTTCCTATCCATCATTGGTTTGGGATGTTTCTTCTGCGGTTCAACATTCAAGTCTCATGTGAATATGATAGTTAACTAAATTTGTAAGATCTTATTCTTGATAATACTAACCTGAGATTGAATTGCGCCCGTGAAAAAAAAATCAACCTCGTGTTTCTAGTTGCTAGTTTTTTGTTTAGATTAATGGTCAAACTGAATACCTTGAAATAGATCCGTAGATGTACTCAAGAAGCAAATTGAATTTTCTAACATATGTATGGTTATATGATGGATAAAAAATCATGGATTAATACACTCTTTTCATATCTTAATTACGTCCAGTGTAACTTGCAGATGCAACCTAATGTATGAAATCACAATCCATTTTGATTGTTTTTGTCTATATGATAACTAATAAGTTCTTTTGTCCTAGTGTATTGAAAGGAAACTTTGTTCTTCTCCTTTTACAAAGCATTGCTAAAGGCCGTCGTAGATGAGCTCTCTAACTTCATGTGACGTGTCTTTGCACTCTTTTGCCTTGTTCTTTCAACTGACTCCTTACTACGCTAATTGCTAAAGGCCGTCGTAGATGAGCTCTCTAACTTCATGTGACGTGTCCTTGCACTCTTTTGCCTTGTGCTTTCAACCGACTCCTTACTACGCTAATTTCTTTTTTCTTTTTCCCAATATCCTTTTCTTCTTCTTTTAAATGCAATATGCAATATCCTATTCATTTCTCGTTAGTTCTTGGGACTGCGCATTACCTGCTCTATTTTCAATCTACTCCTGAATGCTAATTCTCTTAATTTCTTCTACTGTAGCATTGCGTTATAGTGCCTTCCTAGTATGCTTGTGGCTGACGAGAAAGAAATGGAAATGTTTACGATGTTTTGAAATAAATGTGCAAGTATGATATTTTGAAATATCAGAAAGGTTCACAATGACTCTTGAGACTGATGCTACACAAAGCCCAAGCAAACCACCGCATTCTGCTCTTGAATGACAGGTCCGAAATGAAGGCAAACATGGGGAGTTAGTAGACAAGGTGAACCAATTGACTGCAAACTAGCAATGAATCGCCAACCTTGCGCCGCACAGCTGTTTGGAATGACAGGTCAGTAACTTTTGCGCGACTCGTCAACTATATTTCGATTCGTACATCATGATAAACATGAAGAGAATTAGCCAGTACACTTTATGCGTGCGTGATCAGTGATGTATCAACCTTATGATTGCCAATGCATCCCTACTTAGGAGAATCCAAGCCGGCCCTTCCTTTCATGATAAAGTGAACTCGTATAACTCTACTGTTAAAATTATTGATATACTATATGAGCGCCCGCGCCCTACATGGAGCTATCAAATTCCTTGGACCTTCCTCTCCAGTAATTTATGTAAGTAATATTTGTCTACATACTGAGCATTTGTTGTGTACTTAGTTTTTTTTTTAAGGTTTATGTGGGTCTTGTTAAAGCTTATTCAATTTCTTTCTTCCTAAATCTCTCAAAGCCACATCATTTGTAACGAAGGATTTGATTTCGTGGTGGCGCCCTGGCCCCTAGTGATGTTGCACATATTGAATGAAAGTTAATGTAATATATATTATTATGATATAGGCGAATATGGATGTGTATGTTTATCTTTTGTTAGGAGGCTATGATACTTTCTTGAGCAATCAAGTAAAACAAATCGTAGTCAGGATTTGCAACACAAACTTTTGTCTGCTCTATGTCAGCTGTACATAAATAAAGATAACATTGCACATAGAGTTTATACATAAGATCTCATATGTATGAAATCTGTTACGTGAATCTTCCTATTGGGCAAAGTTTAATCTTATATTGTCCGACCAAATCATAGAAAAAAAACCCTGATTGTGTATTGATTGATCAGCTCGAAAAAGTCGATGGGAGGTGACCAGAAAGGGTGTTCAAATATTTAGTTTGACTATATGTAGATAAGTACATTTGAGGTAAAAAACTTTGGTTTAATCATGTCCAACAAGGATTGAACCATCTACTCCCTAAAGAACTAGATTTATTGGAGCAATGATCAGTTAGTTATTCACTAGTTAAAGCTAGTAAACTCGAGCTTGGTCTACGACACAACCTCTTTAGTCTTCATACTGCATTCGTGATAGGTGCACAAAGTTAATATCACAGGATGTGCTCCTGAGTGGCTTGAGTGATTTGAGTCATCTAGCGCTTATTGGAGTGATATCTTTTTGAGTCATTTGATGACTGAGTTGAGCATGAGGCGACAATTAAGATTCTCAATCAGCTCATAGTTGAGTTGCTTGCATTTAGAAATTGTAATCGCACTGGGCCAAATTACCTGGTTAGTCAAATGCACATCATACCCTAGTGACTTTGGAACCATTGAGATTAACCTATATTGTATTCAACTCTTAGTGAGTTCAGCTTGCAGATAATGCTACGTTGTCTATCCAGTCGCACTCTCTTATGATGTAAGTAATTTTCACCAATTGAACTGGGTAAAGAAGAGGCTGCACTGAAGAGATCAGGGACTTAATAGAGAAGAAGAAATGAGCGGGCAAGATTGAACTCAGGGGCAAAAAAGGAGTAGCAGCCTATGCAAGAGATCTCAGAACTAGTCAACTAACTCAACTCCATGAAGGCAATCAGGGTATTTTTTTTCATTTGTATTTTAAAAAATTACTTGAGACGCCTCGAGTCTAGAATCATGGAAAAATCGTGAACTTAAGCTACTAATTTAGGGTTTGGGGTTGAAGGAAAATATTTGAAATCATTGTTTAGCTTTGACTTATTCTAAGCATTGTATCTTAGTAGATACACATATGGATGGAGTTATTTCACATAATTAAATCAATATAGACGCCAATGGTTGCAGCGCAATAATGGAAAAATTAGACCACGTGGCCCCTCGTTAACACCATGCATTCCGGCGGGATTCGAAAGATGGACGTGGAATTATAGCCAACTGACACTTGTCAGTATCTTCGCATATGCACCTCTTAGATTCCACAAAATATCACCCGTTCGAGGCCAAAGAGCTTTTGGGTCTAATATTGTGTTTTTCTAAAAGGAAAAAAAATAAAGGATTATTATTACTATTTGGATTTGGATGTATTATGAATGAATTGAAAAAGAGAAGGCGACAGCAAAGTAGTGCTCATGCTAATTTTTTCGAAGTTCGCCGCAGAAACTTATAATTTGGATGATGTGTTCATCACATATTTTTCTACAACCCTACAAGCCATGAATCAAAGATCTTTTAGTGAATTGGTTGCCATTTCCCGGATTTACACTAATTATGAAGACTATGCTTTATGCTGTCAGTTTCAGTTATGATAAACCATGGTGGCTTAAAAATCCAGCACCACCAGTGGATAATGAAACACTAGCTACAAACATAGCCAGCAGGCCTCTCAAATAAAATACAGCCAGCGTCACACTAATTAACAACAAATAAATACATAAACGGATTGAAAGCTGACAATTGGGCACGTTTGGCCCTAATTCTGTACACAATTCAATGTGTGCTATAGTGAGACAAAAAAGTAGAAGGAAGGTTGAATTTGAAGCTTCTCACATATTTTATTTCTAAATCTATGCAGAGACGTGAAGCCAAACAGCCCCAATATCTATCAACAAGTACTTACAAGTATACTGAAGCAGCGTGCATTTGATCGAGGGATCAGCTTCACACAGCAACCATCTTATCGCCCTCCTGTTGCTAGGGACTTGTTCTCATATTTCTGTGTGACTTTCATTGTGTTTAGCGTAGCTAAAATTTTTAGCTTTTGATGATTAAAAAAATATTAGTTGAAAACTAGCTAGTTGAAAAAGTTAAAAAGCATTTGGCTAAACTGTTATGATGGTCAAATTTTTTAAAAAAAATATTTAAAAATAATTTTAAATTTAATATTTTTATTAAAATAATAATTTTATTATTATAAAGACATGAATATAGGTGCGGACATGAGATGCAAGAAGAAAAATAGTTAGAAAGTAGTCAAAAGTAGTTCCCTCCCAGCTTTTCCAAACTCATACTGGTTCCAAACCTAGTAGCAGCTTGCCAAACACTCCAGCTTTTCAAAATCAACTATTTTGACCAACAAAAGCAGCTGACCAGCTATGCCAAATAGGGCCTCTATCAGTTGCAGGCACAGGGATATTTGTGCTCGACGGAGATGTTTCCGCTAACTCATTATGTATAGTAACATGCTTCTCGCTGAAGGTAAAGGAGAGATCTTTGTTAGTAGCCAGAGCCAGGAGTTTTGACTCCTCCAGCCCCCTAGCTGGGCCAAGGCTGCATCTCTTAGTATTGTGCTTGGCCAAAGCATCTTGAGCTTCTTAGGCCTTGTTTGGCCCCGCTTTTCACAAAATCCAAAACACAAAAGGTAAAAATCAGAAGCTGTTCAAAGCTGAAAATTCTGAGTTCTCACAGCTTTTGGCAAACATACCCTTAGAAAATGCCCCCCTAGCCTAGACTGCTGTCACGCCCCCTCTCTGCTACTTTTTATTTTATTTTTTTTTTATCATTTTGCCAAGGTCTCCTTATCCATGTCAGCATGTAGTCATCTAAATATTCTCTAACTCTTTACTAGGGAATTGCTTATTAGTAAACTAATGGCTAAACAGAAGAAATTAACAGTAATGGAGAATGAGGAGAGTAGAATGTTGTCTCCTCAGCTGAGTTGTCTTTTTCTTTTAGCAGCTCTAAGAAGCCGCAAAATAAATTATTTTAAAATTGAGCTAATAAAAGGCATTAATATTTTAGAAAAGGAATATATTTTTCTATTGTGCAAAGATGATAACTGCAGTTGGTGCTGTTGAACCATCAACGCATGCTACTTTATCAAAAAAAAAATATAGATATCCTGATATTGCCACAACATTTGCATATTGCTACCACAATATGCAAACGATCAAAAAAAATTATGTTTTTACTAGAAAATAAACATTTTGGAAATGCAGGAGTAACTATCCAACACTCGCATATTATCTTGTCTCAAATAATGATATAGATTAATGGACAGGCATCCACACGTATTCAAAAAGAAAGTCAATCTTTAGTATATATTACAGAAATTGGAATAATACCATTATTGTAAAGTAATGTCAATAAGAATTCTCATGACGGCAATAAAGACTTGCAATACTGATGGGATCAGTAAGAAGTTTAACTAAGGACTAGGAATGGAAACATAGGGGGAGATATACTGAGACGAAAATGGTTACCGATCCTTTGGTGCCTACAATTAATATGCAGCCATTGAGATCTTCAAGTACTCCAACTTGTTATTAGAGTAAATCCTATGGAATCTTGATAACTAGAACCAAATCAAAGTAGTAATGCTTACCAACCTAATCAATGTAACCAATTCATGAGATAGAAAATGATAAAGTTTATTTGATGAAGTTTTCTTGAGCTAGTCATCCAGCGAGTTACAATCGAAAGCAAGAAAGCATAAAGAATGTAACCCCACCCCTCTTCTCCTCCCAACCCCTAATTCAGGCATATAAATTCAAACATAAGTATAGAAAAAACTCTCACATATGTGATTTCCTAGGTAGATATTTTATTGTGAATTAACCATAAATTACATTTGTTGTGTTCCATTCATCCAATCAGTTATTAGACTCTCAAGCATAGAAAAAGATGCTAGTAAATAAATGCTATAACCTGTTTTTTGCTTCACAAGAGAAAAAACAATCTAACAAGCTGAATCATCTTTTACGAAATTGGAAGTTACTTCGTCAACTTCTTTCTCTAGCAAAGACCAAATTCCTAGTGTTGAAGGGCCAAACTCGAGATAACATTTTTCCTTCTTATTATCTACGAGAAATACAACAATCCAAGAGATAGGCCACGCCTCTATGTTTAGTGCATGCTTTGATGAATCTAAACCTAAAGAAATGTTGCATGCATTCATAATCTTTTTTTTTGGTTATAGATAATTCACTATCCATATCTTGCATATTCCCCCCATTTTTGTGCATAAAATTCATAAAACCAAAACTAGGTGGTTTGGCTATTGTTGGTGCTTTGCAAAAAGATCCAAAATCGAGAAATTCAAGCTCTAGGAACTGCTTTCAGTGATAGTGGTTATAGAAAAGGACAACGGCTGGTTATAGAAAAGGACAATGGCATGCATCTGTAACATTGCACAATATAGGAAGTAACATGAGTAATCTAGGAAAAGTTGGTATAAAATACTGATACATAAGTATTCCAGTAAGAGACAAATATTGGCATGCAAAAAAAAGTAATTTTTTTTTCACAGAATTTGATTATTAAAGAAATCTCTTCATCCCATGTTATCAAGGCAACCCTGCTTGGATCCTAAGGGTTTGTTTACTACGGAGGAAAGTTAGAAGGAAAAGAGAGAAAGTAGGAAGAAAAGGAGAGTTTTATTAAGTGTTCTAAAATTTTTTGTGATTTTGAACATTCACAAAAATTTTTATGTTTATTTTTTAATGAACCTTATACGACAAATGATACAAAAGATATATCATGCCATTATGTTATTGGGGCTAAGTGCATAAATATAAGAAGAATAGTTAAAATAAAAAAAATAAGAGAGAGTAGTCACATTCATATTCCAATAGGCAAAAGACACAATGAGATTTTTTTAAAAAAAAAAATTGTAGCGTGGTTCAACGGAATGATATGTCTACTTTAGAAATGCAAACTAACTGAACATTCGATGATTGACAGCTTCTTAATCATTGTTTCTTTCTAGGAGTAAGAACATCACCCTAATTTCTTCTCTTCGTTTTTTACCTATAGCAAGCACATTGATCGATAACACGAAGAGATAGAAATTTGTGAGAACACATACCTGCTTGGTGATGGACTGCTGCTCCTCCGCAGTCGCCCGCAATGAAACCCTCATGGGGAGGAGAGGCGTGACGAGATGCTCCATTACAGCTTGCACCATGTCCTCCACCAGCACCATCGGGTATGGCTTCGACGCTTTTTTCACCACCAGAGGAGTGAGAAAGAAGTCGAGAGAATTCAACATAGGTTTATGAGCAGGCGAAAGTGACGAGACTGCAAAAAAACTGTTAAACGAGCCCTCCGCTTAAACCCGGCATTAGCATCAGCGACATTCGACCACCCACTAAACCACCATCTCTCGTCTCCCGCACCTCCTCTGCCTCGCCAATGACTCAAGTCCAGCATCAGCCATCTATGAAGCAGGAGGCAAAGGTGAGAAGAGTAAGCAGGTTAGCCGCTAGCCTAGACTTAGGCCTCATTTGGCCCCATCTTCAAAAAATCCAAGGCACAAAAGGTAAAAATCAGAAGCTATTCGAAGCTAAAAATTCTGAGTTCTCACAGCTTTTGCCTTGTGAGCAAACATGCCCTGAGAAAATGTGCCCCTAGCCTAGACTACTGTCATGCCCCTTCTCTACTACTTTTTGTTTTATTTTTTTTGTCATTTTTCCGATGTCCCCTTATCCATGTCAGCATGTGGTCATCAAAATATTCTTAACTCTTTGCTAGGGATTTGCTTACTGGTAAACTGGTGGCTAAACATAAGAAATTAACAATAATGGAGAAAAAGGAGAGTAGAATGTTGTCTCCTAAGTTGAGTTGCCCTTTTCTTTTAGCAGCTCTAAGAAGCTACAAAATAAATTATTTTAAAATTGTGCTCACAAAAGACATAAATATTTTGAAAAAAAATATATTTTCCTATTGTGCAAAGATGATTATTGCAGTTGGTGCTGTTGAGCCATAAACGCATGCTACTTCATAAAAAAAAATACATATATCCTAATACTACCACAGTATTTGCATATTATGGTTGCTACCACAATATGCAAAAGATAAAAAAAAATATGATTTTACTAAAAAATAAATATTTTAAAAATGCTCGAGTAACTATCCAACACTCGCATATTATCTTGTCTCAAATAATGATATGGACTAACGGACAGACATCCACACATATCCAGAAAAAAAAGTCCATCTTTAGTGTATATTAGAGAAATTGGAACAATACCATTATTGTAAAGTAATAATGGTATTGTTCAGGCTGTGTTTCCTTGGAAGGAATCCACAGTGAAAAGAAGCGAAAAATACTTAATTAAAATTTTAATTAAGCATTTTTCGCTTCTTTTCACTGTGGATTCCTTCTAAGGAAACACAACCTAAGGGTTGATAACCAGAACCAACTTGTAGAACCTTTCACTTTTGTAGTAATGCTTACCAACCTAATCAATGTAACCAATTCAGGAGATGGAACATGATAAGGTTTATTTGATGAAGTTTTCCTGAGCCAGTCATCCAGCGAGTTACAATCAAAAGTAAGCAATAGGCCTAGCAAAAAATTATACGACCCGCCAACACGACACGAGTTTTCGCGGGTTTGGGTTTAACATAATCGTGTTTCGTGTCATTATCGTGTCGACCCATTTATGACACGCTAAAATTTGTGTCGTGTCGTGTCGTGTCGCGGGTTGACCCGTCTAACCCATATATAATATATATTATATAAAATTAATAATTTATAGATAATTTTAATATAGTGAGTTACACAGATTATTCGTGTCAATCGTGCCGTGTCGTGTCATGTTATGTGACACGACCTATTTATTAAACGTGTTAATCGTGTCGTGTCGTGTCACCTGTAAAATAAGCGGGTCGTGTCTGTGTTTCGTATATTGGCACGTATACATAAACGGGTCGTGTTCGTGTCAAGCACAATCGTGTCACGTGTCAAGTATGACACGACACGTTATGACACGTGAAACACGAATTGCCACCCCTAGTAAGCAAGCATAAAGAATGTAATCCCACCCCTCTTCTCCTTCCAATCACTAATTCAGGCATATAAATTCAAACATAAGTATAACAAAAACCCTCCCATATGTGATTTCCTAAATATAAGGTAGATATTTTGTTGTGAATTAACCATAAATTACATTTGTTGAATTTCATTCATCCAATCAGTTATCAGATTCTCAAGCATAGAAAAAGATGCTAGTAAATAGATGTTATAACCTATTTTTTTGTGCATAAAATTCATAAAACCAAAAATGGGTGGTTGGCTATTGTTGTTGCTTTGCAAAAAGATTTAAAATCAAGAAATTCAAGTTCTGGGAAATACTTTCGGTGGTAGTAGTTATAGAGAAGAACAACAGCATGCATCTATAACATTGCACAATATAGGAAGTAACATGAGTAATATGGAAAAGGTTGGTACAAAATATTGATACATAAGCATCCTAGTAAGAGACAAATATTGGCATGCCAAAAAAAAAGATTTTTTTTCATAGAATTATGATTGTTAAAGTAATCTCTTCATCCCATGTTATCAAGGCAGCTTTGCTTGGATCCTAAGGGCATGTTTACTTAGGAGGAAAGTTAGAAGGAAAGGAGAGAAAGTAGGAAGAAAATGAGAGTTTTATTAAGTGTTCTAAAAATTTTTGAACCTTTTCAAAAATCTTTATGTTTATTTTTTAAATGAACCTTATACGACAAATGATACAGAAGATACATCATGTCATTATGTTATTGGGGCCAAGTCATAAACGTAGGAAGAATAGTTAAGATTAAAAAAAAAGAGAAAGTAGTTGCATGCAGATTACAATAAGCAAAAGACACAATGAGATATTTTTTTTTGAAAACAAAACTGCAACGTGATTCAATGCATGGATATGTCTACTTCAAAAAAGCAAACTAACAGAACATTCGATGATTGACAGCTTCTCAATCAGCGTTTCTTTCTAGGAGTAAGAACATCAACCTAATTTCTTCTCTCTATTTTTTTTACCTAAAGCAAGCACATTGATCGAAAACACGAAGAGATATAAATTTGGGAGTATGCGTACCTGCTTGGTGACAAACTGCTGCTCCTCGGCAATCGCCCATGACGAAACCCTCATGGGGAGGAGAGGTGCGACGAGATGCTCCATTAGGGCTTGCACCGTGTCCTCCACCGACACCATCAGGTATGGCTTCGGTGCTTTTTTCGTTATCAGAGGAGTGAGAAAGAAGTCGGTGGGATTCCACGTGAGTTTATGAGTAAGCGAAACTGATGAGACTATAAAAAAAATTATTAAATTGGCCCTTCGCTTAAACCCAGCATCAGCATCAACGACATCTGACCACCCACTAAACCACTGCCTCCTCCGCCTCGCCAATGACAGAAGTCCAGTGTCGACCATCTGAGAAGTGGGAGGTAAAGGTGAGAAGGGTAGGCAAGTTAGCGGCTGAACTAGACTTAGGTCTCATTTGGCCTCGCTCTTCATAAAATCCAAGGCGCAAAAGGTAAAAATCAGAAGCTTTTTGAAGCTAAAAATTCTGAGTTCTCACAGCTCTTGCCTTATGGGCAAACAGGCCCTGAGAAAACACACCCCTAACCTAGACTGTTGTGACGCCCCCTCTCTGCTACTTTTTATTTTTTTTTTTTATCATTTTACCAAGGTCCCCTTATCCATGTGAGCATGTGGTCATCAAAATGTTCCCTAACTCTTTGCTAGGGATTAGCTTACTGGTAAACTGGTGGCTGAATGAAGAAATTAACAATAACGGAGAATGAGGAGAGTAGAATGTTGTCTCCTCAGCTGAGTTGCCTTTTTCTTTTAGCAGCTCTAAGAAGCCACAAAATAAATTATTTTGAAATTATTCCAATAAAAGAAAAAAGGCAACTCAGCTAAGGAGACAACATTCTACTCTCCTTATTCTCTATTATATTTAATTTCTTCTATTCAGCTACCAATTTACCAGTAAGCAAATCTACAAAAAATCCCTAGCAAAGAGTTAGAGAACATTTTGATGACCACACGCTGACATGGATAAGGGGACCCTATCAAAATGATAAAAAAAACAAAACAAAAAATAGCAAAGAGGAGGCATGACTGAAGTCTAGGCTAGGGGCGTGTTTTCTAAGGGCATGTTTGCCCACTAGGCAAAAATTGTGAGAACTCAGAATTTTCAGCTTCGAATAGCTTCTAATTTTTATCTTTTGTGCATTGGATTTTGTGAAGAGCGGGGCCAAACGAGGCCTAAGTTTAGGCTAGCCGCTGACCTACCTCCTCTTCTCACCTTTACCTCCCGCTTCTTACATGGCCGACGCCAGACTTCAGTCATTGGCGAGGAGGAGGAGGCACAGGATACAGGAGACGAGAGACGGTGGTTTAGTGGGTGGTCGGGTGTTGCTGATGCTGATGTCGGGTTTAAACGGATGGCCTATTTAACAGTTTTTTTCGCAATATCGTCACTTTCACCTACTCATAAACCCACATTGAATCCCCCAACTTCTTTCTCACTCCTCTGATAAAGGGAAAAACACCGAAACCATTCCCGGTGGTGCCAGTGGAGGACACGGTGCAAGCCCTAATAGAGCCTCTTGTCACACCTCTCCTCCCCATGAGGGTTTTGTCATAGGTGACTGCCGGGGAGCAGCAGTTCGTCGCCAAGCAGGTACGCATTCTCACAAATTTCTATCTCTTCATGTTATCGATCAATGTACTTGCTGTAGGTAAAAAAGAGAAAAAATTAGGGTGGTGTTCTTACTCCTAGAAGGAAACAATGATTGAGAAGCTGTCAATCATCAAATGTTTTATTAGTTTGCTAATCTAAAATAGACATATCCTTACGTTTAATCACACTGCAAGTTTTTTTCAAAAAAAAAAAATCTCATTGTGCCTTTTGCCCATTGGAATCTGCATGGCAGCTACTCTCTCTTTTTTTTAACTATTCTTTCTATATTTATGGACTTAGACCCAATAACATAGTGGTTTGATGTATCTTCTGTAACATTTGTCATATAAGGTTCAACAAAAAATAAACATAAAGATTTTTGCTAAATTTCAAAATTTTTTAGAACACTAAAAAAAACTCTCCTTTCCTATCTACTTTCTCTCCTTTCCTTCTAACTTTTCTCCCAAGTAAACAAGCTCTTAGGATCCAAGCAGGGCTGTCTTGATAACATGGGATGAAGAGATTGTTTTACCAATCACAATTCTACCAAAAAAACCTTTTTTCTTAGCATACCAATATTTGTCTCTTACTAGAATGCTTATGTATCAATATTTTGTACTAATTTTTCCTAGATTACTCATGTTACTTCCTATATTGTGTAATGTTACAGATGCATGTCGTTGTTCTTCTTTATAAGTACTACCACCAAAAGCAGTTCCGAGAGCTTGAATTTCTTGATTTTGGATCTTTTTGCAAAGCAACAACAATATCCAAAACACCCATTTTTGGTTTTATGAATTTTATGCACAAAAATAAGGAGAATCTGCAAGATATGGACAGTGAAATATCTATAACAGAAAAGAAAATTATGGATGCATGCAATTTTTTTTAGGTCTAGATTTATCAAAGAATGCACCAAACATGAAGGGGTGGTCTATCTCTTGGGTTGTCGTATTTCTTGTAGATGACAAAAAGGAAAAATGTTATCTCAAGTTTGGCCCTTCAACACTCGAAATCTCATAGATGACAATGACAAGTGTTGGATAGTTACTCCTGCATTTCCAAAATATTTAATTTTCATTAAAAACATAATTTTTTTTTATTGTTTGCATATTGTGGTAGCAATATGCAAATGTTGTGGGAGTATCAGGACATCTATATTTTTTTTTCAGAAAGTAGCATTGTTGACAGTTCAACAACACCAACTGCAATCATCATCTTTGCATAATGTGAAAATATATTTCTTTTCCAAGATATTAATGCCTTTTATGGGCACAATTTCAAAATAATTTATTTTGTAGCTTCTTAGATCTGTTGAAAGAAAAAGGCAACTCTGTTGAGGAAATAACTTTCTACTCTCCTCATTCTCTATTACTGTTAATTTCTTCTGTTCTACCACCAATTTACTAGTAAAAAAATCCACAATAAATCCCTAGCAAAGAGTTAGAGAACATTTCGATGACCACACGCTGACATGGATAAGGGGACCCTAGCAAAATGATAAAAAAAAAATAGCAGAGAGGGTGCCTGACAGCAATCTAGGCTAGAGGCGCATTTTCTAAGGGCCTGTTTGCCCACTAGGCAAAAGCTGTGAGAACTCAGAATCTTCAGTTTTGAATAACTTCTAATTTTTTTTAACTTTTTGGGCAATGGATTTTGTGAAGAGCGGGACCAAACGAGGCTTAAGTCTAAGCTAACCGCTGACCTGCCTACTCTTCTCACCGTTACCTCCCGCTTCTCAGATGGCCGACACCAGACTTCTGTCATCGGCGAGGTGGAGGAGGCGTGGGAGACGGGAGACAGATGATGGTGGTTTAGTGGGTGGTCGGGTGTCGCTGATGTTGAAGCTGGGTTTAAGTGAAGGACCCGTTTAATTTTTTTTTTTGCAGTATCGTCACTTTCACCTACTCATAAATCCACGTCGAACCCCCCAACTTCTTTCTCACTCCTCTAATGGAGGAAAAAGCACTGAATCCATTCCCGATGGTGCCGGTGGAGGGCACGGTGAAAGCCCTAACATAGCATCTCATCACACCTCTCCTCCCCACGAGGGTTTTGTCAGGTGCGAATGCCGAGAAGTAGCAGTTCGTCGCCAAGTAGGTACGCATTCTCACAAATTTCTATCTCTTCGTGTTATCGATCAATGTGCTTGCTGTAGGTAAAAAAGAGAAAAAAAATTAGGGTGATGTTCTTACTCCTATAAATAAACACTGATTGAGAAGCTGTCAATTATCAAATGTTTAGTTAGTTTGCTTTTCTGAAGTAGACATATCCTTGTGTTAAATCACGCTGTAGTTTTTTTTTTCTAAAAAAAAATCTCAGTATAACAACACTCATACAAGTGGAACAATCAAGCTTTCATTTTGCAATTTTGATAGGGGCAATGAAAATCTAGAAATCAACAAGCTCTTAAGTTTGAAAACTGAATATTTGATTGCTAACACAGAATTCTAGCAAGCATGAAACCCACAGCAAGCTTTCAACACAAAATCCATACAAAATTGAAGTGTAAGATCTTATAAATACAAACAATTTTGAGCAAAACCCTAGCTTGATGTACTGAAGTTTAGCAATACTATATAGTTTTCAAAAAATAAGATTTAGCACACAAAAACATAGAATGAAGTTCCCTCAATCAATGGTGAAATCTCAGTGTAAGAACAGGAAATAAATCCCAACACAAATGAAAATATTAGGGTCAAATAATAGTGCTCAACTACCTTACTTGAAGTTCACATGCAACCTCTAATTGCAAAGAGTTATACCTATTGTATTAGATCGACTCTTAGCCACTTAGCCTTAAGTGTTCCCTATCATATTAGGGATTCCCTCAGCCTCGTTGGAAGTATAGAGTAGCTCAAATTCAAGTAACAAATCAAGAAAGGCAAAGCAACATGTCCAAGAGACTCCAAGGCTTGAGTAATGATGCCACCTATGTCTTAGATGCTTCCTCATAAGTTCAAGAGTTCCAAGACTTGAGCAAGGAGGCTATCTATTTTTTAGAAATCTCCACACTCATACATGATTCCTAAGATCAGAAAGCTCACGGAAATGTACTTCAAAGCCCAACAAATCTCGATTTTAACAAAATCCAAAGAAGAAGATCATTCAAGGTACATCCAAGAGCATCATCCTGCAAGTGGGGGAGGCTATCTATTTGCTTGGATAGTCCCTTTACTTATATGGATGAGATACTCATGGAAATTTCAAAGAGCACAACTTAGTATCAATCATTTTCGAATAGAAAAATCAAATAGAAGGAGAGCCGAAAACTCAAAACACAAAAGAGCACTACTTCACAACATGGAGATTGAGACTTCCTATTAATTAGGTAATCTCTTTCTCAAGTCATGACTAATCATAAAATGAAAACCATAGCATGTTGAAGATCATTTAAGATCAAAAACCTTATCACACAGAGAACACAAAGCATATGACCGAAAATCACAAACAAGTTCAAAGCACATACAAGCAAGAAACCTAAACATGCAACATTGAACACTTAGAGTTTGCTTTGATCCCACTGAAGTAGGACATGATTATATGGTTTAAAATTGAAGACCATCTCTAGGTAAGTAGCTCAAAAACATCAAGATAACTAAGCATGTGATTCTACAAAAACAAGTAAATAGATGAATAAGAAGAGAAAAAGGAGGGAAGTCACCTATGACCCCAATTAGGGAAGGGGCCTAAACCCCTTTCTTTGTCTATGCTCCCGTATCTTGGTGTTAGAACTAGGGGAGGATGAAATACAAGTGTCGTCAAACTCCCCTTAAACTACAGCAAGGAATGTCCTGGGGGGGGGGGGGAGGGGGGTCTTGATCAAGTATTCTTTCTCCAAGCCGTTTGCTTTGTTGTCATGCCTCCCAAGCCTCCAACTCCATCATGTCTAAGGGAAAAGGGCTTCAGCAAGTTACCACAAGAAGAGGGAGGAAATGGAGCCTAGAGGTGGAAGAAGGTGCTTTGGTTGAGAAGGAGAAGAGAGAAGAGGAAGAAGAACTCTCGGCAATAGAGGAAGAGAAGGGGAAGAAAAGGGTATTCGGCAATCACCACAACACACCACACAAGCATGCGCTCAACATAATTTTTTATCAAAAGGGATAGACTAAAGTGCAAAGTGAAAATACAAGGCTTATAACCCTTTCCTTCCCTCAACGTTACTTCATTGGAGTTTACAAAATAGCCCTTCTACGAAATTATCAATCAATGGTGGGTGATGGTTGAAATTTAAATGAGTGGTGTGGATGATTCCTTCTCTTAGGCGCCTAGGTTGCTGGTTGGAGCCCTGTCATGCATTGGTGCATGCTAGGGGCGCATGAAAGGCTCTTAAATGCATTGAAGAGGCTAGTTGGCGCATGTTCCTCACATTGGTTGGTGAAGAGATACCTTGAAGTTCATTGGCTAAATTTGGAGGCTGATTTTGAATGTGTCTTTTGAAGGTAGCGCCCAAATGATGTTTGACCATCTCTTGGGCTCCTTTGACATGTCTTCTTGATGAGGTGGCTTGAGGTGGCAGCCAAGTGTCTTGGTGGTCTTTGAAAGATAGTGCAAAGATGGATAAAACCTTGATGGATGGTGGATGTTGCTTGATCTTTAAGGAGGTAGATGGAGGGTTGATCTTGAGTGGAATGTTGCCTTGTTGGATGGTGGATCTTGCCTTGATCAATGAAGAGTTAGATGGAGGGCTGATCTCTGATCTTGAGTCTTGGGAAGGAGATGGTGTCTTATATGTGAATTACATGTGTAATGTGTCCTAGGCTAAGAATAACCTACTACATCATTTAGGAAAATAAAAGTTGCTTAAAAGAAAATAAAACCCTAGGCTACCCTACTCTAAAGCAAACAAATGAATGTAAAAAATAAGCATTACTAAATCGCAAAGATGCTCCTGCATCAGGATCCAAGCAGGGCTGTCTTGATAACATGGGATGAAGAGATTGTTTTAATAATCACAATTCTAGGAAAAAAAAACCTTTTTTGGCATGCCAATACTTGTCTCTTACTAGAATGCTTATGTATCAGTATTTTGTATCAACTTTTCTCAGATTACTCATTTTACTTCCTGTATTATGTAATGTTACAGATGCATGTTGTTATCCTTCTCTACTACCACCAAAAGCAATTCCCAGAGCTTGAATTTCTCGATTTTGGATCTTTTTGGGAAGCAGCAACAATAGACAAACTGCTTATTTTTGGTTTTATGAATTTTATGTACAAAAAAGGGGAGAATCTGCAAGATATGGACAATGAAATATCTATAATAGAAAAGAAGATTATGGATGCATGCAATATTTCTTTAGGTCTAGATTCATGAAAGAATGCACCAAACATGGAGGGGTGGCATATCTCTTGGGTTGTCGTATTTCTCGTAGATGACAAGAAGGAAAAATGTTATCTCGAGTTTGGCTCTTCAACACTAGAAATCTCGTAGATGACAAGTGTTGGATAGTTACTCCTGCATTTTCAAAATATTTATTTTTCAGTAAAAACATAAATTTTTTTGATCATTTGTATATTGTGGTAGTACAAGATGCAAATATTGTGGCAGTATCAGGACATCTATATTTTTTTCATAAAGTAGCATGCATTGACGGTTCAACAACACCAGCTGTAATCATCATCTTTGCACAATAGGAAAATATATTTTTTTTTCTAAAATATTAATGCCTTTTATCGGCACAATTTCAAAATAATTTATTTTGTGGCTTCTTAGAGTTGTTAAAAGAAAAAGGCAACTCAACTGAGGAAATAACATTCTACTCTCCTCATTCTCCATTACTGCTAATTTCTTCTGTTCAGCCACCAGTTTACTAGTAAGCAAATCCCTAGCAAAGAGTTAGAGAATATTTTAATAACCACACACTGACATGGATAAGGGAACCTCGACAAAATGGTAAAAAAAAATAAAATAAAAAATAGCAGAGAGGGGGCGTGACAACTGTCTAGGCTAGGGGTGCGTTTGTTAAGGGTCTGTTTGCCATTATCAGCTTTCAAAGCAAAAGTTGTGAGAACTCAGAATTTTTTACTTTGAATAGCTTTTGATTTTTACCTTTTTTGCCTTGGATTTTGTGAAGAGCGGGGCCAAACGAGGCCTTAATCTGTTTGTGAAATAAGAAAATAATATTTTAGAACAAGATACCTGAAGTAAGACATAAATATATGGATGGAAAAGAAGAATTGTCTCTAGGTATATAGCTCATAAAACCCTAAGACCCTAGCATGCGTTTCTAGCAAAAATGCAAATAAAGAGATAAACAAGGGGAGAAGAGGAAAGAAATCACCTATGACCCCTATTAGGGAAGGGGACTCAACCCCTTTCTTTGCTCCAAGCTCCTGTATCTTGGCGATGAGGCTAAGAATGGGGTATTTAAACATTTTACAATCAATTCAAATGGAACAATGAGTGTTGGCCGAAATTACAAATGCCAAACACCCTAAACTAACAAGAGTCTTTATGATGGTTCTTGATCAAGTCTTCAAGATGCTTCCTTTTTCTTGGCGTTGGAGAAAGGATGAAGACCAGCTTGTAGGAGGTTGAAGATGGCCACATGCAAGAGAACTTCAAGGAGAGGAAGGAGGCTTTGGTTGAGAGGGCGAAGAGAAGAGGAGGTAGAAGACACTCTCAGATCTAGAGGAAGAGAAGGGGGAAGAGAAGGTATGCGGTTGGAATCCACCAAACCTAGACAAGCATGTGCTCAAGACATATTTTTTTCTCAAAATGGATAGACTAATCTCCCAAGTGAAAATACAAGGCCTTAAAACCCCTTTCCCTTAACGTTAATATTTCCTCAAGTCATGATCTAGGGTTGTCCTTCTTTGGTTTGAAATTGGATGATGTAGATGGTTTAGCTCCTCATTGGGTGCTTTGGGCAGTGCTTCAAGTGGATTGGTTGAATTCCTTGCATGCATTGATGATGGAAGATGTGTTTACTTGCTTGCTAAGTCTCCCTTGTAACCGAGCCTCGAATGGTGTTGTAGAGATGCTTTCGGCCAAAGAATTATTCAATTGGCATGCATTTGTGCATGCTTGTGGAGGTGGGAGCTGATTGGCGCAAGGATGCATGCTTGACATGTGTTGGTGCATTGTTGAGGAGGTGGGGACCAAGGCATTGAGAAGAGGTGCTTGACTTGAATAGCTTTGTGGCCGAATATTCTTTGAAGAAATTTGGTTGTGACTTTCTTTCTTTACATGTTGACTTGACCTTGATAAATGTTGAATTTTCTTGATGAAGTGGCTGATCTGACGACTTTGACTTGGATTGTTGACTGGTCTTTATAAACAGATGTTGACTTGATTTTGAGGACTGATTGTTGACTTGATTTGATTGTTGAGGGATCAAGGGTGCCTTGTTGTGAGTTACAGGTGCAATAAACCCTAAGCTAAAAACACCCTACTACATCAACTAGAAAATTAAAACACTTAAAAGAAAAATAAAAATAAAATCCTAGGCTATCCCTACTCTAAAACAAGATGAGTGAAAGATAAACGTAGCAAAATAAATCCCCGAAGATACTCCTACATCAGCTGAGGCCTTGTACAGCATGGAGTATTCTTTATTTTGTGAAATAGTGTTTACCAAAGAATGGCTTAGGGTTTGGTTCAAGGGTGGGTTAAGATAGAGTTCGATGTGAGATTCCTTTTGTGGGACTGGAAATTCTATCGATTTAAGAGTGGGAATAGGTTAGGGTGATTTAAGAGGTGAGGTTTGTTCAGTTTCATGGTTCAAGATTAGTGGTTCTAAGGATAGGTCAATAGAGGATTCGGTGCTAGGTGGGTCAAGAAGCGGTTTAAGTTCACAAGAGGGCTGAGGTGTGCCTAAGGATAATGTTGAATGTTCTGGTGTAGGCCCTAAGAGTGATGGCAATGAAGATGGTCCTAGTGGATACTTATGACAAATTATAAGTCTTTGAGGGATCAAACTATGGCTCAGCTCACTAAATTTATTTGAGAATTTTTACCTGGTCAAACAAATAACCTCCACTTTAGACTCTGATCCAGGTTTAGAGATAAGGGCATTAGGGGAATCTTGAAGAGGTGTCTTTCTAATTTGCCTCTGGTTGATATCCTCATATGGAATCCCTATATCTAATGATTTAGATTTGTCTTCTAGTGGATTTTTAATAAGTTGAGTTTTGGTGCTAGGTGAATCAAGAGGCAGTTCAAGTTCAATTTGTCCTAGGCCATCCTCACTAGTATAGTCGGGGGCATAGATGTCCTCCTCTATTTCATTTTCCATATTCTGGGCTGTTAAGGCTAAGGTTTGTTTTGGGAAATCCTAGGTGTTTCCTTTTGGCATGTCCTCTTTAGTAGTTGGATCTCTGTTTGGTGCATTTGTATTCTTGGAGACAAAAGTGTTATAAGTAGCCTTTAAAGCCAACCAAGCAGCTTGCCTCTCCCTAGCCATCTCAATATTATATTCAATCCTATGTGCTTGGTGGTAGGCATCATCTATGTTTCTAATTGAGTGGTAGGACAAGGATTCCTTGATCTCCTTTTTAAATCCCTTTATAAACTTATTTGTATGCTCCCATGTCTCCTCATAGTGTTTAAATCCGAAGTGCAAGTCATCAAACTTTTCCATATAAGAGTCCACTGAATCATTCCCTTAGGTTAGGTCACTATGTGAGATTATGAGTTTGCTAAATATGTTGAATAATGTAGAGATGGGTGGTAATTCAGGTCCCTCAACATTCGAACTAATTTTAGTATTCATCATTATGAGAAAAAAGAGCATTAACAATTGCAACAATGTTTAGCTAGTAGGGCACCAAAATTGAGATTAACCTATACTATATTCAACTCTTAGTGGGTGCAGCTTGTGGATAATGCTATTTTGCCTAACCAATCGGACTCTCGTATGATGAAAATATTTTTCACCCATTGGACTAGGTAAAGAAGAGGCTACACATCTTCAAAGACTTCTTAGAGGAGAAAAAATGAGCAAGCGAGACTGAACTCGGGCAAAAAAGGAGCAGCAACTTGTGCAAAAACTGTTAGTGTTATGCCCTGAGACCTATCTTTTGGTCTAGATTGTACTACTTAACTTTGATATATATATCATTCTGGCATTGTCGTTACTATGCTGTGTTTACATCTGCGACTATGTACATAGATAATAATGTCCCTGGAGACAGATTGTATCTGTGCTCAAACGGTGTGTCCCCAGTCGAGTACCTGAGTGGATAAGGGACAACTCTGGTACATGTGAGACTGGTATATGGGCTAGTTATGCACGGGGTGCTAACGCAGGCATATGGGTATATCAATGGTGGATATACTGGACCGACCCGCTGTGAGGCTCTGACTTGGTGTCATGAGTTAACCTCGCAAGTGACAGGAGATGCATTGATCCCTTGACTTGAGGTCATTGACTCTTCTGTATGGTTAGGAACATGCTTTGATACAACCTAACGCCTCGCCGTAAGCTGGGAGGTCATAACGGTTGTCATTGGGTATGTGACAACCCATATAAGAAGATCAATGGACAGACATAGGATTTGCCCCTTCCTATGGGAAGCTTGATATCCACGGGGCCCCCTATGGTTGCATGACTGAAAGTGTATGGCCATACCCAGGTGAAAGCCTGATTTAGTCATGACCATGAGATTGGGTAAAAACAAAGTGGTGACACACTTTGTCCAATCGGATATCAGTTCAGCAAAGAGACTGTAATGCATCGGTACCTTGTTGCGATGATGGGGATGTCGATGTGATATCCATTCCGAAGACTTGGGTAGCAGTGATGCACTGCTAGGTGCCAATCACTGCTTGTGATGACTGGGTTCATCACTGCCAACGTCTGAGGAACCTACAGGGTCGCACAACTTGAACTCGGGTTCTCGCATTGATCGGGTAGCCTATTGATTGAGTTATTGGATAGCTCAGATCTGTTTGGGAGAGTTCATCAGCACCACTGTGCTAGATGAGATGAAAGGAATCATTTGGAGCTAACTTGTTTTTTGGGCCTAGTAGGCCAAATGGGCCCAATAGGCCATTTGGGCCAGTTGGGCTAATAGGCCAAATGGGCTCAATGAGCCATTTGGGCCAAATGGGCCAAGAGGGATAGGCGCAAGTCACTTGGAGTGAGCTTGGCGCATATCTTTGAGGAAGACAAATCCAAGTGGCGCATCTCACTTAAAGAGATAAGCTTGGAGCTTCTCACTTTGAATGGGTGAATGAACTTGGGCGGATGGGACTTGGAGTGGACGAATTGGGTTTTACCACTTGAAGAGGTGTGTCTCTTCATGAAGTGGTGTGCCTCTTCACTTGTGAAGAGGTGCACCTATTCATGGGTATATAAACCCCCTAGCCCCCCTTTTGTCGGGTTACACTCTCCTCTCCTCTTCCCTTTGTCGCCACTCTTGAGGTATTCGGCCATTAAGAGAGTTGGACTCTCTTCCTTACTTGGTTCAGTTCCTGCAAGCTCCCTGTCGCCCTCCTCCCCAAAGTTGGACTTTGGCTTGGGTTGATTCCTGTTCGGATCGTGGTGGAGTGCTTCAAGAGTTGGACTCCGACGAAGCTCCACCTCCTCTCCTTGGCATCTCCTCAGGAGTTGGCGCAAGTGATTGAGGAAGTCTCCCAAAGGCGTGGATCTTCTTCCCGAGGCTAGCACCAGGCGTGGAAGAAGAGGACTCGAGGTTCGGCTGTGTGCGAGACTGCAGAGGGCGCACACTTGGGCGCCTGCATCGCATCTCTTGATTTGCATTAAGGTATCATCTCCTACTCACCGTGTCGATTCCCTCGCAAGACTCGATCTTCTGGGTTTTTGGGACTGGCCTGTTTCGGGAACTGCTTCCGCTGTGCTTGTCTGTAAAATTTTAAAATCTCCAAGGTTTTCCAACAAAAACTTACCCCCGTATATCTAAGAACTAGTCAACTAGCTCAACTCCATGAGGGCAACCATGGTATTTTCTTCATTTATATTTTAAAAAAATTACTCGAGACGCCTCGAGTCTAGAATCATGCAAAACTGAAAAATCGTGTACTTAAGCTATTAATTTAAGCTCTATTTCTTTGAACGGAATCAAAAAGAAATTAGAATGAATCTAATCTTAGGTACTATTAGATTTATTGTATTTTTTTTCTTTTTTTTTTATGAATTTTGTCCAAAGAAACGTGCCGATGCCCAGATTTGAGTTGAAAAAAAGAATTTGAAGACATTGTTTAGCTTTTGACTTAATCTAAGCATTTTATCTTAGTAGAAAAACATATGGATGGAGTTATTTCTCATAATTAAATTAATATAGACGCCAATGGTTTGCACCGCGATAATAGACCACGTGGCCCCTCGTGAACACCATGCAGGGCCGGTGGGATTCGAAAGATGGACGTGGAAGCCAACGTGACGCTTGTCAGCATCTTTGCATATGCACCCCTTAGATTCCACAAAATATCACCCATTAGAGTCCAAAGAGCTTATGGGTCTAATATTGTGTTTTTCTAAATGGAAAAAGAACAAAGGACTGTTATTGCTATTTGGATGTATTATGAATGAATTGAAAAAGACAAGAAGACTGCAAAGTAGTGCTCACGCTAATTTTTCCCAAGTTGCAGCAGAAACTTCTAATTTGGATAATGTGTTCATCACATATTTTACAACAACTCTACAAGCCATAAATCAAAGATCTTTTTAGTGAATGGTTGCCATTTCTCGGATTTACACTAATTATGTATACTATGCTTTATACTGTCAGTTTCAGTTATGATAAACCATGGCGGCTTAAAAATCCAGCACCACCAGTGGATAATGAATCGCTAGCAACAAATATAGCCAGCAGGCCCCTCAAACTAAAATACAGCTAGCATCACACTAATTAATAACAAATATATACATAAACGGATTGACATCTGACAATATCTATCAACAAGTACTCACAAGTATACCGAAGTAGCATGCATTTTTTAAAAAAAAAAAACAAAGGAGAAAATTTATTCACGAAGCAGCATGCATTTGATCGAGATATCAGCTTCACACAGCAACCATCTCATCGTCCTACTGCTGCTAGGGACCTGTTCTCAGATTCCTGCGTGACTCTATCAGTTGCTGGCACATGGATATTTGTGCTCGATGGAGATATTTCATGTACAGGAACATGCTTCTCACTGAAGCTAAAGGAGAGATCTTTGTTAGCAGCCAGAGCCAGGAGTTCCGACTCCTCCAGCCCCCTAGTTGAGCCAAGGCTGCATCTCTCAGTATTGTGCTTGGCCAAAGCATCTTTGAACTTCTTAATCTGTTTGTGAAATAAGAAAACAATGTTTTAGAACAAGATACCACAGGTTATGTATGCAAAGTAAGAGGAAGAACTATTCTACAGAGTAAATAATATTTGCTATAAAACAGTTCGAACAAAAAGCTACATGAGAAACAATATGATAAACTAAAGCAAATTCAGGTGCTATTTCTGATTTGTTTTTCCATATAAATACTTACAACATCAACTGTGTTTAATAGCTATGTTTAATCTCCGCCAAAGAACAAATATAATTTGCATGTATAGGGTATTCTGAGAAGACAAGAAAAGAGGATAAGGATCTTGCAGTAGCGTTGGTACAGCTGAAGCTACACAGTCGACCATGCGCTCCGCGATAAAATCTGAAGAAGGGGAGAACATGAACACGCAAGCTGTAACACATGGACTTGTGTTCTTCATAGTTTATCTGGAGAAACAAGACCTCTGGATTTAACTCTGCGAACTGGCAAATCTGCAAACACAGAAAAGAGAGCATGGGGGCTCAAATTCAGTGAAAAAGAACTTCTACAGACAATTTGTGGAAGTATGACTATATGACAATACCTTTGGATGGAGAGCTCTACAGCCCGCACACCCTGGGGAGAAAAAGTGAACAATAATGAGCTTGTCTCCCGAGTTCGCCAGGGACTCGACGAGATGCTCTGCTGACTCGATCTCGTTCATATTGGATTGAAGCCCTTTCTCCCACCATTTCATAGCCTTCGCAAACGGCAGAGCCATCTGCTTACAAACAAAGCAAACTTTTTTATTCTAACAAACAGCGGAAAACGATCTTAAATTGAGACTTCAAGCTTGAAACTTCAAACGGAGAAGAGAGATACAGGAGGAACCTTCACCAATACGGCCAAGACGAAAATTTCAAGAAACGAAAGCGAGAACAACATAGCCTAAAAGGACAGAAAAGCAATTAAAAGAACAGTGGGATTTTTTAGGGTTTGCTAACCTGTGCGGAGCCAGAACCGAGGTATCCCCTCAAGGGCCTCCCTCCCCGCGCTCCTGTAATCAGCTTCCTTCCATGAAACTTGCTCTCGAGAGAACACGACCTCAGGGCCAAACGGAGGACGGCTCCTTCTCTCGGAAAAGGCGGCCGGATCTTCCAATCAAAACAGGTGAAGGAAGAACGGTGCTCCCGGCGCAAAAGGAGGTCCCTTGGAGCCAAAGCTCCCGCCATGGAATCCAACTGCTGAAGCTCTTTCCTTCGCCGTGTGGATCGAACAATGAAAAATCCAGAAAAATAACACCAATCAAACAGAGAAGAAATTTAAGAGACTTGAACAGAGAAGAGTCGGAGTGGTGCAGGGAAGGAAGGAAATCAGATGCGAATAACAGAGCATAAAGTGAGCCGATGGACCCGTCGATTGCGCTAAAAATGGGATAAGAAAAGAAATGATGCCATTTCCCTAACGGCCGTTTCGTTGATTTATCAGCCGTGTGGGATCGTGTCCGTTGATCGAGTTGTCGGATCGGAACGGCTTATATGAACGGCAGAGATTATGAAACGTGGCACTAGTTCTTCGCGTACGCGTCCGGGACTCCGCTTCCTTCGAGTCGGTGGGATTTGGATAAGGGCAAAAATGTGACATGCGCCGCAGGTATTTGTGTACTCTTCCAGCTACCCGAAAAACCACCCAATTCTAACAGCAATACGCAAATTTGAACTGAAAATGCCCTTTTTGTTTTTTCTACTGATTTATGCCTGCTTGGTCTCGCTTCAAAACTAATTTTATATAATTTTTAAATAAAAAATAGTTAAAAAATTATTTAGTAATAAAAAGCAGAAGAAAAAAAAAAGTATTAAAAAAGTATTAGTTAGTATGAGCTTACGTTAATCAGATATTACTAAAAAGACAACTCAGTAGTCAATAGGCACTGATCCAAACTATAGGACATTTCCTCTTACTCGCTGCCTCCCAGTATCAAAGGCATCTAGTTCAGTATACATAGCACACAAGCAGTGGAAACACGCAGCATTTGTAAGTTTTTAACATTAGGGAAATACAATGTATCAGAACGGAGTCTTTTTACACCACAAGGCATTCAACAGCAGGGCATAGTTCTTGTCTTTCGAAGCCAAGGCTCTCCTCAATGCCAATGGCCTTATTCTGCAATACTGAGTAACCACTCTGTAGTACAATCACACACGAGATTGTTTGATGCAAAACAAGCAGGTGAGGCGATCACAAATCTCCTGCAAAGGATGACAAACAAGGAGAAAGGCGAAAAAGAAGTAATCAGTGTGACATTGAAAATGTGTTTAAATGTGAAAAGTAACAGATGTAATTGCAGAAGTAATACTCTTTTACATTGCATTGCTTTTTGTAGAAATGCGCCATTATACTATTCGCTGAGTTACAATCTAAAAGATGAACTCACACTCTGTCAATATAAAATGCCTACTTCCGTTTTTTTCTCTTCCAAATTTCATAGCAGGCCGCATCTAAGGGAAGCTGATTGAAAGCTATGATGCAAAATTTAACACCAGATAACAAGTGAGGAAGAAGAACTATTAAGAAATATTAAAGCTAATGAATTATTTTTCTCAAAATAAATAGTAAGTAAAATGATAAAAATCTAACAGGAAAGAAAATGGAATAATTAGACTGACATTATATATTACTGATCTTATAATCTTGAACTTGATGAGGAAGTTAAACAGAGAGTTCGATATCTCAATTTAATCTCATATGAAACTACTATTATTAATTTAGACTGACATTTTCAAGTAAATTACATTATTTTAAACTCATCAAAACAAATTAATGAGTCAATTTTCTACAAGAGGCAAGTCTTAATAATAACAAACGTAAAAGAAAAAAAAAATAAGGACTCCAAAAATTTCTGTAAATGCAATTCAAGATACAATCAATCAATTTACCGCCTACAATGAATGATGAAATCTCAGTGTTATGAAAGAATTGCTAAGGCATAGATTTTTGCAGTAATTTATCTTAAAATCTATCAATTCTGCAGGATGCAACTTGTCCATAGAACTTACAGTAAGAAACAATCTTCCATCTCTGGTTGTCTCCCTTCAGCCACTCCCACAGCACAACAATGGTACCATCTTTTACTCCTCCATGGTCCTTGTCTCCATGGAAAGCATCAAAATTCAAACTGATGTTGTTAACCATTCTTATGCATCTGAAATTCTCACCCGTGTCGTTGCTCTCTGTCCACAGCACTGATTCATCAAGATAGTCTGGATTGTACGAAACCAGCCGAACCTGCATTCAGCTTTTAGTGTGAAAAAGATTCGACGATAAAAGATAGAAACATTCAGTGAATTGAGGTTGCTTTTTAGAGAATACTTGAGACAATGAAGTCAATTTGAGGTAAGGATAGTGGAATTAGACTAAACTCACTGGCTGAGTTGCTCCGATACAGTGCTTTATAGCTTCTCCAGTGGCCTTGTTAATGAGAGCAAAACTGGGCAAGCCCTCTTCATCTTTCACCTTGGTGCTGTACCTCAAGTCTCTGATCCAGTGCTACAAGCCACATGGAAAATATCATTATTCAGTTAACAACACTCAGTAGTCAGTAGATCTTTGAGGAATTTTTAAATAAATGACCCCAAATGGTTGTTGGGGGAATAAGAGATAGAAAGTACCCAAATCGGACAACCAACAAAATTGAAGAACAAATTAGAAAGAAATGATGAATCTAAACGATAAGATCGAGTATTTATACCCTAAAAAAAGGTGAAATTAAAGTAAGGGAAGCGAAATTTAGGGATTAGATTCATGCCTGGTAAGGATCCTTGGGGTCGCTGCGCGCCAGGATCACCTTCCCATCCCTAATCGAGAGCGAGTAATTGGGTTCGGCCTTGGTGAAGACTCTCACGGTGCGCTGATTCGAGAGCGCGGAATCCCCCGAATGGCTCCCGTGGCCTTCGGCGTGGTGAGCGCCAGGGAAGAATGCGGGTCGATGGTGGTGCGGCGGCCCCTCGCCACCGCCGCCATAGTAGCCAGAAGGGGGATGCAAGAGATGGGGCTCTTCTTGCCTGGGATCGTGCCCACACTCGTGAGATACGTGCTCGACGTGCGGGTATCCGGGGCGGCCGTGCTCTCCCTCGGCGCCGAAGGCGGGTGGCGCTGGTGGCGGAGGGTGCTCGTGGCCAAAGTGGGCGAAATGGTGACGACCGTGCTCTGCTCTCGCCTCCTCCTCCTCCTCCTCGTGGCGCTGGTGGTGGCTGTGATGACCAAAAGGGAACTCCATGCGGATCGACTCGACTGATCTGCTCTGGCGATCTAAGCAGCGGTTGCTGTTGACTTCCCACCAAACTGCTACGACAATTTAAACTGGACATGGAAACCGCATCGTTTATTTATGCGGAAATCCTTACGTGAGATGTCAACGATCCACGATGTCGTAATAGAGAGGGATATCAGAGACAGAAACAGATGACGTGGCATAATACAAGTGATTTAGAAGCCACATCACGTCCCGATCGCCCGCGCAGGGTGGCACAAGAAACAGCGACGTCCACCGAAGGCGGACACGTTATGTAGGACAGTTGGAGAATTAATTGGTAAAATATCTAACGGAGCCCACGTGGCTTCTTCAAGATGTGACTCCGTGTCCGCACAGCAGAACATCCTATAACAGCAGAACACGTGTCCAGTTTGGCGCGCTGCGGCTACTGCCTCCAGTATATACATCTAATTAAAAAATAACTGATATGTATAATATTCAATTTTAATTAAAAAAAATATAATACTATTTAAATTCAGAGAAGATGAATTTGGAGCTAAACTACAGCAAAAAAATGACGTTAATGGCAGCAGAAACAGACATGCAGAAGCATTTCTTTTCAAGCGCTCCTATAGCTTTTAATTTATTTAAAGAAAGTTCTAGAGTTTGATTTTGACCAAGAACTGAGATGCCTTGAACTTTACCTTGCAGTAGGAATATTCTTGGCACCTTGTACCGCCTTAATTTCTTCTTTCCAATTCACAGCTGAAAGTCAAACTTTAGTAAGTATTTAAGTATTATATAATAAGATATTCTACTCGAGTATTTAAGTAAAATTATACGAAAATTGTTCATTGCAATCCTTAATGGCGCACTACAAACTCAGGGCCAATAATAGAATTAAGATCCGAATTTAAAATTTTAATGGATCACAATGAGGCAAACTTTTGCACCTTCTTAGTAATAATTGGCATCGGATCAAACAAAACTAGCAAACTAACTAATAATCGCTGTTGACAGGAGTTCAAATGGTCCACTAATTCATTTTTGAGTAACGTGTCCCCATCCTCACCTTCCCGTTGATTCCAAAGATATTAGTCCATTGGCAAGACTGGCGCCGATGGCGATGGCCACGGGACACTTTAGTTAAAGCACCTCCGCCGTACACCGTACGGTACATCCCGCTTTGGTCGACGGCCCACTGAACCAGGAGGCCAAACTTAGAAACCCTAATCGCTCGTCATGCAAGTAGCGAGATTTGTATTCTTATTCGATAAGAATTAACTTAACTATTACACGATATCTACAAGCCAACAGCAGCCTTTAAAGTGTTGCTCATCCATTTGCTTGTTTCGGCTTTTGATCAATTAACACTAGCTAATGCCACTTCCTCCCTAAATCTAGCTATTAATCGATCCATCATCTCTTGCTCCAACAATCAATACTAGTACATCTTGAACTCTGCCGAATCAAAAGTTAAATTTTTTTAGTATATTTTCTTTCCTCTATCTCTCTTTCTCTGTATGTGTGTGTGCTTTGCTCTTTAATGGCGGCGAGATATCATGCTCAGTGCAATCCCAAGTAAGAGTTGAGAAGTATCTGCTGCTGGTTGAAGAGGAGCCGCTGGCTCGGGATATTGCAGTGGACGCTGCTGTCGAACTGGACGTTAGAGAATTGGTCGGCGGCGTAGATGTTTGCCTCGCTCAAACTGGGCTTCTTCAGGGCGTGGAGAGTGGCTGCGTCCAGGTAGTTAGATTCCGGCGCCGCCGGATTGTTGTTCCTGGGTCGCTTCGCGGAGAGCAAAGCGGCGGATTCGTCTTGTACTTGATCAGACAGTTTCTGCTGCACCAGCGACATGTAGCTGGTGTCAGCTAAGAGTTGGTTCAGGCCGAGCAATCCGAGCTCGGATCCATTCATGTCGGGAACGCTATCGAATAGGCCGTGCGGAGGAGCAGCGGAGGCAGTGGTGTTGTAGCCGTCGAGGAAGTCTGAGACGGAGAAAGATTTCTGCAATCTTAGAGCGCCCTCGAACTGCTCATTGCTCTGGGAGTAGCCTCCGCCGCCGCTGTAGTTTCCGGGGTCCACTTCGTCTTGCTCCTGGTCCACCAGTGGCGGCGGCAGGGCCTGAGGCTGGCAGTGCTTCTTGTAGATTCGACAAAGCACCCAATCATCCAGCTGAAATTTAATAATTACCTAATCTATTAGCTCCTTATAAAATTAATTAATTGGGTGGATTGGGTGGTGAAGGAAATGACTTGTGAATTGTGATGTGATCAGTTACCCTCATGGAGGTGTCGGTGAATTTGAGCGGTTTGTAGCAGTTGCTGGTGCGGGCTTCGGCGAGGCGGTACTCGTGCATGATCCAGTTGGTCTTGCGGCCCTTGGGCGGGCGGCCCTTGTAGAACACCAGCGCCTTCTTCACCCCGATCCGCTCCTCGCCGCCCCGGCTCGCGTGGATCGGCTTGTCGGTGCCCGTCGCCTTCCAATATCCCGACCCGGCGGCGCGATTCGGCCGCACGCCGTTGGGGTACTTCCTGTCCCGCGGACTGAAGAAGTACCACTCCTGCTCCCCGAACGCCGCCCTCGCTGCGCCCCGCCCCATGCAGCACGCACGCGTCAGAAACTAAGAGAGAGAAATTCCGACAGAATATATCGCTAGATTATACGTACCAGGGAGATCCCAGGGGTCGAACTTGTAGATGTCGACCTCGGCGATGATGGACACGGGGCACGGCAGCGAGGCGGCTTGGTTGCGAAGGTAGTAGAGGATGAGCTCCTCGTCGGTGGGGTGGAACCGGAACCCCGGCGGCAGGCTCGCCGGATCCGACATCCTTGGAGAGCGAAGGGATTAGCTAAAGATTATGATGGAAGAGGAGGCAGAAGAAGAGAGAAGAGATTGAAATCTTTGGGAGCGAATGGAGGTGCGGCTTTTAAGGACCGAGGTTTTGTCGTATTGCATGGTTCCATGCATGTGAGATAATTACATACATATCTATCTAACCCGATGACTTTTGGAATGTTTCATTTGCCACTTTCAGCCAATGGGAAGCCGCCACGGCTTCGGTCGCCCTGTGCATTGAATTTTTCGGTAGATTCTCTGTCCACGTCATCACGAGCGTGTCAGTCAACCAGCTGATCGATCTATAGGTTGCCTGTTGCAATTCTCTTGCATGTACACATATTTTCCATTGACCTAGTCTTCCTCCTCCTTTTTATAAATCCAAATATAAATAAATAATTCATTTTTTTTATAGTTTAATACTGTATATATTCCTTGGTGCTATTAAGTGGGTGCCAAAACTTACAATTTCTTCTAGAAAGAGAGCACCGATGGACTGATTGGTTAGTTCAATGAGCCAAAAATGAATGTAGACTCTTGCTATAAATGACAATCTAGTGAATTGTCAAAGCACATAACTTTACTAGTATGCCATACATTTGTTATTATTCTTTTTTCCTTTTAATTTGTGATGAGCAAAACAAGACAAAAGTTATCGATTGACGTGGATCAATCATGGCCTTCTATTAAGTATTAATTAACATTTGATTCATATTCTAGGGAACGACTCTTTGCCTCAGGCACATTTGTATGTTTAATTAATAATTAGATGGCTTGAAATGGTAAGCTTGGAAGATTAGATGGAGCGAGACTAACAGGAAACGCCAACACAAAGCCAATCAGAAAGTGGCACGGGGGCTGGGGGAGAAATAGAAAAAGGGAGATATATAGGGGTTTTATAGTGAACTCGCACGGGGCCTTGGAGTCAAAATCTGAAGTTTAATCTTTTGGCGTCTCGGTGATGGATGAAGGGGATGAGTCACGCATGATGACAAGGGAATTGACATGCAGCCAATAAGTAGGAAAGGCTCCCCTTATCCAAGTGCTCGAAAGGAAATTTAAGGCTTGTTTGGCTAGTTAATCCCGTCTTAGTGCTAATCCATGTGGCTAATGACCATAGGCCGGGAACACAAAAAGGGGCACTTGGTGTTGGTGGTGGCTAAGCTTGCTAATATGGGCATGTGGAGGGGGATTAAAGGAGGGGTTAATTATCCACAATGAGGGCAAAAAATTAAAGGTGATTAGTGATGACCGTCATTAGCTTGGACGCCGTGACAAGTTAAATAAGATTAATTTATCCAAATGCGTCCAATTAGAAGAAGGCTAGGGGAGTGGGTAGATTGGCTCTAGCTATGCCGATGGAGGAGGTAGAGCCATCAACAACAATGACGTCCATTGGAGGGTGCGGGGGGAGGTAAGTAAATGCCCGCGAGGAGACGTCGACGCCTTCCTCAACCCCATAATTGTGTTCCGCTTTTAGTAAATCCGGCTTGTCATGCACTGATTCGCCTCCAAGTTTCCCTCTGAAAACTGCCTGATTTAATTATATGCTATTTTTATGTATGTCAAGATCCATTGAATTTGATCCTTCAATTGATGATTAATTGCTTGTAGCCGACTTAGATTCTTCATATAAGCCACCTGCACGTACGTCTCCCTCTTTTTTATTTTTTCAAAAAACTTTTTCTTACCAACCACTTGTGCTATAATCCCTTTACGTAGACTTTTATTTTGATATAATTTAATATAAATGTTTTGTTTGATCCATGTTAATTCAATCTTTAACAAAATTAAATTTGTGTTACCTAGCTCATTTAGCTGTGCACAAACAAATCCATTTATTTAAGAACGAAATTAAATATATAATAATGAATATGCTTATTGTGTTTTATCTAAATTCAGGACATATTTTAATATGTAAAATAAAATACAAGAGTTTCCTCATCCGTGAATTAATGGGATACCAATTCTTTACCCACCAATTGCATGCTTAAGCATATTCGCATATGTGGGGGAGCAAATTAAAGGTATGTTTATTATAGCTTTTTACTTGCAGCTGCCCGGACTCCTCTGAATTAAGATACTTTTGATAAATTAAACGATACCTAAAAATTGTACTCTTTATAATCATTTTTTGGATTGAATAGATTGGATCATACATTCAATAATGAGAATACCAAGATTGAGTCCGCTGTGACAGCGTCATGAGTCAAACTCGGACCCAAATTCATCCAATCAATACAAAGCCGAGCAGACGGCTTCGCCCCTGGATAACTGTTAAAATGATTATGATGTAAGTGTGTCGGCAAATAAATTTGATTCTTGTTGGGTCAGCCCGCATAATTTAATGGGCCAAACGATAAGCCCAGAAGAAGATTGGCACTCTGTTCTCTTCGATGCATCGAGAAATACTGCTCTGCTCCGCAGTTCGCAATTCGCATTCGGCATGTCGGCGTTCACTGGTAGAATCATCTATTTGCATAAGAATTTTTTCTCTCCCTACAACTGGATCAGTATAGCAGAAATAACTAATGAATGCCACACTATATTGTCTTCTACCCCTCTGCTGCTATTTCTTCCCTCAAGAGATCTATCGCCTATTCTTCTGACAATTTATATACAAATCTGCTTGCTATGGACCCTTCCATCTCAAAAGGGCGTCGTGCTCGGCTTCAGGTACGGGGATCCAAGACAAGGAAGGTAGTAATCTTGGTTCAAGCCGTCGACGGCGACGGGCGCAGATCCGAACGCCGACATGGGATTCTGCAGATCATCCAAATTTAAGTACTCCATGAACCAATCTCCAGTCTCTTCCTTCAGCTTCTCCACTGGCGGATGCTGGTGAAACCCTCCCTGCTGAATCAGACCATCGAATTCGGGGAACCCGACGTGGTCGATTTCGGACTCCGGGGTCCGCAGACCGTCGGATCCGGCGGTCTCCGATGAGTCCATCGCTGCCTCCCTCTTCAGTTGCCGGGTCTTCTCCCAGCTGTTCTTCTTGTTGTACAGTCGGCAGAGCACCCAATCGTCCAACTGCATCAAAGGAAATTAAATCAAGACCGGAAAGAAAATATTTGGATCGATCGAAAAAGCTATGGATCGGGGAGATTCATCGTACCCTAAGGCTGCTGTTCCGTTTGGCCGGCGAGCGATTGACGTCGGCGAGGCGGTACTCGTGCATGATCCAATCCGTCTTGACGCCCCTCGGCGCCTTGCCGTGGTAGAAGACCAGCGCCTTCTTGATCGCGAGGGGCCGGCCGCTCCCCGTTGAGGAGATCGGCTTGTCGGCGCCCGTGGCCTTCCAGTAGCCGCTCCCCGCCGCCCGGTTCGGCCGGGATCCGTTGGGGTACTTCCGGTCCCGGGGAGTGAAGAAGTACCATTCCCGCTCCCCAAACAACGCCTTCTCTGCTCGCACACGGAGAATTTGTTGCTTCAGTTGGTAACGACTTTTATTTTTTGAGATGCTTCAAAGTTCAAATTAGGGAAACTCAAAACTAATAAATTGTCCATACCTGGAAGGTCCCAGGGGTCATATTTGTAGAGATCGACGTCGGCGATGATCGGAACGGGGAGACGCTGCGCCGCCGCCTTTGGGCAGAGGTAGTGCACGACGAGCTCCTCGTCGGTTGGGTGGAATCGGAACCCCGGCGGCAGGTTCAGCTCCGCTTCCGCGTCTCTCGTTCTCTTTCCCATAACTCGTGTAGGTGCGTTGCTGATGCTGCTACTTCTTTTTCCTTTCTTCCCTAGTAGTTAGCTCGGACGATTAACACGGGGCGCGGTCGGGCTAGATATATAGGGATGCGTTGCGGTGTGGCGTTTGGAACGTGGAGGCTGAGGAGCAAGTGGTCCGCGCGTGGAGGGGACACGTGGTGGCGTCCGAGTGGGAGGACGGAAGCTTCCACGCGCTGGTGAGTCGCCAATGTGCCAAATTGGGGCGGAGGGGTCCAAAGTCGACGGAAGTGGGCCGGACCTATGGTGAATGAGATTACGACGGGGTGGGGCACGAGGGTTTCGTCCACCTATGCAACATTCGATGCACGCGTCGTTGTCGAGGTGACGTCACTGGCTACATAATAGTTAGACCGCATCGATGGATCGTATTTGGGTTTGACCATCTTTGTGACTTTCGCCCGTCTCTCGAGAGGCGAGGATTCCTCGAGCTGGCTCTCGCCCCCTCTACAAGGCCAGGAAACCCCCCGCGACATGTGGCTCTATTGCGTTAGCAGGTTTATGTGCTGTGCCATTTCGCCTTCGATTGGATTCACGGACTTGGGCGGTGTGATCAACGTGGGATTGATGCGTTCGGTTACCGGACACGGTTCTGTCTTTAGTCCGCTGCAATGGAAAATTTCAGGCACGTCATATCTTTTCAAAGAGTTAATTTGAACTGATTTGGGTAACCACGCTCACGAACATGGGTTGAGTTGAAGATCGGCAACTCAAATCGCAAGAATCTCAAACTTATAAATGGATGATTAGCGGTTTGTATCGGTTAATTAATTCTAGCCATTTATGTAACGGCGCCCGTTATAAAAGTTGAAGGCAGCTAAATAATATTATATTGAGATTCCAAACAACTTTTAGCAAATCTAGGGCAGGTATTATCTAACTGATCTATAAAGTTGGGTGGGAATGTGTACCAATCATCGAGAACCTTCATTTGAGATTTTATTTTATTTTTCTTGGAAAATGGTGTAATAACGCCACATAAAAATGTGCCAAGGAATCTAAAGATACGGATAAGCTTACTCTCCCCGTCTGCTGTTTACTTGGGTTGACTAAAGAATTCATCGAAATTTGTGAGAATATTCACCTTCTCACAAAATATGATAAAATTTCAAGGCCAAACGCATCGAATATTTTGCTCCACATCATTATCTTAAAATTAACATCCAAAATTTTCTCGACTTGGTTTACGATAAATTAGAAAAAGAATAAATCCAACCAATGTGGGCAAGCGCGCGTTTAAGCTGCATACTATAACCGTGATTTATTTTGCACACATTAGTTTACCAAATTGTGGGCGGGTGCAACTCATCCGTCAATGAAAGTTATGAGGTAGACAACCTGGAATCAAGCCGTGATAAGTGTTTTTTGGGTACTTCACGTGTTTTTTGATATTGATTCATAAGATGCGTCATTCACGAAAGCACCAAGTGCTTGCATAATTGTACCTTAATGGTTCGCTGGGCACGTCAGCTATTTTGTGTCAATGTCGTTTCAGAACGCGGCATTATTTTGATGAGCGATTACAAATCTCGAAGGACTGATAATTTGCGTCGGTGCCGAAATTGGCTCGGATTGATCAGTTGGGTTGAAAAAGCTTGGGATTGAAGAGCTTCAATCAAGAAGACCGCATAACAATACTAAACAGAGGCGTGTATATTTATAATTTACTAAAAGGTCTGCAAATGGGAAAAGAACATTTAATTAGGTTCAATAATGATGAATATTTTGAATTCAGTTTATATATCTGTAAATAGCCGCCCATCTCTTTTATTAGGTTACAATCATGAGCTAATCAGAATGCAAAATTGTGATTTCCCAAACCCTCTGCTGCAGCTTGAAGCTTCCATACCACGGTACAGAGAAGGGCAAATTTTAGCTGACATTGTTGCACAAACCAAAACAGGCCGTTGCAGGGCATAATCTTCCAGTATTTGATCTCTGAGGTAGTTACGGTTGGGGAAAACTAAGGAAAGCTTATGATGATGATGATGATGATGCAACTTCAATGGCACTACCAAGCGGCCATGCAGCTTCAACGAAATCATCACCATATTGGACCTTCTTCACGAGTGTGATATCCTGATGTGCGTCTACAGCTGAAATATATAATTGGAAAGAATGAATTAGTATTCGCACAGGAACTACCGGAACATAAGCTTGCTAACTATACATACCAAACCCATCTACCAGCAATGTGTACTGGTATACAAGATCCATGCACAAATAAGGTATGTTATCCTTCTGAACAAGAGGATAGGTGATCATTGCATCCTCGACACTCAATTGACAAGCCCGTGTTGCAGCCTCCTCAAAATGTGCGGGTTTAACTGTAGCTACTGGCTTATTTCCATCTACAAAACCAGCCTAATGATGATCCAGAATTAGAGTCTAGATGAACAAGCAGCACAAAGATACGATATCTATTATAGAAAACACGAACGTATTGGTCTACAAGAAATCATGAAGACGATATTACCTCTACAGCCCTATCAAAGAAAAAAGACGCTACAAACAGATTTTTCTGCCCATCCCCACCTCCACCATTCCAAATGCCGCCAAATGTACACTTCATGTGAGTGCATGCTCGTTCATTGACCCTGAGAGCCTTAATTGCGTCATCCCTGCATCCAGAGAAGCTGGCACTAGATGGTGAAGCTGATGCTTTGTATTGCTTGTCGCCATAATTGTATGATCCTTTAAGAAGTAAAATGTTTAGGAGCTAATCTAACAAGATATAATTGACATAAATATTGATAAATTTATCATGAGTAAGATCTCGGAAAAAGAAGAAATCCAATGTATTTTATACTCTAATTCACAAGGTAAATCATCAACGCTAGCAAGTATGACCGCACGAGCAGGAAGACATTTATTATTGCAACTAGCCAACTACGTTGTAGATTTCAACCACTGAAACAATCCAAAATTTCACTAGATTTACATATTCCAAGGTAAATCATCAACGCGGGCGGGTATGATGCAGGAACAGGAATATCTTGTTTATTATTGCAACTACATCATTGACTTCAACCACCAAAAGTCCAAAATAATCCATGATTTCACCATATTTACATGCTCCATTTGATTTAAGATTATTATATTTGATGTTTGCATAGATATTAAAAAAAACATGTATGTACCACTTGGTTAGTGTTAGGGCCAAAAATCTACCAACCCGATTTTGACCAGTCAACTGGGCCGTTGATTGGGTCAAAATTGGCCCGAATTGAAGCCCAATCGAATTAGGGCTTACGGGCGATCTTGGGCGGGCGACAATGCGCATGTAACAACGAACGGTGGCGTTCGTTTGCACATGTCGATTGTCTGCGTCTGCGGCGGCCGGCGTCAGGGGCTAACGGCCGACGGCGGACATGATGCGTGAAGCGCGCAAAGAGGGGCAAGATCCGGCAAGATCTCGCGTGCGCGTGGGACAAGCAGCGGGCGACTTGGTTCCAGAGAAGCGTGCACTCAGGCTAGGGAAACGAGGTCGACGGCGACCTTGGGCAGGTGCGGCAATGTCGCGTGGAGCTTCGTCGACAAGCGGAACCTCTGCGTGGCACAGGCACAGCGAGCGACGGCGAAGCGTTGTCCTCGGGAGTAAAACAAGCGTTCAGCGCGAGGAGCTCGAGCAGCGAGTCACCGGCCACGTGGCGAGACATGGCTAGTGAAGGCAGCACGCTCCGGGCACGCGTACAAGTTGACTCCAATGTTCGACGCAGGGATGGCCGGCCGCATGGCTGGAGGCGTTGGTCGGCAACGGTCGACGCGGTTGTCAGGCACCGCGTCCGCGTTCCTTACCTACGTGGAAGTAGGTGGCAAAGGCGTGTTCATCCACCTGGAAGCTAAGCTGGCGAAGGGAACTCGAGGCATCTCAACGGGAAGAAAACCAGGGATCGATGGTCGATCCCGTCAAGAAAACTAGGGATCGAGGGTCGATCCCGTCACTTACTTCCCTTGGCTGCGAACTTCTCTAGAGGACTCCCGCTCTCGGCGATCTTTCGGCATCCAGCTCCTGCTCCCCTCGTCCCCTTCTGTTCGGCGGTCAGCGGCGACCTCCGGTCTCCTCCTTGACGTCCAGTGGGTTGGTTGGGGTGGTGCGACGTCGACGGAGGCTTCCACGGTCCCTCCTCTGGTTCTGCACGGCTGCGATGTCAAAGTTTCTTTTCGGCTGAGGTAACAGTGTCTCCCCGCTCCTCAGTCCCGTTTTTCCGGCATTTCCCCGTCGTGCATGTGTCGAGCTTTCTGTTTCACCCGTGATTGTTCGTCGTCCCCGTCGTCGTACGTTTTCGGCGAGTACTTCCCCCTCGCCGGTTGGTTCTTCCGGTGGTTCTCTCGGCGTCGACGGGATTTTGCTTTTGGGCCGACGTGTGTACATCCAGCGTGTTTTGTCCACCTATATCTGGATTTCCCCTCTGTTATCCTATTTCCTCGTCTACCTGCATGTGGACACGTTTCTTTCGGATTTCTTGCTGTCTGCGTACAACTGCTCTTTGCTGCGCCTCTGTGTTTGCGCCCCTCGTTCCGCTGCCTATGTGCAGTTTTGTCATCTGCTGTGTTTCGGGTTGTTGGCTAAGGTGAGTCTTCCCTCACCTGCTGGTCATGCGTTTTGGTCAGGCCTTACTCGTCAGCTTCCGCACCTCTGTTGGTTCATCCCCTGCGTGGAATAGGTTGGTTGTTTGAGTCCTGTGTGATTCCGTTCTAAGGCATCTAGCCTTATCTTCTTAAAAATTTTTGTTAACCTAATCGTGGGAGTGCCAGTTAGTATGTAGTGATATGAGCCGTAATGATTGGTACCATATGTAAGCACATACTAATACATCTGTACCAATTTTAAAACCTTGGATGTGTGGGTTAAAATATTCATGAAGTCCTTGGTAGGCTAGAATTATGCTTAAGTTTGTTGGAACTGTTAGTTATTGGTTAATGAAGTAAGGATTAAGGAAGCATGTCGTCAACCCCTTTTATCTAATCAAGTGAATCATTGGCATGTTTTAGAGATATATATTTGGTCAATTACATAATTTACATAAAGCTGCTTAACTACATAATATAGTTCCTGTTTGCTTAACTAATATAACTTTTATATGTTACCATGTATGCTGCGTATATGTGAATATAAGAGAACATAACATATTAAGATAAAGTGTGATTTCACGACTAGTAAACGTTAATTTAAACGTGTCCTGATACTATAAATTTAATATATTGTTCTATTAAAAAAGTTCGACTTAAAATAATCAAGTACAAATCACATAACACTGAAATGTATTGATATTGAAATTAATGGTTATGATCCCAAATACTAAATTTAGGATAATAGAAATGAGCAAAGGTATCCAAATATACAAAATCTATATTACAATCTAAAAAAATTTATGTTAAGGGTTACTACTTACTAGCAAATTTAACCATTCTAAAAAGAAAAAAACAACAAGAAGAAATTAAACTAAACCAAAAATACACCTAATTCAATAATACAATTAATACTGCTAATGTTGACAAATAAAATGTTGAGTTGATTACTGGTATGATCGTATGCATTATTATTATGTATTAATCAGATGCAATGAAATTAATTATATAGGAAAAGATAAATAAATCATATTACGGACATTATCTAATTTGTACAAATGTTGACAAATTGGATGTGGCTTTAATTAATGGCATGATTGTATGCATTATTAGTATGTATTATTTGACAGCAATAAATATTAATTACATGAGAAAAGTTAAATAAATCATATTTAGCACATCATCTAATACAAGGGACATTACATGATGACATTTTATTTTTTTTCTGTACATCATTAATTTTGTTCTGTGTTTATTTGTTTGTCTGTTGTTTGTTTTTCTTTTTTGCCGATATGGCTGATATGCACTTCTAAAACTTTCGTACTGATTCAGATACCAATTCTGATTTTGCAAACTTCACCCTACAAGTCTCAAAGATATTAAAAACTAAAATAACACCAACTTTTAATTATGTACTGCAAATATATTCTCAAGTTTCATATACCATGGAGTTATTTGTCCTAGCTACGTGCAGAAATATTTGAAAACTAACTCAAACTATCAAGCAAATATGCAACGTTAATAATGCATAACAAATACCGTGGTAGCCACCCAATATGCAGTTGCTGCCATCCTCGCTGACCTTTAGAATCTCTGCACGAGCAGCTAATAGACCGTAGTGCAGATAACTACAGAAGACACCGCCAGTCAGTCTAACTGAAGAAACAATGGATCAAGTATTCAAATGATCAAATAGTTTAAAATCAAGGCTACTTCAGCTTCAAAACAGCAGAAGTATTTTGACAGCTAGAATTAAAGATGCAAAACCTGTGGACGTATAAGTAATACTGGACTCCTTTCAGAAACAATTTGTGAACATATGAGTCCTCTCCATCGGAGACCTTTGGGGCTTTTTCAGCATCCTTTTCTGAAATGGCATACGCCATCTGAACAGATCCACCCCCTAAATCAACTACTCCAACTGTATTTGCATATGACTTTCCAAGCTTGCCTAATAGATAGTTAATAGTAACCTACAAGCAACCAATTCATCTGTTAATATTAAAAGAGAATAATATGTCAAATAGGAACAAAATCTTACATAGGTTTCATGGTCACAATATTCAGAATGTCATAAATGTTAAACTTGTAAGACTAGATAGATCTTCCCATGTCCATTATGACAAAATGTAGAAGTGAAAGGAAATTATGGTAAACAAAAGCAAGGAAGATAAATACCCTTACAGTTCAAAGCAATAATTAACTTCAGGTTATTACGGGAAAAAAAATGAAATTGACCAAACATTACTAGTCAGCCAGGCAATTGTTCATGAACTGATCTTTCAAACATAAGAAAAAGAAATTCTCTTGCCCTAAAGCTTTCACAATCACGGCAATACCATCTGGTGATAATAGCCTTTGAGGATAGATGCTTCAAAGGATGTACAAGTTAACAATTTAGCATCAAATTAAGTTTGACAAAAATAGGCACAAATTTTCATTGAAGAATATAAAAAAAACATACAGATATCGTGTAAGATCATTTAAATATTTAAACCGAGTTATATTTTTAAAGCATTTCAGACACTATTAATATGTTAACAGTGACCTAATTTGTCAATTTTCTTACTTCCTAACACATTTATTTGTATTTTGGTTGGGCTATCATCAGCTTTAACAAATCTAATATGCACCTATATTGTAATTCCTTGAATGGGCTACAGAAGTAGAAGACCATTGCACAACCATATTATCTTTTCACGTTATAATTTGCCAAAGCCCCAAGGCAAGTGACTAGTGTAGTTAACAGAAATAAGTAGCCTTAGATTTGCGTTAGCAATGTGAGATCAAAAACAAATTTATAAAATAAATTTTATGTAAGCATGCATCAACATTCCTCATAAATGTTTGCAAACAATAATCCATCATGTCAGTACAATAAACTCCATGAACGAATCATATAACATTTTCTTGAAATGAGATGATGCTTCATGATCACATTAGGAGGGCCCTGCATCATGCAAGAACATATATAAACATAGCAAATCCAAGAGGGTTTTGTAAAAAACCTTTGGAGTGAAGTCCAAGTAATCCGTAGGTAGCGGCTAAATCTATTGTTGTGAAGAGATTTAATTCTATTGTTGTGACAGTACCAGTACAAGGTCAGGCTGGTGTTTAATTCCATTGTTGTGAAGAGAGAAAGGATTTGTGATTTATTCCTACAATTTTTCCTCCTCTTCTTGAGAGATTCTTTCATGCTAAATCTTGGCAGTATTGGGGTTTGGTGATTCTTGTGGTTTCGTTTGATATTTCTTGCATCTGTAGACATATTAATTGCATATGTGAAGTTGAGGGCTTATTCTCAAATCCCAACAGATAATATGCTAACAACAAAGTTATTCAACAATACCCGTTGAGTAATAATTGGTAGAAGTAATTGCTCATATAATTTTCAATAAATACATTAAAGGTTCACGTTATATACCCATTGATAAGCACCTTCCTGAGTTCCATCAAGTACAGACACCCAATCTGACTGGAACTTAAGTGTGCTCTTGTGGTGAAGTAGATCTCTAACCTGCGTGAATAGCTCATATAAATTACTTACATGGCAACTAAGACTTAATAAAGTACTAGAGCATTTTGTATAAGAATTGAAAATATACAAGCAAATTCAGTTGAATCAAGATAATATTATGCAACATTTTTTCCCAGATTGGCATCCAACTATAGGAAATGGAGGATTTCTACCGCTTGCAAAATTTGTTCAGATGTTTCAGCTCCCAAAGCTCTCAGACCTGCTGTCGCCTGCATGAAGTATCGGACAACGAAGCAGCAGATGAGACTCCATATTACAAGTTTGAGGTGATCAATAGTTCCAGGTTCGAAGTAAAGTTTACCCCAACTTTAACAGGTGTTCGGTGTCTCAATTCCTTTGGAACAGCAGTTTCAGCTTTCTCCAAGAGAGAAACAAGGGAATCTGCAGCCTGCCGAGGATCTTTAGCAAAATAGCTCAAACCTGGTTTTTTCTGAAAGAAAAATAACAGTTAGCTGAAAAAAAAAAGAGTTGTACAGTAGGTTGCTTTAAATGCAATTTATATTCACATAATTCTAATTAAGCCCTCGATAATAACATTGAATAGCTATAAATTCTTTATAGCCTTCATTATTAAACTCAATAAAAAACCCTATCGTTGTCTTTCCTTTAATCTACAAAACAAAAAGAAAAATGCACTACATCTTCGTTAGTCGAATTACAAAATATCGAGCAAACTAATTATCACATCATTCAGGGACAACCAGATTATGCTTGAAATATTTCACTATTACAAAATTTGTTGAAAACTGAAGTAAAGAAAAGACGCCGTTCTTACCTGTTCGAAGAGTTCCAACTTATCCCCTATATACAAGAGTTCCAAATTCTCATCGAAGCAGTAAACGTGAACTCTACTTCCGGAACTCCCCGCGTCGAAGATGACAGCATAGCTCTCAGATCCGGCCTCTCCGGTCCTAATCTCCTTCCCCCCGGCAATGGCGATGCTTGCAGGCGTGCGAGGCATAAGGAATAGGACGAAGGATATTAGGAAGAGGGGAAGAGCTAGGACGAGAATGACTCCGCGGAAACGTTGGATCTTATCGGGGAACGGCTCCTGGCGGGATCGCTTCATCTTGCCCTCGAGATCCGCCGGGGCGCGGCTGAGATCCGGTGCAGACGGCGAACGGTAACGGATCAGGCCGTTGGACGACGACGTCGGCGTCGGCGTCGACGGCTTCAACGGCGTCTCCTCCGACGGATCCAGATTGATCTCGAGATCGAGATCGGGATCTACAGAAGCTTTCGAATGCAACAAGGTGGATCGCACTATCGCGCGCTCTTGCTCGCTCTCGTGCCCCCCTCTCTCTCTCTCTCTCTCTCTCTCTCTCTCTCTGCTGAGAAAGAGAAGTCATTGAAGGACGAGGGACCCTGCAAACTTGTACTAATCGCAATCCAAATAATGCTACGCACACTGCAATCATATACCCTTCAGTAACCATCAACCACGTGTCACAAACGAATGACATGTTGCAAAATAACTGTGTGTGAAATTCTAGGTCCCTCAGTTAAGGGATTTCTGGATTCAATTTATCGTTTGATGTTTACCTGTCATGGTAGTGTATTATACAAGAATCGTACCCAAGTATTCGAGAGTGGCCCGTTCACGTGACTGGTCAATAACGGGCTGTGTGATCTGTTGGGTACGATTTGGTGAGTGGAAATTGTTTGAGTGAGACCAGTTTTTCAGCGGATCGCATAAAACGCGGTTACTACTTCCTATCATTCTATGCGTGGGTTAGTGCTGACTGTCAAATAAAGAACGCGTGATCTTAATTGGATGATTAATGTATTTAATCTAGTCAATCTGATTAGTAGCCCTGCACAATCGGGTCAACCCAATCTGAATCTGGTCCGGTACCATCCAACATTTTCAAATTGAAACATACCGAACCCAATAGAAATTGCCGAAATCCAAATTCAAACCGAACAAAATTACTTTATTTTAATTTGGACAGACTCAAAAATATAAAAACACCAAATTTAAAAGCACATAAATTTTATCTATCGCACTACGGTTTACATTCCTTAGATTGGTGAAATTTGAAAGATACATTCGAAGAAGATGATGCTAAAGTTGAAGTGGCGGTGAAGTGGTCAACGCCAACAAAGTATATTCGCTTTGAAAACTATGAGTAGAGAGATTCACGAAAGGAAGCTCACTAATAAGAAACAACCTTCTCATTGGGCTGCTGAAGAAATGTTAGATTTGGGAGTGATTGGAGATGTGTATAAAGGCCTTGGATGACTTGAAAATCTCTTTCAATAATGAACTGTTGTTTGGACTTTTATATTACAAGAATCGTAGTCACTGTCAATCTCGTACACATTAGACCAGAAAGTCTTTACCTCTCAACGCGAGCATAATAAGAATAATAGATTCATTTATAGTACCTGGATATCATAAAGACAAAGTTCTTATGTGTTCTTTCCTACATAGATTTGATCTTTAAACACCCAAAAGTTATGTTTTCAATTAACTAATTGGTTGACTTCTCGTACATAAGTACATTTATTTTATCAAGATGATCACAAGTGCCGAATTATTACCTTAACGCTAGCTAGAATTCTTAAGGTGTCCAATGTACAAAAATAACTTGTAGATGTAAGCCTACGAACCCTTATAAATATCAGAATAGATAAACTAATTCAAAATTAGAATTAAATATTGGTCTTGTTTCCTTGTGAGAAAAATTAGGAAAGAAAACTTTGAATGAAATAAAAAGCTCACTTGCTTAAAAGGCATCACTTGCGACTTGATAGATTAAGCTACTCACTAAATCCTTTGACCTTTTGATAGGTTAAGGCCCTCCTTGAGGCACTTAGCCGAGCCGCCCAATAAGGTTTTTTTAAATGATCAAACCATAAAGTGATTAACTTTTCAAACACTCAATTTAATTGTGACCAACTCCAAGTTGCAAGGACTGACACTAATTGGGATACCTTGAGAACAATTTGAATTAAAAGACTATAGCTCTGTTTGGCACAATTAGTCAGTTATTTTTGTTAGTTAAAATAATAGATTTTTAAAAGTTGAGGTGTTTAATAAGCTCCTTGTTTGGCACAATTAGTCAGTTATTTTTGTTAGTTAAAATAACAGATTTTTAAAAGTTGAGGTGTTTAATAAGCTCCTTCTTAATTTCAAATTTAGAAGCAGCACAAGTTTGAAAAAGCTGAGAGCTATTTTTGGCTATTTTTTAATTATTATAATTTTTTCTTTTCGCATCTCACATCCACACGTATATTTGTGCGGGCCTTTCGGCGATAATTTTTTAAAAAATTAGTATTATAATAAAAATTATTACAAATTAATATTATTTTAATAAAAATTATTAAAATTATTATTCTTAAATTTAATTTTCTAATTTAAATTATTTATTATTATCATTTTTGTTTTTTATTTTTAAAAGTCTATTAAAAAAATTATTATTTTTTAAAAAATTAACCAGCATAATAATTCATCCAAATATTTTTTAACTTTTCTAACAAATAAATTTTCAATCAATACATTTTTAATTATAAAAATTAAAAATTTCAGCGGTACCAAATGTACTCTATATTACTTATCCCTATGTTGCCCATTTGCAACAAACGATCATATTATCCTTTCGTAAACATAAAAATGCTATCGTTAAATTCCATTCCACGTTATAGTATATTTGATATTGCTACCCAATCAAACATATGCGAACAAACAACCCACAACACATTTAACATGTTTACAAATTTTACATTTGTGGACATTAAATGCAACTAATACTACTTTTAATGTGCTCACATGTTAAGTCAACCACACATTGGAGATAGACATAATATCCTTTCAAATAATGGGAAAATAAACTCTATGTGCTAACTTAAAGTACAACATTTATATGAACATTTATGTATCCCCGCTTTGCGTAGGATTACTTTGGCTCAAGTAGTAGAAAGTAGGTCAACTCTACAATCGGTGCAAACACTAGTAGAAAGAAAAGAAAGGAAGAATGGATAAAAAGTTAGAATAAGAATTATAAAATTATGTTTAGTAAGAAGGATAAAAAATAACAGAAAAAATAAAAAGAAAATGAGAGGAAAAATAATTTTATTTACTCTTCGCCTAAATTTGGTGGGAAGCTAGATTTGCTTCTAATGTTTATTGTTACCTTTTTCTTTTTAATGCTTGTTTTCCCTCTCACATTTCTTTTACAACCTTCTTCACCTTTCTTGTCGTCACTCTTCACCATCGCCTCTCACCTCTCGTTGCCACCTCTTTATCGTCGCCACTTTTTTACTGTTGCCTCTCATCATTGTCATTGGTGTAAAAATAAAAGGAGTGTGTTTATCAATTTTTCTAACTTTTTTTCTCTTTATATAAACATTAACGAATTAGCTTTGCCTACGAACAAGGAAGCTATAAGTAATGCAACTATGAATCTCATAGAGAGTTTGATCTGGCTCAAGATGAATTATTTTACTTTCTTTCTTAGAAATTAGTATCTAAACTAGAAGATACAAGGATTTTGCTGGAGACTCCAATCTCCTTATTGGACTTGGATTCTTATGCAAATTAACTAATAATTCGAATACTGGGTACAAACTCTATATTTCTTCACTAATAGGGGCCCTAGCCAGTAAAGGAATTAAAATGATTAAACCTATAGCATCATGTCTAAAAATCCTGATAATACATATCATTTGAGATTTTCAAATTATAAGCAGAAACAAACTCATGACTATGAGGCTTCAACCTCTTCAGGGTTTGAAAATTTCTTGACTTAAATGGTATTAGCAGATCATACACTTCTAATACCTAAAGAATTAGGCTTTACGTTTGAAGAAATGTTAAGCTTCGAAATTGAATTAATTGAATTTGGACAAATATTAAGTCATCATAGACTAGTACCAGATGCAGAAGGAAACATTCGTGTTTCTTACGAAACAACCCTTCATAAATTACACAACTCATTTCTGGAGACTCGTCATACAAATTTTGAAAATTTTCAGGATGAACGCTATGCTACTCAAGGCCTTGCTTCAGATGAAACAGAACAGGAAGAAACACTTGAAAAAAAAATCTTCCTTATGAAAATGAATTTGAGTATGATCTAGATACTGAGTGTCAGGCCTGGGTCAGGCCGGTTCGGCCCAACCCAAGCCCAGGCCCACTACATGAAGCAGCCCACTTGCTGAGAAGGAAAACCCGGTCAACAATCAATGTTGACCCGGGAAAAGAGGTGCGGCGGCACCCTCTTCGCACGATGCGACGAGGCGAACGCACGCGGCGTCCCCGCGAGCTGCGGTCGACGCGAGCGAAGGAAGCGGACGAACGAGTCGTCCGGCGTGGCGACGTTCTCCAGCGGCTGACTGAGTCCGGCGGATGCGTGCGCGAACGAAGAGACGAGGAGGCTGGCGGAGTTCTCGGACGACGTCGGTGCCAGCCGAAGACGCGGACAACGCGTGAAATCGCAGGCGGCGATTTCACGATTTCGGCACTCAGCGAGCTCGTCGTCTTCAGCGGACGACGCGGGCTCAAAGGCAACGGTGGCTGCTCGAGCGGACGACGCGGACGCAGAGGCAGCGAGATCTTCACGGATGCACGCGGAAGACGCGAACGAGCGAAGCAGGGGAACTCCTTCCCTATAAAGCTCGACGAGATGAACGGAGCTCGGGGTGCGCGGAGGCGACACCACAAAGGGGAGCGCGCGACGCACAGCGGCTCTCCCGGCGGGTCGGGGAGGACGCCCCTCCAGGGCGAGAGCCCATTACCAGCGGTGAGATCGAGGGAGCCGGCGACGACGAACGTCGAGGCGAGAGAAAGATGAACGAGAGATTGTAGCCGACGATGGTCGGCGAGGGAGGGAGAGGGGCACCGGCGACGGTGGTCGTCGGCGCAGAGAGGAGCTTGTAATCCCTTGACAGTGAAATAAAAGGATTCTTCTCCGATTACCCAGTTCCCCTGTTCTCGGTTCACGGCGACACTCCAGCAGGTTTTCCGGCGCCGGGGGATTTCCAGACGGCGACGGGAGATTGGGGCGACGCGCAGGTGGCGCGGCGTCCTTTCGGCGAGGTCGCGAGCGCGGCGGCAGAAAAGACGCAGTCGACGTCGACGGAAGACGACGCAGAGGCGTCGAACGGAGAAGACGAAGGAATCGAACGATCGGCGTTCGATTCGAGGCGTCGACGTCAGCATGACGTCATCGACCGAAATTGAAAACGCGGCGGACGCAATTTGGTGGCCGACGTCAGCATAAGGATTTCGCGCGCGGCGAAATCGATCGGAGGGCTGACGTCACGCCGACGTCAGCAAGGGTGATTTTGACTTCGGTCAAAATCTGAATTGAGGTATTTTGATTTGGGGTTTTCGATTCTTTTCCGGATTCCTTAATTAGGGTTAGGGTTCTCGAGAGAATTGTAATTTGGGAAGAAAAATTGAGCGGGAACTAGGGTTTCGAGTTTGGGGACGAGATTCGGTCCGGAAACCCTAGCGCGATCACGTTCCGGTGTTCCGCCGGACGGCTCTAGGAAGCGGATAAGCGCTCTTTTTAGACCGTTCCGACCGGGGCGTGACACTGAGAGTATGCAAAATATTCCTAAGAACTTAATGGATATAATTATTAGTAATGCGCCACAAGCCAGTGCTACAACACAAGCTAGTACATCACGTTTCAGATCCTACACAGTTGGATAATCTCTTCGCAAACCTTATACTCAGTATGAAGGCGAAAGAGAAGGAACAAGAACAAAAGGTAAGCGATTACCCTTAGAAACTATGGATAAGAAAATACTGTTAAATAATGACAGACTGTTTAATCTAGCAGCACATGATCCACAAACATGAAATACCGTCCTTAATTTCCTTCTTTCTTACAAAACAAAGCCAAAATATTATATGTATTTTCAAGCGATAAAACGAGCTCTAATTCAAATATTGGATATTAAGATTTGATTGATATCAAATATTATATATTTTATAAAAAATAAATACCTTTTTCTAGCTTAAATTTTTGATAGTTTACCTTAATATTTGTTGTAGCCGTTACAAAATAGTTTTAATTTTTTTATAAATATATGATTTATTTTTATTGAATAATATGTATGTAAATCACGCTGCTTTAAATTATCTTGTGCTACAAAACTGCACGGCTTCCCTCCACCTGATATTGGAGACCTGCAATGCGACCATTCCACCGCCGACGAATACCGTTCCCGAACCTCGAGAGAACCACTGCCGACGAGGAGGCTTTCGCCATCTCGCGTTCATCACCGGAGCCTTTTCTTCGCCTTACCTTAGTAGGAACTTGGTATTGTTGCGTGAGGGGAACGTGCAATGGTCACCCAGCCTCATCAAGAAACCGACCACTTCGCCGGCGTCACCATAAGAGCCCTTCCCTCCGGCAGATTTGGTTGGTAATCGTTGTTCCTAGATCGGAAGGCCGTGAAATTTGATGTCGATGGGATTTGGTATTTAGGTTTTGGCCGGCTTTGCATATTCGAGTCTGTTCACATCAGATTTGAACATTGCAGGCGGATCTCCATAGCGAGCAACGCGAAATTCCTGAATCCAAAAACGTCGGTATTTGGTTTCAGTCTCACCTAGATTTGTGCCGTGAGTTATTATGGCATGTGTCTTTCTGTGTAGCAGCATGGAAAGCGGATTCTCTCTTTTTACTAGAGATGAATATAAGGGGTTTGGTTGACACAACTACGCCGACAAAACATCTATCAAGGTGAATGCTACACCCCATCTCTATTTCCCGCCTTCTGATTTATGCATATGGTTTGATTTAATTTGGTACGCAACGTTGTGCAACTTTGTCTTGTAAAAGTATAATACCAGTTACTGAGATCTCTTTCTTGTGAACTATTCATTTCTTAATTCATTTGGGCATTGATCTCATGTTTAGATTAGCCAACAGAGTGAAGTTTAACCAAGAATCCAGTTTATGTACCGCAGCCTATGAGGAACGGGCACATTATAAATTAGACGCTAAAGTATTCGGTTCTTTGTTAGTAAGCGCGCGCTCTCACACACACACATCCTGTGATTTACATGTTTTTTCATGGATGAATGTGAATATATGCAGCAGTAGTTCTATGTCTTCCAGATTTTGTGTGTTGTGCTCTAGGATGAAAGCAATTTAGTTGTAAGTTATTCTTTTGACTTTAAAAAACACGAGCGACCATGATCATGTGAACCCTAGCCCACTGGTTTTAAGAACACAGTTTGAGCTCTAACGATAGAAATATTCTTATACGTTAACCATGCACTTTTGCTTGTGTGCTTGTTAGGCTATTTCTTCCCTACTAATTTAACAGCCACATTTCGTTTAAAGTAAATGTGAACGATTATTCATAACTTCACAGATTAAGGATAGTTACTTCTCTGAAAAAAAAGAGAAGCTCCAATGCTTTGCGAACGGTAACTATCGATTGAACTATCAAATACTTTTTTATGCATTTTCTATTATTACATACCCATAGCATCCCTATAAATGGTTAAACATTTTTCTCCCAAATAAAATTTACTTTTTTAATCAAAATCCTAATTCGATTAACCAACTCTCCTTCAAACTGTTGGGTGTGATAGTATTCCCTGTTGATGTGAGTTTATTTTCCTAATGTTTTTGTTATCAAGGATAGTTACTTCTATGAAGAAAAAGAGAAGCTCTAATGCTTTGCTAACTGTAACTATTGATTGAACTATCGAATACTTTGTGTGCATTTGCTATCATTGCACTTATCAGCTCTTAGATATTTAAATGGGTCCTCTTCTGAACCTTTGATCGGTGTTAATAAATTGTGTATCTATGAATAATCTGTTTGACATTGATGGCAAGGTCAATTGTTTTATTTTATTTATTACCATATACTGAAGCCTTCCATCTCATTTTGATCATGACAGAATTCATATATTGTTACATCTTAATGAAGCTTTATTTTGTCATCTTTAATTGTGATATGCTAACGGAACCATATAGATCTACTGCTTGTTGTTTGAATTATAAAGAGATAAACTAATGGCACTATATTTGATTCTTGAAGCCAAGACTGATTGGTTGGTAAGCAAGCTAACTATATTTTGGTTGTGTGAACCACTCAAGCTAACCGGATGGAGTGTAAATCTTTTATATCTATAACATATCATTCTCTAATGTTCTCTTCTTGCTTCTTCCCTTGTTATGTCCTCTGTGGTTTTCTCGCTTTTCTAAAACAACAAAAAATATGTATGGTGCTGCCATGAGCAATTCCTGCTTCCCCTCGGTAGGCATATATTCTTATGTTTTTGACATTTGATATTCCTCGGTTTGGCTTTAGGCCTTTTTATTGGTTTGTCTCTTAAGTCTTCTTTGCCATTTTTTTGACTGTATCACTTCCATTTATTTATCTCAGGTTCTAGCCTTGGTGAGTTACAAATAAAATTTTGAGATCCACACATAATTTTGAAATAATACATTTATAGGTCTATCTTTAGTGCAAGGTTTGTAACACTGGTTCATACCGGTAAACCAGTTCTTCATTGGACCAGCACCTATCGGTACCATATATATATATATGTACTGGCTTTGTAGTCGCACAGGTATGTACTGCCCGGTACGGAACAATATTTAAACCTTGTTATGGTGTATTTAAGTCATGTGAGTTGTAGTTGCTCTGATGCAGTTTTGAACGATTGGGTTAGTCTGGTTTTTAATGCCATCTATTTGGTTAAATTTAAGTTTCAACTAGTACATCTTGAAGCATTGTTTCCATTAGCACTTATTTGCATTCCCTTGCATGGTCAATTCCATTCAGCATGATTAGAACTTTTTCCACTCAAAATATAAGGAGATCATTTTTAATATCTTAAAAATTGTGTAAGATAGATTGTGGATAATCAATTTTGCAAGTACCTTAACTATCCCCTGTTTCACATTTCTATCCTTTAGTCAAGATGGGCTGTCTCATATCAAGTGATTTTGATAGTTCAATTTGTAAGCACATCGCCTAAGTGGCATTGTTAATATATAAGAAATAAGAGATCCTTGGCAATATCTACTTGAAACTTCCCTTGTGTTTTTTGACCTAAGCCACTTGTTGCCAAAAGACAAGCAGGAAGCATTTGTTTTGTTGTTTTCGTGGTTCATGTTAAATAACTTGATGATTGCTCATCCCTTCTTTTTAGATATATACATGTACATACAGTGAAATGTCTGCTAAAGATGGTAAGCGATTATTTTATATCACATAGTCTATTCTTTGTTTGATACATGGTTTAAAGTGCCGGTCCGGTGAGCCACCGGACTGGTATGGTACTGGTACGGTACCGGTGTACTGTCCGGTATTAGACATCAGCGGCAGCGGCGACAAATAGCAGCGACAGCGTAGGCGGTGAAAGCTTCGATCGAAGCTTCCTCCGCCGGCGGTCGAAGCTTCCGCCCACACCTGTGCCGTCCGCCCGCCGTACACCCGCCGTCTGCCGTCGTCCGTGCTTCGAGAAGTGTTCCGCGACCGGTCCTCTGCCGGACCGGTACGTACCGGCCGGTAACGGACCGAGTCCTCAAACAATACTTTGATATAAATGAAAAAATTGCAATTTTTGTTGACATATGCCCCCATCTATTCTTGTGTTTGAAATGAACATTATGATCAGAATTAGTATTAAACAACATATGTATCGTCTCGTAAGGTATCAGATGTTACTTCTGTATTACTCAAATTATTTATGTGTGTTGATTATATATATATTAGCAACATGATGTATGTATTATCAACAGGGTAACCTCACAAGAATTTGGAAAGAATTACAACAAAGTTCTTTGGCATTTTTAATATATTTTTAAAATTCACACTATGAATGACACATACACCCGATCAGTACATAACCTTATGAATGAGCAATAACTTCTTTTTAGTATCGATCAACTTTTTAGCAATTATGAGGGCATCCACAAATATATCATTTCTTTTGGCTTGTAGACCGACATTATAATTTACACAATTCCATAATAGGTTGTATGTTTGTGTGGGTTTATGAAGTTGGGAAATCGTTTTTGGGCATAATAATGATAGAGCTGACCACAACCTAACCCCCTCTTTTTTTGTGTGGATGGAGAGACCATCCAACGTGTTGATGGCCATCACCCTGGTCGAGAATAATCTAATTTCTTTTGTTTAATTTTTTAGGGCATCCAACTTTATACATTGTAATATGGGCCAAGACGGTTATGAGATAAATGGACAGACAGCCCATTTGTTTTTGAGTTAAATGATTGTAGGCCTACAACCTTACACAGTAATAGTAGATTTTGAGGAGATAACTGGGAAATAGCGGTTGACATTGCTTTACAAACATAAATTTATCATGACGCAGATGAAACATTTTTTAAAAAGAGAATTAGAAGAATAAAGTAAACTTAAATTATTGTAATTTTGGATATCGTAAGGAAACTAAACTTCGTTTTACTTAGCCTTAAATTAACAATCACCCGAAAGTTGGATGGGCATAGTCCTTATATTAGTGGATTGCCTACAAGAATAGAATTATTGTTCCACTGATGTCCTTTGCTTGTCAATATGCTGCCTAGTGTATAGAAATGCATAGTGAAAAAGACTTTTCAACCAACACCTACTTTATTGGTTTTTTTGCCTAGTCGCAAATCTAATCCCTCAATTAATTGAAGTGTTTTTATACCTTGTTAATTGTTTCTCCTTCATTGACTGTGATCATCTCTTCTTTCCTATTCTGTTTTGCTAATAGGTTTTAGAAAAAGAGGGTTAGTCATGAGCCTTATGAGTTAGGATGATGAGTTGTACTACAGTTCTTCAGTATTGAACTATGCCATTGTGGAGACTTTGGCCCTCGCATTTGGTAGACTAATTGGTCTTTTTGTTCTTTCCAAGCAATTTGAATCATAATATGGACCTATGCATTTCCCTTTTCCTTTCTCCAGGCAGTCTTCTATAAGCTAACTGCTGCAAGCATTTTAATCTTTATCCGCTTATTTTTATCACTCATCTTATGGTATTCTTCCGTCGAAAAGGTGGAGAAAAGAAAAGCATCTTTGCAAGGACGCTAGAAAAAAAAGCCTAATTAAGTGAGGAAAAGGTTTTCCTGTTATAATTGCTTCATTTGTCCACTAGTGGAGGTTTAGACATCAGTTAATGTCATTGTACCTTTGGATCACCTGGAAGATATGGAGGCATACAAACGCAAATGGAATCATAAGATTAACAAATTAGATAAGGTGAGATTACAGATACCTAAAAGAGCAAATCACATTATTATCTAGTATTAATCAACGTGAGCTGGCTCTTCTGCCAGAGATTTTTTTTAAGCCTTCAGTGCTGGGAGTGTGAGATCTTTTCTGTATTTATTTTAAGGTTGTAGAATAACAAGACAGGATGGGCCTACAGATCGATGGCATCATCTATGCAATCACTTTGGCCCATAGGATATGATGATTCTGCGCTGTGCTTCCTAATTAATAGTCCAATAATTAAAACAACCAGTTGTTCGATGAGAGAGGGGAACTTTGTATACATACAATAAAAATTTTGAGAAATTGGAGGCAGGAGCATCACTGCAATGTCATAGCTATCTGAAAAACTACCACAAGTTGGGCACTAGGTGTCTGTACTCAAAGTCTCAAACAGTGATTTCACCCAGCAAAAGGCAGCAGCTTTCTTCCACTCACTCACCCCCTCTCAAGACAACAGATAAAGGAAAGAGGATGCAAAGATACACCTATCTTTTGCAGTAAGGTTGGCCGTGACTTAGAAACCTGCTGACCCTCACATGGGGATGGTAGGTTTGGCTCCCTTCACTTGATGGCGCTTTCTCACATTTTCTGGTTGATGGGTTGCTGTGGCATCTAAAAGATGTTTCATCGCATACCAACTTTTCCCTGGAACTGAGAGAACACATAAATGAGCTTTTAAAGTGTTTTGAGTGGTTTACTTCTTTTATTGCCGTTCTTCAACTTGTCAAAGAGTATATCATAAATGAAAATTTCTTCTTCTCTAACAAGTTTTTAATCCTCAAGTGTTTGAAGGGGGTGGACTCCATAAGTGGCGATTTGTACATTGAATTTAAATTGCTCTGGTTTCTGCATGTAGTCTTTTGTATCAACTTTTTCTTTAATTGTTATACAAGTTCTACCTTCCATATTTGTGTAAATGATTTCTTATTCTTACGCGACTCCTAACTCCTTGTATGTACTAGATCCAGCATATTGCAACTAAGCTGGCATTTTACTCTTGTGAATTGCTTTAGTCACTTGGTTCGGATATTTGTAGTTGTGAAGGACAATTTCTGACATTATCACATGCATGCTGCAGCTGAATCAATGCGGAGGCTTTTGTGGGCTTGGAAGATGTAGTTTAATCATAACACCTTTGGAGCAGCATGAGGTATATCTCCACTACCTTGTAGATCATTTATGATATGAAATTCCCACTATGAAAAGAATAGCATAGGTGGACCCTCCACTCCATGCATTGCCTCATGGCTTGTACAGGCAGCTTTTTTGGGAGGATTTCGAATTTTTTTAAAATCTTTTTCTCACACTAGATAGAGAAACAACATAGAGGGAGGAAATGAAAGAGCAAGAATGTTAGTAAAAAAAAGTCATGAAAGTGGAAACTGGAAAGGGAGAACGAGGGCTGGAAAACCAATCATACAGGAAATTTGACTATGAGCTTTTGGTGGGCCTTGTCATCTTTATTTATTTTCTTTAATCCTGACCAAGACATTGCCTGCGGCAGTGCCTATGAATGCGGTCATTAGCTGTGGGCCCATCAATACAGCTGTCTGGTCCCATATGGCAGATACATTAGGCAGAGGGATTATAAGAAGTTACGTGAACAGTTAATGAATATTATTTCATCGATAACAGGCTAGACCACTTCATATTATATTATGTCATTGAGGAATACCCTGAGAAGCCTATGTTTGAAATTCAGTGAGAAAAGTGGATGCTTAGGTTTATATTTGGTCTATCCCGTCTGCCCTTTTATTGTTTGCTCATTTCCAACCTTGAAGTCTGAAGCTCCAAAGTTAGGTAGCGGTAGAAGTCCACATGTCAACTAATCCACTTCTATTTATGGATTTTCTTTATTATATGTGATTCAGCTTCCGCTAATCTGCTGTGCAAGGTGCAAGTGCAACACATTTCGGTTCGATATGAGTTATTCATTGAGATCAATTTGGCTCATCTGAGTTAACCTTGGACTCAAGAAGTTTAAGTCGCTCAACATCTATTTGTTCTTAACATGCAAAGAGAATGTCTTGGAATGCCCCCACTTTAATTGAGATTATTTGAGTTAAGATTTAGGTGAATTTACTTAATTTGAAGGAGGAGCTCTTATATATACCTTGTGCAATCGAATATTGAGCTAATATATACCTACGTATTATTTGCTTGCTAACAAGATAATGAGTTACTAGCGATTGATGTGGTTTCCGTGCACACTTAGCTGGTAACAGATATGATCATGTGGCATTGCTAAAGTTAAATATGTCATTTGAGTTTTCGGCGACGTGGTTGAATTCTAAGGGCAAATTGGATATGGTGCCAACTAGCAGCTTGTGACTATTTGTTCTTAATATATATATATATATATATATATATATATATATATATATATTTTCCTTTGCTAAAGTTAAATATGTCATTGCGAGTCAAACTTGGGCATTTAAGTCGAAACATATTTGATCATCTTTACAACATTTGTCGAGTTTCAAATTAATGCTGTGTCATTTAAATTTGTAATTTTGCTTATTTATTCTGTTTATTTAATTTAATCTTTAGGTGATTGTACTTTCCTTTTTTGGTCAAATTCATTATATTTTATTGTGCAGTCATTTAATCTAATATTTTCCTAACCAAGCGATACACATTTTTGCTTAAAACAGCAGTCCATAATTCTGGACAATCGGTCGTCTAGAACTATGGATACGACTGCTTTTCTAATTGTAATGCAATCATGTGATTTTTCTTATGTTGAGATTATGGTGAGGTTTACGGCACCAAGATATTTTCATTGGAGAACCTTTCCGCATAAAAAATGGACATCAATAATATTTAGTATCCTCAAGCACGGAAACCTGGATACCTCCTGGCAAAAAAACCTGGATACCTACCAACTTTAGATTGTTGAATTGAGGGAACCTGTGATGTGTCCCACCGGCAATAACATGAACTCATTACACATTAAAGGAGTTTGACAATTCTTTGACGCGCAGTGATCTTCTCCATCTATGAAGCTATATAATGTCACATGTTTCTTCAGCTTAGATTTTAATGCGCCACGGATCTTATCATGGAGTAACAAATAAAGGAAATGATTTAAGAGAAGCTCGAGTTTAAATGTTACTACTGCAACCATTTTCAATTCTCCTGTTAGTGCTGTTATAAGGTTAAGGTATAACTCGTATGTTAGTAGTGTCTTACAAAGAACTATTTTATTCATACTAATGTATTGATGTGTCAAAATCTGATGACCTACCATCCAAGCATCTAGAGCATGATGATAAGCTCCACAAGCTAATGTTGCTCTACCACTGTCTACACACCTTAGCACTTAGATATCGTGAGATCAAATTAGTCAGCTTGGTCTTTCCGGTCCACTATAATGGCATCCAAGTGGTCAATCCCAATATAGACTAGCGCTATATAGATTACCACAGTGCCCATTTGCCTCAACAAGCCACTCATACTATAGCAAGGTGGATAGTTAGACTTATGTTTATGCTTGTCTAATCCATTCAACTGAATTGTTTTGGTTTAAATCAAATTGGAATTTTATAAAAAAAAAATTGGAACCCAAATTGAATCGAAAATTTCAAAATCTAAATCATAATCAAACCAATTTCTTGAGTTTGAGTCAAGTTAAACCGAATATATATATTCTAAATATTTTATATTTATTTTGTTATGTGTTTAATAAAATAGTATTACAATATAATAATTTATATAGACTTAAAAATAATTATTAAGTTTTTGATTTAACTCAAAATTTTGGTGTCAAATCAAAAACTGAATCAGTATTTCATTTTTCTTAAAAAATATAATTAAACCAAAAATTTCGATTTAGATTGGTTCAATATTTTAGATTGAATTGAGACACCCCTAGCTATGTTTCATGATCATATTGCTATAACTATCCTTATTTGCCATATACCAACCACATATGCCATGTCCTATTTTCAATAGAATAGTGAGCTAATGTCATCCACACATGTTGTGCATTGGTAAACTATTATATAAACCCCCTCCGATGAGTACCTACCTAAGATATGTAACTCACACACATCACACACCTATATTTGAATCTTTTCAACATTCATTGTCAGTTAAATAACCCTGACTTAAATCCTTTGATCTTCCTTTTCTCGCAATTATATGAAGCTTTTAGTGCTGACACAACATTCTTCTCTGATGAGCTTTGATCCATCATGACCCACGAACAAGCTAGCTTTAAACCCAAATTCAAGTCAGTACAATATCTAACCCACATCACGGATATAATTTCAAGTATATGAGATTGACTTATTCTAACCACGTTCTGCTAATTATCATTTTAATTCTGCCTAATGGAACTGACTCATTCTAATTCTAATATGCGACATTGATTGATTATAACTAACACTCTTTAAAATTGAGTATAGATGTTTATCATGCATAATTTATTACATACAGAAGAAAACTAGGAACAATAGAAAAGGCAACAAGCAAATAGATATCAACATACTCATGCCCTCCACCAATCATTGCTTTTCTCTTCAAGTTTTGAAAAAGGCAATGGAGACTAAGCAAGATTTCCATACAATCTATTGATCTACTAACATAACTAATAAACAACATACTAATATAAAAGTTTAACACATAAAGAGCATAATAAAGACGAATGTCAAAAAATATGCACTATACCATAGGAGAAGGGAGCCATCATTAGTGGATAATGTAGTATGAGGAGATAAACTCTAACATAAATTGTGACTACCTATTATATGTTGATATCAATGAAGTTTGAGTTGAGCCAACTATAGAAAAGATAGCAATGAAGTTAAAGCTAAAAAAATCATTCATACTTACAACAAAGATTGTGAGGTCAAGAGTCTCATTAGAGGCAATGCTGCTGATGGGTGATTAATTATACTTGTCTTAGTAATGCTCCAAGGGGTGGCTAGAATGTCCACATAGAGTATAAGGAGAAAAACCATGACCTTGATAAGAACGAACCACTATAAGAGGTGAATCTAAATTAGCTAGTAGGAGCCAAATTTTAAGAAGCGGGTGTTAGTACTCGTTAAGGCTAAAGGAATAACCTAAAGAAACCTTAAGAAGTCATTTCTCCATATTAGGTATAATAGCATTGATCAAGAGTTTATTTGTGAGCAACATTATAGTTATCGTCAAGGCCAAATAGAAACATTGCCACAATTTTATGGTGTTGCTTTAGGGATTTTGTAACTATCAGTTTAGTGATGATAACTAGAGATCTCATCCCATTTGACACAAACTTAGAGTAATCTAAGAGGGGGATTGATTTTTTTACTTAAACTTGAATAATTCTATGTACAAATTATAAACTCTAACCATGTTCTTCTTAAGGAAAATAAATATTCTAAAGGATATCTTACTTTTTTTAAATGGAGAAGAGGAGAATAACTACCCTTTAAATATGAGGCTTTAAAGTTTCGAGGATCCATGTGAGTGAGACATTGTTAGATACGTACTAAGTTGAATTTATTTAGATTGTAGACATTTGACAAATGAGAGTCAATAGGGAGTTACAATATAAACAAGGGAGACTTGAAGAGCTTATGTTCAGAGGATGTATTAAGCACCATTAAACGTTTGGATAGTCACATGAGGAGTGTCTAACTTCAAATTCATCAAAGAGCTAGATAAGTACATCTTGGATGTGAGAGAAAGATGATGATAAGATCCCTAGGCTTAAGGGGAGAAGAATGGATTAAAGGGAGAAGAATGGATGGTCATCCTTAGAGGAAATATGATCATCTATCTTGTTTTAATTGGTTGACTCATCTTGTGAATGTACTTCACAACATAAACTAAATGAGCTTTCTTTGGTTTTGTTCATTGATAAAACTATGGATCGGGAAGATTCCTGCATGGACTACTTGGTTTATCTTATCATAAGATTGTTTTCCATTGGTTAAGTTTTTCTTGAAAATTTAGGCACAGAGGAAGGCTAGCCTTTTTGCTTTTTGGATCGTGTATTTATGTAACTTTAGGTCGGCAACTATATTGGGGTGTTTATTGTCTAGATTATTAGACCTTAGAGTTCTATTATCCACCATCCAAATAGGGTCCAATTAGTGGAGAAATGATATGGTACAAGAGCAACAAACCCCTAATCAAGCGCATCACCTTCAATTGAATTGATCTACGCAACACTAAGGGCGTGAGCTAACATGTTGGAGGTAAGATGTTCATCCCTTAATTGAGATAAGCAAGTATGGTATCTGTCACTATTGAGATAATTACATGTCTCATCACACGTAAGTTGATATGAATATCACTTTACGAGTCAATTGTAAGGTGGTGAGTCAACTGACGAAAGATGCTGGACTAAGCGTAAAAGGGAGAGTATGCCTTGAGGTCTTAGGAAGAGTTTTCATGGAGTTAATAAGATTGACTTAGTCAAATCCCTAAGTGATTGACCCAATTCAAAGTATACACATCTAACTTGAAGTCAACTGAGTTCATTCCACTTAGGAATTTGAAGTCAAGTTAACTTACTGATTGATATGCATCTAGCTTGTGTTCAGCTTTACCATTAAATTTGGATTCTTTGATATTACACATGAAATCGGGCACCTTGTGAATTAGATCAAGTCTCTCCCTCCAATACCTAAGTCATAGATTAGTTATGATATAAACTCAAAAGAATCACGTTATTTATATTCTCATTAATTTGCAAATCTCACGTGGGCTTATCACGTCAATCAAATTTGATTGTCATTCATAAGTTCATAGCATAAAACGCAACATCTAATGAGATATTGATGGTTGTCAGATGCCATTTAAGGGAGTTGCTTAATTGGATCGATAGAGTTCTAAATTTGTGGATTGTATACTCGTAGTATGGCTGAGGTGGACTTTACTCCTCGTGCTGTGAGAACTTTGCTCAAGTTGTTGAGGCCTAAGGTCGACAAATGTTGAGTTAGATCTCTTTTTGACCTCAGGGTGGCTGATCTTAGGCCATGCCAACCATATTGTCATATTGATTAGTCATGTTACATTGAGCTCAATGAAAGATTGGCTCCATTGACATGTTCTCATCAATGATAGTCCTATGTGTATAGAAGAAACGTATGTGCTTTTTGCAAAAGAAATGTCCCTGGCTGCTACCAACTGCAAAAGAAATCCGCAACTACAGCTGTAATGGCAATCTCAGGTCTTCAAAATCGGCTGATTGCGATCAGGTGCGGTTGGTAGGTGGGAGCCAGTAAGACGCTTACTTTTCTGAACACACAAATCAATTAATACCCTTATTATTCTCAACTCACCCTACTTGCAACAGTAAAGTACTGAGAGCGTGTCTCAGATTCTACTGCGAGCTAGGATTAGTGGTAGATAAGTTTGTGTTTGCTGGTGAAAGAAACAAGGTGTCACAGTCGACCAGTTGTAGGAGACCAATCATACCTCCCTAATGGTCCTTGCATAACCTTTTCCACATAAGACAGCCTGCCTTTCTCTATTGGACAGGACGCCGTTTGAGCTATCAAAGGGTCAACTGATTGTAGTATTCACATGGTTGAAAAATGATTTCAGTTTGAGGCTTTGGGCTCGTCGATTGACAGGAAAAGGATATATTAGGCAGGTGTCACTGGACTCGTGGCCATGAATTTGTAACCTCTGTTGAGTATAATACGTGGGTCTTTTAATTTCTTGGTTTTATAATCAAATCGATATCAGCCACGTATACCTAGTGGATGTTTTTTTTTCTTTTCCTTGAAAAGGAAAAGGAAGTTTCCTCACCAAAATATCATTTCACAAATAATTAAAATAAGTACAAACAGTTCTATTTGAATTGAACAAAGTAGCTAAACAGGATGGAGACAGAATAAGCAAGAATGAAACCAACTTGGAACACTGACGAAAATTTGAAGTTCATTACAACAGACTTTAAGCAAATTACTAAAATAATCATATTATGCATTAATAGTCTGGGAGTCAACTTCAAAGTTGTCTAATTTAGAACTTTTTGCGTCATTAATTCTAAAAGATTGTATACTGTTTTCTCTATTCTCAGATCACTAAGGTACAAAATGTGAATAGATTAGTATAACACTATTTTTCCAGTCGTTTTCATAATATATCGCATTGCACTCTTAGGTATGTCAACTAATTGGGTGTGCTTGTCATAACTTTTAGGCTGCTTTTGCTGGCTGCAAAAACTATTTTTGAGAAGCTGGTCTGTTTGGCTATCAACTTCTAAATTAATTTAACATATCACTCAGCTTTTCCAACCAGTTATTTTTCAATCAGTACTTTTTCAACCAGCAGAAGCTTTTTTTTTAAGCTTCTGCTATACCAAACACACCCTAAGTAGGTGTTTTTTTTTTCTTTTTGATTCATTCATTTCATGTTGCAATCTTTTAGGCCTTGTTTACTTGGGGGGAAAGTTAGAAGGTAAGAAAAGAAAGTAGGAAGGAAAGGAGTATAAACTTGTTTACTTGGGCGGATGGATAATTTAGAAAGGAAAGTATAAGGGAAAGTTAGCCATTAATCCCGCCGAAACTATGACTTAACTTTACTAATTTCACACCTAACTTTTCACCGCACTGTTACTTATTCTCGCTCAATATGAGTTTTTCTCGACTACTCGTCCTTGTCGTTGCTATTCGAGCTCGCTGCCATTGCTCGTTCATGCCGCTGCTGTTTGTCCTTGCCATTGTCGCTCGTATTTAATATTTAATATTTAATAATTTTATGATATTATATATATATATATATAATATGAATAAAAAAATAAAAAATTGGGGTGTATATATCAATCCTTCAAATTTTCTTTCCATCTAAATAAACACAATGAATGAAAATCTATAACACATTCCATCCATCTATTTTTTTTATTTTCTTTCTTTTGTACTTTTCATCGACTCCTCAGCTGATGAACTGTCTTTAAATAGCACCAACGCAATCATTCGCCTTCATATCATTCTCAGTGTCTCAGTTCACTTGCCGCTGTTTCTCCTATCGCGCGAGTCTAAATATGCTTTGCGTCATAAGCTTTATAACAAGTGGCAATGTCAATGGCACGTGGTAGTGCATACTGTAAGTGCACAATAGAGGAGATGGCACAGATCTTTTCTTTTAGAGGGCAATGAGCAAAGCACACCCCCATGTGAGTGCGTTTCTGATAGGCTACAGGCACCTTTCTCTCCGCCTTCAAATTCATCATTAGGCCCACCCCACCACCCAATTCCCACCTTGACTGCTGTAGAAAAAAAATGTTAACTCCCATGTTTGACACCGTAATAGGCTGCGTTTGGCGCAGCTGGTCAGTAGCTTCTACGGGTCAAAACAGCAAAAAAAATAAAAGTTGTTACGTTTGGCTAACAACTTCTGGGTTTCGAACCCAGAAGTTGCAACGGTTTGGAGAAGCCAAGACTCCCCTGCTTCTCGATATAGCTGCACAGTAATTACTTTACTATTCTTGCACGGCTCATCCTCGCACACGACTCTCAGCATCGGACCAACGTTGCTGCCGATCTTCGTCCTCTCCGCTACTCTTCCTCCATGCTGCAGCTCTTCGTCCTCGCCCCCAATCTTCCTCCTTGCTGCCAATCGCACAGGGTCTTCCTCCTCTCGTCGCTCGCACGAGAGATTTCTGGAACTCGCACAACCCTGAAGCTGTCTCATGCCTTCCAAGCACCCTTTCGCCGCCGATCTGCCACATTCGAAGCGCCCTTCAACCACCAATCTGCCGCTGCCGCCAAAGCTCTTGCACAGATTCGAAGCTCTTCCGTTGTCGATCTGCAGACATCCTTGAAGCTCTTGCATATGTTCCAAGCACCATTTCGCCGCCGATCTGCTACTGCCACCGAAGCTCTCGCACGGGTTTGAAGCTCTTCCGCCATCGATCTGCTGAAGCTCCGCCACCGAAGCTCTTGCACGGGTTTGACGCTCTTCCGCCAATCTACCACCGCCGCAAAAGCTCTCGCACAGGTTCGAAGCTCTCGCATGCAATCTTGCAGTTTGAAGCTCTGCCTTCCGCGAACGCGACGAAAGTGATCTCCTTCCTCGATGCCGAAGGATGCTTCTGCCGAACCACCGATGCCGCCGACCTTTCTCTCTCGCTACCGACCTTCCCCCTCTCGACGACGCCGACCTTCCTCCTCTCGTGCACGCAATCTTCCTTTTTCGCTGCCGTCTGCTCCTCCTGGCGCGCTGCCGCCGGTTTCCACCTATTTCGCCACCCCGTTTCTCAACTCCCCTTCAATCCCACACTCACCCCGACCCCTACCGCTGCAGCCTTCTTCAGCCTCGCCGATCGCCGCCCTTACAGGAGCTGGTGGAGGAGATTGCCAACCTAAAGGGGTGTGTCTGAAGGTGGAGGACGTGGTGGAGGCAGTGCTCTACCTTGGCAGCAACGAGTCCAAATTCGTCACCAGAGTCAATCTCATGGTGGACGGAGCCATTTTCGTCACCAAATTCCTGGGTGGAACACAAGGATAAAAAAATAATACCAATCAACTTCAAAACTCTAGATATTATTGTTAATCTAACCTTGCTAATTTTACTTTTTATTCAAACACCACATAGAGCTTTTTCAGCTAGCTATTTATCCAAATACTATTTAACTTTTCCAACTAGTTACTTTTCAATCAGCACTTTCTATCAGCAGAAGCTTTTTATCAGCAGAAGTTAAAAGCCCCAGCTATACCAAACAGATCCATAGTCTCCACTCCGGTACTGCCTTCCGCGGCTCGGGAGAAGTAACCGCACCAAAGCGTACCAGGGTGCATGAATGGATGCTAATTCATCGTGATCCATGAGACGGTTGACTGAAATTAAAGCCAGTCACATTTAGTTTGAACTGGTCAACAATGATTTGGTGCCATCTCATCTCGTTGCCGCCGTGACCCACTCAAATTTCTATGGGACATTGTGCGAGACAAATATCAGGTTATCGTGCTGCGTGTTACTCCAGCCTTCTGCTGCGGGGTATAGTATGTAATATAATACTATACTCATTATCTCGGTGAAAGATGCCAGATAGGGACAATAAAAGAACAACCAAGGCAGCGACAAAAGAAATGGTGGAGGAGCAGGGTGGAGAGGGGCGTCTGACCATGTTGGAGCGCAAATCGGTATATGGCTGGCATGGCAGAGAGAGAGAGAGAGAGAGAGAGAGAGAGAGAGAGAGAGAGAGGGGTCAGCCTGACCTACTTGAGCAGATCTAGGATCTAATCCCTTGTTCTTATCAGCATCTTCTCTGTTTCCGGTCACAGCACAGGCGAGGAGATTGAGGATTAGGGTACATGGGCAAAGCTTTGCAAGGGGAAGTAAATTGCCTTTGTGGATGAGTGTATCGTGCGATGCAGCTGAAGAGCCCTTGTCCTAGTCTTCGGGAACGGAGTCAGTCAGTGTCTGCTCTAGTCTCTAGCAGCCGCTGAGACCATTTAAGAAGCAGAGGTTGGGAAGGAAGGTTTTGAAGTAGTGAAGTGTAAGACTCCGAGTACCCCTGCTAGACATTACTCACACTTCCCTCTCATCTCCTTTAATGGCAGCTCTGATGAGTTAGTGTCAGCTTTTAATGCTTTCTTACTCTTGTTTTCTTCGTAATAGTGTTGCTATAAAGGGTAGACGCGAAGGGGAGGGCGTATTCCGATCAATTAGTTCAATCATGGACGCTTACGAGGCGACGAGGATAGTATTCTCCAAGTTGCAGAACCTGGACCAGGAGAACGCGCACAAGATCATGGGCCTGCTGCTGCTGCAGGAGCACGGCGAAAAGGAGGTAATTCGCCTGGCCTTCGGCCCCGAGTCCCTCCTCCATGCCGTGGTCGTCAAGGCCAGGAAGGAGCTCGGCCTCGCCCCACTCTCGTCCGCCTCCGGGACGCCTCCCTACGGCAGCGGAGGAGTCTGTGGGGCTTCCCCCTTCCTTCTCCGGAAAAACTCTGCTTCCCGCCTGTCCTCTGGTGGGATACCCTCTCCGATCGCCGTCAATTCTCCGTCCTCATGGGCTGCGCCATCCTCCGTGTTCTCTCGCTCCAATAGTGCCAAGGGTGGCTTCAGTGGGTCGTTGGAGGAACTCCAGACTTTGGACGAGCTCGTTAGCCCCAGCAATCTGAATGCATCACCTTTTTACGGCGGTGGCGGTGAACTCATTGATGACATCCACCTCCAGGACCAACTATCCTTTCTTGGGGACCCCCCCACGGCGCCCAGTTGCAACCACCCGCTTTCCATCACCTCGAAGCCCGGTGGAGGCGATGTGTTCCACCCGGACATCGAGGGCCGGAGTTCGAACAGCAACGGTGATGGCCTGCCCTTCCCCTATGGTATGGGATGGGGAACCAACGGCTATCACCACCGGCGGAGCTCCTCTGCGGCCGCCGATCTCTGCCTCGGCGACAACGCTGCCGGCTTGGGCATGGAGCCGTGCCACTATTTCGCAAGAGGCTACTGCAAGAACGGCAACGCGTGCCGGTTCCTCCACGGGCTTCCGGAAGAGATCGCGGCGGACACCAGGATGGATTCGGTGGTGGAGCAGCAGTACCAGGAGCTCCTACTGAGGTCTAAAACCCAGAAGATAGGAAGCGCCTCGCAGCTCATGGCGTCCGCGTTCCCATACTCCCCGACGGCTTCAGTTCGACCGCCTCCATTGTCGCCCTCGATCAAAAACCTCAGCTTGTTGCTTCAGCAGCATCAAAATGAAGGCCAAAGGTACAATCTACCCATCATCAAAATGCTTGTACACTATTACTTCTCGACAGTCTCAACTGTTTGAATCATTAAAGCATCGGACAATACAACAGGGCTGCAGTTGCTGCTGCGGCGCTGATGCTGGGAGCGGACGATGCACTTAAGTTCATGGGAAGGTCAGGCAGTGATCTGTTAGGAAATCCTGGTTCAAGGCAGATCTACTTGACCTTCCCAGCTGACAGCACCTTTAGGGAAGAGGATGTCTCCAACTACTTCAGGTTGACACATGATATTTAACAATCCGCTAGCAACCTTGTGAAGAGTCATGCTCCGCTAAAAATCTAATCTTTGGCTGATGATTTTAATCTGCTGGGTTTGTAGTATCTACGGGCCTGTCCAGGATGTGAGAATTCCCTATCAGCAGAAGAGAATGTTTGGATTTGTGACCTTTCTCTACCCGGAAACTGTGACACTAATCTTGGCCAAGGGAAACCCACATTTCGTCTGTGACTCCAGGGTTCTTGTGAAGCCCTATAAGGAGAAAGGAAAAGTCCCCGACAAGTTCAGGCACTCTTCCCTCCTTAATCTCATATAGAATCAATCTCTCTCTCTCTATCTTTCTCCAGCGCCAATGATCTCGATGTTAAATGGTATATACTCAATTTGGGTCTATTGCTTTGTATGAATTCACTCATCAGGAAGCTGCAGCATGCTGAGATGGGTGATTTCTCTAGATGTACCTTGCCTACCGCTCAGGATGCTAGAGAAAATTATGACCTTCACCAGCTTGGTTAGATCCCTGACCGTTCTCGATCTCTTCTCCATTTTTTCTCTGTTTTGTTCTTTTCAAGGTTAGTTAAATTTGTTTTGGATGTTATGGCATTAGCTGGAGCAAGGATGTTGTACAACAGCAGCAATCATGAGCTCCTGCTGAGGAGAAAGTTAGAGGAGCAACAACAAGCAGTGGAGCTGCAGCGGACCATTGAGCTGCAAGGAAGAAGATTCATGGGCCTCCAACTCCTCGACCTCAAGAACCGAAGCCTCTCCTCCTCCGCCCCTGCCTGCATCAACTCCCCCACCTTTGCAGCCCCTCAGACAATCAGTAACGCAGACTGGGTATGTAATGGCAGCATCAGTAGCAGCAGCAGCAGCCGGGAAGAGTCACCAACGGAGGGTGGGTTACTTGATACTAATTTATGATCAATTTTCCCCAATTTTACGATCTTTTTATTCTGGCTAGTTAAGTTACTCCTTGCCTTTGGTATTTTCGTAGATAAGAACCTCAGCGACGCTGCTGCACCAGAAACGAAGGTGAACAGTTCGCGTGGTTCATTACTGCAACGCAGGTCGGATAAGGAGGAATCTGCTGCTGATGCGAACCCCAATGAAGATAATGATTTCCAACAAAGGTAATTTAGTTTTAAACAAGATAGTCATTTGTCCTCTTACTCATAATTTCAATATATAATTTACTTGCGGTTTCTTTCTCTTTCTCTCCACAGTAGCGCGTTAGATACTAGATGAGTGCAATGTGTGTAAAGAATGTGAATAGGTTCTTCACAATGAGCTGTCTTTTTCTCATAGAATGAGATTATTAATCTTCTTAATATATCATCATGGCTGCAGCGCCGAGCATAACTTGCCGGATAGCCCATTTGCTTCACCTACTAAATCTTCCTTCGCGCTCGACTTTTTCACTTCCGGTGAGGACACGACCACTTTCTCCCTCACAAATAATGACAGCAATAACAGCCACCAAACAGGCTCCACATTGCTGCCAACCACTTCCTCACCAGATGTACCCTCCTCCTTCAGTTCACGCTTTCTTCAAATGCCAAGGTAACTTAGCCTGTTCCTGATTGAGCTCATTAAGTTTGCTATTGTTGTAGCCAAAAAAAAAAGAAGTTTGCTACTGTCATGTACGTGAAAGCTTACTGCAGAGCGACCATGTTTGTCATCAGGTTATCCTCGGGCCATGGAGCAAATTGGAACGTAAAGTTCAAACAGTACTCCGAACAATGTAAGCCTTGCTGCCCTTTTGGCTAATGAAGAGTGCTCCACAGATGCTTTGTGGATGCGCTGATGCGCTCCTCTCTTTTTAACTCTGGCCCTGGATTTTGCAGGTAACACAGCGAGCCAAGCAGAAGTATAGTGAAAACTGAAAACTAGAAAAAAAGTTTGCTGATCGAAATGGTTTATGGTTTAACAATTTCTTTTTTCTTTACTGATAGTTTCTAAGTGTAAGTTTTATAATTTTTTAAGGCTTCCTATTGCTCCCTTATATCACACAATTACAGTCCCTCATCTGTAGAAATGAAATTTGGGCAATCAGTCATCAACCAATACATACACCCTCTATACATGAACTCCCACCAATATTCCTACTTTCCGTCTGATATTACTAGTTGTAGGTTGTAGCCACTTATCATTGTCCACTAATTTACCAAGTACAGACACGCAAAAACTCTGGATTATACTACATCTGCGAAGGAGAGAGGTCAGCAGAAAGATAAGCATCATGCAGAGATGGACCACAAAACGGAATCGAGGACACGAAACGAACGGAGGCTCACATGCACGCATGTTCCACCTCTGCGTCGGAATGTCGGATTCTCTCTCCGTCCACGGGCTTTTACACCCTTTTCATTTACTTTGAAGAACCAATGCAGGTGACATCCAACATAGACTGTCCAAGGATTCAGAAAAAGTTATACTTGTTTGTCTTTCTTTTTCTCACTTTGCTTGTGCTGCGTTTTCCTCTTCCATGGTCGACGTGCCCCGTGGTTATTTGCCATTATTATTTACTTCAATCTTGCATAACAACAATTAATAATTTACCATGCCTGCTCTACCCTTCATGGAAGGGCAAGTTTTCAGTTTTGTTATTTTCCTCGCCTCCCAATCTGTGCCCTCTCATATAGTATTCTTAAAATTTGATCCTTTAATTTTAAAAATTCAATCCATCAGTCCAAGCCGAACAATAATGATGCCAATAATCGATTTGGCTGCACATACAAAGTAACTTCAATGGGCAATGCGATTTTTTTTTGAATAATTTTATCAAAAACAAGTCAAAGTGTATGCTTAATAAAAAAAAAATAGTGAGCAAACTAGTATGACTGCCATATGTGGCTTGTTGGAGAATTCTTGCAAATTATGACAGCATTATTGTGTATAATATATTAAATATTCTAAATGCCATGATAAAGTAGTATTGTGATTATAGCATCACATGGTTATATATTGCATATGAATTTTTGATAATTGCTGTAAAGGAAATAAAATTATCTTCAAACAGAAATTTTGATGGAACATTTTTTGCCTTCATATTCACTTAGTTTATTATTATAAAACGTTTTTGTTATTATATTTGAACTATGCATATAGTTAGCGCGGTAAAGTTTATTTACAAAATTATTACCAAGGAAGTTCTTTATAAAACTATTATGTGCATATGATTTACCAACCAACCATTCATTCAAAAATATAAAATAACATTCTTATATTTATAATATTAATTGACAAGAGGACAACTTAGAAAATGAAAGATCTCTCTATCTTTGGTAATGTAATTTACAATTTTTTAGTAAAATACAACAGGAAGCAAAAAAAAAAAAATGTTTTCTAGCAACGTAACAATATAAGCTAATAACAAAGTATGCAACATTTATATTAGGTTGTGTGTCACATTATGCCAAAAGGGAGATTACATCATTATGAAAACTCACAATGGTTTACAACATGATAATATGAATTATGATAATATTTTTCATTTAATGATTATCTTCAATATCTTGTAAATCAATAACAACAACAATGTGCATTAAAATTATTCTAAAGGCATGTTCAATGTATGTATTATACACAAATGCCAATATCTTGTATCATATTGATAGAAATATTAAAAAGAAAAGATTACCCCCGATTATTATATTACCATTGCGTAGATAACTAAATTGAGGTGTAACTAAAAGAACCAAACGAGACAAAAAGAAAATAATTAATCATATTAGGTATTTAATTACATGATTATTTATTTCAAAAAGTGAAAATTTTTAAAGTAAATTACTTTTGTATACGCAGTGTAGACTGTAGTGTGGGTGTGTGGAGATTATAATTGGCATTGCATACCATGCGTGCGTTCATGTGCACCCATGTGCTCCAATCTCTGACCTGTATCTTCCGCAATCCGCTTAAACGAGAAAGAAAATAAACAATGTTAGTAATGTCACATGACGTTCAATCTGAAATTGTTATATTTTATCGCCCCTCTCTCGATTGGGCAACCGTAATTATTAAATATCATCAGAAACCAACAGCGGAATCTGCCGACCACACAGTAGTTATGACCCTAGCCATAAGTAAACCCTGTGCCCGATAAATCTTAAAAGGCACACAATTATATCATATTTGTTAAACATATATTAATTATTAAACAGTGAACCACTTTGAGAATTACATAATATATGTAGATTTTTTTTTTGTCTAGTCATGTATGTTTTTTATATTGTGACAGTAGCATGTCGTCCACTTGCCAAGGTTGGAAAAATTACATCGGTTGCTACCATTATCTACCTTAAACCAAATCATACTTTCTCCTCATACATGTCCTAAAAGCCCAAACAGACATCTCTATCTTCACAACCCTAATATTAATATTAGGCAGTAAGCTCTCCTGTGTCCATTGAAGTCTTCACGCTCAGTAGTTGTTGATTCAACTAACTAAAGTTTTTAAAGACTGGATATTAGAATAGTCATCAAAGATAAGTCATTTTTTATTCTGGAGTTTTGGTGGTGACAATATTTTACAAGATCAATATTATAGCTTTAGGAAGCTGATTATAATGATATTAATAAAAAAAAAAGAAATTTAAGAGAATTATGAGTATTGAAGAGAGTTGAGAGTAACTGTGATTGAAAAATAAGTATAAGGATTTATAATGAGATTAATAAAAAAAGAAATTTAAGAGAATTATGAGTATTGAAGAGAGTTTGAGAGTGACTGTGATTGAAAAATAAGTGTAAGGGTTTATAGAGAGAAATAAGCTCTCATCCTCTTCAAATTATCTTTCCTGAATGGCTAGTTGGAATTTACCTAATGGAAACAAATTTTAAATACCAACGATTGAATTTATAATCATTGAAACCATTACTAACTGATCCTTTGTGTAGGAACAAAGTTCAAATCTCTTTGTTGGGATGCCTCAAGTACATACACCACCTGTTAGGCCTAGTTCAACCCGGTTCAGCCCAAAGTCCACTGGGACTGGATCAAGCCCAAACAGCCCAAGGCTGTGCGATGAATGCAGGAGGCGCAGCCCAAAATCACGCAGCTCGATTGCGTCTTCTTCTCCGCATCGCTCGGACGACGGCGACAGCACAGGCGGCCGCGGAAATCTTGGCGACGGAATCGGGCGTCGTCAACAGAACGGCGAGCACAGCAACAATCTCGGACAGGGGACGCGGTCCGAAGGAAGCTTGGTGGCGGACGCCCTAAATCGGGAAAAGGGATGCGGTCTGTAGTGCGACGGACGCGAGAGTTGCGGGCGTGAGGCGGCGACTCTCTTCCTTTAAGAAGAGATCGATCAGTGAGCGTGAAGGGGGGATGATCGACCATCTTCACTAGTGAGCGTCATCGGAACCGAAACTTGGGGAAGCTTTCGGACGAGCGAGAGATTGTAGCCGGTGTACGGCGAGGAAGGGAACGGGGGTCCGGCGACAGGGGTCGACGGCTGTGAGGATTCTGCAAGGTTGGGTGAATAAACAAATCTTCATCGTTATTCCTCTGATTCCCCTGTTTTCTGTGTTCTCGAGCTTCAACGTGGCGGCAGCATCTTCACGCGGTTCCCGGTGGAGAGCGGCCGTCGGACGTCGACGAGGAGAGTGAGACGCAGGCGGAGTCCTCACGTACCCTTCTCTGGCGTCGGCAGCATACGTGTGCGCGGTGGCGCTCAGCTGGGGAAGACGAAGGCGAAGCGAGTTTCGAACGCAGGCGACGTTCGAAACGAGGAGGTTGACCAGTCAAAATCAGAAGCTTAATTCGGCGTGATTAAAAACAGAGCGGCTGACGCAAGTGAACGTCAGCGACCCGATTTCACGTGAGGCGGAAGAAAATTGCGAGCTAACGTCGGCGTGACGTCAGCAAGGAGGAAATTCGGCTGCGGCGTTATTTGGACGTTGACCAGAGGTGATTTTGACTTTTGATTTAGGGTTTCCGTTCGTTTTTCGAATTGGGGATCGATTTTAGACGACTAGGGTTAGGGTTTCTAATTTGGGGGAAACCTAATCCGAGTGGAAGTTCACGCTCTGGTGTTCCACCGGACGGCCCTAAGACATCGGTTAAGCGCCAATTCAAGGGTGTTCCGACCGGGGCGTGACAAAGGTATCAGAGCTAAAGAGATTCAGCAGCATGGTGAATCAAGGTGATCGCATAGCGCGAATCGAGCAAGTGCTCGGTTTGACTGGGAAGAACAACAATGTGGTGCTTCCTCATGTGGAGGATCTCCATCGCATAATGGAGGAACAGAGGTTGCAGATTCTTGCCCTTCAACAAACTTTGACTGGGGTAGTTGAGGCCCAGCAGAACGTTGAAGAGACGACAGTGCTCCAAGAACAAGTAGCAGGCTTGCAAGCACAGGTAGCAACCCTGACGACACAACTGACCAACACTGTTGCAGCCCAATAGCAGGTGTTGGCAGATCTTGCTGTGATGCGTATGGCATTGGCACAGGCACAAGGAGGTGCGCCTGCAGCAGCCATGGTGGAGTACGGAGCTGCTGGAGGGAGGGCTCGCGCCCTAGAGCCGGCAATGTTCAGAGGAGCCTGATCATCCAAAAATTTGGGTAATTTTCTTTGGGATATGGAGCAGTATTTTATGGCTAACCATGTTGCAGATCAAGAAAAAGTGAGGATGTGTACAACATATCTCTCACACGATGCAAAACTTTGGTGGAGAACCACAGTTGATTCAACAGCAGAAGCGACTGATTGGACATGGGAAGTGTTCCGAGAAGAGCTGTAGCGGCAGTTCCTTCCCGGAAACTCGGTGGATCAGGCCCAAGAGGCGGTGGTGCGGCTGAAACACACCGGGTCGATCCAGGAGTATGTCAGGGCGTTCTCTGCCCTGATGTTGGAGCTACCAGAGATGGCAGAGGGAGACCAAAGGTACTTCTTCCTCCGAAATCTTCAGCCCTGGGCGGAGGCTGAAGTTCGATGACAAGCGCCACGAGACTGGAGGACGGCCGCGACTATCGCTGAGTCCTTGGTGGATAGTCAGAGGTTCAGATCAGGACCATCAAGGAAATCAAGGACTCCACCGAAGCGCGACTCCCCACCGAAGCGTGGCTATCCACAGACCCCACCGGAGGATAGAGTTGCAGGAAGGGGTAGGACCTTTCACCGGCGAGGCGGAGGTCCGTCGGCACGACATGAGCAGAATCGACCTATAGAAAGAGGGCAGGATCAACCAAGGCTGATGAATTGGTTTTTATGCAGTGGTCCTCATCGGATGTATGAATGCCCTGCACGAGGACGGATTGCTATGTTGGTACAAGAACCAGCCAAGGAGGCTGAAGATCACTTCGAAGAGGCGAGGATCGGTGTTTTGAGGATCGCATCAATAGTTGCTCAAGATCAGCCCATGACAGACATCGAGGGCGATGTCCAAGTTGGGCGGGGGAGAATTGTTAGGCCTGGTTCAGCCCAAAGTCCACTGGGACTGGATCAAGCCCAAACAGCCCAAGGCTGTGCGATGAATGTAGGAGGCGCAACCCAAAATCACGCAGCTCGACTGCGTCTTCTTCTCTGCATCGCTCGGACAACGGCGACAACACAGGCGGCCACAAAAATCTTGGCGATGGAATCGGGCGTCGTCAACAGAACGGCGAGCACAACAACAATCTCAGACAGGGACGTGGTCCGAAGGAAGCTTGGAGGCGGACGCCCGAAATCAGGAAAAGGGATGCGGTTTGCGGTGCGACGGACGTGGGAGTTGCAGGAGTGAGGTGGCGACTCTCTTCCTTTAAGAAGAGATCGACCAGCGAGCGTGTAGGGGGGATGATCGACCATCTTCACCACCAAAGGGAGAGAGCTCAGGGGAGCGTCATCGGAAGCGAAACCTGGGGAAGCTTTCGGACAAGCGAGAGATTGTAGCCGGTATACGGCAAGGGAGGGAACAGGGGTCCGGCGACAGGGGTCGACGGCTGTGAGGATTCTGTAACGTTGGGTGAATAAACAGATCTTCATCGTTATTCCTCCGATTCCCCTATTTTCTGTGTTCTCCAGCTTCAACGTGGTGGCAGCATCTTCGCGCAGTTCCCGGCGGAGAGCGGCCGTCGGACGTCGTCGAGGAGAGTGAGACGCAGGCATCGTCCTCATGTACCCTTCTCCGGCGTTGGCAGCATACGTGTGCGCGGTGGCGCTCAGCTGGGGAAGACGAAGGCGAAGCGAGTTTCGAACGCAGGCGGTGTTCGAAAAGAGGAGGTTGACCGGTCAAAATCAGAAGCTCAATTCGGTGGGATTAAAAACAGAGCAGCTGACGCAAGCGAACGTCAGCGACCCGATTTCACGTGCTGCAGAAGAAAATTGCGAGCTAACGTCGGCGTGACGTCAACAAGGAGGAAATTCGGCTGCGGCGTTATTTGGACGTTGACCAGAGGTGATTTTGACTTTTGATTTAGGGTTTCCGTTCGTTTTTTTCGAATTGGGGATCGATTTTAGACGACTAGGGTTAGGGTTTCTAATTTGGGGGAAACCTAATCCGAGCGGAAGTTCACGTTCTAGTGTTCCGCCGGACGGCCTTAAGACATCGGTTAAGCGCCATTCAAGGGTGTTCCGATTGGCACGTGCACCACGGGACTTCCACTTGATATTTATCATAATAATAAACCGCTCATCTAGCCGTGACTTATCTTGAATTATTAATACTTATGTCACTCCATTCTATTGGGATACTGATAGAACCAATCAGTGTCCCGGCTATGCTACCAAGCGCTCTTGGGAAATCTGAATACGAGAGCACTCAATATCAACTCGATTCATGTCAATATCATTTGGTACATCAGCTCAGACACTTTTTTACAACTGAGTCCATATTCCGCTGCCTCATGATACCGATTTTTAAAGCCTGCATTTGTAAGGATTAATGATACGGCACTATAACAGGCATTGCACCTGCATATTCCGGTTGTCCTTTGGTATGCTTATTGGGCAGCGTAAGCTAAAAGCTTTATGAAAATCACCATGAGAGTTGAAGTTGAAACCTAAAGAAATTATATTAATTCCTATCGTAAGATATGCCAGATTCGGATTACTCATCCTAACAATACTCAATAAACCCAGCAAGCCAAAACGATCTAGTACTATTTGTGACCGTCAGTCGTCTCTTGGCTATGGGCTCTGTACGACTGACTAAAATCCGATGTCTGTTGTAATCCAAATTGAGATGGACAATATGGAATGTCAAAATGTTTGAATGAGTTCATATGATCCGATCACAGGAAGAGCGGAAGAGCGGAAGAGCGGAAGAGCTCTGCACTCTCAACGTTGGTTCCATCATTATGTAACTAGAATATAAACTGATTGGTATCAAAATTCACTACCGTTGTATGAGAATTTAAACTCTAGCAGATATATATGGAATAAGATGTACCTATGGGTCAGAAGTTCCAAGTGAAGATGGAAAGATATCAATTCATGTAATCGAAGAAGATCTTGCTTACTTCCAGCGTAGTCTGCAGTGGTACTTTGTTGTTGCTAGCGACAAAATTGATAAATTCCTAATAAACCAAGTGCAGCAGATCTTATCATCTTTGTAATAAATTAAAACAAATATTAGATCAAACAAATTGACGAGAAACAACACTTGAACTGATAACTCTATCAAATACAGCACAATCAACTCACTTAACTTCTGTGATTGTATTTTCATGAAGCTGTTCCTTTTGAGGTAATTCCGCAGAAAAATCTGAGCTCCACCTAACAAAAACATAAAAGAAAAAAATCATGTGAATTTCTGATCCATAAGAATTAAATTTTGATCGTTTTGTTCCTGTTTAAAAGAAATTAGAAGAATGGTAGGAATTTGAATTCACGAGATAAACAAACAAAGAATTTCAAACTATACGATAAGATGAGAAGGAAAGTAAATCAATATTTTTACACCGCCAACCATCCCCTTGATAGAAATTGTTGCCCTTCCACATCGTTGCCATCGTTGCCCCTCTTTTCTTTTGTAGATCAGTCACCTGCTCACCTGTTCTTACCTCTATCACAGCGATGGTAGTGATTTGTTCCTCTATAAACCGACCACTCCCAGAGTACCAACATGCACCTAAATTGACACGATGGGGATTCAACGCTGGCTTTCTTTGAAAGAATGTGAGGATCAAAGATCACTCATGGTTGCATAAAACTTAGAATAGATGGAAAAACAAACAAATAGAATAGCATCTTCGCAGGGAAGAACCCCCGCCAAAATGCGGTAAAATCGTCTTCTCTTCCCTTCATCTGTACCAATAATTTACAAATCATCCTTGCATGAATCACCAAATCAAACGATTAACAAAACCTGAAGTCCAAACTTCCAGATCTGACTACCGGGCAAAAGGATGCAAATCGCAACCGATCGAGGAACGATCCCGTATTTCAGAAAGAGCATTTCAGGAAAAACTCAACGGTAGAAGACAGCTTGAGCCAGAGATCCGAGATCCATCTAATTCAAGAGAAATCTAGCCGCGATGATCATCATAGCAGGTATACGTGGCTATTCTATCAAACACTGGTTATTCCTATTATTTATTCTGACATTTGGGGCCCCGCTCCTATTCTATCAAACACTGGCTATTCCTATTATGTCTCGTTTATTGATCATCATAGCAGGTATACGTGGCTCTTCCTAATGAAGCGCAAGTCCGATCTATTAGATATTTTCTGCCATTTTCAGAAACACGTAGAACGTTTTTTCAGTAAAAAAATTCTAAACGTCCATTCCGATTGGGGTGGGGAGTATCAAGCACTGCATCGGCATCTCATCAAGTCTGGCATTGCTCATCGCCTTTCCTGCCCACACACTCCTCAACAAAATGGCACTGCTGAACGTAAGCATCGCCATATAATTGAAACTGCACTTGCCTTACTGAATCATGCATCAATTCCCCTCAAATTTTGGGATGCTGCCGTCACCACTGCTGTCTACCTCATCAACCGCCTTCCCACTCCTCTTCTTCAAAATAACACGCCATTAGGTAAACTCTACAATTGCGCTCCCAATTACAAGTTTCTTCGAACCTTTGGTTGCGCGTGTTATCCTCTTCTCCGGCCTTCCAACAAACACAAACTTCAACCTCGCTCGGATTTGTGTGTTTTCATTGGCTACAGTAATATGCATCTTGGCTACCGTTGTCTCCATGTTCCCACTGGGCGGATATATATCTCTCGACATGTTATTTTTGATGAAACTTTCTTTCCTTTTGCAACAGCCACACAGCTAGGCTCGGCCTCCGCCTCGCCATCTCCGCTCACTTTACCCGGTCTCCTTGGCGCGGCTCCACGCATGCCTGTGCCTGGTATACGGATCCAACCTCCGGTCCAGGCTGACGACAACTCTCCTGCTGCTGCTAATTGCGGTCCATCCACCGCACAGCTCGACTCAACCTCCTCGACACCAAGTTGTGTTGGCACATCTCCACGCCTGCCAGATCATCATATACGCCTCCCGCGTCCACTGTCGGCTGGCGACGAACCCCTTGCCGATGACTGCACGTCTTCCCCGCCTCTTGCCAATTCTTCGGGCTCATCTGCTGCTCCGTCATTGGCGACCGGGCCTTCTCCCGACTCTGCTACACCACCTCGACGCACTCGGCCTCTTACAGATATTTACAGGGACTCTGATCCCATCGTTCTTCACACGAAATTTCGGTGTAAACATCCTCTACCTTCGATCCTTATCAACTCAGTCACAGCAGTTGAACCTAGCTGTTTCTCTCAAGCTTCCAAGGATCCAGCCTGGCGGGCAGCTATGGCGTCAGAATTTGACGCCCTCCTTCGCAATGGTACCTGGACCTTGGTCCCGCGGCGCACCTCTATGAATGTCATCGGCTGCAAATGGATTTTTCGCTTAAAGCGTCATGCGGATGGTTCTATTGAACGGCACAAGGCTCGCCTCGTTGCGAAAGGTTATCGTCAAATTCCAGGTATCGACTTTACAGATACCTTCAGTCCTGTTGTTAAAATCACAACTGTGCGATTACTACTGGCCATCGCCATAAGCTCCAACTGGACTCTGCGTCAATTGGATGTCTCCAACGCATTCTTACATGGTCATCTCAATGAAACTGTCTTTATGGATCAACCACCAGGATTTGCTCATCCTCAATTTCCTCACCATGTGTGTCATCTTAAAAAGTCCCTCTACGGCCTTCATCAGGCCCCTCGTGCATGGTTTCAGCGTCTAGGTGGTTGGTTACAATAACACGGCTTCGTTGGCTCGAAAACTGATACCTCTCTGTTCTATCACTGCACTTCCTCCTCCAATGTCTATATTCTGGTCTATGTTGATGATATCCTCATAACTGGCGATAACTCTCCATTCATTGATGCCTTGATCAAGGCGCTTGGCACTGACTTTGCAATCAGAGATCTTGGTCCGGCACATTACTTTCTTGGCATTCAATTATCTGACCACTCATCCGGCTGTCATCTCAGCCAAAGCAAATATATCATGGATCTTCTTACTCGCGCAAAGATGGACGGCTCGCGGCCTATTTCGACGCCCCTGGCTGTTGAGTCTAAACTTGTCTCCTCCTCTCCTCTGGAGGATGCCACACTCTATAGAAGCATCGTTGGAGCCTTGCATTATGCCACTATCACAAGACCCGATATTACTTATGCTGTCAATCGTGCATGTCAGGCCATGCATGCACCTACTATCCAGCATTGGGAGGATGTCAAGCGTATACTCCGTTACTTAAAGGGTACCATTCTTCATGGCCTTCTTGTTCATCGAAGCTCTTCTCGCGAGCTACATGCTTATAGCGACGCTGATTGGGCTGGCTCCCTCACCGATCGGCGCTCCACAAGCGGTTTTGCTATATTTCTCGGCCCAAACCTAATCTCCTGGTCCTCTAAGAAGCAGGCTATGGTCTCACGCTCCAGCACCGAGGCTGAGTACAAAGCTCTTGCAAACGCCACAGCTGAAGTCATCTGGCTCCAATCTCTCCTTTCCGAGCTTAACTTATCTTCCACCATAACTCCAACTCTCTGGTGCGACAACATTGGCGCTACATACCTCGCGGCCAATCCTGTGTTTCATGCGCGGACGAAACATATTGAGATTGATTTTCATTTTGTCCGGGAACGAGTCGCGGCTAAACAACTCAATATATCATTCATTTCCACACGGGATCAGCTTGCAGATATATTCACCAAACCTCTATCTCGTGTTCGTTTTTTATACTTAAAGACCAAGCTCAACGTTGTACCTACTACCGATGACCTTGTGGGGGAGTGTAAACGCATCAAACATATTGACTCAGCAAGCTTACCTTATCAAGCCGACTGCCACCGTATACACATCGAGGATATTACAGACTCAGCAACAAATAAACAGCCACCATTGTTTCCCAATAAAGGTGATCTACCTTCCAAGCAAACACCATTGTTTCCCAATAAAGATGATCTACCTTCCAAGCAAATCAAATCAAATCAAATCACATATTGATTTGCAAATCAATTGTAAATATTGACATTTATGTATCATAGCACTCTATATATGCGCCTGTATGATTCTTTTGTAAAGATAAGGAGAAATAAAAATATTTTTACTCCACATATCCATTGTGGTCATACAAGTTCTCCTTTACTCTACGTTCTCTGTTCTCACATGGTGTCAGAGCGATCAATTTTTTTTTTCTTCTCCAAGATCCATTAGGTGCGCTACCCTCTCTGCCCCTGTCAGAGTTATGCGCCACATCCTCTCTCCGATTACTCCAGATTCAGTTCTTCAACCGAGTGCCCTCTTGGATTATTACTCCTGCCGCTTTGCTTTCTAGGTGGACGTTATTAGCGGAGCCCATCTGAAGGAATCTACCCATCTGACAATGTGGACTTCATCAAGACCATCATAAGGTGCAGCCCCTTATAAGGTCTGAAGGTTCGACGTGACATGATGAGTTGCGCCTGAGTCAGGATACCACGAAGCTGATGCATGAGGAGGTAGTGACTCAATTGGATTAGGTGATGCCGCAGTCATTGAGTAGGCCCGTGGATGAGATTGAAATCTTGTTTGTTGTTGAGAGAACCCCCCAACGAAATTTGTGTCATACCTTTTGCGACATTCATGAGCATAGTGTCCAGGAATAAAACATATTTGACATCTACCTCTTCCTCTGCCGCGGGATCGTCCACGGCCACGATTGCTGGTGTTGTGGCCTCTGCCTTGGCTGTTGGTATTATAGCTGATATTTAAGCCTCTGCCCTGGCTACTGGTATTGTCGTGGCGGTTGGACGAATTGTCCTGGTGACTGGTGTTGTGGACGGAAGGAGCAAGAAAATCGGTGTGCCGCATCTGAAGAAGGCGCTCATGAGAGGAGAGCATGCCGTGAACTTCTTCTAAGGTGAGATCATCAACACGTGTAGTGATGGTAGGTGTGAGATTGTCATATATAGGACCCAGCCCATTAAGAACATGCATAATCAAGTCCGCATCAGGAATCGGATTTCCAATTGCAGCTAAGCTGTTCGCAACAGATTTTATCCTTTGCATATATTCATGAATAGAGTCGCTTCCCCGTTGAATCATATGTAATTGATTTTTAAGTTGTAGTACACGAGCTCTAGAATTAGATTGAAAAGCTCTAGCAAGTGCAGTCCATACCTCGTGAGCAGAGTTGAGGCCAACCACCATGGGAAAAACACTTTCGGTAAGTGTGGCGTTGATCCAGGTGAGAATGAGTTGATCTTTGGTAACCCATTCATGAAAGCTTGGATCATTCGGTGATGGTATGGGATCTGTGCCTTCAACAATACCAAGTAATCTATGAACTCGGAAGAGAGGAATAAACTGAGTCTTCCACAGCAAATAGTTATCAGTGTTTAATTTTAGTGGTAAGATGGGAACTCCACTAAGTGAAATAGATGAATTTGTTGGACCAGTGGATTGGTGGGAGGATGCGGAATTGAGTTCAGAATCCATAACAGAAAATTTTCGGAAAAAAAAGGAAGGGCTTCGAATCTCTCACCAACCGGAGATGAAGTCGTAATGAAAGGAGGCAGAGATGAACCGCCGCTTAGTGAGGAGGCAGAGTAGGCTTCGGTAAGTAGATTGATCCTGCAACTATCTTCAGGAGAATAACTCACGGAAGCGACCGAGAGAAGAACACCACGATATTTTTCAGAAACGTCCGAAAGAAAATTTTGATTCCGAAGATCCAGATGTCAGATGGGTAGATTCCTTCAGATGGGCTTCGCTAATAACGTCCACCTAGAAAGCAAAGCGGCAGGAGTAATAATCCAAGAGGGCACTCGGTTGAAGAACTGAATCTGGAGTAATCGGAGAGAGGATGTGGCGCATAACTCTGACAGGGGCAGAGAGGGTAGCGCACCTAATGGATCTTGGAGAAGAAAAAAAAAATTGATCGCTCTGATACCATGTGAGAACAGAGAACGTAGAGTAAAGGAGAACTTGTATGACCACAATGGATATGTGGAGTAAAAATATTTTTATTTCTCCTTGTCTTTACAAAAGAATCATACAGGCGCATATATAGAGTGCTATGATACATAAATGTCAATATTTACAATTGATTTGCAAATCAATATGTGATTTGATTTGATTTGATTTGCTTGGAAGGTAGATCATCTTTATTGGGAAACAATGGTGTTTGCTTGGAAGGTAGATCACCTTTATTGGGAAACAATGGTGGCTGTTTATTTGTTGCTGAGTCTGTAATATCCTCGATGTGTATACGGTGGCAGTCGGCTTGATAAGGTAAGCTTGCTGAGTCAATATGTTTGATGCGTTTACACAAACTTCCAGATCCGACTACCGGGCAAAAGGATGCAAATCGCAACCGATCGAGGAACGATCCCGTATTTCAGAAAGAGCATTTCAGGAAAAACTCAACGGTAGAAGACAGCTTGAGCCAGAGATCCGAGATCCATCTAATTCAAGAGAAATCTAGCCGCGATGATAGAAAAAAAACCGATATAAGCTCAGAGAACAAGGGCTCAACATACCGTTGATCATGAAGGAAGACCGCGGATGCTAAAGAGGCAGAGGTGGAAATGAACGCGCCAGTCCACGGGACGATTTTGAAAACGGAGAGATCGGTTTCTCGTGCACATATATAAAGAGAAGCCTGAAGCGAACAGAAGCTGGTACACGGAAGCGTATCTTCTTGAAAAGCCCAACGCGCAATTTCTTAAAAGCCCCGCCCAAGGAGTTCGATCACACTTTAACGTAAACACTTTGTGAAAGAAAAAAAAAAAAAGAAAGGAAAAAAGATGCATCAATGCAAAGATATATATATAATTTTTAACTATCGTTTGACAAAAAAAAATGTGTTAAGATAAAGCCTGATTTGTCTCAGTTCTGCTTTTAGTTTTGTTGGTTAAATAAGTGCATGTAAAAACATATTAGCTAAAAAAATTTAAGATGTACAACTTATAGTTAAGTTATTCTATTTATAATAAATAATTTTTTATTAAAAAATATTAAGATAAAAATTATATGATTAAATTTATAATTAACTATAATTAAAATATTTATTAAAAATATTATGAGTTATACTATTAAAAAATAATTATTATATATAAGAGTTATTGAGCATAAGTAGGGGGGGCCAGAGAAGCAGCTAATTTGTGAGTTGGAACAGAAAAGCTAAAAGACCAAACGCCTTAGCTTCTTGACTTTTGTTGGCTGCAAAGCTATAAGCAGATCCACAGGCTAGGGCAAATGGGGCCAAAATATCTATTGAAAAGTTGTTTATAGCCTTCACTTTAAGGACCCCTTTGACCCATTGTATAAAGTTTTCTATAAAAACAGGGTGCCTTAGGTCATGTGCGCCAGCCGGTCAAGGCACCTCCGATCATGTGCGCTAGCCGGTCAGGGTGCCTCCGGTCACGTGTGCCTTCAATCATGTGTGCCAGCTCTTTGGATGTGTTACCCAATGTATGCTGGACGTATGAGAGATGTCTTTTTTGTGAGCGAGCGAGCCCGATCGTCTACGTATGGTTTATTTGGGATTTTGGGTGTAAGCTCAGTGTCTTGCGTGAAGTTATAGCTGCACGTGTGTGCGCTACTGCCTGCATGCAGTTTTATATTCTTCTGGTGTATTAGAATCGTACGTGCACTGCATCGGCGTTAAGTCTCAGGTCTTGTGTTGGTGCGTGTTTGGGTGTGTGGCGTTTTTATCTGTTCTAGCTTCTAAAACTATTAATTCTAAGTTATTTTTTATTGCTTTTAATTTTAATTATCAAATAATTTACAGCTAGTTTCTTTTTAAAAGCAGCTTTTAAGCTGCTTTATAACAGGGCAAAACCCTTAATCTAAGTGGGCATTAAGTTATTAATTTTAATAAATCATTTATCCTCCCTGGTAATTTATTATTGAAATATTATAAAAGGAATACAAGTATCCCCTAAGTTTTGTATATATATAGTGCAAATTTGACTTAGTTTAGCTATATATATTTATATTTTTTTATTGAAAAAATATATAATTATTTTGTGAGATATAATAAATTACTTAGATTCACAAACAAACTTTTTATAAAAGTCCTGCATTGCTCTTCATGTAGGACACACCATTCGATGTGCATATAGGTATATTATAATGATGAGTTAGTTATTACCACTGTAAATTGTTGGTCTAACGGTAACTTCCCATACGAGTATAAGTTACTGTCAACATAAAGGGTAGGGCTGTTCAAAAAAATCGAAAAATCGAACCGAACTGAAAAACTGGCTAAACCGAACTGAACGGGCGGTTAACCGAATGGATCGGTTCGGTTCACGGTCGGTTTTTTGAGTATAATGGTTCGGTTCGGTTCGGTTATGGTTCGGAGAAAAAATTTTGACCGGTTAACCGAACCGACCGGTATATATATGTATATCTCAAAATTATATTTAGATTGTTTATCTAGTGTAATGGTTGAAGGTTGTTTTGCGAGTTAGTAGGTCATGAGTTCGAAACCCATTCACTACATCTTAAAAACTAATTATTTTACATATATAATTATCATATAATAATATTTAATAAGTAAAATCAATTTAAAAATTAATTTTTTTAAATATTTAATAGTCAAAGTTAATTTTTTAAAATAAATTTTAATAAATAAATTATAATCGGTTAACCGTGGTTAACCGAATCGGTTAACCGTTTGACTGGTTAACCGTTTGACCGGTTAAACGGTTCGGGAACGGTTCGTGGTTTTTCCCTTCCATTCGGTTCGATTAACCGGTTGACTATGGTCAACGGTTCGGTTAACCGACCATGAACAGCCCTAATAAAGGGTGTGTGAGGAGAAGAGTTCTAAAATTATGACTTAAATTCAAAAATAAAAAAATTAGAGAATTATGCAAGACTTTTACACGCGATTAATGTGCATATAGAAATATTATAAAATTGATAATACTAATATCAATATGCATATAGAAATTTATGAGAAAAATTCTTAGGAATAACCTTATTTAGGAATGAAGCTTCCCTTGGGGACAAGGACCCGCAGCCCGTGTCAGCTCTGCAGGACTGCAACTGTACCGATGCTTCTCCATTGACTCCGCTTGACTTTCCACTTTCCAAGTAGTCTGGTCAAACAACAAGCTTACGTGGACACTGTTTGCGTGTGTGACACAGACAGCTCTTCCTGGCAATGACTGACGAAGATAATGGCATATGTACGTGCGCAGTACAACTCATCGATCAGCGTCCACATCACCTCTGCCACACCACTGGAGGTCGAGCTACTCAATTTGGCCTCCTCGATCCCTTCTTTACGTAATGCTATGGGTCTCATCTGCTCTCCAGCCTTCCAGATGGTACTAAATTCCTCGATCCATCACTAGATCAGCATAATCCATGATTAAGCCACCATAGATTCTTCCCTGCAAGAGGACAAGCCGGTCCTAATCAGAGATTAAACTGTGGAAAGCCAAGTGAGCCGACAACTATTATAATTGCGGCAGTCCATAAATTCATCTGAGTTATTTTGTACTAGAAAAATGGGGTCCTTGCGTGGCCCATCGATTCAATATAGTTCATAATTTATTCGTTATAATGAATTTAAGTTCAAGTGGTGATGGCGAAGCCGGTTGTTAGGACTTGTGGAGCGTAGATAGCTTGCTAGCTTGTAGCTCTTCATCCCCATGATGTCCCCCATACTTGAAAGCTTTTAGTCTAGCATGGATTCATGCAACTGGATCGACATCTTTTAGTCATCTTCTCATCACCGCTTTGACATTTTGAGCAGCCTACGCGCGCCTCATCTATAGCTAGCAAGCTGTGGTTGCCCTCACAGCTCGGAGCAATAACAGCACCGGCCGAGCCTGTGGCGGTGCCGAGATGGAGTTTCTGTTGCAGCTTTTGCCTTCCTTGTGCGTGCTCGGATTCTGCAGCTTGGTCCTCTACTTGTACTACGTCGCCTGGTTGCAGCCGGAGAGCGTCCGCAGGAAGCTGAGGCGTCAAGGAATCACCGGGCCGCCGCCGAGGCTCCTCTACGGCAACTCGCTTGAGATGAAGCGGCTCGTGGCGGCGGCGAGGTCTCGAGCCGGAGGAGGCGGACGGTTAGTGGGAGAAATAAAGCACGACTACACTCCCCTCGTGTTTCCTTACTTCGAGCAGTGGAGGAAAGATTACGGTATATCATCCAGTCTTGAATTATTGGTTTAATTCCTTGCTTATTCTCTTTGTGATTTGATCGAGAATTGCAACTCAAAGACGAGTGCGATTAGTTTTTCTCTTGTTTTTTTTGGTTTTTAAAAGATTGCTTGAGCTGGTGCGACACAAAGAATCGATGTAGGAGTAGATAGATAAGAATGTATTAATATCAACTGTGACCTACTACCCCTCGCCATTTCTTGCGTTTCTTGCTGATGCTAGATGACAAGAGAGAGCTAGAAACAAGGACAACAGACAGAGCAAAGCGGCAACCCCCTTTCTTTTTGGCCTAGTAGCGACATTGTTGAGAGAAGCTAGTTAATTAAGGGGATGTATGGATTTGTCTACAAGGAAAGAAGATTAGTGTAGGGCAGATCCTGTTAGACATATGAAAGGGATGGGGGATTGGATATTCTTCACCGAACCCTAACGCATCAGCGGAGAAGCCACGGCATGTATCTGAAAAGTGCATCGTCCGTACCTCTCAAGCTCATAGAACCCACACTCACACATACAGACAAAGAAAGTAGTGAATTCTCCATACACACAAGACAGCTTGAGATTGCTCGCCTGCAAAAAATGGTATACGAAGGGGACCTTTAGAAAAAGACAAGTATTCATTTATTTCCCTTGGTTGAATTTAATTGAAAATTTTAAGTAGTCCATAGTACGAGACATGACCCATGAATGAAAGCTTTTTAGCTGGCTGCTTGTTGCAAGATCTTGTCATCTACAGTCTCTGCGTTATTTAATGCGAGCACAGTGAAGTACCATGCAGAACCTAATTTCAGTGGCAAGTTGTAGATGCTTCGCGAATTGGGATGGTAAAAAGAATGAAAAAAGGTTGGCTTTTTTTTAAGGTTTAAGGACACCTAATTGGTCACTTATTGGTTGCTGTAGGATAGAACAACAAGCGACGTTGAGTGATTTGAAGGGCGAAGTAACAGCTGCATCTGGAATTATTAGTGCCCATTGTGAGGTTCTTGTTCTCGACTTCTCGTAGAACAACAACCAATTATGGAATTATTAGTGTGTCAGCGACGTGTTGGTTGCTGTGCGTTGGCACCACGAAGATCACATCACCATTGATTGAATTGTGTGCGTGCAGGTGCAGTGTTCTCGTATTCAATGGGCAGCGTGGTGGCGTTGCACGTCAGCCGCCCGGATGTTGTGAAGGAAATCTGCCTCTGCTCGTCTCTGGATTTAGGGAAGGCGACGCACTTGAAGAAGACCCACGAGCCTCTGTTCGGCCGTGGCATTCTGAAATCCAATGGCAAAGCTTGGTCGCACCAGAGAAAGATCATCGCCCCAGAGTTCTTCTCTGACAAGGTCAAGGTGACGTCTTGCCCCCCTCTCTCTCTTTCTCTTTCTTGTCAGAAAAAGTAAGCGAATCTTTGTGATCCTGGGCGCCAACCGGCACGCAGGGAATGGTGGATCTGATGGTGGATTCTGCCACGCCATTGCTGGAATCGTGGAAGGAGATGGTTGAACTCAGAGGAGGAACAGCGGAGATCAAAGTTGACGAGGATTTGAGGTGCTATTCAGCAGACGTGATCTCCAGAACGTGTTTCGGGAGCAACTACATCAAGGGGAAGGAGATATTTCTCAAGCTCAGAGCGCTGCAGAAGGCGGTGTCGAAGCCGAATCTATTTGCCGAAGTCACCGGGTTAAGGTTCGCACTTTTGCTGAACGTTTATGATTCAGCCATGGATTCAGCGAACTGACGTCAATTTCGATTCACAAGCGTTCCAACGAAGCAGGCCCGAGAGGTCCGGAGGCTGAACAGGGAGCTGAAATCCCTAATCCTGAAGACCGTGGCGGAGGGCGACGACGGAGAGGAGAGCGGAGGCTGCCGGAGGAACCTGTTGCGGGCCATCCTCCACAGCGCGAGGCACGACCTTGCTTGCCCCGACGGCAGCTCCGACGGCTTCGTCGTGGACAACTGCAAGAACATATACTTCGCGGGGCATGAGACTACTGCGGTGGTCAGCACCTGGTGCCTGATGCTGCTCGGCCTGCACCCCGAGTGGCAATCCCGCGCTCGCTCCGAAGCCAAGGAGGCCTGCGAGGGCCTCCCGCCGGATGCGAATGCGCTCCAGAAGATGAAGCTAGTGAGCGTGTATATTCATAGATTTCCAGATAAATACCTAAAAAGGATGGGGCTTATTAACTGATTTTCTCGGCGCAGTTGACTATGGTGATCCAGGAGACGCTGAGGCTGTACCCGCCGGGGGCGTTTGTGGCGAGGGAGGCGCTGCGAGACATGGAGCTGGGAGGCGTTCGGATCCCCAAGGGCGTCAACATTTACGTGCCAGTCTCCACCCTGCACCACGACCCCAGCATGTGGGGGCCGGCGGCGCACGAGTTCCGGCCCGAGAGGTTCGCCCGGGGGGTGATGGGGGCATGCCGTCTCCCGCAGACGTACCTGCCCTTCGGCGCCGGGCCTCGCACCTGCCTCGCCCAAAATTTCGCCATGGTCGAGTTGAAGGTCATCCTCTCCCTGCTCCTCCTCAGGTTCAGCTTCTCGCTCTCCCCTAACTACTTCCATTCCCCTTGCCTGAGATTGATTGTGGAGCCGGAGCACGGCGTGAAGCTCCTCGTGAAGAAAGCATAGCGCCGCAGGCTGCCTCTCCTCACGGAGACACTGCATTATCAAACGTTTAGATATTTTATGCTGACATGGCATTAATAGGACAAATTTACACCTAATATTCGATAGGACGCCTTCTAAGTTTACATTTGCATAAAATGACCTTAATGTTAGAAGTCTGAAAGTGGACTCTGTTTCTATTAAATTTTAACAGGGGTAGGTTTTTGTTATTTGTTATTGGTTCAACTAACAAGAAGAGCGGCGCATAATTGAGTACAGCCCAAATACATTTAGACTAATTGATCAATCGGGTCAGGCCATTTGGCAGATCACTAGTCGGTAGGTTGACACAATTGATTTAGAAATCTGGCCTGATTGCTTTTTATTTTTGTTTTTTTGTTTTTTTTTGTGGCCTGATTGCTTCAACAAATGTACCTTTCTCACAACCATAGATTAGGAAAAAATTTTACCCTGTATATAAAAGCAAAAAAAAGTTTTAGTAAATGATAAAATAATATTTTTATCATGATGAATTATATCTATGTAATCTACTCACTCTCAGTTATCAAATGATATCAATAATAAGAGAGGCTTATTAATTAAAATATTATCGTGAATAACTATGCGCATGGATTGCTTAATTGCTTATCAGCTTATCCATAATAATTGTCAAGCTCTCTTCTAAAAGCCCGTCCATGCAGCTAAGTTTTTTTTTCAGTCGCCCGTAGTCGAGACGCACGTGCGCTCTTGGGATTTCTTCTGCGCACGCCGAGCTTTCGGTGGACGGCGCCCACTCTCGGCGTCGACGCGTCTGGCGCTGGCGCAGGAGGGCCTGCGGCAGGGGAGGACTCTCGCGCCTCCCCTCAACCTTCGCCGACATCGCCTGGACGTCGGAAACTCCACTGGAGGTGGTGAAGGAGCTCGGAGGAAGTTGGCCGGAAATAGAGAAGAAAGTCGTCAGAGACGCCGGAGTTCGAGGAAAGTTTCACTCGATATTAACCTCAAACCGAGCTACATAAAACGCCTATCTCACTCCCTATACACAATCTACTCTCTCTCTCTCTCTCATTGTCTGACCTCGCCATTGACGGAAGCTCGCCGAGATTCGTCGAAGGTCGCCGCCTGGAGGGGAGGACGTTCGCCTCTACGAACGCTGGAGAGGAGGGAGCAGCGTCGCTCGCTGCTTGCTTGCTAGAAGATCCGCCTGACGCTCGTCGCCAGTGGAAACCTCTTGATTCCTCCCAAACAGAGCTCTCTGCCCCGTCGCTTGTCCGCCTGGTGTCTTAAAGTGGAGGAGACGCTTCTTCTGATGGAAATAATCACTGATCTAGCTAGCGCTCGCCCCGTCCTTTCCATCGTAGCGTCCACGAATCGCACCTCGTCCGCCATCTCTTCTGCAATCCGCTTTCGTCACTATCGTCAAAGCTGCTAAAGCCTCCCGATTTGCCTAGATGAGCATGTCTCGCTTCCATTCTTGCCGGTGACAGGGTCCGCGGATCACGTCGCAGATCGCGTCCGCCCCTATCTTCGTCGGATTCGAAGTCGTCAACGAAGCCACTCGCCTCATGCGTCCAGAGTCAATGGTAGAGTCGGGCTTCATCAGCTTCATCAAGGATTTGGGCTTTAATCGCCTTCTCGACGTGGATGTGGGCTCGCCCAGGCCCACATCCACTTCTCCACTTGGCCCGATCAGAGTATTTAGGCCTCACAATAAAATAATAATATAAAATTTTCAGTATGAATAAAATTATCCATAATAATTTTATTACCACTCTATACCTTACAATAAGTAGACTACTTGACTTTCCATTTTCTCCGTAATTGATTTAAGTTAGACATAATTGGTTTAGACATCTGGCCTGATTGATTTGTTAGATCCTTCTAACACCCATAGATTACAACTCGTCGTTAAAGCAGTTGCGTAAAGTAAAAAATTGTCAGCAACTGCGCGCGGTTCAACGGAAACCAACAAAACTTCCAGAAGATTGAAAGTGAATGCAAGCCCAAAGACTAGGAACACCGGCGACCAGTTCACGCGGACTTCACACGTTTCCGCCATTTATAAAATGCAATATACCATCCCACCCATGACCACCCACCATACATACTTGGTAATCCCGACTCTTACCATCTCATTCCCATCGCTTTGGTTTTGCTCTTTTTTAGCTTTTTTGGGCTTGAAACGAACCCTGCCGAAGAAGCAGTCGCCGCGAAATGGAGGGAGTTGCCGCTGCCGCCGCCGACCACCACAGGCCGAGCCTTGGCCGGCCTTCACCGTCCTTCCGCCTCCGCACCGAAAGCCTTAACATGCTCCGCCTCCGCCGCGTCTTCGACCTCTTCGACCAGAACGGCGACGGCGAGATCACCGTCGAGGAGATTGCCTTCGCCCTCGACAGCCTGGGCCTCGGCGCCGATCCTGCCGAGCTCCAGTCCATGGTCGCCGCTTATATCCCCCCTGGGCGGTCCGGACTAGCCTTCGACGACTTCGAGGCCCTCCACCGCGCGCTCGGAGACGCCCTCTTCGGGGGCCCGACGACCACGGAGGAGGAGTCGACGGAGGAGGAGGACATGAGGGTGGCGTTCCAGGTGTTCGACGAGGACGGCGACGGGTTCATCTCGGCGGCGGAGCTGCAGGCGGTGCTGTCTAAGCTAGGGCTGCCGGAGGGGCGGAACATCGCCAAAGTTCGCGAGATGATTTGCTCCGTCGATCGGAATCTCGACGGCCAGGTCGATTTCGGCGAGTTCAAGCACATGATGAAGGGCATAACCGTGTGGGACGCCTAATCAATGCCATTGAGTAATTGACGCACTCCATTTCTGCCCCCTTTTTCCTTTCTGTGGGACAAATTCAGCCGCATCTTGCATCTCGTTTTCCTCGTTTGTTTTGTTTCTTTCGATCAATGATGCTGTGGTAGCGCAGCTACCGTTTGAATTTGATGGCTCCTAATGCTAATTTTCACGACTAATTTTATTTTTCTGGCGATACTTATTGATTGGTCCAAGGAGATAGAACGGCATTACAAATCGTGGATCACCCATTCACGGTTGTCGATTATGTCCCTTTCTTACACCCCATCAAAAATAGAACGCCTTTATTTATGCGTACACTGGAGTGATCGATCCAATCTCGGCGGTGCCGACTTGATTGACTAATTCAAGTTCAATTTCGACGGCCAAAGCGAGATGGTAGGCGGAAGCTTGACAAGCTGGACATGAGTCAGGTTTATGTTTTAGAGATTAGTCTAGTCAGTTTGACGAGCCACGTGGAGCGAAGACCAACATTGCGTCGTAAACTTGAATTTGAATTTGACCCAAAACTCAATTAAATCAGATTTTTCTCATGTTGGGTCGAACCGAATCAGGTACAGGTACAGGTACTTTCAAGTTTCAAGCATCCCCACCCAAATTTGTTTTCCCCCTCTTTTTCATCGTCCGTCCAAAACCCTTTTGTCTTCTTCCTCCGAGCGAGCGGCGACAGCTCCCATCGGCGTGGCCGGCTGCTACGACTTTCGGCTACTTCCACTCTTCTCCATGGAGCAAAGCGCAATGGAGGGCTGCTGTACCTTATTCCTCCGATCCAGCGTCAACGACTTCTCTTCTTCCTTCCTCCCGGCAGAGGCTACGGTGGTTCTCATTCTTTCTTTTCCGCTCTCATTATATTCGGCTATTTCTCCTGCGTTTCAGTTGATCTCTTCCGCTAACATCACATGCTTGATTTCCGTCAACACTGAATATGATCGTAATTTTGTGCCAGTATTAGGGTTTATGTGGGAATAGTTATTGCCATTTTGTGATTTGATTTCTGTGTTGTCTGCAAGTGATTTCGAATTTCTTTGACATACTGATATTATCTTTATCTGTATAAATGATCATCCACTTCTTTTCTTTCCATCTGATACAATACCATTTATCTGTCCTTTCCGTGTGTAAATACAATGTATTTAAAAATAAATGTTCTCTGTTATATATGGGGTTACTATGCACCTGCACAATAATCTGAATTTCCACCTGCTCAGCTGAGTAAATACTAAATGAAGAGTCTATCTACATCTGCTGTTGTGGTGCCCAATAGGCTAGGCTGGCCCGATGCCCGCACTGGCATAGCCCGGCTTGGACCAAGTATGACAAGGTTTATTGGCTAGTCAACGGTGTCAGGGCCCGGTCTACCCGGTTCGGCCCAAGCCCAGTGCCCAGCCCAAATAATGGTCAAAATCGAGGTCCGTGGAAAGATTCGGCGAATTGCGCGTGCGGAACGCGTTCGACGACCTCGCGTTCGGCGGAGGAGACTGCGTCGTCCCCGAAATCCTCGGCTGCAAGCGGAAGCTCAGGCGGACAACTCGGGCGCCGACGCTCGGAATAGCAGCGAAGAGGCGGCGTCTCGCTTCCCATATAAGACTGCGGACGAGGGCAGCAGGGGGGGGGGCGATCACCATCACCTGGGAGTGACGAACTCGAGAGGGCTTTGGGTGAAGAAAAGAGGGAAAATAACGAGCGATTGTAATCGGCGATTGGTTCGCCGGTGAGGGAGGGGAAGCGGGCACCGGCGACGAGGGTCGTCGGAGACTATAAGTGGAGGTTTGTAAGCTTTTTTGGGTATTAATCAAGCTTTACTTCTTCTTCCGTTTTCCCCTGTTCCGAGGAGTTGTCTGGTGAAATTCGGCATCGTCTCTCGTCGGCGGAAACGACGGTGCTCGGGTCGACGACGAGGAGACACAGGCGACGTTTTCTTCTTCTCCGGCGACGGCTGTGGACGCGAGACGCAGGCGGCGTCGATCGCGTTCGTCTGAGGCGCGGCGAAGACGAAGACGCGTGATTGGCGTTTGTTTCGAGGCGAAACGAGGCGGAGTCAACGCGTCGAGAAGTCAACGACGCGAAATCGCGATTCGGCGAAGAAATCGAATTCAGATTTCGAATTCGAACGGCTGACGCAAGCGGGCGTCAGCACAGCGGAAATTTCACGCGCGGCGGAAATCGATTTCAGGCGCTGACGTCAGGCGGACGTCAGCGAGTCGATTTAATCCGGCGAACGGCGAAATTCGGTGGTCAAAATCAATTTTGACCGAGAGGTAATTTTGGATTTAGGGTTCCGATCGGTTTTCTCTAAATTAGGGTTAGGGTTTTTCGTGTGAATTGTAAATTGGGGATAAAAATTATCCGGGGAGATTAGGGTTTCTAATTTTGGGTCGGAAACCCTAGGGCGAGTTGCGTTCTGGTATTCCGCCGGACGGCTCTAGGAAGCGGATAAGCGCTAATTCTAGACCGATCCGACCGGGGCGTGACAACAGGTATCAGAGCAGGCTAACGTGTTCCAGCAAACACGGCTCGTTCAATCTCACCCTCGAAGGTGAGGAAAGGTCTGAAGTTTCAGAAGATCACCCATACTGCTAGGGGAGCGTCAGAGGATGCCCGACCCAGGCAGGATAAAGGAAAAGCCAAGGAGACGGCTGATCCTGTGGAGATGGTGAATCAGGGTGATCGCATTGCTCACATCGAGCAAATGCTCGGTATGACTAGTGGTGGAGATACTGGGATGATTCCACAGGTGGAAAACCTTCAAAAGACTGTGGGGGATCAGGAATTACTGATCGAACAGCAGAGGTTGCAAATCGAGCAACAAGGGTTGCAGATTGAGCAACAGAGGTTGCAGATCGAGGTCATGCGACAGACCATGGAGGGTCTGATCCATCTACCAGGGGAGATGGTTCGCATAAAGGAGGACATGCACGCTGAAGTAAAGGTACTGCGCCTAGCCCTAGCGCAAGTATCATCGGCACCGGTGGAGCAGGAGGCTCCTAAACCGAGGGTGCGCGTGCCAGACCCAGCGACGTTCGGGGGGGCTCGATCGTCCCGAGAGGTCGAAAACTTTATCTGGGATATGGAGCAACTGTTTTCAGCTAACCATATTTCTGCAGGAGATCGGGTACAGGTGTGCATCGCCTATCTTACAGGCGACGCAAAGCTTTGGTGGCGAACCAAAGTTGGCTCTACTTCCGGGACTACTAGCTGGACTTGGGAGACTTTCCGTGAGGAACTGCGGCGGCAGTTTCTTCCCGGAAACTCGGCGGACCAGGCGCGTGGCAAACTGGATCGGCTGAGACATGCAGGCTCGATCCAGGAGTACGTCAGGGCTTTCTCTACGTTGATGCTGGAGCTTCCGGGGATGGCGGAGGACGATAGGCGATACTTCTTCCTCCGGGGCCTTCAGCCATGGGCAGAAACGGAGGTCCGACGTCGCGAGCCGGTTGACTGGAGGGCGGCGGCGGCAGTGGCTGAATCTTTGGTGGATAACAGAAACTTCAAACCAGCACTACCAAAGAAATCCAAGACACCACCAAAGCGCGGACCTCAGCGCGGCTCCCCACGCACACCGCCGGGAGCTAGAGTTCCAGAGAGGGGTAGACCCTTTTACCGGCAGAACAAGGGTTCACCGGGACGACGGGAGCAGAAGCCACAGGGTTGTTTCTGGTGCGGGGGACCTCACTGGGTGAAGGACTGCCCCAATAAACAGAAACTCATGGCAATGGCGGCACAGGAACCAGCCGTGGAGGCTGAGGAAATCGAGCAACCGCGGATTGGTGCTTTGAGGATCGGAGCGATGGTTCTGCAGGATCCGCCCGCTAGAGACATCGAGGGCGATGTCCAAATTGGGCGGGGGAGTATTGTCAGGGCCCGGTCTACCCGGTTCGGCCCAAGCCCAGTGCCCAGCCCAAATAATGGTCAAAATCGAGGTCCGTGGAAAGATTCGGCGAATTGCGCGTGCGGAACGCGTTCGACGACCTCGCGTTCGGCGGAGGAGACTGCGTCGTCCCCGAAATCCTCGGCTGCAAGCGGAAGCTCAGGCGGACAACTCGGGCGCCGACGCTCGGAATAGCAGCGAAGAGGCGGCGTCTCGCTTCCCATATAAGACTGCGGACGAGGGCAGCAGGGGGGGGCGATCACCATCACCTGGGAGTGACGAACTCGAGAGGGCTTTGGGTGAAGAAAAGAGGGAAAATAACGAGCGATTGTAATCGGCGATTGGTTCGCCGGTGAGGGAGGGGAAGCGGGCACCGGCGACGAGGGTCGTCGGAGACTATAAGTGGAGGTTTGTAAGCTTTTTTGGGTATTAATCAAGCTTTACTTCTTCTTCCGTTTTCCCCTGTTCCGAGGAGTTGTCTGGTGAAATTCGGCATCGTCTCTCGTCGGCGGAAACGACGGTGCTCGGGTCGACGACGAGGAGACACAGGCGACGTTTTCTTCTTCTCCGGCGACGGCTGTGGACGCGAGACGCAGGCGGCGTCGATCGCGTTCGTCTGAGGCGCGGCGAAGACGAAGACGCGTGATTGGCGTTCGTTTCGAGGCGAAACGAGGCGGAGTCAACGCGTCGAGCAGTCAACGACGCGAAATCGCGATTCGGCGAAGAAATCGAATTCAGATTTCGAATTCGAACGGCTGACGCAAGCGGGCGTCAGCACAGCGGAAATTTCACGCACAGCGGAAATCGATTTCAGGCGCTGACGTCAGGCGGACGTCAGTGAGTCGATTTAATCCGGCGAACGGCGAAATTCGGTGGTCAAAATCAATTTTGACCGAGAGGTAATTTTGGATTTAGGGTTCCGATCGGTTTTCTCTAAATTAGGGTTAGGGTTTTTCGTGTGAATTGTAAATTGGGGATAAAAATTATCCGGGGAGATTAGGGTTTCTAATTTTGGGTCGGAAACCCTAGGGCGAGTTGCGTTCTGGTATTCCGCCGGACGGCTCTAGGAAGCGGATAAGCGCTAATTCTAGACCGATCCGACCGGGGCGTGACAAACGGGCTGCGGAAGGCATGTGACATTGGTCCATGTTATATTGGGCGTACTGAGGTGGTACCCTTATAAATTTATTATTTTATCATCTTTAATAATTAAAAAAAGAAAAATATAAATTTATAAATTTAAACTCAATTTATTCCTATAAATTCTGCTATGGTTTCCCATTTTTTCACACAAGAAAATTCAGTTTCAATTATTTTTGCTTAAAATTTGAACTTGACCCTAACCTAATTAAAACCCAATATACTAAACTCAAACTCATTCCATTTAGCAAATTGAATACCTAAACTTACTATAAATAGGTTAGGTACTGTATCAAATTAAATTAAGCTTGATCACTTAAAACCTATGGAACTGACCTTGCCTCCCTAAAATCGACCCCAAACTTGAACATGCTCACTCTTTTTAAATAAAAAATAAATAGTTTAAAAGTATTTATTTTAATTTAAATAAAATAATTATCTAAGATATAAATATAATAAGGATATATATATAATTCGACCTCATCTCACATGAATAAGGGTTTTGTGAACTAGAGTCGAAACCTAGTCAAATGAGTTTTTCCTTGTCAAAGTTTGGTTGAGTTGTAAGAGTGAAACTAATGAATCATTGCACTATTTTTTAAAAAAATTCTAAGCTAGATCACTTAGACTTGGGCTTAGGTTGTAATGACCCTCATAGATATTGAGCTTACAATAATGATCCATTTTAAAATGCTTAAGATAGAACTAATGATAATGGACTCATTATACTTATATACTATCACAATTCTTCTTACATTTTTCATGTAGGTCTAAAATGGAATGTCACAATTTCCACCACTTATTTAGACTTAGATGTCCTTGTAAGCTCAAGGAACTAATTTAAGACTTAGAATTACCTCTGATTTGAGAAGGCATAAAAATCGATCCCCTCCCCGACCTGCCCAGTCCCAATATGACTAAGGAAAACACAAGTTGATTAGGGTTCAGTTAGGTTCTGGTAAAATCTAACTTATAGAAGTCAAATCGGGGTCGGGTGTGGGAACTTAGGTACCCATCTCAAATCTGAACCCCACCCCCCCGGGCGAGCGTTACTAAATTACTCTTTTATAAAACAAACCTATCCCGAATTCCTTCCCTCTCTCTTCCTCCACTCCAAGTCTTAGTTGCCCCTATCACGACCCAAACAGACGCTAACTATACTTCAAGTCTTAGACTCTTCTTGATGAATTTCTCCTACAGTGCTTGAACTCATCTTTTGTAAAAGCTCTTTTTCAATGATGAAAGATTCAAAAAGATTTCTGGGCTTCAAGATCTTCAAGCGAGTTTATAGATTTCAAGAGAAAAAGAAGCTCGTTAGGGCACAAATAGTCTAGAAGATTATGTAAAAAGGTTCTAGGGCTTTTGAGAATGTTTTTATATGATTTTTTGTGGTTACAAATAGCTAAATTTGAAGAAATAACCGTTGGAGGTCAAAAAAGCTTGGTTTGGGCTTGTTTGGGTCAATTCAGCTCGATTTGGTTTGGCCTGGTTCAGACTGCATATTTGGTTCAAATTGATTTGACTCATTTGAAGTTAGAATTGAGTATTGTTTGAAATGTTAGAAAGCTTAAAAAGTCTATTTTCTAAATAAACTGAATTGATAAAATTTTGGCAAGGAAAAAAAAAGATTTTAGGGTTAAATACTATAACAAGGTCAAAATCATAAAAGCTTTGGTTCAATGATATGAGTAAATTTTGGGAAAAAAAACCAAAGATGAATTCAAGGAATTTTGGTGGAAAGAGCTATCAAATAAGAAGTAATATAAACACTTTACATTTATCTAAGGAATACAAAATAAAACTATGAGAAATACGTCTGGATGAATTCAATTTCCTTCTTAATGTGGATGAAAGTTGAAAAAATTTTGAGTTTTAACTTCATAAATCATATACTATCTTCAACCTAAATAAGATGCTTCAAAGATAATGTGTTACGACCCACTTGGTAAGCAAACTATTGATGAACTTGGTGAGTCAATTTGTAACATGACCCAATCTATTAAAATGCTTAAGCTCAAGTTAACAATAGCAAGCCCGCAAGCCTAGTGGCTCTACTATCCTTGCTTAGTAAGCAAATTATTTATTAACTTGGTGAGCCGATTTGCAACGTGGCCCAATCTATTAAAATGCTTAAGCCCAAGTTAATAATAACAAACCTACTATGCTTTATATACTATATAATTTTTTTTCTCACTTTTAATATAGAACTAAATTAGAGTATTACATAATGTTTGTAAAATAATTTGTTATTATCAAAACTTATTAGAATAGATTAAAGAATAAAATAATAAAACCTTGGACCTAACACTATCGGCTCCTGCCATGACCTGTTGCCACCCCTATCTCCATTGAGTAGCATGTAAAATAAATCAAATGTGGTTCCCCATATATATATTTTTTATTTCATCCCTATCATTTCTTGCATTAGATTTGTTCTGATTCATTTATTGTGAACAATAGTTTATAACCAGATCATCGTAAAAGAATGTGCCCACATACCTTTTGGAGTTCGTTCTAGTGTGGTTTCGTTGCCGCCGATCTTCTAGTAGCAATCTTGACTTTCGAAAACTAGGACGAGTGCATTTGTGTATAGTGTGCCACACGAACAGTGCGCCTTTGACGACTAGAAAAGGACATCCGGCAGCATCCTTTTTTGCTGCTATTATTTTGTATGTTATTGTTGGTAGGACTTGTGGGAGGTGTATACACGTGCTTATGCATATATATGAGTATATGCATATATACGTGTATTCCAAAGGTGTCGGTGTTAAGTGTATACTTACACGTGTATAAATTGTTAATTAATCAGAATGAATTGTTACTATTATGTTTTGGTTGCTGTGGTAACTAGGTGAAACAAGAGTTGAGACAGGACAAAGTGCTCCGAAGTCAGTTAGCTTCAATCAAGGTGTGGAATAGGTAGGAATCATATATTTGGTCTCTTGTAATCACGGTGTTGTTAGTTGTGTTTAGTAATAAAGTATACTATGATATCTGGTATTTGTTATAGCTTTAGTTTTTGTGATGCTCCTGGTATTAATATACAAAGGTATATGTATGACTATTGCATGAGTTACAAGACCGTTACTACCTAGTCCAGTTTATTATTCAGTTTATTGTTTTTAATAATGATGATTTCAGTATAATGGTTGTCACGGACGAGTGGGCTTTTGTTCCATACATTGTATAGTTAGGTTATGTAGCATATGTATGTTGCTAAATGTTGTGGTATCTTATGATTATTAGATTGGGTGATGGTAGCTCAAGTTGGACCCATTGGGCTAATGGACTATGTTTCATATCAAAGGCCATGTTATGGCTATGGGGCCATTGTCCTATAGTTACCTGGGAGTTTGATAATACCTTATGAGCTATTATGATACAATTGTTTTTTCATGTGAGCAACGATGAAAATACCTTTATTAGAGTGAGGGCTTATCATAAAGTTGAGTTATAGTTACTGCTCATGTTTTACATGACATTGTATTGTTATTTTATTTGTTTTATTTGATCTTATGTAAAAGTTAATATGCTTTTATGTTAGAAGTTTTTATTTATGTGTGCATGTTTTGATTTCTACTTGGTAAAGAGATAACTCATGTCGGTGATGATAGCTTGATCTAGAGTCCTATTGTAATATTTTGAGATAGTTAGAGATTTGTTGTATAATATGAATTTGAGATGGTTAGAGATTTGTCTTAACTTTCTTAGTTTCGTTCTAGGTAAAGAGATAACTCACGTTGGTGATGATAGCTTGATCTAGAGGCCTATTGTAATATTTTGAGATAGTTAGAGGTTTGTTGTATAATATGAATTTGATGACTTAGTTTTATGTTGTTATGTGGATCTAGGTAGTACCTGTTTTTGGTTGTGAGATATTGGCTGATCGTTTGTGTTTTATTGTTAGCGTAAATTATCAGCTGGTGTATAGTTGATTATGCGACTAATGTGTTATGACCCGAGCCTGCCTCATGCGGCGCATCTGACTCGTTCCAGGCCATAACTAAGTCAGGCCCAGGGGCTCCCCAATCCCGTTCCGGCTCCGTGTTACACCCGGACATATTACGTCTGCAGCGAGATTCGACCCCTGGACATGACCCTCATGAGTAGGGGAGAGCAATCGGGATTTCGGTACCGGTACCGAACTCCCGGTACCAAACTCCCGAACCTCAAATTATAGGTACCGGTACCGGTACCGAATTCTACTTCGGGAGTTCGGTACCGGTACCGATTTCCCGAAATAAAATCGGTACCGGTACCGATTTCCCGAAATCCCGAATATTTTTAATTCTAATTTACGTATTTCGGTATTTACGTATTTTCGGTATTTGTATTAAAAAATGCTGAATATTAATATATAAATATTATTTTTTAATTAAATAATACATGAAAAATTGGGACTTCGATACTTCGGGATTTCCCGAAATAGTTTTTAGGTACCGGTACCGGTACCGATTTCCCGAATAAAATTTCGGTACCGGTACCGAAGTACCGAAGTACCGAAATACCGAAGTACCGAAATACCGGTACCGAAGTACCGAAGTACCAAAAAGTTCGGTACGGTACTTCGGTACCAGTACCGTTTGCTCACCCCTACTCACGAGTCATGACCCTTTAACCATTGAGCTGCAGCTCAGATGGTTAAAGGGTCATTACTCGTGAGGGTCATGTCCAGGGGTCGAATCCCGCTGCAGACGTAATATGTCCGGGTGTAACACGGAGCCGGAACGGGATTGGGGAGCCCCTGGGCCTAGCTTGGTTATGGCCTGGAACGAGTCAGATGCGCCGCATGAGGCAGGCTCGGGTCATAACATAATGCGTATGATGTGTCAGTGTTTTATTATTTGGTATAGTGTGTTGAGTTGAGGATAGCAAGGCTTTAATTGTTTGCCAACATAAGCTAGGTTGGCGCTAGTCTTGGTTGTGACAATTTATGCCTTATTGGTGCAATTGATCGATCTATCTTAATCATAAATTGGTATGTGTTTAATAATGGAGGACAAATGAAACAAGATGGAAAAGGATAAATAAATAAATATATTGAAAGTTTCATGGCTTGAACTTGAACACAAGACACGCATGGCTTGAACTTGAACACAAGACACGCATGCATACTGTGAGCAATGCTCAAGTGGGGGAGCAACAGTCAAAGAGACGACCTAGCCGACAACATTGGCGACCCAAAAAGACTTGGGATTGCTTTATATGTGGCGAAAAGCATCAACCCTGGACTTGCCCCCAGAAGAAGATTTTGCACGCCTTGGTAGCCGAGGAGGCCGCAACCATGAAGCCAAAGGAGAAGAAGGTCGCATTCTCTCCGAGTTCTGATTGCGACACTGACGAAGGCAGAAGTTTTCCTTCACCGCAGCGCAATGATCATGAAGCTTCAACTTCGAAGGCCACCTACAAGGATGTTTTGTGTCGATGAGGGCATCGACCGTTCAAGTGGGGGAGAATGTCAGGGATCGGAGGAGTTTGTGTGTAATTCCACTGTTACCCGACCCTGACACTATCTTTTTTGTGTAAAACTCTGGGGATATGTAGTTTCATGTAAAAACAGGGTTTGGCACATGAGTACCATGTGTTTTGGTCTTTGGGGTTGTTATGCACTTGGGGGACTGTCCCGGGGCATGTACATGTGAGTGGGGGACTGTGTTTTCACAAGTACTCCAGGATGGGGGGCTCAAATGTGTAAAATTAGCCTACCCATCCCTTGTGAAGCCTTCTACTCACACCCCTTAGATTGTGTACTTGGGATAGGATTGAGAGGGGTGGTAGTGCCTTGGTGTCACGCCCCAATTTTTCGCTGTGTAAAATGAGCGTGATGGCACGACTTACACACTGTGTAACCCTGGTATCAAAAGTTACACAATGAGTAACCCGTCAGCCTACTACTCAAATACACGCGCTCTAAGCACGTGCGCGCTGCGGAAGTCTAAGAATCTATGCGAACCAACTCAAACCCCTCGATCCCCGGATGGGAAGTCCGTGCCCCGATCAAATATCTCTGTGCTCTGTGGATCACTGTGCTCCCGGGCTGATATCTGACGGTCTGGGCCTAATCTTCTCCTAGCCCTAGACCTACGTCAGTGAGCGGCGGGTGGGCAGCACACGTTGCTCCTCAACCCAATATGCCTCTCAAAGACCGTCCTTAATACGTATAGCGCCCTGTGCAATACACGCACACAAGTCACAGGCAATGCAATAGTCGGGCACTAGACATATGCCCCGATCCTAAGCAGTATATCGACCACTACACAACAAGGAGGGAACGCCCTATAGAGTAGGTGCGCCCGCCCCTAATCACACCGAGGCCTCAGCTGGCCAGGCAGTACACAATGAGTATATAAAGTGAGGAAAACCCCTCCACTACCCAATATGGGCTGAGGGATCAAAAACCTCACGCTACACTACACAGCAGTCTTATACAGGATATTACAAGCTCCTAAACTAGAAAGCAAGTAAAATGATACCTCCAAAGGTCGCCCGACCTTTGGGAGCAGGTTGTACAAGATGTGGCTTAGTGTCACGCCCCAATTTTTCGCTGTGTAAAATGAGCGTGATGGCACGACTTACACACTGTGTAACCCTGGTATCAAAAGTTACACAATGAGTAACCCGTCAGCCTACTACTCAAATACACGCGCTATATGCACGTGCGCGCTGCGGAAGTCTAAGAATCTATGCGAACCAACTCGAACCCCTCGATCCCCGGATGGGATGTCCGTGCCCCGATCAAATGCCTCTGCGCTCTGTGGATCACTGCGCTCCCGGGCTGATATCTGACGGTCTGGGCCTAATCTTCTCCTAGCCCTAGACCTACGTCAATGAGCGGCGGGTGGGCAGCACACGTTGCTCCTCAACCCAATATGCCTCTCAAAGACCGTCCTTAATACGTAACGCCCTGTGCAATACACGCACACAAGTCACAGGCAATGCAATAGTCGGGCACTAGACATATGCCCCGATCCTAAGCAGATATATCGACCACTACACAACAAGGAGGGAACGCCCTATAGAGTAGGTGCGCCCGCCCCTAATCACACCGAGGCCTCAGCTGGCCAGGCAGTACACAATGAGTATATAAAGTGAGGAAAACCCCTCCACTACCCAATGTGGGCTGAGGGATCAAAAACCTCACACTTACACAACTACACAGCAGTTCTTACACAAATTACAAGCTAACCCTAGAAATCTAGTAAGCAAGTAAATTATACCTCCAAAGGTCGCCCGACCTTTGGGAGCAGTGTGTACAAGATGTGCTTTGTTGAATCTCGCCGGAACACCTCTTTGTGGCCGCCGGAAATCTCTTCCCAAGCTGCCCCAAGTTGCTGTCCACTAGGCTCCAACCAAGCTCAATGCAAGGGGACTCCTTCCCCTTTGCTGCCGTGAGAGGGGGAACACCTTCCCCCTTGGATCCGAATAGGGGAGAACCCCTAAAAGCTGCTGCCGGTTGTGGAAGAACACCTTCTTCCTTGCTGCCGCAAATGGGAGACACCTTCCCCAAATGCTGCCGAACCTCCAAGGCTGACCAACCAGCAGGTTGTCGCCTCCCTCAAGCTCAAGAGCCCTCAAGATCGCCGGAAAAGAGGGTGGAGGTGGCGGATGAGCTGCTGCAGCCTCCTGCTCCAAGTGAACCGAGAGTGAGCTGCTCTCTTCCTCGGTTTTCTCCTCCCAAGACCCAGCAACCAGATTGATTGCCGCACCCTTTGAGCTCTCTCAAAGGCCCTCCAGCTCGCCGGAGATGTAGAGGAGAAGGAGATGGCCGGAGATGGTAGAAATCGCCCCCAAATCGCCTCTCAAGTGAGCAGCCGCAACAACCTCTCAACTTTCGGATCTTCTCTCACGATTAGGGCTGCCCCCTAATCCAAAGTCACTCCAAACTTTACTTACAATCTCAGCCATTCGATTAAGCTTTGAGATTAGTGAAGTGCATTAAGAGTATAAGTAGAATGCGCCCCTTCCCTTATCAGCGAATGACCCAAGCTCGGGTTGGCCATCCCATGCAAGATAAGGTTTAGCACTTCTCCTAGGTCATGGGTTCGAGACTCACCCATGCCACATTTTTTTTTTCTTTGCTTGTACACTCTTGTACAAGTCTATAAATTTTGCTAAGTGTCCCATGCTCCTCCATGGTCCATGCAAAACCTCTCAACACATTTATTATTGGTTTTGCCCCCTTCTACATCAGGCCTCACCCTAAAATGAGGGTCTCTCCCTGCTCATAACCTCTATGAGTATGCAGAGGGGTCTGGGTGTGTACCCCGCACACCCAGGTCGTCACATTCTCCCCCAGCTGACCTAGACCTCGCCCCCGAGGGCTTCCTCATACTTCTTGAACAACCAATGGAATTGTTCAAGGTCAGCCATCTTTTCCCAAGTAGCATCCTCCTCAGCTTCGCCCTGCCACTGTACTAACATCTCAGCCTTCTGTCCTTTGCCGCTCCAACCATATATTCTATGATTCAGAATCTTAAGAGGCTGCTTTGCATAATCTACAGAGCCACGGGCTGGCTTTCTCCTTAATTGCTGTCGCTCAGGATGCAGATCATCTGAGTGAAACTTTTTGAGGAAACTAACATGGAACGTGGGATGCAGTTTGTAATGCTTTGGCAGGTTCAACTTATAGGCTACTGTACCCACTCTCTTAATGACTGTGAATGGTCCTTCATATCTGGGTACTAGCCCTCTGTGAACAGTGCCTGCCACTATTTTTCTCCACATCTGGGGAGTGAGTTTGAGGAGCACCGAATCACCTACCTCAAACTCCACATGACGCCTATGTCTGTTCGCGTACTTAGCCATACGGTTGGACGCTTTCCTCAAGCTATCCCGAGCTTCTTCCCAGAGCTCTACGCGGTCCTTGACATATTGATTCGCAGCCTTATTCCGACTGCTTGCTCCACTAGCCAAATTATCAACCGGGGTAGCTGGTTGATATCCTAGAACCATCTCGAATGGACTTTTCCCAGTTGCTGAGGACACTTGTATATTATAAGCAAACTGGGCCGTATCAAGCAGGAACGGCCAGTTTCTCTGAGTCGCAGAAACAAAGTGTCTCAAATATTCTTCTACCATTGCATTGATGCGCTCGGTCTGCCCGTCAGTCTGTGGGTGGAAAGCAGTAGACATCTTCAAGTCTGTCCCCAGCTTCTTAAACAGGGACCCCCAAAATCTACCGGTAAATCTGGTGTCTCTATCGCTGATAATATCTCGTGGTAAGCCAAAGTGCTTCACCACGTGCTGAAAGAACAGATTGGCGGTCACCTCCGCAGAACACTCTTCTGGAGCCGCCACAAATATCGCATACTTTGAAAATCTATCCACTACCACCAGAACAGAACCAAGTCCATCAAAGACTGGAAAATGAGTGATAAAGTCCATCGACACTGACATGAATGGTCTAGCAGGTGTGGGCAAAGGCTGGAGAAGACCTGCCTCCAATCTTCTCTCAATTTTATCCTGTTGGCATACCAAACAGGTCTTCACAAAGTGCTCTATATCTGATTTCATCCCTGGCCAGAACCAACCTCTTCTGAGCAGCGCATACATCCTGTGACCACCTGGATGTCCGGCCCATACAGTATCATGGAACTCCCTCATTAGGCCAAAACGAATGTCTCCCGAGGCGGGAACATAAGTTCTGCCACCCTGAGCCATGATAAGGCCATCCTCATCTACATAGAATCTGCGCACTGTCCCCTCACGGATCTGTGCTACAAGCTTCTGGTAGGCTTTATCAGTGCTGGCGGTCTGCTTCAGATACTGAAAAATCTTTCCTTCTGCTCTCGATAGGGCGCATACCATAGCGACACTGCTAATTCTACTGAGGGCATCTGGGACCTGATGACACTTGCCCGGTTTGTGCTCCCAACTGAAATCAAACTCTGCTAGAAGCTCTTGCCAACGGGCCTGCCTGGCTGACAGTTTCTTCTGAGTCTGGAAGAAAGTGTTAGCAATGTTATCGGTCTTTACTATGAAGTGACTCCCCAGCAGGTAAATACGCCACAGTCTGAGACAGTGGACAACAGCTAGCATTTCTTTCTCGTGTGCAGAGTAATTTAGCTCAGCTGCTTTCAGCTTTCTGCTCTCATAGGCTACAGGTCTGCCATCTTGAACTAATACTCCACCTAGAGCACGGTCTGAAGCATCAGTGTGTACTTCAAACCCTTGTGAAAAGTCTGGTAATTTTAGCACAGGCTCTGAAGTTACCAGCTTCTTCAGAGTCTCAAAAGCCTCTTGGTGAGTTTCATCCCAACACCAAGCTTTGTCCTTCCTGAGCAAATCAGTCAAAGGTGCCACTACCTTTGAATATCCCATGATGAACCGTCTGTAGAAGTTTGCTAGACCCAGAAATGATCGCAGTTGAGTCACACTAGATGGACTAGGCCAATCCCAAATAGCCTTGATTTTGTCATTATCCATCCTCACACTGCCTTGGGACACAACATGTCCAAGAAACTGAATTTCAGTCTGGGCAAACTCGCACTTTTCTGCCTTCAGATACAGCTTGTTATCTCGGAGAACTTGCAGAACTTGTTTCAGATGCTTCTCGTGCTCCTTCAGGTCAGATGAATATACTACTATATCATCAAGATACACCACCACGAACTTATCCAAAAAGGGATTTAGGATATTGTTCATGAGGTTGCAAAACGTAGCAGGAGCGTTCGTGAGCCCAAAAGGCATCACCATGAACTCAAACGAGCCGTACCGCGTGACACAAGTAGTCTTCGGCTCATCCCCCTCGGCAATTCGCACCTGCCAATATCCTGATCTCAAGTCCAACTTACTGAAGATCTTTGCATTTGCTAATCTATCCAACAGATCTTGGATCAGCGGGATTGGGTATGCATTGCGCACTGTGACCTTGTTCAGTGCTCTATAGTCCACGCACATGCGCAAGCTCCCATCCTTCTTCTTTTGGAACAGGACAGGTGCTCCATACGGTGCCTTCGAGGGCTGGATATACCCTGACTCTAAGAGCTCGTTCAACTGTTTCCTGAGCTCTGCCAATTCTAATGGTGGCATGCGGTAGGGAGGCTGGGCTGGAGGTACTGCTCCAGGGACTAACTCAATCTGATGGTCTATGTCCCTTCTAGGAGGCAGTACTTTGGGCATCTCTGGTGGGATAACATCTTTGTACTCTTTCAACAACGCTCCAACAGAACGAGGTACGGATGTCAATATGCTCTCTAATGAAGTTTCAGCTGCCCCCACAATGACTTCTTTTCCTTTTCTGCTACGAGAACTGGAGGAAGTGGCCAGTTCCCTCACATCCCTCACAACTGGTCTAGGATCTGAATTCACCTGGGGATGGTCTTCCACTAATCTGATATGAGCTAAGTACGTGGAAGCACCATGCCTCACTCCATTCGCTAGGGAGGAAGGAGTAAGCTCCTTCTCCTTTGCTTTCTTCTTCTCCTCTGTCATTCCAGTAAAGCAAGGAATGAAACAGGGATTCTTTTCATCCAGTACTAACAAACTGTTGAGATGTGGCATTGGGGTGGCCTTAGCTCTTCTCAGAAGGTCCATACCCACAATGACATCAAACACATCTAACTGAGTAACCAAAACGGTGCACTTCCCACTCCAAGGTCCCATCTTCACTGGGACATCATAAGATATACCCGTAGCCTTTCTTGCCTCTGCATTGACTGTTTTCACATGTGTGTTACTGGTCGACGTCTTCAGCTTCAGTTGCTCTCGCAACCGATCTGCAACAAATAAATGAGTGGCCCCAGTATCCACCATGGCTGCAATCTCTACTCCGTTCAGGCTTATGTTGGTGTACATCAGTGGGGAAGATTTCACTGATACATTTGCTATTACCAAAGGGTTGACAGATGCACAACCCGGTGAATCTTCTTTTCTTGCGTCCTTCTTATCTGCTAGGACCGCAGCTATTGCTCTCTTTGTAGGACAATCCCTCATCACGTGAGGGCCATTGCACACAAAGCATGCCAGCTTCCTCTTGGGACTAGACTCATTCCTCTTCTTCTGCACAACAGGCTTCTGATGAGTCTGAGGAACTGGTGCTTTTCCTTGTGGCTTTTGCTTATACTTGGGGACGTACTTCTTCCTACCCTTGTCTGGCACACGGGTATGGGAAGATGAAGAAGTCACTCCCCCAGCTTGAGGTCTCGTACCTCTCATATCTAATAAGGCATCTGCAGCTACTACAGCATCTCTGTAGGTAGTCACCCCTTGTCTTCTAAGCTCTAACAAAGCCCAATCTTGAAGACCTCCAAGAAATGAGATAAACTTTTCTTCCTCACTCATGTTGGGGATTTCTAGAAGCAATGTGGCAAATTGCTTCACATAATCTCTTACAGTGCCTGTTTGTCTCAAACTTCTGAACTGCATGCGAGCAGTAAACAGGGTGTTCGCAGGCCGAAATTGAGCTCTCATCTCTAACTTTAGATCATCCCACGACACAACCTCGGGATGCTCTCCCTCGGTCCTCGGTGCTACAGAAGTCCTCCACCAGACTTTGGCATCTCCCGTGAGGAACGATGCACAAACCTCAATTCTGTCCTCTTCTGGCACCCGAGCCGCTTTAAAGTAATGCTCCATGTCGAACAGGAAGTTTTCTAGCTCTTTTGCTACCCTGGCTCCTCCAAAGGTAGACGGGTCAGGTATATGGCGCTTCGCTACTGGCTGTGAAGGCCCGACCCCAGCTGTGGGTGTAGGCGGGTTTGAAGCTACCTGGGCTAAGGCTAGCTTCAACATGGCTATCTCAGCAGTTAGAGTCTCTACAGTAGACTCTAATCTCTTGACTCTGGCATCATTAGTCATCTCATAATGCCTTTGGAGCTCCCTGATCGTCTGCATACGCTCAGCTAGTGGATCTCCTTGCCATTCTGCCTCATCTATCCCAACAGCCGTCTCTAGTCTGGTGAACCTATCATCCAGATCTAGCAACTCTGGTAACTCTGTAGACTCTGCCATCTGGTGCTGTGATGGTTAAACTGTGCTGACGGTTGAGTGGACCCCGAAACTGATCGATAAGTCGTGTAACTGAGGATTTACGCCCCGGCGCTAAGCACCGACGTACGCAACTCCCAAACAGCACAACGACTCACGTCTATATCTCGGTGTCACAAACAACCACTGCTTGTCAGGTTGAGTTGTTGCAACGGATCTGATATCAATCTGATCTTGCGCTGGCCTCTGATACCACAATTGTCACGCCCCAATTTTTCGCTGTGTAAAATGAGCGTGATGGCACGACTTACACACTGTGTAACCCTGGTATCAAAATTTACACAATGAGTAACCCGTCAGCCTACTACTCAAATACACGCGCTATATGCACGTGCGCGCTGCGGAAGTCTAAGAATCTATGCGAACCAACTCGAACCCCTCGATCCCCGGATGGGATGTCCGTGCCCCGATCAAATGCCTCTGCGCTCTGTGGATCACTGCGCTCCCGGGCTGATATCTGACGGTCTGGGCCTAATCTTCTCCTAGCCCTAGACCTACGTCAATGAGCGGCGGGTGGGCAGCACACGTTGCTCCTCAACCCAATATGCCTCTCAAAGACCGTCCTTAATACGTAGCGCCCTGTGCAATACACGCACACAAGTCACAGGCAATGCAATAGTCGGGCACTAGACATATGCCCCGATCCTAAGCAGATATATCGACCACTACACAACAAGGAGGGAACGCCCTATAGAGTAGGTGCGCCCGCCCCTAATCACACCGAGGCCTCAGCTGGCCAGGCAGTACACAATGAGTATATAAAGTGAGGAAAACCCCTCCACTACCCAATGTGGGCTGAGGGATCAAAAACCTCACACTTACACAACTACACAGCAGTTCTTACACAAATTACAAGCTAACCCTAGAAATCTAGTAAGCAAGTAAATTATACCTCCAAAGGTCGCCCGACCTTTGGGAGCAGTGTGTACAAGATGTGCTTTGTTGAATCTCGCCGGAACACCTCTTTGTGGCCGCCGAAAATCTCTTCCCAAGCTGCCCCAAGTTGCTATCCACTAGGCTCCAACCAAGCTCAATGCAAGGGGACTCCTTCCCCTTTGCTGCCGTGAGAGGGGGAACACCTTCCCCCTTGGATCCGAATAGGGGAGAACCCCTAAAAGCTGCTGCCGGTTGTGGAAGAACACCTTCTTTCTTGCTGCCGCAAATGGGAGACACCTTCCCCAAATGCTGCCGAACCTCCAAGGCTGACCAACCAGCAGGTTGTCGCCTCCCTCAAGCTCAAGAGCCCTCAAGATCGCCGGAAAAGAGGGTGGAGGTGGCGGATGAGCTGCTGCAGCCTCCTGCTCCAAGTGAACCGAGAGTGAGCTGCTCTCTTCCTCGGTTTTCTCCTCCCAAGACCCAGCAACCAGATTGATTGCCGCACCCTTTGAGCTCTCTCAAAGGCCCTCCAGCTCGCCGGAGATGTAGAGGAGAAGGAGATGGCCGGAGATGGTAGAAATCGCCCCCAAATCGCCTCTCAAGTGAGCAGCCGCAACAACCTCTCAACTTTCGGATCTTCTCTCACGATTAGGGCTGCCCCCTAATCCAAAGTCACTCCAAACTTTACTTACAATCTCAGCCATTCGATTAAGCTTTGAGATTAGTGAAGTGCATTAAGAGTATAAGTAGAATGCGCCCCTTCCCTTATCAGCGAATGACCCAAGCTCGGGTTGGCCATCCCATGCAAGATAAGGTTTAGCACTTCTCCTAGGTCATGGGTTCGAGACTCACCCATGCCACATTTTTTTTTTCTTTGCTTGTACACTCTTGTACAAGTCTATAAATTTTGCTAAGTGTCCCATGCTCCTCCATGGTCCATGCAAAACCTCTCAACACATTTATTATTGGTTTTGCCCCCTTCTACATCAGGCCTCACCCTAAAATGAGGGTCTCTCCCTGCTCATAACCTCTATGAGTATGCAGAGGGGTCTGGGTGTGTACCCCGCACACCCAGGTCGTCACACTTAGTTGCTCCTCGCCGGAAAACCCTCTTTGGCCGCCGGTGAACTCCTCCACCAATCTGCCCAAGTGCTGTCCACGAAGCTCGAACCAAGTCCAATGCAAGGGGACTCCTTCCCCTTTGCTGCCGTGAGAGGGGGAACTCCTTCCCCCTTAGATCCGAGTAGGGTAGAACCCCTACAAGCTGCTGCCTCCTCTCCACACTCGCCCCACCAGCTGGTGGTCGCCACCCCTCAACTCAAGCAACCCAAGGTGGCCGGAAATAGGGATGGTGGTGGCCGGAAAAGCTGCTGCCGAGCTGCTGCTCTAGCTGAGCCGAAAGTGGGGATTCTCCTCCCACTTGGTGCTGCTCCTCTCCAAGACTCAGCCACCTGAAGGTAGCCGCACCTCTTGAGCTCAAGAGGCCTCCCTCTCGCCGGAGAAGGAAGTGGAAGGGCTGCTGCCGCCGGCTGCTCCACAAACAGGCCGAGAATGGAGCTGCTCTTCCTCTCGGTTTTCCCCTCCTCCAAGACCCAGCAACCAAGATGGATGCCGCACCCTTTGCTGCCCCAAAGGACCCTCAATCTCGCCGGAGATGATGGTGGAAGATGGCCGGAAAAGCTGATCGGAAATCGCCCCCAAATCACCCCCAAATGTGTGCAGCCGCCAAGCTCTAAGGTTCGGATCTTGTCCTGCCGATTAGGGTTGTCCCCCTAATCCAAAACGCCTCCAATGATCACTTACTCTCTCAGCCCTTTGATGTGCTTTGAGATTAGTGAAGGCATGAAGAGTATAAGAGAAATGCGCCCCTTCCCTTATCAGCGAATGACCCAAGCTCGGGTTGGCCATCCCATGCAACACAAGGTTTAGCACTTCTCCTAGGTCATGGGTTCGAGACTCACCCATGCCACATTTTTTTTTCTTTGCTTGTACACTCTTGTACAAGTCTATAAATTTTGCTAAGTGTCCCATGCTCCTCCATGGTCCATGCAAAACCTCTCAATCCATTTATTATTGTTTTTGCCCCCTTCTACATCAGGCCTCACCCTAAAATGAGGGTCTCTCCCTGCTCATAACCTCTATGAGTATGCAGAGGGGTCTGGGTGTGTACCCCGCACACCCAGGTCGTCACATTCTCCCCTAGCTGACCTAGACCTCGCCCCCGAGGGCTTCCTCATATCTCTTGAACAACCAATGAAATTGTTCAAGGTCAGCCATCTTTTCCCAAGTAGCATCCTCCTCAGCTTCGCCCTGCCACTGTACTAACATCTCAGCCTTCTGTCCTTTGCCGCTCCAACCATATATTCTATGATTCAGAATCTTCAAAGGCTGCTTAGCATATTCTACAGAGCCACGGGCTGGCTTTCTCCTTACTTGCTGTCGCTCAGGATGCAGATCATCTGAGTGAAACTTTTTGAGGAAACTAACATGGAATGTTGGATGTAACTTGTAATGCTTTGGCAGGTTCAACTTATAGGCTACTGTACCCACTCTCTTGACAACAGTAAATGGTCCTTCATATTTGGGTACTAGCCCTCTATGAACAGTGCCCGCCACTATTTTTCTCCACATCTGGGGAGTGAGTTTGAGGAGCACCAAATCACCTACCTCAAACTCCACATGACGCCTATGTCTGTTCGCGTACTTAACCATACGGTTGGACGCTTTCCTCAAGCTATCCCGAGCTTCTTCCCAGAGCTCTACGCGGTCCTTGACATATTCATTCGCAGCCTTATTCCGACTGCTTGCTCCACTAGCCAAATTATCAACCGGGGTAGAAGGTTGATATCCCAAGACCATCTCGAATGGACTCTTCCCCGTAGCTGACGACACTTGTATGTTATAAGCAAACTGGGCCGTGTCAAGCAAGAACGGCCAGTTTCTCTGAGTCGCAGAAACAAAGTGTCTCAAATATTCTTCTACCATTGCATTGATTCGCTCGGTCTGCCCGTCAGTCTGTGGGTGGAAAGCAGTAGACATCTTCAAGTCTGTCCCCAGCTTCTTAAACAGGGACCCCCAAAATCTACCGGTAAATCTGGTGTCTCTATCGCTGATAATATCCCGTGGTAAGCCAAAGTGCTTCACCACGTGCTGGAAAAACAGGTTGGCGGTCACCTCAGCTGAGCATTCCTCAGGAGCCGCCACAAATATCGCATACTTTGAAAATCTATCCACTACCACCAGAACAGAACCAAGTCCATCAAAGACTGGAAAATGAGTGATAAAGTCCATCGACACTGACATGAATGGTCTAGCAGGTGTGGGCAAAGGCTGGAGAAGACCTGCCTCCAGTCTTCTCTCAATTTTATCCTGTTGGCATACCAAACAGGTCTTCACAAAGTGCTCTATATCTGATTTCATCCCTGGCCAAAACCAACCTCTTCTGAGCAGCGCATACATCCTGTGACCACCTGGATGTCCGGCCCATACAGTATCATGGAACTCTCTCATGAGGCCAAAACGAATGTCTCCCGAGGCGGGAACATAGGTTCTGCCACCCTGAGCCATGATAAGGCCATCCTCATCTACGTAGAATCTGCGCACTATCCCCTCTCGGATCTGTGCTACAAGCTTCTGGTAGGCTTTATCAGTGCTGGCGGTCTGCTTCAGATACTGAAAAATCTTTCCTTCTGCTCTCGATAGGGCGCATACCATAGCGACACTGCTAATTCTACTGAGGGCATCTGGGACCTGATGACACTTGCCCGGTTTGTGCTCCCAACTGAAATCAAACTCTGCTAGAAGCTCTTGCCAACGGGCCTGCCTGGCTGACAGTTTTTTCTGAGTCTGGAAGAAAGTGTTAGCAATGTTATCGGTCTTTACTATGAAGTGACTCCCCAGGAGGTAAATACGCCACAGTCTGAGACAGTGGACAACAGCTAGCATTTCTTTCTCGTGTGCAGAGTAGTTTAGCTCAGCTGCTTTCAGCTTTCTGCTCTCATAGGCTACAGGTCTGCCATCTTGAACTAATACTCCACCTAGAGCATGGTCTGAAGCATCAGTGTGTACTTCAAACCCTTGTGAAAAGTCTGGTAATTTTAGCACAGGCTCTGAAGTTACCAGCTTCTTCAGAGTCTCAAAAGCCTCTTGGTGTGTATCCTCCCAACACCAAGCTTTGTCCTTCTTCAGCAAATCAGTCAAAGGTGCCACTACCTTTGAATATCCCATGATGAACCGTCTGTAGAAGTTTGCTAGACCCAGAAATGATCGCAGTTGAGTCACACTAGATGGACTAGGCCAATCCCAAATAGCCTTGATTTTGTCATTATCCATCCTCACACTGCCTTGGGACACAACATGTCCAAGAAACTGAATTTCAGTCTGGGCAAACTCGCACTTTTCTGCCTTCAGATACAGCTTGTTATCTCGGAGAACTTGCAGAACTTGTTTCAGATGCTTCTCGTGCTCCCTCAAATCAGATGAATATACTACTATATCATCAAGATACACCACCACGAACTTATCCAAAAAGGGATTTAGGATATTGTTCATGAGGTTGCAAAACGTAGCAGGAGCGTTCGTGAGCTCAAAAGGCATCACCATGAACTCAAACGAGCCGTACCGCGTGACACAAGTAGTCTTCGGCTCATCCCCCTCGGCAATTCGCACCTGCCAATATTCTGATCTCAAGTCCAATTTACTGAAGATCTTTGCATTGGCTAATCTATCCAACAGATCTTGGATCAGCGGGATTGGGTATGCATTGCGCACTGTGACCTTGTTCAGTGCTCTATAGTCCACGCACATGCGCAAGCTCCCATCCTTCTTCTTTTGGAACAGGACAGGTGCTCCATACGGTGCCTTCGAGGGCTGGATATACCCTGACTCTAAGAGCTCGTTCAACTGTTTCCTGAGCTCTGCCAATTCTAATGGTGGCATGCGGTAGGGAGGCTGGGCTGGAGGTACTGCTCCAGGGACTAACTCAATCTGATGGTCTATGTCCCTTCTAGGAGGCAGTACTTTGGGCATCTCTGGTGGGATAACATCTTTGTACTCTTTCAACAACGCTCCAACAGAACGAGGTACGGATGTCAATATGCTCTCGAATGAAGTTTCAGCTGCCCCCACAATGACTTCTTTTCCTTTTCTGCTACGAGAACTGGAGGAAGTGGCCAGTTCCCTCACATCCCTCATAACTGGTCTAGGATCTGAATCCATCTGGGGATGGTCTTCCACTAATCTGATATGAGCTAAGTACGTGGAAGCACCATGCCTCACTCCATTCGCTAGGGAGGAAGGAGTAAGCTCCTTCTCCTTCGCTTTCTTCTTCTCCTCTGTCATTCCAGTAAAGCAAGGAATGAAACAGGGATTCTTTTCATCCAGTACTAACAAACTGTTGAGATGTGGCATTGGGGTGGCCTTAGCTCTTCTCAGAAGGTCCATACCCACAATGACATCGAAGACATCTAGTTGAGTAACTAGCACTGTACACTTCCCACTCCAGGGTCCCATCTTCACTGGGACATCATATGATATTCCCATAGCCTTTCTTGCCTCAGCATTCACTGTTTTCACATGAGTGTTACTGGTCGACGTCTTCAGCTTAAGTTGCTCACGCAACCTATCTGCAACAAATAAATGAGTGGCCCCAGTATCCACCATGGCTGCAATCTCTACTCCGTTCAGGCTTATGTTGGTGTACATCAGTGGGGAAGATTTCACTGATACATTTGCTATTACCAAAGGGTTGACAGATGCACAACCCGGTGAATCTTCTTTTCCTGCGTCCTTCTTATCTGCTAGGACCGCAGCTATCGCTCTCTTTGTAGGACAATCCCTCATCAGGTGAGGGCCATTGCACACAAAGCAGGCCAGCTTCCTCTTGGGACTAGACTCATTTCTCTTCTTCTGCACAACAGGCTTCTGATGAGTCTGAGGAACTGGTGCTTTTCCTTGTGGCTTTTGCTTATACTTGGGGACGTACTTCTTCCTACCCTTGTCTGGCACACGGGTATGGGAAGATGAAGAAGTCACTCCCCCAGCTTGAGGTCTACTACCTCTCATATCTAATAAGGCATCTGCAGCTACTACAGCATCTCTGTAGGTAGTCACCCCTTGTCTTCTAAGCTCTAACAAAGCCCAATCTTGAAGACCTCCAAGAAATGATATGAATTTCTCCTCTTCACTCATGTTAGGGATCTCCAGAAGCAATGTGGCAAATTGCTTGACATAGTCCCTTACAGCGCCGGTCTGCCTTAAACTTCTGAACTGCATGCGAGCAGTAAACAGGGTGTTCGCGGGTCTAAATTGAGCTCTCATCTCTAACTTTAGATCATCCCACGACACAACCTCGGGATGCTCTCCCTCGGTCCTCGGTGCTACAGAAGTTCTCCACCAGACTTTGGCATCTCCCGTGAGGAACGATGCACAAACCTCAATTCTGTCCTCTTCTGGCACTCGAGCCGCTTTAAAGTAATGCTCCATGTCGAACAGGAAGTTTTCTAGCTCTTTTGCTACCCTGGCTCCTCCAAAGGTAGACGGGTCAGGTATATGGCGCTTCGCTACTGGCTGTGAAGGCCCGACCCCAGCTGTGGGTGTAGGCGGGTGTGAAGCTACCTGGGCTAAGGCTAGCTTCAATATAGCTATCTCCGCAGTGAGAGTCTCTACAGTAGACTCTAATCTATGGACTCTGGCATCATTAGTGATCTCATAATGCCTATGGAGCTCCCTGAGCATCTGCATCCGCTCAGCCAGTGGATCTCCCTGCCATTCCGCCTCATCAATCCCAACAGCCATCTCTAGACGGATGAACCTCTCATCCAAGTCTAGTAACTCTGGTAACTCTGAAGACTCTGCCATCTGGTGCTGTGATGGGTAAACTGTGCTGACGGTTGAGAGGACCCCGAAACTGATCGATAAGTCGAGTAACTGAGGATTTACGCCCCGGCGCTAAGCACCGACGTACGCAACTCCCAAACAGCACAACGACTCACGTCTATATCTCGGTGTCACACACAACCACTGCTTGTCAGGTTGAGTTGTTGCAACGGATCTGATATCAATCTGATCTTGCGCTGGGCCTCTGATACCACTCTGTCACGCCCCAATTTTTCGCTGTGTAAAATGAGCGTGATGGCACAACTTACACACTGTGTAACCCTAGTATCAAAAGTTACACAATGAGTAACCCGTCAGCCTACTACTCAAATACACGCGCTTTAAGCACGTGCGCGCTGCGGAAGTCTAAGAATCTATGCGAACCAACTCAAACCCCTCGATCCCCGGATGGGAAGTCCGTGCCCCGATCAAATATCTCTGTGCTCTGTGGATCACTGTGCTCCCGGGCTGATATCTGACAGTCTGGGCCTAATCTTCTCCTAGCCCTAGACCTACGTCAGTGAGCGGCGGGTGGGCAGCACACGTTGCTCCTCAACCCAATATGCCTCTCAAAGACCGTCCTTAATACGTATAGCGCCCTGTGCAATACACGCACACAAGTCACAGGCAATGCAATAGTCGGGCACTAGACATATGCCCCGATCCTAAGCAGTATATCGACCACTACACAACAAGGAGGGAACGCCCTATAGAGTAGGTGCGCCCGCCCCTAATCACACCGAGGCCTCAGCTGGCCAGGCAGTACACAATGAGTATATAAAGTGAGGAAAACCCCTCCACTACCCAATATGGGCTGAGGGATCAAAAACCTCACGCTACACTACACAGCAGTCTTATACAGGATATTACAAGCTCCTAAACTAGAAAGCAAGTAAAATGATACCTCCAAAGGTCGCCCGACCTTTGGGAGCAGGTTGTACAAGATGTGGCTTAGTTGCTCCTCGCCGGAAAACCCTCTTTGGCTGCCGGTGAACTCCTCCACCAATCTGCCCAAGTGCTGTCCACGAAGCTCGAACCAAGTCCAATGCAAGGGGACTCCTTCCCCTTTGCTGCCGTGAGAGGGGGAACTCCTTCCCCCTTAGATCCGAGTAGGGTAGAACCCCTACAAGCTGCTGCCTCCTCTCCACACTCGCCCCACCAGCTGGTGGTCGCCACCCCTCAACTCAAGCAACCCAAGGTGGCCGGAAATAGGGATGGTGGTGGCCGGAAAAGCTGCTGCCGAGCTGCTGCTCTAGCTGAGCCGAAAGTGGGGATTCTCCTCCCACTTGGTGCTGCTCCTCTCCAAGACTCAGCCACCTGAAGGTAGCCGCACCTCTTGAGCTCAAGAGGCCTCCCTCTCGCCGGAGAAGGAAGTGGAAGGGCTGCTGCCGCCGGCTGCTCCACAAACAGGCCGAGAATGGAGCTGCTCTTCCTCTCGGTTTTCCCCTCCTCCAAGACCCAGCAACCAAGATGGATGCCGCACCCTTTGCTGCCCCAAAGGACCCTCAATCTCGCCGGAGATGATGGTGGAAGATGGCCGGAAAAGCTGATCGGAAATCGCCCCCAAATCACCCCCAAATGTGTGCAGCCGCCAAGCTCTAAGGTTCGGATCTTGTCCTGCCGATTAGGGTTGTCCCCCTAATCCAAAACGCCTCCAATGATCACTTACTCTCTCAGCCCTTTGATGTGCTTTGAGATTAGTGAAGGCATGAAGAGTATAAGAGAAATGCGCCCCTTCCCTTATCAGCGAATGACCCAAGCTCGGGTTGGCCATCCCATGCAACATAAGGTTTAGCACTTCTCCTAGGTCATGGGTTCGAGACTCACCCATGCCACATTTTTTTTTCTTTGCTTGTACACTCTTGTACAAGTCTATAAATTTTGCTAAGTGTCCCATGCTCCTCCATGGTCCATGCAAAACCTCTCAATCCATTTATTATTGTTTTTGCCCCCTTCTACATCAGGCCTCACCCTAAAATGAGGGTCTCTCCCTGCTCATAACCTCTATGAGTATGCAGAGGGGTCTGGGTGTGTACCCCGCACACCCAGGTCGTCACACTTGGTTAAATACAGTCTTGTGATCCCATGCAAGTATAAACTTGCAAGGTTCCACACACCTGCCCTCTCCACCAAGTTATAGGTCTAGGGTCTACTCAATATTTGCTTAGTGTCCTGTATCGTTTTCTTGTATTACTGCCTTTTTATCAATATATACACCGGTGGGGTGTTTGGGTGACTCATTTCACCGAGCATTTTACTCACCGTTCTGTGTAAATCTATTGTGCCTCTTGAATGCTGTGGTTACCCTCGAAATTACACATTGTTGCCTCGGGTTTTAGATTGATGCTTCCGCATATTGTGCGTACGTGCACACAAGATTAAGGCTTAACACTACTCCAAGTAGTGTGCCGCACGGACATTTGGCACCAAGCAAAGTTCGTCCGTGACAAGTGGTATCAGAGGCGTTTGTTGCCTTTGTGACAAGTCTCAAGATGTCTATGTACGAGGGAACCGATGTGGAAACATTAGTGGGCAACCCTCCCGTGTTGGATAGGGAGGAAAGACGAAGAAGGCACCGTGAACGCCAAGAAGCGCGTTTCACCGACATTGAAAGCCAACTAGATTTGGTCGATTCCAAACATGCTGGCTTGGCAGCGGAAATGGAGGGACACGAAGTAAATGCTCGTGAGTCCATCAGGTTTTTGAGGACTCAAATTGAGGAATTGAAGGCGCAGATAGCCGTCCTCACCATGGCAATGCATGCAGGAGGGGGGAATGTGCAACCCCAATGTGCACAAATGAGGGTTCCTGAACCCCAAAGTTATAATGGTACTCGAGACGCCAAAGAACTCGAGAACTTTTTGTTTGACATGGAACAATATTTCCTTGTCACAGGCACCGATTCGGAAGGTCTCAAGATTGCCACGGCAACATGGTATCTAACCGGTGACGCAAAGCTATGGTGGCGCACCAGAGTGCAAGATGGCACTGACACCATGAATAGTTGGGAGGAACTAAAACAGGCACTAAAGACCCAGTTCCGTCCCGAAAATATGGGATTGATGGTGAGGAAAAAGTTGTCGAACCTCCGTCACGTAGATGACATCCGTGATTATGTTAGGAAGTTCGCATCTATCTCCCTAGACATCAAGATGGCGGATGAGGAAAAGTTATTCTTCTTCATCGATGGCTTGCAACCGTGGGCGCAACAAGAGTTGCAAAGGAGGAATGTCCAAGATTTTGCTTCCGCACAAGCTGCAGCGGAGCAACTGACTGACTTCAAGCTCGTGGAAAGGAGCCGATCTTCACCTCCACAGCGACCCCATCAAGGAAATGGGAACAGTCAGAGGGACAATCATGGGAGTCCTTTGCACCGTAATGGGAATCGAGATAGGCGGAGTCCACCGCATAGTCCGCGGGATAACAGGACCCAGCATCAGAACAGATCCCAGCGACCCCAAAACGGTGACAACCAAAGAAGCCCACTGCACAACCGACCACACATATGTTATTTATGTGGCGGTAACCATCACATATATGATTGCAAACAGAGGAAGATGTTGAACGCAATGTTGGTTGAGAAGGCTTCAACCGACAAAAAGCATAAAGGGGTCGAATCCCGCTGCAGACGTGAATTGTTGGGGGTAACGGGGATCCAAACCGGGATTCGTGAGGTCGGAGGGACCTAGCCCGCTGGGCCTAGACCTGTTACGGGTGGGGTGACCTTAACAAAAAAGGCGCCTTTTTTGTTAGGGCCACCCCACCCGTAACAGGTCCAGGCCCAGCGGGCTAGGTCCCTCCGACCTCACGAATCCCGGTTTGGATCCCCAGACACGCATGGCTTGAACTTGAACACAAGACACGCATGCATACTGCAGTATTGGTGATGCCAACAACTGGGAGCTAGCTTGCATGCTCCAAATGCCGCTGGGTGCTGCCCTATTTCATTCCCCGCTGCCTCCGCCCAGACTCTGCTCCCGCACCCCACGCATTCGACGCCCCCAAGTAATGCTGCACGACAAGCACGGAAGCCGCCTCCGAGAAATCCGATGACACCAAGATGTCACCGAGGGGTCCGAGCTCCGGGAAATCCATGAATTCTATCATTCCTGACAGCAACGACTCGTCCTGCCCACTCGTCCTGCCGACGACATAGAAGGTGAATGTGCTATCCAGCGATTTGATCGCTGCCACTGTCTCCTCAGTGTTCCTCACATACTTCTCGGTGTAGAAGACGGACGGGACGCTCCCAAATCGGAGCAGGAAATCTCTCATGTACTTGTCGTCCAATTGCTGCTCCACCCTAGTCGAGCTCATGGCGGCAGCTACTGATTGGCCCTCGCGGTTTGCAAGGAACCGAACGACCGTGAGCTCGACCCCCGGTTGCCCAGCGAACTGGCTCGCATACATGAGCGACTCTCGATCATCGGGACCTCCGAAAAAGAGGATTGCCACGACATGTGCGAACCGGGATAATTGCCTCGCGTTCGTATCGCTGAGGCCACGGTCGACGAGGATCGCTACCGAGCAGGGAGGACCTTTGATGATGTCGTGGTTGATGGCGCGGACGTAAGGGTTGATCTCCTCCATTTCGCCGTCCACCTTGAGCAGCATGTGGAAGGGGAGCACGATGAGCGTCGCCAGATGGTCCTCCGCGATGCTGCAAATGTCCTTGGGCATGGACGAGTTGGTGGAGATCGAGGTGAGGCACTTGAGGTTGAAGTTCCTTGCTCCCTGCCCGTAATTTTCTAGCATGGAAACGATTTGTTCCGAGCCAGACCGCACACGGTCCGACGATGGCGCGGTGCTGCCGTCCTCGTCCGCCAAGGATCTGTCCTTGTGATTGGAATCGTGGATGATGAGCATGGGAGGGTTATTGCCGATGAGCTCCACGAGGTGGACGGCGTAGACGAAGAGCGAGGAGCGATTGGAGAGCTGGAGGAGGCTCATGATGGAAGGAACATTATGGATGGTGTGGATGCACGCCACTACCCGCAGCTCTGAGTCCGGCCTCAGCTGCAGCAGACTCCTTTGTTCGTACGTCATTGCGGCTCCGCGAGACCTCTTGTTGAGCGACCACACCCGCGAGCTCGCAATCATTGTCGTAGCCAAGGATCCAATTATCAAAATCGAGTATATCTTCTCGTTAAAGACCTGCATAAATTTACTAATTAATTGTACAGTCTACCACAGTCGAAGATGGAGGCGGGGGATAGTCAGCTTACATTTTCTTTCCTTGCTGTGTTGAGAATCATCATCTGCATCGGGCCCATGGTGCTCATGAAGACGCCGATCGATAGGCCTTGAGAACGAGACATGGAGCAGAAGGTAGAGGTGAGCATGCCGGCAGCCACCTTCGCCAGCGTTGCGACCACCATGACGCAGAGAAGCTGAGGGACGTAAAAAGATGGCTCGTTGGCATCTCGTGTCAGCATCGAGGTCATGTCGACGGTGCGGCTGATTCCCACAATCTGGAAAGGAATCATGAGGCCGACGACGAGGTAATCGAGTTGGTAGATCAAGGCCTTAGTGAGCGGCCCCCTGGGCACCACCAGTCCCATGATCAGGCCGCCAAACACGGGGTGGAAGCCGATCGTCTGCGAGCATAACCACGCGATCAGCACGAGGATAACGACCACGGCAGCGTGCTCGTGCTGCTCCAGCTCGCTCTCGGGCATGCTCCGCGCGATCCACATGAGTGCCTGCCGGATCAAGAACACGCAGACGCCCACGAAAGCGGCGCCGGAGACCGCCATCAGCAGGGGCGCCATCGCCTTGTCCGCCGGGCTGCTGAATCCGAAGCACACGGCGATGGCTAGCCACGCCTCCAGGTTACTCAGCAGCGCCGACGGCAGGATGACGGGGCCGATCTCCGCGTCCGGGATCTTGACCTCCTCGAGGAAGCGCGCGAGGACGGGGAAAGCGGTCGTGGAAAGGGTGAAGGCCAGGAGGATGACGAACTGGGTCTGCTCCACACTGGATGCCCTGAAGCTGCCGTCGGCCATGGGCGCGGGCAGTCCGAGTGCCACGGCGGCAATGATGGTGGCGAGCACAGGCAAGAGAATGCTGGCGGTGCCGATGGCGGCCACCTTCTTGCTCTCGACTTTGATCATGTTCACGTCGAGTTGGAGGGCCACGAAGAAGGTATACAGGGTCAGCCCTAAAGAGCCGACGAACTGGAGTAGGAGATGGTTGCTGAAGGGAAATAAAAAGCTATGCAGCGACGTCGTCACCGAGATGTTTTCCGTCGTCACGTCGTGGAAGGTTATCTTGCCAAGAACAGTCGGACCCAGCAGAATGGTGCATCCCTGCAGGTACGCAGACGTAAGGAAAAATTAACATCGCAGCAGAAAAAAACAAGTACGTATTGCTATGCACGCATTGATTAATACTAAGAATTAAGGCTGGAAAAAATACTTACAATGAGATCGGCGACGATAGAGGGAAAGCCGAGGGGCTTGACGGCGGCATTCACGGAGCGGTTGACGAGTAATATGCTAAAAAATTCCATGATAAACGATGGCATCACGTAGTTGGAGAGATCGTGGATGTCGAAGCTCCTGCGCACCCATTTGCTGCCCAATGAGATCCAAAGACTCGACGGGCACGCGGTGTCGTTCCCTCCCGACGAAGACATGTTGGCGGTGCACTCTAAGCTCAAAGAAGAGATTAATTGATCTGTGAGAGCGAATTACCGACTGTGAGTTGAGGCCAATCCTTCAAACAACAAGGCTTGATTCGTATACGACTGCAAGTGTAGAGAATATACTTGAAGAGGAACGAGGGTTTGGGTATCCATATATAGAAGAGGATGGCTAGTCATTAAATAACAAACTTCTTTCTTTAAGGTTGTTAGTTAAATATTTTTAGTTGTTCAACAACCAAGACATCCTAGTTTGGGATAACCTCCAAGCTGGTCAAAAAACAATTGACACTTTTGCAAATGAATGAGTATAATTGAAGCACAATAATTGGTATAGACATTAAGATTTTATACATACTATAAGATGTTATACTTAGTATATCAAAGGAAGGGATTTAACTTTGAAAGAAGACATTTAGACATTTTCCTCTTTGATTCCTAATTAAACATGATTAAATGGTTGAATGAATAAGCAAAGTAATGAATGCCTAGTTAATACCTACCTAAATTGCAAAATGACCTTACAAGAAAACTACAAACAAAAGCTATAAATGAAGAGATGATGTAGTAAGAAAATACCCATATTAGATTTCTTTCTTATTTTAAACCCATTTTTATCTAGAAATGGCATTATATGCTTCAAACTTGAGAACTCTAACTCTTCCTTTTTCTTTTCATAAATTAAGAAAATTATAATTGTGTAGGTTTGGTATAAAATATATCCTAAATGGCTAGTTGGATGGGAAATATTTTTTTACTATATTGCAGTGTTTTGAATTTCAATCTATACCACTCAATACATGCTAGTTTGAGAGGTATCTAGTTTTGTATTATGCTTTATTGGTATATCCGATATCAATCCTTTCATCTGTCGGTACGTATGATACGTACCAGTATGAGACTAGACGATTTAATATACATAATTGAAAATCAAAACCTTGCTTATATAGTAGTATAAATATAAATGTCTTGAGTCTGCACTGCAAATTATATAATTGATAAAATAAAATAAATTTTAGGCAGCCAATATATAGATATACTGGAAATACTACCCTTGTATAAATAGAAAGATGTAAACATTAAATTTCAAGTATATATGCTTTAAAGTGATTCTTTTTTAGCAACTAAATATTTTAAAAATAGCATCTCATAAATTAAAATTTAACACACGTTTGAAAGTAATAAATACAATTAGAAACTATTTTTTTTTACATAAAATCAAATATATTCTATTGTTTTTTTTGAAAAAAATAAGAATAATAAATTAAAATTTAGACAAGAATCGTAAAATTATTAAGAGAAGATCTCATGATTGAAATTAAGTTTAAAAATAACTCTACTAACTAATTAAATAATTTAAATATTGTATTACATACTTTACCTTTTTCTTTATCACATAATTATTATCTTCAAAGAAGAGTATAAGTTTTTTTTCTATCACAAAAAACTCATAAAAGGATATGAAATAAAGATGAATATATCATCCTAAAATCTAATAAATGAGCGTTTCATCCTTTTTTGAATACAAATATTTTTGAATAACTACACTACATGAGCTGCTTAGCCATAGATATCCAACTGATGGCTCATTTGTGGAACCTGTCTGTGCATGTGTAGGATGCAATCAGTGGCATTCCTCGTATGTATTGAACCTATTTAATCTCAATTAAAGGAAAATAGCTTGCTATATTCCCTAGCAAATTAACAACTATTGTTTGTACCTATTTTGATGGCAACATTAATTTAGATCGTCAAGTTGCATTCAAAAAGAAAATAATTTAAAATAATACTCTTTTTATAGATATGACAAATAAAAGTTTTAATATTTATATACCAAACAAAGTTATTATCCATGTAAGTATTTCTTTCCCAAGAGTCATGCGCATTTAATAATCACATCTCATGACCTCCATTTTGTTGTCATGTTCTTGTCAATGCGTCCCAAATGTACCATAATCTCAATATGCTCGAGACCTTGAAGTAAAATTTCCTTTTGTTCTTGATTGATCCTTAAGAAGGAATTGATAATTTCGAAATGTGAATATTCTTCCAACTTGTACCCCAAGTGTTATAAAATGTTGGTTTATATGAACATTTTGGATTAGAGTTTTCTAGTGACTAGCATAGGAAGTTTGAGATGGTCTCCCTGAGGTAATCTTTTCCACTCTTTCATCTTTGATCTTGTTTTCTTTTGTATCCTCTTGCATTAGTCTTTTATTATTGGTTACTTGTTTTATTTGTATGTATGTGTCATGCACCTTCATGTTCGAATGATCCAAAAGCATAATGTAATGTGTGTAAAAATTTCATGGAGTGCTTTTTCAGCATTTATTCTGTGGAAACAAAAAAAAATTGTTTTTCACCAATTTAATTGGCTTTTTTTCATCAATCTAGTGGTTGACAAGGGATAGGTTAGAGCATGAGATCTTCTTCACAGAGGTCATGAACAATAATGTTCATTGTCAGAAACTAAAAAAAAAAATTGATATTTGGGAATGGAATATGATCATAACCATCATGTTGCATGCCTTCAAATGATAGGAGAAAGAAGCATGCTGGAGCCCTCCAATCTGCAGGCCAAAGGAAAAGTGCTAGATTGATAGCTCTGGAAGAACATAAGAAAGGAAGGGCAGTGCTTGCAGTGGCATCTATGGATGTCTTACGACCTTCCAGAGATGCACAATTAATTAGTTCAAGGAAGCAAGGTAGAAAGAAGGGGGTTAGAATAGTTTACGAGGTAAATTATACATATATACACACATATGTCGTATGAACAAGCAATTGATTGCGAGCTTCACTAGTCTGGTTTTTTTTTTTTTTTTTTTCTAATGTTGCAGGGAAAAGCTGCCGAGGTAGCAAATCCAAGCAACGACGGTAACACTATTGTTTCTCCTATAAGCTTGATGAAATTTTTTATAGCAATGATTATCATTGTAATCTTATTTTATACAATTATAGAAGTACTTTAACAGGTAACATTTCTAACACTCCATCTGCATTACAAAAGCAGATCGATTACCAAATAGTCGAATACATTCTTGATATGCTTGAAGTGTAAGTTATATTGCACTCCGATGTGTACATGCATATATGCAGAAGAATTATTTACAGAGTTAATACAATCTAAAATTGGTGTTTTCCTATCAATGTTACAGAAAAGATACAAAAGAACTGTTCTCCATGCCAGATGAATTCCAGGTCTTCCATCTATGCCCTTCATCAATTGCATGTTGAACATATTTATTGGCTAGATCAAATTACGTTTCCCTTTCAGACTAGTGATTACTGTGAGAGGGTGAGCAGACCATGAGACTTTGCAACACTGAGGCAAAAGCATAAAGATGGAATGTATTCGACTTTGGAGCAGTTTGAGGTTCCACCTATTCCTCTGAGTCCTAAAAGCTTAACTTCTCTTCGTTCTATCTGAATATGCTAGTATCATCATGAAGTTTTTTCTATTTTCATTCTTGGATTCATTGCCACTGTAGGGTGATGTTTACATCGTATTTGTCACAGTCGAAAATGCACGCAAGAAAAAGACAAAATACGAACGTGCATAAAGCCAAAATAGCTGTCCCGCGGTTGACCTCAAGGTCTAGTTACCTTAAGAAAGATTGTAAAATTGGTATATCTTCTTCAACGCTGCAGAGCCTTCTTCAACATCGCATAAAAGGAACGAATTGAACTTTTGATGAGAATACTGCAAATACATCAAAAGAGAAAGAGAGAGAGAAAAGGAGAAAGAGTTCTTGTAGCTGACAATGAACAGCTTTCGCCATAGTAAAAAAAATATGGCAATAAATCTGAGTCTGGTTGTTCGACATTACTGCACCTTTGGTAAGAATACTGCAACCGAGGTTGGGACGCAATAAGAAGAATAAAAGAAGGAACAAACAAAGGAACATCTCATTATTGAACTTTTGGTGAGAATACTGCAATCGAGGAACAAAAGAAGGAACGAACAAAGAATATCTATATCGCCGACCTTCAATCTCAGATGACAGACTGGAGCGTCATAATTTGAAGTCAACCCTAATCGAATTCAAGTCTCAATCCGAGGTTCAAAAGATCCGGCATCATTGGACCCAGGTCCAATAAGGCCCAGACCTCTTCTCTTCACCCTTCTGCCAGCAAAGCCAAGTCATTCACAGCCAATTAAAGAAAAAAAACAAACGGCAGGATTTCAAAATTCAATATGTATCAGCATGCTGAATTTACCAAATCAAAAACTGCCAACCCAAAGTCGGAATCCCCAATTTCTTTTCAGAAGCAATCAAAATCGGAAGACAATAAATACTCACTAAATTCAAAAAAATCTGGGAGCATGTTGAGAATGGGTCTGCACTCGTCAAAAAAGGGGCTTCTTCCTTTCCTCCGATGCCGTGTTGATCTGCCAACGCCATCTCCGTCGCCTCTGTTTCGTCGCCTGAATACCGCCGACGTCATCTGAAGCGGACAACGCCAGCGAATTTGCCCCAGTCAGCTCCTCAGAAATCGCCGATGTCCTTTGCAGCAATCGCCCAACACCTCAAACATCCTGACGTCATCCTACCAGTGGTTGTCAATGTCCATCTCCCCCCACAATCGCTGCCGCCTCTCCATTAGAAGCTTGGTGGCGCCGTGACGTCGCAGTTATTGCCGCCTTCTGACAGAAATCACCGCTTCCCTCTTCTGATATGAGAGGACGCCTTTCCAGTCGAACTCGTCAGCCTCCTCATCAGGGCGCCCAGCCCTCTCCATCCCGCCATCAATCGCCAGAGCTCCGCCCCTTACGAAAGATGCCACCGCCAGAGCTCCGCTCCATAAGAACGGCGCCGCAATAAGCTAAAATCGCCGTCTCGAATGCCCTTTCCGCTAGCTGCCTCTGCTTCGACCTTCATCACCGCGGCTGGAAGCTCTCGCTGCCATCAAAATCGTCAGAGCTCCGCTCCGCCGCCCCTCTTTGCCGAGACGCGAATTGTTATAACCTCAATTTTTATAAATTTAATTTTAGAATTTTTATGATTTTTTAGAAAATTTTTCGGAATTTTAAAAGGGTTAAAAAGTTAAATTTTTAATCAAAACTTTGATTTTGCGCTCGCGGGGGATCGAACCCGCGTCGCGCCGCGCGCGATCGACGCCGTCTAACCAACGCATCGATTTGTGTTTTTAATATAATATCGGATTTGATATTTTTGTATTAGATTTAAATTTTGATTTTGGGGACCGAGTCAACTCGTCGTCTTCCCCGCGGATCTCGGCGATTTTCTCGCCGCCGCGTTCTCGCCGTATGGAACGCGTCTTGCCTCTATATTAGAGGGCTTTTGTTCGAATTGAGGAGTTTCGAAACCTAACCTGTCTTCAAGCCTCGAAGCACCGCCAGGAAGGAGAAATCGCGCTCGAACTAGTCGCCGGAGTTCTAGCGGTGCCGCCTCGTGTTCTAACCATCCAGCGCCTCCATCGACGGCGATCTCTGTGTTCTGGGCTACGATACATCGTCGTAGCAAGGTATGTAGGCTTCTGTGAAGTTTTCGTGAAGTTCTGTTGGGTTTGGTTGAGTTTTGAGTATCAATGGCGGCGGCGCCACCGTTGATACTTTCGTCTAATTCGAGAGCTTCGACCGGGCGTCGAAATCTCTTCGAAGTTCATCGAGGAGCTTCGTTTCGTTGTTATAAAGCTTCTGGAGAAATTTGGCGGCGATCCGATCTTCGACGCGTCCTCGGGAGCTCGCCGGCGCAAGCAGCGGACGCAAGTCCGGCGGCCTTGTGCGGCGGCGTTTGGGCGGCGCGAGCGAACTTCGGTTCGGTCCAAAATTTGGGTTTGAGCGGCGGTTTATTTGTAAATAAACCGGTCGCTGAGTTTTGAAATTGATTTGAACCGGACCGAGCGGTTCAATTCCAGTTGGGTCAGTACTTGAATTTCGACCGGTTCGACCCCGATGCGGTCGAATCCGGGCCGGTTCAGGTAGTCGTTGGAAAGGTAATTAAATTTCCTATCTAATGGTAGTCTGTATAGCTTTCGATGAGGTTTATATTTTGTGTAATTGAAGTTAGAAGTCTCGGTTTAACTTGGTTCAGGGTGAATTTGATCGGTTCAGTGCAATTCTGTCCGGTTCAGTGGGTTTTAGGTTCGGTTCATATGATCTGAGACTGGTTCTCTAGGTTTAGGGTTATGTTATACATGTTGGTAGTTTTGGTTTTCAAATTAGGATGTTTAATGATAGAGTTCATGTACAAATTCATATTACAGAGTGGTTAATCCAATAATCAGCTTGCATCGTGTGATAAACAATTATTGGCTTTTCAAAAGGACTCAGAGATAACATCGTTTGAGGTAGGAATCTTACCCTACTCCTTTTTTTACAGTGTCAATAATAGGATTTGCTACTTAATCCTTTTGTTTGATATGTGATGCCTATGATAGAATTAATTGACACTGATATCTGATTGCTTCGTCTGCTTGGTTTGTTTCTGAAATTCCTGTTGAACTCAATTATCTTGATTATTTGCTCATATTCTGTTTCTGTATGATTGGTTAACAAATCTGTTTGAGATATCTGATTTATTGGCTTATGAGCCTGGTTAAACAATTGTGTATCTGAGATATTGACACATAAGTATGTGAAACCGTTGTAAATCTGAGATGATAAAGTCGTGATATATTTTGACCGCTGACCTGGATGATTTATTCTCCAGTGGCCTGTTTATCTGAGTTATAGTTCTGATTATATCAGACTATCTGAGCTGTCGGTTAGGGCACCGCCAGTTGTCCTCGGGACAATACTACGGATGTCAGATGTTGGACGCAACATTCACCGGACTGTTTAGGACAGTCGTTCCATTGCATGAGCAACAGTGGAAACACTCTGAAAATGAGTGCGGCTCTTGATTGAGATTTGTTGGCCAGCTTGATGATTTGCACGACATTCCTATATTATTTGTATATCATTATTTCAGTTATTGTGTTATCCTGTTATTTGATTCCCTCACCATGTTTGTTGATTCCTATTTAGCATTTCTGCTAACTCCCTTTGTTTCTCTTCCAGGTACAGAGTTAGCTTCTGGGAGGGATAGAGTAGATAGCAGATACCAGCCGAGTTAAGATAGTTGTCTTTCGTATTTTATTCAGTTGATAATTTGGATAGTTGTATTCAGATATTGTGTTGATATTAAATTTGGATTTTTATTAAATAAAGGTTATGTGATTATTGTAGTTCTCTGGTTTCTATCAATATTGTTACTCCCTGGGGAACCCTGAGCTAGAAATAGCCGGCTTCCGCCAGGGCGTGACACGAATCGCCCAGTTTCCTTTCCCATCAATGGACTCCGACGATCTCGTTACTCCACCTTCCGATCTCCTCGCCGAAGGAAACGAAATCACATGGGAACTCTTCAATGTTATTGAGATAATAATAAAGTTTTAAAACAAAAAACGGTGATGATAAAAATTATATATATATATATATATATATATATATATATATGTTTAGCTGATTTAGTTACCTCGTTGGATAACTCCAACTTGGCCCAAGTCATGTCTAAACTTAGCATCGACTCCAAAATTGTTAAAACATTCTCAAATTAAGACACTGAAGACTCTTGCGCATTATGGTGGAATATTGTTTGGGAGATGCGTACGTCAACGTATAACGTCGGGGCGTAACTCCTCAATATGACTTTGCGTTCACTAAGGCCAAAATACCTTTTCCGAATATTTCTTCGAATTTAATTATCCAACACGCCGCAAGGCCGGATAATATTTCCCAAATTTAATTATCCAACAAGTCGTGAGACCGGATAATTTCCCAAATTTAATTATCCAACAAGTTGTGAGATCGGATAATTTTCCCAAATTTAATTATCCAACAAGTCGTGAGACCGGATAATTTCTCAAATTTAATTATCCAACAAGTCGTGAGACTGGATAATTTTCCAAATTTAATTATCCTACAAGCCGCGAGGCCGGGTAATTTTCCCAATTCAAACATCCAACACGCCGCCAAGGCCGGATGATCTTCCAAATTCTAATACCCAATATGCCTTAATACATTACGATGAAATATTGTTTGGGAGGTGCGTACGTCGATGTTTATCATCGGAGCGTAGTTCGTCAATATGAGATCGTGATGTCGAGGGTGGATATTATCCCAGATTCGAACATCTAATAAGTCGTCGCATTGCAAAACATTTGACAATCATGAAACTATCCAAACTGACAAACACTCTTTGCTTTCATTGCTCATGTATCATGTCAAGCCATGTATTTTTTTTTCATAGAATTGTCTGCCCTTGTATTTTATTTCATAATATAGATATCTTAATCAAAGGTTCCCTAATTTTAGAGGTAATTAACATTGAACGCTTGCACTCATTGGAACCCGGATCCCATTAAACAATAAGTCTTATTAATTTAAGGAGAATTTAATAAATGTCATATTACATTTCAACATGTAACACTTTTTGACCCCACACCGTCGCCGGAGTCGGGAGAGAGAGCCCCCGCTCTAACTCCGCCTGCTGCCCCCTGCGCACGAGAGAGCCCCCGCTCTCTTTTTTTCTCCACGCAGCCACGCCCCCGCATGTCCTCCACGTAGCATGGTCGAAGTGACGTTGACCAGGGCTGGGGCCCATATGAAAAGAATAGCCGTCACATTCTCCCCCGCTCAAAACTGTCGTCGCCCTCGACGACAGGCGAGTGGGTCTGACTAATCTAGGTCCACCCAAATCTAGGCCGCCAAAACCTAGTCATCCATCAGATCCACCCAATTGGGAAGCCAAAACCTGAGGAACAAAGCACATCCATCGGGTCCACCCAGTTGGGCCTCCAAAACCCGAGGAACAAAGCAGCAACAGAGCACGTCGCCCCCGACAATGCTCGACACAACCAGTAACACGCTTGGGAGTACCACGGACGCATGTCGCCCCCGACAATGCGCTGCGTATGTCGCCCCCGACAATGCGCTGCGTACGTCGCCCCCGACGAAACGCTACTCAACCAGATACGCCTGGGAGTACCGCGCTTGCTCGGGATCCGGATCCGTTGCCATGGGTTGACCCGCCCAAACCAATCACCAGAAACGCAATGGATACAGTCTCGTTGGACCGAGATACGCTCTGATACCTTCTGTCACAGCCCAAAATTCACGCAAGAAAAAGACAAAATACACGCGTGCAAAAATCCAAAATACCTGGCCCGCAGTTGACCTCGCTGGTCCATATTCCAACTTTGGTGGCAGACTTGCCACGCTGGACTGGGCTGGACTCCTCCACTCTGGGCCTCACATCTGGGCCGCTACGACGGATTGGACCGCAGGGATGATTGCCTCAGAGGACCCAGGCCTCAAACCTTGTCCTCGCTGACCCTCCCACCTTGAGGTCATCCCTGCAGGGCAAGCCCTTACCAGCCTGCCTTGCCCATACCTGATGAGATGTTGCCGAAGCCGATGTCAAACCCATTGTCGTCGCCAAAGTTGTCTCCACGCTCGTCGTCACCTGAGAGAGACAACCGCCTCTGAGAGAGAGGGGCCGCTGACCCCTTCTCTTTCGCTGCACCAGGGGAAGAGGGACCACCAGGAAGAGGGGCCGCCGCCCTCTCCTCCTCGCCGCACCGCTCCAGGAAGAGAGGGGCCACCGCCTCTTTTCTTCATCGCGCCGCACCAAGGAGAGGCCCCCACCTCTTCTGCTCGTCGCCGCCCAGGACCAGAGACAGGTCCCCGCACCAGAGAGAAAGGGGCCGCCGCCCCTTTTCCTTGCCACCGCATCAGAGAGAGAGCCCCCACTCTATTCTTCCGTCGCACGCCGCACCAGGAAGAAGCCACCATCACACATGCACGAGAGCCAGCCGAGAAGAGACCCGCCTCACTCTCGCCATCACCGGAGTCGGGAGAGAGAGCCCCCACTCTAACTCCGCCTGCTACCCCCTGCGCACAAGAGAGCCCCCGCTCTCTTTTTTTCTCCACGCAGCCACGCCCCCGCATGTCCTCCACGTAGCATGGTCAAAGTGACGTTGACCAGGGCTGGGGCCCATCTGAAAAGAATAGCCGTCACAGTATTTAAGCAGGCAATCTGTTATACCCGTGTCTTTTAACCACAGGGGTATACTTGTAAATAAATGAAAATCAAATAATCTAATTCTTATCTCTTTCATTCTCTCTCTTCTCTCCCGATTTCTATTTCTTTTCCTCGGCGCCTCTCGCGTTCCATGCCAACTTCGCCGCCATTCATGCTCTGGCCACCTCCTCCTCTCCTCCTTCGTCGGGTGACCCTTTCAGCAGCGTCTCTGCGATGTCTTCGTGCGTGTGTGCGCCGGCGACGTCTTCTCCTAGCCGGAGCTCGCCTGCGCCACCACAGGAGTCCGACGATCTTCTTGCTGCGGGGAAGTGCGATTCTGACCTAGAGCTTCATGCTTGTGGGGTTTTCCCCAATTTCCATAGCCGCCTGCTAGGTTTCGACGTTGCTTGTAGCAGCGCCGCCGCTTGCACTTGTGTCGTTTGCTGCCGATCGATCCGCCGTCCACCGTCTGTGACAGTAGCTCCACTAGTTTTGTTGCCAGCTCTACTGTTTGCAGCTACGCCGCTTGCCACCACCAGCTGTCGACCATGAGACTGCTCACTGCCAACGTTATTGTTGGACATAACTGCATCATTCGCTGCCGCCTCTTGTTGTTGCTGTTGTCGCCTGCTATCGTGCTATGATGCCTTCAGTCGCGTTGTCGTGCTGTCTTGCCGTTGTCAGATGTCATTGTTTCGGCATTGTTGTGCTGCTATGCCGTTGCATCGTCTGCAGTTATCTGCCGCCATTGGCCGCTGTCGCTGATTGTTGCTGTGCAGTACCACTTGTCGCCTATAGTTGTGCCATGCCAGCTGTTACTATGCTTTGCTGTCGTCGCGCTTGCGATGTCGCATAGCCTATTGTGTTGTCATCACCAACGACCTGTTTGGTGTGAGGCTTGTTTGGGGTGTAGCAGTTTAGTTACCCCAGTTGTTTCTCTGATTGTGGCTATTGTTGCAGGTATTGCTGCTGCCGTTCACCTGTGTTGTGAGTGCGAAGTTGGCCTTGACCAAGCACGAGCAACTTGTTGCTACTGAGCATTTATCAGGAGCGGATGATGTTGCCATGGTGTCTGCTAGCACCTTTACGTGCTGGGGGTGTACAAGTACTCGTCGTCGATCCCTGTTCAGTTGGAGGTTGCTATGTTGTGCTATTCCACTCCTGTGTCGTCATTGTTGGCTCGTCGAGGTGAGACAACACCTCCTTATTCTTATTGCATGTTCTTGATAGTATGGAGTTGTGCATGTACATACGTTTATTTTGGTATACATAGGTATATGTGTATATTAGCTCGAAATTAAATATCAGAATTAGGATATATTAGATATATCAGTTGATATGATAGTGATGTGAGTTTCTATGATATAGGGTGATATCAGTTGCGGTTGAGACAATAGGTTCTCAGGGCTGTGAGTTGTAGATATACAGGATGCTACTATGAGGTAGGTAGAAATCCTATCCTACTCTTTGCAATCATGGTATTAGTTGTATTATATAATGCAGTTGATAAATACCATGATATCTTGTAGTTCTATTGTTTGATTTTGATTCGGTATCCATTGCCCTTTGTGTGTTGTCCTTATTCATGCATATGGATGCTTGTGTGATGTTATTACATGGGTCACCTGGTAGTTACATTATTGATGATGATATTATTTATTATGGGCTATTGAGCCGTGGATCCATGTATTATATAGTGGTGATATTTGGCCCATAGGGCAGTTGTATGCTATGTCGTGCCACATTGTGATCTTTTCTGGCTGATCTTAGCCAGGGCTGGGCCTTATAGGCCAGCGGACCAGGGATTATACAAGATGTCGTTTCACGGCTATGGGGTCGGCCGGTAGGTTTCCAAGATGGAGTCCTTCGGGATTTTTCAGGTTTACCTGGGTGTTGGACGCAACACCTCCGAGCTGTCATTGAGGCAGTTGTTCCATCATGTGAGCAACGGTGGAAACACTCTGTATAAGAGTGCGGGCTCGTCATAGAGCATTATATGGTCACTGCTCTTGATTGCACGACGTATGTGTAGTTCTTATCTTTTGGTTGTTGTTTCTTATCATATTCGGTTACATTGTATTTTGATGGATTGTGTTATCACAGTTATTTTGATGCAGTATCATATCTGTTGATTCCTACTTAACTCTTTAAGCTAACTTCCTTTGTTGTTACCTCCAGGTAGCGAGTTTGTGTTGATGGCGATAGCTAGATATAGAGGCCTCCTGGACCATGTGGATGTTCTTGACATCCGTGTAGACAGATAGAGATATATTGGGCTCTGAGCTGAGAGTATCAGATGGGATTGATTTGATATTATTGCTAATATTTCGATTTGTGTTTTGATATTTTGATCGATCGGATTATTCTGATCTGGGTGTTAATATTTGTGCTCGATCAAATGTATTTGAGTTGGTTCTTGAGACCAATTTTATATATTGATGATTATTGATGTTTGATATACAGGTTTTGGTATTTTGAGCTGGATTGTTTATTCAGCTTTTACTGGGGAGATTTTGTCCAGTGGGCTAAATTGTCGTGCTTCACGAGTAATTTGCTAACCTTCGTTAGGTTAGTGCTCGTTTGGGGCGTGACACAATCACTTCGAACTCACCGGATTCCATCCCTTGCAGAGAGGTAAGGCTTCCATGAGTGTTTCCTTTCTATCATGCATATTAGTACCTCTTCCCACAAAAGTTGCTTACAGGAGTATCTTGTAAAGCCTTGTTGCTGCGAGCCCCTTGTACTTCGTAAATTATAGGAAGATCCCCTAAGCTCGCCTATCCGCAATAGATTTGAATAGTTTTATGTGATCAGCCATTGTGCTTGTTTAGCTTCAACCTAGATAACAATTTTTGAGTTCATCAACTAGAATTTTTTATAAATCTTCTTATTAATATGCTCGATTAGAAGCTTAGGGTCCCGGCAACCTCAACAATTTGGAAGGAATTGGTTTGAAAAAATCTCAATGCATGAATTTGCTCAAACATACACTCAATATCTTCATCTAAACCAAGAATTTCCATAGTCCTTTTATCCATATATCTAGTATTAACAATACGTCTAGAGTTCAATACATTGTACCAAGCTTCCAGTTTCCCATCACAGAAGATGATACCATAAGGGTTAGGAGGAGGTGCTGATGAAGCTGGCTTTTCCATTTGCTAGCAACTCTCTTGATTCTTGGTGCCATTGCAAGTTAGATTAACACAATGAAGAGCAGCAATCAACAGGTAAATGCAGATATCAAGAAGATAGAACACAAACAGAGCAACCCGTATAAGCCTTTCAAATACAACCACCACTCTGATGTTTCCAGTTAAAGTTACTGACAGAAATCGACTAGGGAAGGATCTTCTACCTCTTGTGAAGCTCTCAAGATCAGAGAATAGCGGTGACGGAGCTCCGGCGGAGGATTAAGGGCGTAGACCTTTTTGTTTTCATGACTTGATTATTTTATACCATCTTATGAAGTTATTTACTCTTGTTAGATTCAATTATTGTTGTATTTATCACATGATAATTACTGGCCATGATTCTCATGTCTTATATGTCTCAAGAAGTACTGAGAAGTGAATTGAGACATCGGATCTATAATATTTGGACAAGTCAATTTGAAAACGAGAGTAGTTCGAATTGACTTGAGGAATCTTTAGATTTATCAAGAGCTCATTGGGTTTATCTTGAGTTAATAACCACTAGAGTAGGGGATTAATTCAGATAAACACCAGATTGTACTACTGAGAAGGGGCAATCTGTACATGCGGATAAATCCCCTTCAACATAGTAAATCCTTCTTAAGACATCTTTAATTTTTATAAGTCATGAAGCATAGAGTGGTTAACCCGAAATCCTAAACTTTCCATAAATTGATTACAACCCAAGTTTGCCTATTTTCCCTTCTGTTTAGCAGTGATAAAGATCATTTTCTCTCAGATTAGTCTAACTAACGATCCTAAGTAAGAATCAGTACTTGGCCATTGGTCCATGTGAGATCGATATTTTATTACTTCGATTTGTTCGTGCACTTGCCAGGAAAAGGTGATACCACTATGCCTTTTGTAACTGACGCTCATCTACATTTTGTGTGTGTTTAAACAACATTCGATTTGGTTGTACCTTGATGTTCTTATACATGGTTGATGAATGCATGTTTTAGTGCTTTTGGATATTATCTGGATGTTATTTGGCACCATATGTTGGTGCATTGAGATGGTAAACTTTGGATTGTATAAACCCTAATATTCTAGATGTGTGTTGGTTGCTTGGTTAAAAATGTGGTATTTCTTAAGTAAGCTATTCCGTTGGACGTATTGATGTTTGAGATTTTGTGTGATATTTCTTCTTGGTAATGAATAAATTTTATTCTCTTGAGATTTCAAGTGTGCTTTGTGATTCATTCAAATATCAGTACTTGTGATAAGACATTTTCTTTTGAAAAGTTTATTTCTTTAATATAACTCATGTTATGTTTATTTTTCATGAATTAATGCTTGAAGTTTTATGGAATACATTATTTGATGAATAGATTTAGGGATGAAATGATCTTTCTCAAATAAAGTGAGTATACTGGTGCATGTGTTGAATTAACGTCGATTGATAAGCTTGATAGATGTTTCAACTATTATGTTATTTATTGGGAAGAAATAATACAAAACCCAAATAGATGACTCCCTTACTTGGCACTGCGTAACATTGGTAGTGGTACCGAAGTTATAGGTTGAAGTCAATAAAAAAGAGAGAGAGAGAGAGAGAGAAAGAAAGAGATGAGAGAATGACTCATTTACTTGGCACTGCGTAAAATTGGCAGTGGTACCAAAGTTAAAAGTTGAAGTTCAAATAAAAGTGTGTACCTACATGGGTACATACCAAATAAAAAAAAAGGGAGGGTTTTGGAGATCCTATTTCAGTAAATAAAAGCATAATAGATTTAAACTAAAAATTGAGTGAATTCTTGAGACAGAAATTCTATCTTTTGTACAGGTTGTAGAAGTTTATTTAACTAAGATCATAAATTCCATGAATTAAATTTTGAAGATAATGTGTTTGCATGAATACTTTATGCATTATGAAGTGGAAAATTTTTGCGAATGAGTATATTTTAGAAATTTATTTTTCATATAGAAGATTATCTTTTCATATATGGTATTATTCTTTAATTTATTTGCTTGAGGACAAGTAAAAGTTTAGGTCTATGAAGATTTGATGACATGTATTTATATAATATCTTTAGTACACTTTTACCATCAATTATCTCTCCTTTCTAACGTATTTTCATATATTTTGGCTTAAATCTCTTTGTTTGTTCAGAATCTTCACATTTCTTTACTTTTATCATATTTCAAGTGAAAATGACTACAAATTGATAGATTTTGATGAATCGAAGCACATGGATGAACCTTACAAGTCAAGACGAAGTTGTCCATGAAATTTCATGGAGATTGGAATTTGTTTAGAAAAATATGCCCCCCCCCCTCCTTGAAAATTTTCACGGCCGTATTTTGCAAACGTACAGAAGGAATTATGGTCACGCCCGTAATTTCCATCACGGCCATATCAAAGTTCAACAGAGTATTTCACGGCCGGGGGTGTAAAATAATTTACGGCCGTAAAATTATTGATGCATAAATATGGAATTTAACATAATGTTTTACGGCCGGGTGTGAAAGTGTTCTGTTCACGGCCGTAATTTTATTGGGCAGAAATTTCAGATTTCAACATAACGTTTCACGGCCGCCCGTGAAACTTTTTACGGCCGTATTTTCATCCGCCAGAATCGGATTTGACTTCTTTTCTCATCCGATTCAATCCGTTTTCGAACCAGATTTTGGGGGAAACCTAATACAAGGATGAAGAACTATTTAAGGAAGCTTTGGGCCGAGTTTGAGAACTTTTTTTTTGGTCAATTTTCGAGCGGAATTTGGAGGAGAGGCGAAAGCTAGGGCACAAGGTGGCGACTGGCGATTTCACAACGAAAAAGCTCTGATTTCAAGGATTGTTGGCGATGATCTTCATCAGGAAACATTGATCCTTGTCTTCCTTTGTTTTTTTCGTATTATAGCTAATTTGTAATCACAAACATGGAATTCTTAAATGTGAACATGCTTAACATGCGTAAACTTTTATTCAGGATTAAGGGCGTAGCCCTCTTTGTGTTCATGACTTGATTATTTTATACCATCTTATAAAGTTATTTAGTTTTGTTAGATTCATTTATTGTTGTATTAATCACATGATAATTACTGACTATGATTCTTATATCTTAGATGTCTAAAGAAGTACTGAGAAGTGAATTGAGACATCGGATCTATAATATTTGGACAAGTTGATTTGAACACGAGAGTAGTTCGAATTTACCTGAGGGATCTTCAGATTTATCAAGAGCCCATTGGGTTTATCTTTAGTTAATAACCACGAGAGTAGGGGATTAATTCAGATAAATACCGGATTGTACTACTGAGAATGGGCAATCTGTACATACGGATAAATCCCCTTCAACATAGTAAATCCTTCTTAAAACATCTTTAATTTTTATAAGTCATGAAGCATAGAGTGGTGAACCCGAAATCTTGAACTTTACATAAATTGATTACAACCCTAGTTTGCCTGTTTTCGCTTCTGTTTAGCAGTGATAAAGATCATTTTCTCTCAGATTAGTCTAGCTAACAATCCTAAATAAGAATCAGTACTGTCATTGGTCCCTATGAGATCAATATTTTATTACTTCGATTTATTTATGCACTCGTGGATCACACCAATTGACAATATCTTCCATATGACCATCTCTTTGCAATAGCATGCATACTAAAGAGTGCAGCGCTATAATCGCATGCATACTGCAGTATTGGTGATGCCAACAACTGGGAGCTAGCTTGCATGCTCCAAATGCCGCTGGTGCTGCCCTATTTCATTCCCCGCTGCCTCCGCCCAGACTCTGCTCCCGCACCCCACGCATTCGACGCCCCCAAGTAATGCTGCACGACAAGCACGGAAGCCGCCTCCGAGAAATCCGATGACACCAAGATGTCACCGAGGGGTCCGAGCTCCGGGAAATCCATGAATTCTATCATTCCTGACAGCAACGACTCGTCCTGCCCACTCGTCCTGCCGACGACATAGAAGGTGAATGTGCTATCCAGCGATTTGATCGCTGCCACTGTCTCCTCAGTGTTCCTCACATACTTCTCGGTGTAGAAGACGGACGGGACGCTCCCAAATCGGAGCAGGAAATCTCTCATGTACTTGTCGTCCAATTGCTGCTCCACCCTAGTCGAGCTCATGGCGGCAGCTACTGATTGGCCCTCGCGGTTTGCAAGGAACCGAACGACCGTGAGCTCGACCCCCGGTTGCCCAGCGAACTGGCTCGCATACATGAGCGACTCTCGATCATCGGGACCTCCGAAAAAGAGGACTGCCACGACATGTGCGAACCGGGATAATTGCCTCGCGTTCGTATCGCTGAGGCCACGGTCGACGAGGATCGCTACCGAGCAGGGAGGACCTTTGATGATGTCCTGGTTGATGGCGCGGACGTAAGGGTTGATCTCCTCCATTTCGCCGTCCACCTTGAGCAGCATGTGGAAGGGGAGCACGATGAGCGTCGCCAGATGGTCCTCCGCGATGCTGCAGATGTCCTTGGGCATGGACGAGTTGGTGGAGATCGAGGTGAGGCACTTGAGGTTGAAGTTCCTTGCTCCCTGCCCGTAATTTTCTAGCATGGAAACGATTTGTTCCGAGCCAGACCGCACACGGTCCGACGATGGCGCGGTGCTGCCGTCCTCGTCCGCCAAGGATCTGTCCTTGTGATTGGAATCGTGGATGATGAGCATGGGAGGGTTATTGCCGATGAGCTCCACGAGGTGGACGGCGTAGACGAAGAGCGAGGAGCGATTGGAGAGCTGGAGGAGGCTCATGATGGAAGGAACATTATGGATGGTGTGGATGCACGCCACTACCCGCAGCTCTGAGTCCGGCCTCAGCTGCAGCAGACTCCTTTGTTCGTACGTCATTGCGGCTCCGCGAGACCTCTTGTTGAGCGACCACACCCGCGAGCTCGCAATCATTGTCGTAGCCAAGGATCCAATTATCAAAATCGAGTATATCTTCTCGTTAAAGACCTGCATAAATTTACTAATTAATTGTACAGTCTACCACAGTCGAAGATGGAGGCGGGGGATAGTCAGCTTACATTTTCTTTCCTTGCTGTGTTGAGAATCATCATCTGCATCGGGCCCATGGTGCTCATGAAGACGCCGATCGATAGGCCTTGAGAACGAGACATGGAGCAGAAGGTAGAGGTGAGCATGCCGGCAGCCACCTTCGCCAGCGTTGCGACCACCATGACGCAGAGAAGCTGAGGGACGTAAAAAGATGGCTCGTTGGCATCTCGTGTCAGCATCGAGGTCATGTCGACGGTGCGGCTGATTCCCACAATCTGGAAAGGAATCATGAGGCCGACGACGAGGTAATCGAGTTGGTAGATCAAGGCCTTAGTGAGCGGCCCCCTGGGCACCACCAGTCCCATGATCAGGCCGCCAAACACGGGGTGGAAGCCGATCGTCTGCGAGCATAACCACGCGATCAGCACGAGGATAACGACCACGGCAGCGTGCTCGTGCTGCTCCAGCTCGCTCTCGGGCATGCTCCGCGCGATCCACATGAGTGCCTGCCGGATCAAGAACACGCAGACGCCCACGAAAGCGGCGCCGGAGACCGCCATCAGCAGGGGCGCCATCGCCTTGTCCGCCGGGCTGCTGAATCCGAAGCACACGGCGATGGCTAGCCACGCCTCCAGGTTACTCAGCAGCGCCGACGGCAGGATGACGGGGCCGATCTCCGCGTCCGGGATCTTGACCTCCTCGAGGAAGCGCGCGAGGACGGGGAAAGCGGTCGTGGAAAGGGTGAAGGCCAGAAGGATGACGAACTGGGTCTGCTCCACACTGGATGCCCTGAAGCTGCCGTCGGCCATGGGCGCGGGCAGTCCGAGTGCCACGGCGGCAATGATGGTGGCGAGCACAGGCAAGAGAATGCTGGCGGTGCCGATGGCGGCCACCTTCTTGCTCTCGACTTTGATCATGTTCACGTCGAGTTGGAGGGCCACGAAGAAGGTATACAGGGTCAGCCCTAAAGAGCCGACGAACTGGAGTAGGAGATGGTTGCTGAAGGGAAATAAAAAGCTATGCAGCGACGTCGTCACCGAGATGTTTTCCGTCGTCACGTCGTGGAAGGTTATCTTGCCAAGAACAGTCGGACCCAGCAGAATGGTGCATCCCTGCAGGTACGCAGACGTAAGGAAAAATTAACATCGCAGCAGAAAAAAACAAGTACGTATTGCTATGCACGCATTGATTAATACTAAGAATTAAGGCTGGAAAAAATACTTACAATGAGATCGGCGACGATAGAGGGAAAGCCGAGGGGCTTGACGGCGGCATTCACGGAGCGGTTGACGAGTAATATGCTAAAAAATTCCATGATGAACGATGGCATCACGTAGTTGGAGAGATCGTGGATGTCGAAGCTCCTGCGCACCCATTTGCTGCCCAATGAGATCCAAAGACTCGACGGGCACGCGGTGTCGTTCCCTCCCGACGAAGACATGTTGGCGGTGCACTCTAAGCTCAAAGAAGAGATTAATTGATCTGTGAGAGCGAATTACCGACTGTGAGTTGAGGCCAATCCTTCAAACAACAAGGCTTGATTCGTATACGACTGCAAGTGTAGAGAATATACTTGAAGAGGAACGAGGGTTTGGGTATCCATATATAGAAGAGGATGGCTAGTCATTAAATAACAAACTTCTTTCTTTAAGGTTGTTAGTTAAATATTTTTAGTTGTTCAACAACCAAGACATCCTAGTTTGGGATAACCTCCAAGCTGGTCAAAAAACAATTGACACTTTTGCAAATGAATGAGTATAATTGAAGCACAATAATTGGTATAGACATTAAGATTTTATACATACTATAAGATGTTATACTTAGTATATCAAAGGAAGGGATTTAACTTTGAAAGAAGACATTTAGACATTTTCCTCTTTGATTCCTAATTAAACATGATTAAATGGTTGAATGAATAAGCAAAGTAATGAATGCCTAGTTAATACCTACCTAAATTGCAAAATGACCTTACAAGAAAACTACAAACAAAAGCTATAAATGAAGAGATGATGTAGTAAGAAAATACCCATATTAGATTTCTTTCTTATTTTAAACCCATTTTTATCTAGAAATGGCATTATATGCTTCAAACTTGAGAACTCTAACTCTTCCTTTTTCTTTTCATAAATTAAGAAAATTATAATTGTGTAGGTTTGGTATAAAATATATCCTAAATGGCTAGTTGGATGGGAAATATTTTTTTACTATATTGCAGTGTTTTGAATTTCAATCTATACCACTCAATACATGCTAGTTTGAGAGGTATCTAGTTTTGTATTATGCTTTATTGGTATATCCGATATCAATCCTTTCATCTGTCGGTACGTATGATACGTACCAGTATGAGACTAGACGATTTAATATACATAATTGAAAATCAAAACCTTGCTTATATAGTAGTATAAATATAAATGTCTTGAGTCTGCACTGCAAATTATATAATTGATAAAATAAAATAAATTTTAGGCAGCCAATATATAGATATACTGGAAATACTACCCTTGTATAAATAGAAAGATGTAAACATTAAATTTCAAGTATATATGCTTTAAAGTGATTCTTTTTTAGCAACTAAATATTTTAAAAATAGCATCTCATAAATTAAAATTTAACACACGTTTGAAAGTAATAAATACAATTAGAAACTATTTTTTTTTACATAAAATCAAATATATTCTATTGTTTTTTTTGAAAAAATAAGAATAATAAATTAAAATTTAGACAAGAATCGTAAAATTATTAAGAGAAGATCTCATGATTGAAATTAAGTTTAAAAATAACTCTACTAACTAATTAAATAATTTAAATATTGTATTACATACTTTACCTTTTTCTTTATCACATAATTATTATCTTCAAAGAAGAGTATAAGTTTTTTTTCTATCACAAAAAACATATAAAAGGATATGAAATAAAGATGAATATATCATCCTAAAATCTAATAAATGAGCGTTTCATCCTTTTTTGAATACAAATATTTTTGAATAACTACACTACATGAGCTGCTTAGCCATAGATATCCAACTGATGGCTCATTTGTGGAACCTGTCTGTGCATGTGTAGGATGCAATCAGTGGCATTCCTCGTATGTATTGAACCTATTTAATCTCAATTAAAGGAAAATAGCTTGCTATATTCCCTAGCAAATTAACAACTATTGTTTGTACCTATTTTGATGGCAACATTAATTTAGATCGTCAAGTTGCATTCAAAAAGAAAATAATTTAAAATAATACTCTTTTTATAGATATGACAAATAAAAGTTTTAATATTTATATACCAAACAAAGTTATTATCCATGTAAGTATTTCTTTCCCAAGAGTCATGCGCATTTAATAATCACATCTCATGACCTCCATTTTGTTGTCATGTTCTTGTCAATGCGTCCCAAATGTACCATAATCTCAATATGCTCGAGACCTTGAAGTAAAATTTCCTTTTGTTCTTGATTGATCCTTAAGAAGGAATTGATAATTTCGAAATGTGAATATTCTTCCAACTTGTACCCCAAGTGTTATAAAATGTTGGTTTATATGAACATTTTGGATTAGAGTTTTCTAGTGACTAGCATAGGAAGTTTGAGATGGTCTCCCTGAGGTAATCTTTTCCACTCTTTCATCTTTGATCTTGTTTTCTTTTGTATCCTCTTGCATTAGTCTTTTATTATTGGTTACTTGTTTTATTTGTATGTATGTGTCATGCACCTTCATGTTCGAATGATCCAAAAGCATAATGTAATGTGTGTAAAAATTTCATGGAGTTCTTTTTCAGCATTTATTCTGTTGAAACAAAAAAAATTTGTTTTTCACCAATTTAATTGGCTTTTTTTCATCAATCTAGTGGTTGACAAGGGATAGGTTAGAGCATGAGATCTTCTTCACAGAGGTCATGAACAATAATGTTCATTGTCATAAACTAAAAAAAGAATTGATATTTGGGAATGGAATATGATCATAACCATCATGTTGCATGCCTTCAAATGATAGGAGAAAGAAGCATGCTGGAGCCCTCCAATCTGCAGGCCAAAGGAGAAGTGCTAGATTGATAGCTCTGGAAGAACATAAGAAAGGAAGGGCAGTGCTTGCAGTGGCATCTATGGATGTCTTACGACCTTCCAGAGATGCACAATTAATTAGTTCAAGGAAGCAAGGCAGAAAGAAGGGGGTTAGAATAGTTTACGAGGTAAATTATACATATATACACACATATGTCGTATGAACAAGCAATTGATTGCGAGCTTCACTAGTCTGGTTTTTTTTTTTTTTCTAAAGTTGCAGGGAAAAGCTGCCGAGGTAGCAAATCCAAGCAACGACGGTAACACTATTGTTTCTCCTATAAGCTTGATGAAATTTTTTATAGCAATGATTATCATTGTAATCTTATTTTATACAATTATAGAAGTACTTTAACAGGTAACATTTCTAACACTCCATCTGCATTACAAAAGCAGATCGATTACCATATAGTCGAATACATTCTTGATATGCATGAAGTGTAAGTTATATTGCACTCCGATGTGTACATGCATATATGTAGAAGAATTATTTACAGAGTTAATACAATCTAAAATTGGTGTTTTCCTATCAATGTTACAGAAAAGATACAAAAGAGCTGTTCTCCATGCCAGATGAATTCCAGGTCTTCCATCTATGCCCTTCATCAATTGCATGTTGAACACATTTATTGGCTAGATCAAATTATGTTTCCCTTTCATACTAGTGATTACTGTGAGAGGGTGAGCAGACCAGGAGACTTTGCAACACTAAGGCAAAAGCATAAAGATGGAATGTATTCTGACTTTGGAGCAGTTTGAGGTTCCACCTATTCCTCTGAGTCCTAAAAGCTTAACTTCTCTTCGTTCTATCTGAATATGCTAGTATCATCATGAAGTTTTTTCTGTTTTCATTCTTGGATTCATTGCCACTGTAGGGTGATGTTTACATCGTATTTGTCACAGTCGAAAATGCACGCAAGAAAAAGACAAAATACGAACGTGCATAAAGCCAAAATAGCTGTCCCGCGGTTGACCTCAAGGTCTAGTTACCTTAAGAAAGATTGTAAAATTGGTATATCTTCTTCAACGCTGCAGAGCCTTCTTCAACATCGCAGAAAAGGAACGAATTGAACTTTTGATGAGAATACTGCAAATACATCAAAAGAGAAAGAGAGAGAGAAAAGGAGAAAGAGTTCTTGTAGCTGACAATGAACAGCTTTCGCCATAGTAAAAAAAATATGGCAATAAATCTGAGTCTGGTTGTTCGACATTACTGCACCTTTGGTAAGAATACTGCAACCGAGGTTGGGACGCAATAAGAAGAATAAAAGAAGGAACAAACAAAGGAACATCTCATTATTGAACTTTTGGTGAGAATACTGCAATCGAGGAACAAAAGAAGGAACGAACAAAGAATATCTATATCGCCGACCTTCAATCTCAGATGACAGACTGGAGCGTCATAATTTGAAGTCAACCCTAATCGAATTCAAGTCTCAATCCGAGGTTCAAAAGATCCGGCATCATTGGACCCAGGTCCAATAAGGCCCAGACCTCTTCTCTTCACCCTTCTGCCAGCAAAGCCAAGTCATTCACAGCCAATTAAAGAAAAAAAACAAACGGCAGGATTTCAAAATTCAATATGTATCAGCATGCTGAATTTACCAAATCAAAAACTGCCAACCCAAAGTCGGAATCCCCAATTTCTTTTCAGAAGCAATCAAAATCGGAAGACAATAAATACTCACTAAATTCAAAAAAAATCTGGGAGCATGTTGAGAATGGGTCTGCACTCGTCAAAAAAGGGGCTTCTTCCTTTCCTCCGATGCCGTGTTGATCTGCCAACGCCATCTCCGTCGCCTCTGTTTCGTCGCCTGAATACCGCCGACGTCATCTGAAGCGGACAACGCCAGCGAATTTGCCCCAGTCAGCTCCTCAGAAATCGCCGATGTCCTTTGCAGCAATCGCCCAACACCTCAAACATCCTGACGTCATCCTACCAGTGGTTGTCAATGTTCATCTCCCCCCACAATCGCTGCCGCCTCTCCATTAGAAGCTTGGTGGCGCCGTGACGTCGCAGTTATTGCCGCCTTCTGACAGAAATCACCGCTTCCCTCTTCTGATATGAGAGGACGCCTTTCCAGTCGAACTCGTCAGCCTCCTCATCAGGGCGCCCAGCCCTCTCCATCCCGCCATCAATCGCCAGAGCTCTGCCCCTTACGAAAGATGCCACCGCCAGAGCTCCGCTCCATAAGAACGGCGCCGCAATAAGCTAAAATCGCCGTCTCGAATGCCCTTTCCGCTAGCTGCCTCTGCTTCGACCTTCATCACCGCGGCTGGAAGCTCTCGCTGCCATCAAAATCGCCAGAGCTCCGCTCCGCCGCCCCTCTTTGCCGAGACGCGAATCGCCCAGTTTCCTTTCCCATCAACGGACTCCGACGATCTCGTTACTCCACCTTCCGAACTCCTCGCCGAAGGAAACGAAATCACATGGGAACTCTTCAATGTCATTGAGATAATAATAAAGTTTTAAAACAAAAAACGGTGATGACAAAAAATAAAAAAACGGTGATGACAAAAAACGGCTGATTTAGTTACCTCGTTGGATAACTCCAACTTGGCCCAAGTCATGTCTAAACTTACCATCGACTCCAAAATTGTTAAAACATTCTCAAATTAAGACACTGAAGACTCTTGCGCATTATGGTGGAATATTGTTTGAAAGATGCGTACGTCAACGTATAACGTCGGGGCGTAACTCCTCAATATGACTTTGCGTTCACTAAGGCCAAAATACCTTTTCCGAATATTTCTTCGAATTTAATTATCCAACACGCCGCAAGACCGGATAATATTTCCCAAATTTAATTATCCAACAAGTCGTGAGACCAGATAATTTCCCAAATTTAATTATCCAACAAGTCGTGAGATCGGATAATTTTCCCAAATTTAATTATCCAACAAGTCGTGAGACCGGATAATTTCTCAAATTTAATTATCCAACAAGTCGTGAGACTGGATAATTTTCCAAATTTAATTATCCTACAAGCCGCGAGGCCGGGTAATTTTCCCAATTCAAACATCCAACACGCCGCCAAGGCCGGATGATCTTCCAAATTCTAATACCCAATATGCCTTAATACATTACGATGAAATATTGTTTGGGAGGTGCGTACGTCGATGTTTATCATCGGGGCGTAGTTCGTCAATATGAGATCGTGATGTCGAGGGCGGATATTATTCCAGATTCGAACATCTAATAAGTCGTCGCATGACAAAACATTTGACAATCATGAAACTATCCAAACTGACAAACACTCTTTGCTTTCATTGCTCATGTATCATGTCAAGCCATGTATTTTTTTTTTCATAGAATTGTCTGCCCTTGTATTTTATTTCAAAATATAGATCTCTTAATCAAAGGTTCCCTAATTTTAGGGGTAATTAACATTGAACGCTTGCGCTCATTGGAAGCCGGATCCCATTAAACAATAAGTCTTATTAATTTAAGGTGAATTTAATAAATGTCATATTACATTTTAACATGTAACACTTTTTGACCCCACACCGTCGCCGGAGTCGGGAGAGAGAGCCCCCGCTCTAACTCCGCCTGCTGCCCCCTGCGCACGAGGGAACCCCCGCTCTCTTGTTTTCTCCACGCAGCCACGCCCCCGCATGTCCTCCACGTAGCATGGTCGAAGTGACGTTGACCAGGGCTGGGGCCCATCTGAAAAGAATAGCTGTCACATTCTCCCCCGCTCAAAATTGTCGTCGCCCTCGACGACAGGCGAGTGGGTCTAACTGATCTAGGTCCACCCAAATCTAGGCCGCCAAAACCTAGTCATCCATCAGATCCACCCAATTAGGAAGCCAAAACCTGAGGAACAAAGCACATCCATCGGGTCCACCCAGTTGGGCCTCCAAAACCCGAGGAACAAAGCAGCAACAGAGCACGTCACCCCCGACAATGCTCGACACAACCAGTAACACACCTGGGAGTACCACGGACGCATGTCGCCCCCGACAATCCACTGCGTACGTCGCCCCCGACAATGCGCTGCGTACGTCGCCCCCGACGAAACGCTACTCCACCAGATACGCCTGGGAGTACCGCGCTTGCTCGGGATCCGGATCCGTTGCCATGGGTTGACCCGCCCAAACCAATCACCAGAAACGCAATGGATACAGTCCTGTTGGACCGAGATTCGCTCTGATACCTTCTGTCACAGCCCAAAATGCATGCAAGAAAAAGATAAAATACACGCGTGCAAAAAGCCAAAATACCTGGCCCGCAGTTGACCTCGCTGGTCCATATTCCAACTTTGGTGGCAGACTTGCCACGCTGGACTGGGCTGGACTCCTCCACTTCGGGCCTCACATCTGGGCCACTACGACGGATTGGACCGCAGGGATGATTGCCTCAGAGGACCCAGGCCTCAAACCTTGTCCTCGCTGACCCTCCCACCTTGAGGTCATCCCTGCGGGGCAAGCCCTTACCAGCCTGCCTTGCCCATACCTGATGAGGTGTTGCCGAAGCCGATGTCAAACCCATTGTCGTCGCCAAAGTTGTCTCCACGCTCGTCGTCACCTGAGAGAGACAACCGCCTCCGAGAAAGAGGGGCCGCTGACCCCTTCTCTATCGCTGCACCAGGGGAAGAGGGACCACCAGGAAGAGGGGCCGCTGCCCTCTCCTCCTCGCCGCACCGCTCCAGGAAGAGAGGGGCCACCGCCCTCTTTTCTTCATCGCGCCGCACCAAGGAGAGGCCCCCGCCTCTTCTGCTCGTCGCCGCCCTGGACCAGAGAGAGGTCCCCGCACCAGAGAGAAAGGGGCCGCCGCCCCTTTTCCTTGCCACCGCATCAGAGAGAGAGCCCCCACTCTATTCTTCCGTCGCACGCCGCACCAGGAAGAAGCCACCATCACACATGCACGAGAGCCAGCCGAGAAGAGACCCGCCTCACTCTCGCCATCACCGGAGTCGGGAGAGAGAGCCCCCACTCTAACTCCGCCTGCTACCCCCTGCGCACGAGAGAGCCCCCGCTCTCTTTTTTTCTCCACGCAGCCACGCCCCCGCATGTCCTCCACGTAGCATGGTCAAAGTGACGTTGACCAGGGCTGGGGCCCATCTGAAAAGAATAGCCGTCCCAGTATTTAACCAGGCAATCTGTTATACCCGTGTCTTTTAACCACAGGGGTATACTTGTAAATAAATAAAAATCAAATAATCTAATTCTTATCTCTTTCATTCTCTCTCTGCTCTCTCGATTTCTATTTCTTTTTCTCGGCGCCTCTCGCGTTCCATGCCAACTTCGCCGCCATTCATGCTCTGGCCACCTCCTCCTCTCCTGCTTCGTCGGGTGAGGTCGGGTGACCCTTTCAGCAGCGTCTCTGCGATGTCTTCGTGCGTGTGTGCGCCGGCGACGTCTTCTCCTAGCCGGAGCTCGCCTGCGCCACCACAGGAGTCCGACGATCTTCTTGCTGCGGGGAAGTGCAATTAAGACCTAGAGCTTCATGCTTGTGGGGTTTTCCCCAATTTCCATAGCCGCCTGCTAGGTTTCGACGTTGCTTGTAGCAGCGCCGCCGCTTGCACTTGTGTCGTTTGCTGCCAATCGATCCGCCGTCCACCGTCTATGCTAGTAGCTCCACTAGTTTTGTTGCCAGCTCTACTGTTTGCAGCTACGCCACTTGCCACCACCAGCTGTCGACCATGAGACTGCTCACTGCCAACGTTATTGTTGGACATAACTGCATCATTCGCTGCCGCCTCTTGTTGTTGCTGTTGTCTCCTGCTATCGTGCAATGATGCCTTCAGTCGCGTTGTCGTGCTGTCTTGCCGTTGTCAGCTGTCATTGTTTCGGCATTGTTGTGCTGCTATGCCGTTGCATCGTCTATAGTTATCTGCCGCCATTGGCCACTGTCGCTGATTGTTGCTGTGCAGTACCACTTGTCGCCTGTAGTTGTGCCATGCCAGCTGTTACTATGCTTTGCTGCGCTGTCGCATAGCCTATTGTGTTGTCATCACCAACGACCTGTTTGGTGTGAGGCTTGTTTGGGGTGTAGCAGTTTAGTTACCCCAGTTGTTTCTCTGATTGTGGCTATTGTTGCAGGTATTGCTGCTGCCGTTCACCTGTGTTGTGAGTGCGAAGTTGACCTTGACCAAGCACGGGCAACTTGTTGCTACTGAGCATTATCAGGAGCGGATGATGTTGCCATGGTGTCTGCTGGCACCTTTACGTGCTGGGGGTGTACGTGTACTCGTCGTCGATCCCTGTTCAGTTGGAGGTTGCTATGTTGTGCTATTCCACTCCTGTGTCGTCATTGTTGGCTCGTCGAGGTGAGACAACACCTCCTTATTCTTATTGCATGTTCTTGATAGTATGGAGTTGTGCATGTACATACGTTTATTTTGGTATACATAGGTATATGTGTATATTAGCTCGGAATTAAATATTAGAATTAGGAGATATTAGATATATCAGTTGATATGATAGTGATGTGAGTTTCTATGATATAGGGTGATATCAGTTGCGGTTGAGAGAATAGGTTCTTAGGGCTGTGAGTTGCAGATATACTGGACGATACTATGAGGTAGGTAGAAATCCTATCCTACTCTTTGCAATCATGGTATTAGTTGTATTATATAATGCAGTTGATAAATACCATGATATCTTGTAGTTCTATTGTTTGATTTTGATTCGGTATCCATTGCCCTTTGTGTGTTGTCCTTATTCATGCATATGGATGCTTGTGTGATGTTATTACATGGGTCACCTGGTAGTTACATTATTGATGATGACATTATTTATTATGGGCTATTGAGCCGTGGATCCATGTATTATATAGTGGTGATATTTGGCCCATCGGGCAGTTGTATGCTATGTCGTGCCACATTGTGATCTTTTCTGGCTGATCTTAGCCAGGGCTGGGCCTTATAGGCCAGCGGACCAGGGATTATACAAGATGTTATTTCACGGCTATGGGGTCGGCCGGTAGGTTTCCAAGATGGAGTCCTTCGGGATTTTTCAGGTTTACCTGGGTGTTGAATGCAACACCTCCGAGCTGTCATTGAGGCAGTTGTTTCATCATGTGAGCAACGGTGGAAACACTCTGTATAAGAGTGCGGGCTCGTCATAGAGCATTATATGGTCACTGTTCTTGATTGCACGACGTATGTGTAGTTCTTATCTTTTGGTTGTTGTTTCTTATCATATTCGGTTACATTGTATTTTGATGGATTGTGTTATCACAGTTATTTTGATGCAGTATCATATCTGTTGATTCCTACTTAGCTCTTTAAGCTAACTTTCTTTGTTGTTACCTCCAGGTAGCGAGTTTGTGTTGATGGAGATAGCTAGATATATAGGCCTCCTGGACCATGTGGATGTTCTTGACATCCATGTAGACAGATAGAGATATATTGGGCTCTGAGCTGAGAGTATCAGATGGGATTGATTTGATATTATTGCTGATATTTCGATTTGTGTTTTGATATTTTGATCGATCGGATTATTCTGATCTGGGTGTTAATATTTGTGCTCGATCAAATGTATTTGAGTTGGTTCTTGAGACCAATTTTATATATTGATGATTATTGATGTTTGATATACAGGTTTTGGTATTTTGAGCTGGATTGTTTATTCAGCTTTTACTGGGGAGATTTTGTCCAGTGGGCTAAATTGTCGTGCTTCACGAGTAATTTGCTAACCTTCGTTAGGTTAGTGCTCGTTTGGGGCGTGACACAATCACTTCGAACTCACCGGATTCCATCCCTTGCAGAGAGGTAAGGCTTCCATGAGTGTTTCCTTTCTATCATGCATATTAGTACCTCTTCCCACAAAAGTTGCTTACAGGAGTATCTTGTAAAGCCTTGTTGCTGCGAGCCCCTTGTACTTCGTAAATTATAGGAAGATCCCCTAAGCTCGCCTATCCGCAATAGATTTGAATAGTTTTATGTGATCAGCCATTGTGCTTGTTTAGCTTCAACCTAGATAACAATTTTTGAGTTCATCAACTAGAATTTTTTATAAATCTTCTTATTAATATGCTCGATTAGAAGCTTAGGGTCCCGGCAACCTCAACAATTTGGAAGGAATTGGTTTGAAAAAATCTCAATGCATGAATTTGCTCAAACATACACTCAATATCTTCATCTAAACCAAGAATTTCCATAGTCCTTTTATCCATATATCTAGTATTAACAATACGTCTAGAGTTCAATACATTGTACCTAGCTTCCTGTTTCCCATCACAGAAGATGATACCGTAAGGGTTAGGAGGAGGTGCTGATGAAGCTGGCTTTTCCATTTGCTAGCAACTCTCTTGATTCTTGGTGCCATTGCAAGTTAGATTAACACAATGAAGAGCAGCAATCAACAGGTAAATGCAGATATCAAGAAGATAGAACACAAACAGAGCAACCCGTATAAGCCTTTCAAATACAACCACCACTCTGATGTTTCCAGTTAAAGTTACTGACAGAAATCGACTAGGGAAGGATCTTCTACCTCTTGTGAAGCTCTCAAGATCAGAGAATAGCGGTGACGGAGCTCCGGCGGAGGATTAAGGGCGTAGACCTTTTTGTTTTCATGACTTGATTATTTTATACCATCTTATGAAGTTATTTACTCTTGTTAGATTCAATTATTGTTGTATTAATCACATGATAATTACTGGCCATGATTCTCATGTCTTATATGTCTCAAGAAGTACTGAGAAGTGAATTGAGACATCGGATCTATAATATTTGGACAAGTCGATTTGAAAATGAGAGTAGTTCGAATTGACTTGAGGAATCTTTAGATTTATCAAGAGCTCATTGGGTTTATCTTGAGTTAATAACCACTAGAGTAGGGGATTAATTCAGATAAACACCAGATTGTACTACTGAGAATGGGCAATCTGTACATGCGGATAAATCCCCTTCAACATAGTAAATCCTTCTTAAGACATCTTTAATTTTTATAAGTCATGAAGCATAGAGTGGTTAACCCGAAATCCTAAACTTTCCATAAATTGATTACAACCCAAGTTTGCCTATTTTCCCTTCTGTTTAGCAGTGATAAAGATCATTTTCTCTCAGATTAGTCTAACTAACGATCCTAAGTAAGAATCAATACTTGGCCATTGGTCCATGTGGGATCGATATTTTATTACTTCGATTTGTTCGTGCACTTGCCAGGAAAAGGTGATACCACTATGCCTTTTGCAACTGACGCTCATCTACATTTTGTGTGTGTTTAAACAACATTCGATTTGGTTGTACCCTGATGTTCTTATACATGGTTGATGAATGCATGTTTTAGTGCTTTTGGATATTATCTGGATGTTATTTGGCACCATATGTTGGTGCATTGAGATGGTAAACTTTGGATTGTATAAACCCTAATATTCTAGATGTGTGTTGGTTGCTTGGTTAAAAATGTGGTATTTCTTAAGTAAGCTATTCCATTGGACGTATTGATGTTTGAGATTTTGTGTGATATTTCTTCTTGGTAATGAATAAATGTTATTCTCTTGAGATTTCAAGTGTGCTTTGTGATTCATTCAAATATCAGTACTTGTGATAAGTCAATTTCTTTTGAAAAGTTTATTTCTTTAATATAACTCATGTTATGTTTATTTTTCATGAATTAATGCTTGAAGTTTTATGGAATACATTATTTGATGAATAGATTTAGGGATGAAATGATCTTTCTCAAATAAAGTGAGTATACTGGTGCATGTGTTGAATTAACGTCGATTGATAAGCTTGATAGATGTTTCAACTATTATGTTATTTGTTGGGAAGAAATAATACAAAACCCAAATAGATGACTCCCTTACTTGGCACTGCGTAACATTGGTAGTGGTACCGAAGTTATAGGTTGAAGTCAATAAAAAAGAGAGAGAGAGAGAGAGAGAGAGAGAGAGAAAGAAAGAGATGAGAGAATGACTCATTTACTTGGCACTGCGTAAAATTGGCAGTGGTACCAAAGTTAAAAGTTGAAGTTCAAATAAAAGTGTGTACCTACATGGGTACATACCAAATAAAAAAAAGGGAGGGTTTTGGAGATCCTATTTCAGTAAATAAAAGCATAATAGATTTAAACTAAAACTTGAGTGAATTCTTGAGACAGAAATTCTATCTTTTGTACAGGTTGTAGAAGTTTATTTAACTAAGATCATAAATTCCATGAATTAAATTTTGAAGATAATGTGTTTGCATGAATACTTTATGCATTATGAAGTGGAAAATTTTTGCGAATGAGTATATTTTAGAAATTTATTTTTCATATAGAAGATTATCTTTTCATATCTGGTATTATTCTTTAATTTATTTGCTTGAGGACAAGTAAAAATTTAGGTCTATGGAGATTTGATGACATGTATTTATATAATATCTTTAGTACACTTTTACCATCAATTATCTCTCCTTTCTAACGTATTTTCATATATTTTGGCTTAAATCTCTTTGTTTGTTCGGAATCTTCACATTTCTTTACTTATATCATATTTCAAGTGAAAATGACTACAAATTGATAGATTTTGATGAATCGAAACACATGGATGAACCTTATAAGTCAAGACGAAGTTGTCCATGAAATTTCATGGAGATTGGAATTTGTTTAGCAAAATATGCCCCCCCCCCTCCTTGAAAATTTTCACGGCCGTATTTTGCAAACGTACAGAAGGAATTATGGTCACGCCCGTAATTTCCATCACGGCCATATCAAAGTTCAACAGAGTATTTCACGGCCGGGGGTGTAAAATAATTTACGGCCGTAAAATTATTGATGCATAAATATGGAATTTAACATAATGTTTTACGGCCGGGTGTGAAAGTGTTCTGTTCACGGCCATAATTTTATTGGGCAGAAATTTCAGATTTCAACAGAACGTTTCACGGCCGCCCGTGAAACTTTTTACGGCCGTATTTTCATCCGCCAGAATCGGATTTGACTTCGTTTCTCGTCCGATTCGATCCGTTTTTGAACCAGATTTTGGGGGAAACCTAATACAAGGATGAAGAACTATTTAAGGAAGCTTTGGGCCGAGTTTGAGAGCTTTTTTTTTGTTCAATTTTCGAGCGGAATTTGGAGGAGAGGCGAAAGCTAGGGCACAAGGTGGCGACTGGCGATTTCACAACGAAAAAGCTCTGATTTCAAGGATTGTTGGCGACGATCTTCATCAGGAAACATTGATCCTTGTCTTCCTTTGTTTTTTTCGTATTATAGCTAATTTGTAATCACAAACATGGAATTCTTAAATGTGAATATGCTTAACATGCCAGCGTAAACTTTTATTCAGGATTAAGGGCGTTGCCCTCTTTGTTTTCATGACTTGATTATTTTATACCATCTTATAAAGTTATTTAGTTTTGTTAGATTCATTTATTGTTGTATTAATCACATGATAATTACTGACTATGATTCTTATATCTTAGATGTCTAAAGAAGTACTGAGAAGTGAATTGAGACATCGGATCTATAATATTTGGACAAGTTGATTTGAACACGAGAGTAGTTCGAATTTACCTGAGGGATCTTCAGATTTATTAAGAGCCCATTGGGTTTATCTTTAGTTAATAACCACGAGAGTAGGGGATTAATTCAGATAAACACCGGATTGTACTACTGAGAATGGGCAATCTGTACATACGGATAAATCCCCTTCAACATAGTAAATCCTTCTTAAAACATCTTTAATTTTTATAAGTCATGAAGCATAGAGTGGTGAACCCGAAATCTTGAACTTTACATAAATTGATTACAACCCTAGTTTGCCTGTTTTCGCTTCTGTTTAGCAGTGATAAAGATCATTTTCTCTCAGATTAGTCTAGCTAACAATCCTAAATAAGAATCAGTACTGTCATTGGTCCCTATGAGATCGATATTTTATTACTTCGATTTATTTATGCACTTGTGGATCACACCAATTGACAATATCTTCCATATGACCATCTCTTTGCAATAGCATGCATACTAAAGAGTGCAGCGCTATAATCGCATGCATACTGCAGTATTGGTGATGCCAACAACTGGGAGCTAGCTTGCATGCTCCAAATGCCGCTGGTGCTGCCCTATTTCATTCCCCGCTGCCTCCGCCCAGACTCTGCTCCCGCACCCCACGCATTCGACGCCCCCAAGTAATGCTGCACGACAAGCACGGAAGCCGCCTCCGAGAAATCCGATGACACCAAGATGTCACCGAGGGGTCCGAGCTCCGGGAAATCCATGAATTCTATCATTCCTGACAGCAACGACTCGTCCTGCCCACTCGTCCTGCCGACGACATAGAAGGTGAATGTGCTATCCAGCGATTTGATCGCTGCCACTGTCTCCTCAGTGTTCCTCACATACTTCTCGGTGTAGAAGACGGACGGGACGCTCCCAAATCGGAGCAGGAAATCTCTCATGTACTTGTCGTCCAATTGCTGCTCCACCCTAGTCGAGCTCATGGCGGCAGCTACTGATTGGCCCTCGCGGTTTGCAAGGAACCGAACGACCGTGAGCTCGACCCCCGGTTGCCCAGCGAACTGGCTCGCATACATGAGCGACTCTCGATCATCGGGACCTCCGAAAAAGAGGACTGCCACGACATGTGCGAACCGGGATAATTGCCTCGCGTTCGTATCGCTGAGGCCACGGTCGACGAGGATCGCTACCGAGCAGGGAGGACCTTTGATGATGTCGTGGTTGATGGCGCGGACGTAAGGGTTGATCTCCTCCATTTCGCCGTCCACCTTGAGCAGCATGTGGAAGGGGAGCACGATGAGCGTCGCCAGATGGTCCTCCGCGATGCTGCAGATGTCCTTGGGCATGGACGAGTTGGTGGAGATCGAGGTGAGGCACTTGAGGTTGAAGTTCCTTGTTCCCTGCCCGTAATTTTCTATCATGGAAACGATTTGTTCCGAGCCAGACCGCACACGGTCCGACGATGGCGCGGTGCTGCCGTCCTCGTCCGCCAAGGATCTGTCCTTGTGATTGGAATCGTGGATGATGAGCATGGGAGGGTTATTGCCGATGAGCTCCACGAGGTGGACGGCGTAGACGAAGAGCGAGGAGCGATTGGAGAGCTGGAGGAGGCTCATGATGGAAGGAACATTATGGATGGTGTGGATGCACGCCACTACCCGCAGCTCTGAGTCCGGCCTCAGCTGCAGCAGACTCCTTTGTTCGTACGTCATTGCGGCTCCGCGAGACCTCTTGTTGAGCGACCACACCCGCGAGCTCGCAATCATTGTCGTAGCCAAGGATCCAATTATCAAAATCGAGTATATCTTCTCGTTAAAGACCTGCATAAATTTACTAATTAATTGTACAGTCTACCACAGTCGAAGATGGAGGCGGGGGATAGTCAGCTTACATTTTCTTTCCTTGCTGTGTTGAGAATCATCATCTGCATCGGGCCCATGGTGCTCATGAAGACGCCGATCGATAGGCCTTGAGAACGAGACATGGAGCAGAAGGTAGAGGTGAGCATGCCGGCAGCCACCTTCGCCAGCGTTGCGACCACCATGACGCAGAGAAGCTGAGGGACGTAAAAAGATGGCTCGTTGGCATCTCGTGTCAGCATCGAGGTCATGTCGACGGTGCGGCTGATTCCCACAATCTGGAAAGGAATCATGAGGCCGACGACGAGGTAATCGAGTTGGTAGATCAAGGCCTTAGTGAGCGGCCCCCTGGGCACCACCAGTCCCATGATCAGGCCGCCAAACACGGGGTGGAAGCCGATCGTCTGCGAGCATAACCACGCGATCAGCACGAGGATAACGACCACGGCAGCGTGCTCGTGCTGCTCCAGCTCGCTCTCGGGCATGCTCCGCGCGATCCACATGAGTGCCTGCCGGATCAAGAACACGCAGACGCCCACGAAAGCGGCGCCGGAGACCGCCATCAGCAGGGGCGCCATCGCCTTGTCCGCCGGGCTGCTGAATCCGAAGCACACGGCGATGGCTAGCCACGCCTCCAGGTTACTCAGCAGCGCCGACGGCAGGATGACGGGGCCGATCTCCGCGTCCGGGATCTTGACCTCCTCGAGGAAGCGCGCGAGGACGGGGAAAGCGGTCGTGGAAAGGGTGAAGGCCAGGAGGATGACGAACTGGGTCTGCTCCACACTGGATGCCCTGAAGCTGCCGTCGGCCATGGGCGCGGGCAGTCCGAGTGCCACGGCGGCAATGATGGTGGCGAGCACAGGCAAGAGAATGCTGGCGGTGCCGATGGCGGCCACCTTCTTGCTCTCGACTTTGATCATGTTCACGTCGAGTTGGAGGGCCACGAAGAAGGTATACAGGGTCAGCCCTAAAGAGCCGACGAACTGGAGTAGGAGATGGTTGCTGAAGGGAAATAAAAAGCTATGCAGCGACGTCGTCACCGAGATGTTTTCCGTCGTCACGTCGTGGAAGGTTATCTTGCCAAGAACAGTCGGACCCAGCAGAATGGTGCATCCCTGCAGGTACGCAGACGTAAGGAAAAATTAACATCGCAGCAGAAAAAAACAAGTACGTATTGCTATGCACGCATTGATTAATACTAAGAATTAAGGCTGGAAAAAATACTTACAATGAGATCGGCGACGATAGAGGGAAAGCCGAGGGGCTTGACGGCGGCATTCACGGAGCGGTTGACGAGTAATATGCTAAAAAATTCCATGATAAACGATGGCATCACGTAGTTGGAGAGATCGTGGATGTCGAAGCTCCTGCGCACCCATTTGCTGCCCAATGAGATCCAAAGACTCGACGGGCACGCGGTGTCGTTCCCTCCCGACGAAGACATGTTGGCGGTGCACTCTAAGCTCAAAGAAGAGATTAATTGATCTGTGAGAGCGAATTACCGACTGTGAGTTGAGGCCAATCCTTCAAACAACAAGGCTTGATTCGTATACGACTGCAAGTGTAGAGAATATACTTGAAGAGGAACGAGGGTTTGGGTATCCATATATAGAAGAGGATGGCTAGTCATTAAATAACAAACTTCTTTCTTTAAGGTTGTTAGTTAAATATTTTTAGTTGTTCAACAACCAAGACATCCTAGTTTGGGATAACCTCCAAGCTGGTCAAAAAACAATTGACACTTTTGCAAATGAATGAGTATAATTGAAGCACAATAATTGGTATAGACATTAAGATTTTATACATACTATAAGATGTTATACTTAGTATATCAAAGGAAGGGATTTAACTTTGAAAGAAGACATTTAGACATTTTCCTCTTTGATTCCTAATTAAACATGATTAAATGGTTGAATGAATAAGCAAAGTAATGAATGCCTAGTTAATACCTACCTAAATTGCAAAATGACCTTACAAGAAAACTACAAACAAAAGCTATAAATGAAGAGATGATGTAGTAAGAAAATACCCATATTAGATTTCTTTCTTATTTTAAACCCATTTTTATCTAGAAATGGCATTATATGCTTCAAACTTGAGAACTCTAACTCTTCCTTTTTCTTTTCATAAATTAAGAAAATTATAATTGTGTAGGTTTGGTATAAAATATATCCTAAATGGCTAGTTGGATGGGAAATATTTTTTTACTATATTGCAGTGTTTTGAATTTCAATCTATACCACTCAATACATGCTAGTTTGAGAGGTATCTAGTTCTGTATTATGCTTTATTGGTATATCCGATATCAATCCTTTCATCTGTCGGTACGTATGATACGTACCAGTATGAGACTAGACGATTTAATATACATAATTGAAAAATCAAAACCTTGCTTATATAGTAGTATAAATATAAATGTCTTGAGTCTGCACTGCAAATTATATAATTGATAAAATAAAATAAATTTTAGGCAGCCAATATATAGAAATACTACCCTTGTATAAATAGAAAGATGTAAACATTAAATTTCAAGTATATATGCTTTAAAGTGATTCTTTTTTAGCAACTAAATATTTTAAAAATAGCATCTCATAAATTAAAATTTAACACACGTTTGAAAGTAATAAATACAATTAGAAACTATTTTTTTTACATAAAATCAAATATATCCTATTGTTTTTTTTAAAAAAAATACGAATAATAAATTAAAATTTAGACAAGAATCGTAAAATTATTAAGAGAAGATCTCATGATTGAAATTAAGTTTAAAAATAACTCTACTAACTAATTAAATAATTTAAATATTGTATTACATACTTTACCTTTTTCTTTATCACATAATTATTATCTTCAAAGAAGAGTATAAGTTTTTTTTCTATCACAAAAAACATATAAAAGGATATGAAATAAAGATGAATATATCATCCTAAAATCTAATAAATGAGCGTTTCATCCTTTTTTGAATACAAATATTTTTGAATAACTACACTACATGAGCTGCTTAGCCATAGATATCCAACTGATGGCTCATTTGTGGAACCTGTCTGTGCATGTGTAGGATGCAATCAGTGGCATTCCTCGTATGTATTGAACCTATTTAATCTCAATTAAAGGAAAATAGCTTGCTATATTCCCTAGCAAATTAACAACTATTGTTTGTACCTATTTTGATGGCAACATTAATTTAGATCGTCAAGTTGCATTCAAAAAGAAAATAATTTAAAATAATACTCTTTTTATAGATATGACAAATAAAAGTTTTAATATTCATATACCAAACAAAGTTATTATCCATGTAAGTATTTCTTTCCCAAGAGTCATGCGCATTTAATAATCACATCTCATGACCTCCATTTTGTTGTCATGTTCTTGTCAATGCGTCCCAAATGTACCATAATCTCAATATGCTCGAGACCTTGAAGTAAAATTTCCTTTTGTTCTTGATTGATCCTTAAGAAGGAATTGATAATTTCGAAATGTGAATATTCTTCCAACTTGTACCCCAAGTGTTATAAAATGTTGGTTTATATGAACATTTTGGATTAGAGTTTTCTAGTGACTAGCATAGGAAGTTTGAGATGGTCTCCCTGAGGTAATCTTTTCCACTCTTTCATCTTTGATCTTGTTTTCTTTTGTATCCTCTTGCATTAGTCTTTTATTATTGGTTACTTGTTTTATTTGTATGTATGTGTCATGCACCTTCATGTTCGAATGATCCAAAAGCATAATGTAATGTGTGTAAAAATTTCATGGAGTTCTTTTTCAGCATTTATTCTGTGGAAACAAAAAAAAATTGTTTTTCACCAATTTAATTGGCTTTTTTTCATCAATCTAGTGGTTGACAAGGGATAGGTTAGAGCATGAGATCTTCTTCACAGAGGTCATGAACAATAATGTTCATTGTCAGAAACTAAAAAAAAAAATTGATATTTGGGAATGGAATATGATCATAACCATCATGTTGCATGCCTTCAAATGATAGGAGAAAGAAGCATGCTGGAGCCCTCCAATCTGCAGGCCAAAGGAGAAGTGCTAGATTGATAGCTCTGGAAGAACATAAGAAAGGAAGGGCAGTGCTTGCAGTGGCATCTATGGATGTCTTACGACCTTCCAGAGATGCACAATTAATTAGTTCAAGGAAGCAAGGCAGAAAGAAGGGGGTTAGAATAGTTTACGAGGTAAATTATACATATATACACACATATGTCGTATGAACAAGCAATTGATTGCGAGCTTCACTAGTCTGGTTTTTTTTTTTTTTTTCTAATGTTGCAGGGAAAAGCTGCCGAGGTAGCAAATCCAAGCAACGACGGTAACACTATTGTTTCTCCTATAAGCTTGATGAAATTTTTTATCGCAATGATTATCATTGTAATCTTATTTTATACAATTATAGAAGTACTTTAACAGGTAACATTTCTAACACTCCATCTGCATTACAAAAGCAGATCGATTACCAAATAGTCGAATACATTCTTGATATGCTTGAAGTGTAAGTTATATTGCACTCCGATGTGTACATGCATATATGTAGAAGAATTATTTACAGAGTTAATACAATCTAAAATTGGTGTTTTCCTATCAATGTTACAGAAAAGATACAAAAGAGCTGTTCTCCATGCCAGATGAATTCCAGGTCTTCCATCTATGCCCTTCATCAATTGCATGTTGAACACATTTATTGGCTAGATCAAATTACGTTTCCCTTTCAGACTAGTGATTACTGTGAGAGGGTGAGCAGACCAGGAGACTTTGCAACACTGAGGCAAAAGCATAAAGATGGAATGTATTCGACTTTGGAGCAGTTTGAGGTTCCACCTATCTGAATTATGGTCACGCCCGTAATTTCCATCACGGCCATATCAAAGTTCAACAGAGTATTTCACGGCCGGGGGTGTAAAATAATTTACGGCCGTAAAATTATTGATGCATAAATATGGAATTTAACATAATGTTTTACGGCCGGGTGTGAAAGTGTTCTGTTCACGGCCGTAATTTTATTGGGCAGAAATTTCAGATTTCAACATAACGTTTCACGGCCGCCCGTGAAACTTTTTACGGCCGTATTTTCATCCGCCAGAATCGGATTTGACTTCTTTTCTCATCCGATTCAATCCGTTTTCGAACCAGATTTTGGGGGAAACCTAATACAAGGATGAAGAACTATTTAAGGAAGCTTTGGGCCGAGTTTGAGAACTTTTTTTTTGGTCAATTTTCGAGCGGAATTTGGAGGAGAGGCGAAAGCTAGGGCACAAGGTGGCGACTGGCGATTTCACAACGAAAAAGCTCTGATTTCAAGGATTGTTGGCGATGATCTTCATCAGGAAACATTGATCCTTGTCTTCCTTTGTTTTTTTCGTATTATAGCTAATTTGTAATCACAAACATGGAATTCTTAAATGTGAACATGCTTAACATGCGTAAACTTTTATTCAGGATTAAGGGCGTAGCCCTCTTTGTGTTCATGACTTGATTATTTTATACCATCTTATAAAGTTATTTAGTTTTGTTAGATTCATTTATTGTTGTATTAATCACATGATAATTACTGACTATGATTCTTATATCTTAGATGTCTAAAGAAGTACTGAGAAGTGAATTGAGACATCGGATCTATAATATTTGGACAAGTTGATTTGAACACGAGAGTAGTTCGAATTTACCTGAGGGATCTTCAGATTTATCAAGAGCCCATTGGGTTTATCTTTAGTTAATAACCACGAGAGTAGGGGATTAATTCAGATAAATACCGGATTGTACTACTGAGAATGGGCAATCTGTACATACGGATAAATCCCCTTCAACATAGTAAATCCTTCTTAAAACATCTTTAATTTTTATAAGTCATGAAGCATAGAGTGGTGAACCCGAAATCTTGAACTTTACATAAATTGATTACAACCCTAGTTTGCCTGTTTTCGCTTCTGTTTAGCAGTGATAAAGATCATTTTCTCTCAGATTAGTCTAGCTAACAATCCTAAATAAGAATCAGTACTGTCATTGGTCCCTATGAGATCAATATTTTATTACTTCGATTTATTTATGCACTCGTGGATCACACCAATTGACAATATCTTCCATATGACCATCTCTTTGCAATAGCATGCATACTAAAGAGTGCAGCGCTATAATCGCATGCATACTGCAGTATTGGTGATGCCAACAACTGGGAGCTAGCTTGCATGCTCCAAATGCCGCTGGTGCTGCCCTATTTCATTCCCCGCTGCCTCCGCCCAGACTCTGCTCCCGCACCCCACGCATTCGACGCCCCCAAGTAATGCTGCACGACAAGCACGGAAGCCGCCTCCGAGAAATCCGATGACACCAAGATGTCACCGAGGGGTCCGAGCTCCGGGAAATCCATGAATTCTATCATTCCTGACAGCAACGACTCGTCCTGCCCACTCGTCCTGCCGACGACATAGAAGGTGAATGTGCTATCCAGCGATTTGATCGCTGCCACTGTCTCCTCAGTGTTCCTCACATACTTCTCGGTGTAGAAGACGGACGGGACGCTCCCAAATCGGAGCAGGAAATCTCTCATGTACTTGTCGTCCAATTGCTGCTCCACCCTAGTCGAGCTCATGGCGGCAGCTACTGATTGGCCCTCGCGGTTTGCAAGGAACCGAACGACCGTGAGCTCGACCCCCGGTTGCCCAGCGAACTGGCTCGCATACATGAGCGACTCTCGATCATCGGGACCTCCGAAAAAGAGGACTGCCACGACATGTGCGAACCGGGATAATTGCCTCGCGTTCGTATCGCTGAGGCCACGGTCGACGAGGATCGCTACCGAGCAGGGAGGACCTTTGATGATGTCCTGGTTGATGGCGCGGACGTAAGGGTTGATCTCCTCCATTTCGCCGTCCACCTTGAGCAGCATGTGGAAGGGGAGCACGATGAGCGTCGCCAGATGGTCCTCCGCGATGCTGCAGATGTCCTTGGGCATGGACGAGTTGGTGGAGATCGAGGTGAGGCACTTGAGGTTGAAGTTCCTTGCTCCCTGCCCGTAATTTTCTAGCATGGAAACGATTTGTTCCGAGCCAGACCGCACACGGTCCGACGATGGCGCGGTGCTGCCGTCCTCGTCCGCCAAGGATCTGTCCTTGTGATTGGAATCGTGGATGATGAGCATGGGAGGGTTATTGCCGATGAGCTCCACGAGGTGGACGGCGTAGACGAAGAGCGAGGAGCGATTGGAGAGCTGGAGGAGGCTCATGATGGAAGGAACATTATGGATGGTGTGGATGCACGCCACTACCCGCAGCTCTGAGTCCGGCCTCAGCTGCAGCAGACTCCTTTGTTCGTACGTCATTGCGGCTCCGCGAGACCTCTTGTTGAGCGACCACACCCGCGAGCTCGCAATCATTGTCGTAGCCAAGGATCCAATTATCAAAATCGAGTATATCTTCTCGTTAAAGACCTGCATAAATTTACTAATTAATTGTACAGTCTACCACAGTCGAAGATGGAGGCGGGGGATAGTCAGCTTACATTTTCTTTCCTTGCTGTGTTGAGAATCATCATCTGCATCGGGCCCATGGTGCTCATGAAGACGCCGATCGATAGGCCTTGAGAACGAGACATGGAGCAGAAGGTAGAGGTGAGCATGCCGGCAGCCACCTTCGCCAGCGTTGCGACCACCATGACGCAGAGAAGCTGAGGGACGTAAAAAGATGGCTCGTTGGCATCTCGTGTCAGCATCGAGGTCATGTCGACGGTGCGGCTGATTCCCACAATCTGGAAAGGAATCATGAGGCCGACGACGAGGTAATCGAGTTGGTAGATCAAGGCCTTAGTGAGCGGCCCCCTGGGCACCACCAGTCCCATGATCAGGCCGCCAAACACGGGGTGGAAGCCGATCGTCTGCGAGCATAACCACGCGATCAGCACGAGGATAACGACCACGGCAGCGTGCTCGTGCTGCTCCAGCTCGCTCTCGGGCATGCTCCGCGCGATCCACATGAGTGCCTGCCGGATCAAGAACACGCAGACGCCCACGAAAGCGGCGCCGGAGACCGCCATCAGCAGGGGCGCCATCGCCTTGTCCGCCGGGCTGCTGAATCCGAAGCACACGGCGATGGCTAGCCACGCCTCCAGGTTACTCAGCAGCGCCGACGGCAGGATGACGGGGCCGATCTCCGCGTCCGGGATCTTGACCTCCTCGAGGAAGCGCGCGAGGACGGGGAAAGCGGTCGTGGAAAGGGTGAAGGCCAGAAGGATGACGAACTGGGTCTGCTCCACACTGGATGCCCTGAAGCTGCCGTCGGCCATGGGCGCGGGCAGTCCGAGTGCCACGGCGGCAATGATGGTGGCGAGCACAGGCAAGAGAATGCTGGCGGTGCCGATGGCGGCCACCTTCTTGCTCTCGACTTTGATCATGTTCACGTCGAGTTGGAGGGCCACGAAGAAGGTATACAGGGTCAGCCCTAAAGAGCCGACGAACTGGAGTAGGAGATGGTTGCTGAAGGGAAATAAAAAGCTATGCAGCGACGTCGTCACCGAGATGTTTTCCGTCGTCACGTCGTGGAAGGTTATCTTGCCAAGAACAGTCGGACCCAGCAGAATGGTGCATCCCTGCAGGTACGCAGACGTAAGGAAAAATTAACATCGCAGCAGAAAAAAACAAGTACGTATTGCTATGCACGCATTGATTAATACTAAGAATTAAGGCTGGAAAAAATACTTACAATGAGATCGGCGACGATAGAGGGAAAGCCGAGGGGCTTGACGGCGGCATTCACGGAGCGGTTGACGAGTAATATGCTAAAAAATTCCATGATGAACGATGGCATCACGTAGTTGGAGAGATCGTGGATGTCGAAGCTCCTGCGCACCCATTTGCTGCCCAATGAGATCCAAAGACTCGACGGGCACGCGGTGTCGTTCCCTCCCGACGAAGACATGTTGGCGGTGCACTCTAAGCTCAAAGAAGAGATTAATTGATCTGTGAGAGCGAATTACCGACTGTGAGTTGAGGCCAATCCTTCAAACAACAAGGCTTGATTCGTATACGACTGCAAGTGTAGAGAATATACTTGAAGAGGAACGAGGGTTTGGGTATCCATATATAGAAGAGGATGGCTAGTCATTAAATAACAAACTTCTTTCTTTAAGGTTGTTAGTTAAATATTTTTAGTTGTTCAACAACCAAGACATCCTAGTTTGGGATAACCTCCAAGCTGGTCAAAAAACAATTGACACTTTTGCAAATGAATGAGTATAATTGAAGCACAATAATTGGTATAGACATTAAGATTTTATACATACTATAAGATGTTATACTTAGTATATCAAAGGAAGGGATTTAACTTTGAAAGAAGACATTTAGACATTTTCCTCTTTGATTCCTAATTAAACATGATTAAATGGTTGAATGAATAAGCAAAGTAATGAATGCCTAGTTAATACCTACCTAAATTGCAAAATGACCTTACAAGAAAACTACAAACAAAAGCTATAAATGAAGAGATGATGTAGTAAGAAAATACCCATATTAGATTTCTTTCTTATTTTAAACCCATTTTTATCTAGAAATGGCATTATATGCTTCAAACTTGAGAACTCTAACTCTTCCTTTTTCTTTTCATAAATTAAGAAAATTATAATTGTGTAGGTTTGGTATAAAATATATCCTAAATGGCTAGTTGGATGGGAAATATTTTTTTACTATATTGCAGTGTTTTGAATTTCAATCTATACCACTCAATACATGCTAGTTTGAGAGGTATCTAGTTTTGTATTATGCTTTATTGGTATATCCGATATCAATCCTTTCATCTGTCGGTACGTATGATACGTACCAGTATGAGACTAGACGATTTAATATACATAATTGAAAATCAAAACCTTGCTTATATAGTAGTATAAATATAAATGTCTTGAGTCTGCACTGCAAATTATATAATTGATAAAATAAAATAAATTTTAGGCAGCCAATATATAGATATACTGGAAATACTACCCTTGTATAAATAGAAAGATGTAAACATTAAATTTCAAGTATATATGCTTTAAAGTGATTCTTTTTTAGCAACTAAATATTTTAAAAATAGCATCTCATAAATTAAAATTTAACACACGTTTGAAAGTAATAAATACAATTAGAAACTATTTTTTTTTACATAAAATCAAATATATTCTATTGTTTTTTTTGAAAAAATAAGAATAATAAATTAAAATTTAGACAAGAATCGTAAAATTATTAAGAGAAGATCTCATGATTGAAATTAAGTTTAAAAATAACTCTACTAACTAATTAAATAATTTAAATATTGTATTACATACTTTACCTTTTTCTTTATCACATAATTATTATCTTCAAAGAAGAGTATAAGTTTTTTTTCTATCACAAAAAACATATAAAAGGATATGAAATAAAGATGAATATATCATCCTAAAATCTAATAAATGAGCGTTTCATCCTTTTTTGAATACAAATATTTTTGAATAACTACACTACATGAGCTGCTTAGCCATAGATATCCAACTGATGGCTCATTTGTGGAACCTGTCTGTGCATGTGTAGGATGCAATCAGTGGCATTCCTCGTATGTATTGAACCTATTTAATCTCAATTAAAGGAAAATAGCTTGCTATATTCCCTAGCAAATTAACAACTATTGTTTGTACCTATTTTGATGGCAACATTAATTTAGATCGTCAAGTTGCATTCAAAAAGAAAATAATTTAAAATAATACTCTTTTTATAGATATGACAAATAAAAGTTTTAATATTTATATACCAAACAAAGTTATTATCCATGTAAGTATTTCTTTCCCAAGAGTCATGCGCATTTAATAATCACATCTCATGACCTCCATTTTGTTGTCATGTTCTTGTCAATGCGTCCCAAATGTACCATAATCTCAATATGCTCGAGACCTTGAAGTAAAATTTCCTTTTGTTCTTGATTGATCCTTAAGAAGGAATTGATAATTTCGAAATGTGAATATTCTTCCAACTTGTACCCCAAGTGTTATAAAATGTTGGTTTATATGAACATTTTGGATTAGAGTTTTCTAGTGACTAGCATAGGAAGTTTGAGATGGTCTCCCTGAGGTAATCTTTTCCACTCTTTCATCTTTGATCTTGTTTTCTTTTGTATCCTCTTGCATTAGTCTTTTATTATTGGTTACTTGTTTTATTTGTATGTATGTGTCATGCACCTTCATGTTCGAATGATCCAAAAGCATAATGTAATGTGTGTAAAAATTTCATGGAGTTCTTTTTCAGCATTTATTCTGTTGAAACAAAAAAAATTTGTTTTTCACCAATTTAATTGGCTTTTTTTCATCAATCTAGTGGTTGACAAGGGATAGGTTAGAGCATGAGATCTTCTTCACAGAGGTCATGAACAATAATGTTCATTGTCATAAACTAAAAAAAGAATTGATATTTGGGAATGGAATATGATCATAACCATCATGTTGCATGCCTTCAAATGATAGGAGAAAGAAGCATGCTGGAGCCCTCCAATCTGCAGGCCAAAGGAGAAGTGCTAGATTGATAGCTCTGGAAGAACATAAGAAAGGAAGGGCAGTGCTTGCAGTGGCATCTATGGATGTCTTACGACCTTCCAGAGATGCACAATTAATTAGTTCAAGGAAGCAAGGCAGAAAGAAGGGGGTTAGAATAGTTTACGAGGTAAATTATACATATATACACACATATGTCGTATGAACAAGCAATTGATTGCGAGCTTCACTAGTCTGGTTTTTTTTTTTTTTCTAAAGTTGCAGGGAAAAGCTGCCGAGGTAGCAAATCCAAGCAACGACGGTAACACTATTGTTTCTCCTATAAGCTTGATGAAATTTTTTATAGCAATGATTATCATTGTAATCTTATTTTATACAATTATAGAAGTACTTTAACAGGTAACATTTCTAACACTCCATCTGCATTACAAAAGCAGATCGATTACCATATAGTCGAATACATTCTTGATATGCATGAAGTGTAAGTTATATTGCACTCCGATGTGTACATGCATATATGTAGAAGAATTATTTACAGAGTTAATACAATCTAAAATTGGTGTTTTCCTATCAATGTTACAGAAAAGATACAAAAGAGCTGTTCTCCATGCCAGATGAATTCCAGGTCTTCCATCTATGCCCTTCATCAATTGCATGTTGAACACATTTATTGGCTAGATCAAATTATGTTTCCCTTTCATACTAGTGATTACTGTGAGAGGGTGAGCAGACCAGGAGACTTTGCAACACTAAGGCAAAAGCATAAAGATGGAATGTATTCTGACTTTGGAGCAGTTTGAGGTTCCACCTATTCCTCTGAGTCCTAAAAGCTTAACTTCTCTTCGTTCTATCTGAATATGCTAGTATCATCATGAAGTTTTTTCTGTTTTCATTCTTGGATTCATTGCCACTGTAGGGTGATGTTTACATCGTATTTGTCACAGTCGAAAATGCACGCAAGAAAAAGACAAAATACGAACGTGCATAAAGCCAAAATAGCTGTCCCGCGGTTGACCTCAAGGTCTAGTTACCTTAAGAAAGATTGTAAAATTGGTATATCTTCTTCAACGCTGCAGAGCCTTCTTCAACATCGCAGAAAAGGAACGAATTGAACTTTTGATGAGAATACTGCAAATACATCAAAAGAGAAAGAGAGAGAGAAAAGGAGAAAGAGTTCTTGTAGCTGACAATGAACAGCTTTCGCCATAGTAAAAAAAATATGGCAATAAATCTGAGTCTGGTTGTTCGACATTACTGCACCTTTGGTAAGAATACTGCAACCGAGGTTGGGACGCAATAAGAAGAATAAAAGAAGGAACAAACAAAGGAACATCTCATTATTGAACTTTTGGTGAGAATACTGCAATCGAGGAACAAAAGAAGGAACGAACAAAGAATATCTATATCGCCGACCTTCAATCTCAGATGACAGACTGGAGCGTCATAATTTGAAGTCAACCCTAATCGAATTCAAGTCTCAATCCGAGGTTCAAAAGATCCGGCATCATTGGACCCAGGTCCAATAAGGCCCAGACCTCTTCTCTTCACCCTTCTGCCAGCAAAGCCAAGTCATTCACAGCCAATTAAAGAAAAAAAACAAACGGCAGGATTTCAAAATTCAATATGTATCAGCATGCTGAATTTACCAAATCAAAAACTGCCAACCCAAAGTCGGAATCCCCAATTTCTTTTCAGAAGCAATCAAAATCGGAAGACAATAAATACTCACTAAATTCAAAAAAAATCTGGGAGCATGTTGAGAATGGGTCTGCACTCGTCAAAAAAGGGGCTTCTTCCTTTCCTCCGATGCCGTGTTGATCTGCCAACGCCATCTCCGTCGCCTCTGTTTCGTCGCCTGAATACCGCCGACGTCATCTGAAGCGGACAACGCCAGCGAATTTGCCCCAGTCAGCTCCTCAGAAATCGCCGATGTCCTTTGCAGCAATCGCCCAACACCTCAAACATCCTGACGTCATCCTACCAGTGGTTGTCAATGTTCATCTCCCCCCACAATCGCTGCCGCCTCTCCATTAGAAGCTTGGTGGCGCCGTGACGTCGCAGTTATTGCCGCCTTCTGACAGAAATCACCGCTTCCCTCTTCTGATATGAGAGGACGCCTTTCCAGTCAAACTCGTCAGCCTCCTCATCAGGGCGCCCAGCCCTCTCCATCCCGCCATCAATCGCCAGAGCTCTGCCCCTTACGAAAGATGCCACCGCCAGAGCTCCGCTCCATAAGAACGGCGCCACAATAAGCTAAAATCGCCGTCTCGAATGCCCTTTCCGCTAGCTGCCTCTGCTTCGACCTTCATCACCGCGGCTGGAAGCTCTCGCTGCCATCAAAATCGCCAGAGCTCCGCTCCGCCGCCCCTCTTTGCCGAGACGCGAATTGTTATAACCTCAATTTTTATAAATTTAATTTTAGAATTTTTATGATTTTTTAGAAAATTTTTCGGAATTTTAAAAGGGTTAAAAAGTTAAGTTTTTAATCAAAACTTTGATTTTGCGCTCGCGGGGGATCGAACCCGCGTCGCGCGCGCGCGCGATCGACGCCGTCTAACCAACGCATCGATTTGTGTTTTTAATATAATATCGGATTTGATATTTTTGTATTAGATTTAAATTTTGATTTTGGGGACCGAGTCAACTCGTCGTCTTCCCCGCGGATCTCGGCGATTTTCTCGCCGTCGCGTTCTCGCCGTATGGAACGCGTCTTGCCTCTATATTAGAGGGCTTTTGTTCGAATTGAGGAGTTTCGAAACCTAACCTGTCTTCAAGCCTCGAAGCGCCGCCAGGAAGGAGAAATCGCGCTCGAACTAGTCGCCGGAGTTCTAGCGGCGCCGCCTCGTGTTCTAACCATCCAGCGCCTCCATCGACGGCGATCTCTGTGTTCTGGGCTACGATACATCGTCGTAGCAACGTATGTAGGCTTCTGTGAAGTTTTCGTGAAGTTCTGTTGGGTTTGGTTGAGTTTTGAGTATCGACGGCGGCGGCGCCACCGTCGATACTTTCGTCTAATTTGAGAGCTTCGACCGGGCGTCGAAATCTCTCCGAAGTTCATCGAGGAGCTTCGTTTCGTTGTTATAAAGCTTCTGGAGAAATTTGGCGGCGATCCGATCTTCGACGCGTCCTCGGGAGCTCGCCGGCGCAAGCAGCGGACGCAAGTCCGGCGGCCTTGTGCGGCGGCGTTTGGGCGGCGCGAGCGAACTTCTGTTCGGTCCAAAATTTGGGTTTGAGCGGCGGTTTATTTATAAATAAACCGGTCGCTGAGTTTTGAAATTGATTTGAACCGGACTGAGCGGTTCAATTCCAGTTGGGTCAGTACTTGAATTTCGACCGGTTCGACCCCGATGCGGTCGAATCCGGGCCGGTTCAGGTAGTCGTTGGAAAGGTAATTAAATTTCCTATCTAATGGTAGTCTGTATAGCTTTAGATGAGGTTTATATTTTGTGTAATTGAAGTTAGAAGTCTCGGTTTAACTTGGTTCAGGGTGAATTTGATCGGTTCAGTGCAATTCTGTCCGGTTCAGTGGGTTTTAGGTTCGGTTCATATGATCTGAGACTGGTTCTCTAGGTTTAGGGTTATGTTATACATGTTGGTAGTTTTGGTTTTCAAATTAGGATGTTTAATGATAGAGTTCATGTACAAATTCATGTTACAGAGTGGTTAATCCAATAATCAGCTTGCATCGTGTGATAAACAATTATTGGCTTTTCAAAAGGACTCAGAGATAACATCGTTTGAGGTAGGAATCTTACCCTACTCCTTTTTTTACAGTGTCAATAATAGGATTTGCTACGTAATCCTTTTGTTTGATATGTGATGCCTATGATAGAATTAATTGACACTGATATCTGATTGCTTCGTCTGCTTGGTTTGTTTCTGAAATTCCTGTTGAACTCAATTATCTTGATTATTTGGTCATATTCTGTTTCTGTATGATTGGTTAACAAATCTGTTTGAGATATCTGATTTATTGGCTTATGAGCCAGGTTAAACAATTGTGTATCTGAGATATTGACACATAAGTATGTGAAACCGTTGTAAATCTGAGATGATAAAGTCGTGATATATTTTGACCGCTGACCTGGATGATTTATTCTCCAGTGGCCAGTTTATCTGAGTTATAGTTCTGATTATATCAGACTATCTGAGCTGCCGGTTAGGGCACCGCCAGTTGTCCTCGAGACAATACTACGGATGTCAGATGTTGGACGCAACATTCACCGGACTGTTTAGGACAGTCGTTCCATTGCATGAGCAACAGTGGAAACACTCTGAAAATGAGTGCGGCTCTTGATTGAGATTTGTTGGCCAGCTTGATGATTTGCACGACATTCCTATATTATTTGTATATCATTATTTCAGTTATTGTGTTATCCTGTTATTTGATTCCCTCACCATGTTTGTTGATTCCTACTTAGCATTTCTGCTAACTCCCTTTGTTTCTCTTCCAGGTACAGAGTTAGCTTCTGGGAGGGATAGAGTAGATAGCAGATACCAGCCGAGTTAAGATAGTTGTCTTTCGTATTTTATTCAGTTGATAATTTGGATAGTTGTATTCAGATATTGTGTTGATATTAAATTTGGATTTTTATTAAATAAAGGTTATGTGATTATTGTAGTTCTCTGGTTCCTATCAATATTGTTACTCCCTGGGGAACCCTGAGCTAGAAATAGCCGGCTTCCGCCAGGGCGTGACATGAATCGCCCAGTTTCCTTTCCCATCAATGGACTCCGACGATCTCGTTACTCCACCTTCCGAACTCCTCGCCGAAGGAAACGAAATCACATGGGAACTCTTCAATGTTATTGAGATAATAATAAAGTTTTAAAACAAAAAACGGTGATGATAAAAATAATATATATATATATATATATATATATATATATATATATATATATATATATATATATATATATATATATATATATATATATATATGTTTGGCTGATTTAGTTACCTCGTTGGATAACTCCAACTTGGCCCAAGTCATGTCTAAACTTAGCATCGACTCCAAAATTGTTAAAACATTCTCAAATTAAGACACTGAAGACTCTTGCGCATTATGGTGGAATATTGTTTGGGAGATGCGTACGTCAACGTATAACGTCGGGGCGTAACTCCTCAATATGACTTTGCGTTCATTAAGGCCAAAATACCTTTTCCGAATATTTCTTCGAATTTAATTATCCAACACGCCGCAAGGCCGGATAATATTTTCCAAATTTAATTATCCAACAAGTCGTGAGACCGGATAATTTCCCAAATTTAATTATCCAACAAGTTGTGAGATCGGATAATTTTCCCAAATTTAATTATCCAACAAGTCGTGAGACCGGATAATTTCTCAAATTTAATTATCCAACAAGTCGTGAGACTGGATAATTTTCCAAATTTAATTATCCTACAAGCCGCGAGGCCGGGTAATTTTCCCAATTCAAACATCCAACACGCCGCCAAGGCCGGATGATCTTCCAAATTCTAATACCCAATATGCCTTAATACATTACGATGAAATATTGTTTGGGAGGTGCGTACGTCGATGTTTATCATCGGAGCGTAGTTCGTCAATATGAGATCGTGATGTCGAGGGCGGATATTATCCCAGATTCGAACATCTAATAAGTCGTCGCATTGCAAAACATTTGACAATCATGAAACTATCCAAACTGACAAACACTCTTTGCTTTCATTGCTCATGTATCATGTCAAGCCATGTATTTTTTTTTCATAGAATTGTCTGCCCTTGTATTTTATTTCATAATATAGATATCTTAATCAAAGGTTCCCTAATTTTAGAGGTAATTAACATTGAACGCTTGCACTCATTGGAACCCGAATCCCATTAAACAATAAGTCTTATTAATTTAAGGAGAATTTAATAAATGTCATATTACATTTCAACATGTAACACTTTTTGACCCCACACCGTCGCCGGAGTCGGGAGAGAGAGCCCCCGCTCTAACTCCGCCTGCTGCCCCCTGCGCACGAGAGAGCCCCCGCTCTCTTTTTTTCTCCACGCAGCCACGCCCCCGCATGTCCTCCACGTAGCATGGTCGAAGTGACGTTGACCAGGGCTGGGGCCCATCTGAAAAGAATAGCCGTCACATTCTCCCCCGCTCAAAACTGTCGTCGCCCTCGACGACAGGCGAGTGGGTCTGACTGATCTAGGTCCACCCAAATCTAGGCCGCCAAAACCTAGTCATCCATCAGATCCACCCAATTGGGAAGCCAAAACCTGAGGAACAAAGCACATCCATCGGGTCCACCCAGTTGGGCCTCCAAAACCCAAGGAACAAAGCAGCAACAGAGCACGTCGCCCCCGACAATGCTCGACACAACCAGTAACACGCCTGGGAGTACCACGGACGCATGTCGCCCCCGACAATGCGCTGCGTACGTCGCCCCCGACAATGCGCTGCGTACGTCGCCCCCGACGAAACGCTACTCAACCAGATACGCCTGGGAGTACCGCGCTTGCTCGGGATCCGGATCCGTTGCCATGGGTTGACCCGCCCAAACCAATCACCAGAAACGCAATGGATACAGTCTCGTTGGACCGAGATACGCTCTGATACCTTCTGTCACAGCCCAAAATGCACGCAAGAAAAAGACAAAATACACGCGTGCAAAAATCCAAAATACCTGGCCCGCAGTTGACCTCGCTGGTCCATATTCCAACTTTGGTGGCAGACTTGCCACGCTGGACTGGGCTGGACTCCTCCACTCTGGGCCTCACATCTGGGCCGCTACGACGGATTGGACCGCAGGGATGATTGCCTCAGAGGACCCAGGCCTCAAACCTTGTCCTCGCTGACCCTCCCACCTTGAGGTCATCCCTGCGGGGCAAGCCCTTACCAGCCTGCCTTGCCCATACCTGATGAGATGTTGCCGAAGCCGATGTCAAACCCATTGTCGTCGCCAAAGTTGTCTCCACGCTCGTCGTCACCTGAGAGAGACAACCGCCTCCGAGAGAGAGGGGCCGCTGACCCCTTCTCTGTCGCTGCACCAGGGGAAGAGGGACCACCAGGAAGAGGGGCCGCCGCCCTCTCCTCCTCGCCGCACCGCTCCAGGAAGAGAGGGGCCACCGCCCTCTTTTCTTCATCGCGCCGCACCAAGGAGAGGCCCCTACCTCTTCTGCTCGTCGCCGCCCCGGACCAGAGACAGGTCCCCGCACCAGAGAGAAAGGGGCCGCCGCCCCTTTTCCTTGCCACCGCATCAGAGAGAGAGCCCCCACTCTATTCTTCCGTCACACACCGCACCAGGAAGAAGCCACCATCACACTGAAGGAACCCCAAAGATAAAGGGGGCAAAAACCCTAAGCATGGCGCTAATGAAAAATGATGCAAGCGGAAGCAAGGGTTTTAAAATCGTTTGCATGCCAATTGTTCAACTATCAAAGATTGATAAGAACAAGATCATACCATAGCCATGTAGATGGTGCGGCTTGGAAGAAGAAAGACCGAAGGGATCTTCTCCAAAGAAATCACACACAAGGGATGAAAGCTTCCTCCTTGCGCAAGTCTTGTGCTAGCAAGATTGGCAAGCTCTATCAACCGTGTGTAGGAGATTAGATGAAAAGGGCTGCCTTCTTTTCGAGAGCTCTTCCTTCTTTTCGCAAGAACAACGCCTTCTCCAAGAGCAAGCCGTTTTCTCCACGCCCAAAGAGCAAAACCGAAAGCATTAGAGAGTAATCAAGCCATGAACGCATATGCGTTTAGCTTATGGAACTTTCCATAAATGGCAACGATTAAGAGTTGGCGTTCATGGTTCATGTTTCCATGAACCAAACGCAACCTCTTCTCCCTCTTGAACCAAGCGCTCAACCCATGAGCCGGTTCAATTTCATTGGTTCAATTTCGAAACCAAATCAGCCCAGAATTAAGTCTAGACCAAATTAGACCACAAGGTCCTAGATCTGACCCTTCATCATCTGACGCTTCTGATCGCACCGATCTAGCATCATCTCTCTCGATCGAAGCTTACCGATCTAAAGCTCTAATCAATCAAACATGATCAGACCAGATCTCACTTACAATCAGAGATTAAATCTCTTTAAACTGAACCAAAACAATTCAGTCCACACGATCTGACTTAAGGAAGCCATATCACCAAATTGTGCGACCCTGAGGGTTTCCTTTAAATGTCGGTAACGATAACTTACGTTATCACGATCAGTGAGGGGTATCTAGCAACACATCACTGTCTCCCGATATAAAGGAAAGAGTCTTCCAAGACTGCACCCAAAACACAGCACAAGTGTGACTCAATTCACAAGGCATACATGTGTCCTTTGCCACTGGATGTTCTTATTGGACAAGCATGTCAAGCTTGTAACTCCAATACGATGAGCATGATTAGATCAGATGAACATAGTCATCTGGGTATGGCCATACACTTCCTCAATCATCTCATATAGTGTGGCCCTATAGAACATCACACTCCTTAAACAAGGAGACGGCAATCCTTTATCTATCACAAGTGCCCTAACCTGATTCAAGCTCACCATCCAAGATAGTCTATAATCATTATATCTCAAATGATATTGAACTAGCTCAAGACAATGACAATCCTCATTTAGAAACACAAGTGATCTCAAGTCAGAGGACATGTGCCACTTGTTGCTTACAAGGATCATTCACATTGTGACAAGCAATGGAATATCCCAGTAGGGTCTGTCCAGTACATCCAATGTACCCATGAGTCTACATCTTATTCCATGCTCGAAGCATCCTATAAGATTAGCACTCATATTAGTCTCTATCATATCAAGGCCGTCTCATGTTCTCCAAGATATCTCGACTAAGGACTTATAGCCTGTCAGCCTAGCTGAACAGCTTTGAGACATTATTCAGAAGTACACTTATTACAGCAGACAAGGTAACAAGCTGAATAATAACCATGCCTTTTATAAACATAAGAGTTTATTACATGATACTATTACAATCCCAAAGGCCTCAAACATTAGCCTTAAGGGCATACTCCAACAATCTCCCACTTGCACTTAATCTAATGGTTGAGAAATCTCAAACCCATATTATTACAGTGCTTCTCATGCTTCTGCTGCGCCAGAGGCTTGGTAAGCGGGTCTGCCAGATTGTCATCTGTATGAACCTTGCAAATCTTGATCTCGCCACGATCAATGATCTCCCGGATCAAGTGAAACCGTCTCTGTATGTGCTTGGACTTCTGGTGCGACCGAGGTTCCTTTGCTTGTGCTATAGCTCCAGTGTTATCACAGAAGATAACCAAAGGATCTGCACTCGAAGGAACGACACCAAGTTCTCTCACGAACTTACGAATCCACACTGCCTCCTTGGATGCTTCCGAGGCTGCAACATACTCGGCTTCTGTTGTGGAATCAGCAACAGTAGACTGTTTGAAGCTTTTCCACACCACTGCTCCACCATTCAAGCTAAAAACATAGCCTGATTGCGATCGGAAATCATCCTGGTCTGACTGGAACGAAGCGTCAGTATATCCCTCTATACTGAGTTCTTCCTGACCACCATATATCAAGAACATATCTTTGGTCCTCCGCAGATATTTTAAAATGTTCTTGACCGCAATCCAGTGCGCCAAACCTGGATTACTTTGGAATCGACTGGTCACGCTTAACCCGTAAGCGACGTCTGGGCGAGTACACAACATCGCATACATTATGGACCCAATAGCCGAAGCATAAGGCGTATTGTCCATTTCATCTTTCTCAGTCTGTGTTTGTGGACACTGACTCTTCGAAAGATTCAGACCATGTCTGACTGGAAGATATCCACGTTTAGAATTCTCTAAATGGAATCTCTCCAGGACCTTATCGATGTAAGTACTCTGGCACAGCCCGAGAAGCCTCTTAGATCTATCCCGGTAGATCTTCACACCTAATACATAGGCTGCTTCTCCTAGATCTTTCATCTGGAAACATTTTCCTAACCATGCCTTAACAGCATGCAGTTCAGGAATATCGTTTCCAATGATCAAGATATCATCGACGTAGAGGATTAGGAATGTAATCACGCTCCCACTAAACCTCTTATATACACACGGGTCATCTTCGTTCTTGATGAAACCAAACTCAGAGATTGATTCATCAAAACGAATGTTCCAGCTTCTTGATGCTTGTTTCAGTCCATAAATGGACTTCTTTAACTTGCATATTTTATGACGATCTGATGGACTAGTGAAACCTTCCGGTTGTGTCATATACACATCCTCATCCAGATTTCCATTGAGGAAAGCTGTCTTCACATCCATCTGCCAGATCTCATAATCGTAATATGCAGCTATCGCGAAAAGAATCCGAATAGACTTAAACATGGCTACTGGTGAGAAAGTTTCATCATAATCTAACCCGTAGATTTGTTTGAAACCTTTCGCAACTAGCCTGCCTTTATAGGTAACCACGTTACCATCCATGTCAATCTTCTTCTTGAAGATCCATTTACAGCCTATAGGGATTACTCCCGGAGGCGGATCAACCAAATCCCAGACTTGGTTATCTGACATGGAGTCCATCTCGGCTCGCATAGCTTCAAGCCATCTAGCTGACTCCGGTCCACTGACCGCATCCGCATAAGTTAGGGGTTCATCATTATCAATGATGTAGACTCCGTCATAGCGCTCAGGCTGTCGACGGATCCTACCCGATCTTCGCGGTTCCCGTGATATTTGAGCCTCAGGTTGTTCAATAACCTGATCTACCGGCTCAGGCTCATCCAACTGTGCTTGACTACTTTGTCCTTCTTCTGGATTCTCATCCAGCTTTATTTCTCTCCCACTGGCCTCTTGCAGAAGAAATTCCTTCTCAAGAAATATGGCCGTCCGAGCAACAAAAACCTTGTTCTCCTTGGGATCGAAGAAATAATAACCCTTAGTTTCCTTAGGGTAACCGACAAAGATGCATTTGTCAGATCTGCTCTCTAGTTTCCCAGAGGCGAGCTTTTTGACATAAGCCTCGCAACCCCAGATCTTGATAAATGTCAAGCTAGGCTGTTTCCCATACCATAACTCATATGGCGTCTTTGAAACTGCCTTGGATGGCACTCGGTTTAGTACCTTTGCAGCTGTTTCCAGTGCAAAACCCCAATAGGAGTATGGAAGAGTAGCCTGACTCATCATAGAACGAACCATATCAAGTAACGTTCTATTTCTCCTCTCGGACACACCATTCCACTGCGGTGTTCCTGGCGGAGTGAGCTGTGAGATAATCCCACACTCTTTCAGATAGTCAGTAAACGCATGACTCAGGTATTCACCACCTCGATCAGAACGAAGTGTCTTGATATTTCGGCCTAACTGATTTTGTACTTCATTTTTGAACTCTTTGAACTTGTCAAAAGATTCATTTTTATGTCTCATTAAATAGACATACCCATACCTACTGAAATCATCAGTAAAGGTAATGAAGTACTGATAGCCACCTCTGGCTTATTTACTAAAAGGCCCACACACATCACTGTGTATAAGGTCCAGTAAACCTGAAGCCCTTTGACCTTTGTGAAGAAAAGGTGACTTCGTCATTTTACCCATCAAACAAGCTTTGCATGTATCAATCTCCTCATAGGAGAAAGATCCCAGCAGTCCATGATTATGCAACCGCTTAATGCGCTTCTCGTTTATATGGCCTAAACGACTATGCCATAACAAGGTGCTGTCATCAGCATACTTGGCTTTCTTATTATCAATGTTTTGTATAGAATTTTCCATGTCCAACATGTATAACCCATTGTTAATTGAACCAGTCGCATACACAATATTATCATAAGTCAAAACACACTTTGAAATCTTGCATTCAAAGGCAAATCCTTTCCTGACAAGAGCAGGAATAGAGATAATATTCTTGGTAATACTGGGTACAAAATAACAATTGTTCAATTCTAATACAATGCCAGATGGTAAAGTAATGAAATAGTCTCCTACAGCAACAGCAGCAACCCGTGCCCCGTTTCCAACTCGTAGGTCTACCTCATGCTGTCCCACCTGCCTTCTTCTCTTGAGTTCCTGCACATTTGAACAAATGTGAACTCCACATGCGGTGTCCAACACCCATGATATAGTAGAAGAAGATAACATGACCTCAGTCACATATATACCTGAGCCAGAAGCGATGCTTCCCCTCTTATCTCCTTGGAGCGCTTTACAGTCCTTTTTCCAGTGACCCAGCTGGCCACAGTGGAAACACCTGTTGTCCTTCGACCGCTTCACCTTCTGTTTCAGGGCCTTGCTGTAATTCTTGACAGGGGCCTTGCCCTTCTTCCCCTTCTTCTTGTTCCTAGAAGGAACCATTAAGACAGAGGTTGAAGGCTTACCCTTCAGAGTTTCCTCAGTTGTCAAGAGCATATTCAACAGCTCTGCCGGCGTACAATCGATTTTGTTCATATTATAGTTAATGATGAACGCATCGAAAGAAGGCGGAAGAGACTGTAGAATTATGTCTACAGCAAGCTCCTGGTTGATGGTATGCCCCAGTTTATCTAGAGCCTCCTTGTGCCCAATCATCTTGAGCACGTGAGCTCCCACTGGGCTCCCCTCAGCCAGTTTGCTCTGAAAGAAGAGCTTCGTCAGATTATAGCGCTCAGTCCTCGCCTGTGCAGCATACAGCATTTTGAGGTTCGCTATAATCTCTATAGCTGACATATCCTCATGCTGACGCTGCAGCGGTGGCGTCATAGACGCTAGCATCAGGCAAGCGACATCAATGCTATCATTGACGTGCTTTTCGTAGGCTTCCCGAACCGCCCTTGCGGCGTTCGGAGCGGGCTGCGGCGGTATCGCCGTCTCGAGGACATACAGTTTCCTCTCTGCCTTAAGAACAATCTTAAGGTGTCCGAACCAGTCAGAGAAGTTCGGCCCAGCAAACTTCTCCCTTTCCAGTAGGGATCGCACATTGAAGCTCATGGTGTTCGTTGCTGCAGGAATCTACAACAAGCAAGAACAGCAAGGTCAGTATCAATGTTTAGAATCAATCCAGGACTTAAGAAAGATTCTTTTCTCACTATTTTGTCTGACTGAAAAATCCAGTAAACAGTCCGAAAGAGTAATACTCTTTTAGTGAGATGGGATCCAGATTTCATACTTGGTCTCCGCGTCCCGCTCAAGCGAGATAAGATGCACAGAGATAACAAGCACTAATTTCTGGTAGGCTGTCCCAGCCAATCGCCAACCCGTGCGATTCCCCTTCATCTTGGCGATCCAGCAGACTGTGCCAACTGAGTTGGTACAACACAGTCTCTGATCCCAGAGATGGCTGCCTCCATGTGCTACCATATGCGCCACATATGTAGCCAACATGGTCAAGCTGACCTGACCTACTCCCTGGACCACCACGTGCTATGCTGAGCAACGAGAGGGGATAAATCCCAACTCTGTAACACGCAGGTGAAATCTAGCACCGTCTGAAGATAGATGGACGTGCCCACTGAGTGGGTTCAACACGGCTCCAACGATAATCAGAAAGGTGAGGTTTCGCGTCAGAAGGCTTACGAGCTTGATATATTAGCGTTGGATTTTATCGGTCTTTTATCTTCTTAACTATCATGCAAGTCCTATGGTGATAGCAGAAGATAAACTTAAACATGCAATTCTAATTATAAGCAATAAGAAGAAAGCATGATCTTATGTGGTAAAAGCCCATGAACCCTAGTAAGACCTTAATTTACTTAAGTCTTCACTTGAGCTCCTTGGCATCTCATCTGGTCCAACCTAGGGCCCTAGCGCCAAGAGCACCTCAGGTGCGTTACCAGCTGAATGCCCCTTTGGGATGTGTGCCTTTGCTCTTGTCTAATCAAATACATTTGATCTATCTAGACAAGGTTGACTCGCAGGTCAACTACATATTATAAATTAAGTACAATGTGATTCGCAGATCACAAATTAATTTACAATTTTAAATCCAGGCACGCAGGCCCCAGCACAGCACACAATAGGGCAACCCACATAAGACTAAATAAACAAGCAAATGGTTCAATCAACATGTGATCCAATCATCTTGAAATTAAAAGTTTTGAAAAACCCCATGGCATCAATTTTAATTTCCTTATGATCCCTATAACCTTACAATGGTCCATTGATGGGGATCCACTCATCCATCTAGCTAGATCCTTTGCCCTTGCATGCACCGAGTCCTAACTGACCCGAGTTGACCTAATGGTCAACCATGCATGCCCCAAGGGCTGAACCACCCCATGAGTTTTGGCAAGCGGGTGTGACCCCGGGCCTAACTCAAGTGCGTTCAGTAGTTGTCTCAACCAGACCTCGCTACACGCCCTAGATGCAGTCAACCTATAGCCACCTTGTGCTTGCGCATAGGTGCTATTGGGTCAACCCATCTGAGCTGTCAGATGGTCTGATCAGACTTGGATCTAACCTAGTGGTGACTTCAACCCCATCAACCCATCTAAGGGTTTATTGTAGGGACACCTTAGATCTAATCATGCGCGCAAGATGTAAGTTTGTTTTTAAAAACATCTAGTACATGCGCAAACAAACAAACAACATGCTTGATAACCCTTAGATCTAAGGGGGTCCCCTTCAAGGGGGAGCGCAAACTTCAGGGAGTCCCCTTCAAGGGGGAGCGCAAACTACATGTCATCAAATGATACATGCGCAACCTTCATGAAGCCATGATACAAGCGCAACTTTCATGAAACCAAACCAAGGTAAGCGCATCCAACATGTAAACAAAGTAGGCGCAACAAGTATGGATCACATTAGCAAACAAAATAGCATGCAAAGAGCCAACCTCTGATACCAATTGAAGGAACCCCAAAGATAAAGGGGGCAAAAACCCTAAGCATGGCGCTAATGAAAAATGATGCAAGCGGAAGCAAGGGTTTTAAAATCGTTTGCATGCCAATTGTTCAACTATCAAAGATTGATAAGAACAAGATCATACCATAGCCATGTAGATGGTGCGGCTTGGAAGAAGAAAGACCGAAGGGATCTTCTCCAAAGAAATCACACACAAGGGATGAAAGCTTCCTCCTTGCGCAAGTCTTGTGCTAGCAAGATTGGCAAGCTCTATCAACCGTGTGTAGGAGATTAGATGAAAAGGGCTGCCTTCTTTTCGAGAGCTCTTCCTTCTTTTCGCAAGAACAACGCCTTCTCCAAGAGCAAGCCGTTTTCTCCACGCCCAAAGAGCAAAACCGAAAGCATTAGAGAGTAATCAAGCCATGAACGCATATGCGTTTAGCTTATGGAACTTTCCATAAATGGCAACGATTAAGAGTTGGCGTTCATGGTTCATGTTTCCATGAACCAAACGCAACCTCTTCTCCCTCTTGAACCAAGCGCTCAACCCATGAGCCGGTTCAATTTCATTGGTTCAATTTCGAAACCAAATCAGCCCAGAATTAAGTCTAGACCAAATTAGACCACAAGGTCCTAGATCTGACCCTTCATCATCTGACGCTTCTGATCGCACCGATCTAGCATCATCTCTCTCGATCGAAGCTTACCGATCTAAAGCTCTAATCAATCAAACATGATCAGACCAGATCTCACTTACAATCAGAGATTAAATCTCTTTAAACTGAACCAAAACAATTCAGTCCACACGATCTGACTTAAGGAAGCCATATCACCAAATTGTGCGACCCTGAGGGTTTCCTTTAAATGTCGGTAACGATAACTTACGTTATCACGATCAGTGAGGGGTATCTAGCAACACATCACTGTCTCCCGATATAAAGGAAAGAGTCTTCCAAGACTGCACCCAAAACACAGCACAAGTGTGACTCAATTCACAAGGCATACATGTGTCCTTTGCCACTGGATGTTCTTATTGGACAAGCATGTCAAGCTTGTAACTCCAATACGATGAGCATGATTAGATCAGATGAACATAGTCATCTGGGTATGGCCATACACTTCCTCAATCATCTCATATAGTGTGGCCCTATAGAACATCACACTCCTTAAACAAGGAGACGGCAATCCTTTATCTATCACAAGTGCCCTAACCTGATTCAAGCTCACCATCCAAGATAGTCTATAATCATTATATCTCAAATGATATTGAACTAGCTCAAGACAATGACAATCCTCATTTAGAAACACAAGTGATCTCAAGTCAGAGGACATGTGCCACTTGTTGCTTACAAGGATCATTCACATTGTGACAAGCAATGGAATATCCCAGTAGGGTCTGTCCAGTACATCCAATGTACCCATGAGTCTACATCTTATTCCATGCTCGAAGCATCCTATAAGATTAGCACTCATATTAGTCTCTATCATATCAAGGCCGTCTCATGTTCTCCAAGATATCTCGACTAAGGACTTATAGCCTGTCAGCCTAGCTGAACAGCTTTGAGACATTATTCAGAAGTACACTTATTACAGCAGACAAGGTAACAAGCTGAATAATAACCATGCCTTTTATAAACATAAGAGTTTATTACATGATACTATTACAATCCCAAAGGCCTCAAACATTAGCCTTAAGGGCATACTCCAACACACACATGCACGAGAGCCAGTCGAGAAGAGACCCGCCTCACTCTCGCCATCACCGGAGTTGGGAGAGAGAGCCCCTGCTCTAACTTAGCCTGCTACCCCCTGTGCACGAGAGAGCCCCCGCTCTCTTTTTTTCTCCACGCAGTCACGCCCCCGCATGTCCTCCACGTAGCATGGTCAAAGTGACGTTGACCAGGGCTGGGGCCCATCTGAAAAGAATAGCCGTCACAGTATTTAACCAGGCAATCTGTTATACCCGTGTCTTTTAACCACAGGGGTATACTTGTAAATAAATGAAAATCAAATAATCTAATTCTTATCTCTTTCATTCTCTCTCTTCTCTCCCCATTTCTATTTCTTTTCCTCGGCGCCTCTCGCGTTCCATGCCAACTTCGCCGCCATTCATGCTCTGGCCACCTCCTCCTCTCCTCCTTCGTCGGGTGACCCTTTCAGCAGCGTCTCTGCGATGTCTTCGTGCGTGTGTGCGCCGGCGACGTCTTCTCCTAGCCGGAGCTCGCCTGCGCCACCACAGGAGTCCGACGATCTTCTTGCTGCGGGGAAGTGCGATTCTGACCTAGAGCTTCATGCTTGTGGGGTTTTCCCCAATTTCCATAGCCGCCTGCTAGGTTTCGACGTTGCTTGTAGCAGCGCCGCCGCTTGCACTTGTGTCGTTTGCTGCCGATCGATCCGCCGTCCACCGTCTGTGACAGTAGCTCCACTAGTTTTGTTGCCAGCTCTACTGTTTGCAGCTACGCCGCTTGCCACCACCAGCTGTCGACCATGAGACTGCTCACTGCCAACGTTATTGTTGGACATTACTGCATCATTCGCTGCCGCCTCTTGTTGTTGCTGTTGTCGCCTGCTATCGTGCTATGATGCCTTCAGTCGCATTGTCGTGCTCTCTTGCCGTTGTCAGATGTCATTGTTTCGGCATTGTTGTGCTGCTATGCCGTTGCATCGTCTGCAGTTATCTGCCGCCATTGGCCGCTGTCGCTGATTGTTGCTGTGCAGTACCACTTGTCGCCTGTAGTTGTGCCATGCCAGCTGTTACTATGCTTTGCTGTCGTCGCGCTTGCGCTGTCGCATAGCCTATTGTGTTGTCATCACCAACGACCTGTTTGGTGTGAGGCTTGTTTGGGGTGTAGCAGTTTAGTTACCCCAGTTGTTTCTCTGATTGTGGCTATTGTTGCAGGTATTACTGCTGCCGTTCACCTGTGTTGTGAGTGCGAAGTTGGCCTTGACCAAGCACGGGCAACTTGTTGCTACTGAGCATTATCAGGAGCGGGTGATGTTGCCATGGTGTCTGCTAGCACCTTTACGTGCTGGGGGTGTACAAGTACTCGTCGTTGATCCCTGTTCAGTTGGAGGTTGCTATGTTGTGCTATTCCACTCCTGTGTCGTCATTGTTGGCTCGTCGAGGTGAGACAACACCTCCTTATTTTTATTGCATGTTCTTGATAGTATGGAGTTGTGCATGTACATACGTTTATTTTGGTATACATAGGTATATGTGTATATTAGCTTGAAATTAAATATCAGAATTAGGAGATATTAGATATATCAGTTGATATGATAGTGATGTGAGTTTCTATGATATAGGGTGATATCAGTTGCGGTTGAGACAATAGGTTCTCAGGGCTGTGAGTTGCAGATATACAGGATGCTACTATGAGGTAGGTAGAAATCCTATCCTACTCTTTGCAATCATGGTATTAGTTGTATTATATAGTGCAGTTGATAAATACCATGATATCTTGTAGTTCTATTGTTTGATTTTGATTCGGTATCCATTGCCCTTTGTGTGTTGTCCTTATTCATGCATATGGATGCTTGTGTGATGTTATTACATGGGTCACCTGGTAGTTACATTATTGATGATGATATTATTTATTATGGGCTATTGAGCCGTGGATCCATGTATTATATAGTGGTGATATTTGGCCCATAGGGCAGTTGTATGCTATGTCGTACCACATTGTGATCTTTTCTGGCTGATCTTAGCCAGGGCTGGGCCTTATAGGCCAGCGGACCAGGGATTATACAAGATGTCGTTTCACGGCTATGGGGTCGGCTGGTAGGTTTCCAAGATGGAGTCCTTCGGGATTTTTCAGGTTTACCTGGGTGTTGGACGCAACACCTCCGAGCTGTCATTGAGGCAGTTGTTCCATCATGTGAGCAACGGTGGAAACACTCTGTATAAGAGTGCGGGCTCGTCATAGAGCATTATATGGTCACTGCCCTTGATTGCACGACGTATGTGTAGTTCTTATCTTTTGGTTGTTGTTTCTTATCATATTCGGTTACATTGTATTTTGATGGATTGTGTTATCACAGTTATTTTGATGCAGTATCATATCTGTTGATTCCTACTTAGCTCTTTAAGCTAACTTCCTTTGTTGTTACCTCCAGGTAGCGAGTTTGTGTTGATGGCGATAGCTAGATATAGAGGCCTCCTGGACCAAGTGGATGTTCTTGACATCCGTGTAGACAGATAGAGATATATTGGGCTCTGAGCTGAGAGTATCAGATGGGATTGATTTGATATTATTGCTGATATTTCGATTTGTGTTTTGATATTTTGATCGATCGGATTATTCTGATCTGGGTGTTAATATTTGTGCTCGATCAAATATATTTGAGTTGGTTCTTGAGACCAATTTTATATATTGATGATTATTGATGTTTGATATACAGGTTTTGGTATTTTGAGCTGGATTGTTTATTCAGCTTTTACTGGGGAGATTTTGTCCAGTGGGCTAAATTGTCGTGCTTCACGAGTAATTTGCTAACCTTCGTTAGGTTAGTGCTCGTTTGGGGCGTGACACAATCACTTCGAACTCACCGGATTCCATCCCTTGCAGAGAGGTAAGGCTTCCATGAGTGTTTCCTTTCTATCATGCATATTAGTACCTCTTCCCACAAAAGTTGCTTACAGGAGTATCTTGTAAAGCCTTGTTGCTGCGAGCCCCTTGTACTTCGTAAATTATAGGAAGATCCCCTAAGCTCGCCTATCCGCAATAGATTTGAATAGTTTTATGTGATCAGCCATTGTGCTTGTTTAGCTTCAACCTAGATAACAATTTTTGAGTTCATCAACTAGAATTTTTTATAAATCTTCTTATTAATATGCTCGATTAGAAGCTTAGGGTCCCGGCAACCTCAACAATTTGGAAGGAATTGGTTTGAAAAAATCTCAATGCATGAATTTGCTCAAACATACACTCAATATCTTCATCTAAACCAAGAATTTCCATAGTCCTTTTATCCATATATCTAGTATTAACAATACGTCTAGAGTTCAATACATTGTACCAAGCTTCCTGTTTCCCATCACAGAAGATGATACCGTAAGGGTTAGGAGGAGGTGCTGATGAAGCTGGCTTTTCCATTTGCTAGCAACTCTCTTGATTCTTGGTGCCATTGCAAGTTAGATTAACACAATGAAGAGCAGCAATCAACAGGTAAATGCAGATATCAAGAAGATAGAACACAAACAGAGCAACCCGTATAAGCCTTTCAAATACAACCACCACTCTGATGTTTCTAGTTAAAGTTACTGACAGAAATCGACTAGGGAAGGATCTTCTACCTCTTGTGAAGCTCTCAAGATCAGAGAATAGCGGTGACGGAGCTCCGGCGGAGGATTAAGGGCGTAGACCTTTTTATTTTCATGACTTGATTATTTTATACCATCTTATGAAGTTATTTACTCTTGTTAGATTCAATTATTGTTGTATTAATCACATGATAATTACTGGCCATGATTCTCATGTCTTATATGTCTCAAGAAGTACTGAGAAGTGAATTGAGACATCGGATCTATAATATTTGGACAAGTCGATTTGAAAACGAGAGTAGTTCGAATTGACTTGAGGAATCTTTAGATTTATCAAGAGCTCATTGGGTTTATCTTGAGTTAATAACCACTAGAGTAGGGGATTAATTCAGATAAACACCAGATTGTACTACTGAGAAGGGGCAATCTGTACATGCGGATAAATCCCCTTCAACATAGTAAATCCTTCTTAAGACATCTTTAATTTTTATAAGTCATGAAGCATAGAGTGGTTAACCCGAAATCCTAAACTTTCCATAAATTGATTACAACCCAAGTTTGCCTATTTTCCCTTCTGTTTAGCAGTGATAAAGATCATTTTCTCTCAGATTAGTCTAACTAACGATCCTAAGTAAGAATCAGTACTTGGCCATTGGTCCATGTGAGATCGATATTTTATTACTTCGATTTGTTCGTGCACTTGCCAGGAAAAGGTGATACCACTATGCCTTTTGCAACTGATGCTCATCTACATTTTGTGTGTGTTTAAACAACATTCGATTTGGTTGTACCTTGATGTTCTTATACATGGTTGATGAATGCATGTTTTAGTGCTTTTGGATATTATCTGGATGTTATTTGGCACCATATGTTGGTGCATTGAGATGGTAAACTTTGGATTGTATAAACCCTAATATTCTAGATGTGTGTTGGTTGCTTGGTTAAAAATGTGGTATTTCTTAAGTAAGCTATTCCGTTGGACGTATTGATGTTTGAGATTTTGTGTGATATTTCTTCTTGGTAATGAATAAATGTTATTCTCTTGAGATTTCAAGTGTGCTTTGTGATTCATTCAAATATCAGTACTTGTGATAAGACATTTTCTTTTGAAAAGTTTATTTCTTTAATATAACTCATGTTATGTTTATTTTTCATGAATTAATGCTTGAAGTTTTATGGAATACATTATTTGATGAATAGATTTAGGGATGAAATGATCTTTCTCAAATAAAGTGAGTATACTGGTGCATGTGTTGAATTAACGTCGATTGATAAGCTTGATAGATGTTTCAACTATTATGTTATTTATTGGGAAGAAATAATACAAAACCCAAATAGATGACTCCCTTACTTGGCACTGCGTAACATTGGTAGTGGTACCGAAGTTATAGGTTGAAGTCAATAAAAAAGAGAGAGAGAGAGAGAGAGAGAGAGAGAGAAAGAAAGAGATGAGAGAATGACTCATTTACTTGGCACTGCGTAAAATTGGCAGTGGTACCAAAGTTAAAAGTTGAAGTTCAAATAAAAGTGTGTACCTACATGGGTACATACCAAATAAAAAAAAGGGAGGGTTTTGGAGATCCTATTTCAGTAAATAAAAGCATAATAGATTTAAACTAAAACTTGAGTGAATTCTTGAGACAGAAATTCTATCTTTTGTACAGGTTGTAGAAGTTTATTTAACTAAGATCATAAATTCCATGAATTAAATTTTGAAGATAATGTGTTTGCATGAATACTTTATGCATTATGAAGTGGAAAATTTTTGCGAATGAGTATATTTTAGAAATTTATTTTTCATATAGAAGATTATCTTTTCATATCTGGTATTATTCTTTAATTTATTTGCTTGAGGACAAGTAAAAGTTTAGGTCTATGGAGATTTGATGACATGTATTTATATAATATCTTTAGTACACTTTTACCATCAATTATCTCTCCTTTCTAACGTATTTTCATATATTTTGGCTTAAATCTCTTTGTTTGTTCGGAATCTTCACATTTCTTTACTTTTATCATATTTCAAGTGAAAATGACTACAAATTTGAAACGGGCCGTGCCAGGCACGGCCCGCCTGGAACCGGGCCGAGGCGGGACGGGCCCGGGCCGGCCGGGGCACGGCCCATGGCCACCTCTACATGGGTACATACCAAATAAAAAAAAAGGGAGGGTTTTGGAGATCCTATTCCAGTAAATAAAAGCATAATAGATTTAAACTAAAACTTGGGTGAATTCTTGAGACAGAATGTTTTACGGCGGTAAAATTATTGATGCAAAAATATGGAATTTAACAGAATATTTTACGGTCGGGTGTGAAAGTGTTCTGTTCACGGCCATAATTTTATTGGGCAGAAATTTTAGATTTCAACAGAACGTTTCACGGCCGCCCGTGAAACTTTTTTACGACCGTATTTTTATCCGCCAGAATCGGATTTGACTTCTTTTCTCATCCGATTCGATCCGTTTTCGAACCAGATTTTGGGGGAAACCTAATACAAGGATGAAGAACTATTTAAGGAAGCTTTGGGCCGAGTTTGAGAACTTTTTTTTTGGTCAATTTTCGAGCGGAATTTGGAGGAGAGGCGAAAGCTAGGGCACAAGGTGGCGACTGGAGATTTCACAACGAAAAAGCTCTGATTTCAAGGATTGTTGGCGACGATCTTCATCAGGAAACATTGATCCTTATCTTCTTTTGTTTTTTTCGTATTATTTAGCCAATTTGTAGTGACAAACATGGAATTCTTAAACGTGAACATGCTTAACATGTCAGCGTAAACTTTTATTCAGGATTAAGGGCGTAGCCATCTTTGTTTTCATGATTTGATTATTTTATACCATCTTATAAAGTTATTTAGTTTTGTTAGATTCACTTATTGTTGTATTAATCACATGATAATTACTGACTATGATTCTCATATCTTAGATGTCTAAAGAAGTACTGAGAAGTGAATTGAGACATCGGATCTACAATATTTGGACAAGTCGATTTGAACACGAGAGTAGTTCGAATTTACCTGAGGGATCTTCAGATTTATCAAGAGCCCATTGGGTTTATCTTTAGTTAATAACCACGAGAGTAGGGGATTAATTCAGATAAACACCGGATTGTACTACTAAGAATGGGCAATCTGTACATACGGATAAATCCCCTTCAACATAGTAAATCCTTCTTAAAACATCTTTAATTTAAGTCATAAAGCATAAAGTGGTGAACCCTACATAAATTGATTACAACCCAAGTTTGCCTAGTTTGCCGGTTTTCGCTTTTGTTTAGCAGTGATAAAGATCATTTTCTCTCAGATTAGTCTAGCTAACAATCCTAAATAAGAATCAGTACTATCATTGATCCCTATAAGATCTATATTTTATTACTTCGATTTATCTATGCACTCGTGGATCACACCAATTGACGATATCTTTACATATGACCATCTCTTTGCAATAGCATGCATACTAAAGAGTGCAGCGCTATAATCGCATGCATACTGCAGTATTGGTGATGCCAACAACTGGGAGCTAGCTTGCATGCTCCAAATGCCGCTGGTGCTGCCCTATTTCATTCCCCGCTGCCTCCGCCCAGACTCTGCTCCCGCACCCCACGCATTCGACGCCCCCAAGTAATGCTGCACGACAAGCACGGAAGCCGCCTCCGAGAAATCCGATGACACCAAGATGTCACCGAGGGGTCCGAGCTCCGGGAAATCCATGAATTCTATCATTCCTGACAGCAACGACTCGTCCTGCCCACTCGTCCTGCCGACGACATAGAAGGTGAATGTGCTATCCAGCGATTTGATCGCTGCCACTGTCTCCTCAGTGTTCCTCACATACTTCTCGGTGTAGAAGACGGACGGGACGCTCCCAAATCGGAGCAGGAAATCTCTCATGTACTTGTCGTCCAATTGCTGCTCCACCCTAGTCGAGCTCATGGCGGCAGCTACTGATTGGCCCTCGCGGTTTGCAAGGAACCGAACGACCGTGAGCTCGACCCCCGGTTGCCCAGCGAACTGGCTCGCATACATGAGCGACTCTCGATCATCGGGACCTCCGAAAAAGAGGACTGCCACGACATGTGCGAACCGGGATAATTGCCTCGCGTTCGTATCGCTGAGGCCACGGTCGACGAGGATCGCTACCGAGCAGGGAGGACCTTTGATGATGTCGTGGTTGATGGCGCGGACGTAAGGGTTGATCTCCTCCATTTCGCCGTCCACCTTGAGCAGCATGTGGAAGGGGAGCACGATGAGCGTCGCCAGATGGTCCTCCGCGATGCTGCAGATGTCCTTGGGCATGGACGAGTTGGTGGAGATCGAGGTGAGGCACTTGAGGTTGAAGTTCCTTGCTCCCTGCCCGTAATTTTCTAGCATGGAAACGATTTGTTCCGAGCCAGACCGCACACGGTCCGACGATGGCGCGGTGCTGCCGTCCTCGTCCGCCAAGGATCTGTCCTTGTGATTGGAATCGTGGATGATGAGCATGGGAGGGTTATTGCCGATGAGCTCCACGAGGTGGACGGCGTAGACGAAGAGCGAGGAGCGATTGGAGAGCTGGAGGAGGCTCATGATGGAAGGAACATTATGGATGGTGTGGATGCACGCCACTACCCGCAGCTCTGAGTCCGGCCTCAGCTGCAGCAGACTCCTTTGTTCGTACGTCATTGCGGCTCCGCGAGACCTCTTGTTGAGCGACCACACCCGCGAGCTCGCAATCATTGTCGTAGCCAAGGATCCAATTATCAAAATCGAGTATATCTTCTCGTTAAAGACCTGCATAAATTTACTAATTAATTGTACAGTCTACCACAGTCGAAGATGGAGGCGGGGGATAGTCAGCTTACATTTTCTTTCCTTGCTGTGTTGAGAATCATCATCTGCATCGGGCCCATGGTGCTCATGAAGACGCCGATCGATAGGCCTTGAGAACGAGACATGGAGCAGAAGGTAGAGGTGAGCATGCCGGCAGCCACCTTCGCCAGCGTTGCGACCACCATGACGCAGAGAAGCTGAGGGACGTAAAAAGATGGCTCGTTGGCATCTCGTGTCAGCATCGAGGTCATGTCGACGGTGCGGCTGATTCCCACAATCTGGAAAGGAATCATGAGGCCGACGACGAGGTAATCGAGTTGGTAGATCAAGGCCTTAGTGAGCGGCCCCCTGGGCACCACCAGTCCCATGATCAGGCCGCCAAACACGGGGTGGAAGCCGATCGTCTGCGAGCATAACCACGCCATCAGCACGAGGATAACGACCACGGCAGCGTGCTCGTGCTGCTCCAGCTCGCTCTCGGGCATGCTCCGCGCGATCCACATGAGTGCCTGCCGGATCAAGAACACGCAGACGCCCACGAAAGCGGCGCCGGAGACCGCCATCAGCAGGGGCGCCATCGCCTTGTCCGCCGGGCTGCTGAATCCGAAGCACACGGCGATGGCTAGCCACGCCTCCAGGTTACTCAGCAGCGCCGACGGCAGGATGACGGGGCCGATCTCCGCGTCCGGGATCTTGACCTCCTCGAGGAAGCGCGCGAGGACGGGGAAAGCGGTCGTGGAAAGGGTGAAGGCCAGGAGGATGACGAACTGGGTCTGCTCCACACTGGATGCCCTGAAGCTGCCGTCGGCCATGGGCGCGGGCAGTCCGAGTGCCACGGCGGCAATGATGGTGGCGAGCACAGGCAAGAGAATGCTGGCGGTGCCGATGGCGGCCACCTTCTTGCTCTCGACTTTGATCATGTTCACGTCGAGTTGGAGGGCCACGAAGAAGGTATACAGGGTCAGCCCTAAAGAGCCGACGAACTGGAGTAGGAGATGGTTGCTGAAGGGAAATAAAAAGCTATGCAGCGACGTCGTCACCGAGATGTTTTCCGTCGTCACGTCGTGGAAGGTTATCTTGCCAAGAACAGTCGGACCCAGCAGAATGGTGCATCCCTGCAGGTACGCAGACGTAAGGAAAAATTAACATCGCAGCAGAAAAAAACAAGTACGTATTGCTATGCACGCATTGATTAATACTAAGAATTAAGGCTGGAAAAAATACTTACAATGAGATCGGCGACGATAGAGGGAAAGCCGAGGGGCTTGACGGCGGCATTCACGGAGCGGTTGACGAGTAATATGCTAAAAAATTCCATGATGAACGATGGCATCACGTAGTTGGAGAGATCGTGGATGTCGAAGCTCCTGCGCACCCATTTGCTGCCCAATGAGATCCAAAGACTCGACGGGCACGCGGTGTCGTTCCCTCCCGACGAAGACATGTTGGCGGTGCACTCTAAGCTCAAAGAAGAGATTAATTGATCTGTGAGAGCGAATTACCGACTGTGAGTTGAGGCCAATCCTTCAAACAACAAGGCTTGATTCGTATACGACTGCAAGTGTAGAGAATATACTTGAAGAGGAACGAGGGTTTGGGTATCCATATATAGAAGAGGATGGCTAGTCATTAAATAACAAACTTCTTTCTTTAAGGTTGTTAGTTAAATATTTTTAGTTGTTCAACAACCAAGACATCCTAGTTTGGGATAACCTCCAAGCTGGTCAAAAAACAATTGACACTTTTGCAAATGAATGAGTATAATTGAAGCACAATAATTGGTATAGACATTAAGATTTTATACATACTATAAGATGTTATACTTAGTATATCAAAGGAAGGGATTTAACTTTGAAAGAAGACATTTAGACATTTTCCTCTTTGATTCCTAATTAAACATGATTAAATGGTTGAATGAATAAGCAAAGTAATGAATGCCTAGTTAATACCTACCTAAATTGCAAAATGACCTTACAAGAAAACTACAAACAAAAGCTATAAATGAAGAGATGATGTAGTAAGAAAATACCCATATTAGATTTCTTTCTTATTTTAAACCCATTTTTATCTAGAAATGGCATTATATGCTTCAAACTTGAGAACTCTAACTCTTCCTTTTTCTTTTCATAAATTAAGAAAATTATAATTGTGTAGGTTTGGTATAAAATATATCCTAAATGGCTAGTTGGATGGGAAATATTTTTTTACTATATTGCAGTGTTTTGAATTTCAATCTATACCACTCAATACATGCTAGTTTGAGAGGTATCTAGTTCTGTATTATGCTTTATTGGTATATCCGATATCAATCCTTTCATCTGTCGGTACGTATGATACGTACCAGTATGAGACTAGACGATTTAATATACATAATTGAAAAATCAAAACCTTGCTTATATAGTAGTATAAATATAAATGTCTTGAGTCTGCACTGCAAATTATATAATTGATAAAATAAAATAAATTTTAGGCAGCCAATATATAGAAATACTACCCTTGTATAAATAGAAAGATGTAAACATTAAATTTCAAGTATATATGCTTTAAAGTGATTCTTTTTTAGCAACTAAATATTTTAAAAATAGCATCTCATAAATTAAAATTTAACACACGTTTGAAAGTAATAAATACAATTAGAAACTATTTTTTTTTTACATAAAATCAAATATATTCTATTGTTTTTTTTGAAAAAATAAGAATAATAAATTAAAATTTAGACAAGAATCGTAAAATTATTAAGAGAAGATCTCATGATTGAAATTAAGTTTAAAAATAACTCTACTAACTAATTAAATAATTTAAATATTGTATTACATACTTTACCTTTTTCTTTATCACATAATTATTATCTTCAAAGAAGAGTATAAGTTTTTTTTTCTATCACAAAAAACATATAAAAGGATATGAAATAAAGATGAATATATCATCCTAAAATCTAATAAATGAGCGTTTCATCCTTTTTTGAATACAAATATTTTTGAATAACTACACTACATGAGCTGCTTAGCCATAGATATCCAACTGATGGCTCATTTGTGGAACCTGTCTGTGCATGTGTAGGATGCAATCAGTGGCATTCCTCGTATGTATTGAACCTATTTAATCTCAATTAAAGGAAAATAGCTTGCTATATTCCCTAGCAAATTAACAACTATTGTTTGTACCTATTTTGATGGCAACATTAATTTAGATCGTCAAGTTGCATTCAAAAAGAAAATAATTTAAAATAATACTCTTTTTATAGATATGACAAATAAAAGTTTTAATATTCATATACCAAACAAAGTTATTATCCATGTAAGTATTTCTTTCCCAAGAGTCATGCGCATTTAATAATCACATCTCATGACCTCCATTTTGTTGTCATGTTCTTGTCAATGCGTCCCAAATGTACCATAATCTCAATATGCTCGAGACCTTGAAGTAAAATTTCCTTTTGTTCTTGATTGATCCTTAAGAAGGAATTGATAATTTCGAAATGTGAATATTCTTCCAACTTGTACCCCAAGTGTTATAAAATGTTGGTTTATATGAACATTTTGGATTAGAGTTTTCTAGTGACTAGCATAGGAAGTTTGAGATGGTCTCCCTGAGGTAATCTTTTCCACTCTTTCATCTTTGATCTTGTTTTCTTTTGTATCCTCTTGCATTAGTCTTTTATTATTGGTTACTTGTTTTATTTGTATGTATGTGTCATGCACCTTCATGTTCGAATGATCCAAAAGCATAATGTAATGTGTGTAAAAATTTCATGGAGTTCTTTTTCAGCATTTATTCTGTGGAAACAAAAAAAAATTGTTTTTCACCAATTTAATTGGCTTTTTTTCATCAATCTAGTGGTTGACAAGGGATAGGTTAGAGCATGAGATCTTCTTCACAGAGGTCATGAACAATAATGTTCATTGTCAGAAACTAAAAAAAAAAATTGATATTTGGGAATGGAATATGATCATAACCATCATGTTGCATGCCTTCAAATGATAGGAGAAAGAAGCATGCTGGAGCCCTCCAATCTGCAGGCCAAAGGAAAAGTGCTAGATTGATAGCTCTGGAAGAACATAAGAAAGGAAGGGCAGTGCTTGCAGTGGCATCTATGGATGTCTTACGACCTTCCAGAGATGCACAATTAATTAGTTCAAGGAAGCAAGGTAGAAAGAAGGGGGTTAGAATAGTTTACGAGGTAAATTATACATATATACACACATATGTCGTATGAACAAGCAATTGATTGCGAGCTTCACTAGTCTGGTTTTTTTTTTTTTTTTTTTCTAATGTTGCAGGGAAAAGCTGCCGAGGTAGCAAATCCAAGCAACGACGGTAACACTATTGTTTCTCCTATAAGCTTGATGAAATTTTTTATAGCAATGATTATCATTGTAATCTTATTTTATACAATTATAGAAGTACTTTAACAGGTAACATTTCTAACACTCCATCTGCATTACAAAAGCAGATCGATTACCAAATAGTCGAATACATTCTTGATATGCTTGAAGTGTAAGTTATATTGCACTCCGATGTGTACATGCATATATGCTGAAGAATTATTTACAGAGTTAATACAATCTAAAATTGGTGTTTTCCTATCAATGTTACAGAAAAGATACAAAAGAACTGTTCTCCATGCCAGATGAATTCCAGGTCTTCCATCTATGCCCTTCATCAATTGCATGTTGAACATATTTATTGGCTAGATCAAATTACGTTTCCCTTTCAGACTAGTGATTACTGTGAGAGGGTGAGCAGACCAGGAGACTTTGCAACACTGAGGCAAAAGCATAAAGATGGAATGTATTCGACTTTGGAGCAGTTTGAGGTTCCACCTATTCCTCTGAGTCCTAAAAGCTTAACTTCTCTTCGTTCTATCTGAATATGCTAGTATCATCATGAAGTTTTTTCTATTTTCATTCTTGGATTCATTGCCACTGTAGAGTGATGTTTACATGGTATTTGTCACAGTCGAAAATGCACGCAAGAAAAAGACAAAATACACGCGTGCGTAAAGCCAAAATAGCTGTCCCGCGGTTGACCTCAAGGTCTAGTTACCTTAAGAAAGATTGTAAAATTGGTATATCTTCTTCAACGCTGCAGAGCCTTCTTCAACATCGCAGAAAAGGAACGAATTGAACTTTTGATGAGAATACTGCAAATACATCAAAAGAGAAAGAGAGAGAGAAAAGGAGAAAGAGTTCTTGTAGCTGACAATGAACAGCTTTCGCCATAGTAAAAAAAATATGGCAATAAATCTGAGTCTGGTTGTTCGACATTACTGCACCTTTGGTAAGAATACTGCAACCGAGGTTGGGACGCAATAAGAAGAATAAAAGAAGGAACAAACAAAGGAACATCTCATTATTGAACTTTTGGTGAGAATACTGCAATCGAGGAACAAAAGAAGGAACGAACAAAGAATATCTATATCGCCGACCTTCAATCTCAGATGACAGACTGGAGCGTCATAATTTGAAGTCAACCCTAATCGAATTCAAGTCTCAATCCGAGGTTCAAAAGATCCGGCATCATTGGACCCAGGTCCAATAAGGCCCAGACCTCTTCTCTTCACCCTTCTGCCAGCAAAGCCAAGTAATTCACAGCCAATTAAAGAAAAAAAACAAACGGCAGGATTTCAAAATTCAATATGTATCAGCATGCTGAATTTACCAAATCAAAAACTGCCAACCCAAAGTCGGAAACCCCAATTTCTTTTCAGAAGCAATCAAAATCGGAAGACAATAAATACTCACTAAATTCAAAAAAATCTGGGAGCATGTTGAGAATGGGTCTGCACTCGTCAAAAAAGGGGCTTCTTCCTTTCCTCCGATGCCGTGTTGATCTGCCAACGCCATCTCCGTCGCCTCTGTTTCGTCGCCTGAATACCGCCGACGTCATCTGAAGCGGACAACGCCAGCGAATTTGCCCCAGTCAGCTCCTCAGAAATCGCCGATGTCCTTTGCAGCAATCGCCCAACACCTCAAACATCCTGACGTCATCCTACCAGTGGTTGTCAATGTCCATCTCCCCCCACAATCGCTGCCGCCTCTCCATTAGAAGCTTGGTGGCGCCGTGACGTCGCAGTTATTGCCGCCTTCTGACAGAAATCACCGCTTCCCTCTTCTGATATGAGAGGACGCCTTTCCAGTCGAACTCGTCAGCCTCCTCATCAGGGCGCCCAGCCCTCTCCATCCCGCCATCAATCGCCAGAGCTCCGCCCCTTACGAAAGATGCCACCGCCAGAGCTCCGCTCCATAAGAACGGCGCCGCAATAAGCTAAAATCGCCGTCTCGAATGCCCTTTCCGCTAGCTGCCTCTGCTTCGACCTTCATCACCGCGGCTGGAAGCTCTCGCTGCCATCAAAATCGCCAGAGCTCCGCTCCGCCGCCCCTCTTTGCCGAGACGCGAATTGTTATAACCTCAATTTTTATAAATTTAATTTTAGAATTTTTATGATTTTTTAGAAAATTTTTCGGAATTTTAAAAGGGTTAAAAAGTTAAGTTTTTAATCAAAACTTTGATTTTGCGCTCGCGGGGGATCGAACCCACGTCGCGCGCGCGATCGACGCCGTCTAACCAACGCATCGATTTGTGTTTTTAATATAATATCGGATTTGATATTTTTGTATTAGATTTAAATTTTGATTTTGGGGACCGAGTCAACTCGTCGTCTTCCCCGCGGATCTCGGCGATTTTCTCGCCGCCGCGTTCTCGCCGTATGGAACGCGTCTTTCCTCTATATTAGAGGGCTTTTGTTCGAATTGAGGAGTTTCGAAACCTAACCTGTCTTCAAGCCTCGAAGCGCCGCCAGGAAGGAGAAATCGCGCTCGAACTAGTCGCCGGAGTTCTAGCGGCGCCGCCTCGTGTTCTAACCATCCAGCGCCTCCATCGACGGCGATCTCTGTGTTCTGGGCTACGATACATCGTCGTAGCAAGGTATGTAGGCTTCTGTGAAGTTTTCGTGAAGTTCTGTTGGGTTTGGTTGAGTTTTGAGTATCGACGGCGGCGGCGCCACCGTCGATACTTTCGTCTAATTTGAGAGCTTCGACCGGGCGTCGAAATCTCTCCGAAGTTCATCGAGGAGCTTCGTTTCGTTGTTATAAAGCTTCTGGAGAAATTTGGCGGCGATCCGATCTTCGACGCGTCCTCGGGAGCTCGCCGGCGCAAGCAGCGGACGCAAGTCCGGCGGCCTTGTGCGGCGGCGTTTGGGCGGCGCGAGCGAACTTCTGTTCGGTCCAAAATTTGGGTTTGAGCGGCGGTTTATTTATAAATAAACCGGTCGCTGAGTTTTGAAATTGATTTGAACCGGACCGAGCGATTCAATTCCAGTTGGGTCAGTACTTGAATTTCGACCGGTTCGACCCCGATGCGGTCGAATCCGGGCCGGTTCAAGTAGTCGTTGGAAAGGTAATTAAATTTCCTATCTAATGGTAGTCTGTATAGCTTTAGATGAGGTTTATATTTTGTGTAATTGAAGTTAGAAGTCTCGGTTTAACTTGGTTCAGGGTGAATTTGATCGGTTCAGTGCAATTCTGTCCGGTTCAGTGGGTTTTAGGTTCGGTTCATATGATCTGAGACTGGTTCTCTAGGTTTAGGGTTATGTTATACATGTTGGTAGTTTTGGTTTTCAAATTAGGATGTTTAATGATAGAGTTCATGTACAAATTCATGTTACAGAGTGGTTAATCCAATAATCAGCTTGCATCGTGTGATAAACAATTATTGGCTTTTCAAAAGGACTCAGAGATAACATCGTTTGAGGTAGGAATCTTACCCTACTCCTTTTTTTACAGTGTCAATAATAGGATTTGCTACGTAATCCTTTTGTTTGATATGTGATGCCTATGATAGAATTAATTGACACTGATATCTGATTGCTTCGTCTGCTTGGTTTGTTTCTGAAATTCCTGTTGAACTCAATTATCTTGATTATTTGGTCATATTCTGTTTCTGTATGATTGGTTAACAAATCTGTTTGAGATATCTGATTTATTGGCTTATGAGCCTGGTTAAACAATTGTGTATCTGAGATATTGACACATAAGTATGTGAAACCGTTGTAAATCTGAGATGATAAAGTCGTGATATATTTTGACCGCTGACCTGGATGATTTATTCTCCAGTGGCATGTTTATCTGAGTTATAGTTCTGATTATATCAGACTATCTGAGCTGCCGGTTAGGGCACCGCCAGTTGTCCTCGAGACAATACTACGGATGTCAAATGTTGGACGCAACATTCACCGGACTGTTTAGGACAGTCGTTCCATTGCATGAGCAACAGTGGAAACACTCTGAAAATGAGTGCGGCTCTTGATTGAGATTTGTTGGCCAGCTTGATGATTTGCACGACATTCCTATATTATTTGTATATCATTATTTCAGTTATTGTGTTATCCTGTTATTTGATTCCCTCACCATGTTTGTTGCTTCCTACTTAGCATTTTTGCTAACTCCCTTTGTTTCTCTTCCAGGTACAGAGTTAGCTTCTGGGAGGGATAGAGTAGATAGCAGATACCAGCCGAGTTAAGATAGTTGTCTTTCGTATTTTATTCAGTTGATAATTTGGATAGTTGTATTCAGATATTGTGTTGATATTAAATTTGGATTTTTATTAAATAAAGGTTATGTGATTATTATAGTTCTCTGGTTCCTATCAATATTGTTACTCCCTGGGGAACCCTGAGCTAGAAATAGCCGGCTTCCGCCAGGGCGTGACACGAATCGCCCAGTTTCCTTTCCCATCAATGGACTTCGACGATCTCGTTACTCCACCTTCCGAACTCCTCGCCGAAGGAAACGAAATCACATGGGAACTCTTCAATGTTATTGAGATAATAATAAAGTTTTAAAACAAAAAACGGTGATGATAAAAATAATATATATATATATATATATGTTTGGATGATTTAGTTACCTCGTTGGATAACTCCAACTTGGCCCAAGTCATGTCTAAACTTAGCATCGACTCCAAAATTGTTAAAACATTCTCAAATTAAGACACTGAAGACTCTTGCGCATTATGGTGGAATATTGTTTGGGAGATGCATACGTCAACGTATAACGTCGGGGCGTAACTCCTCAATATGACTTTGCGTTCACTAAGGCCAAAATACCTTTTCCGAATATTTCTTCGAATTTAATTTTCCAACACGCCGCAAGGCCGGATAATATTTCCCAAATTTAATTATCCAACAAGTCGTGAGACCGGATAATTTCCCAAATTTAATTATCCAACAAGTTGTGATATCGGATAATTTTCCCAAATTTAATTATCCAACAAGTCGTGAGACCGGATAATTTCTCAAATTTAATTATCCAACAAGTCGTGAGACTGGATAATTTTCCAAATTTAATTATCCTACAAGCCGCGAGGCCGGGTAATTTTCCCAATTCAAACATCCAACACGCCGCCAAGGCCGGATGATCTTCCAAATTCTAATACCCAATATGCCTTAATACATTACGATGAAATATTGTTTGGGAGGTGCGTACGTCGATGTTTATCATCGGAGCGTAGTTCGTCAATATGAGATCGTGATGTCGAGGGCGGATATTATCCCAGATTCGAACATCTAATAAGTCGTCGCATTGCAAAACATTTGACAATCATGAAACTATCCAAACTGACTAACATTCTTTGCTTTCATTGCTCATGTATCATGTCAAGCCATGTATTTTTTTTTCATAGAATTGTCTGCCCTTGTATTTTATTTCATAATATAGATATCTTAATAAAAGGTTCCCTAATTTTAGAGGTAATTAACATTGAACGCTTGCACTCATTGGAACCCGGATCCCATTAAATAATAAGTCTTATTAATTTAAGGAGAATTTAATAAATGTCATATTACATTTCAACATGTAACACTTTTTGACCCCACACCGTCGCCGGAGTCGGGAGAGAGAGCCCCCGCTCTAACTCCGCCTGCTGCCCCCTGCGCACGAGAGAGCCCCCGCTCTCTTTTTTTCTCCATGCAGCCACGCCCCCGCATGTCCTCCACGTAGCATGGTCGAAGTGACGTTGACCAGGGCTGGGGCCCATCTGAAAAGAATAGCCGTCACATTCTCCCCCGCTCAAAACTGTCGTCGCCCTCGACGACAGGCGAGTGGGTCTGACTGATCTAGGTCCACCCAAATCTAGGCCGCCAAAACCTAGTCATCCATCAGATCCACCCAATTGGGAAGCCAAAACCTGAGGAACAAAGCACATCCATCGGGTCCACCCACTTGGGCCTCCAAAACCCGAGGAACAAAGCAGCAACAGAGCACGTCGCCCCCGATAATGCTCGACACAACTAGTAACACGCCTGGGAGTACCACGGACGCATGTCGCCCCCGACAATGCGCTGCGTACGTCGCCCCCGACGAAACGCTACTCAACCAGATACGCCTGGGAGTACCGCGCTTACTCGGGATCCGGATCCGTTGCCATGGGTTGACCCGCCCAAACCAATCACCAGAAACGCAATGGATACAGTCTCGTTGGACCGAGATACGCTCTGATACCTTCTGTCAGAGCCCAAAATGCACGTAAGAAAAAGACAAAATACACGCGTGCAAAAATCCAAAATACCTGGCCCGCAGTTGACCTCGCTGGTCCATATTCCAACTTTGGTGGCAGACTTGCCACGCTGGACTGGGCTGGACTCCTCCACTCTGGGCCTCACATCTGGGCCGCTACGACGGATTGGACCGCAGGGATGATTGCCTCAGAGGACCCAGGCCTCAAACCTTGTCCTCGCTGACCCTCCCACCTTGAGGTCATCCCTGCGGGGCAAGCCCTTACCAGCCTGCCTTGCCCATACCTGATGAGATGTTGCCGAAGCCGATGTCAAACCCATTGTCGTCGCCAAAGTTGTCTCCACGCTCGTCGTCACCTGAGAGAGACAACCGCCTCCGAGAGAGAGGGGCCGCTGACCCCTTCTCTGTCGCTGCACCAGGGGAAGAGGGACCACCAGGAAGAGGGGCCGCCGCCCTCTCCTCCTCGCCGCACCGCTCCAGGAAGAGAGGGGCCACCGCCCTCTTTTCTTCATCGCGCCGCACCAAGGAGAGGCCCCCACCTCTTCTGCTCGTCGCCGCCCCGGACCAGAGACAGGTCCCCGCACCAGAGAGAAAGGGGCCGCCGCCCCTTTTCCTTGCCACCGCATCAGAGAGAGAGCCCCCACTCTATTCTTCCGTCACACACCGCACCAGGAAGAAGCCACCATCACACATGCACGAGAGCCAGTCGAGAAGAGACCCGCCTCACTCTCGCCATCACCGGAGTTGGGAGAGAGAGCCCCTGCTCTAACTTCGCCTGCTACCCCCTGCGCACGAGAGAGCCCCCGCTCTCTTTTTTTCTCCACGCAGCCACGCCCCCGCATGTCCTCCACGTAGCATGGTCAAAGTGACGTTGACCAGGGCTGGGGCCCATCTGAAAAGAATAGCCGTCACAGTATTTAATCAGGCAATCTGTTATACCCGTGTCTTTTAACCACAGGGGTATACTTGTAAATAAATGAAAATCAAATAATCTAATTCTTATCTCTTTCATTCTCTCTCTTCTCTCTCGATTTCTATTTCTTTTCCTCGGCGCCTCTCGCGTTCCATGCCAACTTCGCCGCCATTCATGCTCTGGCCACCTCCTCCTCTCCTCCTTCGTCGGGTGACCCTTTCAGCAGCGTCTCTGCGATGTCTTCGTGCGTGTGTGCGCCGGCGACGTCTTCTCCTAGCCGGAGCTCGCCTGCGCCACCACAGGAGTCCGACGATCTTCTTGCTGCGGGGAAGTGCGATTCTGACCTAGAGCTTCATGCTTGTGGGGTTTTCCCCAATTTCCATAGCCGCCTGCTAGGTTTCGACGTTGCTTGTACAGCGCCGCCGCTTGCACTTGTGTCGTTTGCTGCCGATCGATCCGCCGTCCACCGTCTGTGACAGTAGCTCCACTAGTTTTGTTGCCAGCTCTACTGTTTGCAGCTACGCCGCTTGCCACCACCAGCTGTCGACCATGAGACTACTCACTGCCAACGTTATTGTTGGACATAACTGCATCATTCGCTGCCGCCTCTTGTTGTTGCTGTTGTCTCCTGCTATCGTGCTATGATGCCTTCAGTCGCGTTGTCGTGCTGTCTTGCCGTTGTCAGATGTCATTGTTTCGGCATTGTTGTGCTGCTATGCCGTTGCATCGTCTGCAGTTATCTGTCGCCATTGGCCGCTGTCGCTGATTGTTGCTGTGCAGTACCACTTGTCGCCTATAGTTGTGCCATGCCAGCTGTTACTATGCTTTGCTGTCGTCGCGCTTGCGCTGTCGCATAGCCTATTGTGTTGTCATCACCAACGACCTGTTTGGTGTGAGTCCTGTTTGTGGTGTAGCAGTTTAGTTACCCCAGTTGTTTCTCTGATTGTGGCTATTGTTGCAGGTATTGCTGCTGCCGTTCACCTGTGTTGTGGGTGCGAAGTTGGCCTTGACCAAGCACGGGCAACTTGTTGCTACTGAGCATTATCAGGAGCGGATGATGTTGCCATGGTGTCTGCTAGCACCTTTACGTGCTGGGGGTGTACAAGTACTCGTCGTCGATCCCTGTTCAGTTGGAGGTTGCTATGTTGTGCTATTCCACTCCTGTGTCGTCATTGTTGGCTCGTCGAGGAGAGACAACACCTCCTTATTCTTATTGCATGTTCTTGATAGTATGGAGTTGTGCATGTACATACGTTTATTTTGGTATACATAGGTATATGTGTATATTAGCTCGAAATTAAATATCAGAATTAGGAGATATTAGATATATCAGTTGATATGATAGTGATGTGAGTTTCAATGATATAGGGTGATATCAGTTGCGGTTGAGACAATAGGTTCTCAGGGCTGTGAGTTGCAGATATACAGGATGCTACTATGAGGTAGGTAGAAATCCTATCCTACTCTTTGCAATCATGGTATTAGTTGTATTATATAATGCAGTTGATAAATACCATGATATCTTGTAGTTCTATTGTTTGATTTTGATTCGGTATCCATTGCCCTTTGTGTGTTGTCCTTATTCATGCATATGGATGCTTGTGTGATGTTATTACATGGGTCACCTGGTAGTTACATTATTGATGATGATATTATTTATTATGGGCTATTGAGCCGTGGATCCATGTATTATATAGTGGTGATATTTGGCCCATAGGGCAGTTGTATGCTATGTCGTGCCACATTGTGATCTTTTCTGGCTGATCTTAGCCAGGGCTGGGCCTTATAGGCCAGCGGACCAGGGATTATACAAGATGTCATTTCACGGCTATGGGGTCGGCCGGTAGGTTTCCAAGATGGAGTCCTTCGGGATTTTTCAGGTTTACCTGGGTGTTGGACGCAACACCTCCGAGCTGTCATTGAGGCAGTTGTTCCATCATGTGAGCAACGGTGGAAACACTCTGTATAAGAGTGCGGGCTCGTCATAGAGCATTATATGGTCACTGCTCTTGATTGCACGACGTATGTGTAGTTCTTATCTTTTGGTTGTTGTTTCTTATCATATTCGGTTACATTGTATTTTGATGGATTGTGTTATCACAGTTATTTTGATGCAGTATCATATCTGTTGATTCCTACTTAGCTCTTTAAGCTAACTTCCTTTGTTGTTACCTCCAGGTAGCGAGTTTGTGTTGATGGCGATAGCTAGATATAGAGGCCTCCTGGACCATGTGGATGTTCTTGACATCCGTGTAGACAGATAGAGATATATTGGGCTCTGAGCTGAGAGTATCAGATGGGATTGATTTGATATTATTGCTGATATTTCGATTTGTGTTTTGATATTTTGATCGATCGGATTATTCTGATCTGGGTGTTAATATTTGTGCTCGATCAAATGTATTTGAGTTGGTTCTTGAGACCAATTTTATATATTGATGATTATTGATGTTTGATATACAGGTTTTGGTATTTTGAGCTGGATTGTTTATTCAGCTTTTACTGGGGAGATTTTGTCCAGTGGGCTAAATTGTCGTGCTTCACGAGTAATTTGCTAACCTTCGTTAGGTTAGTGCTCGTTTGGGGCGTGACACAATCACTTCGAACTCACCGGATTCCATCCCTTGCAGAGAGGTAAGGCTTCCATGAGTGTTTCCTTTCTATCATGCATATTAGTACCTCTTCCCACAAAAGTTGCTTACAGGAGTATCTTGTAAAGCCTTGTTGCTGCGAGCCCCTTGTACTTCGTAAATTATAGGAAGATCCCCTAAGCTCGCCTATCCGCAATAGATTTGAATAGTTTTATGTGATCAGCCATTGTGCTTGTTTAGCTTCAACCTAGATAACAATTTTTGAGTTCATCAACTAGAATTTTTTATAAATCTTCTTATTAATATGCTCGATTAGAAGCTTAGGGTCCCGGCAACCTCAACAATTTGGAAGGAATTGGTTTGAAAAAATCTCAATGCATGAATTTGCTCAAACATACACTCAATATCTTCATCTAAACCAAGAATTTCCATAGTCCTTTTATCCATATATCTAGTATTAACAATACGTCTAGAGTTCAATACATTGTACCAAGCTTCCTGTTTCCCATCACAGAAGATGATACCGTAAGGGTTAGGAGGAGGTGCTGATGAAGCTGGCTTTTCCATTTGCTAGCAACTCTCTTGATTCTTGGTGCCATTGCAAGTTAGATTAACACAATGAAGAGCAGCAATCAACAGGTAAATGCAGATATCAAGAAGATAGAACACAAACAGAGCAACCCGTATAAGCCTTTCTAATACAACCACCACTCTGATGTTTCCAGTTAAAGTTACTGACAGAAATCGACTAGGGAAGGATCTTCTACCTCTTGTGAAGCTCTCAAGATCAGAGAATAGCGGTGACGGAGCTCCAGCGGAGGATTAAGGGCGTAGACCTTTTTATTTTCATGACTTGATTATTTTATACCATCTTATGAAGTTATTTACTCTTGTTAGATTCAATTATTGTTGTATTAATCACATGATAATTACTGGCCATGATTCTCATGTCTTATATGTCTCAAGAAGTACTGAGAAGTGAATTGAGACATCGGATCTATAATATTTGGACAAGTCGATTTGAAAATGAGAGTAGTTCGAATTGGCTTGAGGAATCTTTAGATTTATCAAGAGCTCATTGGGTTTTTCTTGAGTTAATAACCACTAGAGTAGGGGATTAATTCAGATAAACACCAGATTGTACTACTGAGAAGGGGCAATCTGTACATGCGGATAAATCCCCTTCAACATAGTAAATCCTTCTTAAGACATCTTTAATTTTTATAAGTCATGAAGCATAGAGTGGTTAACCCGAAATCCTAAACTTTCCATAAATTGATTACAACCCAAGTTTGCCTATTTTTCCTTCTGTTTAGCAGTGATAAAGATCATTTTCTCTCAGATTAATCTAACTAACGATCCTAAGTAAGAATCAGTACTTGGCCATTGGTCCATGTGAGATCGATATTTTATTACTTCGATTTGTTCGTGCACTTGCCAGGAAAAGGTGATACCACTATGCCTTTTGCAACTGACGCTCATCTACATTTTGTGTGTGTTTAAACAACATTCGATTTGGTTGTACCCTGATGTTCTTATACATGGTTGATGAATGCATGTTTTATTGCTTTTGGATATTATCTGGATGTTATTTGGCACCATATGTTGGTGCATTGAGATAGTAAACTTTGGATTGTATAAACCCTAATATTCTAGATGTGTGTTGGTTGCTTGGTTAAAAATGTGGTATTTCTTAAGTAAGCTATTCCGTTGGACGTATTGATGTTTGAGATTTTGTGTGATATTTCTTCTTGGTAATGAATAAATGTTATTCTCTTGAGATTTCCAGTGTGCTTTGTGATTCATTCAAATATCAGTACTTGTGATAAGACATTTTCTTTTGAAAAGTTTATTTCTTTAATATAACTCATGTTATGTTTATTTTTCATGAATTAATGCTTGAAGTTTTATGGAATACATTATTTGATGAATAGATTTAGGGATGAAATGATCTTTCTCAAATAAAGTGAGTATACTGGTGCATGTGTTGAATTAACGTCGATTGATAAGCTTGATAGATGTTTCAACTATTATGTTATTTATTGGGAAGAAATAATACAAAACCCAAATAGATGACTCCCTTACTTGGCACTGCGTAACATTGGTAGTGGTACCGAAGTTATAGGTTGAAGTCAATAAAAAAAAGAGAGAGAGAGAGAGAGAAAGAAAGAGATGAGAGAATGACTCATTTACTTGGCACTGCGTAAAATTGGCAGTGGTACCAAAGTTAAAAGTTGAAGTTCAAATAAAAGTGTGTACCTACATGGGTACATACCAAATAAAAAAAAAGGGAGGGTTTTGGAGATCCTATTTCAGTAAATAAAAGCATAATAGATTTAAACTAAAACTTGAGTGAATTCTTGAGACAGAAATTCTATCTTTTTTACAGGTTGTAGAAGTTTATTTAACTAAGATCATAAATTCCATGAATTAAATTTTGAAGATAATGTGTTTGCATGAATGCTTTATGCATTATGAAGTGGAAAATTTTTGCGAATGAGTATATTTTAGAAATTTATTTTTCATATAGAAGATTATCTTTTCATATCTGGTATTATTCTTTAATTTATTTGCTTGAGGACAAGTAAAAGTTTAGGTCTATGGAGATTTGATGACATGTATTTATATAATATCTTTAGTACACTTTTACCATCAATTATCTCTCCTTTCTAACGTATTTTCATATATTTTGGCTTAAATCTCTTTGTTTGTTCGGAATCTTCACATTTCTTTACTTTTATCATATTTCAAGTGAAAATGACTACAAATTGATAGATTTTGATGAATCGAAGCACATGGATGAACCTTACAAGTCAAGACGAAGTTGTCCATGAAATTTCATGGAGATTGGAATTTGTTTAGCAAAATATGCCCCCCCCCCCTCCTTGAAAATTTTCACGGCCGTATTTTGCAAACGTACAGAAGGAATTATGGTCACGCCCGTAATTTCCATCACGGCCATATCAAAGTTCAACAGAGTATTTCACGGCCGGGGGTGTAAAATTTACGGCCGTAAAATTATTGATGCATAAATATGGAATTTAACATAATGTTTTACGGCCGAGTGTGAAAGTGCATGGCCGTAATTTTATTGGGCAGAAATTTCAGATTTCAACAGAACGTTTCACGGCCGCCCGTGAAACTTTTTACGGCCGTATTTTCATCCGCCAGAATCGGATTTGACTTCGTTTCTCGTCCGATTCGATCCGTTTTTGAACCAGATTTTGGGGGAAACCTAATACAAGGATGAGGAACTATTTAAGGAAGCTTTGGGCCGAGTTTGAGAACTTTTTTTTTGGTCAATTTTCGAGCGGAATTTGGAGGAGAGGCGAAAGCTAGGGCACAAGGTGGCGACTGGCGATTTCACAATGAAAAAGCTCTTATTTCAAGGATTGTTGGCGACGATCTTCATCAGGAAACATTGATCCTTGTCTTCCTTTGTTTTTTTCGTATTATAGCTAATTTGTAATCACAAACATGGAATTCTTAAATGTGAACATGCTTAACATGCCAGCGTAAACTTTTATTCAGGATTAAGGGCGTAGCCCTCTTTGTTTTCATGACTTGATTATTTTATACCATCTTATAAAGTTATTTAGTTTTGTTAGATTCATTTATTGTTGTATTAATCACATGATAATTACTGACTATGATTCTTATATCTTAGATGTCTAAAGAAGTACTGAGAAGTGAATTGAGACATCGGATCTATAATATTTGGACAAGTTGATTTGAACACGAGAGTAGTTCGAATTTACCTGAGGGATCTTCAGATTTATCAAGAGCACATTGGGTTTATCTTTAGTTAATAACCACGAGAGTATGGGATTAATTCAGATAAACACCGGATTGTACTACTGAGAATGGGCAATCTGTACATACGGATAAATCCCCTTCAACATAGTAAATCCTTCTTAAAACATCTTTAATTTTTATAAGTCATGAAGCATAGAGTGGTGAACCCGAAATCTTGAACTTTACATAAATTGATTACAACCTTGGTTTGCCTATTTTCGCTTCTGTTTAGCAGTGATAAAGATCATTTTCTCTCAGATTAGTCTAGCTAACAATCCTAAATAAGAATCAGTACTATCATTGGTCCCTATGAAATTAATATTTTATTACTTCAATTTATCTATGCACTTGTGGATCACACCAATTGACGATATCCTCCATATGACCATCTCTTTGCAATAGCATGCATACTAAAGAGTGCAGCGCTATAATCGCATGCATACTGCAGTATTGGTGATGCCAACAACTGGGAGCTAGCTTGCATGCTCCAAATGCCGCTGGTGCTGCCCTATTTCATTCCCCGCTGCCTCCGCCCAGACTCTGCTCCCGCACCCCACGCATTCGACGCCCCCAAGTAATGCTGCACGACAAGCACGGAAGCCGCCTCCGAGAAATCCGATGACACCAAGATGTCACCGAGGGGTCCGAGCTCCGGGAAATCCATGAATTCTATCATTCCTGACAGCAACGACTCGTCCTGCCCACTCGTCCTGCCGACGACATAGAAGGTGAATGTGCTATCCAGCGATTTGATCGCTGCCACTGTCTCCTCAGTGTTCCTCACATACTTCTCGGTGTAGAAGACGGACGGGACGCTCCCAAATCGGAGCAGGAAATCTCTCATGTACTTGTCGTCCAATTGCTGCTCCACCCTAGTCGAGCTCATGGCGGCAGCTACTGATTGGCCCTCGCGGTTTGCAAGGAACCGAACGACCGTGAGCTCGACCCCCGGTTGCCCAGCGAACTGGCTCGCATACATGAGCGACTCTCGATCATCGGGACCTCCGAAAAAGAGGACTGCCACGACATGTGCGAACCGGGATAATTGCCTCGCGTTCGTATCGCTGAGGCCACGGTCGACGAGGATCGCTACCGAGCAGGGAGGACCTTTGATGATGTCGTGGTTGATGGCGCGGACGTAAGGGTTGATCTCCTCCATTTCGCCGTCCACCTTGAGCAGCATGTGGAAGGGGAGCACGATGAGCGTCGCCAGATGGTCCTCCGCGATGCTGCAGATGTCCTTGGGCATGGACGAGTTGGTGGAGATCGAGGTGAGGCACTTGAGGTTGAAGTTCCTTGCTCCCTGCCCGTAATTTTCTAGCATGGAAACGATTTGTTCCGAGCCAGACCGCACACGGTCCGACGATGGCGCGGTGCTGCCGTCCTCGTCCGCCAAGGATCTGTCCTTGTGATTGGAATCGTGGATGATGAGCATGGGAGGGTTATTGCCGATGAGCTCCACGAGGTGGACGGCGTAGACGAAGAGCGAGGAGCGATTGGAGAGCTGGAGGAGGCTCATGATGGAAGGAACATTATGGATGGTGTGGATGCACGCCACTACCCGCAGCTCTGAGTCCGGCCTCAGCTGCAGCAGACTCCTTTGTTCGTACGTCATTGCGGCTCCGCGAGACCTCTTGTTGAGCGACCACACCCGCGAGCTCGCAATCATTGTCGTAGCCAAGGATCCAATTATCAAAATCGAGTATATCTTCTCGTTAAAGACCTGCATAAATTTACTAATTAATTGTACAGTCTACCACAGTCGAAGATGGAGGCGGGGGATAGTCAGCTTACATTTTCTTTCCTTGCTGTGTTGAGAATCATCATCTGCATCGGGCCCATGGTGCTCATGAAGACGCCGATCGATAGGCCTTGAGAACGAGACATGGAGCAGAAGGTAGAGGTGAGCATGCCGGCAGCCACCTTCGCCAGCGTTGCGACCACCATGACGCAGAGAAGCTGAGGGACGTAAAAAGATGGCTCGTTGGCATCTCGTGTCAGCATCGAGGTCATGTCGACGGTGCGGCTGATTCCCACAATCTGGAAAGGAATCATGAGGCCGACGACGAGGTAATCGAGTTGGTAGATCAAGGCCTTAGTGAGCGGCCCCCTGGGCACCACCAGTCCCATGATCAGGCCGCCAAACACGGGGTGGAAGCCGATCGTCTGCGAGCATAACCACGCGATCAGCACGAGGATAACGACCACGGCAGCGTGCTCGTGCTGCTCCAGCTCGCTCTCGGGCATGCTCCGCGCGATCCACATGAGTGCCTGCCGGATCAAGAACACGCAGACGCCCACGAAAGCGGCGCCGGAGACCGCCATCAGCAGGGGCGCCATCGCCTTGTCCGCCGGGCTGCTGAATCCGAAGCACACGGCGATGGCTAGCCACGCCTCCAGGTTACTCAGCAGCGCCGACGGCAGGATGACGGGGCCGATCTCCGCGTCCGGGATCTTGACCTCCTCGAGGAAGCGCGCGAGGACGGGGAAAGCGGTCGTGGAAAGGGTGAAGGCCAGGAGGATGACGAACTGGGTCTGCTCCACACTGGATGCCCTGAAGCTGCCGTCGGCCATGGGCGCGGGCAGTCCGAGTGCCACGGCGGCAATGATGGTGGCGAGCACAGGCAAGAGAATGCTGGCGGTGCCGATGGCGGCCACCTTCTTGCTCTCGACTTTGATCATGTTCACGTCGAGTTGGAGGGCCACGAAGAAGGTATACAGGGTCAGCCCTAAAGAGCCGACGAACTGGAGTAGGAGATGGTTGCTGAAGGGAAATAAAAAGCTATGCAGCGACGTCGTCACCGAGATGTTTTCCGTCGTCACGTCGTGGAAGGTTATCTTGCCAAGAACAGTCGGACCCAGCAGAATGGTGCATCCCTGCAGGTACGCAGACGTAAGGAAAAATTAACATCGCAGCAGAAAAAAACAAGTACGTATTGCTATGCACGCATTGATTAATACTAAGAATTAAGGCTGGAAAAAATACTTACAATGAGATCGGCGACGATAGAGGGAAAGCCGAGGGGCTTGACGGCGGCATTCACGGAGCGGTTGACGAGTAATATGCTAAAAAATTCCATGATAAACGATGGCATCACGTAGTTGGAGAGATCGTGGATGTCGAAGCTCCTGCGCACCCATTTGCTGCCCAATGAGATCCAAAGACTCGACGGGCACGCGGTGTCGTTCCCTCCCGACGAAGACATGTTGGCGGTGCACTCTAAGCTCAAAGAAGAGATTAATTGATCTGTGAGAGCGAATTACCGACTGTGAGTTGAGGCCAATCCTTCAAACAACAAGGCTTGATTCGTATACGACTGCAAGTGTAGAGAATATACTTGAAGAGGAACGAGGGTTTGGGTATCCATATATAGAAGAGGATGGCTAGTCATTAAATAACAAACTTCTTTCTTTAAGGTTGTTAGTTAAATATTTTTAGTTGTTCAACAACCAAGACATCCTAGTTTGGGATAACCTCCAAGCTGGTCAAAAAACAATTGACACTTTTGCAAATGAATGAGTATAATTGAAGCACAATAATTGGTATAGACATTAAGATTTTATACATACTATAAGATGTTATACTTAGTATATCAAAGGAAGGGATTTAACTTTGAAAGAAGACATTTAGACATTTTCCTCTTTGATTCCTAATTAAACATGATTAAATGGTTGAATGAATAAGCAAAGTAATGAATGCCTAGTTAATACCTACCTAAATTGCAAAATGACCTTACAAGAAAACTACAAACAAAAGCTATAAATGAAGAGATGATGTAGTAAGAAAATACCCATATTAGATTTCTTTCTTATTTTAAACCCATTTTTATCTAGAAATGGCATTATATGCTTCAAACTTGAGAACTCTAACTCTTCCTTTTTCTTTTCATAAATTAAGAAAATTATAATTGTGTAGGTTTGGTATAAAATATATCCTAAATGGCTAGTTGGATGGGAAATATTTTTTTACTATATTGCAGTGTTTTGAATTTCAATCTATACCACTCAATACATGCTAGTTTGAGAGGTATCTAGTTCTGTATTATGCTTTATTGGTATATCCGATATCAATCCTTTCATCTGTCGGTACGTATGATACGTACCAGTATGAGACTAGACGATTTAATATACATAATTGAAAAATCAAAACCTTGCTTATATAGTAGTATAAATATAAATGTCTTGAGTCTGCACTGCAAATTATATAATTGATAAAATAAAATAAATTTTAGGCAGCCAATATATAGAAATACTACCCTTGTATAAATAGAAAGATGTAAACATTAAATTTCAAGTATATATGCTTTAAAGTGATTCTTTTTTAGCAACTAAATATTTTAAAAATAGCATCTCATAAATTAAAATTTAACACACGTTTGAAAGTAATAAATACAATTAGAAACTATTTTTTTTACATAAAATCAAATATATCCTATTGTTTTTTTTAAAAAAAATACGAATAATAAATTAAAATTTAGACAAGAATCGTAAAATTATTAAGAGAAGATCTCATGATTGAAATTAAGTTTAAAAATAACTCTACTAACTAATTAAATAATTTAAATATTGTATTACATACTTTACCTTTTTCTTTATCACATAATTATTATCTTCAAAGAAGAGTATAAGTTTTTTTTCTATCACAAAAAACATATAAAAGGATATGAAATAAAGATGAATATATCATCCTAAAATCTAATAAATGAGCGTTTCATCCTTTTTTGAATACAAATATTTTTGAATAACTACACTACATGAGCTGCTTAGCCATAGATATCCAACTGATGGCTCATTTGTGGAACCTGTCTGTGCATGTGTAGGATGCAATCAGTGGCATTCCTCGTATGTATTGAACCTATTTAATCTCAATTAAAGGAAAATAGCTTGCTATATTCCCTAGCAAATTAACAACTATTGTTTGTACCTATTTTGATGGCAACATTAATTTAGATCGTCAAGTTGCATTCAAAAAGAAAATAATTTAAAATAATACTCTTTTTATAGATATGACAAATAAAAGTTTTAATATTCATATACCAAACAAAGTTATTATCCATGTAAGTATTTCTTTCCCAAGAGTCATGCGCATTTAATAATCACATCTCATGACCTCCATTTTGTTGTCATGTTCTTGTCAATGCGTCCCAAATGTACCATAATCTCAATATGCTCGAGACCTTGAAGTAAAATTTCCTTTTGTTCTTGATTGATCCTTAAGAAGGAATTGATAATTTCGAAATGTGAATATTCTTCCAACTTGTACCCCAAGTGTTATAAAATGTTGGTTTATATGAACATTTTGGATTAGAGTTTTCTAGTGACTAGCATAGGAAGTTTGAGATGGTCTCCCTGAGGTAATCTTTTCCACTCTTTCATCTTTGATCTTGTTTTCTTTTGTATCCTCTTGCATTAGTCTTTTATTATTGGTTACTTGTTTTATTTGTATGTATGTGTCATGCACCTTCATGTTCGAATGATCCAAAAGCATAATGTAATGTGTGTAAAAATTTCATGGAGTTCTTTTTCAGCATTTATTCTGTGGAAACAAAAAAAAATTGTTTTTCACCAATTTAATTGGCTTTTTTTCATCAATCTAGTGGTTGACAAGGGATAGGTTAGAGCATGAGATCTTCTTCACAGAGGTCATGAACAATAATGTTCATTGTCAGAAACTAAAAAAAAAAATTGATATTTGGGAATGGAATATGATCATAACCATCATGTTGCATGCCTTCAAATGATAGGAGAAAGAAGCATGCTGGAGCCCTCCAATCTGCAGGCCAAAGGAAAAGTGCTAGATTGATAGCTCTGGAAGAACATAAGAAAGGAAGGGCAGTGCTTGCAGTGGCATCTATGGATGTCTTACGACCTTCCAGAGATGCACAATTAATTAGTTCAAGGAAGCAAGGTAGAAAGAAGGGGGTTAGAATAGTTTACGAGGTAAATTATACATATATACACACATATGTCGTATGAACAAGCAATTGATTGCGAGCTTCACTAGTCTGGTTTTTTTTTTTTTTTTTTCTAATGTTGCAGGGAAAAGCTGCCGAGGTAGCAAATCCAAGCAACGACGGTAACACTATTGTTTCTCCTATAAGCTTGATGAAATTTTTTATAGCAATGATTATCATTGTAATCTTATTTTATACAATTATAGAAGTACTTTAACAGGTAACATTTCTAACACTCCATCTGCATTACAAAAGCAGATCGATTACCAAATAGTCGAATACATTCTTGATATGCTTGAAGTGTAAGTTATATTGCACTCCGATGTGTACATGCATATATGCTGAAGAATTATTTACAGAGTTAATACAATCTAAAATTGGTGTTTTCCTATCAATGTTACAGAAAAGATACAAAAGAACTGTTCTCCATGCCAGATGAATTCCAGGTCTTCCATCTATGCCCTTCATCAATTGCATGTTGAACATATTTATTGGCTAGATCAAATTACGTTTCCCTTTCAGACTAGTGATTACTGTGAGAGGGTGAGCAGACCAGGAGACTTTGCAACACTGAGGCAAAAGCATAAAGATGGAATGTATTCGACTTTGGAGCAGTTTGAGGTTCCACCTATTCCTCTGAGTCCTAAAAGCTTAACTTCTCTTCGTTCTATCTGAATATGCTAGTATCATCATGAAGTTTTTTCTATTTTCATTCTTGGATTCATTGCCACTGTAGAGTGATGTTTACATGGTATTTGTCACAGTCGAAAATGCACGCAAGAAAAAGACAAAATACACGCGTGCGTAAAGCCAAAATAGCTGTCCCGCGGTTGACCTCAAGGTCTAGTTACCTTAAGAAAGATTGTAAAATTGGTATATCTTCTTCAACGCTGCAGAGCCTTCTTCAACATCGCAGAAAAGGAACGAATTGAACTTTTGATGAGAATACTGCAAATACATCAAAAGAGAAAGAGAGAGAGAAAAGGAGAAAGAGTTCTTGTAGCTGACAATGAACAGCTTTCGCCATAGTAAAAAAAATATGGCAATAAATCTGAGTCTGGTTGTTCGACATTACTGCACCTTTGGTAAGAATACTGCAACCGAGGTTGGGACGCAATAAGAAGAATAAAAGAAGGAACAAACAAAGGAACATCTCATTATTGAACTTTTGGTGAGAATACTGCAATCGAGGAACAAAAGAAGGAACGAACAAAGAATATCTATATCGCCGACCTTCAATCTCAGATGACAGACTGGAGCGTCATAATTTGAAGTCAACCCTAATCGAATTCAAGTCTCAATCCGAGGTTCAAAAGATCCGGCATCATTGGACCCAGGTCCAATAAGGCCCAGACCTCTTCTCTTCACCCTTCTGCCAGCAAAGCCAAGTAATTCACAGCCAATTAAAGAAAAAAAACAAACGGCAGGATTTCAAAATTCAATATGTATCAGCATGCTGAATTTACCAAATCAAAAACTGCCAACCCAAAGTCGGAAACCCCAATTTCTTTTCAGAAGCAATCAAAATCGGAAGACAATAAATACTCACTAAATTCAAAAAAATCTGGGAGCATGTTGAGAATGGGTCTGCACTCGTCAAAAAAGGGGCTTCTTCCTTTCCTCCGATGCCGTGTTGATCTGCCAACGCCATCTCCGTCGCCTCTGTTTCGTCGCCTGAATACCGCCGACGTCATCTGAAGCGGACAACGCCAGCGAATTTGCCCCAGTCAGCTCCTCAGAAATCGCCGATGTCCTTTGCAGCAATCGCCCAACACCTCAAACATCCTGACGTCATCCTACCAGTGGTTGTCAATGTCCATCTCCCCCCACAATCGCTGCCGCCTCTCCATTAGAAGCTTGGTGGCGCCGTGACGTCGCAGTTATTGCCGCCTTCTGACAGAAATCACCGCTTCCCTCTTCTGATATGAGAGGACGCCTTTCCAGTCGAACTCGTCAGCCTCCTCATCAGGGCGCCCAGCCCTCTCCATCCCGCCATCAATCGCCAGAGCTCCGCCCCTTACGAAAGATGCCACCGCCAGAGCTCCGCTCCATAAGAACGGCGCCGCAATAAGCTAAAATCGCCGTCTCGAATGCCCTTTCCGCTAGCTGCCTCTGCTTCGACCTTCATCACCGCGGCTGGAAGCTCTCGCTGCCATCAAAATCGCCAGAGCTCCGCTCCGCCGCCCCTCTTTGCCGAGACGCGAATTGTTATAACCTCAATTTTTATAAATTTAATTTTAGAATTTTTATGATTTTTTAGAAAATTTTTCGGAATTTTAAAAGGGTTAAAAAGTTAAGTTTTTAATCAAAACTTTGATTTTGCGCTCGCGGGGGATCGAACCCACGTCGCGCGCGGCGATCGACGCCGTCTAACCAACGCATCGATTTGTGTTTTTAATATAATATCGGATTTGATATTTTTGTATTAGATTTAAATTTTGATTTTGGGGACCGAGTCAACTCGTCGTCTTCCCCGCGGATCTCGGCGATTTTCTCGCCGCCGCGTTCTCGCCGTATGGAACGCGTCTTTCCTCTATATTAGAGGGCTTTTGTTCGAATTGAGGAGTTTCGAAACCTAACCTGTCTTCAAGCCTCGAAGCGCCGCCAGGAAGGAGAAATCGCGCTCGAACTAGTCGCCGGAGTTCTAGCGGCGCCGCCTCGTGTTCTAACCATCCAGCGCCTCCATCGACGGCGATCTCTGTGTTCTGGGCTACGATACATCGTCGTAGCAAGGTATGTAGGCTTCTGTGAAGTTTTCGTGAAGTTCTGTTGGGTTTGGTTGAGTTTTGAGTATCGACGGCGGCGGCGCCACCGTCGATACTTTCGTCTAATTTGAGAGCTTCGACCGGGCGTCGAAATCTCTCCGAAGTTCATCGAGGAGCTTCGTTTCGTTGTTATAAAGCTTCTGGAGAAATTTGGCGGCGATCCGATCTTCGACGCGTCCTCGGGAGCTCGCCGGCGCAAGCAGCGGACGCAAGTCCGGCGGCCTTGTGCGGCGGCGTTTGGGCGGCGCGAGCGAACTTCTGTTCGGTCCAAAATTTGGGTTTGAGCGGCGGTTTATTTATAAATAAACCGGTCGCTGAGTTTTGAAATTGATTTGAACCGGACCGAGCGATTCAATTCCAGTTGGGTCAGTACTTGAATTTCGACCGGTTCGACCCCGATGCGGTCGAATCCGGGCCGGTTCAAGTAGTCGTTGGAAAGGTAATTAAATTTCCTATCTAATGGTAGTCTGTATAGCTTTAGATGAGGTTTATATTTTGTGTAATTGAAGTTAGAAGTCTCGGTTTAACTTGGTTCAGGGTGAATTTGATCGGTTCAGTGCAATTCTGTCCGGTTCAGTGGGTTTTAGGTTCGGTTCATATGATCTGAGACTGGTTCTCTAGGTTTAGGGTTATGTTATACATGTTGGTAGTTTTGGTTTTCAAATTAGGATGTTTAATGATAGAGTTCATGTACAAATTCATGTTACAGAGTGGTTAATCCAATAATCAGCTTGCATCGTGTGATAAACAATTATTGGCTTTTCAAAAGGACTCAGAGATAACATCGTTTGAGGTAGGAATCTTACCCTACTCCTTTTTTTACAGTGTCAATAATAGGATTTGCTACGTAATCCTTTTGTTTGATATGTGATGCCTATGATAGAATTAATTGACACTGATATCTGATTGCTTCGTCTGCTTGGTTTGTTTCTGAAATTCCTGTTGAACTCAATTATCTTGATTATTTGGTCATATTCTGTTTCTGTATGATTGGTTAACAAATCTGTTTGAGATATCTGATTTATTGGCTTATGAGCCTGGTTAAACAATTGTGTATCTGAGATATTGACACATAAGTATGTGAAACCGTTGTAAATCTGAGATGATAAAGTCGTGATATATTTTGACCGCTGACCTGGATGATTTATTCTCCAGTGGCATGTTTATCTGAGTTATAGTTCTGATTATATCAGACTATCTGAGCTGCCGGTTAGGGCACCGCCAGTTGTCCTCGAGACAATACTACGGATGTCAAATGTTGGACGCAACATTCACCGGACTGTTTAGGACAGTCGTTCCATTGCATGAGCAACAGTGGAAACACTCTGAAAATGAGTGCGGCTCTTGATTGAGATTTGTTGGCCAGCTTGATGATTTGCACGACATTCCTATATTATTTGTATATCATTATTTCAGTTATTGTGTTATCCTGTTATTTGATTCCCTCACCATGTTTGTTGCTTCCTACTTAGCATTTTTGCTAACTCCCTTTGTTTCTCTTCCAGGTACAGAGTTAGCTTCTGGGAGGGATAGAGTAGATAGCAGATACCAGCCGAGTTAAGATAGTTGTCTTTCGTATTTTATTCAGTTGATAATTTGGATAGTTGTATTCAGATATTGTGTTGATATTAAATTTGGATTTTTATTAAATAAAGGTTATGTGATTATTATAGTTCTCTGGTTCCTATCAATATTGTTACTCCCTGGGGAACCCTGAGCTAGAAATAGCCGGCTTCCGCCAGGGCGTGACACGAATCGCCCAGTTTCCTTTCCCATCAATGGACTTCGACGATCTCGTTACTCCACCTTCCGAACTCCTCGCCGAAGGAAACGAAATCACATGGGAACTCTTCAATGTTATTGAGATAATAATAAAGTTTTAAAACAAAAAACGGTGATGATAAAAATAATATATATATATATATATATGTTTGGATGATTTAGTTACCTCGTTGGATAACTCCAACTTGGCCCAAGTCATGTCTAAACTTAGCATCGACTCCAAAATTGTTAAAACATTCTCAAATTAAGACACTGAAGACTCTTGCGCATTATGGTGGAATATTGTTTGGGAGATGCATACGTCAACGTATAACGTCGGGGCGTAACTCCTCAATATGACTTTGCGTTCACTAAGGCCAAAATACCTTTTCCGAATATTTCTTCGAATTTAATTTTCCAACACGCCGCAAGGCCGGATAATATTTCCCAAATTTAATTATCCAACAAGTCGTGAGACCGGATAATTTCCCAAATTTAATTATCCAACAAGTTGTGATATCGGATAATTTTCCCAAATTTAATTATCCAACAAGTCGTGAGACCGGATAATTTCTCAAATTTAATTATCCAACAAGTCGTGAGACTGGATAATTTTCCAAATTTAATTATCCTACAAGCCGCGAGGCCGGGTAATTTTCCCAATTCAAACATCCAACACGCCGCCAAGGCCGGATGATCTTCCAAATTCTAATACCCAATATGCCTTAATACATTACGATGAAATATTGTTTGGGAGGTGCGTACGTCGATGTTTATCATCGGAGCGTAGTTCGTCAATATGAGATCGTGATGTCGAGGGCGGATATTATCCCAGATTCGAACATCTAATAAGTCGTCGCATTGCAAAACATTTGACAATCATGAAACTATCCAAACTGACTAACATTCTTTGCTTTCATTGCTCATGTATCATGTCAAGCCATGTATTTTTTTTTCATAGAATTGTCTGCCCTTGTATTTTATTTCATAATATAGATATCTTAATAAAAGGTTCCCTAATTTTAGAGGTAATTAACATTGAACGCTTGCACTCATTGGAACCCGGATCCCATTAAATAATAAGTCTTATTAATTTAAGGAGAATTTAATAAATGTCATATTACATTTCAACATGTAACACTTTTTGACCCCACACCGTCGCCGGAGTCGGGAGAGAGAGCCCCCGCTCTAACTCCGCCTGCTGCCCCCTGCGCACGAGAGAGCCCCCGCTCTCTTTTTTTCTCCATGCAGCCACGCCCCCGCATGTCCTCCACGTAGCATGGTCGAAGTGACGTTGACCAGGGCTGGGGCCCATCTGAAAAGAATAGCCGTCACATTCTCCCCCGCTCAAAACTGTCGTCGCCCTCGACGACAGGCGAGTGGGTCTGACTGATCTAGGTCCACCCAAATCTAGGCCGCCAAAACCTAGTCATCCATCAGATCCACCCAATTGGGAAGCCAAAATCTGAGGAACAAAGCACATCCATCGGGTCCACCCACTTGGGCCTCCAAAACCCGAGGAACAAAGCAGCAACAGAGCACGTCGCCCCCGATAATGCTCGACACAACTAGTAACACGCCTGGGAGTACCACGGACGCATGTCGCCCCCGACAATGCGCTGCGTACGTCGCCCCCGACGAAACGCTACTCAACCAGATACGCCTGGGAGTACCGCGCTTACTCGGGATCCGGATCCGTTGCCATGGGTTGACCCGCCCAAACCAATCACCAGAAACGCAATGGATACAGTCTCGTTGGACCGAGATACGCTCTGATACCTTCTGTCAGAGCCCAAAATGCACGTAAGAAAAAGACAAAATACACGCGTGCAAAAATCCAAAATACCTGGCCCGCAGTTGACCTCGCTGGTCCATATTCCAACTTTGGTGGCAGACTTGCCACGCTGGACTGGGCTGGACTCCTCCACTCTGGGCCTCACATCTGGGCCGCTACGACGGATTGGACCGCAGGGATGATTGCCTCAGAGGACCCAGGCCTCAAACCTTGTCCTCGCTGACCCTCCCACCTTGAGGTCATCCCTGCGGGGCAAGCCCTTACCAGCCTGCCTTGCCCATACCTGATGAGATGTTGCCGAAGCCGATGTCAAACCCATTGTCGTCGCCAAAGTTGTCTCCACGCTCGTCGTCACCTGAGAGAGACAACCGCCTCCGAGAGAGAGGGGCCGCTGACCCCTTCTCTGTCGCTGCACCAGGGGAAGAGGGACCACCAGGAAGAGGGGCCGCCGCCCTCTCCTCCTCGCCGCACCGCTCCAGGAAGAGAGGGGCCACCGCCCTCTTTTCTTCATCGCGCCGCACCAAGGAGAGGCCCCCACCTCTTCTGCTCGTCGCCGCCCCGGACCAGAGACAGGTCCCCGCACCAGAGAGAAAGGGGCCGCCGCCCCTTTTCCTTGCCACCGCATCAGAGAGAGAGCCCCCACTCTATTCTTCCGTCACACACCGCACCAGGAAGAAGCCACCATCACACATGCACGAGAGCCAGTCGAGAAGAGACCCGCCTCACTCTCGCCATCACCGGAGTTGGGAGAGAGAGCCCCTGCTCTAACTTCGCCTGCTACCCCCCTGCGCACGAGAGAGCCCCCGCTCTCTTTTTTTCTCCACGCAGCCACGCCCCCGCATGTCCTCCACGTAGCATGGTCAAAGTGACGTTGACCAGGGCTGGGGCCCATCTGAAAAGAATAGCCGTCACAGTATTTAATCAGGCAATCTGTTATACCCGTGTCTTTTAACCACAGGGGTATACTTGTAAATAAATGAAAATCAAATAATCTAATTCTTATCTCTTTCATTCTCTCTCTTCTCTCTCGATTTCTATTTCTTTTCCTCGGCGCCTCTCGCGTTCCATGCCAACTTCGCCGCCATTCATGCTCTGGCCACCTCCTCCTCTCCTCCTTCGTCGGGTGACCCTTTCAGCAGCGTCTCTGCGATGTCTTCGTGCGTGTGTGCGCCGGCGACGTCTTCTCCTAGCCGGAGCTCGCCTGCGCCACCACAGGAGTCCGACGATCTTCTTGCTGCGGGGAAGTGCGATTCTGACCTAGAGCTTCATGCTTGTGGGGTTTTCCCCAATTTCCATAGCCGCCTGCTAGGTTTCGACGTTGCTTGTACAGCGCCGCCGCTTGCACTTGTGTCGTTTGCTGCCGATCGATCCGCCGTCCACCGTCTGTGACAGTAGCTCCACTAGTTTTGTTGCCAGCTCTACTGTTTGCAGCTACGCCGCTTGCCACCACCAGCTGTCGACCATGAGACTACTCACTGCCAACGTTATTGTTGGACATAACTGCATCATTCGCTGCCGCCTCTTGTTGTTGCTGTTGTCTCCTGCTATCGTGCTATGATGCCTTCAGTCGCGTTGTCGTGCTGTCTTGCCGTTGTCAGATGTCATTGTTTCGGCATTGTTGTGCTGCTATGCCGTTGCATCGTCTGCAGTTATCTGTCGCCATTGGCCGCTGTCGCTGATTGTTGCTGTGCAGTACCACTTGTCGCCTATAGTTGTGCCATGCCAGCTGTTACTATGCTTTGCTGTCGTCGCGCTTGCGCTGTCGCATAGCCTATTGTGTTGTCATCACCAACGACCTGTTTGGTGTGAGTCCTGTTTGGGGTGTAGCAGTTTAGTTACCCCAGTTGTTTCTCTGATTGTGGCTATTGTTGCAGGTATTGCTGCTGCCGTTCACCTGTGTTGTGAGTGCGAAGTTGGCCTTGACCAAGCACGGGCAACTTGTTGCTACTGAGCATTATCAGGAGCGGATGATGTTGCCATGGTGTCTGCTAGCACCTTTACGTGCTGGGGGTGTACAAGTACTCGTCGTCGATCCCTGTTCAGTTGGAGGTTGCTATGTTGTGCTATTCCACTCCTGTGTCGTCATTGTTGGCTCGTCGAGGAGAGACAACACCTCCTTATTCTTATTGCATGTTCTTGATAGTATGGAGTTGTGCATGTACATACGTTTATTTTGGTATACATAGGTATATGTGTATATTAGCTCGAAATTAAATATCAGAATTAGGAGATATTAGATATATCAGTTGATATGATAGTGATGTGAGTTTCAATGATATAGGGTGATATCAGTTGCGGTTGAGACAATAGGTTCTCAGGGCTGTGAGTTGCAGATATACAGGATGCTACTATGAGGTAGGTAGAAATCCTATCCTACTCTTTGCAATCATGGTATTAGTTGTATTATATAATGCAGTTGATAAATACCATGATATCTTGTAGTTCTATTGTTTGATTTTGATTCGGTATCCATTGCCCTTTGTGTGTTGTCCTTATTCATGCATATGGATGCTTGTGTGATGTTATTACATGGGTCACCTGGTAGTTACATTATTGATGATGATATTATTTATTATGGGCTATTGAGCCGTGGATCCATGTATTATATAGTGGTGATATTTGGCCCATAGGGCAGTTGTATGCTATGTCGTGCCACATTGTGATCTTTTCTGGCTGATCTTAGCCAGGGCTGGGCCTTATAGGCCAGCGGACCAGGGATTATACAAGATGTCATTTCACGGCTATGGGGTCGGCCGGTAGGTTTCCAAGATGGAGTCCTTCGGGATTTTTCAGGTTTACCTGGGTGTTGGACGCAACACCTCCGAGCTGTCATTGAGGCAGTTGTTCCATCATGTGAGCAACGGTGGAAACACTCTGTATAAGAGTGCGGGCTCGTCATAGAGCATTATATGGTCACTGCTCTTGATTGCACGACGTATGTGTAGTTCTTATCTTTTGGTTGTTGTTTCTTATCATATTCGGTTACATTGTATTTTGATGGATTGTGTTATCACAGTTATTTTGATGCAGTATCATATCTGTTGATTCCTACTTAGCTCTTTAAGCTAACTTCCTTTGTTGTTACCTCCAGGTAGCGAGTTTGTGTTGATGGCGATAGCTAGATATAGAGGCCTCCTGGACCATGTGGATGTTCTTGACATCCGTGTAGACAGATAGAGATATATTGGGCTCTGAGCTGAGAGTATCAGATGGGATTGATTTGATATTATTGCTGATATTTCGATTTGTGTTTTGATATTTTGATCGATCGGATTATTCTGATCTGGGTGTTAATATTTGTGCTCGATCAAATGTATTTGAGTTGGTTCTTGAGACCAATTTTATATATTGATGATTATTGATGTTTGATATACAGGTTTTGGTATTTTGAGCTGGATTGTTTATTCAGCTTTTACTGGGGAGATTTTGTCCAGTGGGCTAAATTGTCGTGCTTCACGAGTAATTTGCTAACCTTCGTTAGGTTAGTGCTCGTTTGGGGCGTGACACAATCACTTCGAACTCACCGGATTCCATCCCTTGCAGAGAGGTAAGGCTTCCATGAGTGTTTCCTTTCTATCATGCATATTAGTACCTCTTCCCACAAAAGTTGCTTACAGGAGTATCTTGTAAAGCCTTGTTGCTGCGAGCCCCTTGTACTTCGTAAATTATAGGAAGATCCCCTAAGCTCGCCTATCCGCAATAGATTTGAATAGTTTTATGTGATCAGCCATTGTGCTTGTTTAGCTTCAACCTAGATAACAATTTTTGAGTTCATCAACTAGAATTTTTTATAAATCTTCTTATTAATATGCTCGATTAGAAGCTTAGGGTCCCGGCAACCTCAACAATTTGGAAGGAATTGGTTTGAAAAAATCTCAATGCATGAATTTGCTCAAACATACACTCAATATCTTCATCTAAACCAAGAATTTCCATAGTCCTTTTATCCATATATCTAGTATTAACAATACGTCTAGAGTTCAATACATTGTACCAAGCTTCCTGTTTCCCATCACAGAAGATGATACCGTAAGGGTTAGGAGGAGGTGCTGATGAAGCTGGCTTTTCCATTTGCTAGCAACTCTCTTGATTCTTGGTGCCATTGCAAGTTAGATTAACACAATGAAGAGCAGCAATCAACAGGTAAATGCAGATATCAAGAAGATAGAACACAAACAGAGCAACCCGTATAAGCCTTTCTAATACAACCACCACTCTGATGTTTCCAGTTAAAGTTACTGACAGAAATCGACTAGGGAAGGATCTTCTACCTCTTGTGAAGCTCTCAAGATCAGAGAATAGCGGTGACGGAGCTCCAGCGGAGGATTAAGGGCGTAGACCTTTTTATTTTCATGACTTGATTATTTTATACCATCTTATGAAGTTATTTACTCTTGTTAGATTCAATTATTGTTGTATTAATCACATGATAATTACTGGCCATGATTCTCATGTCTTATATGTCTCAAGAAGTACTGAGAAGTGAATTGAGACATCGGATCTATAATATTTGGACAAGTCGATTTGAAAATGAGAGTAGTTCGAATTGGCTTGAGGAATCTTTAGATTTATCAAGAGCTCATTGGGTTTTTCTTGAGTTAATAACCACTAGAGTAGGGGATTAATTCAGATAAACACCAGATTGTACTACTGAGAAGGGGCAATCTGTACATGCGGATAAATCCCCTTCAACATAGTAAATCCTTCTTAAGACATCTTTAATTTTTATAAGTCATGAAGCATAGAGTGGTTAACCCGAAATCCTAAACTTTCCATAAATTGATTACAACCCAAGTTTGCCTATTTTTCCTTCTGTTTAGCAGTGATAAAGATCATTTTCTCTCAGATTAATCTAACTAACGATCCTAAGTAAGAATCAGTACTTGGCCATTGGTCCATGTGAGATCGATATTTTATTACTTCGATTTGTTCGTGCACTTGCCAGGAAAAGGTGATACCACTATGCCTTTTGCAACTGACGCTCATCTACATTTTGTGTGTGTTTAAACAACATTCGATTTGGTTGTACCCTGATGTTCTTATACATGGTTGATGAATGCATGTTTTATTGCTTTTGGATATTATCTGGATGTTATTTGGCACCATATGTTGGTGCATTGAGATAGTAAACTTTGGATTGTATAAACCCTAATATTCTAGATGTGTGTTGGTTGCTTGGTTAAAAATGTGGTATTTCTTAAGTAAGCTATTCCGTTGGACGTATTGATGTTTGAGATTTTGTGTGATATTTCTTCTTGGTAATGAATAAATGTTATTCTCTTGAGATTTCCAGTGTGCTTTGTGATTCATTCAAATATCAGTACTTGTGATAAGACATTTTCTTTTGAAAAGTTTATTTCTTTAATATAACTCATGTTATGTTTATTTTTCATGAATTAATGCTTGAAGTTTTATGGAATACATTATTTGATGAATAGATTTAGGGATGAAATGATCTTTCTCAAATAAAGTGAGTATACTGGTGCATGTGTTGAATTAACGTCGATTGATAAGCTTGATAGATGTTTCAACTATTATGTTATTTATTGGGAAGAAATAATACAAAACCCAAATAGATGACTCCCTTACTTGGCACTGCGTAACATTGGTAGTGGTACCGAAGTTATAGGTTGAAGTCAATAAAAAAAAGAGAGAGAGAGAGAGAGAAAGAAAGAGATGAGAGAATGACTCATTTACTTGGCACTGCGTAAAATTGGCAGTGGTACCAAAGTTAAAAGTTGAAGTTCAAATAAAAGTGTGTACCTACATGGGTACATACCAAATAAAAAAAAAGGGAGGGTTTTGGAGATCCTATTTCAGTAAATAAAAGCATAATAGATTTAAACTAAAACTTGAGTGAATTCTTGAGACAGAAATTCTATCTTTTTTACAGGTTGTAGAAGTTTATTTAACTAAGATCATAAATTCCATGAATTATTTTGAAGATAATGTGTTTGCATGAATGCTTTATGCATTATGAAGTGGAAAATTTTTGCGAATGAGTATATTTTAGAAATTTATTTTTCATATAGAAGATTATCTTTTCATATCTGGTATTATTCTTTAATTTATTTGCTTGAGGACAAGTAAAAGTTTAGGTCTATGGAGATTTGATGACATGTATTTATATAATATCTTTAGTACACTTTTACCATCAATTATCTCTCCTTTCTAACGTATTTTCATATATTTTGGCTTAAATCTCTTTGTTTGTTCGGAATCTTCACATTTCTTTACTTTTATCATATTTCAAGTGAAAATGACTACAAATTGATAGATTTTGATGAATCGAAGCACATGGATGAACCTTACAAGTCAAGACGAAGTTGTCCATGAAATTTCATGGAGATTGGAATTTGTTTAGCAAAATATGCCCCCCCCCCCTCCTTGAAAATTTTCACGGCCGTATTTTGCAAACGTACAGAAGGAATTATGGTCACGCCCGTAATTTCCATCACGGCCATATCAAAGTTCAACAGAGTATTTCACGGCCGGGGGTGTAAAATTTACGGCCGTAAAATTATTGATGCATAAATATGGAATTTAACATAATGTTTTACGGCCGAGTGTGAAAGTGCATGGCCGTAATTTTATTGGGCAGAAATTTCAGATTTCAACAGAACGTTTCACGGCCGCCCGTGAAACTTTTTACGGCCGTATTTTCATCCGCCAGAATCGGATTTGACTTCGTTTCTCGTCCGATTCGATCCGTTTTTGAACCAGATTTTGGGGGAAACCTAATACAAGGATGAGGAACTATTTAAGGAAGCTTTGGGCCGAGTTTGAGAACTTTTTTTTTGGTCAATTTTCGAGCGGAATTTGGAGGAGAGGCGAAAGCTAGGGCACAAGGTGGCGACTGGCGATTTCACAATGAAAAAGCTCTTATTTCAAGGATTGTTGGCGACGATCTTCATCAGGAAACATTGATCCTTGTCTTCCTTTGTTTTTTTCGTATTATAGCTAATTTGTAATCACAAACATGGAATTCTTAAATGTGAACATGCTTAACATGCCAGCGTAAACTTTTATTCAGGATTAAGGGCGTAGCCCTCTTTGTTTTCATGACTTGATTATTTTATACCATCTTATAAAGTTATTTAGTTTTGTTAGATTCATTTATTGTTGTATTAATCACATGATAATTACTGACTATGATTCTTATATCTTAGATGTCTAAAGAAGTACTGAGAAGTGAATTGAGACATCGGATCTATAATATTTGGACAAGTTGATTTGAACACGAGAGTAGTTCGAATTTACCTGAGGGATCTTCAGATTTATCAAGAGCACATTGGGTTTATCTTTAGTTAATAACCACGAGAGTATGGGATTAATTCAGATAAACACCGGATTGTACTACTGAGAATGGGCAATCTGTACATACGGATAAATCCCCTTCAACATAGTAAATCCTTCTTAAAACATCTTTAATTTTTATAAGTCATGAAGCATAGAGTGGTGAACCCGAAATCTTGAACTTTACATAAATTGATTACAACCTTGGTTTGCCTATTTTCGCTTCTGTTTAGCAGTGATAAAGATCATTTTCTCTCAGATTAGTCTAGCTAACAATCCTAAATAAGAATCAGTACTATCATTGGTCCCTATGAAATTAATATTTTATTACTTCAATTTATCTATGCACTTGTGGATCACACCAATTGACGATATCCTCCATATGACCATCTCTTTGCAATAGCATGCATACTAAAGAGTGCAGCGCTATAATCGCATGCATACTGCAGTATTGGTGATGCCAACAACTGGGAGCTAGCTTGCATGCTCCAAATGCCGCTGGTGCTGCCCTATTTCATTCCCCGCTGCCTCCGCCCAGACTCTGCTCCCGCACCCCACGCATTCGACGCCCCCAAGTAATGCTGCACGACAAGCACGGAAGCCGCCTCCGAGAAATCCGATGACACCAAGATGTCACCGAGGGGTCCGAGCTCCGGGAAATCCATGAATTCTATCATTCCTGACAGCAACGACTCGTCCTGCCCACTCGTCCTGCCGACGACATAGAAGGTGAATGTGCTATCCAGCGATTTGATCGCTGCCACTGTCTCCTCAGTGTTCCTCACATACTTCTCGGTGTAGAAGACGGACGGGACGCTCCCAAATCGGAGCAGGAAATCTCTCATGTACTTGTCGTCCAATTGCTGCTCCACCCTAGTCGAGCTCATGGCGGCAGCTACTGATTGGCCCTCGCGGTTTGCAAGGAACCGAACGACCGTGAGCTCGACCCCCGGTTGCCCAGCGAACTGGCTCGCATACATGAGCGACTCTCGATCATCGGGACCTCCGAAAAAGAGGACTGCCACGACATGTGCGAACCGGGATAATTGCCTCGCGTTCGTATCGCTGAGGCCACGGTCGACGAGGATCGCTACCGAGCAGGGAGGACCTTTGATGATGTCGTGGTTGATGGCGCGGACGTAAGGGTTGATCTCCTCCATTTCGCCGTCCACCTTGAGCAGCATGTGGAAGGGGAGCACGATGAGCGTCGCCAGATGGTCCTCCGCGATGCTGCAGATGTCCTTGGGCATGGACGAGTTGGTGGAGATCGAGGTGAGGCACTTGAGGTTGAAGTTCCTTGCTCCCTGCCCGTAATTTTCTAGCATGGAAACGATTTGTTCCGAGCCAGACCGCACACGGTCCGACGATGGCGCGGTGCTGCCGTCCTCGTCCGCCAAGGATCTGTCCTTGTGATTGGAATCGTGGATGATGAGCATGGGAGGGTTATTGCCGATGAGCTCCACGAGGTGGACGGCGTAGACGAAGAGCGAGGAGCGATTGGAGAGCTGGAGGAGGCTCATGATGGAAGGAACATTATGGATGGTGTGGATGCACGCCACTACCCGCAGCTCTGAGTCCGGCCTCAGCTGCAGCAGACTCCTTTGTTCGTACGTCATTGCGGCTCCGCGAGACCTCTTGTTGAGCGACCACACCCGCGAGCTCGCAATCATTGTCGTAGCCAAGGATCCAATTATCAAAATCGAGTATATCTTCTCGTTAAAGACCTGCATAAATTTACTAATTAATTGTACAGTCTACCACAGTCGAAGATGGAGGCGGGGGATAGTCAGCTTACATTTTCTTTCCTTGCTGTGTTGAGAATCATCATCTGCATCGGGCCCATGGTGCTCATGAAGACGCCGATCGATAGGCCTTGAGAACGAGACATGGAGCAGAAGGTAGAGGTGAGCATGCCGGCAGCCACCTTCGCCAGCGTTGCGACCACCATGACGCAGAGAAGCTGAGGGACGTAAAAAGATGGCTCGTTGGCATCTCGTGTCAGCATCGAGGTCATGTCGACGGTGCGGCTGATTCCCACAATCTGGAAAGGAATCATGAGGCCGACGACGAGGTAATCGAGTTGGTAGATCAAGGCCTTAGTGAGCGGCCCCCTGGGCACCACCAGTCCCATGATCAGGCCGCCAAACACGGGGTGGAAGCCGATCGTCTGCGAGCATAACCACGCGATCAGCACGAGGATAACGACCACGGCAGCGTGCTCGTGCTGCTCCAGCTCGCTCTCGGGCATGCTCCGCGCGATCCACATGAGTGCCTGCCGGATCAAGAACACGCAGACGCCCACGAAAGCGGCGCCGGAGACCGCCATCAGCAGGGGCGCCATCGCCTTGTCCGCCGGGCTGCTGAATCCGAAGCACACGGCGATGGCTAGCCACGCCTCCAGGTTACTCAGCAGCGCCGACGGCAGGATGACGGGGCCGATCTCCGCGTCCGGGATCTTGACCTCCTCGAGGAAGCGCGCGAGGACGGGGAAAGCGGTCGTGGAAAGGGTGAAGGCCAGGAGGATGACGAACTGGGTCTGCTCCACACTGGATGCCCTGAAGCTGCCGTCGGCCATGGGCGCGGGCAGTCCGAGTGCCACGGCGGCAATGATGGTGGCGAGCACAGGCAAGAGAATGCTGGCGGTGCCGATGGCGGCCACCTTCTTGCTCTCGACTTTGATCATGTTCACGTCGAGTTGGAGGGCCACGAAGAAGGTATACAGGGTCAGCCCTAAAGAGCCGACGAACTGGAGTAGGAGATGGTTGCTGAAGGGAAATAAAAAGCTATGCAGCGACGTCGTCACCGAGATGTTTTCCGTCGTCACGTCGTGGAAGGTTATCTTGCCAAGAACAGTCGGACCCAGCAGAATGGTGCATCCCTGCAGGTACGCAGACGTAAGGAAAAATTAACATCGCAGCAGAAAAAAACAAGTACGTATTGCTATGCACGCATTGATTAATACTAAGAATTAAGGCTGGAAAAAATACTTACAATGAGATCGGCGACGATAGAGGGAAAGCCGAGGGGCTTGACGGCGGCATTCACGGAGCGGTTGACGAGTAATATGCTAAAAAATTCCATGATAAACGATGGCATCACGTAGTTGGAGAGATCGTGGATGTCGAAGCTCCTGCGCACCCATTTGCTGCCCAATGAGATCCAAAGACTCGACGGGCACGCGGTGTCGTTCCCTCCCGACGAAGACATGTTGGCGGTGCACTCTAAGCTCAAAGAAGAGATTAATTGATCTGTGAGAGCGAATTACCGACTGTGAGTTGAGGCCAATCCTTCAAACAACAAGGCTTGATTCGTATACGACTGCAAGTGTAGAGAATATACTTGAAGAGGAACGAGGGTTTGGGTATCCATATATAGAAGAGGATGGCTAGTCATTAAATAACAAACTTCTTTCTTTAAGGTTGTTAGTTAAATATTTTTAGTTGTTCAACAACCAAGACATCCTAGTTTGGGATAACCTCCAAGCTGGTCAAAAAACAATTGACACTTTTGCAAATGAATGAGTATAATTGAAGCACAATAATTGGTATAGACATTAAGATTTTATACATACTATAAGATGTTATACTTAGTATATCAAAGGAAGGGATTTAACTTTGAAAGAAGACATTTAGACATTTTCCTCTTTGATTCCTAATTAAACATGATTAAATGGTTGAATGAATAAGCAAAGTAATGAATGCCTAGTTAATACCTACCTAAATTGCAAAATGACCTTACAAGAAAACTACAAACAAAAGCTATAAATGAAGAGATGATGTAGTAAGAAAATACCCATATTAGATTTCTTTCTTATTTTAAACCCATTTTTATCTAGAAATGGCATTATATGCTTCAAACTTGAGAACTCTAACTCTTCCTTTTTCTTTTCATAAATTAAGAAAATTATAATTGTGTAGGTTTGGTATAAAATATATCCTAAATGGCTAGTTGGATGGGAAATATTTTTTTACTATATTGCAGTGTTTTGAATTTCAATCTATACCACTCAATACATGCTAGTTTGAGAGGTATCTAGTTTTGTATTATGCTTTATTGGTATATCCGATATCAATCCTTTCATCTGTCGGTACGTATGATACGTACCAGTATGAGACTAGACGATTTAATATACATAATTGAAAATCAAAACCTTGCTTATATAGTAGTATAAATATAAATGTCTTGAGTCTGCACTGCAAATTATATAATTGATAAAATAAAATAAATTTTAGGCAGCCAATATATAGATATACTGGAAATACTACCCTTGTATAAATAGAAAGATGTAAACATTAAATTTCAAGTATATATGCTTTAAAGTGATTCTTTTTTAGCAACTAAATATTTTAAAAATAGCATCTCATAAATTAAAATTTAACACACGTTTGAAAGTAATAAATACAATTAGAAACTATTTTTTTTTACATAAAATCAAATATATTCTATTGTTTTTTTTGAAAAAATAAGAATAATAAATTAAAATTTAGACAAGAATCGTAAAATTATTAAGAGAAGATCTCATGATTGAAATTAAGTTTAAAAATAACTCTACTAACTAATTAAATAATTTAAATATTGTATTACATACTTTACCTTTTTCTTTATCACATAATTATTATCTTCAAAGAAGAGTATAAGTTTTTTTTCTATCACAAAAAACATATAAAAGGATATGAAATAAAGATGAATATATCATCCTAAAATCTAATAAATGAGCGTTTCATCCTTTTTTGAATACAAATATTTTTGAATAACTACACTACATGAGCTGCTTAGCCATAGATATCCAACTGATGGCTCATTTGTGGAACCTGTCTGTGCATGTGTAGGATGCAATCAGTGGCATTCCTCGTATGTATTGAACCTATTTAATCTCAATTAAAGGAAAATAGCTTGCTATATTCCCTAGCAAATTAACAACTATTGTTTGTACCTATTTTGATGGCAACATTAATTTAGATCGTCAAGTTGCATTCAAAAAGAAAATAATTTAAAATAATACTCTTTTTATAGATATGACAAATAAAAGTTTTAATATTTATATACCAAACAAAGTTATTATCCATGTAAGTATTTCTTTCCCAAGAGTCATGCGCATTTAATAATCACATCTCATGACCTCCATTTTGTTGTCATGTTCTTGTCAATGCGTCCCAAATGTACCATAATCTCAATATGCTCGAGACCTTGAAGTAAAATTTCCTTTTGTTCTTGATTGATCCTTAAGAAGGAATTGATAATTTCGAAATGTGAATATTCTTCCAACTTGTACCCCAAGTGTTATAAAATGTTGGTTTATATGAACATTTTGGATTAGAGTTTTCTAGTGACTAGCATAGGAAGTTTGAGATGGTCTCCCTGAGGTAATCTTTTCCACTCTTTCATCTTTGATCTTGTTTTCTTTTGTATCCTCTTGCATTAGTCTTTTATTATTGGTTACTTGTTTTATTTGTATGTATGTGTCATGCACCTTCATGTTCGAATGATCCAAAAGCATAATGTAATGTGTGTAAAAATTTCATGGAGTTCTTTTTCAGCATTTATTCTGTGGAAACAAAAAAAAATTGTTTTTCACCAATTTAATTGGCTTTTTTTCATCAATCTAGTGGTTGACAAGGGATAGGTTAGAGCATGAGATCTTCTTCACAGAGGTCATGAACAATAATGTTCATTGTCAGAAACTAAAAAAAAAAATTGATATTTGGGAATGGAATATGATCATAACCATCATGTTGCATGCCTTCAAATGATAGGAGAAAGAAGCATGCTGGAGCCCTCCAATCTGCAGGCCAAAGGAGAAGTGCTAGATTGATAGCTCTGGAAGAACATAAGAAAGGAAGGGCAGTGCTTGCAGTGGCATCTATGGATGTCTTACGACCTTCCAGAGATGCACAATTAATTAGTTCAAGGAAGCAAGGCAGAAAGAAGGGGGTTAGAATAGTTTACGAGGTAAATTATACATATATACACACATATGTCGTATGAACATGCAATTGATTGCGAGCTTCACTAGTCTGGTTTTTTTTTTTTTTTTTTTTTTTTCTAATGTTGCAGGGAAAAGCTGCCGAGGTAGCAAATCCAAGCAACGACGGTAACACTATTGTTTCTCCTATAAGCTTGATGAAATTTTTTATAGCAATGATTATCATTGTAATCTTATTTTATACAATTATAGAAGTACTTTAACAGGTAACATTTCTAACACTCCATCTGCATTACAAAAGCAGATCGATTACCATATAGTCGAATACATTCTTGATATGCTTGAAGTGTAAGTTATATTGCACTCCGATGTGTACATGCATATATGTAGAAGAATTATTTACAGAGTTAATACAATCTAAAATTGGTGTTTTCCTATCAATGTTACAGAAAAGATACAAAAGAGTTGTTCTCCATGCCAGATGAATTCCAGGTCTTCCATCTATGCCCTTCATCAATTGCATGTTGAACACATTTATTGGCTAGATCAAATTACGTTTCCCTTTCATACTAGTGATTACTATGAGAGGGTGAGCAGACAAGGAGACTTTGCAACACTAAGGCAAAAGCATAAAGATGGAATGTATTCTGACTTTGGAGCAGTTTGAGGTTCCACCTATTCCTCTGAGTCCTAAAAGCTTAACTTCTCTTCGTTCTATCTGAATATGCTAGTATCATCATGAAGTTTTTTCTGTTTTCATTCTTGGATTCATTGCCACTGTAGGGTGATGTTTACATCGTATTTGTCACAGTCGAAAATGCACGCAAGAAAAAGACAAAATACACGCGTGCATAAAGCCAAAATAGCTGTCCCGCGGTTGACCTCAAGGTCTAGTTACCTTAAGAAAGATTGTAAAATTGGTATATCTTCTTCAACGCTGCAGAGCCTTCTTCAACATCGCAGAAAAGGAACGAATTGAACTTTTGATGAGAATACTGCAAATACATCAAAAGAGAAAGAGAGAGAGAAAAGGAGAAAGAGTTCTTGTAGCAGACAATGAACAGCTTTCGCCATAGTAAAAAAAATATGGCAATAAGCTATTGCCGCCTTCTGACAGAAATCACCGCTTCTTCAACATCGCCGTGACGTCGCAGTTATTGCCGCCTTCTGACAGAAATCACCGCTTCTTCAACATCGCCGTGACGTCGCAGTTATTGCCGCCTTCTGACAGAAATCACCGCTTCCCTCTTCTGATATGAGAGGACGCCTTTCCAGTCGAACTCGTCAGCCTCCTCATCAGGGCGCCCAGCCCTCTCCATCCCGCCATCAATTGCCAGAGCTCCACTCCATAAGAACGGCGTCGCAATAAGCTAAAATCGCCGTCTCGAATGCCCTTTCCGCTAGCTGCCTCTGCTTCGACCTTCATCACCGCGGCGACCTTCATCTCCGCGGCTGGAAGCTCTCGCTGCCATCAAAATCGCCAGAGCTCCGCTCCGCCGCCCCTCTTTGCCGAGACGCGAATCGCCCAGTTTCCTTTCCCATCAACGGACTCCGACGATCTCGTTACTCCACCTTCCGAACTCCTCGCCGAAGGAAACGAAATCACATGGGAACTCTTCAATGTCATTGAGATAATAATAAAGTTTTAAAACAAAAAACGGTGATGACCCAAGTCATGTCTAACTTGGCCCAAGTCATGTCTAAACTTAGCATCCACTCCAAAATTATTAAAACATTCTCAAATTAAGACACTGAAGACTCTTGCGCATTATGGTGGAATATTGTTTGGGAGATGCGTACGTCAACGTATAACGTAGGGGCGTAATTCCTCAATATAACTTTGCGTTCACTAAGGCCAAAATACCTTTTCCGAATATTTCTTCGAATTTAATTATCCAACACGCCGCAAGGCCGGATAATATTTCCCAAATTTAATTATCCAACAAGTCGTGAGACCGGATAATTTCTCAAATTTAATTATCCAACAAGTTGTGAGATCGGATAATTTTCCCAAATTTAATTATCCAACAAGTCGTGAGACCGGATAATTTCTCAAATTTAATTATCCAACAAGTTGTGAGACTGGATAATTTTCCAAATTTAATTATCCTACAAGCCGCGAGGCCGGGTAATTTTCCCAATTCAAACATCCAACACGCCGCCAAGGCCGGATGATCTTCCAAATTCTAATACCCAATATGCCTTAATACATTACGATGAAATATTGTTTGGGAGGTGCGTACGTCGATGTTTATCATCGGGGCGTAGTTCGTCAATATGAGATCGTGATGTCGAGGGCGGATATTATTCCAGATTCGAACATCTAATAAGTCGTCGCATGACAAAACATTTGACAATCATGAAACTATCCAAACTGACAAACACTCTTTGCTTTCATTGCTCATGTATCATGTCAAGCCATGTATTTTTTTTTCATAGAATTGTCTGCCCTTGTATTTTATTTCATAATATAGATCTCTTAATCAAAGGTTCCCTAATTTTAGGGGTAATTAACATTGAACGCTTGCGCTCATTGGAAGCCGGATCCCATTAAACAATAAGTCTTATTAATTTAAGGTTAATTTAATAAATGTCATATTACATTTTAACATGTAACAATTTTTGACCCCACACCGTCGCCGGAGTCGGGAGAGAGAGCCCCCGCTCTAACTCCGCCTCCTGCCCCCTACGCACGAGGGAGCCCCCGCTCTCTTGTTTTCTCCACGCAGCCACGCCCCCGCATGTCCTCCACGTAGCATGGTCGAAGTGACGTTGACCAGGGCTGGGGCCCATCTGAAAAGAATAGCTGTCACATTCTCCCCCGCTCAAAATTGTCGTCGCCCTCGACGACAGGCGAGTGGGTCTAACTGATCTAGGTCCACCCAAATCTAGGCCGCCAAAACCTAGTCATCCATCAGATCCACCCAATTGGGAAGCCAAAACCTGAGGAACAAAGCACATCCATCGGGTCCACCCAGTTGGGCCTCCAAAACCCGAGGAACAAAGCAGCAACAGAGCACGTCGCCCCCGACAATGCTCGACACAACCAGTAACACACCTGGGAGTACCACGGACGCATGTCGCCCCCGACAATGCGCTGCGTACGTCGCCCCCGACGAAACGCTACTCAACCAGATACGCTTGGGAGTACCGCGCTTGCTTGGGATCCGGATCCGTTGCCATGAGTTGACCCGCCCAAACCAATCACCAGAAACGCAATGGATATAGTCCCGTTGGACCGAGATACGCTCTGATACCTTCTGTCACAGCCCAAAATGCACGCAAGAAAAAGACAAAATACACGCGTGCAAAAAGCCAAAATACCTGGCCCGCAGTTGACCTCGCTGGTCCATATTCCAACTTTGGTGGCAGACTTGCCACGCTGGACTGGGCTGGACTCCTCCACTCTGGGCCTCACATCTGGGCCGCTACGACGGATTGGACCGCAGGGATGATTGCCTCAGAGGACCCAGGCCTCAAACCTTGTCCTCGCTGACCGTCCCACCTTGAGGTCATCCCTGCGGGGCAAGCCCTTACCAGCCTGCCTTGCCCATACCTGATGAGATGTTGCCGAAGCCGATGTCAAACCCATTGTCGTCGCCAAAGTTGTCTCCACGCTCGTCGTCACCTGAGAGAGACAACCGCCTCCGAGAGAGAGGGGCCGCTGACCCCTTCTCTATCGCTGCACCAGGGGAAGAAGGACCACCAGGAAGAGGGGCCGCTGCCCTCTCCTCCTCGCCGCACCGCTCCAGGAAGAGAGGGGCCACCGCCCTCTTTTCTTCATCGTGCCGCACCAAGGAGAGGCCCCCGCCCCTTCTGCTCGTCGCCGCCCCGGACCAGAGAGAGGTCCCCGCACCAGAGAAGAAAGGGGCCGCCGCCCCTTTTCCTTGCCACCGCATCTGAGAGAGAGCCCCCACTCTATTCTTCCGTCGCACGCCGCACCAAGAAGAAGCCACCATCACACATGCACGAGAGCCAGCCGAGAAGAGACCCGCCTCACTCTCGCCATCGCCGGAGTCGGGAGAGAGAGCCCCCACTCTAACTCCGCCTGCTACCCCCTGCGCACGAGAGAGCCCCCGCTCTCTTTTTTTTCTCCACGCAGCCACGCCCCCGCATGTCCTCCACGTAGCATGGTCAAAGTGATGTTGACTAGGGCTGGGGCCCATCTGAAAAGAATAGCCGTCACAGTATTTAACCAGGCAATCTGTTATACCCGTGTCTTTTAACCACAGGGTATACTTGTAAATAAATGAAAATCAAATAATCTAATTCTTATCTCTTTCATTCTCTCTCTTCTCTCTCGATTTCTATTTCTTTTCCTCGGCGCCTCTCGCGTTCCATGCCAACTTCGCCGCCATTCATGCTCTGGCCACCTCCTCCTCTCCTGCTTCGTCGGGTGAGGTCGGGTGACCCTTTCAGCAGCGTCTCTGCGATGTCTTCGTGCGTGTGTGCGCTGGCGACGTCTTCTCCTAGCCGGAGCTCGCCTGCGCCACCACAGGAGTCCGACGATCTTCTTGCTGCGGGGAAGTGCGATTAAGACCTAGAGCTTCATGCTTGTGGGGTTTTCCCCAATTTCCATAGCCGCCTACTAGGTTTCGACGTTGCTTGTAGCAGCGCCGCCGCTTGCACTTGTGTCGTTTGCTGCCGATCGATCCGCCGTCCACCGTCTATGCTAGTAGCTCCACTAGTTTTGTTGCCAGCTCTACTGTTTGCAGCTACGCCGCTTGCCACCACCAGCTGTCGACCATGAGACTGCTCACTGCCAACGTTATTGTTGGACATAACTGCATCATTCGCTGCCGCCTCTTGTTGTTGCTATTGTCGCCGGCTATCGTGCTATGATGCCTTCAGTCGCGTTGTCGTGCTGTCTTGCCGTTGTCAGCTGTCATTGTTTCGGCATTGTTGTGCTGCTATGCCGTTGCATAGTCTGCAGTTATCTGCTGCCATTGGCCGCTGTCGCTGATTGTTGCTGTGCAGTACCACTTGTCGCCTGTAGTTGTGCCATGCCAGCTGTTACTATGCTTTGCTGTCGTCGCGCTTGCGCTGTCGCATAGTCTATTGTGTTGTCATCACCAACGACCTGTTTGGTGTGAGGCTTGTTTGGGGTGTAGCAGTTTAGTTACCCCAGTTGTTTCTCTGATTGTGGCTATTGTTGCAGGTATTGCTGCTGCCGTTCACCTGTGTTGTGAGTGCGAAGTTGACCTTGACCAAGCACGGGCAACTTGTTGCTACTGAGCATTATCAGGAGCGGATGATGTTGCCATGGTGTCTGCTGGCACCTTTACGTGCTCGGGGTGTACGTGTACTCGTCGTCGATCCCTGTTTAGTTGGAGGTTGCTATGTTGTGCTATTCCACTCCTGTGTCGTCGTTGTTGGCTCGTCGAGGTGAGACAACACCTCCTTATTCTTATTGCATGTTCTTGATAGTATGGAGTTGTGCATGTACATACGTTTATTTTGGTATACATAGGTATATGTGTATATTAGCTCGAAATTAAATATCAGAATTAGGAGATATTAGATATATCAGTTGATATGATAGTGATGTGAGTTTCTATGATATAGGGTGATATCAGTTGCGGTTGAGACAATAGGTTCTCAGGGCTATGAGTTGCAAATATACTGGACGCTACTATGAGGTAGGTAGAAATCCTATCCTACTCTTTGCAATCATGGTATTAGTTGTATTATATAATGCAGTTGATAAATACCATGATATCTTGTAGTTCTATTGTTTGATTTTGATTCGGTATCCATTGCCCTTTGTGTGTTGTCCTTATTCATGCATATGGATGCTTGTGTGATGTTATTACATGGGTCACCTGGTAGTTACATTATTGATGATGACATTATTTATTATGGGCTATTGAGCCGTGGATCCATGTATTATATAGTGGTGATATTTGGCCCATCGGGCAGTTGTATGCTATGTCGTGCCACATTGTGATCTTTTCTGGCTGATCTTAGCCAGGGCTGGGCCTTATAGGCCAGCGGACCAGGGATTATACAAGATGTCGTTTCACGGCTATGGGGTCGGCCGGTAGGTTTCCAAGATGGAGTCCTTCAGGATTTTTCAGGTTTACCTGGGTGTTGAATGCAACACCTCCGAGCTGTCATTGAGGTAGTTGTTCCATCATGTGAGCAACGGTGGAAACACTCTGTATAAGAGTGCGGGCTCATCATAGAGCATTATATGGTCACTGCTCTTGATTGCACGACGTATGTGTAGTTCTTATCTTTTGGTTGTTGTTTCTTATCATATTCGGTTACATTGTATTTTGATGGATTGTGTTATCACAGTTATTTTAATGCAGTATCATATCTGTTGATTCCTACTTAGCTCTTTAAGCTAACTTTCTTTGTTGTTACCTCCAGGTAGTGAGTTTGTGTTGATGGCGATAGCTAGATATAGAGGCCTCCTGGACCATGTGGATGTTCTTGACATTCGTGTAGACAGATAGAGATATATTGGGCTCTGAGCTGAGAGTATCAGATGGGATTGATTTGATATTATTGCTGATATTTCGATTTGTGTTTTGATATTTTGATCGATCGGATTATTCTGATCTGGGTGTTAATATTTGTGCTCGATCAAATGTATTTGAGTTGGTTCTTGAGACCAATTTTATATATTTATGATTATTGATGTTTGATATACAGGTTTTGGTATTTTGAGCTGGATTGTTTATTCAGCTTTTACTGGGGAGATTTTGTCCTGTGGGCTAAATTGTCGTGCTTCACGAGTAATTTGCTAACCTTTGTTAGGTTAGTGCTCGTTTGGGGCGTGACACAATCACTTCGAACTCACCGGATTCCATCCCTTGCAGAGAGGTAAGGCTTCCATGAGTGTTTCCTTTCTATCATGCATATTAGTACCTCTTCCCACAAAAGTTGCTTACAGGAGTATCTTGTAAAGCCTTGTTGCTGCGAGCCCCTTGTACTTCGTAAATTATAGGAAGATCCCCTAAGCTCACCTATCCGCAATAGATTTGAATAGTTTTATGTGATCAGCCATTGTGCTTGTTTAGCTTCAACCTAGATAACAATTTTTGAGTTCATCAACTAGAATTTTTTATAAATCTTCTTATTAATATGCTCGATTAGAAGCTTAGGGTCCCGGCAACCTCAACAATTTGGAAGGAATTGGTTTGAAAAAATCTCAATGCATGAATTTTCTCAAACATACACTCAATATCTTCATCTAAACCAAGAATTTCCATAGTCCTTTTATCCATATATCTAGTATTAACAATACATCTAGAGTTCAATTCATTGTACCTAGCTTCCTGTTTCCCATCACAGAAGGTGATACCGTAAGGGTTAGGAGGAGGTGCTAATGAAGCTGGCTTTTCCATTTGCTAGCAACTCTCTTGATTCTTGGTGCCATTGCAAGTTAGATTAACACAATGAAGAGCAGCAATCAACAGGTAAATGCAGACATCAAGAAGATAGAACACAAACAGAGCAACCCGTATAAGCCTTTCAAATACAACCACCACTCTGATGTTTCTAGTTAAAGTTACTGACAGAAATCGACTAGGGAAGCATCTTCTACCTCTTGTGAAGCTCTCAAGATCAGAGAATAGCGGTGATGGAGCTCCGGCGGAGGATTAAGGGCGTAGACCTTTTTGTTTTCATGACTTGATTATTTTATACCATCTTATGAAGTTATTTACTCTTGTTAGATTCAATTCTTGTTGTATTAATCACATGATAATTACTGGCCATGATTCTCATGTCTTATATGTCTCAAGAAGTACTGAGAAGTGAATTGAGACATCGGATCTATAATATTTGGACAAGTCGATTTGAAAATGAGAGTAGTTCGAATTGACTTGAGGAATCTTTAGATTTATCAAGAGCTCATTGGGTTTATCTTGAGTTAATAACCACTAGAGTAGGGGATTAATTCAGATAAACACCAGATTGTACTACTGAGAAGGGGCAATCTGTACATGCGGATAAATCCCCTTCAACATAGTAAATCCTTCTTAAGACATCTTTAATTTTTATAAGTCATGAAGCATAGAGTGGTTAACCCGAAATCCTAAACTTTCCATAAATTGATTACAACCCAAGTTTGCCTATTTTCCCTTCTGTTTAGCAGTGATAAAGATCATTTTCTCTCAGATTAGTCTTGAAAGTCCCCTAACATGGGGGGCGAAACCCTAATAGGCGCATGTAGAGGATTTAACGCAGCGGAATAGGTTTCTAGATCGATGCATGCAGTATGATCAACTTTAAATTTTCATATACATGAGGATCGATTCTTACCAATGCCATTTCTTGGATGGTGTCTAGGAAGAAGAGAGTCGAATGCTTCTCCTCCAAATGGTGCGCACACAAGGTGATGTCGCCTACTCCATTTTGATCCTTGTGCTAGCAAGGTTCTCCAAAGGTCCTTGTCGTATGGAAGGGAAGAGAAGACAACTTTGCTTGGCGAAACCTCTCCCTTGTCGTCTCAACTTCTCCTCTCGAGAATGTGTGTAGAGACCAAGCCAAAGAGGCGACAAGAGGCGTGAAAGAGAGAACGTGAGGCGTGCCCACGTTTAGAGACATGTTTTCTAAAAATAGAAAAATCTCAACTTGTGATGCGACCATGGGTTTACCCCAATCGCAAATTCCTCTCCTCTTGAACCATGCGCTCACTTGATGAGCCGGTTCAATTTGGTCTGGTTCAAAGACCAATTAACCCAAGCAATTTGGTCTAGATCACAATAAAACCCTAAGGCTCCAGATCTAACCGTTCATCTCTTGATGCTCCTGATCTCACTGATCTAGCATCCATTCTCTCGATCAAAGCTTACCGATCTCAAGCCCTAATCAATCAAACATGATCAGACCAGATCTCACTTACAATCAGAGTTTAAATCCCTTTAAACTGAACCCAAACAATTCAGTCCACACGATCTGACTTAAGTAAGCCATATCATCAAATTGTGCGACCCTAAGGGTTTCCTTTAAATGTCGGTAACGACAACTTACGTTATCACGATCAGTGAGGGGTATCTAGCAACACATCACTGTCTCCCGATATAAAGGAAAGAGTCTTCCAAGACTACACCCAAACCACAGCACAAGTGTGAATCCACTTCACTAGGCATACATGTTTCCTTTGCCACTGGATGTTCTTATTGGACAAGCGTGTCAAGCCTGTAGCTCCAATATGATGAGAATGATTAGATCAGATGAACATAGTCACCTGGGTATGGCCATACACTTTCTCAATCATCTCATCCAGGGGGCCCCTATAGAACATCACACTCCAAACTAGGAGACGGCAATCCTTTATCTATCACTAGCACCCTAACATGACTCATGCTCATCATCCAAGATAGTCTATAACCATTATGTTTCAAATGATATTGAACTACCTCAAAACAATGCCAATCATCATTTAGAAACACAAGTGATCTCAAGTCAGAGGAAGTATGCCACTTGTTTGCATACAAGGATTATTCACATTGTGACAAGCAATTGAATATCCTAGTAGGGTCTGTCCAGTACATCCAATGTACCCATGAGTCTACATCTTATTCCATGCTCGAAGCATTCTATAAGATTAGAACACATATTAGTCTCAATCATATCAAGGCTGTCTCATGTTCACCAAGATATCTCGACTAAGGACAAAAGTGCATGTCAGCCAAGCTGAACAGCATTGAGACATTATTCAGAAGTATATGTATTGCAGCAGATAATATAACAACCTGAATAACAACCATTGCCTTTATAAACATAGAGTTTATACATGATACTGATATAATCCCAAGGCCTCAAACATTAGCCTTAAGGGCATACCCTAACAAGTCTAACTAACGATCCTAAGTAAGAATCAGTACTTGGCCATTGGTCCATGTGGGATCGATATTTTATTACGATACCACTATGCCTTTTGCAACTGACGCTCATCTACATTTTGTGTGTGTTTAAACAACATTCGATTTGGTTGTACCCTGATGTTCTTATACATGGTTGATGAATGCATGTTTTAGTGCTTTTGGATATTATCTGGATGTTATTTGGCACCATATGTTGGTGCATTGAGATGGTAAACTTTGGATTGTATAAACCCTAATATTCTAGATGTGGTTGGTTGCTTGGTTAAAAATGTGGTATTTCTTAAGTAAGCTATTCCGTTGGACGTATTGATGTTTGAGATTTTGTGTGATATTTCTTCTTGGTAATGAATAAATGTTATTCTCTTGAGATTTCAAGTGTGCTTTATAATTCATTCAAATATCAGTACTTGTGATAAGGCATTTTCTTTTGAAAAGTTTATTTCTTTAATATAACTCATGTTATGTTTATTTTTCATGAATTAATGCTTGAAGTTTTATGGAATACATTATTTGATGAATAGATTTAGGGATGAAATGATCTTTCTCAAATAAAGTGAGTATACTGGTGCATGTGTTGAATTAACGTCGATTGATAAGCTTGATAGATGTTTCAACTATTATGTTATTTATTGGGAAGAAATAATACAAAACCCAAATAGATGACTCCCTTACTTGGCACTGCGTAACATTGGTAGTGGTACCGAAGTTATAGGTTGAAGTCAATAAAAAAGAGAGAGAGAGAGAGAGAGAGAGAGAGAGAGAGAGAGAGAGAGAGAAAGAAAGAGATGAGAGAATGACTCATTTACTTGGCACTGCGTAAAATTGGCAGTGGTACCAAAGTTAAAAGTTGAAGTTCAAATAAAAGTGTGTACCTACATGGGTACATACCAAATAAAAAAAAGGGAGGGTTTTGGAGATCCTATTTCAGTAAATAAAAGCATAATAGATTTAAACTAAAACTTGAGTGAATTCTTGAGACAGAAATTCTATCTTTTGTACAGGTTGCAGAAGTTTATTTAACTAAGATCATAAATTCCATGAATTAAATTTTGAAGATAATGTGTTTGCATGAATACTTTATGCATTATGAAGTGGAAAATTTTTGCGAATGAGTATATTTTAGAAATTTATTTTTCATATAGAAGATTATCTTTTCATATCTGGTATTATTGTTTAATTTTTTTGCTTGAGGACAAGTAAAAGTTTAGGTCTATGGAGATTTGATGACATGTATTTATATAATATCTTTAGTACACTTTTACCATCAATTATCTCTCCTTTCTAACGTATTTTCATATATTTTGGCTTAAATCTCTTTGTTTGTTCGGAATCTTTACATTTCTTTACTTTTATCATATTTCAAGTGAAAATGACTACAAATTGATAGATTTTGATGAATCGAAGCACATGGATGAACCCTACATTGTCCATGAAATTTCATGGAGATTGAAATTTGTTTAGCAAAATATGCCCCCCCCCCCCTTGAAAATTTTCACGGCCGTATTTTGCAAACGTACAGAAGGAATTACGGTCACGCCCGTAATTTCCATCACGGCCATATCAAAGTTCAACAGAGTATTTCACGGCCGGGGGTGTAAAATTTACGGCCATAAAATTATTGATGCATAAATATGGAATTTAACAGAATGTTTTACGACCGGGTGTGAAAGTGTTCTGTTCACAGCCGTAATTTTATTGGGCAGAAATTTCAGATTTCAACATAACGTTTCACGGCCGCCCGTGAAACTTTTTACAGCCGTATTTTCATCCGCCAGAATCGGATTTGACTTCGTTTCTCGTCCGATTCGATCCGTTTTTGAACCAGATTTTGGGGGAAACCTAATACAAGGATGAGGAACTATTTAAGGAAGCTTTGGGCCGAGTTTGAGAACTTTTATTTTGGTCAATTTTCGAGCGGAATTTGGAGGAGAGGCGAAGGCTAGGGCACAAGGTGGCGACTGGCGATTTCACAACGAAAAAGCTCTGATTTCAAGGATTGTTGGCGACGATCTTCATCAGGAAACAATGATCCTTGTCTTCCTTTGTTTTTTTCGTATTATTTAGCCAATTTGTAATCACAAACATGGAATTCTTAAATGTGAACATGCTTAACATGCCAGCGTAAACTTTTATTCAGGATTAAGGGCGTAGCCCTCTTTGTTTTCATGATTTGATTATTTTATACCATCTTATAAAGTTATTTAGTTTTGTTAGATTCACTTATTGTTGTATTAATCACATGATAATTACTGACTATGATTCTCATATCTTAGATGTCTAAAGAAGTACTGAGAAGTGAATTGAGACATCGGATCTACAATATTTGGACAAGTCGATTTGAACACGAGAGTAGTTCGAATTTACCTGAGGGATCTTCAGATTTATCAAGAGCCCATTGGGTTTATCTTTAGTTAATAACCACGAGAGTAGGGGATTAATTCAGATAAACACCGGATTGTACTACTGAGAATGGGCAATCTGTACATACGGATAAATCCCCTTCAACATAGTAAATCCTTCTTAAAACATCTTTAATTTAAGTCATGAAGCATAGAGTGGTGAACCCGAAATCTTGAACTTTACATAAATTGATTACAACCCAAGTTTGCCTAGTTTGCCGGTTTTCGCTTTTGTTTAGCAGTGATAAAGATCATTTTCTCTCAGATTAGTCTAGCTAACAATCCTAAATAAGAATCAGTACTATCATTGGTCCCTATAAGATCTATATTTTATTACTTCGATTTATCTATGCACTCGTGGATCACACCAATTGACGATATCTTTACATATGACCATCTCTTTGCAATAGCATGCATACTAAAGAGTGCAGCGCTATAATCGCATGCATACTGCAGTATTGGTGATGCCAACAACTGGGAGCTAGCTTGCATGCTCCAAATGCCGCTGGTGCTGCCCTATTTCATTCCCCGCTGCCTCCGCCCAGACTCTGCTCCCGCACCCCACGCATTCGACGCCCCCAAGTAATGCTGCACGACAAGCACGGAAGCCGCCTCCGAGAAATCCGATGACACCAAGATGTCACCGAGGGGTCCGAGCTCCGGGAAATCCATGAATTCTATCATTCCTGACAGCAACGACTCGTCCTGCCCACTCGTCCTGCCGACGACATAGAAGGTGAATGTGCTATCCAGCGATTTGATCGCTGCCACTGTCTCCTCAGTGTTCCTCACATACTTCTCGGTGTAGAAGACGGACGGGACGCTCCCAAATCGGAGCAGGAAATCTCTCATGTACTTGTCGTCCAATTGCTGCTCCACCCTAGTCGAGCTCATGGCGGCAGCTACTGATTGGCCCTCGCGGTTTGCAAGGAACCGAACGACCGTGAGCTCGACCCCCGGTTGCCCAGCGAACTGGCTCGCATACATGAGCGACTCTCGATCATCGGGACCTCCGAAAAAGAGGACTGCCACGACATGTGCGAACCGGGATAATTGCCTCGCGTTCGTATCGCTGAGGCCACGGTCGACGAGGATCGCTACCGAGCAGGGAGGACCTTTGATGATGTCGTGGTTGATGGCGCGGACGTAAGGGTTGATCTCCTCCATTTCGCCGTCCACCTTGAGCAGCATGTGGAAGGGGAGCACGATGAGCGTCGCCAGATGGTCCTCCGCGATGCTGCAGATGTCCTTGGGCATGGACGAGTTGGTGGAGATCGAGGTGAGGCACTTGAGGTTGAAGTTCCTTGCTCCCTGCCCGTAATTTTCTAGCATGGAAACGATTTGTTCCGAGCCAGACCGCACACGGTCCGACGATGGCGCGGTGCTGCCGTCCTCGTCCGCCAAGGATCTGTCCTTGTGATTGGAATCGTGGATGATGAGCATGGGAGGGTTATTGCCGATGAGCTCCACGAGGTGGACGGCGTAGACGAAGAGCGAGGAGCGATTGGAGAGCTGGAGGAGGCTCATGATGGAAGGAACATTATGGATGGTGTGGATGCACGCCACTACCCGCAGCTCTGAGTCCGGCCTCAGCTGCAGCAGACTCCTTTGTTCGTACGTCATTGCGGCTCCGCGAGACCTCTTGTTGAGCGACCACACCCGCGAGCTCGCAATCATTGTCGTAGCCAAGGATCCAATTATCAAAATCGAGTATATCTTCTCGTTAAAGACCTGCATAAATTTACTAATTAATTGTACAGTCTACCACAGTCGAAGATGGAGGCGGGGGATAGTCAGCTTACATTTTCTTTCCTTGCTGTGTTGAGAATCATCATCTGCATCGGGCCCATGGTGCTCATGAAGACGCCGATCGATAGGCCTTGAGAACGAGACATGGAGCAGAAGGTAGAGGTGAGCATGCCGGCAGCCACCTTCGCCAGCGTTGCGACCACCATGACGCAGAGAAGCTGAGGGACGTAAAAAGATGGCTCGTTGGCATCTCGTGTCAGCATCGAGGTCATGTCGACGGTGCGGCTGATTCCCACAATCTGGAAAGGAATCATGAGGCCGACGACGAGGTAATCGAGTTGGTAGATCAAGGCCTTAGTGAGCGGCCCCCTGGGCACCACCAGTCCCATGATCAGGCCGCCAAACACGGGGTGGAAGCCGATCGTCTGCGAGCATAACCACGCGATCAGCACGAGGATAACGACCACGGCAGCGTGCTCGTGCTGCTCCAGCTCGCTCTCGGGCATGCTCCGCGCGATCCACATGAGTGCCTGCCGGATCAAGAACACGCAGACGCCCACGAAAGCGGCGCCGGAGACCGCCATCAGCAGGGGCGCCATCGCCTTGTCCGCCGGGCTGCTGAATCCGAAGCACACGGCGATGGCTAGCCACGCCTCCAGGTTACTCAGCAGCGCCGACGGCAGGATGACGGGGCCGATCTCCGCGTCCGGGATCTTGACCTCCTCGAGGAAGCGCGCGAGGACGGGGAAAGCGGTCGTGGAAAGGGTGAAGGCCAGGAGGATGACGAACTGGGTCTGCTCCACACTGGATGCCCTGAAGCTGCCGTCGGCCATGGGCGCGGGCAGTCCGAGTGCCACGGCGGCAATGATGGTGGCGAGCACAGGCAAGAGAATGCTGGCGGTGCCGATGGCGGCCACCTTCTTGCTCTCGACTTTGATCATGTTCACGTCGAGTTGGAGGGCCACGAAGAAGGTATACAGGGTCAGCCCTAAAGAGCCGACGAACTGGAGTAGGAGATGGTTGCTGAAGGGAAATAAAAAGCTATGCAGCGACGTCGTCACCGAGATGTTTTCCGTCGTCACGTCGTGGAAGGTTATCTTGCCAAGAACAGTCGGACCCAGCAGAATGGTGCATCCCTGCAGGTACGCAGACGTAAGGAAAAATTAACATCGCAGCAGAAAAAAACAAGTACGTATTGCTATGCACGCATTGATTAATACTAAGAATTAAGGCTGGAAAAAATACTTACAATGAGATCGGCGACGATAGAGGGAAAGCCGAGGGGCTTGACGGCGGCATTCACGGAGCGGTTGACGAGTAATATGCTAAAAAATTCCATGATAAACGATGGCATCACGTAGTTGGAGAGATCGTGGATGTCGAAGCTCCTGCGCACCCATTTGCTGCCCAATGAGATCCAAAGACTCGACGGGCACGCGGTGTCGTTCCCTCCCGACGAAGACATGTTGGCGGTGCACTCTAAGCTCAAAGAAGAGATTAATTGATCTGTGAGAGCGAATTACCGACTGTGAGTTGAGGCCAATCCTTCAAACAACAAGGCTTGATTCGTATACGACTGCAAGTGTAGAGAATATACTTGAAGAGGAACGAGGGTTTGGGTATCCATATATAGAAGAGGATGGCTAGTCATTAAATAACAAACTTCTTTCTTTAAGGTTGTTAGTTAAATATTTTTAGTTGTTCAACAACCAAGACATCCTAGTTTGGGATAACCTCCAAGCTGGTCAAAAAACAATTGACACTTTTGCAAATGAATGAGTATAATTGAAGCACAATAATTGGTATAGACATTAAGATTTTATACATACTATAAGATGTTATACTTAGTATATCAAAGGAAGGGATTTAACTTTGAAAGAAGACATTTAGACATTTTCCTCTTTGATTCCTAATTAAACATGATTAAATGGTTGAATGAATAAGCAAAGTAATGAATGCCTAGTTAATACCTACCTAAATTGCAAAATGACCTTACAAGAAAACTACAAACAAAAGCTATAAATGAAGAGATGATGTAGTAAGAAAATACCCATATTAGATTTCTTTCTTATTTTAAACCCATTTTTATCTAGAAATGGCATTATATGCTTCAAACTTGAGAACTCTAACTCTTCCTTTTTCTTTTCATAAATTAAGAAAATTATAATTGTGTAGGTTTGGTATAAAATATATCCTAAATGGCTAGTTGGATGGGAAATATTTTTTTACTATATTGCAGTGTTTTGAATTTCAATCTATACCACTCAATACATGCTAGTTTGAGAGGTATCTAGTTCTGTATTATGCTTTATTGGTATATCCGATATCAATCCTTTCATCTGTCGGTACGTATGATACGTACCAGTATGAGACTAGACGATTTAATATACATAATTGAAAATCAAAACCTTGCTTATATAGTAGTATAAATATAAATGTCTTGAGTCTGCATTGCAAATTATATAATTGATAAAATAAAATAAATTTTAGGCAGCCAATATATAGATATACTGGAAATACTACCCTTGTATAAATAGAAAGATGTAAACATTAAATTTCAAGTATATATGCTTTAAAGTGATTCTTTTTTAGCAACTAAATATTTTAAAAATAGCATCTCATAAATTAAAATTTAACACACGTTTGAAAGTAATAAATACAATTAGAAACTATTTTTTTTTACATAAAATCAAATATATTCTATTGTTTTTTTTGAAAAAATAAGAATAATAAATTAAAATTTAGACAAGAATCGTAAAATTATTAAGAGAAAATCTCATGATTGAAATTAAGTTTAAAAATAACTCTACTAACTAATTAAATAATTTAAATATTGTATTACATACTTTACCTTTTTCTTTATCACATAATTATTATCTTCAAAGAAGAGTATAAGTTTTTTTTCTATCACAAAAAACATATAAAAGGATATGAAATAAAGATGAATATATCATCCTAAAATCTAATAAATGAGCGTTTCATCCTTTTTTGAATACAAATATTTTTGAATAACTACACTACATGAGCTGCTTAGCCATAGATATCCAACTGATGGCTCATTTGTGGAACCTGTCTGTGCATGTGTAGGATGCAATCAGTGGCATTCCTCGTATGTATTGAACCTATTTAATCTCAATTAAAGGAAAATAGCTTGCTATATTCCCTAGCAAATTAACAACTATTGTTTGTACCTATTTTGATGGCAACATTAATTTAGATCGTCAAGTTGCATTCAAAAAGAAAATAATTTAAAATAATACTCTTTTTATAGATATGACAAATAAAAGTTTTAATATTTATATACCAAACAAAGTTATTATCCATGTAAGTATTTCTTTCCCAAGAGTCATGCGCATTTAATAATCACATCTCATGACCTCCATTTTGTTGTCATGTTCTTGTCAATGCGTCCCAAATGTACCATAATCTCAATATGCTCGAGACCTTGAAGTAAAATTTCCTTTTGTTCTTGATTGATCCTTAAGAAGGAATTGATAATTTCGAAATGTGAATATTCTTCCAACTTGTACCCCAAGTGTTATAAAATGTTGGTTTATATGAACATTTTGGATTAGAGTTTTCTAGTGACTAGCATAGGAAGTTTGAGATGGTCTCCCTGAGGTAATCTTTTCCACTCTTTCATCTTTGATCTTGTTTTCTTTTGTATCCTCTTGCATTAGTCTTTTATTATTGGTTACTTGTTTTATTTGTATGTATGTGTCATGCACCTTCATGTTCGAATGATCCAAAAGCATAATGTAATGTGTGTAAAAATTTCATGGAGTTCTTTTTCAGCATTTATTCTGTGGAAACAAAAAAAAATTGTTTTTCACCAATTTAATTGGCTTTTTTTCATCAATCTAGTGGTTGACAAGGGATAGGTTAGAGCATGAGATCTTCTTCACAGAGGTCATGAACAATAATGTTCATTGTCAGAAACTAAAAAAAAAATTGATATTTGGGAATGGAATATGATCATAACCATCATGTTGCATGCCTTCAAATGATAGGAGAAAGAAGCATGCTGGAGCCCTCCAATCTGCAGGCCAAAGGAGAAGTGCTAGATTGATAGCTCTGGAAGAACATAAGAAAGGAAGGGCAGTGCTTGCAGTGGCATCTATGGATGTCTTACGACCTTCCAGAGATGCACAATTAATTAGTTCAAGGAAGCAAGGTAGAAAGAAGGGGGTTAGAATAGTTTACGAGGTAAATTATACATATATACACACATATGTCGTATGAACAAGCAATTGATTGCGAGCTTCACTAGTCTGGTTTTTTTTTTTTTTTTTTCTAATGTTGCAGGGAAAAGCTGCCGAGGTAGCAAATCCAAGCAACGACGGTAACACTATTGTTTCTCCTATAAGCTTGATGAAATTTTTTATAGCAATGATTATCATTGTAATCTTATTTTATACAATTATAGAAGTACTTTAACAGGTAACATTTCTAACACTCCATCTGCATTACAAAAGCAGATCGATTACCAAATAGTCGAATACATTCTTGATATGCTTGAAGTGTAAGTTATATTGCACTCCGATGTGTACATGCATATATGCTGAAGAATTATTTACAGAGTTAATACAATCTAAAATTGGTGTTTTCCTATCAATGTTACAGAAAAGATACAAAAGAACTGTTCTCCATGCCAGATGAATTCCAGGTCTTCCATCTATGCCCTTCATCAATTGCATGTTGAACATATTTATTGGCTAGATCAAATTACGTTTCCCTTTCAGACTAGTGATTACTGTGAGAGGGTGAGCAGACCAGGAGACTTTGCAACACTGAGGCAAAAGCATAAAGATGGAATGTATTCGACTTTGGAGCAGTTTGAGGTTCCACCTATTCCTCTGAGTCCTAAAAGCTTAACTTCTCTTCGTTCTATCTGAATATGCTAGTATCATCATGAAGTTTTTTCTATTTTCATTCTTGGATTCATTGCCACTGTAGAGTGATGTTTACATGGTATTTGTCACAGTCGAAAATGCACGCAAGAAAAAGACAAAATACACGCGTGCGTAAAGCCAAAATAGCTGTCCCGCGGTTGACCTCAAGGTCTAGTTACCTTAAGAAAGATTGTAAAATTGGTATATCTTCTTCAACGCTGCAGAGCCTTCTTCAACATCGCAGAAAAGGAACGAATTGAACTTTTGATGAGAATACTGCAAATACATCAAAAGAGAAAGAGAGAGAGAAAAGGAGAAAGAGTTCTTGTAGCTGACAATGAACAGCTTTCGCCATAGTAAAAAAAATATGGCAATAAATCTGAGTCTGGTTGTTCGACATTACTGCACCTTTGGTAAGAATACTGCAACCGAGGTTGGGACGCAATAAGAAGAATAAAAGAAGGAACAAACAAAGGAACATCTCATTATTGAACTTTTGGTGAGAATACTGCAATCGAGGAACAAAAGAAGGAACGAACAAAGAATATCTATATCGCCGACCTTCAATCTCAGATGACAGACTGGAGCGTCATAATTTGAAGTCAACCCTAATCGAATTCAAGTCTCAATCCGAGGTTCAAAAGATCCGGCATCATTGGACCCAGGTCCAATAAGGCCCAGACCTCTTCTCTTCACCCTTCTGCCAGCAAAGCCAAGTAATTCACAGCCAATTAAAGAAAAAAAACAAACGGCAGGATTTCAAAATTCAATATGTATCAGCATGCTGAATTTACCAAATCAAAAACTGCCAACCCAAAGTCGGAATCCCCAATTTCTTTTCAGAAGCAATCAAAATCGGAAGACAATAAATACTCACTAAATTCAAAAAAATCTGGGAGCATGTTGAGAATGGGTCTGCACTCGTCAAAAAAGGGGCTTCTTCCTTTCCTCCGATGCCGTGTTGATCTGCCAACGCCATCTCCGTCGCCTCTGTTTCGTCGCCTGAATACCGCCGACGTCATCTGAAGCGGACAACGCCAGCGAATTTGCCCCAGTCAGCTCCTCAGAAATCGCCGATGTCCTTTGCAGCAATCGCCCAACACCTCAAACATCCTGACGTCATCCTACCAGTGGTTGTCAATGTCCATCTCCCCCCACAATCGCTGCCGCCTCTCCATTAGAAGCTTGGTGGCGCCGTGACGTCGCAGTTATTGCCGCCTTCTGACAGAAATCACCGCTTCCCTCTTCTGATATGAGAGGACGCCTTTCCAGTCGAACTCGTCAGCCTCCTCATCAGGGCGCCCAGCCCTCTCCATCCCGCCATCAATCGCCAGAGCTCCGCCCCTTACGAAAGATGCCACCGCCAGAGCTCCGCTCCATAAGAACGGCGCCGCAATAAGCTAAAATCGCCGTCTCGAATGCCCTTTCCGCTAGCTGCCTCTGCTTCGACCTTCATCACCGCGGCTGGAAGCTCTCGCTGCCATCAAAATCGCCAGAGCTCCGCTCCGCCGCCCCTCTTTGCCGAGACGCGAATTGTTATAACCTCAATTTTTATAAATTTAATTTTAGAATTTTTATGATTTTTTAGAAAATTTTTCGGAATTTTAAAAGGGTTAAAAAGTTAAGTTTTTAATCAAAACTTTGATTTTGCGCTCGCGGGGGATCGAACCCGCGTCGCGCGCGCGTGATCGACGCCGTCTAACCAACGCATCGATTTGTGTTTTTAATATAATATCGGATTTGATATTTTTGTATTAGATTTAAATTTTGATTTTGGGGACCGAGTCAACTCGTCGTCTTCCCCGCGGATCTCGGCGATTTTCTCGCCGCCGCGTTCTCGCCGTATGGAACGCGTCTTGCCTCTATATTAGAGGGCTTTTGTTCGAATTGAGGAGTTTCGAAACCTAACCTGTCTTCAAGCCTCGAAGCGCCGCCAGGAAGGAGAAATCGCGCTCGAACTAGTTGCCGGAGTTCTAGCGGCGCCGCCTCGTGTTCTAACCATCCAGCGCCTCCATCGACGGCGATCTCTGTGTTCTGGGCTACGATACATCGTCGTAGCAAGGTATGTAGGCTTCTGTGAAGTTTTCGTGAAGTTCTGTTGGGTTTGGTTGAGTTTTGAGTATCGACGGCGGCGGCGCCACCGTCGATACTTTCGTCTAATTTGAGAGCTTCGACCGGGCGTCGAAATCTCTCCGAAGTTCATCGAGGAGCTTCGTTTCGTTGTTATAAAGCTTCTGGAGAAATTTGGCGGCGATCCGATCTTCGACGCGTCCTCGGGAGCTCGCCGGCGCAAGCAGCGGACGCAAGTGCGGCGGCGTTTGGGCGGCGCGAGCGAACTTCTGTTCGGTCCAAAATTTGGGTTTGAGCGGCGGTTTATTTATAAATAAACCGGTCGCTGAGTTTTGAAATTGATTTGAACCGGACCGAGCGGTTCAATTCCAGTTGGGTCAGTACTTGAATTTCGACCGGTTCGACCCCGATGCGGTCGAATCCGGGCCGGTTCAGGTAGTCGTTGGAAAGGTAATTAAATTTCCTATCTAATGGTAGTCTGTATAGCTTTAGATGAGGTTTATATTTTGTGTAATTGAAGTTAGAAGTCTCGGTTTAACTTGGTTCAGGGTGAATTTGATCGGTTCAGTGCAATTCTGTCCGGTTCAGTGGGTTTTAGGTTCGGTTCATATGATCTGAGACTGGTTCTCTAGGTTTAGGGTTATGTTATACATGTTGGTAGTTTTGGTTTTCAAATTAGGATGTTTAATGATAGAGTTCATGTACAAATTCATGTTACAGAGTGGTTAATCCAATAATCAGCTTGCATCGTGTGATAAACAATTATTGGCTTTTCAAAAGGACTCAGAGATAACATCGTTTGAGGTAGGAATCTTACCCTACTCCTTTTTTTACAGTGTCAATAATAGGATTTGCTACTTAATCCTTTTGTTTGATATGTGATGCCTATGATAGAATTAATTGACACTGATATCTGATTGCTTCGTCTGCTTGGTTTGTTTCTGAAATTCCTGTTGAACTCAATTATCTTGATTATTTGGTCATATTCTATTTCTGTATGATTGGTTAACAAATCTGTTTGAGATATCTGATTTATTGGCTTATGAGCCTGGTTAAACAATTGTGTATCTGAGATATTGACACATAAGTATGTGAAACCGTTGTAAATCTGAGATGATAAAGTCGTGATATATTTTGACCGCTGACCTGGATGATTTATTCTCCAGGGGCCTGTTTATCTGAGTTATAGTTCTGATTATATCAGACTATCTGAGCTGCCGGTTAGGGCACCACCAGTTGTCCTCGAGACAATACTACGGATGTCAGATGTTGGACGCAACATTCACCGGACTGTTTAGGACAGTCGTTCCATTGCATGAGCAACAGTGGAAACACTCTGAAAATGAGTGCGGCTCTTGATTGAGATTTGTTGGCCAGCTTGATGATTTGCACGACATTCCTATATTATTTGTATATCATTATTTCAGTTATTGTGTTATCCTGTTATTTGATTCCCTCACCATGTTTGTTGATTCCTACTTAGCATTTCTGCTAACTCCCTTTGTTTCTCTTCCAGGTACAGAGTTAGCTTCTGGGAGGGATAGAGTAGATAGCAGATACCAGCCGAGTTAAGATAGTTGTCTTTCATATTTTATTCAGTTGATAATTTGGATAGTTGTATTCAGATATTGTGTTGATATTAAAGTTGGATTTTTATTAAATAAAGGTTATGTGATTATTATAGTTCTCTGGTTCCTATCAATATTGTTACTCCCTGGGGAACCCTGAGCTAGAAATAGCCGTCTTCCGCCAGGGCGTGACACGAATCGCCCAGTTTCCTTTCCCATCAATGGACTCCGACGATCTCGTTACTCCACCTTCCGAACTCCTCGCCGAAGGAAACGAAATCACATGGGAACTCTTCAATGTTATTGAGATAATAATAAAGTTTTAAAACAAAAAACGGTGATGATAAAAATAATATATATATATATATATATATATATATATATATATATATATATATATATATATATATATATATATATATATATATATATGTTTGGCTGATTTAGTTACCTCGTTGGATAACTCCAACTTGGCCCAAGTCATGTCTAAACTTAGCATCGACTCCAAAATTGTTAAAACATTCTCAAATTAAGACACAGAAGACTCTTGCGCATTATGGTGGAATATTGTTTGGGAGATGCGTACGTCAACGTATAACGTCGGGGCGTAACTCCTCAATATGACTTTGCGTTCACTAAGGCCAAAATACCTTTTCCGAATATTTCTTCGAATTTAATTATCCAACACGCCGCAAGGCCGGATAATATTTCCCAAATTTAATTATCCAACAAGTCGTGAGACCGGATAATTTCCCAAATTTAATTATCCAACAAGTTGTGAGATCGGATAATTTTCCCAAATTTAATTATCCAACAAGTCGTGAGACCGGATAATTTCTCAAATTTAATTATCCAACAAGTCGTGAGACTGGATAATTTTCCAAATTTAATTATCCTACAAGCCGCGAGGCCGGGTAATTTTCCCAATTCAAACATCCAACACGCCGCCAAGGCCGGATGATCTTCCAAATTCTAATACCCAATATGCCTTAATACATTACGATGAAATATTGTTTGGGAGGTGCGTACGTCGATGTTTATCATCGGAGCGTAGTTCGTCAATATGAGATCGTGATGTCGAGGGCGGATATTATCCCAGATTCGAACATCTAATAAGTCGTCGCATTGCAAAACATTTGACAATCATGAAACTATCCAAACTGACTAACATTCTTTGCTTTCATTGCTCATGTATCATGTCAAGCCATGTATTTTTTTTTCATAGAATTGTCTGCCCTTGTATTTTATTTCATAATATAGATATCTTAATCAAAGGTTCCCTAATTTTAGAGGTAATTAACATTGAACGCTTGCACTCATTGGAACCCGGATCCCATTAAACAATAAGTCTTATTAATTTAAGGAGAATTTAATAAATGTCATATTACATTTCAACATGTAACACTTTTTGACCCCACACCGTCGCCGGAGTCGGGAGAGAGAGCCCCCGCTCTAACTCCGCCTGCTGCCCCCTGCGCACGAGAGAGCCCCCGCTCTCTTTTTTTCTCCATGCAGCCACGCCCCCGCATGTCCTCCACGTAGCATGGTCGAAGTGACGTTGACCAGGGCTGGGGCCCATCTGAAAAGAATAGCCGTCACATTCTCCCCGGCTCAAAACTGTCGTCGCCCTCGACGACAGGCGAGTGGGTCTGACTGATCTTGGTCCACCCAAATCTAGGCCGCCAAAACCTAGTCATCCATCAGATCCACCCAATTGGGAAGCCAAAACCTGAGGAACAAAGCACATCCATCGGGTCCACCCACTTGGGCCTCCAAAACCCGAGGAACAAAGCAGCAACAGAGCACGTCGCCCCCGATAATGCTTGACACAACCAGTAACACGCCTGGGAGTACCACGGACGCATGTCGCACCCGACAATGCGCTGCGTACGTCGCCCCCGACGAAACGCTACTCAACCAGATACGCCTGGGAGTACCGCGCTTGCTCGGGATCCGGATCCGTTGCCATGGGTTGACCCGCCCAAACCAATCACCAGAAACGCAATGGATACAGTCTCGTTGGACCGAGATACGCTCTGATACCTTCTGTCACAGCCCAAAATGCACGCAAGAAAAAGACAAAATACACGCGTGCAAAAATCCAAAATACCTGGCCCGCAGTTGACCTCGCTGGTCCATATTCCAACTTTGGTGGCAGACTTGCCACGCTGGACTGGGCTGGACTCCTCCACTTTGGGCCTCACATCTGGGCCGCTACGACGGATTGGACCGCAGGGATGATTGCCTCAGAGGACCCAGGCCTCAAACCTTGTCCTCGCTGACCCTCCCACCTTGAGGTCATCCCTGCGGGGCAAGCCCTTACCAGCCTGCCTTGCCCATACCTGATGAGATGTTGCCGAAGCCGATGTCAAACCCATTGTCGTCGCCAAAGTTGTCTCCACGCTCGTCGTCACCTGAGAGAGACAACCGCCTCCGAGAGAGAGGGGCCGCTGACCCCTTCTCTGTCGCTGCACCAGGGGAAGAGGGACCACCAGGAAGAGGGGCCGCCGCCCTCTCCTCCTCGCCGCACCGCTCCAGGAAGAGAGGGGCCACCGCCCTCTTTTCTTCATCGCGCCGCACCAAGGAGAGGCCCCCACCTCTTCTGCTCGTCGCCCCGCCCCGGACCAGAGACAGGTCCCCGCACCAGAGAGAAAGGGGCCGCCGCCCCTTTTCCTTGCCACCGCATCAGAGAGAGAGCCCCCACTCTATTCTTCCGTCACACACCGCACCAGGAAGAAGCCACCATCACACATGCACGAGAGCCAGTCGAGAAGAGACCCACCTCACTCTCGCCATCACCGGAGTTGGGAGAGAGAGCCCCTGCTCTAACTTCGCCTGCTACCCCCTGCGCACGAGAGAGCCCCCGCTCTCTTTTTTTCTCCACGCAGCCACGCCCCCGCATGTCCTCCACGTAGCATGGTCAAAGTGACGTTGACCAGGGCTGGGGCCCATCTGAAAAGAATAGCCGTCACAGTATTTAACCAGGCAATCTGTTATACCCGTGTCTTTTAACCACAGGGGTATACTTGTAAATAAATGAAAATCAAATAATCTAATTCTTATCTCTTTCATTCTCTCTCTTCTCTCCCGATTTCTATTTCTTTTCCTCGGCGCCTCTCGCGTTCCATGCCAACTTCGCCGCCATTCATGCTCTGGCCACCTCCTCCTCTCCTCCTTCGTCGGGTGACCCTTTCAGCAGCGTCTCTGCGATGTCTTCGTGCGTGTGTGCGCCGGCGACGTCTTCTCCTAGCCGGAGCTCGCCTGCGCCACCACAGGAGTCCGACGATCTTCTTGCTGCGGGGAAGTGCGATTCTGACCTAGAGCTTCATGCTTGTGGGGTTTTCCCCAATTTCCATAGCCGCCTGCTAGGTTTCGACGTTGCTTGTACAGCGCCGCCGCTTGCACTTGTGTCGTTTGCTGCCGATCGATCCGCCGTCCACCGTCTGTGACAGTAGCTCCACTAGTTTTGTTGCCAGCTCTACTGTTTGCAGCTACGCCGCTTGCCACCACCAGCTGTCGACCATGAGACTACTCACTGCCAACGTTATTGTTGGACATAACTGCATCATTCGCTGCCGCCTCTTGTTGTTGCTGTTGTCTCCTGCTATCGTGCTATGATGCCTTCAGTCGCGTTGTCGTGCTGTCTTGCCGTTGTCAGATGTCATTGTTTCGGCATTGTTGTGCTGCTATGCCGTTGCATCGTCTGCAGTTATCTGTCGCCATTGGCCGCTGTCGCTGATTGTTGCTGTGCAGTACCACTTGTCGCCTGTAGTTGTGCCATGCCAGCTGTTACTATGCTTTGCTGTCGTCGCGCTTGCGCTGTCGCATAGCCTATTGTGTTGTCATCACCAACGACCTGTTTGGTGTGAGGCCTGTTTGGGGTGTAGCAGTTTAGTTACCCCAGTTGTTTCTCTGATTGTGGCTATTGTTGCAGGTATTGCTGCTGCCGTTCACCTGTGTTGTGAGTGCGAAGTTGGCCTTGACCAAGCACGGGCAACTTGTTGCTACTGAGCATTATCAGGAGCGGATGATGTTGCCATGGTGTCTGCTAGCACCTTTACGTGCTGGGGGTGTACAAGTACTCGTCGTCGATCCCTGTTCAGTTGGAGGTTGCTATGTTGTGCTATTCCACTCCTGTGTCGTCATTGTTGGCTCGTCGAGGTGAGACAACACCTCCTTATTCTTATTGCATGTTCTTGATAGTATGGAGTTGTGCATGTACATACGTTTATTTTGGTATACATAGGTATATGTGTATATTAGGTCGAAATTAAATATCAGAATTAGGAGATATTAGATATATCAGTTGATATGATAGTGATGTGAGTTTCAATGATATAGGGTGATATCAGTTGCGGTTGAGACAATAGGTTCTCAGGGCTGTGAGTTGCAGATATACAGGATGCTACTATGAGGTAGGTAGAAATCCTATCCTACTCTTTGCAATCATGGTATTAGTTGTATTATATAATGCAGTTGATAAATACCATGATATCTTGTAGTTCTATTGTTTGATTTTGATTCGGTATCCATTGCCCTTTGTGTGTTGTCCTTATTCATGCATATGGATGCTTGTGTGATGTTATTACATGGGTCACCTGGTAGTTACATTATTGATGATGATATTATTTATTATGGGCTATTGAGCCGTGGATCCATGTATTATATAGTGGTGATATTTGGCCCATAGGGCAGTTGTATGCTATGTCGTGCCACATTGTGATCTTTTCTGGCTGATCTTAGCCAGGGCTGGGCCTTATAGGCCAGCGGACCAGGGATTATACAAGATGTCATTTCACGGCTATGGGGTCGGCCGGTAGGTTTCCAAGATGGAGTCCTTCGGGATTTTTCAGGTTTACCTGGGTGTTGGACGCAACACCTCCGAGCTGTCATTGAGGCAGTTGTTCCATCATGTGAGCAACGGTGGAAACACTCTGTATAAGAGTGCGGGCTCGTCATAGAGCATTATATGGTCACTGCTCTTGATTGCACGACGTATGTGTAGTTCTTATCTTTTGGTTGTTGTTTCTTATCATATTCGGTTACATTGTATTTTGATGGATTGTGTTATCACAGTTATTTTGATGCAGTATCATATCTGTTGATTCCTACTTAGCTCTTTAAGCTAACTTCCTTTGTTGTTACCTCCAGGTAGCGAGTTTGTGTTGATGGCGATAGCTAGATATAGAGGCCTCCTGGACCATGTGGATGTTCTTGACATCCGTGTAGACAGATAGAGATATATTGGGCTCTGAGCTGAGAGTATCAGATGGGATTGATTTGATATTATTGCTGATATTTCGATTTGTGTTTTGATATTTTGATCGATCGGATTATTCTGATCTGGGTGTTAATATTTGTGCTCGATCAAATGTATTTGAGTTGGTTCTTGAGACCAATTTTATATATTGATGATTATTGATGTTTGATATACAGGTTTTGGTATTTTGAGCTGGATTGTTTATTCAGCTTTTACTGGGGAGATTTTGTCCAGTGGGCTAAATTGTCGTGCTTCACGAGTAATTTGCTAACCTTCGTTAGGTTAGTGCTCGTTTGGGGCGTGACACAATCACTTCGAACTCACCGGATTCCATCCCTTGCAGAGAGGTAAGGCTTCCATGAGTGTTTCCTTTCTATCATGCATATTAGTACCTCTTCCCACAAAAGTTGCTTACAGGAGTATCTTGTAAAGCCTTGTTGCTGCGAGCCCCTTGTACTTCGTAAATTATAGGAAGATCCCCTATGCTCGCCTATCCGCAATAGATTTGAATAGTTTTATGTGATCAGCCATTGTGCTTGTTTAGCTTCAACCTAGATAACAATTTTTGAGTTCATCAACTAGAATTTTTTATAAATCTTCTTATTAATATGCTCGATTAGAAGCTTAGGGTCCCGGCAACCTCAACAATTTGGAAGGAATTGGTTTGAAAAAATCTCAATGCATGAATTTTCTCAAACATACACTCAATATCTTCATCTAAACCAAGAATTTCCATAGTCCTTTTATCCATATATCTAGTATTAACAATACGTCTAGAGTTCAATACATTGTACCTAGCTTCCTGTTTCCCATCACAGAAGGTGATACCGTAAGGGTTAGGAGGAGGTGCTGATGAAGCTGGCTTTTCCATTTGCTAGCAACTCTCTTGATTCTTGGTGCCATTGCAAGTTAGATTAACACAATGAAGAGCAGCAATCAACAGGTAAATGCAGATATCAAGAAGATAGAACACAAACAGAGCAACCCGTATAAGCCTTTCTAATACAACCACCACTCTGATGTTTCCAGTTAAAGTTACTGACAGAAATCGACTAGGGAAGGATCTTCTACCTCTTGTGAAGCTCTCAAGATCAGAGAATAGCGGTGACGGAGCTCCGGCGGAGGATTAAGGGCGTAGACCTTTTTATTTTCATGACTTGATTATTTTATACCATCTTATGAAGTTATTTACTCTTGTTAGATTCAATTATTGTTGTATTAATCACATGATAATTACTGGCCATGATTCTCATGTCTTATATGTCTCAAGAAGTACTGAGAAGTGAATTGAGACATCGGATCTATAATATTTGGACAAGTCGATTTGAAAACGAGAGTAGTTCGAATTGACTTGAGGAATCTTTAGATTTATCAAGAGCTCATTGGGTTTATCTTGAGTTAATAACCACTAGAGTAGGGGATTAATTCAGATAAACACCAGATTGTACTACTGAGAAGGGGCAATCTGTACATGCGGATAAATCCCCTTCAACATAGTAAATCCTTCTTAAGACATCTTTAATTTTTATAAGTCATGAAGCATAGAGTGGTTAACCCGAAATCCTAAACTTTCCATAAATTGATTACAACCCAAGTTTGCCTATTTTTCCTTCTGTTTAGCAGTGATAAAGATCATTTTCTCTCAGATTAGTCTAACTAACGATCCTAAGTAAGAATCAGTACTTGGCCATTGGTCCATGTGAGATCGATATTTTATTACTTCGATTTGTTCGTGCACTTGCCAGGAAAAGGTGATACCACTATGCCTTTTGCAACTGACGCTCATCTACATTTTGTGTGTGTTTAAACAACATTCGATTTGGTTGTACCCTGATGTTCTTATACATGGTTGATGAATGCATGTTTTAGTGCTTTTGGATATTATCTGGATGTTATTTGGCACCATATGTTGGTGCATTGAGATGGTAAACTTTGGATTGTATAAACCCTAATATTCTAGATGTGTGTTGGTTGCTTGGTTAAAAATGTGGTATTTCTTAAGTAAGCTATTCCGTTGGACGTATTGATGTTTGAGATTTTGTGTGATATTTCTTCTTGGTAATGAATAAATGTTATTCTCTTGAGATTTCCAGTGTGCTTTGTGATTCATTCAAATATCAGTACTTGTGATAAGACATTTTCTTTTGAAAAGTTTATTTCTTTAATATAACTCATGTTATGTTTATTTTTCATGAATTAATGCTTGAAGTTTTATGGAATACATTATTTGATGAATAGATTTAGGGATGAAATGATCTTTCTCAAATAAAGTGAGTATACTGGTGCATGTGTTGAATTAACGTCGATTGATAAGCTTGATAGATGTTTCAACTATTATGTTATTTATTGGGAAGAAATAATACAAAACCCAAATAGATGACTCCCTTACTTGGCACTGCGTAACATTGGTAGTGGTACCGAAGTTATAGGTTGAAGTCAATAAAAAAAAGAGAGAGAGAGAGAGAGAAAGAAAGAGATGAGAGAATGACTCATTTACTTGGCACTGCGTAAAATTGGCAGTGGTACCAAAGTTAAAAGTTGAAGTTCAAATAAAAGTGTGTACCTACATGGGTACATACCAAATAAAAAAAAAGGGAGGGTTTTGGAGATCCTATTTCAGTAAATAAAAGCATAATAGATTTAAACTAAAACTTGAGTGAATTCTTGAGACAGAAATTCTATCTTTTGTACAGGTTGTAGAAGTTTATTTAACTAAGATCATAAATTCCATGAATTAAATTTTGAAGATAATGTGTTTGCATGAATACTTTATGCATTATGAAGTGGAAAATTTTTGCGAATGAGTATATTTTAGAAATTTATTTTTCATATAGAAGATTATCTTTTCATATCTGGTATTATTGTTTAATTTATTTGCTTGAGGACAAGTAAAAGTTTAGGTCTATGGAGATTTGATGACATGTATTTATATAATATCTTTAGTACACTTTTACCATCAATTATCTCTCCTTTCTAACGTATTTTCATATATTTTGGCTTAAATCTCTTTGTTTGTTCGGAATCTTCACATTTCTTTACTTTTATCATATTTCAAGTGAAAATGACTACAAATTGATAGATTTTGATGAATCGAAGCACATGGATGAACCTTACAAGTCAAGACGAAGTTGTCCATGAAATTTCATGGAGATTGGAATTTGTTTAGCAAAATATGCCCCCCCCCCCTCCTTGAAAATTTTCACGGCCGTATTTTGCAAACGTACAGAAGGAATTATGGTCACGCCCGTAATTTCCATCACGGCCATATCAAAGTTCAACAGAGTATTTCACGGCCGGGGGTGTAAAATTTACGGCCGTAAAATTATTGATGCATAAATATGGAATTTAACATAATGTTTTACGGCCGGGTGTGAAAGTGCATGGCCGTAATTTTATTGGGCAGAAATTTCAGATTTCAACAGAACGTTTCACGGCCGCCCGTGAAACTTTTTACGGCCGTATTTTCATCCGCCAGAATCGGATTTGACTTCGTTTCTCGTCCGATTCGATCCGTTTTTGAACCAGATTTTGGGGGAAACCTAATACAAGGATGAGGAACTATTTAAGGAAGCTTTGGGCCGAGTTTGAGAACTTTTTTTTTGGTCAATTTTCGAGCGGAATTTGGAGGAGAGGCGAAAGCTAGGGCACAAGGTGGCGACTGGCGATTTCACAACGAAAAAGCTCTTATTTCAAGGATTGTTGGCGACGATCTTCATCAGGAAACATTGATCCTTGTCTTTCGTTGTTTTTTTCGTATTATAGCTAATTTGTAATCACAAACATGGAATTCTTAAATGTGAACATGCTTAACATGCCAGCGTAAACTTTTATTCAGGATTAAGGGCGTAGCCCTCTTTGTTTTCATGACTTGATTATTTTATACCATCTTATAAAGTTATTTAGTTTTGTTAGATTCATTTATTGTTGTATTAATCACATGATAATTACTGACTATGATTCTTATATCTTAGATGTCTAAAGAAGTACTGAGAAGTGAATTGAGACATCGGATCTATAATATTTGGACAAGTTGATTTGAACACGAGAGTAGTTCGAATTTACCTGAGGGATCTTCAGATTTATCAAGAGCCCATTGGGTTTATCTTTAGTTAATAACCACGAGAGTAGGGGATTAATTCAGATAAACACCGGATTGTACTACTGAGAATGGGCAATCTGTACATACGGATAAATCCCCTTCAACATAGTAAATCCTTCTTAAAACATCTTTAATTTTTATAAGTCATGAAGCATAGAGTGGTGAACCCGAAATCTTGAACTTTACATAAATTGATTACAACCCTAGTTTGCCTATTTTCGCTTCTGTTTAGCAGTGATAAAGATCATTTTCTCTCAGATTAGTCTAGCTAACAATCCTAAATAAGAATCAGTACTGTCATTGGTCCCTATGAGATCGATATTTTATTACTTCGATTTATTTATGCACTTGTGGATCACACCAATTGACGATATCTTCCATATGACCATCTCTTTGCAATAGCATGCATACTAAAGAGTGCAGCGCTATAATCGCATGCATACTGCAGTATTGGTGATGCCAACAACTGGGAGCTAGCTTGCATTCTCCAAATGCCGCTGGTGCTGCCCTATTTCATTCCCCGCTGCCTCCGCCCAGACTCTGCTCCCGCACCCCACGCATTCGACGCCCCCAAGTAATGCTGCACGACAAGCACGGAAGCCGCCTCCGAGAAATCCGATGACACCAAGATGTCACCGAGGGGTCCGAGCTCCGGGAAATCCATGAATTCTATCATTCCTGACAGCAACGACTCGTCCTGCCCACTCGTCCTGCCGACGACATAGAAGGTGAATGTGCTATCCAGCGATTTGATCGCTGCCACTGTCTCCTCAGTGTTCCTCACATACTTCTCGGTGTAGAAGACGGACGGGACGCTCCCAAATCGGAGCAGGAAATCTCTCATGTACTTGTCGTCCAATTGCTGCTCCACCCTAGTCGAGCTCATGGCGGCAGCTACTGATTGGCCCTCGCGGTTTGCAAGGAACCGAACGACCGTGAGCTCGACCCCCGGTTGCCCAGCGAACTGGCTCGCATACATGAGCGACTCTCGATCATCGGGACCTCCGAAAAAGAGGACTGCCACGACATGTGCGAACCGGGATAATTGCCTCGCGTTCGTATCGCTGAGGCCACGGTCGACGAGGATCGCTACCGAGCAGGGAGGACCTTTGATGATGTCGTGGTTGATGGCGCGGACGTAAGGGTTGATCTCCTCCATTTCGCCGTCCACCTTGAGCAGCATGTGGAAGGGGAGCACGATGAGCGTCGCCAGATGGTCCTCCGCGATGCTGCAGATGTCCTTGGGCATGGACGAGTTGGTGGAGATCGAGGTGAGGCACTTGAGGTTGAAGTTCCTTGCTCCCTGCCCGTAATTTTCTAGCATGGAAACGATTTGTTCCGAGCCAGACCGCACACGGTCCGACGATGGCGCGGTGCTGCCGTCCTCGTCCGCCAAGGATCTGTCCTTGTGATTGGAATCGTGGATGATGAGCATGGGAGGGTTATTGCCGATGAGCTCCACGAGGTGGACGGCGTAGACGAAGAGCGAGGAGCGATTGGAGAGCTGGAGGAGGCTCATGATGGAAGGAACATTATGGATGGTGTGGATGCACGCCACTACCCGCAGCTCTGAGTCCGGCCTCAGCTGCAGCAGACTCCTTTGTTCGTACGTCATTGCGGCTCCGCGAGACCTCTTGTTGAGCGACCACACCCGCGAGCTCGCAATCATTGTCGTAGCCAAGGATCCAATTATCAAAATCGAGTATATCTTCTCGTTAAAGACCTGCATAAATTTACTAATTAATTGTACAGTCTACCACAGTCGAAGATGGAGGCGGGGGATAGTCAGCTTACATTTTCTTTCCTTGCTGTGTTGAGAATCATCATCTGCATCGGGCCCATGGTGCTCATGAAGACGCCGATCGATAGGCCTTGAGAACGAGACATGGAGCAGAAGGTAGAGGTGAGCATGCCGGCAGCCACCTTCGCCAGCGTTGCGACCACCATGACGCAGAGAAGCTGAGGGACGTAAAAAGATGGCTCGTTGGCATCTCGTGTCAGCATCGAGGTCATGTCGACGGTGCGGCTGATTCCCACAATCTGGAAAGGAATCATGAGGCCGACGACGAGGTAATCGAGTTGGTAGATCAAGGCCTTAGTGAGCGGCCCCCTGGGCACCACCAGTCCCATGATCAGGCCGCCAAACACGGGGTGGAAGCCGATCGTCTGCGAGCATAACCACGCGATCAGCACGAGGATAACGACCACGGCAGCGTGCTCGTGCTGCTCCAGCTCGCTCTCGGGCATGCTCCGCGCGATCCACATGAGTGCCTGCCGGATCAAGAACACGCAGACGCCCACGAAAGCGGCGCCGGAGACCGCCATCAGCAGGGGCGCCATCGCCTTGTCCGCCGGGCTGCTGAATCCGAAGCACACGGCGATGGCTAGCCACGCCTCCAGGTTACTCAGCAGCGCCGACGGCAGGATGACGGGGCCGATCTCCGCGTCCGGGATCTTGACCTCCTCGAGGAAGCGCGCGAGGACGGGGAAAGCGGTCGTGGAAAGGGTGAAGGCCAGGAGGATGACGAACTGGGTCTGCTCCACACTGGATGCCCTGAAGCTGCCGTCGGCCATGGGCGCGGGCAGTCCGAGTGCCACGGCGGCAATGATGGTGGCGAGCACAGGCAAGAGAATGCTGGCGGTGCCGATGGCGGCCACCTTCTTGCTCTCGACTTTGATCATGTTCACGTCGAGTTGGAGGGCCACGAAGAAGGTATACAGGGTCAGCCCTAAAGAGCCGACGAACTGGAGTAGGAGATGGTTGCTGAAGGGAAATAAAAAGCTATGCAGCGACGTCGTCACCGAGATGTTTTCCGTCGTCACGTCGTGGAAGGTTATCTTGCCAAGAACAGTCGGACCCAGCAGAATGGTGCATCCCTGCAGGTACGCAGACGTAAGGAAAAATTAACATCGCAGCAGAAAAAAACAAGTACGTATTGCTATGCACGCATTGATTAATACTAAGAATTAAGGCTGGAAAAAATACTTACAATGAGATCGGCGACGATAGAGGGAAAGCCGAGGGGCTTGACGGCGGCATTCACGGAGCGGTTGACGAGTAATATGCTAAAAAATTCCATGATAAACGATGGCATCACGTAGTTGGAGAGATCGTGGATGTCGAAGCTCCTGCGCACCCATTTGCTGCCCAATGAGATCCAAAGACTCGACGGGCACGCGGTGTCGTTCCCTCCCGACGAAGACATGTTGGCGGTGCACTCTAAGCTCAAAGAAGAGATTAATTGATCTGTGAGAGCGAATTACCGACTGTGAGTTGAGGCCAATCCTTCAAACAACAAGGCTTGATTCGTATACGACTGCAAGTGTAGAGAATATACTTGAAGAGGAACGAGGGTTTGGGTATCCATATATAGAAGAGGATGGCTAGTCATTAAATAACAAACTTCTTTCTTTAAGGTTGTTAGTTAAATATTTTTAGTTGTTCAACAACCAAGACATCCTAGTTTGGGATAACCTCCAAGCTGGTCAAAAAACAATTGACACTTTTGCAAATGAATGAGTATAATTGAAGCACAATAATTGGTATAGACATTAAGATTTTATACATACTATAAGATGTTATACTTAGTATATCAAAGGAAGGGATTTAACTTTGAAAGAAGACATTTAGACATTTTCCTCTTTGATTCCTAATTAAACATGATTAAATGGTTGAATGAATAAGCAAAGTAATGAATGCCTAGTTAATACCTACCTAAATTGCAAAATGACCTTACAAGAAAACTACAAACAAAAGCTATAAATGAAGAGATGATGTAGTAAGAAAATACCCATATTAGATTTCTTTCTTATTTTAAACCCATTTTTATCTAGAAATGGCATTATATGCTTCAAACTTGAGAACTCTAACTCTTCCTTTTTCTTTTCATAAATTAAGAAAATTATAATTGTGTAGGTTTGGTATAAAATATATCCTAAATGGCTAGTTGGATGGGAAATATTTTTTTACTATATTGCAGTGTTTTGAATTTCAATCTATACCACTCAATACATGCTAGTTTGAGAGGTATCTAGTTTTGTATTATGCTTTATTGGTATATCCGATATCAATCCTTTCATCTGTCGGTACGTATGATACGTACCAGTATGAGACTAGACAATTTAATATACATAATTGAAAATCAAAACCTTGCTTATATAGTAGTATAAATATAAATGTCTTGAGTCTGCACTGCAAATTATATAATTGATAAAATAAAATAAATTTTAGGCAGCCAATATATAGATATACTGGAAATACTACCCTTGTATAAATAGAAAGATGTAAACATTAAATTTCAAGTATATATGCTTTAAAGTGATTCTTTTTTAGCAACTAAATATTTTAAAAATAGCATCTCATAAATTAAAATTTAACACACGTTTGAAAGTAATAAATACAATTAGAAACTATTTTTTTTTACATAAAATCAAATATATTCTATTGTTTTTTTTGAAAAAATAAGAATAATAAATTAAAATTTAGACAAGAATCGTAAAATTATTAAGAGAAGATCTCATGATTGAAATTAAGTTTAAAAATAACTCTACTAACTAATTAAATAATTTAAATATTGTATTACATACTTTACCTTTTTCTTTATCACATAATTATTATCTTCAAAGAAGAGTATAAGTTTTTTTTCTATCACAAAAAACATATAAAAGGATATGAAATAAAGATGAATATATCATCCTAAAATCTAATAAATGAGCGTTTCATCCTTTTTTGAATACAAATATTTTTGAATAACTACACTACATGAGCTGCTTAGCCATAGATATCCAACTGATGGCTCATTTGTGGAACCTGTCTGTGCATGTGTAGGATGCAATCAGTGGCATTCCTCGTATGTATTGAACCTATTTAATCTCAATTAAAGGAAAATAGCTTGCTATATTCCCTAGCAAATTAACAACTATTGTTTGTACCTATTTTGATGGCAACATTAATTTAGATCGTCAAGTTGCATTCAAAAAGAAAATAATTTAAAATAATACTCTTTTTATAGATATGACAAATAAAAGTTTTAATATTTATATACCAAACAAAGTTATTATCCATGTAAGTATTTCTTTCCCAAGAGTCATGCGCATTTAATAATCACATCTCATGACCTCCATTTTGTTGTCATGTTCTTGTCAATGCGTCCCAAATGTACCATAATCTCAATATGCTCGAGACCTTGAAGTAAAATTTCCTTTTGTTCTTGATTGATCCTTAAGAAGGAATTGATAATTTCGAAATGTGAATATTCTTCCAACTTGTACCCCAAGTGTTATAAAATGTTGGTTTATATGAACATTTTGGATTAGAGTTTTCTAGTGACTAGCATAGGAAGTTTGAGATGGTCTCCCTGAGGTAATCTTTTCCACTCTTTCATCTTTGATCTTGTTTTCTTTTGTATCCTCTTGCATTAGTCTTTTATTATTGGTTACTTGTTTTATTTGTATGTATGTGTCATGCACCTTCATGTTCGAATGATCCAAAAGCATAATGTAATGTGTGTAAAAATTTCATGGAGTGCTTTTTCAGCATTTATTCTGTGGAAACAAAAAAAAATTGTTTTTCACCAATTTAATTGGCTTTTTTTCATCAATCTAGTGGTTGACAAGGGATAGGTTAGAGCATGAGATCTTCTTCACAGAGGTCATGAACAATAATGTTCATTGTCAGAAACTAAAAAAAAAAATTGATATTTGGGAATGGAATATGATCATAACCATCATGTTGCATGCCTTCAAATGATAGGAGAAAGAAGCATGCTGGAGCCCTCCAATCTGCAGGCCAAAGGAAAAGTGCTAGATTGATAGCTCTGGAAGAACATAAGAAAGGAAGGGCAGTGCTTGCAGTGGCATCTATGGATGTCTTACGACCTTCCAGAGATGCACAATTAATTAGTTCAAGGAAGCAAGGTAGAAAGAAGGGGGTTAGAATAGTTTACGAGGTAAATTATACATATATACACACATATGTCGTATGAACAAGCAATTGATTGCGAGCTTCACTAGTCTGGTTTTTTTTTTTTTTTTTTCTAATGTTGCAGGGAAAAGCTGCCGAGGTAGCAAATCCAAGCAACGACGGTAACACTATTGTTTCTCCTATAAGCTTGATGAAATTTTTTATAGCAATGATTATCATTGTAATCTTATTTTATACAATTATAGAAGTACTTTAACAGGTAACATTTCTAACACTCCATCTGCATTACAAAAGCAGATCGATTACCAAATAGTCGAATACATTCTTGATATGCTTGAAGTGTAAGTTATATTGCACTCCGATGTGTACATGCATATATGCAGAAGAATTATTTACAGAGTTAATACAATCTAAAATTGGTGTTTTCCTATCAATGTTACAGAAAAGATACAAAAGAACTGTTCTCCATGCCAGATGAATTCCAGGTCTTCCATCTATGCCCTTCATCAATTGCATGTTGAACATATTTATTGGCTAGATCAAATTACGTTTCCCTTTCAGACTAGTGATTACTGTGAGAGGGTGAGCAGACCATGAGACTTTGCAACACTGAGGCAAAAGCATAAAGATGGAATGTATTCGACTTTGGAGCAGTTTGAGGTTCCACCTATTCCTCTGAGTCCTAAAAGCTTAACTTCTCTTCGTTCTATCTGAATATGCTAGTATCATCATGAAGTTTTTTCTGTTTTCATTCTTGGATTCATTGCCACTGTAGAGTGATGTTTACATGGTATTTGTCACAGTCGAAAATGCACGCAAGAAAAAGACAAAATACACGCGTGCGTAAAGCCAAAATAGCTGTCCCGCGGTTGACCTCAAGGTCTAGTTACCTTAAGAAAGATTGTAAAATTGGTATATCTTCTTCAACGCTGCAGAGCCTTCTTCAACATCGCAGAAAAGGAACGAATTGAACTTTTGATGAGAATACTGCAAATACATCAAAAGAGAAAGAGAGAGAGAAAAGGAGAAAGAGTTCTTGTAGCAGACAATGAACAGCTTTCGCCATAGTAAAAAAAATATGGCAATAAGCTATTGCCGCCTTCTGACAGAAATCACCGCTTCTTCAACATCGCCGTGACGTCGCAGTTATTGCCGCCTTCTGACAGAAATCACCGCTTCCCTCTTCTGATATGAGAGGACGCCTTTCCAGTCGAACTCGTCAGCCTCCTCATCAGGGCGCCCAGCCCTCTCCATCCCGCCATCAATTGCCAGAGCTCCACTCCATAAGAACGGCGTCGCAATAAGCTAAAATCGCCGTCTCGAATGCCCTTTCCGCTAGCTGCCTCTGCTTCGACCTTCATCACCGCGGCGACCTTCATCACCGCGGCTGGAAGCTCTCGCTGCCATCAAAATCGCCAGAGCTCCGCTCCGCCGCCCCTCTTTGCCGAGACGCGAATCGCCCAGTTTCCTTTCCCATCAACGGACTCCGACGATCTCGTTACTCCACCTTCCGAACTCCTCGCCGAAGGAAACGAAATCACATGGGAACTCTTCAATGTCATTGAGATAATAATAAAGTTTTAAAACAAAAAACGGTGATGACCCAAGTCATGTCTAACTTGGCCCAAGTCATGTCTAAACTTAGCATCCACTCCAAAATTATTAAAACATTCTCAAATTAAGACACTGAAGACTCTTGCGCATTATGGTGGAATATTGTTTGGGAGATACGTACGTCAACGTATAACGTCGGGGCGTAATTCCTCAATATGACTTTGCGTTCACTAAGGCCAAAATACCTTTTCCGAATATTTCTTCGAATTTAATTATCCAACACGCCGCAAGGCCGGATAATATTTCCCAAATTTAATTATCCAACAAGTCGTGAGACCGGATAATTTCTCAAATTTAATTATCCAACAAGTTGTGAGATCGGATAATTTTCCCAAATTTAATTATCCAACAAGTCGTGAGACCGGATAATTTCTCAAATTTAATTATCCAACAAGTCGTGAGACTGGATAATTTTCCAAATTTAATTATCCTACAAGCCGCGAGGCCGGGTAATTTTCCCAATTCAAACATCCAACACGCCGCCAAGGCCAGATGATCTTCCAAATTCTAATACCCAATATGCCTTAATACATTACGATGAAATATTGTTTGGGAGGTGCGTACGTCGATGTTTATCATCGGGGCGTAGTTCGTCAATATGAGATCGTGATGTCGAGGGCGGATATTATTCCAGATTCGAACATCTAATAAGTCGTCGCATGACAAAACATTTGACAATCATGAAACTATCCAAACTGACAAACACTCTTTGCTTTCATTGCTCATGTATCATGTCAAGCCATGTATTTTTTTTTCATAAAATTGTCTGCCCTTGTATTTTATTTCATAATATAGATCTCTTAATCAAAGGTTCCCTAATTTTAGGGGTAATTAACATTGAACGCTTGCGCTCATTGGAAGCCGGATCCCATTAAACAATAAGTCTTATTAATTTAAGGTTAATTTAATAAATGTCATATTATATTTTAACATGTAACACTTTTTGACCCCACACCGTCGCCGGAGTCGGGAGAGAGAGCCCCCGCTCTAACTCCGCCTCCTGCCCCCTACGCACGAGGGAGCCCCCGCTCTCTTGTTTTCTCCACGCAGCCACGCCCCCGCATGTCCTCCACGTAGCATGGTCGAAGTGACGTTGACCAGGGCTGGGGCCCATCTGAAAAGAATAGCTGTCACATTCTCCCCCGCTCAAAATTGTCGTCGCCCTCGACGACAGGCGAGTGGGTCTAACTGATCTAGGTCCACCCAAATCTAGGCCGCCAAAACCTAGTCATCCATCAGATCCACCCAATTGGGAAGCCAAAACCTGAGGAACAAAGCACATCCATCGGGTCCACCCAGTTGGGCCTCCAAAACCCGAGGAACAAAGCAGCAACAGAGCACGTCGCCCCCGACAATGCTCGACACAACCAGTAACACACCTGGGAGTACCACGGACGCATGTCGCCCCCGATAATGCGCTGCGTACGTCGCCCCCGACGAAACGCTACTCAACCAGATACGCTTGGGAGTACCGCGCTTGCTCGGGATCCGGATCCGTTGCCATGAGTTGACCCGCCCAAACCAATCACCAGAAACGCAATGGATATAGTCCCGTTGGACCGACATACGCTCTGATACCTTCTGTCACAGCCCAAAATGCACGCAAGAAAAAGACAAAATACACGCGTGCAAAAAGCCAAAATACCTGGCCCGCAGTTGACCTCGCTGGTCCATATTCCAACTTTGGTGGCAGACTTGCCACGCTGGACTGGGCTGGACTCCTCCACTCTGGGCCTCACATCTGGGCCGCTACGACGGATTGGACCGCAGGGATGATTGCCTCAGAGGACCCAGGCCTCAAACCTTGTCCTCGCTGACCCTCCCACCTTGAGGTCATCCCTGCGGGGCAAGCCCTTACCAGCCTGCCTTGCCCATACCTGATGAGATGTTGCCGAAGCCGATGTCAAACCCATTGTCATCGCCAAAGTTGTCTCCACGCTCGTCGTCACCTGAGAGAGACAACCGCCTCCGAGAGAGAGGGGCCGCTGACCCCTTCTCTATCGCTGCACCAGGGGAAGAAGGACCACCAGGAAGAGGGGCCGCTGCCCTCTCCTCCTCGCCGCACCGCTCCAGGAAGAGAGGGGCCACCGCCCTCTTTTCTTCATCGCGCCGCACCAAGGAGAGGCCCCCGCCCCTTCTGCTCGTCGCCGCCCCGGACCAGAGAGAGGTCCCCGCACCAGAGAGAAAGGGGCCGCCGCCCCTTTTCCTTGCCACCGCATCAGAGAGAGAGCCCCCACTCTATTCTTCCGTCGCACGCCGCACCAAGAAGAAGCCACCATCACACATGCACGAGAGCCAGCCGAGAAGAGACCCGCCTCACTCTCGCCATCGCCGGAGTCGGGAGAGAGAGCCCCCTCTCTAACTCCGCCTGCTACCCCCTGCGCACGAGAGAGCCCCCGCTCTCTTTTTTTTCTCCACGCAGCCACGCCCCCGCATGTCCTCCACGTAGCATGGTCAAAGTGATGTTGACTAGGGCTGGGGCCCATCTGAAAAGAATAGCCGTCACAGTATTTAACCAGGCAATCTGTTATACCTGTGTCTTTTAACCACAGGGTATACTTGTAAATAAATGAAAATCAAATAATCTAATTCTTATCTCTTTCATTCTCTCTCTTCTCTCTCGATTTCTATTTCTTTTCCTCGGCGCCTCTCGCGTTCCATGCCAACTTCGCCGCCATTCATGCTCTGGCCACCTCCTCCTCTCCTGCTTCGTCGGGTGAGGTCGGGTGACCCTTTCAGCAGCATCTCTGCGATGTCTTCGTGCGTGTGTGCGCTGGCGACGTCTTCTCCTAGCCGGAGCTCGCCTGCGCCACCACAGGAGTCCGACGATCTTCTTGCTGCGGGGAAGTGCGATTAAGACCTAGAGCTTCATGCTTGTGGGGTTTTCCCCAATTTCCATAGCCGCCTACTAGGTTTCGACGTTGCTTGTAGCAGCGCCGCCGCTTGCACTTGTGTCGTTTGCTGCCGATCGATCCGCCGTCCACCGTCTATGCTAGTAGCTCCACTAGTTTTGTTGCCAGCTCTACTGTTTGCAGCTACGCCGCTTGCCACCACCAGCTGTCGACCATGAGACTGCTCACTGCCAACGTTATTGTTGGACATAACTGCATCATTCGCTGCCGCCTCTTGTTGTTGCTGTTGTCGCCGGCTATCGTGCTATGATGCCTTCAGTCGCGTTGTCGTGCTGTCTTGCCGTTGTCAGCTGTCATTGTTTCGGCATTGTTGTGCTGCTATGCCGTTGCATCGTCTGCAGTTATCTGCCGCCATTGGCCGCTGTCGCTGATTGTTGCTGTGCAGTACCACTTGTCGCCTGTAGTTGTGCCATGCCAGCTGTTACTATGCTTTGCTGTCGTCGCGCTTGCGCTGTCGCATAGTCTATTGTGTTGTCATCACCAACGACCTGTTTGGTGTGAGGCTTGTTTGGGGTGTAGCAGTTTAGTTACCCCAGTTGTTTCTCTGATTGTGGCTATTGTTGCAGGTATTGCTGCTGCCGTTCACCTGTGTTGTGAGTGCGAAGTTGACCTTGACCAAGCACGGGCAACTTGTTGCTACTGAGCATTATCAGGAGCGGATGATGTTGCCATGGTGTCTGCTGGCACCTTTACGTGCTGGGGGTGTACGTGTACTCGTCGTCGATCCCTGTTTAGTTGGAGGTTGCTATGTTGTGCTATTCCACTCCTGTGTCGTCATTGTTGGCTCGTCGAGGTGAGACAACACCTCCTTATTCTTATTGCATGTTCTTGATAGTATGGAGTTGTGCATGTACATACGTTTATTTTGGTATACATAGGTATATGTGTATATTAGCTCAAAATTAAATATCAGAATTAGGAGATATTAGATATATCAGTTGATATGATAGTGATGTGAGTTTCTATGATATAGGGTGATATCAATTGCGGTTGAGACAATAGGTTCTCAGGGCTGTGAGTTGCAGATATACTGGACGCTACTATGAGGTAGGTAGAAATCCTATCCTACTCTTTGCAATCATGGTATTAGTTGTATTATATAATGCAGTTGATAAATACCATGATATCTTGTAGTTCTATTGTTTGATTTTGATTCGGTATCCATTGCCCTTTGTGTGTTGTCCTTATTCATGCATATGGATGCTTGTGTGATGTTATTACATGGGTCACCTGGTAGTTACATTATTGATGATGACATTATTTATTATGGGCTATTGAGCCGTGGATCCATGTATTATATAGTGGTGATATTTGGCCCATCGGGCAGTAGTATGCTATGTCGTGCCACATTGTGATCTTTTCTGGCTGATCTTAGCCAGGGCTGGGCCTTATAGGCCAGCGGACCAGGGATTATACAAGATGTCGTTTCACGGCTATGGGGTCGGCCGGTAGGTTTCCAAGATGGAGTCCTTCAGGATTTTTCAGGTTTACCTGGGTGTTGAATGCAACACCTCCGAGCTGTCATTGAGGCAGTTGTTCCATCATGTGAGCAACGGTGGAAACACTCTGTATAAGAGTGCGGGCTCATCATAGAGCATTATATGGTCACTGCTCTTGATTGGACGACGTATGTGTAGTTCTTATCTTTTGGTTGTTGTTTCTTATCATATTCGGTTACATTGTATTTTGATGGATTGTGTTATCACAGTTATTTTAATGCAGTATCATATCTGTTGATTCCTACTTAGCTCTTTAAGCTAACTTTCTTTGTTGTTACCTCCAGGTAGTGAGTTTGTGTTGATGGCGATAGCTAGATATAGAGGCCTCCTGGACCATGTGGATGTTCTTGACATTCGTGTAGACAGATAGAGATATATTGGGCTCTGAGCTGAGAGTATCAGATGGGATTGATTTGATATTATTGCTGATATTTCGATTTGTGTTTTGATATTTTGATCGATCGGATTATTCTGATCTGGGTGTTAATATTTGTGCTCGATCAAATGTATTTGAGTTGGTTCTTGAGACCAATTTTATATATTTATGATTATTGATGTTTGATATACAGGTTTTGGTATTTTGAGCTGGATTGTTTATTCAGCTTTTACTGGGGAGATTTTGTCCTGTGGGCTAAATTGTCGTGCTTCACGAGTAATTTGCTAACCTTTGTTAGGTTAGTGCTCGTTTGGGGCGTGACACAATCACTTCGAACTCACCGGATTCCATCCCTTGCAGAGAGGTAAGGCTTCCATGAGTGTTTCCTTTCTATCATGCATATTAGTACCTCTTCCCACAAAAGTTGCTTACAGGAGTATCTTGTAAAGCCTTGTTGCTGCGAGCCCCTTGTACTTCGTAAATTATAGGAAGATCCCCTAAGCTCACCTATCCGCAATAGATTTGAATAGTTTTATGTGATCAGCCATTGTGCTTGTTTAGCTTCAACCTAGATAACAATTTTTGAGTTCATCAACTAGAATTTTTTATAAATCTTCTTATTAATATGCTCGATTAGAAGCTTAGGGTCCCGGCAACCTCAACAATTTGGAAGGAATTGGTTTGAAAAAATCTCAATGCATGAATTTTCTCAAACATACACTCAATATCTTCATCTAAACCAAGAATTTCCATAGTCCTTTTATCCATATATCTAGTATTAACAATACGTCTAGAGTTCAATACATTGTACCTAGCTTCCTGTTTCCCATCACAGAAGGTGATACCTACCGTAAGGGTTAGGAGGAGGTGCTGATGAAGCTGGCTTTTCCATTTGCTAGCAACTCTCTTGATTCTTGGTGCCATTGCAAGTTAGATTAACACAATGAAGAGCAGCAATCAACAGGTAAATGCAGATATCAAGAAGATAGAACACAAACAGAGCAACCCGTATAAGCCTTTCAAATACAACCACCACTCTGATGTTTCTAGTTAAAGTTACTGACAGAAATCGACTAGGGAAGCATCTTCTACCTCTTGTGAAGCTCTCAAGATCAGAGAATAGCGGTGATGGAGCTCCGGCGGAGGATTAAGGGCGTAGACCTTTTTGTTTTCATGACTTGATTATTTTATACCATCTTATGAAGTTATTTACTCTTGTTAGATTCAATTCTTGTTGTATTAATCACATGATAATTACTGGCCATAATTCTCATGTCTTATATGTCTCAAGAAGTACTGAGAAGTGAATTGAGACATCGGATCTATAATATTTGGACAAGTCGATTTGAAAATGAGAGTAGTTCGAATTGACTTGAGGAATCTTTAGATTTATCAAGAGCTCATTGGGTTTATCTTGAGTTAATAACCACTAGAGTAGGGGATTAATTCAGATAAACACCAGATTGTACTACTGAGAAGGGGCAATCTGTACATGCGGATAAATCCCCTTCAACATAGTAAATCCTTCTTAAGACATCTTTAATTTTTATAAGTCATGAAGCATAGAGTGGTTAACCCGAAATCCTAAACTTTCCATAAATTGATTACAACCCAAGTTTGCCTATTTTCCCTTCTGTTTAGCAGTGATAAAGATCATTTTCTCTCAGATTAGTCTTGAAAGTCCCCTAACATGGGGGGCGAAACCCTAATAGGCGCATGTATAGGATTTAACGCAGCGGAATAGGTTTCTAGATCAATGCATGCAGTATGATCAACTTTAAATTTTCATATACATGAGGATCGATTCTTACCAATGCCATTTCTTGGATGGCGTCTAGGAAGAAGAGAGTCGAATGCTTCTCCTCCAAATGGTGCGCACACAAGGTGATGTCGCCTACTCCTTTTTGATCCTTGTGCTAGCAAGGTTCTCCAAAGGTCCTTGTCGTATGGAAGGGAAGAGAAGACAACTTTGCTTGGCGAAACCTCTCCCTTGTCGTCTCAACTTCTCCTCTCGAGAATGTGTGTAGAGACCAAGCCAAAGAGGCGGCAAGAGGCGTGAAAGAGAGAACGTGAGGCGTGCCCACGTTTAGAGACATGTTTTCTAAAAATAGAAAAATCTCAACTTGTGATGCGACCATGGGTTTACCCCAATCGCAAATTCCTCTCCTCTTGAACCATGCGCTCACTTGATGAGCCGGTTCAATTTGGTCTGGTTCAAAGACCAATTAACCCAAGCAATTTGGTCTAGATCACAATAAAACCCTAAGGCTCCAGATCTAACCGTTCATCTCTTGATGCTCCTGATCTCACTGATCTAGCATCCATTCTCTCGATCAAAGCTTACCGATCTCAAGCCCTAATCAATCAAACATGATCAGACCAGATCTCACTTACAATCAGAGTTTAAATCCCTTTAAACTGAACCCAAACAATTCAGTCCACACGATCTGACTTAAGTAAGCCATATCATCAAATTGTGCGACCCTAAGGGTTTCCTTTAAATGTCGGTAACGACAACTTACGTTATCACGATCAGTGAGGGGTATCTAGCAACACATCACTATCTCCCGATATAAAGGAAAGAGTCTTCCAAGACTACACCCAAACCACAGCACAAGTGTGAATCCACTTCACTAGGCATACATGTTTCCTTTGCCACTGGATGTTCTTATTGGACAAGCGTGTCAAGCCTGTAGCTCCAATATGATGAGAATGATTAGATCAGATGAACATAGTCACCTGGGTATGGCCATACACTTTCTCAATCATCTCATCCAGGGGGCCCCTATAGAACATCACACTCCAAACTAGGAGACGGCAATCCTTTATCTATCACTAGCACCCTAACATGACTCATGCTCATCATCCAAGATAGTCTATAACCATTATGTTTCAAATGATATTGAACTACCTCAAAACAATGCCAATCATCATTTAGAAACACAAGTGATCTCAAGTCAGAGGAAGTATGCCACTTGTTTGCATACAAGGATTATTCACATTATGACAAGCAATTGAATATCCTAGTAGGGTCTGTCCAGTACATCCAATGTACCCATGAGTCTACATCTTATTCCATGCTCGAAGCATCCTATAAGATTAGAACACATATTAGTCTCAATCATATCAAGGCTGTCTCATGTTCACCAAGATATCTCGACTAAGGACAAAAGTGCATGTCAGCCAAGCTGAACAGCATTGAGACATTATTCAGAAGTATATGTATTGCAGCAGATAATATAACAACCTGAATAACAACCATTGCCTTTATAAACATAGAGTTTATACATGATACTGATATAATCCCAAGGCCTCAAACATTAGCCTTAAGGGCATACCCTAACAAGTCTAACTAACGATCCTAAGTAAGAATCAGTACTTGGCCATTGGTCCATGTGGGATCGATATTTTATTACGATACCACTATGCCTTTTGCAACTGACGTTCATCTACATTTTGTGTGTGTTTAAACAACATTCGATTTGGTTGTACCCTGATGTTCTTATACATGGTTGATGAATGCATGTTTTAGTGCTTTTGGATATTATCTGGATGTTATTTGGCACCATATGTTGGTGCATTGAGATGGTAAACTTTGGATTGTATAAACCCTAATATTCTAGATGTGGTTGGTTGCTTGGTTAAAAATGTGGTATTTCTTAAGTAAGCTATTCCGTTGGACGTATTGATGTTTGAGATTTTGTGTGATATTTCTTCTTGGTAATGAATAAATGTTATTCTCTTGAGATTTCCAGTGTGCTTTGTGATTCATTCAAATATCAGTACTTGTGATAAGACATTTTCTTTTGAAAAGTTTATTTCTTTAATATAACTCATGTTATGTTTATTTTTCATGAATTAATGCTTGAAGTTTTATGGAATACATTATTTGATGAATAGATTTAGGGATGAAATGATCTTTCTCAAATAAAGTGAGTATACTGGTGCATGTGTTGAATTAACGTCGATTGATAAGCTTGATAGATGTTTCAACTATTATGTTATTTATTGGGAAGAAATAATACAAAACCCAAATAGATGACTCCCTTACTTGGCACTGCGTAACATTGGTAGTGGTACCGAAGTTATAGGTTGAAGTCAATAAAAAAAAGAGAGAGAGAGAGAGAGAAAGAAAGAGATGAGAGAATGACTCATTTACTTGGCACTGCGTAAAATTGGCAGTGGTACCAAAGTTAAAAGTTGAAGTTCAAATAAAAGTGTGTACCTACATGGGTACATACCAAATAAAAAAAAAGGGAGGGTTTTGGAGATCCTATTTCAGTAAATAAAAGCATAATAGATTTAAACTAAAACTTGAGTGAATTCTTGAGACAGAAATTCTTTCTTTTGTACAGGTTGCAGAAGTTTATTTAACTAAGATCATAAATTCCATGAATTAAATTTTGAAGATAATGTGTTTGCATGAATACTTTATGCATTATGAAGTGGAAAATTTTTGCGAATGAGTATATTTTAGAAATTTATTTTTCTTATAGAAGATTATCTTTTCATATCTGGTATTATTGTTTAATTTATTTGCTTGAGGACAAGTAAAAGTTTAGGTCTATGGAGATTTGATGACATGTATTTATATAATATCTTTAGTACACTTTTACCATCAATTATCTCTCCTTTCTAATGTATTTTCATATATTTTGGCTTAAATCTCTTTGTTTGTTCGGAATCTTCACATTTCTTTACTTTTATCATATTTCAAGTGAAAATGACTACAAATTGATAGATTTTGATGAATCGAAGCACATGGATGAACCCTACATTGTCCATGAAATTTCATGGAGATTGGAATTTGTTTAGCAAAATATGCCCCCCCCCCTTGAAAATTTTCACGGCCGTATTTTGCAAACGTACAGAAGGAATTACGGTCACGCCCGTAATTTCCATCACGGCCATATCAAAGTTCAACAGAGTATTTCACGGCCGGGGGTGTAAAATTTACGGCCGTAAAATTATTGATGCATAAATATGGAATTTAACAGAATGTTTTACGGCCGGGTGTGAAAGTGTTCTGTTCACAGCCGTAATTTTATTGGGCAGAAATTTCAGATTTCAACAGAACGTTTCACGGCCGCCCGTGAAACTTTTTACAGCCGTATTTTCATCCGCCAGAATCGGATTTGACTTCGTTTCTCGTCCGATTCGATCCGTTTTTGAACCAGATTTTGGGGGAAACCTAATACAAGGATGAGGAACTATTTAAGGAAGCTTTGGGCCGAGTTTGAGAACTTTTATTTTGGTCAATTTTCGAGCGGAATTTGGAGGAGAGGCGAAGGCTAGGGCACAAGGTGGCGACTGGCGATTTCACAACGAAAAAGCTCTGATTTCAAGGATTGTTGGCGACGATCTTCATCAGGAAACAATGATCCTTGTCTTCCTTTGTTTTTTTCGTATTATTTAGCCAATTTGTAATCACAAACATGGAATTCTTAAATGTGAACATGCTTAACATGCCAGCGTAAACTTTTATTCAGGATTAAGGGCGTAGCCCTCTTTGTTTTCATGATTTGATTATTTTATACCATCTTATAAAGTTATTTAGTTTTGTTAGATTCACTTATTGTTGTATTAATCACATGATAATTACTGACTATGATTCTCATATCTTAGATGTCTAAAGAAGTACTGAGAAGTGAATTGAGACATCGGATCTACAATATTTGGACAAGTCGATTTGAACACGAGAGTAGTTCGAATTTACCTGAGGGATCTTCAGATTTATCAAGAGCCCATTGGGTTTATCTTTAGTTAATAACCACGAGAGTAGGGGATTAATTCAGATAAACACCGGATTGTACTACTGAGAATGGGCAATCTGTACATACGGATAAATCCCCTTCAACATAGTAAATCCTTCTTAAAACATCTTTAATTTAAGTCATGAAGCATAGAGTGGTGAACCCGAAATCTTGAACTTTACATAAATTGATTACAACCCAAGTTTGCCTAGTTTGCCGGTTTTCGCTTTTGTTTAGCAGTGATAAAGATCATTTTCTCTCAGATTAGTCTAGCTAACAATCCTAAATAAGAATCAGTACTATCATTGGTCCCTATAAGATCTATATTTTATTACTTCGATTTATCTATGCACTCGTGGATCACACCAATTGACGATATCTTTACATATGACCATCTCTTTGCAATAGCATGCATACTAAAGAGTGCAGCGCTATAATCGCATGCATACTGCAGTATTGGTGATGCCAACAACTGGGAGCTAGCTTGCATGCTCCAAATGCCGCTGGTGCTGCCCTATTTCATTCCCCGCTGCCTCCGCCCAGACTCTGCTCCCGCACCCCACGCATTCGACGCCCCCAAGTAATGCTGCACGACAAGCACGGAAGCCGCCTCCGAGAAATCCGATGACACCAAGATGTCACCGAGGGGTCCGAGCTCCGGGAAATCCATGAATTCTATCATTCCTGACAGCAACGACTCGTCCTGCCCACTCGTCCTGCCGACGACATAGAAGGTGAATGTGCTATCCAGCGATTTGATCGCTGCCACTGTCTCCTCAGTGTTCCTCACATACTTCTCGGTGTAGAAGACGGACGGGACGCTCCCAAATCGGAGCAGGAAATCTCTCATGTACTTGTCGTCCAATTGCTGCTCCACCCTAGTCGAGCTCATGGCGGCAGCTACTGATTGGCCCTCGCGGTTTGCAAGGAACCGAACGACCGTGAGCTCGACCCCCGGTTGCCCAGCGAACTGGCTCGCATACATGAGCGACTCTCGATCATCGGGACCTCCGAAAAAGAGGACTGCCACGACATGTGCGAACCGGGATAATTGCCTCGCGTTCGTATCGCTGAGGCCACGGTCGACGAGGATCGCTACCGAGCAGGGAGGACCTTTGATGATGTCGTGGTTGATGGCGCGGACGTAAGGGTTGATCTCCTCCATTTCGCCGTCCACCTTGAGCAGCATGTGGAAGGGGAGCACGATGAGCGTCGCCAGATGGTCCTCCGCGATGCTGCAGATGTCCTTGGGCATGGACGAGTTGGTGGAGATCGAGGTGAGGCACTTGAGGTTGAAGTTCCTTGCTCCCTGCCCGTAATTTTCTAGCATGGAAACGATTTGTTCCGAGCCAGACCGCACACGGTCCGACGATGGCGCGGTGCTGCCGTCCTCGTCCGCCAAGGATCTGTCCTTGTGATTGGAATCGTGGATGATGAGCATGGGAGGGTTATTGCCGATGAGCTCCACGAGGTGGACGGCGTAGACGAAGAGCGAGGAGCGATTGGAGAGCTGGAGGAGGCTCATGATGGAAGGAACATTATGGATGGTGTGGATGCACGCCACTACCCGCAGCTCTGAGTCCGGCCTCAGCTGCAGCAGACTCCTTTGTTCGTACGTCATTGCGGCTCCGCGAGACCTCTTGTTGAGCGACCACACCCGCGAGCTCGCAATCATTGTCGTAGCCAAGGATCCAATTATCAAAATCGAGTATATCTTCTCGTTAAAGACCTGCATAAATTTACTAATTAATTGTACAGTCTACCACAGTCGAAGATGGAGGCGGGGGATAGTCAGCTTACATTTTCTTTCCTTGCTGTGTTGAGAATCATCATCTGCATCGGGCCCATGGTGCTCATGAAGACGCCGATCGATAGGCCTTGAGAACGAGACATGGAGCAGAAGGTAGAGGTGAGCATGCCGGCAGCCACCTTCGCCAGCGTTGCGACCACCATGACGCAGAGAAGCTGAGGGACGTAAAAAGATGGCTCGTTGGCATCTCGTGTCAGCATCGAGGTCATGTCGACGGTGCGGCTGATTCCCACAATCTGGAAAGGAATCATGAGGCCGACGACGAGGTAATCGAGTTGGTAGATCAAGGCCTTAGTGAGCGGCCCCCTGGGCACCACCAGTCCCATGATCAGGCCGCCAAACACGGGGTGGAAGCCGATCGTCTGCGAGCATAACCACGCGATCAGCACGAGGATAACGACCACGGCAGCGTGCTCGTGCTGCTCCAGCTCGCTCTCGGGCATGCTCCGCGCGATCCACATGAGTGCCTGCCGGATCAAGAACACGCAGACGCCCACGAAAGCGGCGCCGGAGACCGCCATCAGCAGGGGCGCCATCGCCTTGTCCGCCGGGCTGCTGAATCCGAAGCACACGGCGATGGCTAGCCACGCCTCCAGGTTACTCAGCAGCGCCGACGGCAGGATGACGGGGCCGATCTCCGCGTCCGGGATCTTGACCTCCTCGAGGAAGCGCGCGAGGACGGGGAAAGCGGTCGTGGAAAGGGTGAAGGCCAGGAGGATGACGAACTGGGTCTGCTCCACACTGGATGCCCTGAAGCTGCCGTCGGCCATGGGCGCGGGCAGTCCGAGTGCCACGGCGGCAATGATGGTGGCGAGCACAGGCAAGAGAATGCTGGCGGTGCCGATGGCGGCCACCTTCTTGCTCTCGACTTTGATCATGTTCACGTCGAGTTGGAGGGCCACGAAGAAGGTATACAGGGTCAGCCCTAAAGAGCCGACGAACTGGAGTAGGAGATGGTTGCTGAAGGGAAATAAAAAGCTATGCAGCGACGTCGTCACCGAGATGTTTTCCGTCGTCACGTCGTGGAAGGTTATCTTGCCAAGAACAGTCGGACCCAGCAGAATGGTGCATCCCTGCAGGTACGCAGACGTAAGGAAAAATTAACATCGCAGCAGAAAAAAACAAGTACGTATTGCTATGCACGCATTGATTAATACTAAGAATTAAGGCTGGAAAAAATACTTACAATGAGATCGGCGACGATAGAGGGAAAGCCGAGGGGCTTGACGGCGGCATTCACGGAGCGGTTGACGAGTAATATGCTAAAAAATTCCATGATAAACGATGGCATCACGTAGTTGGAGAGATCGTGGATGTCGAAGCTCCTGCGCACCCATTTGCTGCCCAATGAGATCCAAAGACTCGACGGGCACGCGGTGTCGTTCCCTCCCGACGAAGACATGTTGGCGGTGCACTCTAAGCTCAAAGAAGAGATTAATTGATCTGTGAGAGCGAATTACCGACTGTGAGTTGAGGCCAATCCTTCAAACAACAAGGCTTGATTCGTATACGACTGCAAGTGTAGAGAATATACTTGAAGAGGAACGAGGGTTTGGGTATCCATATATAGAAGAGGATGGCTAGTCATTAAATAACAAACTTCTTTCTTTAAGGTTGTTAGTTAAATATTTTTAGTTGTTCAACAACCAAGACATCCTAGTTTGGGATAACCTCCAAGCTGGTCAAAAAACAATTGACACTTTTGCAAATGAATGAGTATAATTGAAGCACAATAATTGGTATAGACATTAAGATTTTATACATACTATAAGATGTTATACTTAGTATATCAAAGGAAGGGATTTAACTTTGAAAGAAGACATTTAGACATTTTCCTCTTTGATTCCTAATTAAACATGATTAAATGGTTGAATGAATAAGCAAAGTAATGAATGCCTAGTTAATACCTACCTAAATTGCAAAATGACCTTACAAGAAAACTACAAACAAAAGCTATAAATGAAGAGATGATGTAGTAAGAAAATACCCATATTAGATTTCTTTCTTATTTTAAACCCATTTTTATCTAGAAATGGCATTATATGCTTCAAACTTGAGAACTCTAACTCTTCCTTTTTCTTTTCATAAATTAAGAAAATTATAATTGTGTAGGTTTGGTATAAAATATATCCTAAATGGCTAGTTGGATGGGAAATATTTTTTTACTATATTGCAGTGTTTTGAATTTCAATCTATACCACTCAATACATGCTAGTTTGAGAGGTATCTAGTTTTGTATTATGCTTTATTGGTATATCCGATATCAATCCTTTCATCTGTCGGTACGTATGATACGTACCAGTATGAGACTAGACGATTTAATATACATAATTGAAAATCAAAACCTTGCTTATATAGTAGTATAAATATAAATGTCTTGAGTCTGCACTGCAAATTATATAATTGATAAAATAAAATAAATTTTAGGCAGCCAATATATAGATATACTGGAAATACTACCCTTGTATAAATAGAAAGATGTAAACATTAAATTTCAAGTATATATGCTTTAAAGTGATTCTTTTTTAGCAACTAAATATTTTAAAAATAGCATCTCATAAATTAAAATTTAACACACGTTTGAAAGTAATAAATACAATTAGAAACTATTTTTTTTTACATAAAATCAAATATATTCTATTGTTTTTTTTGAAAAAATAAGAATAATAAATTAAAATTTAGACAAGAATCGTAAAATTATTAAGAGAAGATCTCATGATTGAAATTAAGTTTAAAAATAACTCTACTAACTAATTAAATAATTTAAATATTGTATTACATACTTTACCTTTTTCTTTATCACATAATTATTATCTTCAAAGAAGAGTATAAGTTTTTTTTCTATCACAAAAAACATATAAAAGGATATGAAATAAAGATGAATATATCATCCTAAAATCTAATAAATGAGCGTTTCATCCTTTTTTGAATACAAATATTTTTGAATAACTACACTACATGAGCTGCTTAGCCATAGATATCCAACTGATGGCTCATTTGTGGAACCTGTCTGTGCATGTGTAGGATGCAATCAGTGGCATTCCTCGTATGTATTGAACCTATTTAATCTCAATTAAAGGAAAATAGCTTGCTATATTCCCTAGCAAATTAACAACTATTGTTTGTACCTATTTTGATGGCAACATTAATTTAGATCGTCAAGTTGCATTCAAAAAGAAAATAATTTAAAATAATACTCTTTTTATAGATATGACAAATAAAAGTTTTAATATTTATATACCAAACAAAGTTATTATCCATGTAAGTATTTCTTTCCCAAGAGTCATGCGCATTTAATAATCACATCTCATGACCTCCATTTTGTTGTCATGTTCTTGTCAATGCGTCCCAAATGTACCATAATCTCAATATGCTCGAGACCTTGAAGTAAAATTTCCTTTTGTTCTTGATTGATCCTTAAGAAGGAATTGATAATTTCGAAATGTGAATATTCTTCCAACTTGTACCCCAAGTGTTATAAAATGTTGGTTTATATGAACATTTTGGATTAGAGTTTTCTAGTGACTAGCATAGGAAGTTTGAGATGGTCTCCCTGAGGTAATCTTTTCCACTCTTTCATCTTTGATCTTGTTTTCTTTTGTATCCTCTTGCATTAGTCTTTTATTATTGGTTACTTGTTTTATTTGTATGTATGTGTCATGCACCTTCATGTTCGAATGATCCAAAAGCATAATGTAATGTGTGTAAAAATTTCATGGAGTTCTTTTTCAGCATTTATTCTGTTGAAACAAAAAAAATTTGTTTTTCACCAATTTAATTGGCTTTTTTTCATCAATCTAGTGGTTGACAAGGGATAGGTTAGAGCATGAGATCTTCTTCACAGAGGTCATGAACAATAATGTTCATTGTCAGAAACTAAAAAAAAAATTGATATTTGGGAATGGAATATGATCATAACCATCATGTTGCATGCCTTCAAATGATAGGAGAAAGAAGCATGCTGGAGCCCTCCAATCTGCAGGCCAAAGGAGAAGTGCTAGATTGATAGCTCTGGAAGAACATAAGAAAGGAAGGGCAGTGCTTGCAGTGGCATCTATGGATGTCTTACGACCTTCCAGAGATGCACAATTAATTAGTTCAAGGAAGCAAGGTAGAAAGAAGGGGGTTAGAATAGTTTACGAGGTAAATTATACATATATACACACATATGTCGTATGAACAAGCAATTGATTGCGAGCTTCACTAGTCTGGTTTTTTTTTTTTTTTTTTCTAATGTTGCAGGGAAAAGCTGCCGAGGTAGCAAATCCAAGCAACGACGGTAACACTATTGTTTCTCCTATAAGCTTGATGAAATTTTTTATAGCAATGATTATCATTGTAATCTTATTTTATACAATTATATAAGTACTTTAACAGGTAACATTTCTAACACTCCATCTGCATTACAAAAGCAGATCGATTACCAAATAGTCGAATACATTCTTGATATGCTTGAAGTGTAAGTTATATTGCACTCCGATGTGTACATGCATATATGTAGAAGAATTATTTACAGGGTTAATACAATCTAAAATTGGTGTTTTCCTATCAATGTTACAGAAAAGATACAAAAGAGCTGTTCTCCATGCCAGATGAATTCCAGGTCTTCCATCTATGCCCTTCATCAATTGCATGTTGAACACATTTATTGGCTAGATCAAATTACGTTTCCCTTTCAGACTAGTGATTACTGTGAGAGGGTGAGCAGACCAGGAGACTTTGCAACACTGAGACAAAAGCATAAAGATGGAATGTATTCGACTTTGGAGCAGTTTGAGGTTCCACCTATTCCTCTGAGTCCTAAAAGCTTAACTTCTTTTCGTTCTATCTGAATATGCTAGTATCATCATGAAGTTTTTTCTATTTTCATTCTTGAATTCATTGCCACTGTAGAGTGATGTTTACATGGTATTTAACAAGGCAATCACTTCGAACTCACCGGATTCCATCCCTTACAGAGAGGTAAGGCTTCCGTGAGTGTTTCCTTTCCATCATGCATATTAGTACTTCTTCCCACAAAAGTTGCTTACAGGAGATCTTGTAAAGCCTTGTTGCTGCGAGCCCCTTGTACTTGGTAAATTATAGGAAGATCCCCTAAGCTCGCCTATCTGCAATAGATTTTGAATAGTTTTCTGTGATCAGCCATTGTGCTCCTTCAGCTTTAACCTAGATTACAAATTTTTTAGTTCATCGGCTAGATTTTTTATAAATCTTATTATTAATATGCTCGATTAGAAGCTTAGGGTCCCGGCAACCTCAACAATTTGGAAGGAGTTGGTTGTAATTTATAGCTCCTGCAGTTGTCCCAAACGTAAAATCAGTATGCATTGAGCTGGAATTTTGAGTTTGCAGGCCACGTGCTTGCATGAGCATGCGAAGCAGGTGTTTCAATCTCTCAGAACCAACCGCACATACTCTGAACTAGAGCTTTCAGCATGGCACCAGAAATATTTTCCAAACAAGAGGAGAGCAAGAAACTACCGCAGCATTCTTAGCTCGGTTAGTGATCCGCAAGCACAATGCAGCTCCCATTCTGACCCTAGAAAACGAGATTCTACTACCAACATTGCAGCAAATGCTGGAAAGCAAACTTCAAAGTGCAATCCAACTGGCCCCATCTTTCCTCAATCTAAAGAATACTGTTCGAGATCTCACAAAAGAAAAGGTTTGACCAATTTTGTGATGACTCTGATTCATAAAAATTAGAGAAATTTTCAGCTTACACTTCAAATCCGAAATGCAAGACTGACGTTGACAACGCATCAGCAGATCTTGCAGAGTGTTCAAAGTGGACCACAGAGCAGCCGAGAAACACATATGAACCTGGGAGTTACACAAGTGAACCTATGTTTCCAGTGGTTTTTGAGCCGCCAAAAAAGCTTGCCTTCGTAAGTCACCATATCCCTGTACAACGCTAAATCTTTACATGCTTGTTTGCTTTCAATTTTTCTTTTTATGTTTATTAATTCTTCGGTGATACATGATGCTTACCACACAATTGCAGAACATACATGCTTCAAGTTACAAAGAGAGCTTGATTCACTTCCTGAGCAATGCAGGGCCGGAGGCAAAAATGGCAGTCAAGGTTAAGTCGTTGGCTTACATTAAACATGCCAACATGCAGCCATGCTCTGGAAAACACAAAACCAATCGCAACAGTAGACTGCATAATATTCATCCACCCGAGTACTCTATGAACTCTTACGTGCCAAGTCCAAGCAATAATGATGACGATCTACTGAAAAGCCCTGCATGCGAGCTGAAGACTGACGAGCTTCTGAAGGTGTTTGATTTGATAGGCACACCTGAGTTCTTGGAGAAAAGCAAGAATATATTGTCCCCAAATTCAAAACATACTACTCAAGTTAACGGAAGATCATCTTTTAGTGGGTTACCTCGGCTAATAACGCCGGCATCTGAAAACAAAACAGGAGGGCAGACCTCTATGGCTTGCAAAGGACAATCCTCTGAGGAGCAACCCCAATGCACATCTATTTATGATCTGTCTTTCTGGAAGTCGAAGCTTAACGAAGCAAAGTCCAAAGCCCATTCAAGACTGGGTCAAGATGGATCATCTTCTGGAGTCATGGGATTTACTCAGTATGCTTACAATGGAAATGCATTTAAGACAGGGAATCTGAACATGTTTTACAGCAGAAAGAAGAAATGACCATAGCCTTCGAGTTCAGTGGCTCTGAAACCAGAACTGATGTTGCAAAGACTTTGCGTTTACTTATCCCTCGATTCATCTTATTTACTTGACGGGTAGGATAGTACTGAAACACTGTTTGCATCATTCAGTATGTAAAAACATGCATCTTCCATGATATTTATTGGCTTTTTTTGTGTTGCCATGTTGATGCTCTGTGACGGATGCTGCTTCTTTATCTACAGCATTACTCTGTAAAATATTTCCTCAAAAATTATTTATAAGAAATTATTCGCATGATCACCCTTGCCTACACTTTCCATTACACCATCCGTGTATATAAACACATCGATCAATGTAATCCGCTTTTTACTAAGACAACTCATAATATTTCCCAGGATTTCAATAAGAAACATGTTCGTGAGTCGCTTACATTCTTTGGAATATCATTGACAACAGTATGAGCCAGATACATGTTTATAACTGTATATGTTATTAAATTTCTCTATCTTCAGTTCTATTGAATTTCCTGTAAGAAAAATGTTCAGCTATATGGACAAGTAAGCCGCATCACCTACATGGGAGTCATTTAACGTACAGGAGTCAAGGATGGCAGGTTAACATAGAACCCGTCCACCACCACAACACTGAAGTCTGCCTTTAAATTCCAGGGGCCTCGATGTTGTACGGTAGCCCATCATAAAATCACACTCATTCCGGAATTAGAACAGCTGAAAAAATAAGCTGGTAGAACCATCACCAAACGATCTGAGATCCGCTGTTTTAACCAGTGCTCTGCACAATGGACATGTTCGTTCTCGGTCAAACCTGACAAGAGTGAGTTGTTTAGAAGCATATCGAAGAAAGAAATTTTCGATCACTAAGAACTCAATAAAGACATGGCATTTGCAAGGACATGAGGACAGGCAGTAGAATCTGGATAACTTTATCAATTTGCAAGTTATCTGATGAAAGAAAAGACTGAAAGTTGACGTGCTTAGTATAGCCAATTATTCAGAGTTATTTTAGTCAACTTACAGATGTTTTAAAACCATGTACAACATAAATTTGTGGGAATCTCAAGTAAAAAGACTAACTTCAGAAAACCAGTTAAGACAAGCGCAGAAGTACAAATTTAATGTAGAAAGAAAAAGATGTACGATGATCAAAGAAGGGATTTACCATTCAGAGACACAGTCCTCACAGAAGATATGTTTACAATGAAGCAAGATAGGAGCATGCATTTTCTCTTGGCAGATGGCACAAAGATCACCGACTGCAAGTACCTGCGGCAGCTCCATAACATGGGAATCCATATTAGAAACTCTTAATGTTTGCATTGCTCAAAAAGATTTAATATACGCTGTCTTACATCTTATAAGAAGCATAAAAAGTACAGGGGTGGATGCAAATGAAGGTAATGACTACTTGTTCTGCTTACGAAAACACAACTGTACTTTCCAACAAATGTTAGGATCTGTAAAGAGTACATATCATTACTAGGATTAACCAAACCGAATCTAACTCTATTTGGCAGTTTAGTCCTATTTCAATATATGAAGTACAGTTTAATTTCAAATAATTGGCTAAAGAGGATTTCAGTTCTGATCCAAATTTCTTTTCATTGTTTAAATCAAGCGAACTGCTTGAAGGAAATTTTAATGCTTATGGACTCGAACAGAACTGTTTAGAAACAAACACATTCCAACAGTCAAAGAAAGTTGAATTCCAATTTGTGAATATAAAGTATGTTGGAAATAAGAGGCGACAAATTACACTAAACTATGTATATTACACATTTACACCACATTATGTACAATGCCTTGTTACAACACTTAACAAGCTAATATATTAGTTTCAAAACACATAGAACGCACTAATGAACTAGTCAAAATTCTAATAATTACTAATAACTATAATAATTAAGTAGATCTTAATTTGCCATCTTTCTAGCTTTCCAACACAGCAACACTTCCCCTTAAGTTAAAGCATGCATGTCAATCATATGAAGCTTGGTACAAAGACATACGATGCATGGTGAGGTGGTGACAATGGCTAAGAGCCCGTTGCAGTGATGATACCAAGAAGGGAAGGTACCGCAAGACTTCAAAGAAGCATGAGAAAAGAACTTCGTACTTCCCCTTAAGTTTAATCATTTATGTCAATCATGCCCAACTTCATATAAAGACAATGGTTGAGAGCTTACTGTTGATACTGAAGAAGGTTATAATGCAAAGTATATCACCACAAATGATGGTGATGTATATAAGATAACAGACTCTTTATTTTCTTTTTTGTGCATGGTTACACACTAGACCACATTGTGGTCATCCAAATGATGTGATCATGTGTAAGTCTCTATGAAGATGTTATCAAGAGCTATAAAGGCGATGTATGACTAGAATGGACACGGTTTCTAGAAAACACTGGTTCGCTAGGCTTGTCACATGGGATGCCACGTTCAACCCATTATTGTCAAGCACAAGCACTGAATGTATGGAAGAGTTGTGCTCTATGCTTGCATGATGAGATGGCGAGATGATCTATAAGCAAGAACAAGACCAGGGTGAAATTTGAGTGACAAATCCAACATAACCATGTGAGGCGTGGTACAAGGAGTGGTGTGTAGGAACAAAAAGTCAGGGCGAATTATGGCAGGAGGAAATTTTGCCAGCTAAGTATTGTCCTTTAGGTGTTCCTGAAGACAAATTTTAATATGGTTGGAGGACGTTGTGTCTTGACTACTGCTTCCAAGAAACAAAGAAGTGGAAGCATGAGAACAATAGGGATAAGAAGATAGCACATATGCAAAATTGAAGTAAAACAAAATTGAAAGTATTATGAGCAGTCATCGGATGAGATCAATAACATTAGAGGAGGAAACATAATACCTACACATTATTGAGATAAAGTCAAAATCCTATAATTGATAATGGCCATCAAGTGATAATAATTTGCTACCTTCCGTGCTTTACAATAAGTGAAAAGACAACACTTGATTTCAGTTGTAACGGGAGGCTAGTTGTTTCCCCTAGACACCCAAAAAAGACTATGTATTTCTTTTTACTAGTTTAAGTGGAAATAAAAGACTCAATGAATTTATTTGTAACTTGACACTCGTAAAAAAGAATTTATATGGACTCATATTTCTTTCTTATTATCATTTTTTCTCTACTAAATAAATGTAATATACAAGTTTACAAAATTACTAGGACCATAACGTGTATAGCTACTAGCTAAGGATCAAACTCTTAGCTGGAAAGTGTGAGCATGCAAACCGTTCAAGCTATGAGAACACTTGCTATTCTCAATTATCACTTGCCTTTACTTCTTCCTATTGTCGCTTTGTTCTATGATGCTTCATGCTCTGAACATGCATTAGCACTAAGACAGCAACTCTAATGTGTTCCATCACCGCCCACACAAGGAAAAGAAGAAAAGCATATAAACCGACTTTTCTGAAGAAAATTCAAATTTTCTGCCGTCTACTCAATGTTTTGAAAAAAGGACCCCAAATTTACAAGCCGATTAGATACAAATGGTTTCATGTGGTGAAAAGATTGAGAAAATACCTGCTCTGTTGTAGCATAAGTTCCATAATGTACTTTCCGTGATAGTGCCTTCAAAGCAGCAAAAAATGATTTAACCTAAAATAAGAGGTAAAGTTGAGATTTGACTGACTTGGAAACAACAGATTCCTGTTAATACAAGAAATTTCAGCTAACTTGGAGAGCATGACTAAAATGTTCATATTGCTAGCACTTCGAAAACCTATGACAGATACTTGTTACTAAAAAATGATAAATAACATACTTTCTCTATGACTGATGTCAGCTTGAAAGTAAGGTATAGCCCCGTAGTGAGAGATGAAAAGAGACTCCCATATTCCTTGTTTAGGAAGAACCGATACCAGACAGGTGTAGGCAACAAAGCTCGATACAAAAGCAGGAAGTATTCAACAAGTGTTAACATTTGCCCCTGCAGAAAGATAAAGAAAAAAGAACAGTTGACAGTTCAGCTTTATTGATAGCTGATGCACTATAATGTTGGGTAGAAGTCGTCAATGTGGTTATCTCAATCACTAAATGCCTGGTTGAGCTTAAAGGAGTTACAAATGACAACTAGGAATATTTATTCAACTAATTACAACCCTTGGTGTCTTTACAGTCCCATGCTAATCATATGGTTGTCCCAAATCACAGTTTGAAGTAGCAATACCCTCTTTAACACTTAAAAGATGCTTATCAGACAAGAAGCTCCTTTTGACACAAGTCATCAATTATACTGCTTTATTAGAGACCTTTATTGAAATAATTGGAGAAAAATCAGAATAGCAAATAAACCTTAAGAACAAGGATGATCATTATAAGATTATTCAAAATGTTGATACTATGGTGGTAGGCATACAATGATGAATAATGGATTACAACCACTAAGAAGGTCGTGTTCATTTGCTGTGCGCTACATATGTTTAATTTGTCCCTTTTTTGGCACATTCTCTCAACAAATTCAAATTAGATGGTTTTACGAGTCAAAAAATAGTTGATCAATACAAGAAGCCTTGCCATCAAATGATAAAACAGATCGGTATTGAGCCCATTCAAATTGTTTCTGTATCAACATACTTTATGTCATTACACATCTAAGTTTGTCTCTTGCTATGGTGATATCTTATCTAAATTCTGCAAAAACAGAAAATTGCTCAAAAGAAGTGGGATAACTGGCAAAAAGAAACAAGTTGGATTACCTGTTTGCGGAAGTCATGACCTCTACTATTTTTGTAATAGATCAAAAGCAGACACTTAACAATCATAGCTGCCTGGCGGACCATAGTATCTGAAAAATACATGAAAGGATAATTTTTTTTAGCCATTATACTATGACAGAGTCTGAGCGTCTGACAGATCAAAAGTAGTATAATACACAATATCCACTACACATTTAATAATTTCTGAATATTCAACTAAAAATCAGTAAGGATCCAATACTGTTGAAAGTACATAGGAAGGAACAGAAGATATTCAGGAAGTTCTGAACTCAACTTTTTATCCCCTATTGAATGAAGCTATCGAAGAGATTTGCTTTATGAAAAGAATGAAATAAATTTAATTTGCATAAACTAAATGGATTACCTGGGAGAATGAATACACAAGGAAATAGAATAAGCATGAAAAATCGTAGAAGTTAAATGTCCATTGAGATACGAATATAATCAGTGCATGAGATATGACTATGATGGAGATTCATGCAAATCATAATAACTGAGAAGAATAAAAAATAAATGAAGCAGACCATTGACTGTGATGATAAATATGGCATGCCAAAATGGTGGTATTTCTTCTGGGGGTAACATGACCAGTGGATTTAAAATATCATCATTCCTGTAGCACAAGTAGACTCCGAATACATGAACTGTGAAGATTAGTGTGATCCCAACAAGCACAGGTATTTTTCTCTCATCCTACGGAGACAAAAATCAGAAGGTTCAGGTAATAACATACGTTAGGATCGATTCTTCACAAGACACTAGGTATAGAAAAGGAAAATAACAAACCTTTAAAGCAGTCTGTTTCCTTAAAATATCATTGGACTTGAACATCACTGCAGCAATCCATATAGTGACGAAGAAACCTGTGATTCGCACACAAATAAAATATCATGAAATAGAAACGATCTTAGAAACACAAACACTACCAGTGCAGAAAGGTATAAAAAAGTTAATATGCGTGAAAAAACCATCTCAAGGAAGTAAATTAACAGAAAAGAAAAGAAAAGATTATGACCAGATATCCCTCCCACTTCGGGTGGAACCTAACCAAACTTCTTGAAGCCCCAACCAAAACGCCGCATCACAATGACCCTTTCTAATGACATTTCTGCCACAAGTTGGGTGAGCTTTTGAATGATAATACGAGTTCAAACAATGAATCAATGTATGCTAAGATAATACCATTTAAACAATGTTTCAAAATTTGGAAAAATCGATTTTGGCTAGACAAACCTTGCAAATGCTGTCTGATGAAGACCAGCAAAAGCAATAACGAGAATGGCAGTATCTGCTCGATCCACTTTGCGACCTGCTGTATATCATATCTCTGGTATACCGAGTCTCTGTTTCTGTCTCCTGTGGCGTCCGATTCTCCATCTGTGGTCCTACCACCAACCGACAGGGAAGACGCCGGCGCTGAAGTAGAAGATGAAGAAGATTGACCATCCCCTTCTCCACTCCCACCAACTACTTGCTGCCTCTCCGATGAAGAAGCAATCGGCTCGCTGGAAACAGCAGAACAGCTAGAAGCACTCTCCCTTCCAGCTTCCGCAACTGGAGGCTGTGGCTGGGTGGACTCCGCCAGCGGACTCTCCTGATCGGTCACCCCAATGATCCGTATGGACACCTCGCCACCGCTGCCGCTGGATGCTGCAGACCCATGGTTCCGGCCGGAAGCACGGCTGCGTAGCGCGACGGCCATTAAACTCTCCTCCTCCGCGTGACTCGCCGGAGCCCGGAGAAGCCCCAGGCGCTCCAGCACATCCGAGAGCCGCGCCCGGATGAAACCGGACGGCGAGAGCTGCAAGCGGTATCTCCTGGGAGGGCCTTCGCCCCCGGGGGCGGGAGAAGATGATCGCCCGCGGCGAGTTCTCGAGCCTCCGTCGGAGGATTCCATCATCGGAGCTCGATTGGGGCAGGAGAAACACAACTTGTTGCGAGAGAATTCCGAAAAGTGCAGGTCGAAGAGGGTCCTTGAAAGGCCCTGACAACCTTGATCGAGGGCAGAGGCGGGAGACCAGAAGAGGATGAGGAAGCCAAGACGCCGGCAGAGAGGGGGGTTACAGATATTTTTGACGTGGATCGATAAGAATTCGGTGTCGGCCATCTATCAGTTATATTAAGATAATAGTGCGGTTAATTTCATTTTGACCCTTGTAGTTCCTCCCGTTCCAAAATTGTCTGCCTAGTTTGATGAAAGACATATTCATCCTTACAGCTTGTTGAAGGGAAATATTGGATTCTTACCTTTTTCCTTATTTACTTAGGCGGATAAATTTCTAACGAACGAAATAAAAAAATAAGGGTGTTTATTGTTTTTTTTATTCTGAATTTATATAAATCAAGCCGATTACTACATTACCATTACTTGCACTCGTCGCCAGTCGCCACTGCTGCTGCCCGCTTCTTCTAATTCCTTTTTTTTTTTTCTTTTTTTTTCGCCCGCCAAGTAAGCAGGAGAGATGGAAAACTGTGATACAGACCAGCGATATTTTGAAAACTAAACGGCACCCTTTGTGATAATTATAGAAATAACAGGGAAGTTTTGTGATCATCGTGCTCGTCACTAACCTTTTTCTTTTTCTCTATTCTATTTGGCTTCTTCCGCGATTCTTCGTGACTACCAAATGATGAGTCGTGAGATGCAAAAACAGTGAACGGTAGGTAAATGGCGTGTCGGTTGACACCGGATCAGATCATGACGACATGATCTCTTGAATCTGGTATGCTCCCATCCGATTCTGGGTCAATTCGGATCATAGATTAGGTGGAGCATGCTATGAATGGAATTTGGATCCGACATCAAAGTCCACTAAATAACTAAGATTCATCCAAACCTCATACAACATCAATCAACGTGAATATTACTTGGATACCTGTTTCGGATATTCACTGGAAAGCTGGAGCCAGGAGGGACAGAAATCCTATAGTTGGGCAGCTATTTGCCTATTTCGTGGCGTGGAGGGCTCAACAATTAATTTGACCACATTTTGTTAACTTCGATAATTCCATCATGTATGCGTTGAACGGTTCGAGAAGCCTTAACGATAGAAACCGCCGCGACAAAGAGATACATGGAAAATGAATTATATCGGACGCAAATAAAGTGTTACAGATAATGAAGGAAAGGCTCGACTTTTTGCGCGTGATTTGGCCACTCACAATCATGGCTTTGCATAGCAATCGCAGCACTCCAACTTTACGTAATGCAAACACCATTAACTGAAGAACATCGTTCAAGTTGAGAAACAAAAAGGGCTTCATAATTTCATCGGTGCCCACCAGAATGAATAAAGACGTGGGAATGGTCGGACCATCAATCGATCATCCATTAATAGTTCAACTTCTAATTGACTAGTGAGAGACTTGTAATGTAGTATTCTACGCTATAGTAAAGTAGTTCAGCTGACTTGGCTTTGTAAGTAATACCGAAGGAAAAAGTACGCGCTTGCCAAAGAAGTTGCAGAAACTGCTGTGCCATAATTTTTACACGACTCATTATTACATTCGGCAGTGATTCTTTTAGTTTTTCAATATACAAGACAAACCGTGGTGCAAGTTCTATTATGATCAGGCCATGGCTATGTTTAACTTTTTCAAGCCTCAACCTTATAAAGATAAACCTGCATTCTTTCTAGCTTCTCCAATTGTCTTTCAGTGTCCTAATGTTCATGAGCGCCTCAACCGGTGAAGTACAGTTGACTTTAGCCTGCAAATTTACGAGTTTAATGCTCTAAACTAATCTAAAATAGGAAACTCAATGGTAAAGGTCTAAATTCCCATGTCTTGGGCGAGGAACATACATCATGATTAGCACTGATTACATAAGCAAAAAAAGTTATACAAAATTGATGCGCCGTGTCATTTATTTATTATCTATAATTTTAAAGAAATGCATTTATATTGAAGTAAAGATAAAAAATTTCCATTAAGAATGCCATAAGAGAGCAATTCTTGCTGCTCAATAGAAAAAAATACCTTCAGCGTCCCTGGGCTCATTTACGAGGAATATGAAAGGGCTGAAAGCATGCATTGAGAATTAGTGCATCATTTGAGCATACTACTTGAACAGCTTGACAACAACTTAACGTCGAATCCAAATGGCTATTAATCATATTCTATGAGTAGAGCATTTATGTATATAACATGTTTATTATTAACTCTACTCGAAAGCAAATTGTAGGAACTGTTTCTTTTTGCTGTAAAAACATAATTAACTACATAAAGGCATCTATATATCTAAATCCGCATATCAAAAAAAGACGTTGATAGAGGGCAATTTGCATGTTGGTTAGAGAATTTATGAATTCAGGAAGACTAGCATGCTGGATGGGCAGTAGCATAGTAATTTATTTTCAAGCAATTAAAATTTCAACAAAAATAAGAAAAACCTGTATTTCCGGTAAGTCAACCCTCATGAATGGATTAGTTTCAAATTCTTCCTCGATTGTAGAAGGAATGGTAGGCTGGTTTGCATCTCGTTGTTTTTTAGCCCACGAGAGTTTCTGTGAGATCTTTTCATTATCTGGTTCAATTGTTGTCGCAAACTGCAGGTTCTTTACAGTATACTGCAGGAGATCACACATTTAGCTTCAAAAATATCACTTTATTAATGGAAAAAAGAGAACGTAACTATCATAGCAAAATCGAATAACGAAAAGAAGTTACAACAGGCAAAAGAATCAAATACATACTAGTATACTAGATTAGGAGATTACAACTCAGATCCAACATACAGGTTTCAGTTCTCTCAAACGTTGAAGATACCTTGTATTTACTTACCTGTTCCTCCAGATCTACAAATGTTGATCTGCGGCTAATCTTTACGCCACAAAGTATGCAAATACAACTATATATATATATATATATATATATATATATATATATATATATATATATTATATTATATATAAAATATTATATATAAAATATTATACGGGTTACACATATTGACCCACCAACACAAACACGAAACGAAATTTGTTGAATCGTAAATGGGTCAACACGATTACGACACTTACAACACTAACAAGATTAGTCTAACCTAGACCCGCAAAATCTCATGTCGTATCGTATCATGTTAACGAATAGTGTCATATTTTGTCAGCCCTAAGTAAGATATGTGCTTTGTAAGACCATACCAAACTGACTTGGTTTTATGTTCTACAATAATCGAGTTGAGCAAACAAACTATATATAACCACAAGCATGCATAATTACCAAGGACATTTTCCACTCAATGGAAACAAGTCATGTCACACCCGACAGGTACACCTGCGAAACATGACAATTAGGCCTGCTAATCCAGCCTCGCCTTAATATGAAATCAACAATAAAAACTCAATATATATATATATATATACAACCGTCTAGATTAACACCGATGGTACAACAATTCAGCCACACGGCCAAACATCAATATAAAATAATATATATACAACAAATACTATAAAGTCATCTACTATTATCTATCTACGACTAATTCGCCCACGACGGACCTGTATAAGATTTGAAACAAAATCACGAAAACAGGAGGGGTTAGCCAAAATGGCTAAGTAGGGAATAAGTACATTATGCATAAATGCTTTGGGAATATCATGCTATTTTTCCAACTTCATCTATTATGATGCACAAAACATATACTTTGTTTAAGTATGCATAAGACGAGTTGGGGGCCAACCTGTCCCAAAGGACACATAATTGTGTGGTCCCCAGTCTCAGCTCAATACACTATGAACAATTGCTCGTCCCCACGGAGTGCTGCATAGCACATTTGTGTGATGCTAACCAGTAACATCATAGTCTATAAAATCGCCCTCCATAGAGCTATACACTTGGCCCAAATAACACTAGCCACCAGTATAGACCTTAAAAGCTAGCACATTATGCTGAACAGCACACATGTCCAGTAAATAATCACTAAAACCCAATAATTCAGGATAAGATTATCATATTTTGCGGCAAACAAATATATGTAATTCATGTCAATGCAACAACGGTAATAAATTTCAACGGAAAAAAATAAAGAATAAATCAATAAGGTGTCCCCAGTCAAGCGGTAACACCAAACTATAGAATATCTCCTAATCAAGCGGTAGGCACCATGATCAACGCATATTAAGTATCCCTACCTAATTAATATAGGTATGACCTATCACCTATCCCGATCCTTTGTCTAAACAAGTCCGTCCATTCGAGTTTATGGTCTTTACAATGAGATAAATTTTGATTTGTATTAATTTTCCAGTCTAGTCCATGTAATTACATATACATTTATTTATTTAAATTTAGTTTCTTCTTTTCTTTGGTTACTTTCGATTAATTTTTAATGTGCAATTTATTTATTCTACTATTTGTTGCAGTATCAAGATAGGAATTTTATCTAAGACTATAGACATGCAGGACTTATTAATTAAAATATATACGTAATTGGATAGACACTAACCTCGTCCACAATACATGTGGACACACCAAACGTCACGGTCACACTAATGCCGCCGAAAAGTTTGCCGAAACAATGTCTTCTTCTCTGATGTCAGTGACCTTCCAAATCAGAAGCTTGTTGCACCACGGAGCTTTCTGGAGTAGTAAAAACACCATAATCACTCTTCCCACGTCCAAGAGACTCGCTAGAACTTCGCCGGAACTAGCCAAAACTGACGGGAACTCGCCGGAACTTCGTCACATGTTTGCCGAAGTTCAACGGCAAGCGCAGGAGCTGCTGGGGGAGAAAATAGCACCGCCAGAGTTAGGGTTTGGCATGCCACCTTTGTCCAGTTGTCTCATCAGCCGAAGAAACGAATGAGGGAAGAGCAAGGTCAAGCTCACTGAAGCTTGCTAAGCTCGTCGCCAGTAGTCGGAGCTCACCAGACACCGGCGTTCGTCGATGCCCCCCGAAAGAGAGGGCGACAAGAAAGAGAGATGAGAGAGAAACAAAAGCTTGAGATGCTTTTGTGAGGGAGACTCAAGCTTTCATGAGGGAGAAACGGTGAGGGAAATAGAGGGGAAGAAAGGGCTACTGAAGTCACGGATCGTCAACTCAATCCCTTTCACTGTACACCCACACAGTGATTTGATTTGATAAACAAAATTTATATGGTCATGGGCATAACATCAGATAGGGATATTATTTACAAGATTACAATCACCCGTCGAACTCTTCTCTTTCGGAGAATAAATGTGGATAGGTATGAGCAACCTCGTTCTTAGGCTCCCACATAACCTTGCTTTTGGAATGGTCCCGCCAACACACCTTAACTAGCCAAATTACTTTATTCTGAAACCGATGTTTTCGATCCAAAATCTCTACAGGCGTCTCTTGGTAGGTGGCATTATGTCTGATTGTCGAAAATCAATCCTGTAGGACAAGAGAAGGATCTCTTAGGTATTTTTGTAGCATTGAGATATGGAACACATTGTGGATGTAAGAATACGTTAGAAGCAATGCCAATCGATACGCCACTAGTCCAATGAGTTCCAATATTTCAAATGGACCAATATAACGAGGAGTCAATTTACCCTTATACCAAAAACGAGTTGCGCCTTTCCCTTGAGTGACTTTAAGGAACATGTGATCACTAACTTCAAACTTAAGGTCACATCTCTTTGTTTTTGTATACCTTTTCTGTTGACTTTGTGTTGTCAATAGCCTCTTCTGGATCAGTTGAACTCGTTCGGCATCATACTTTAACATCTCTATGCTGAGCACTCAACTTTTCACCATCTTTATCCCATAATACTGGTGATCTACACCTCCTACCGTATAGTGCCTTGAACACCGTCATCTAAATCGACGAGTGATAGCTATTATTATACGTGAACTCAGTTAAGTATAGATGAACTTCTCAATTCTTATAAAAATCAACCGCACATGCTCGGGGCATGCTATCAACGTTTGGATTGTCCTTTCAGATTGACCATCCATCTCAGGATGATGTGCGGCACTGAAACATAGCTGAATACCCGAAGCCTTCTACAAGCTACCCTAGAATTTAGATGTGAATCTCAGTTCTTTGTCCGATATTATGCTGGTTGGAATCTCATGCACTAGAATAATCTCTTTACACTACATTCTCGCTAGCTTATCAATAAGATTAGGTCGTAATTATTGGTAAGTGGACTAACTCTATCAGTATATCACCCAAATTGAATCATGCTTCCACTCTGTCTTTGGAAGTCCCAACACGAAATCCATTGTGATATGCTCCCACTTTCGCTCCAAAAAGAGATACTTTGTAATTTACCCAGTGGTTTATGATGCTCTACCTTACGGTGGTTTTCAATATTCTACCTTAACATGTTGACAAGTTAAGCATAGTGAGAGGTAGTCTGCCACGCCATTCTTCATATTTCCCACCAATATGACTTTTGGAGATATTTCTATATTTTTGTGATACCAGGGTGCATAGTGAACCTAGACTTGTGAGCTTCTACCATAAGTTTTTTTTTCACTTATTATGGCACACAGTCTATCATTGAATCAAATCACCCCCTCGGAATCCCGTGTGAACTTTGGCCTTTTACCTTTCACCACAATGGCTTGCAAGTACCAATCCTCCGGATGTCACTCAATTATTTTCTTTATTAAAGGGGACTCAACAACCAATACTGTCATATACCCACATTCATTTTGATTGACAATCTCTACACCTAGTCTAGCCATGTGTCAAACCAGCTCTGTAGATGCCACCTTTAGATGTGTCATTACTCTCTTAGTCTTTCATTGTCTCATATTCAATTTTTTAGAACAAATATTTGAGGCTTTTATGGTCTGTAAATCATTCAAACACCACATCATACAAATAATGTCATCATACCCTTAAAGCGAAAGGCAACTATAGCCAGCTCTAAATTATGTACGGGTAATTCTTCTCATGTTCCTTGAGTTATTGAGAAGCATATACAATAACTTTGTCATACTGCATCAGGACAGTACCTAATCCTTGGATCGAGGCATATCTATGTCCACTACATACCCTAAATCATCGACGGAAAGTACAGATCACTTACTAGCCTCTATTTAAGTTCCTAGAAGTTGTTTTCACAGTTGTCATCCCATTGAAATGCAACATCCTTCTTAGTCAAATTAGTGAATGGAGCCACAATCTTTGAGAAATCCTCCAAAAACTTCTAATCGGCTAAACCGAGAAAACTCCTAATTCCTTGAACTATTGTAGGTCTCTCTCATTCCACCTCAGCACGAATATTTTCAGGGTCCATCGAAATGCCGTCATTGGAGATCACATGCCCAAAAATGACACCTCACTAAGCCAGAAGGCACACTTGATGTACCTAATGTATAATTGTTTTTGTCGTAGTGTATGCAACACCAGGTGCAGATGTTTCCTATGTTTATTGTTGTTTCGAGAGTACACTATTATGTCATCTATAAATACCACAACGAACTTGTCTAAGTAGTCAATGAACACTCTATTCATCATATCCATGATGGTTGCCGGTGTATTCGTTAACCCAAATAGCATTACCAAAAATTTATAATGGTCTTAACATATTCGAAATGCAAGTCTTTGACACATGTTTATCTTTGACCCTCAGCTGGTGATATCCAAACCGAAAATCAACTTTCGAATAAATACAAGTACGCTTAAATTGATCGAGCAAGTCATCGACCATGGGGAGAGGATACTTATTCTTGATTGTAACTGCATTTAACTATACATAATCGGAAGGAAAATCCTTCTTCTTGACAAAGAGCATAGGAGGATCTCATGGAGATGTACTAGGTTGTATAAAACCCTTGTCGAGCAACTCCTGTACCTGCTCCTTTAGTTCCTCTAGTTCCCTTGGTATCATTTGGTATGGTGCCTTAGATATAGAGGCAGTGCCAGGTTGTAAATCAATAGTAAACTCTACCTATATATGTGGTGGCAAACCAGGTAGTTCATCAAAAAAATGAGGGTACCTATGAGGGTACCTCCTAACCACGGGCACATGCTCAATTGGAATCTGGCATTGTTCCTCAACATTCATAATGGACATCAAATAACTTTGACATCCACTATTTAGCAGTTTCTTTGCTTGTAAAGCTGGAATTATTAGAGCTACTTACCAAAGGTACCGGTAAGAATGCATCTCGGACATTCAGGTGGCCTAAAGGTCACCATACTACTATAACAGTCCACCATTGCATCGTTGGCAAACAGCCAATTCACTCCCAAGATTATGTCAAAGTCCATGAAGTCTAACATCATTAAGTTCGCATAAAGAATAATCTCTTTGAAATTTAAAAGATACTGTTCAAGCTTGAGACTTACGAAGCTCCCACTAGACAACCTGTATATGGCCATATAATATTGTGCCAAAATCGGAACAAGGTCTGTCTTCTTCAAAATTTCATTTCCAGTGAATTGAATGTTACACCGTGACCATATAAAAAAAATTGTGAAATCAAATCATTGTACATGCATGGGTGTGCTGTGAAAGAAATTGATTTAATGAGATAGCGTCTGTGACTTTCACACCCCCCCCCCCTCTCTTCCCCTTTTATTTTCCTCACCTCTTCTCTCTCCCTTACAAAAACCTCTCAGACTTTCGTCTCTCTCGCAACCCTCTTTCTCGTCGCCCTCTCTTCCAGCGAGCCTCGACGAATGCTGGCGTCCTGTGAGCTCCGACTGCCGGTGGGTGACAAGCTAGCAAGCTCCAGCGAGCTCGACCTCGCTCCTCCCTCATTCGTTTCTCCGGCCAATGAGACAACTGGCAAAAGGTAGCACACCAAACCGTAACAGCATTATTTTCTCCCCTAGTGGCTCCTGCGCTTGCTGTTGAACTTCGGCAAGCTTGTGACGAAGTTCCGGCGAGTTCCTGTCAATTCCGATGAGTTTTCAGATTCCAACGAGTCTCTTAGACGTGGGAAGAGTGATTCTAGTGTTTTTGTTGCTCCAGCATGCTTTACGATGCAGCAAACTTCTAGTTTGGAAAGTCGACGGCGTCAAGGAAGAAGACATCGTTCACACATGCTCTAAACGAGGATAGTGTCTATCCTATTGTGTACGTGTTTTAATTAATAAATTGTGTCAATAATCCTAGATAAAATTTCTACCTATAATATCTTGATAACTGCAACAAATAGTAGAATAAATAAACTATACTTACGTTAATAATTAATCATGAAAGTAACAAAAGAAAAAAAAATAAATAAAAATAAATAAATAAATAAATGTATATATAATTACATGGAATAGACTAGAAAATTAATATGTATCAAAATTTATCTCATTAGGACCATAAACTCAAACGAACGGGACCTACTCGGATAGAGGATCAAGATAGATTAGACCTACATTAATCTAGTAAGGATCCTTCTTGTACTTTGATCATGGCACCTATCACTTAATTAGGAGGCATCATATGGTTTGGTGTTACCGCTTGACTAGGGACACCTTATTGATTTATCCTGTTATTTCCTTTCAGTTGGAATTTATTACCATTATTGCATTGGTATGAATGACATATATTTGTTGACTTTTAATGATTATTTATTGTGCATGTGTGCTATGCAGCTTGGTGTGTTGACTTTTGAGATCTGTACCGGTGGAAGTGAGAGTCAATTGGTCAATCTATTATTTGGGCTTCGTGTTCTTTGACAGGGTAGCCCCCAGCTCATTGTTTGCATTATATATATATATATATATATATATATATATATATATATATATATATATATATATATATGATATTTATGCATGATTAAACAAAGTACATGTTTTGTGCATCATAATAGATTGACATTGGAAAAATGACACAATTTTCCCTTAGAAATTATGCACCATGTACTTATTCGCTACTTAGCCTTTCTGGCTAATAACCCCTATTTTAGTGATTTTGTTTTAGGTCCTGGCGCGGTTTCGTCGCGTGCGGATGAGTCATAGATAGATGATGGTAGAGGACTTCCTAATATTTGTTGTATATACATTATTATATATTGATGTTTGGCCATATGGCTGAATTGTTGTACTGTCAGTGTTGACGACGACTATTGTACATATATATTGGATTTTTATTGTTGATTTCATATTAATAGTTGTTGAGCCGAGATTAGCGGGCCCAATTGTCATGCTTCGCATGTGGGCGATACGTCGGGGCCAGTACCCATCGGGGTGTGACAAGTTAACCGTGTTAGAATTAGAAATGGTAAATATTGACTTGTTGACTTTCATAATAAGCCTAGCTTGGACTAGTACGCTTCCTCTTTCCTGAAAACGAAAAACAGATATGTTTAACTATCTTTTGCCTAGTATTCTGATGTCCACTAATCATAAAACTCTTCCAAGTTCCAACTTAGGTAAGGTAGCAATACTCTACTCTCTTGCTGCCCATTGAGGTAAAGCTTACAGCTCAGCAGTTCATTGCTTTGCAATTTTATATTCTAAGAAATCGGGAAAACTGCAAATGCCACACCTCATGACCACAATAAACCCGAGTAGGCTTTGGCAGAGAACCTAACGTCACGCACAGAGATTGATACATCTGTTCTGCAGTGCCTTCAAAGAACTTCCCACAACCAGCAATAAACTGGAAACACGAGGAAGTAACTGTCAGCCTTTTGAGGAAAATGCTGCCAAAATAGCTGATAATAATGCTCACCAATGTGTCACCGGTAAAGACAGCAGGATCTTGCTCTTTGCTCGTCAAATAATAACTTATATGACCTTTAGTATGGCTGCATACAAGATTGTGAATACTTTATCATGTTGAAATGCAAATAGAGCAAAATTGACCAATTGCACCATGAACTAAAATATTCTGCCTCCAGTTAATATTTATATACAATTTAATATATGAGATAAGTAACTCATGCATTCAAGTTTTCTTTTTTAATCCTGGATAGTAGCAGCTCCCATAAAGCGAAGGAACAAATTCCTTCTCATAGAGGAAACTGAAAGTGAATAGATATAAAAATAGATGAAATCAAAGCTTCAGATCGCCAACTATTAAGATTAATTACAGAAGGTGCCCTGGCACCACACACCATAAACGTCAGATGTCTTGTAGGTATGATTTCCCCGCGGCTCTTTTATAGAATTCTGCAAGTATTATATACACTGGAGTCCTAAGGTTCATTCATCACTAGTATTTATGACATGCAGCTAGATCAGAAAATTCCAGGAGGATATATTGCTGCTCTAAGACAAGACTTAAACTTATTGGCTTGTTACTGTATAACATGTAAGCTATTCCCTTCTTAGATCTTAGCTGTATTGAAGTTTTCTTCCTCCTTTGGATGAATAGTTATATGAAATGACATTTTCATCAAGTTAAATATCCATATTATATGTGAAATTGTTGCAGGATGATGTCAGTTGTAACCATGGTGATTGGGTAGTATAACACACAATATAAGTTCTTTCGTTGTTGAGAGGAAAGAACTTTAATCAATGACTAATACTTTATAGTTTATACCCATGTAGCCAAATCATATGGCGCATTGGCTCATCATCCATTTCATCTAAAACTCTGTCCACCACCTTTAAGTAACAAATTCCGTCCACCATGATTCATTTGCCTACAAGCTACAATTTCACAAAATCAATGGTTCACTGCACTAGAGGTCCTTAATTTTGTACTAATTCATTAGTGCATAGTTCATGAATTGTTAAATATAAGATTAGAGTAATCTAACTACACTAAATGGATAGAAAAAATCTGTTCACTGCATCAACTATATACGAATTGAACTCACACTAACAATAAATAGACTTTAATGTAATATAGACTTTGTGATTGGAATTCACAATGAGCTTACACTAGTCCTATTCAAAGTAAACAGTATAAACTAGGATTAAAGTTAATCAAATTGACATTAATTTATTCACAGTCGATCTCCTTTTTTAAATATGTAATACTCACTTTGAGTTTTGATTGAAGTATGTTAGAATATTCACAAATATATTAAAACCATTCTTAAAAGAATGAACTTCTACAGAAGTAAAAAAATAATGAACTGAATTGAAATTTCATTAATTACACCTCAAACTGATTTTGTTCACACAGAAATACCGCAAGATAATATATAGAAAGAAGTGATGAATATAGCCAAATGCATATCCACACATATGCACCTTTAAACACCCATGAATTACCAAAATACATATACCCCCATACATCTAGAAGTCACTTCAATAAGTACACTGATATTCACAAATCAACAAAAGAGTAGAAATCTAATGGTGCATATCAACATAAGATGACAGAACAAGGTCACATGATCTACACTATATGTATATTCCTAGTGAAAGAAATCATTTTAATAAAATTGATTGATGCTATAGAATATCAAATTGATAGGATTGGCATATTGCTACAAATAATGAATTATGAATTTGTGGTGGCTGCAAGCTGAAATGAGATCATTTGGATAACATGCTGAGGATGGAAAAAGTAATCGTCCACTAAAATATGCAACATGAAAAACGTAGGAAGAGGAAATAAACCTAGTTAGTTGAAGTTCATTAGCTTCTATTCTCTTCTTCTCCTTTTTTGCCTCTTGCAAATTATATAGAACAAAAAAGAAGTACTTCTTTAATTTAAAGAAGTCCAATAAGGTGGGTCAAGTAGTAGTCAACCTTAGTAGTACTTCTTTAATTACTTGTCACATAATTATGTTTTATCCCTCGAGAACTCAAAAGGCATTTAGAGACCTAATGTTACTCCATGTTGCATGAAGCACACGCGCACATTCAAATTTTCCACCTCCTATTACGTGTGTATCCAGCCCACATGCAAGATGGAGTAACGTTAGGTCTCTGAGTTTCCACGGGATCAAGCATAATCAAGTGACCTGTTAATTTCTCTATGTAATTAATAAGGTTAAACATTATTTGACCCACCTTATTGGACTTCTTCAAATTAAAGGAATACTTCTTTCCTTGTTCTAAGTAATTGTCCAGAAACATAGGAGTAGAGAAGAATATGAAGCTAAGGGACTCCACCCAAGTAGTTTTATTACCCTTTTTAGCATTTTCCAAGATGCATATTTTAGTGGACGATTAACTTTTCCCATAACATGTTACCCCAAATAATCTCATGTCATTTTATAATGATCATATATTAATAATTTATTATTTCTAGTAAGATGTCAATCTTATTAATTTGATTTTAATCCTTCCTATAAATAAAAATTTATTTATTGATTTCTTTCGCTAGCAATGTACCTATGATGTAGGCAGTAGACCTTGCAACCCAGTTCTTCCATTTTATGTTAATATGCATCATTAGGTTCCTACTTTTTGTTGATTTGTAAATATCACAGTGTACTTATTAAATGTGTTAGACATATGAGTGTATATGTATTTTGGTATATTCATGGGTGTTTATCGGTGCATATGTGTGGATATTCATGTGCTTATATTCATCAAAACTAGTTTTGAAATATACTGTAGAAGATTCCAAATTGTTCATTACTTCATTGTCCGTTTAGTTTCGTAGAAGTTCATTCTTTTAAGAATGGTTTTAATATATTTGTGAATGTTCTTTCATACACAATCATAATTCATCAATTGCTTTATTTTTGAAGAGAGAGAGAGAGAGATTGAGTATGAATGCGTGAATCCAATTGGTGTAAATTTAATCAACTTTAATCCTAGTGTATATTTTTTTTTATTGTATATAGTGTAAGGTTACTGTGAATTCCAATAGTAAATTTTATATTAAATTATATTCTATAACGCTAGTGTGAATTCAATAGTGTAAATTTTACCATTTAAGATTACTATTACCTTCTGTTTAATAAATCATTAATTATGTACTAACGAATTAATATGAAGTTAAGAATATTATAAAATCATTTCTTAATTATTTGTGCTATATTTTGAGAATGGACACCAATGTTTATAATGCTAAACATTTAAATCATATTCAATATAGAAGAAAACTAAAACTAATAAAGAGTTGACCGGGAATATGTTACAGAACCGACCCAAGCTGAACCGGGTAATGGCGAGTTTACACTCATCGGGCCAGACCGGACGCAGTTCAGTTTGAGCCGGTTCAGTAACTCAGCTGAGAGGTTGTAATAAGGGGAAGAGGGAAGGAGTAGGGTATGGAATTTTGGTAAAACATTTTTGTTGTGAACAAGAGATTGTTTCCATGTGTGCATACACGTTGTCAATATTTTATGGGATTCCTATTATATGTTCCTTACATATTACCTCCTTTTGCCTAGGAAAAATTTCCTATCCAGTGTTACACAACTTTTCAGAAACCTTGGAGACCATAGAGCTCCATAAGTTACCCAAGAAGAAGTTTATCTACATCAAGTGACAAGAAAAATAATGTTATCACATGTTAGGTTACATGATTGTAGTAAAATTTAGATCTTTGCACTAAAGTATGTAATGTTTAATATATAGAGTGCATTATGTGCAATTGAATGTTTTATTATGTTGATTTTCCATTTCAAATTCTTATCTTTGGGGCATCACATCAAGTGTTTCGAAATCAGCACCATGCTAGATAGCAATCGGCATATAATAATACTTCAGTTCTTTATAATATGATCAGTATCCCTTTATTTGTATTTTGTTGTTATTACCTGTTCAGTAAGTCTCTATAAGACAATGGACTTTTTCCATAGGATTCTCATAATTCAAAATTTGACCTAGTTCTGTCTACTCATTCTGCACATGAACTGTTTCCACATTTTCAGTCAATCAAACTATTCTGGGTGGGATCCAAGATTTGTGCAGTCCATGTGTTTAAGTTGGATAGCATATATTCATTCAAATCAAGCTTTTGTTTATATTTGCACAACCAATAAGAGTTGAGCGGGTATGAGATGATTCGCAGAAGCAGCATAGATAATTGCTGATCCAACTTATATTGTAATGTCAGGTAGGTGTCGCAGTCCCCGTAGTACTTCACTATTGCAACTGTTACATGGCCATTATATACCACGCAATGATACTAGGTGGTATCAGTGAATACTCTCCATGCAGACTAAAGTCACATAACACAACAACTAGAAGCCTTTGTACCCAAAGGCTATTCAAGCTTAACACAGAAAGGCCTTAGAGGAATGACCACATACCATGGTGTATGGAGGGCCAGTATCTCCACATCGGGGCCGAGAGCCAACTTATCCCCGTTCTCCAAATAATCGGTGCAACCTTTGACAGCATCTTTTGATCCTCCATAGACCTTGATCCCCGGCACCAACTGCTTCATCTTCTCATTCCCACCAGCATGATCCCTATACATGCAATCATAATTATGTTGAACAACTTCCAAACAATAGAGAACCCCTAATTCTGCGAAAAGGACCCATAACCGGCTAAACTAGGTTCAAGATTTCAAAACGAATTATGGTGATGGGTTTGGACGAACCAGTGGTGGTGCGTGGTGAGCACAAGCTTGAGATCGGCTCCCATCTGCTTTGCCGCCCAGTAGATCTTGTCGGGTTCGACGGGATCCACGGCCGCCGCCTCCCCGGAAACCTCATTGACGATTCTGATGGCGACAAACGGAGGCGACTAAATCAAGAAAGAAGAGAACGATCGAAGAGAAGTAAGGGAGAGAGGGCTCACATGTAAGCGTAGTTGTCCTCCAAGCAATTGACATGAACAATCTTCATAGTAACTCTGCGCTAAGCTTCGTCGGTCAGGAAGTCTGTGGACAGGAAGAAGGGGGGACGTCGCACACTCGCCAGGCTCAGATGCACCATTTTGTTGACGCGTGCCACGATTCGTGACCAGGCGAGGTCCGACCGCTTTGGGATATGTCCGATCCAATCTGAAAATTTTTAATCAAAATTCTCCCATATGATGCAGACGTTGGAAAAAATAATAATTATAACAAAATATATGATATTAGTGTTTTTTTTTCATTTCTCAACATATTTATAAAAAAATAAAAACAATGAATGAGCTAAAGGGTGTGTTTACTAGAATAGATAGAAAATAGATGGAAAAAAAATTAGAGAGAAAAAAAAAATGAGTAGAAAGAAAAAGTCACTCACGTGATTCATACGTGAGAGCACGGGAAGAGCAACACGGTGTGACACGGGAATGGGAAGAGCATCCCAACAAGGCGGACGAGTGACCTCGTCTCCCTCCAACCTCATCATCACGCTTGTCGTCGTCGTCGGACGAGCAGGGAGATCGAGACTTCAACGAAGCGAACGAGGTGAGAGATCGGGATGGCAACGAGGCGGACAACGATTTGCGCGGACGAGATGTCGACGAGGCAGACGAGGCAGGAGATCAGGACAGTGATAAGAAAGGCATCATCATCTCCTCCTTGGTATGCTCTCTCCCTCCAACCTCGTCTCGTTCTGTGTCGGTTGATTTACGCAGCAGCGGAGAAGCGAACAGCGAGGTAGGCGGAAGGCGAGCTGATAGTAGGTAGTGGCGAAGCGGACGGCGACGCTTGCAGGCAGCAGGCGGCAAGTGACACGAAGGCTAACGGTGAACGACAACGCATGCAAGCGGCAAGATGCCAGTGGCAGTGGGCATGGACGAGTTCTTAGCGAACGCGAACGGAAGGAAGGCAGCGGCGTTCATCGTCCTACCTCGTTATTCGTCATCTCGCCTCAGTGACGAACACAGTTGTCAAGCAGACGCTGCAGGTGGCGGGACAGAGGTGATGCAAAGCGTGCATGAGAAGAGCGCGAGAGGCGGCGGCGTTAACAACGCAACGCGTTGTGTTTTTCTTCGTTCGTTTTTCGCTCGATTTGGCTGGATCATGAAACGAGAAAAAAATTAATAAATTTGTTGGAATTTAAAATTAAAATTTTCCTTTTTTATTTTTTCTATTTTTAATTATTTTATATTTTATTTAATTCATTTGCTATTTTAATTTTAGCAAGGCTATTAGTGGCACATTTGTGGTAGCCGTCGAATTGAATCCAACAATTCTAACCGTGGGGGTTTAGCCTATAAATTGGCATCTGACCGTTGGATATTGACACAATAGAAATTGCATAGCTAATAGCACTTGCAAGATCCCGTCAGCTTTCTTTCTTCTTTTGTTGCTCAAAGTTCAAAGGTGGTCGATCAACTTCTCCACTGTCGTGATCCACAGGAGAAGAATCTTGGTTGTATCCTGGGTGATCTCTCTGGATTTGCTCACACGAGGGCCCAGAAATTCACCTAAGGACAGCAGGTTTCTCCGCGCCTCCAGGTTCTTTCATTTTTATTATTTACTTTGTTATTTTGTTGATTATATAGATATAGTTTAATCTATCCTCGTTCTAACATTCTTAGATGAATTTTCTGTTAGTCTAGATTGAATTATTTCTTTGATCAACGCATCCATTTATTTCTTACTGCTGCAAAATTTATATTACGTTACGTTGAATCTGTCTCATTAACATTGAATCTCTCTCATTCTCTGTTGTTTCTATTAATCTGTAATTTTTGTAGTGTTTGCATTACGAATTTCATTTATCTTACTGTTTGAAGAAAAAAAATACTGTCGTCGCCTGATGCATTGCATTTATATAGTGTTTTTGCCTATGTTTTAGATTATATTTTGGGCTTATTTGCATGATTTTGTGCTACTTTAGTATTTTTATCTTACTTTGCACAGAATCTTCACTTTTCTGGGTTTTTATGAAAATGTAGGTAAAAAGGCATAAAAATGGTAGATTTTGCGAGTTTTGAAGCCATGACACAATTCCCGAGGAAATCACGAGCTTACAAGTCAGATTTGGGGCGAAAATAGTGAACATCGAGACTTTCACGGCCTTGGCCGTAATTCCGAGTCAGCCGTGAACGCAACGACGAGCGGAGAAGAAAAAACGGCTAAGTGTCGGAGTGATCAGAGACTTTCACGGGTGAAGCCGTAATTCCATCACAGACGTGAAACTCTCTGTGACCGAAGGGCATTGAGCACAGAAACATTCACGGCCTCAGCTGTGAATGCATCACGGGCCGTAAAAACTTCCGCCCGGCGAGTCTTTCTCTCGTTTCTCACTTGATTCAAACCGGATTTGAGCCAAACTTCGCAGAACTATTCCTGGATGAGTTCTAAACCGGTCCAAGTATAAAAGATCGGATTTTGATCAGGTTTGGGGAGCTTGGACGAACGAAGACAAGCGGCGGCGGCGAATAGGGCGACAACTTGATTTCCGGCGAGATTTTCTCCAAAAGTGACGATAGATCGACCGATCCTCATCTATAGATCAAGGAGAAGGCGATTCTATAGTTTCTTTAGTGATTTCTTGCGTTTTTATATGAATTCTTACTCGTTCATCACAAACATCATGTATTTCTTCATTATCATGAGCGAGTAGATATTTTTGTCGGGATGATTGGGTGCAGCCCATTCACTTTTATGAGTTAATCATATTTTTACTATTTTCATAGATCTATCTTCATGATTTAGTTGAATTTGTACTTAATTCGTGATTTACCCTGGCCAAGTAAGTTTACGTTTTAGGCATTGCGAGAAGGACCGGGAGGTGAATCGCAACGCCCGATCTATTTCAATTAGACCTACGAATTCAATCACAAGAGTAGTTTGAATTCGTCTGAAGGGTTTAACCAACTCTTCACAGAGCTTAAGGAGTTTAATTAGATTAACTGTCACGAGAGTAGGGAGTTAATTTAGTTAAATACCGTACTACGCTCCGGGAGGAGGTATTATGTACCATAGGAAGAGTTCCTTGCATGATAGATAATTTCTATGAAATAGTTATTCTTTTAACTACTCATAAATGTCTTTGTGGCAAACCCATGAAATCCCGATTCTTTAGAAATGAAGACCTCTTTAAAACTGCCTCCGAGTTTGTTAGTCCGTAGAAGTTCATAAAAATCCATTGAATTAGTCTGCTTAAATTCAAACAAATCAAGAAGTCAGTACTTAGCTACATAGTCCTCGTGGGATCGATAACTTTTATTACTTTGATAAATCCGTGCACTTGCGGATGCTATCAAGTTTTTGGCGCCGTTGCCGGGGACTACGGATAGTTAATATTGACTAATTGATAAGTTCGGAGATTGGACATTTTTATTTTCTTTTGCCTTACATTAGTTTTTGCTATTTTCTTTTTTTTTATTATTGAAGACTTACACGTGTATGCCCAGAAATTCTTGTGCAAGTGCTTTGTTTCCAGAAGACACAGAAATTGAACGTACATTCCGCCTTCGAAGGAGATTACAATTCGAGACTAGAAAGAATTCTGAAAAGGCAGAGATGACGGAAAACAACCACAATCAATCTCTAAGGGACTTCGCAGCACCAAACATGCAAGGGTTCAGTTCAAGCATCGTTCGACCCAACGTAGAGGCGAACAATTTTGAGTTAAAGCCAGCGCTAATGACGATGGTCCAGCAAAACCAATTTGGGGGTTCCCCACATCAGGATCCGAATCGTCATTTAGCCGTTTTTCCTGAATACTGCGATACAGTCAAAATTAACGGAGTTTCATCTGATGCCATAAGACTAAGACTATTTCCGTTTTCTCTCAGGGACCGTGCCAAAGCTTGGTTGTACTCAATGCCGGTAGGATCATTCACCACTTGGGAACAGCTATCCAGAGCATTCTTGAACAAATATTTCCCACCGAGCAAAATCGTTCAGCTGCGCAACAAAATCACGTGCTTTACACAGCAAGAGGGAGAATCGCTTTATGAGGCCTGAGAACGCTACAAGGAGCTCCAGCGCATGTGCCCACACCATGGACTTCAAGACTGGGTTTTAGTCCAAATCTTTTATAACGGTTTGGATTATAACACCAAGATGATGGTGGACGCTGCAGCCGGAGGAACAATTATGAGCAAGAACGTGGAAGAAGCAACTGCTCTTCTGGAAGATATGGCCATGAACCATAACCAATGGTCAGGTGAGCGGAACGCTACATCCACAGGATTTGGTAAGTATCACAATGATTCCTTGTCATCACTGGCAGCTAAGGTAGATTCTCTAGTTTAGAAAATTGATTCTTTGTCTTTTTCATCAAGTTCAGTTAATGCGGTTTCTTGTGAGGTATGTGGTGTAACAGGGCATAGTGCGTCTGAATGTCAAATCATAACTTCTCCACAAGAGGAATCAATTCAAGAGCAAGCAAACGTTGTGGGGAAGTATAATCAGAGATCAACCAATGACCCTTATTCTGCAACCTACAACCCAGGGTGGAGGAACCATCCAAACCTATCCTACAAAAGTAATCAAGGGCAAGTTCCTCTTCAATATCCTCAGCAGAATAACAGACCACCACCGGGTTTTCAACAAAGGCAATACGGGCAGCCCTCCAAGTCGGACTTTGATTCCATGCTGGAAGTCGTTATGAACCAACAGAAGAAAACTGATGACCTTGCTGATCAACTCAAGCAGCTGACATCTTGTGTGCAAGCTTTGACTACTCATAACAGGATGTTGGAAAACCAGATCGCACAGCAAGCCAGTACGGCTAGCAGGCCAGTAGGGAGATTACCGGGGCAGCCTGAAATGAATCCCAGGGAGCACATCAACACAGTCATAGTAATGGAAGACGAATATAACGAGATACCTGAAGAACCTATTGATGAGTCTATCGACTAGTCTGTAAGCATTGTTTTAGAAGCAGAGTACTGTAAGGAGATGAGGAAAGAGGAGAAATATGTGGGCCCACCTGCATATGTCCCTTCGATCCCTTTTCCCCAGAGATTGTTTAGAACAGAACAAAAGAAACACGAGATTGGTAAGACTGAGGTGAAGAAGGACCAGGTAAGCCAGAACATTAAAATAACTAAGGTAAGTGATCCTGGAGATATTTCAATTTCATGCAAGATTGGTAAACTTTCTATCAAAAATGCATTGTGTGACATAGGAGCTAGTATTAGCTTGTTACCATCACATTTGGTTAAGGAAATAGATAGCGGGAGACTTAAACCCACTAACTCATATGTTCAATTTGCTAATGATTTTGATCAACAACCAATCGGGATATTAGAGAATGTAACAATTAGAATTGATAAATTTTCCATAGTTACTGATTTCATGGTTGTCAACATGAAGGAGAATGTTAAGTTCCCTGTTATTTTAGGAAGACCATTTTTGGCAAGTATAGGAGCCATGATTGATATGTTGCATGAAAAGCTTACTTTGAATTTGAATGATAATAAGTTGGTCTTCGATTTTTCATTAGAAACTAAGAGGATTAATTTTGCAGGTTCCAATCAATTTCCAGAAGTAAAAGAGAACAAATTTGATGGAGGAAGTGGCCTTGAAATTGATAGACGTCTCTCAAAGAGTTGGGAAAGACAAAAAAGGGACGAGATAGAAGAGGCTGAGACATGGACAATACCTAGAGTATTAGGGTTAGATCTGTACAATGAATTGAAAGAGCGTGAGGAACTACAATTGCCGATCATTCATTGCGCTTCATACCCACCAGAAGAGTCATGAACATAGCCTTGATCAAGCTAATGACCATAAACAAGCGCTACCTGGGAGGCAATCTAGAGGCTCTGAATTTTGCTAATTTTTGCAATCTTCTTTTCAGTTTTGAATTTCTCTTGAGTAGTCTATTGGTTTTGAATTTTTAGTTAACATTATCAGCATGATGTGATGAACATGTCTACATGAAAAATGCCATAAATTCGTTGTTTAATGTGAAGGAATTTTCTCAGAATTTTTGGAAAATTTTTCGGCATAAGACCAAGTCAAAATGCGACATTCACGGGCGAGGCCGTAATTATCGCGGAACCGTGATTGTGATCATAGCCGAGCTTTATGGGACACTGTACACTAAAACGTGTTTACGGCAGAAGCCGTGACAGCATTACGGGCCATAAGTTCTCCCGGTTTAAACGTCACGGGCGGCTTAGGGTTTACGTTCACGCTCGTAACTCGCCGATTTTCGACGATTCTCTCCACGAGCGACGACGAAACTCTTCCACCAGTCTTCCTCCACTTCCAGCGAGTATTTTCCGACGATCATCCGCCGGATATTCACCGGATTTCGCGAAGAACAGCCGTTCATCCGCCGAGTCGCCAGAGTTCGATTTTTGATCGATTCGAGCCCGATTTGTGCACAGATCCGTGAGTTTTCTTTGCTCAGACCCCTGATTCATCATTTGCACTTAGATCGCATACGTCTTGCATCGATTTGGAGCCGTTAGATTGGATTTTTGGGTCGGAGTTTGCGCTTGTGTTCACAGGCGGCCTGAGAGGTTACTGTAGCATCACGGTTCTGAGTTAACATTAGCATATATTTGCATTACTTGATCGTTATTATGGCACCAAGGAAATCTGTGAGGTCTAGGCCCTACGGGGCAGTGATGAAGAGTAGATATCCTGGACCGGAGCCACGATACGTATATAGGATGGTTCCCGGAGTCTGTCCAGAGAGGTTTGAGTACATAGTTTATCCAGACTCGGAGCCTGAGTCTTCTACATATACATCAGAGGCTCCGCAGATGACCTCAGTGGCCAGCACATCACAGACAGCAGCGCCAGAGCCCGTTAGTTCTCCGGAGTTGGAGATTGTTTTGGAGAGGCCTGCTGACAGGCCAGAGAGCCGTGACCAGAGGATCGCCAGATGGTACGCTAGAAAGCGTACTGGTCGAGCTACTAGTACTTGGGGCAGGTGAGCCACGAGACCGTTATCGCCAGTTGTGGAGACTGTAGAGACTCCAGTGGCACCCCTAGTATCAGCGCCTATAGTAGTAGAGATAGCGCGTTTAGTTGAGACACAGACCGATGCTGTACCGATGGACGTGGAGGGTTCCACTGTATCAGTACCTTCCACAGATGTACCAGAGTCTGTTGCTCCCACCGACACTCAGGCTATGGAGGTGGACACTCCACATGATGTAGTCCAGACTCCTGAGATTCCATCGCCCTCCTCAGCCCAGGGAGATCTACCAGTCTCTGAGGCTGCTACACCTGTATTACCAGATCCGGAGGAGGGATCTCCAGAGATATTTGCTGATTTGCCTGAGATATCAGTAGACATACCAGAGCTTCACTCTTCACCATCCATTGCACGTGAGCCTTCTGTCACTCCTGAGATAGTTCCACCGCTAGTTTCAGAGACACCATCGACAGCACAGCCAGTATCTACAGCAGTAGCACCAGTTTTATCACCAGAGATCCATTTACCATCGCCAGAGCCATCCTCAGGACATTCACCAGCTGCATTCCCTGAGCCATCGTCATCTGAGCCGTCCCCTGCTTCTCTGGAGCCTATTATTCCAGAGAGGAGACGCGCGCGATCACCGCCTCCTGTCCTTGCTCCTTATCCACATCGGATTCGTCATAGGAGTAGGGAGATCGAGAGGAGATATCGTGCTCTATCCACTAGAGGGGTGATCAGCACCAGATATTGGGACGACCAGGTACTGCAATCCATAGGATTGTATGACGACGTCCAGTGGATGTTTGCGAACATAGGGTGGCAGGATTTCTATCATCAGAGGCATGCCACTTACGTACAGCCGGCGCTGGAGTTCTTCAGTACTGTTCAGATTACACTGAGGAACCATGACGACGGAGACCCAGGGAGGATGTCATTCCGGTTGGGGAACCGGGACCATGTACTTACCTTGGACCAGCTGGGTCACATTTTTGGATTCCCCGCAGATGCGACTAGACACCGCCCCCGTGAGTTTTCTGAGGGAGCATTTTGGCGGGAGATATCTACCGAGGGGAGGTTTGACCCCAGGACTGCTAGAGCCTCGCATTTGTCCAGCCCAGTCTTCAGATACATACACCGAGTTTTGCCGCATACCATCTTTGGGCAGGGAGAGAGTGATGGCATGGTCAGGTCTACAGAGCTATACTTCCTATGGGCCATGTTGAGAGGTTTCAGAGTTAGCACTTTATTTTTCTTGATGAAGCAGTTCCAAAAAGCTGCTAGAGCTCGGAGAGGAGTCCTTGTCATGGGAAGTATGGTTACCACGATTGCCCTTGCCCTCGGTATTGATCCTTCGGGGTTGAACGTGGCAAAGGGTAATCCTAGATTAGATATGGACGTGTGCATTGCCATTAAGATGATTACGAGGCGTGGTAGCTCGTACCATCTTATGTTCAGGCACACTGATGTTACCATGAGGCTGCCGGACATGAACCGCACTACGGTTCGTGTTCAACAGAACTGGATCGTCACGTGGGGGAGGTCCTGGAGAGGCAGCTTCACCTCCATCTCCGCCGAGATCTACTGAGCACATTCCTTCAGTCGACCCATCAGCCGCTGATCGGCCATCTACATCTACCGGACCATCCACTTCCGCACGATCAGATCCTTGATTGGAGCAGATGCAGGCCGAACAGAGGAGGATGCGAGACGACATATCGCGACTTGAGCAGGGACAGTCAAGGGCACTCGACTCCTTACGCGCGATAGAGGAGTTATTACGGCGTCGTCTTCCATCATCATCGACTAGACATGCTAGAGACGAGGAGGACTCCGAGCACACAGATACTGATTGATTGATTTTGTGAGTATCATACTTCATTTTTTTACGCACTATGCGGATATGGTTTGATTTTATGCATGTAATCTCATAATTATCTCATCTATGCACAGGATTTAGTAGACTGATGCAGGTGCGACCACACACAGCTGATTTTATGGTTTCTTTGTGTGTGTGCGTTGTATCAGGATTTTGTGGCATTCATTTGGATACTTGTTATTTGACTTGGCATTGTATATATTAGATGGTATTATATCTTAGGATGCTGAACACAACTTGGTTGTGATAGTTTCATACATATCTGATCCTTATTATATGTCTGGTATGTCCTGTGATGATTTTCGATGTCTGGTTGATAAGTTTAAGCACGTGAAAGCTACTTTGATGATATTTGAGTTAAAATAATAACTGAGAATGATAAATTGTATTTTGATTAGTGAAACTAGACGGTATTTGATATTTGAAAGTTGATTACCATGTATAAATTGAATACCTTTGAATTGGTGATTTTTTCGGATTTTTCTGAGTCATGTTTCCATTTTTTTTGATATTACTGTACAGGGTCTCGCAAATAAATACAAAGGGAACTCTTGCAAAAAATTTTCTGAATTCTATCATTCATTGATTTTAAATGCTTATGTATATGCAACAATCTAAGTCTAGGGTGTCTTCATGTATTTTGATTGAATTCAAGCTCTATAGATATGTATTCTGAATGTTTATGATTGTTAAAGATATACAAGTTTGTTTTATCCTTGATTTTGAACTTAGAAAACATTTTGAGTGATTGATTTGATGACTTAGGAAATTTTTAAAATTTTATATAGACTTAAATTGTTGAATGAATTCAATTCTGGTATTGATAAAATACATATGTGAATTGTTATATGTTCATAGGACACATGCATATTGTTTTTTGTACTTAAACTTTAATTTATCTATTCTTGCTTGATAGAAATTTTTATGAATAGAAAATTGGTGACATATCTTTAATTTGAGATTTGCTCCAACTCCTCTAATTGAGAAATCTTAAGTCATGAGTTATATTATACCATTGTTTGGTATACTTTAAGTCTGTTGCGATCAAGTAACAGAGGGAAAATCTTAAAAATAAATATTTATCCCTCTTGCAGAAAGATCAACAGCGATTTAAATACCATGTCACTGACCGGCTTTCTCTAGAAAAAAAAGAGAAGAGAATAAAAATGGAGAAAAAGAAAAAGCTGTAGGTCAAGTGGACAACTCCGCTGACTTTCATGATTAAGACTATAAGTTATATTATACTGCTTTGTGGTATACTTTACACAATGTTATGATGCCAACAGGAAAGGGGCACATAACCGTTTAAATACCAAATTGCTTTAAAAATCTCTTATCTTTAACATCACTGAAATTCTTGAAGTAGAAATTTTATCTGTTAAGTGAAATGGATTTATTAAGATGAAAGTATTTGATGCTTAGTGTGTGTTGAATGGATGTTATGACATGAATTGTGAATTTTATCTTTCTTGGATTGTAATCTCTTGGGAATTTATTTCTATTATGATTTTTCTTGAATTACTTGAGTTTGAAAGATTGATTGCATAATTAGTGGACTAAGGAATTTATTAAGGGCAAAAACAAATGAGTATTCCTTATCTTTACATTCTTTATACATATCGAGGTATTGCTTGAGGACAAGCAAAATTCTAAGTCTAGGGTATTTTGATGCATTGCATTTATATAGTATTTTTTGTCTATGCTTTAGATCATATTTTGGGCTTATTTGCATGATTTTGTGCTACTTTTAGTGTTTTTATCTTACTTTGCACAGAATCTTCACTTTTTTGGGTTTTTATGAAATTGTAGGTAAAAAAGCACAAAAATGGTAGATTTTGCGAGTTTTGAAGCCATGACACAATTCTCGAGGAAATCACGAGCTTACAAGTCAGATTTGGGGCGAAAATAGTGAAGATCGAGACTTTCACGGCCTTGGCCGTAATTCCGAGTCGGCCGTGAACGCAACGACGAGCGGAGAAGAAAAAACGCAAGTGTCGGAGTGATCAGAGACTTTCACGGGTGAAGCCGTAATTCCATCACAGACCGTGAAACTCTCTGTGACCGAAGGGCATTGAGCACAGAAACATTCACGACCTCAGCCGTGAATGCATCACGGGCCGTAAAAACTTTCGCCTAGTGAGTCTTTCGCTCGTTTCTCACTTGATTCAAACCGGATTTGAGCCAAACTTCGCAGAACCGTTCCTGGATGAGTTCTAAATCGGTCCAAGTATAAAAGATCGGATTTTGATCAGGTTTAGGGAGCTTGGACGAACGAAGACAAGCGGCGGCGGCGAATAGGGCGACAACTTGATTTTCGACGAGATTCCGGCGAGATTTTCTCCAAAAGTGACGATAGACCGACCGATCCTCATCTATAGATCAAGGAGAAGGCGATTCTATAGTTTCTTTAGTGATTTCTTGTGTTTTTATATGAATTCTTACTCGTTCATCACAAACATCATGTATTTCTTCATTATCATGAGTGAGTAGATACTTTTATCGGGATGATTGGGTGCAGCCCATTGACTTTTATGAGTTAATCATATTTTTACTATTTTCATAGATCTATCTTCATGATTTAGTTGAATTTGTACTTAATTCGTGATTTACCCTGGCCAAGTAAGTTTACGTTTTAGGCGTTGCGAGAAGGACCGGGAGGTGAATCGCAACGCCCGATCTATTTCAATTAGACCTACGAATTCAATCACTGGAGTAGTTTGAATTCGTCTGAAGGGTTTAACTAACTCTTCACAGAGCATAAGGGGTTTAATTAGATTAACTGTCACGAGAGTAGGAAGTTAATTTAGTTAAATACCATACTACACTCCGGGAGGAGGTAGTATGTACCATAGGAAGAGTTCCTTGCATGATAGATAATTTCTATAAAATAGTTATTCTTTTAACTACTCATAAATGTCTTTGTGGCAAACCCATGAAATCCCGATTCTTTAGAAATCAAGACCTCTTTAAAACTGCCTCCGAGTTTGTTAGTCCGTAGAAGTTCATAAAAATCCATTGAATTAGTCTGCCTAAATTCAAACAAATCAAGAAGTCAGTACTTAGCTACGTAGTCCTCGTGGGATCGATAACTTTTATTACTTCGATAAATCCATGTACTTGCGGATGCTATCATCGCCTCCATCGGCCACTGGAAAAAATAGGGTATTAACCCTAAGCCTTCGCCGCCGTCGCCGATCTTCCCACCCACCGTCACCGTTCATCGCTTCTTCGTCGCCAGCGCATTCACGTTGACAGTGGGGCTTCTAGTTGCGGAGATCGTCGTCGTGAAGCCGTAGTGGACGAAGGATTTCCTTCTCCTCGCGATGCTTCGGCTGCGCCTCGCGACTCCTCGGCGGCGCTCTCCCTCAGCTCGGTTCGCCCTAGCCAACATCTAGATGCTGTCGAACAGGCGTCACAAGCAGCAGCGACTAGGTTTAGTATCGGCAGAGAGGCGGCGGTAGGGTTTCGCCGCAACGACAATTACGAACAGAGGCGTCACCCATCGCCCACCTAACCGCGTGGACTCGGATCAAAGCCAGTCGGATCCGCACCCGCTTTTTGCGTTCGCCGGCGCGTTTAGCTCGGGTGACGTCACACCCGGCGCGTGCGGACATCAAAGCAAAGGAAGCGGCGCTATTTTTAATTAAAAAAAAAATTCAGAATCTTAGCCGCAAGTAATTGCAGCTGTAGGAAAGAGGGAAAAAAAACAATAGAAAGTTTTCCTTTCGTTTGCAAATTAAATCACTTGTTATAGAATTGCATTTTAGTTACTTATCTAAAATTTAGATCAATATACTTGTCTGCAAATTTTGAAGAATTGCATACTATATCAATTAAATTATTTTAAAATTGCATGTAGTAAAATTTTATTTTTATGCTCTTGTAAAATTTTAATATGCTAGTATCATACTTTGTTACAGTTTTTAACTGTCATTTTTGAAAGTAGAACAGTGTAAATTTTCATTTACTGTATTTCTTAATATGATTCTAACTATGGTCAACCTTTTTGCCATAATATGTAAATTGTTCACTTCAATAATAATTTTTATATTAGGAAAATTATTTATGTAAATAAATAATATTCTTAATCCCTTTAAACCTAATAATAAAAGGTTTAATCCTAGGAGTAAAAATTTTAATTCTAGGAACACCAATAACACTAAAAACTCCAAACCTAATTTTAAGGAGACTGAGAAGGTTCAAACCAAGAAAAAAGGATTCAATCCTAAACCTCAAGTAAATATAGTTGAGGGTGAACCTTCCACAAACTCTATTAGATCAGTTTCCTTTGCTTCTTCTGTCAATTTAGTGCACCATGATTCTGAATGGTGGCTTGACTCTGGAGCTAATGTTTACATTTGCTCTAATAAAAAATATTTCACTTCCTTTCAAAACTCAAGTGGAGGAAGTGTGGTAATGGGAAATGGAACATTTGTGAATGTGCTAGGACATGGGAATGTCAACCTGAAGTTTACTTCTGGGAAGTCAATAATTCTCAAAGATGTTCTACTAGTTCCAGATGTGAAGAAAAATCTTATCAGTGGATCTCTTCTAGTTCTATTAGGGTATAAAATTGTACTAAAAGCAAATAAAGTTGTCATTACTAAAAAAGATAATTTTATTTATAAAGGGTTCATCTCAGGAGGACTGTTCAAAATAAATGTACTTCCTTATCTAAATAATAAAGATTCTTTTCCATCCTCTGTTGCATTAAATTCTGAAATGAATGATTATTGGCATGGCAGACTTGGTCATGTTAATTATAAATCTATCAACAATATGGTAAATTTAGAATCAATTCCTAAAATAAATTCTAAAGCAAATCCAAAGTATGAAATCTGTGCTAAGGCTAAACAACCTGGAAAATCCTTTAAAACAGTTGAATCTAGAAATTCACAAATTCTAGAGTTAATTCACAGTGATGTTTGTGATTCAACTTCAACCTTAACAAAAGGAGGTAACAAATATTTTGTAACTTTCATTGATGATTGTTCAAGATTTTGTTATACTTATCTTCTTAAAACCAAAGATGAAGTTTTAAATAAGTTTAAAATCTTCAAAGCTGAAGTTGAAAATCAACAAGATAAAAAGATAAAAATAATTAGATCTGATAGAGGAGGAGAATGCATGTCTAATGATTTTACATCCTTTTGTCAAGAACATGGTATAATCCACCAAATAACACCTCCTTATTCGCCACAATCAAATGGTGTGGTAGAAAAGAAAAATAGAACTCTTCTTGATATGGTTAACTCCATGATGCTGAGTTCAGGTGTACCTCAAAATCTTTGGGGAGAAGCGTTACTATCTTCATGCTTCATTCTTAACAGAATCCATTTGAAAGATAAGGAGGTCACACCCTATGATCTTTGGAAGGGTCATAAGCCAAGGCTTAATTTCCTTCGAATGTGGGGGTGCTTTGCTAAAATCAATATTCCTGAATCTAAAAAGAGAAAACTAGGTCCTAAAACTATAAATGCTGTTTTAGTAGGTTACTCCTTAGATAGTAACACTTAGGGTCTATTTCCTCGGAAGAAAAACTAGAGGGAAAGGAAAGAAAAATAAGTTTTTCGTTGTTTCCTTGGGCGGAAGGAAAAATTTGAGTGGAAAAGTGGATGGAAAATTTTGTAACTTTTCCTCCGAAACTTTTCCACCCAAATCGGATCGAAAAGTTGGAGAAAACACAACGCCACTTCGCCCGACCTTCGAAATTAATTTTCCTTCATCTTTTCCTTCCTTCCAAGGAAACAGGATATGGATTTTTTTCTTTCCCTAGAGTTTTCTTTCCTTGCACTTTTTCATTCCTTACAGTTTTCCTTCCTTTTAAGGAAACAGAGGTTTATAGATTCTTGGTAATCAATTCTGAAATACCAGAAATATCAAATAATACATTAATTGAATCTAAAGATGCTTCCTTCTTTGAAAATATATTTCCTTTCAAAAATAAAATATCATCAAGTTTTCAATCAACCTCAAATCAACCAGAACCATCTTTTACACCTATAACTTCAAATCCTTTTCAACTATCTGAACCTAGAAGGAGTCAAAGAGTTAGAGTTGAAAATAGTTTTGGTGATGACTTCATAACTTATTTAATTGAAGACACACCTAATTCTTATAAAGATGCTCTTAACTCTCCTGATGCTTCTTTCTGGAAGGAGGCAATTCATAGTGAGATGGAATCAATCCTAAGTAATCATACTTGGATTCTCACTGATTTACCTCCAGGGAATAAACTCTTAGGATGTAGGTGGATATTTAAAAAGAAATTAAGGACCGATGGATCTGTAGAAAAGTATAAGGCGTGTTTAGTTGTTCAAGGCTTTGTTCAAAAGGCTGGCATTGACTATTTTGACACTTACGCACCTGTAGCAAGAATAACTACCATAAGAATTATGCTTGCATTTGCTTCCATCCATAAGTTGTTTGTTCACCAAATGGATGTGAAGACTGCTTTTCTACATAGAGATCTAGAAGAAGAAATCTATATGAACCAACCTGAAGGGTTTATCTCTTCTAGTTCTGAAAATAAAGTTTGTCAACTAGTTCGGTCATTGTATGGACTTAAACAAGCTCCAAAACAATGGCATGAAAAATTTGACAAAGTTATAGTTTCATATGGATTTCAAATCAATGAATCAAATAATTTCTTATATACTAAAAGGGTAGATGAGAACAAATTTATAATCTTATGCCTTTATGTAGATGATATTCTTATTTTAGCACCTACTTTAGAATTAATAATTGAAATCAAATCCTACCTTTCAGATAATTTTAGCATGAAAGATCTAGGAGAAGCAGATGTGATTCTAGGCATGAAAATTATAAAATCTTCAAATTCTCTAGTCTTATCTCAATCACATTACACTGACAAACTTTTAGAAAAGTTTGGTTTCAGTGATTGTTCTCCTCTTTCTAATCCTTATGATCCTAATGTCATACTGGAAAAGAATAATTGCAATATGTAGATCAAGAAAAATATGCTCAGTGTATAGGATCACTTCTATATCTTTCAAATAGAACTAGACCAGACATAGCCTATGTTGTTTCTAGATTAAGTAGATATACCTGTAATCCTAGTCAAACACATTGGAATGCTTTGAATAGAGTATTCAAGTACCTTAAAGGTACTAGCTCATATGGCTTAAAATTTCTAGTTATTCTTCTATTTTAGAAGGATTTAGTGATGCTAATTAAATATTTGATTCCAATGATATCAAATCCACTTCTGGCTATGTGTTTTTATTAGGAGAAAGTGTCATTACTTGACAATCTTCCAAGCAATCTATAATAGCTAGGAGCATAATGGAAGCAGAATTAGTGGCTTTGGATGCCACATGTATTGAAGCCGAATGGCTTAAAGAATTAGTTTCTTCACTTTCATTTTCTTCTGCTCCTTTAGCTCCTATTTATATTCATTGCGACTCTCAAGCCGCAATAGCATTTTGTAAGAAGAAACTAATAAATGTGAAAATGAGTCGCCACATTAAAATTAGACAGAAGTCTATTAGATGGCTGGACTCGCATGGAGTTGTAGCTCTTTCTTTTGTAAAGACTGAGCACAACCTAGCCGATGGCTTGACCAAAGGCTTGCCCAGGACTAAGATCCTAGAAGTATTGAGAGGAATGGGAATTAGTCTGTAAATAGGCTATTCAGTGATGGAAACCCAACCTCTGTGATAGAAGATCCCTTGAAGGAGGTTCAATATGGTAATAACAAGCTGATTGACTGGCCAATAAGCACTTTGAAAAATAAAAATTACAAAACACTATGGTGTATAAAATTTTATGTCATAGAGTTGATACTCTACACTCCCATTCCTGAGGATAGATTTGTGCTTACATTGTAGAGGAAAGGAAAACTTCCCAAAGTAGTTAATTACCATGAGATGAGCCTGTATACTCATCCCTTGCAGGGAACTTCCTATATGAGAGAGTCTGTATACGGCCACAGTTGAGGAGATAGACAACCCTCAGAAACTCTCATGAATGATACATGCGTACGGCCAAAAATGCGCAACACCACGATCGGTCCACCTATATTGTGTGTGAGAATGTTAAAGTCTGGGTCAAAGGAAAATAGTTCAAGACTAGTTCACTATCTTTCCTTCAGATGGAGACATTTTTACTAAGTAAAAGATATGCTTTTAAGTGCACTTTACTGACCGCATAATATAGACAATGAGCAAAATTTTAATTTTAATCTTTTTCTCTTATTTCATTTATATTTAAGAAAAGTTTTAATTTTGTGGAGGATTGTTGGAATTTAAAATTAAAACTTTTCTTTTTTTATTTTTTCTATTTTTAATTATTTTATATTTTATTTAATTCATTTGCTATTTTAATTTTAGCAAGGCTATTAGTGGCACATTTGTGGTAGCCTATAGACACAACAGAAATTACATAGCTAATAGCACTTGCAAGATCCCCTCAGCTTTCTTTCTTCTTCTGCTGCTCAAAGTTCAAAGGTGGTCAATCAACTTCTCCACGGTCGTGATCCGCAGGAGAAGAATCTTAGTTGTATCCTGGGTGATCTCTCTGGATTTGCTTACACGAGGGCCCAGAAATTCACCTAAGGATAGCAGATTTCTCCGCGCCTCCAGGTTCTTTCGTTCTAGTTATTTACTTTGTTATTTTGTTGATTATATAAAAATAGTTTAATCTATCCTTATTCTAACAATTTTCCTTCCATTTTTCTTTCAAGTATTTTCGTCCGTCCAGGTAAACCACGAAAAATTTACTTTTCCATTTTTTCTCTCGTTTTTCTCCCCTTGTAAACACGGTGAAAGACTCTATGCCATTTCTCTATTACCGCTCGAATTGCCTAACATGAGTAATTGTCTCTATTAAAGTTTTTAAAATATATTTATCTCATAAAAATTTTGATAGTATAGATTGTTTCCACTAACATAAAAATTAGCTTAAAATATAATTTTATCCTCACATATTTCGAATATTAGATTTACGGCTATTACGATATTGAGTCAAGGGTAGATCAGATACTTGCTATGCATCAATTAATATAATAGTTTTATTTTAAAAAAATGAATCTATATTGAAGTCATATCTATTTTTTCCAATTTTTTTGCATAAATCCAAATAACATATATGAGTGATAATGAAAATTTAAAAATTGAAGAAGTAATTATTATTTTGCTAAAGTATATAGAGATATTATAATAAATAAAACTATAAAATATGATTTTAAGAATTCAGAAGTATAGTTTTTTAATTACACAGAAGACAACTTGTATGTATACTGTATAGAATAAAAAATAAGTTCCAAGGCATATTTAAAATATAAATATGTTTTTGTGCTTTATGGACTTTAATATTGTGTTTACTTAGCCAAATGAAAAGTACAAAGAAAATACAAGAAATAAAAAATAAAAAATATATAGATGAAATATGTTATAGATTTTCTTTCCTTGTATTTAATTGAAAGGAAAGAAAGTTTAGAAGATTGATATATACACTCTAATTTTTATTTTTTTTCATTCATATATATATTATTAATATCATAAAATTATTAAATATTAAATATGAGCAATAGCGGCAAGGACAAGCAGAGGTGGCAAGAACAAGCAATGACAACGAGCTCGAGCAACAACGGCAGGAATAAGTAAAAGTAATGAAGAAAAGCTCGTAGTAAGCGAGGATGAGCAATAATGCAGCAAAAAGCGAGATATAAAATTAGTAAAGTTAAAATATAATTTTAACTTTTTGCCTAATTCAAACAAAAAATAAATAGAAAGATTAATACCTAATTTTTTTTATGTTTTTCTCGTAAAGTATCTATTTGCCCATGTAAACAAGTGTATTCTTTTCTGTCTTACGGTTTTTTTTCTTCTAACTTTTTTCTCACCTGTCCAAAGTCCTCTGTACTCGTACACAATGATGAATCCAATATCGACAGCATTTATTATTAGAATAATTAATAAAAAAAAGTTATTTTAATAGTTATATAGGCTTTATGAACATTTATCCCCAAGCACAAAAGGACAAAATAAAAAAAAAACAAAAAGAATTTTTAATAACTCTAAAAGTACAAATCAAAATGTAATTTTGAACTAGCAAGGAGATAAGTTGTTAGTATTTTTATATATACGTAAGACTAAGTTGAAAGGAGTATTTGAAAAACAAAATAAAAACAGGGGCAACAAAAAACTTTGATAGCTAGCAAAAGAAGTAAACCTTGAAATATTAGTGACATTTAAACTTATATACAGTTATAAATGTGATAAATTTAAAATTTAAATGTTTTGTATATAACTATTACATACAAAGGAGCAATCAGTTAAAAGGGACCATAATTTTTTTTAGTAGGGGTGTGTATACATGCGTATACATATTGATATATGTCTGTGCTTACTGTTTCATCCTAACAAAATTGAGATGCCATTTGGCTCATTGGTACCTGACTCATCCTAAAAATAGATTAAATCCAATCGTAACAGAATTGTCCTAAGAAATTTAAGATATAAGAATTCACATGCTAAAAAGTCGCAAGAGCCAGTTCTAAACAGAATTGCTCACATTAAACTAGCATGAAAATATTGATTAAAAACAAAAAACAAGTCCTGCGGGGATAACGAGACACTTGCGTTCAAGTAGAAATCGGTGTCTCGCATTCCGTATATTCCAGCAGAAGTCGGCGTTTCAAATTCTATGGTTCCTTCATTTTTTGCTTTTTTTTTAATGATTCGGAGCTGGCTCCATGGATTCCGCAAACTGGCCACATATTATCCTGAGATATGACATTCGCACTTCCAGGAATATTGAATTAAGGAAGTCACAAAACAACTCATAACAACAAATATTGACAAGCAGCTGGTTAGCAAAAGACGAGAATGACAGCTGCTGAAAGGAATTGACAAGAGAATTCAAGCTGGAGACCTTTGTAATGGCGAACCAAGCTGTATCACGTGCAATAATAGAATGCTTTCATGGCTGGGAGATCTTAAGTACAATAAATGATCACAACCCATACCTCGCTTGTTGAGGTTCCTACAGCTGGTTGAGATGCACAGAATGGAGGAGTTGGAGACAGGAATATATATTATTGAATGATGCTGACCTTGCGGAAAATTATGCACCAGAGAGGCACAGAATATTCATATACCTTTCTTCTTATTGAAATTTAATTATACACCATCTTTTTTTAAAAAAAACTATATATTACACGGTATACGGCCATAATAGGTATACAACGAACAAAGAAAAAAAAAACCTTTGACCTAGGACATCTAGTGTCACGCCCCGGTCGGATCGGCTTAAAAACAGCGCTTATCCGTTGTCTTAGGACCGTCCGGCGGAATACCGGAACGCAACTCTCTCTAGGGTTTCCGGCCCCAAATCGAAAACCCTAACTCCCCGATTAAATTTTATCCCTAAAATACAATTCGCACGGAGAAAACCCTAATCCCAATTTTGAAGTCAACCCCTAAATCAATTTAGGAATTTACCTCTCTTCTGATTTTGACCGCAGTCAAAATCACGCTCGCCGAATTAATCTGTTGCTGACGTTCACCTCGCGTCAGCACGTCCGATCCGAGATCGCGAAATCAATTTTGCGCGTGGATTTTGACCAGTCAAAATCCACTCTTTTGCCTCTGTCCTCTTCGTCTTCGACGTCGTCCGCAGCAACGCCACCTGTGTTTACTGAGAGCCGCCCGTCGCCGGAGAAGGGATGTGATGACCGGGAGAACTGTCTGCTTCCCCTACGCCTTTCACGTCGTCGTCCGGCAGCCACCTGCCACCGGAACCCTAGTTTCCGCCACCGCTAAAATCGATCGTCGACAAAAGGAAACAACTCGAAAGTAGAGGAGAAGATAGGAACAGTAGGTTCGTTTTATTCCACTGAATCGTTCAAACCTCGCTGTCGACCCCCTGGTCGGTGCCTTCTTCTCCTCCCTCGCCGTCGACCACTGTCGACGGTTACAGTTCTCTCGTTCTCAAAGTCCGCTCAAAGGTCGCTCGCTATGCTCCCACCTCTACACACTCAAGCTACCCCGAAGCTCTCTGAAGATGGAGATGGAGTCGACCCCGTCAGCGTTCCCTTCAGATGGTTTTATAGAGAAGCGCCACCTCCTTTTTCCCACCCGAAGCCCGCTTCTTCCGCTGGGTAAGGTCGCCGCCCGATTCATGCGCCGAAGATATCACTAGCTTCCGCGTCCTCCGGGTCTTCTACCGAGCCGTTCGCAGAAATCGGGGAAGAGGACGTCGCTGCCATCGCGCGTCCGAATCCTGATTCAGGGTCAATCCTGGGCGTTGACCGGCCCAATTTCGTTGGAGAACAGGCGCCGCGTTCTCCTCTTATGCATGGGCTTGAGTCCAAGTTTGGCCCAATTGGCCCGATGGGCTTTGGGCCGAACTGGTTGAACCGGGGCCTGACAATTCTTCCCCGCCCAATTTGGACATCGCCTTCGATGTCTCTAACGGGCGGATCCTGCAGAACCATCACTCCGATTCTCAACGCTCCGATCCGACACTGCTGCGCTCCCGTGGCATTGTGTGGAACTACCTGCAGTGATCCAATCCGCGGTTGTTCAGTTTCTTCAGCCTCCTCGGCTGGATCCTGCGCTGCTATTGCCATGAGCTTTTGCTTGCTGGGGCAATCCTTTACCCAGTGAGGACCGCCGCACCAAAAACAACCTTGTGGCTTTTGCTCCCGTCGTCCCGGTGAACCCTTGTTCTGCCGGTGAAAGGGCCTACCCCTCTCTGGAATTCTAGCTCCCGGCGGCGTCCGTGGGGGGAGCCCCCGCTGAGAGCCGCGCTTTGGTGGTGTCCTGGATTTCTTTGGTGGTGCTGGTTTGAAACTTCTGTTATCCACCAGAGATTCAGCCACCGCCGCCGCCGCCCTCCAGTCAACCAGCTCGCGACGTCGGACCTCCGTTTCTGCCCATGGCTGAAGGCCCCAGAGGAAGAAATACCTCCTATCGTCCTCTGTCATGCCTGGAAGCTCCAGCATCAAAGTGGAGAAAGCCCTGACGTACTCCTGGATCGAGCCTGTATGCCTCAGCCGATCCAGTTTGCCACGCGCCTGATCCGCCGAGTTTCCGAGAAGAAACTGCCGCCGCAGTTCCTCACGAAAAGTTTCCCAAGTCCAGCTAGTAGTCCTTGATGTAGAGCCGACTTTGGTTAGCCACCAAAGTTTCGCATCGCCTGTGAGATAGGCGATGCACACTTGCACCCGATCTCCTGCAGAAATATGGTTACCTAAAAACAATTGCTTCATATCCCAGATAAAGTTTTCGACCTCTCTGGACGATCGAGCCCCCCCCCCCCCCCCGAACGTCGCTGGGTCAGGCACGCGCATCCTCGGTTTGGGAGCCTCCTGCTCCACCGGTGCCACTGCTGATTGCGATATTTGCGTTAGGGCTAAACGCAGTACCCTAACTTCTGCGTGCATGTCTTCCTTCATGCGAGCCATCTCCCCTGGCAGATGGATCAGACCCTCCACGGTCTGTTGCATGACCTCAATCTGCAACCTCTGTTGTTCGATCTACAACCTCTGCTGTTCGATCTGCAACCTCTGCTGCTCGATTAGCAATTCCTGATCCTCCACTGTCTTCTGAAGGCTTTCCACATGTGGAATCATCCCATTGCCTCCACCACTGGCCAGACCGAGCACCTGCTCGATCTGAGCGATGCGATCACCCTGGTTCACCATCTCCTCAGGTTCAGCCGTCTCCTTGGCTTTTCCTTTATCCTGCTTGGGCCGGATGTCCTCTGACGCTCCTCTGGCTGTGTGTGATCTTCTGGAATTTCAAACCTTTCTTCACCTTCGAGGTTGAAGTTGAAGGTGCCGTGTTTGCTGTAACACGTTTGCCCGCTCTGATACCTGTTGTCACGCCCTGGTCGGATCGGCCTAAAAATAGCGCTTATCCATTGTCTTAGGACCGTCCGGCGGAATACCGGAACGCAACTCTCTCTAGGGTTTCCGGCCCCAAATCGAAAACCCTAACTCCCCAATTAAATTTTATCCCCAAAATACAATTCGCACGGAGAAAACCCTAATCCCAATTTTGAAGTCAACCCCTAAATCAATTTAGGAATTTACCTCTCTTCTGATTTTGATCGCAATCAAAATCACACTCGCCGAATTAATCTGTTGCTGACGTTCACCTCGCGTCAGCACGTCCGATCCGGGATCGCGAAATCAATTTTGCGCGTGGATTTTGACCAGTAAAAATCCACTCTTTTGCCTCTGTCCTCTTCGTCTTCGACGTCGTCCGCAACAACGCCACCTGCGTTTACTGAGAGCCGCCCGTCGCCGGAGAAGGGATGTGATGACCGGGAGAACTGTCTGCTTCCCCTACGCCTTTCACGTCGTCGTCCGGCAGCCACCTGCCACCGGAACCCTAATTTCCGCCACCACTGAAATCGATCATCGACAAAAGGAAACAACTCGGAAGTAGAGGAGAAGATAGGAACAGTAGGTTCGTTTTATTCCACTGAATCGTTTCAAACCTCGTCGTCGACCCCCTGGTCGGTGCCCTCTTCCCCTCCCTCGCCGTCGACCACTGTCGACGGTTACAGTTCTCTCGTTCTCAAAGTCCGCTCAAAGGTCGCTCGCTATGCTCCCACCTCTACACACTCAAGCTGCCCCGAAGCTCTCTGAAGATGGAGATGGAGTCGACCCCGTCAGCGTTCCCTTCATATGGTTTTATAGAGAAGCGCCACCTCCTTTTTCCCACCCGAAGCCCGCTTCTTCCGCTAGGTAAGGTCGCCGCCCGATTCATGCGCCGAAGATATCACCAGCTTCCGCGTCCTCCGGGTCTTCTGCCAAGCCGTTCGCAGAAATCGGGGAAGAGGACGTCGCTGCCATCGCGCGTCCGAATCCTGATTCAGGGTCAATCTTGGGCATTGACCGGCCCAATTTCGTTGGAGAACAGGCGCCGCGTTCTCCTCTTATGCATGGGCTTGAGTCCAAGTTTGGCCCAATTGGCCCGATGGACTTTGGGCCGAACCGGGGCCTGACATCTAGCGTAAGTGTTTAAATTCGGTTCATATTGCTTCAACATTTTGATACAATCAGTTTGACAAAGAAGTTCGTGTTTTCTCATAACAAACGGTTTCTCAGTGGTAGATAACTTTCAGAAATACAGGTGAGAAACCCAAAAATAAAGCAATGATTGAAATTGAGTCCATGCCACAGCTATGTCAAAGTAATCCAAAAATTTATTCAGGAAGAAAGCAATACTTGGTGAATTCAGACTCTTACAATTCGAATAGTTGATTTTGTACGTTTCTATTGGTAGTGTTGACCACTATTACGTTCATAACAACAATTTCATTCTCAAAGTACAAAATACATGGGAGAGAATCACATTAACTCAGCGGTTACATCAAATATGAAGGATGAATAGTATTACAACACAAACTACAGAAATGCACTTGAAAAAGAAAGAAAATATAAAGAAAAGAAAAGCTATCTTCCAGATCGAAGAGTGAAGAAGCATCAAGACGAATCTTACAGTGAGCTCACCGTCCCTTTGGATTCATAATCTGTGAGAAGACAGCACTGGGGGTCAGCCCATCAGAGTCCTCGCTAGCTAGACTCTGACCCCCGATGCTTATTGAGATGGTTGAGGTTGTTGTGGTGCTCGGTTCCATAGAAGGATCATCAGCGACTTTCTTTCCTACCATCATGAGCGGTGCTTCTTCTGAGATACCGGTGCTGATGCTGCCACTTTCCTCAGCACTCTCCTGCAGCTGGAGGGCAAACTCAAGGTTCCACAACACATCACCCATCGAGGGCCTTTCAGTCCCAACATCTGCCACACACTTCTCAGCAGTCTCCGCAAATTTTTTGAAGCACTGAGGAGCAATCTTACCCTTCAGATATGGATCAATTATCTGATCAAGTATTCCCTTCTTCTGGCAGTGCACTGCCCACTCAGCCAAGCTCACTTGTTCCTTGGACAGTGATGGATTAAGAGCAGGCCGAGCACAGAGGACCTCAAACAACACAACCCCAAATGAGTAAACATCAGATTTCTCAGTAAGCTGCTGTCGCCTGAAGTACTCTGGGTCAAGATATCCAAAGCTACCCTTCACCACTGTGCTGACGTGGGTGTGATCTAATGTTGGGCCAGTCTTAGAAAGACCAAAATCTGAAACCTTTGCAACCCATTTCTCATCTAAAAGAATGTTTGTAGTCTTCACATCTCGGTGGATGATGGTATATTTGGCACCAGTGTGGAGGTAGTGCAGCCCACGAGCTGCCCCAATGCAAATCTCAACTCGTTGCCGCCAGGTTAGTGGTGGTTTCTGAGTCTTGTAGAGGTGCTCACGAAGAGTCCCATGGGCCATGTAATCATACACAAGGATCATCTCACATTTCTCTTCACAATAACCAATCAAGGAGACAAGGTGCCTGTGACGGAGCTTGGACAGCATTTCAATCTCAGTCTGAAACTCATGGACACCTTGCTCAGACATTGGGTTAGCACGCTTAATAGCCACCTTGGTCCCACCATCTATCTCCCCACGGTAAACTTTCCCAAATCCACCGACCCCAAGGAGAAGTGACTCATCAAAACCTTTTGTGGCAGCTTTTATCTCCGAAAATGAAAAATGACGGCAAAGGTTGGCAGGAAGTGATGAGGCATAGCTGCCAGTAGAGTTTGATTTGCCTGATGCAGTTGAATGAGAATTGCCATACAGTGAAAGAGGAAGCCAACCAGAAGGTCCATCAGAGCTACCGGCATCTTTTCCTTTTGTCTTTCTGCGTTTGCATATCCCAATAAGACATAAGACGGCAATCAAGAAAGAAAATCCTCCAGCCACACCACCAGCAATTGCTGCAGTTTTGCTCTTGTTGTTCTGATGATTAAAAATCCTGCTAGGGTCCACCTCTGGCTCAGGTCTTGGAGTTGGATTAAGTCCAGCAAGACTGCCATTGCCATCTTGCAACTTAAAGACCTCAAGCCCATTCAAGATAGCATCATATCGCTCTGGTTTGGTTTTGGGATCTGGATGGAGTTCGATCCAGAGATCCATCTGTCCACTTCCTGTTGTGATCACAACATAATCCTTAAAGACAGGTATACCTATTCCAGTGCTCCACGCTATTACATCAGCCCCTTGCTGTGCAGTCTGGTTGTTGATGTAGATAACAAAGACTCTTTGATTTTGCTTTGTTATGGGATACTGAATCTCACAGAAATGGAACCTTAAGAGATAGTAGAAACCAGCATCAACTGTGACAATCCATGTGAGGTTATAGTTCATATTGACATTAGCATCTGTACCCATCGACCGTGCAGTTGAGTAAACATCCAATGGTGCTGTGTAATTTGGCACGGAACGTGTGTATGAAATAGTGACATTCGGGTCATTGGAGTAGGTCACACCAAAAGCAGCTCCATAAATGTACACCGAATCATCGCCCCATGACCGGAATAAGCCAGAATCCTGGTTAGGGCCAAGAGACTGACCACCCACGTTGAGCCGATACATTGTTTCCACAGCCATGTCTGGGTTGACAGAGTATGGCGTGTTAGCTCCTCCCAATACGAGCAGAGGGTTCCCTATAGTAAAGATATCTGGGATAGACACGATCTCAATGCCGTTAATAAATGCAAACGAATTGGGATGGTTGGTGGTTGATGGGGTGAAGGTGAGGGTCAGATCGCCTGTGGAGACACTGACCGAGAACTCGCGGGTGAGGTAGTCATAATTGATAGCGCTGGCGGTCAGGGAGGCACTGAAGTTACTAAGAAGGGTGTGGTTGTTGGAAGTGACTGAGAAAAACGAATCTGCGACGTCATAGCGGGAGTAATTGGAAGGGTAGAAGTAAAGGCGGATAAACTTGCGACCCAGGCCAAGAGTGAAGGTGTAGGTGAACGGCGAGGTAAAGATGCGGGCCGTCATGTAAGGGACATTTGGGACTGAGGAGTCCTGCTGCGAGGCTGTGTAGCCTTCGCCATTCAAAGAGGGGCCATACTTGGATCCAGTATCGCCGCTCCAAATCCGAGAGTCATCGTCGGTGGCCTGTCCTGAGAAGCCACAGTTTAGGAGGATGTTTTCCCCGGACGCATTGGTGGAGTTATCAGCAGCCACCAAGATCGGTGAGATCGCCAAGAACAAGAGCAAGGAATCATAGATAAGGACCGAAGACCATCTAAAATGGTTCCACATGTGGAAATCTGAACAATTTTAGCTAGGATATAGTCAGGGAAAATCGGAACCACGTAAATATCAAACAAATGTTGATCTAGGAGGAACGAAACCCTAGCTACAGCAAAAAATTGGGGAATCCAGAGGTTTCACTCAAGTTCTTGTATTCTACTTCAACTCTGAGGTTAGATCAACAAAACGATAGGGCAACCGGAATTTCTGCAGAGATCCTGGAATCTAAAGACAAAATATACAAATTTTAGCTTGAAATCGTCACAAAAAAAAAGCAAAAAAAACACGTAAAAAAATGCAGCAAATCTGAATCAAAATCGGATAAAAAAGAAAACGTATTAACAGGAGAAGATCGAAAGAGAGTACCTCTCATCGCATGAACTCCCCAGGACTTCAAGAGACGGGAGAGCCGCACCCGCGGAGGAAGATTTGCAACGACGGAGCATCAACTCTTCAGTTCTTTCAAGCCTTCAACCACCGGATATTTCTCCACTTAATTTAAACAATTTGGACTACTTTAAAGGCCACAGTCTTTGTCTCAAAATCAACACATCCTGGTGTACGCCGCACCACCGGCCTCCACACCCTCACCGCCTTCTCTTTCAAGGATGAGTGGGCCCTCCGACGCGCTGAAGTAAATCCATCCATTGATCCAGCAGGTACAAGTTCGGGGTGTTCACACGGGGGCGTTCAGAGTAGTACACGGAAGAGTGGGGCTGGTGAAGGTGGGACCCGCAGAACGTGGTCACATGAACTGGAGCCCGGAGTCGGCGACTTTTGTTGCCCGTTCAACAACCGAGTGGAGGTGACGGACGCCGATTTCTTTTTATTTTGTTTTATTTTTATTTTTTTAGCGTGTTGGTCATAAATAAATAATTTTTTTCTTTTGTTTTTTGGATGAGAGGGAGAGTATGGACATGTCGCCGGGCTTGTTCAAAGGTCAAATTGTGCTTGAATTAAAATATACTGCGTGGCGTCGATGTGCGACCCAATCACGCCGGTAATTTGCAAGTGGATTAATTGCATGGAATTGGATCGGTTCTTCCCCTTCTGGTTTTTAGCGCGTCGTTGTGAATTTTGACCAATACTTTAGAAATCGGATTAGTTCTCAATTGGATTATATTTGAATAAAAATAATATAAAAGAAAATGGCAGCTGTGATTTCTCTGGCGATCAATGAGAATAGAGATCAACTGGAAATGCAATTCAATAATTAAAAATGAATTTTCTAAAATAAAAAATTCATAAAGTGAATTACTTTTTATTATATTTAATTAATGATCATGTATATTATTAGTATGAAACAACGTGACCAAATTGAATATCATGACAATTCTTTTACATTTTGTATTTGTCAAAATTAAATTGATATAACTTCGTTTTTTTATTATTTTTAATTTAATGGTTCAAAAGCAGGCTTCCAAATGTTCAGTAGGCTCATTTGCAGGCTTTAGGGCCATTAGATCCAATTTATTTCTGGCCCGCTACAGTCCAAGTCCATTGAACTCTTAAACCCTATGATCGGCGCACCCCTTACCATATAAGTAGAAAGCGAGCGCCGCAGCAATCGTTGCATTCATCCCGCCTTCAGGGCTGAGTTCTCGTGATCGCATTGCGTTTTTCCAACTCCTGTTATCTATTCCTGATTCTAGTTCGATCGAGGGGGATTTAGGGCTCCTGCGACTCCTAATCCACGCCTCCATGTTTGGTGAGCAAAAGGAAATTTGTAGATTATCTGCTGCATAAAAATAAGCTAATTCCGTTTCATTTTGTCTTGAATAATTTTCGTGCATTTTATCTACCAATAATTATTAATTTTTTTGTTCCTTTTGATTGCTGGAGGTGCCAGATTTACTAGCTTCTATATACCATGTTTGATTTCTGGTGCCTCATTGATTATTGCGAAAATACTTGGAATTGAGTAGACTTGTTTGATTCGCAAGTATTTCTTCCTGCAAAAATGGCCAGTCGGCCCTCCTATCCAACTTAGAAGATCAAAAATAAGGCAGTGGTGAATATTTTAACTGAGAAAACGGAAAATGTTTACATGGCCGTGGTTGAGCCATTGCCCGCATTTTGCATCTATATTTTTTGCATATTTCCTCTAGCGTGTCATTTAAGCCAACTCGTTGCGCTATTTTTTTATGACTCAAAAAACTAACCTAGTCATGTGGACAAGAAGAAAAAGAAGTTACATGAGAGCAGTACTCTGATGTTTGGTCATTATGAGAAACTTCTTATAGATGCTTCTTTTTATTACGATATCAATTTTTTGTTGGTATGTTGTATAAATCCAGGCCGAGACTGACTTCTTGAATGATGAAACTGGAAATGCTGGAGAATTTCAGTGGTAATTTATATGTGTGCTGCACTGCTAAGTTGGAACTAACTGGGTGATGATGATTATATATATATATATATATATATATATATATATATATATATATTAGTTTAGCTGACAATGGTGAAGAATCTGCTGTTGCATATGAGTATTTGACAATGAATTTGTCTAAAAGTATCCACTTTTGAAATACTGTTGTGCCTCCTCGTTAGATAGATTACTAGTTGAAATACCTTGTTGCGTCTTTTTGGTGATTGTGAGCTTGCATCCTCAAAGATAGTTTTGAATCTGTGGTCTCCAGGATACATAGGCAACCAAAGCATGCTGCTTGCTGAAATGGGAACAAATAAATCACTTGATACTTGATGGTCATAAGAGGTTGGTTGTTTAGGGTAGATTACACCAATTTACTTTAAGGGCATTCTTAAAAGATTCCAGTAAAACACCGTGAACTTCAATTTTTGCCGTTTTCTTAGAAGATTCCACCAAATATCTTTAAAGGCATTTGTTTTCATAATTTTCTGTTGACTAGTTTCTTTGGCAAGACATTCTATCCTAGAAATGCTTTTGTCATAGGATTTAATTCAAACTTTGAGTTAAGGTTGGTGGTCAAGTTGCTTGAAATTAAAAAAGAAAACCTTCAAATCATTTGTGAAATTAACCTGTAATAATTTGAACGTGTAAAAAAATAACGATTAATAAATTTGTTGCACTCTTTTGATTGGGCAGTTACAGCCCAACTACACCTTTAAATGTGAACTATTAGCCCATGATGGTGGTAGGCTTTGATGAATGGATATTTTTTTTATCGAATGGTGAAACTGTATTTAGTTTGTATTGCTCGCTTTCCTGCATAGAAAGGTATTGGATTTCAAGAAGAACATGATTAGTCGTTAGGTACTCAAGTAAATAGTTGACACATGTATTAGAAAAGATTGCATTTGATTGTAGTACCTTTATTTGACAGAAGCTAGTCTGATTCCATGAACTTGTGGACCTTAAAAAAAATTATTGTTGCAAATTTGTGTATCAGTAACCCCATTCATTCTTCAGATGAATGTGTTATATGCAATGGCTACTAAAATTTTTATACAATATTTTCAAGGAGAATCACTTGCCCTTTCTTTGATGTCAACAGGTGAATAGAGGAGCCAATCACATGCACAATAGTAACTTGATACTTGTACTCCAATTCAGAGTATGGAGGCCTTCTAATATATTTCTCAAGCCAATGATGATCAACTAATATTTTGCCTACATTGCTTGATTAGCTGTATGATAAAAATATGTTGTTCTGAGGCTTTGAGAAGCGTTGAACGTGGAGATGTGATCTAGAACAAATGAACTTTTTTTTTGTGTCATCATGGCCATCCCTTGCATCCGGATCCTTCTTTACCATTGAAATACTGCTGCCAGTGTGTGGTGCTTCGACTTTTTATATAATAAGCTGCCTGCATCTCTACTAGCATTGCCTGTGATGATCAACCGACATATTGCCTACATTGCTTGATTAACTCTATGATAACAAGCATAAAGTTGTTCTGAGGCTTTGAGATTTCTTGAAGAATGGAAGTGCGATTTTTGATGCCTAGCATATTTTTTCAATAGTAGAAATGAAGAAGGATTCAAATTTGCCCCCCACCCCCCCCCCCCCCCCCCCCTTTTAGAGCTTGCTACTGAAAGGCTGGTGCAGGCTTTACAAAATTATAACAAGGTGATTTTATGTGCAGGCTTTACGAAGTACGACATAATTAAAGTCTTTCAGGTCGTGCTGCGCCATTTCTGAAATACCACATTTTACCACAGAACTATTAGTCTATTGCCAACCCGAGTTATTGAAGGTTTTACTTTTCATGTTGCTTAAGTCACATTTTCCTTTCCTTTGTAAACAGGTTTCTTATACAACTTTGACCTTTTTATCTTCTTTTATTAATTTGTTACTGTGGTCCTTTTCTGCATGATTGTTTTGATCATTTCTTGCAGGTAGCTTTTCACTTTCAGTTGCACCCGTAAAGAGTGCTCTGTTGCAACTTGCACGTGATGACCGCCAAAAAGCTACACTGGATTCTGACATGCATTTTATAATTTCCCGGTGATTTTTTTTCTTTTTTTTTTTTACACACATCGATGCAAGCACACAAATACACTACTGTCGGTTTATAGTTGTACTGTTTGAAGGATTGCACTCGGCCACTATCCTTTGCGTACTTGTTAACTCTAGTATCATTGTAATGTAGCTTGTGTTTTTTCTCTAAAAATTTGGGAACATTTGGAACAATGTATACAGGCCTCCAGTCCTATCACCTTCAATTATATTTATGGCAAACTTTACGTATGCTACGATCAAAATTAAAACGTTTGGGATATGAGTTGTAATATGACATACATCAGGAGCACTAAGCCAAGTACGGGTGGGAAATCACAATCACGGTCATATTTAGGTTGAAGTTGCATAATGAAGGTGACTGGTACTGCACAAGTTATTGCTGCAACTTCTATGCTTCTTTGGGCGAGAGACCCCATACGCGTACCTTGAATGATTAAGTTGGAGACAACTTGATTCGAAACTCGATAGCTTAGACTGATTGTAGTGATCGTCAAAGAAAGGTGTGCCACCTAGGAAAATAACTTTAGCAGCTAAGTAGCGTCTCTCCGCGAGCGAGCTTATCCGGACAAGGTGGCAACAAATATATTGTCAGTGCAACATTACATGTCAATTTCACAAACTCCGTGTGAATAATAGAATGAGTGGTGCATTAGACGAGGGAGGCTGGTAAGCCGCAAGGTTTATAGAATAAACAAGGTGTACATTTGAATTGCATATGCACGTGGAGTACACAATGAAGTCATTTCAGAGCGAAAGAGTACAAGAAATTCCTCAACGTTTCACCAAAATTGTTACTCAAACTCAAGCGATACTTGTTTTTCGCAAATCAATCGTCAATGCCAATGTTTGAAACATCTTTATGCCTAGATTTTTGTTTTTAGTCACAAAACCCAGATAGATAATCATGAACAATCTAAATCCTTGAAACAATATCCAAAGTTGTCCGCATGCTGAAAAAACAGCTTATGCTCTCTAATTAGCAAGAAATTCAGGATTCTATACTGCCATTTTCATCTCTATCTTGTTGTGGGGATCATAGCCAAGAAGCTTAAAATCAGATGCAACGAAGGAGTCTATGTCCTTCCTCAGTGGGTTTATCCTCAGAACCTGTGCCGCAAGAATAAAATATGCTCAAACTATCTCTAAATTAATTCAGTATTATGCTTCAATACTATAGCAAGAAAATAAGTCTGTTCTATTGCATTGCTAACCGGAAATGGTTTAGGTTGTTTCTGCAGCTGCTCTTCCAGCGGCCTAACATGAGTGCTATAAACATGAGCATCTCCAAAAGTATGAACAAAATCTCCAGGGGAAAGATCTGCAGTCATTATTAAACAAATAATATACTAAGGAACATTTCGTTAAATCAGATAAATTATTTTTCACCAAAAAATTACAAAATTGGATAAGTTTCCACTTCAGAATATTCAACTATTGAAAAGGGTAAGTCATTCAAAAGAGGTATGTTACGTAATGCAACATGTCATTTTGCTTGGAGAACCCTTACATCATCACATGTTTATATTGGTTCAATTTTTTGGTGACAAGAATTCCGTCTATGATAATATATCATTTCCCCTATGCCATATTCCTAGGTGGGAATTGAATACCATAGAGATTTGCTTTTTGGATTTGAATGATGCAGTCAGATGCAATATTGTCATGTAGTCAAGTCTATCTATGTTGCTATCAGTGAATTAAGCTGATAAAACATAATATTATTGTCTTAATTCCTGCTCTTCATCTTTTCAGTTTTACACAAAACTGAATATTCTCCCTCCCTCTTCTCCATTTCCACTATCAACTTACTGGCACTGGCTTTGTGTCTACTTTCCATTAGATACATCTCTTTTAGCTTTAGCTCATATCGGTCTTTGTTTCCAAAGTCAATGGGATTTCGTCAGTTGGGGCCTATTTCGTCAGTTAGGGCTGTTTCTTTAGAGAGAATTCACATCCAGATTTATTGTATTTTCTCTTATCTCCGCCGTGGATTCTCTTTAAAGAAAGAGGCCCTTAGTTACTTTTGATTATTCCCGCATGTGTTAACTCTACCTATTGAAGGCTTTGTCTAGTGTTCTTGATGTGTTTAAAGTTTTCTTAGGGGAATAAAAACTCAATTTCTTGTGTACTTAAAGTTTTGGGCCCTGACAATACCTAGGAGCATGTTCAATAATATTTATTTCTTCTGTGTCGACCTTATAGATAATACATTAGACTACCGGCCTATATACACCTCAACAAAATATAGTTATAAAATGCAAAATTCTTAGCCTTTTTTTTACTGTTGCTCATATTTTTTCTCTTCCACATGTCTGTTCTTTATAGTTATTAGTGATATTATCGTTACTATTTCTCATTTGATTAATCAAATTCCTCCCTTCACACTATCCGGCAAGTCTCCTTTCTCAATCTCTCCTTCGCACGTTGTTTACTACAAGGAAAATAGGAGTGAAAGGATGGAAATTTTCTATCGTTTGCTAGCAAAGAGAGAAAAGTAGAAAGAAAAATGGGATAACTTCCCCTAGTTTCTAATCCGCAACATTCGGGCGGAAACACTACTCTTACACCTTTCTCCCTTTCTCTTTTCTCGACACTGCTGTTTCTTCCTTGCACGTCACAACTCTCTGCCGCCATTCCAAACCTACCTCCAAACCCCAATTTCTCCCTTTCATCACTGCTCACTGCTTTGCTTTAACCAGCGCCCATTCCAAACTTCCTCTTATTTCCTTCAAACTTCCTTTCATTTTAGCACTTTCCTTTCCACCCTTCTATCCTTTCTTTCTAATTTTCCTTTCCATCCTTGCTGGTAAACACAGCCTAAATTTTTGATAGGTTGTCACCATATTGATTCTTTAAACTGGTGTATATTTAATTCTATTGATCCATCTTCCCAGAATCTTGATGTTCCTAGTACACTTCGGTGAGGTAAATTATCAACTACATATCATCCTATTTTTATTATGCTTTTTTCACTTTACTCTCTTTTGTTCCTCTTGTAAAATATTCAATGACTTGGTGGAAACATTCGGATGAAGAGACGACAATTCTTCACTCCTAGGAAATATGAATTATAGTTTCTCATTCTAGTGGAGTTTGCCTTGTTGCTTGCGGATGAATTTACACTATCAACCATCATCCTTGTGGCACCATTGACAAGTATAAGGCTTAGGTGGTAGCTAAGGATTTAAACATATGGTGTGAATTGTATAAATACTTTATCAACTCTGCGCAACTGAACTATGTTAATGTTTGGTTTGTTTTCTTTGGTTATCTCTCTGAATTCAAAAATTCATCAACTTAATATCAACAATGTTTTTTTCTACAAGAATTGTTTGAGAGAGTATATGGCCCATTTGTGATTGTTGTGTCATCATATGTCACCATAATTTATTATATCAACAATGTTTTCTTTGATGGAAAGAACAGAGATATAGTGCCTTTAAACTACAGCAGTCTATGGTGCTTTTATAGATAGAAGGTTTAAAGATGTTCCTGAGAAAAGCAGCTTGCAAAGAAAAAAAACTTGTGCAAGCTCCCTACAAATTCTTGACCTGCTGTCAGTGCTCCTTGATGAAAAATCATGTATTTATAATAAACCAAATTAATAATATAATATACTTAAAATAATACAATTCTGCTAGAAAAGATAATCATTATCATAACATTTTTATCATATAAATTAATTAGATCTTGAATCTTTAGACCTATCGATGATACAGTGAACTATCATCACTTCAATACAGATGGCAGATAAAATAAGTTAGTAAAGTAACTACACCCATGAGGAGAAGTGCTTCATTGAATCTCTCTATTTTAATGTATATAATACGTGAATATCTTTTTATAGACCTTTTTTTCTCATTTCTTTATAAAATATATTTAATAATTTGGATCCATATTTAAAATACTTGTCTTTTAAAAATAAAAAAAAAACAAAATAAGTTGGTAACTAAATAATAAATTTTAAATTTTATAATTAAAAATATACAAGCATAGTCCTAAAGATTCCTAGCACTAAGCATTGCATTAAGTTACAAAACAACTGTTTGCATAAGAACATAACACTATTTGTAACAACACATTTTTTACGGCACGACAATTTTATAACAGCCATCCTAGATTGGCTCTCTTTAAAATACCCTCTAGAGTATGTTGCTCAAGGCAAAATTGATATGCAAATTGATTGAAGTTATATATGGTCTTAAACAGAGTCCTAAAATTTGGTTTCAAAAGTACTCCCAAATTGCTACTCTACTAGGTTTCGATATAACAAGTTGATCATTTTGGTTACATCAATCATACTAGCTCAAGAATTGAAGTTCTTGTTTTTTATGTAGGCGATACCTTGTTAATTGATAGTGAGACTTAAAATATATCTAGAATAAGATGCATCTTTAGACACAAGATCTTGGAAGGCTACATTTTTTTTCTTAGCATTAAGGTGACTTACCAAAAGCTTAAGTATTTATTTGTAGTAGAGATGGCAAAAACACCAATAAAAAAAATCCAATTTGACTGGTTTTGGGTTAGGTTAGGGAAAAACCCAACTCATGTTGTCAAAGTCCGGGTCGGGTAGAAGGATTCCAAAACCTACCCTAAACATATACCTGAACAAGCCCCAATACATAGTTGTTTGTACATATTAGTATACTTTTTCTAAATGCTGTTTGTACACAATAGTTGCAAGCCATAAAATATCGTACCAATTCGCAAAATCAATACAATCATCTGCTAACAAAAAGGATAATCAATCTAGGAAGCAAAAGAAAATCTTTGGCACACACTCAAAGGTGCCAAATGAAGTGTCTCCTGTACCACTGGTGCAAAACAGTAGCTAGCCAATTCCCGAATCAGATAAATATAGAAATTTTCCAAATACTTTGTAGTTATCCAATATATCTAATGAATGTGCAAATGATTTGATCTAACGCAAAAGGCCAACCAAAACTCTGACACGCGCAATGCTTTATTTTGAAGGAAAGAAAAAGTAGGAACAAAAGACAACATACCACAGACTTGAGCAATCATGCACGTTAAAAGAGAATACGATGCGATGTTAAATGGAACACCAAGGCCCATGTCTGCAGACCTCTGATACATTTGGCACGATAATTCTCCATTCTCCACATAGAACTGAGAAATGATTGTAAATTAAATAAATAACTGAGTACTATTGAACGTGATTTATTGAAGCATCAAGCATCATAAATAAGGTCAAGTAAACATAAGAAGTTCTATATGCAATGCATACAATTATTCATTTGCTACCGCACAAGATTACATACATGCAATCCAATAGATTAACTCCAAGAATCATAGTAAAATATGTACTAGCTCAGTGATCACCAACTTCTACTTCTACTAAAATCACTTCTTTTACTTCAACATGAGAATAAATCAACACGTATGAAACTTGAAGTCCTTACAATCTACGCCATTATAATTTTCATTAACCAGACTGCCTATACAATTCGGATAGTACCAACACTTGACAGTTCATATGCATATTGACTGGCGCAAATCATCAACCCATACAATCAAATTCAACCTAGTGCAGGGAGCTCCTTAAATAAGATCTTAGAAAGCCAATAGCAAATAAACCTACTTGTGCAAACATGTGACAAGGAGGAAGAGCCATTTTCTTGAGATCCATTGGATTCCAAGCTGAGAGAATAATTCTACGATCATCTGGATTATTTTTAATTTTGTTTATTACATCCATTAACTGATCAAACCCTTTTCCGGAGTAGTCAGCATGCATGTCAGTGTATCTGTAAAACCACGTGGTTAGAAAAAAAAGCTACCAGAAAAGGATCTTGTTATTGATATTTACAATTAAGCAAATCCTTCCAGATTTATCTCTTACTCAGAGCCAAAGTGTCTCCATTGAAAACCGTAAACAGGGCCCAGATCTCCTTCATCCCTATTAGTTAAGCCAATGCTGAAAACAGAGATATTACGGTCTTATTGCAAGACTGCAAACATATTTATCTGGGAAATGTAGCAAGATAATTGCATGCCTGTCAAGGTACTCTCTTGATGCATTACCATCCCATATATGTATGCCCTTTTCCTGTAGAACCTGGACAAAAAAGTCTTGTTAGAAGAACACGTCTTGGCAGGATTCAATAGGACAGGGGTTCACACTTCTTTCCATTCAAACTGCATAGCTGATACGGGCAAGATAAAATACTAACAAATACAATAAATAAGTAGTCCATAATTGTAGTACAAAATAACTGTACTGGAAGAAAGGCAATAAAAAGGTTATCAATCCCCACTCTGTGAAGCGGGCAGGTAGCTCCATTCCACACCAAAATGTGAACGAATTGGGGCAGCTCAATTTGTGACAGAATAGGGTAGGTATCAAAGGAGACCAGTTATTTTACCACCCCAGGTATTAGCAGACAAAAAAGAGAACAAATAGTCATAGTCTGCAAGATGTAAGTTATTTCTTATGTCCAAAGATCATCCATCATACTACGTTAGAAAAACATACTTGCCTAATTGTAAAAACTTAATGATAAAACTCTTCCTGATACATAAACTAAACTGCAGTACCTTTGCATTTGTCGAACCACTGATAAACCATAATAATTCTTCAACAACACCTCGCCAAAAGACCCTCTACGAATAAAATTCACCACAATTGCCAATTAGAAGATATGAGAAAAATATGGAAATGACATAGTTGCAAACCAAAGAGAAATGCTAATCAATAACAAAGTACTATTGCAAATACAAAGCAGAATTTACATAAATTATATGGGAAAGGTTTTTGTACAAGTTACATGATTTTTCATTCAGAAATATTATTTAACATAATCTACTAGAATAATCACCTATACGACTTGATCAATTGCGAAGATTTGCCCAGCCAAGATTCAAAGTTCAATCAGATTCCAGGATAATGTTAAGAAGAATGGGTACCTTCGTTGTCAGCAAAGGAAAAGATCTCCGCAAGTTGAACCTCATCTGGATAATACAAATTGTTAGGATAACCATTTGGCACTAAAGGGACAAGTATCTGAAGATTATGTAAAAGAAAGTTGCAAACATTACCTGACAACCAAATTTAGATAGTGTTCCGGTCCCTGTTCTGTCATTTTTCCGTGCACCAGTTGCTATGATATCCTCAACAAGACCGAGATAGGCATATTCTTCATGTTTTTCATAAATAAATTTTGGAAGAAACAAGAAATTCTCCACCTTAAACTTCTCCTTAGTTGAACTGCTACCATTCATTTCCACATCAAGTGTAGCATGAGGTTCAGTGCCTGAGCTTTGTACACGGACATATGTCACAAAAGAGTATCTTATATTGTTCTCCACCAATGGGAAGGACGAGCACCAAGGGCGGAATACTAAACAGTCAACTGGAGGCATGAAAGTATCACATCTGATGGATGTCTCAATGTCTGTTAAATGAATGGCTTCACATTTAGGTGCATTAAGCGCTTCCCTGCGATTAAGACTATAAATGCTAGTTCTCTAAAAAAGTGAATTCTTTTCATACAAGAGGAGAGTTTTACCTCAGCACCTGCCCTCCGCCTATAACAAATACTTTCTCAATAGACAAACAATACGGGGTTGCTGCCAATAACTCTAAGGCAGAATTCAAGCTTCCACAGATAAGGGTATTCTCAGCTGATGCAATATCAAAACTTCCAGAGCGAGTCAGCACAACATTCAAACGGCCAGGGAGAGGCCTGCTCCGAGGGGGAATACTTTCCCATGTTTTCCTGCCCATTATGACCGCATTCCTCTTTGTGGGATCTGAAGTGGTTACTGTAACTTGCTTAAAAAACTTAAGGTCAGATGGCAGCTTCCAAGGCAAACTCCCATCTTTACCGATACCCAAATCTCGGGTGGCAGCAACCACGACTTGGTAATTCCTTTGCGTATCAAGTTTCATAGCATCACTAGAATTGTCCATAGCTGAAACTCTACAACAATAGCCAAATTTAGTGATCTTGAGAAAAGCTCCAATCTTTACTCGGTGACTTTTGCACGCTGCAGGACAAGACCAGATACTTCTACTGAAGAAACTTCCAGCTGGAATTTGAAGCGAGGAATGCAAACACATTATTAGGAATAAGTAATCAAGAGAAAAAATTATGGAGAGCATGACGGAATTGCAAATGAAAAACAGTAGTAAAACACAACCATTATTGTTAAATGCAAAAGTTTGTAAATATGAGAATAAATATGTCTGTTTTGAGAAATTCAAGAGAAGCTAAAAGCATGAACTCTCATTGAGGTGAACGAAGCAGAGGGGAGCAAAAAGTGTGATCAAAGATAGGGCTGAGGACAAGAACGGTCAAAAGGATAGCAGAAAGGGGCAGGGAAAGTCTCATAAAAGAGTGCCGCAAATGAAGGGGCACAGAAACAGCTCAATGAAAGTACACAGAGATGAATACTAAGAAATGGTTAGAAAAGAAGATTAGCAATTATTGTGCCAATTAATACTGCAATAAAAGGCGAATAAAACTGCAGCCCTTGCATCATTGGGGAACTGTTCTATGCCTCAACCTAGTAAATTTTATTAGTTTTTCATTGTGCATATTTAATTGAATTAGTAGCATTAGCAGGATAGACAAATATATCATGTTGAGCTTCAACATTAGTTATATGCTCAATATTTTATGAATTTTTGTTCATATTGTTAAAACTTGATATTAGAATTATCTTGTTACTAAAAAATGTCATTTGGATTATTTGATCCTATAAGCTCATTTTATACTTCCCATGACAATAGATCTCGGTCATTATTAAATCATGTCATTACGTCTAAAAAATAAGTTATACAAAATAACAAAATAAATATTTAAAATTTGTGATGAATAGAATAAATAAATAAATGGGGTACAAAATTTAAAATAAATTTGTGAAAATATAATACCTAAATCAAAAAGGGAAAAAATTGGATGTGAAGGAATAGTGGAGGGGGGATTCATAAGGGTGGATTGAGAGTATTTTTACGGTTTTTTCTGTTTATTTACTGTCATAAGGGTGTTTATTTACATTTGCAATATAGCAACAGACTGTTAGAACTTACGAGAAAGTGGCACAGAAGAGAAAAGAAAAACATACCTACCGCCACTGATGCTTGCATTGTTTGTCACTCGATGGATGTCTTTCCTCCGATCCCTAGTGTCGTATAGGAGATTAATAAGGAGTGAGTGCTCGATAACTCATGGATCAAATGTTCGGAACGATTTAATCCTCAAACCCTAATTATTTATTCACCCCCAAAATGTAAAATGTTACAAAATGAAAAAGGTTCAAAGGGTGTTGGCGAAAACAGAGGGAGGATGGTACGGTAAAAAAACGATCTATTCAAACCAGGCCCCGCCGCAAAATCAGGAAAGAGAGGGTCAGGGGCGGTGGCGAAGGGATTTAGGGGGAAACCTATAAATACGCACAAACCCAAACAAATTGGCCAACCTTTTTGAGATCCACCATGCGCTGTGCCCTAACCATCTCCGTTCAACGTCTTCAAGGTTTTGGGATTTCAGCGCCCCGGAGCGTCAGCGACCTCTCCCGCAACCTGAGTTCAATCCCAATGCATCGACAAATATTGGCCGTATAATAGCATCATTACATTCTTCAACATTCACGTTTGCAAAGTGACTGTGAAAAGTGTGCCTCTTACCGGATCTCGGACGGCGACGAGCTTGAGACGGCGAAAATAAGAGGAAGCAGCGGCGAGGAGGAGTAGCTAGGGAAGCGGCGCGAGGCGACGAGGAGGAGAAGACGAGCGAGTTAGGGCTTTTTTCGAGGACGAGAAAACAACGCGAAGAGGAAAATCAAACACTTCGGCCCGCGCGCCCTGCTCGCCCCACATTGCCAAACGCGCCCTGCCGCGCTGAAGGTGTTTTTTGTTCATTTTACTGAACGGGTCTTTATAGTTAAAATGCTACCTCGCTCTTTGGCTCGCAGGATGCTTTCAAAGCAACATTGAGCATTCTGCAATAAGCATTAGTGTAGGCTAGAAAATTCATATCTAATTTGATTCAATCCAAAGTCAATTGAGAAAATCTGAATTATCAAGAATTGGGTCAAATTAAGAGAAAACTCAACTCATAAAAATCGGTTCAGGGTTGGATATGGTATGATAGATACCCGCCCTGACCCCGAACCCGACTTGACCTTGATAAATAAAATGACTATTTTACCTTTACCTATTTTAAATATATGTAAGTATCTAACCTAATCTAATTTGGTAATTTTCTAATTCCCTCCTCTAATTTTCTGCGAGTATCTATGGGATCGAGTTACCCAATTGGTACCCACGGGGTAGAGTTACCCAACGAGTACCTGATTCCCCGACAGTAACGGGGATGGGATTGGTTTTCTCAAACCCGACCGGGGGGGGGGGGGGGGGGGGGGAGCGGGTTTGGGGTTCGGTTAGGGTCAGATTTGGTACTATCCGCCCTCGTCCCGACCCGAAGCCAACACTAATAAGCATTGAATGAAATAAAGAATAATGAAAACCAAATAAGTATATATTCAAAAAATAGATATTAAAAAATAAGTAGAAAACAAAAGAGCCCAAATTCTACTTAGCAAATTCAAACATAAGTAGGATAAAAAAAATAATCCCTGTTAAGTGCAAAATTATAGAAGTTCTCGGAACCTTTGAACTTTAGGCATTACCTAATGTTACTAAAGTTTATCAAAAATATTTTTTTTATTTTTTGTCTTTTAAATATATTATTCACTCAAATATAAAATAATATTATAATTGGAGCATTTGGCACAAAAAGCAATGAAAACAGAACCTTAACTTCGTTGGTACAAACATCATAATCGAACAATTTTTTATGGAAGGGTACCCTATAGTAAATATTTTAAAGTATGATGTTATACTATAGCATAAGTATTATACGATATCTGTGTTATACCATAATACATTAATGTCATATGGTATTGATGTTATACGATAAAATATTAGTGTTATATGATATAAGTATTATATGAAATATATATGTGTTATACGATATTTTAGCTAAACATGTTATATCATAATATAAATATATTATACAAAAATATATATATTTATATAAAAAATACGTATATTTATATGATAATATCGTATAACATATATGTATTATGGTATAACATATCTAGTTAAAATATCGTATAGCACATATGCATTTACGTATAATGCTTATACTGTATAACACTAATATATTATCTTATAATACTAATGTATTATCTTATAACATCGATATCGTATAACACTAATATATTATAATATAACACATATGATATAGTATAATATCACGCTTTAAAATACGTGTTAGGCAGATCGGATACTCTACTATAATCTTTACAGTAGGGTACCATTTCTCAAAACAGCGGGGTGCCATTCCTTAAAACTTTTTGCTTCATAATGCGAATTAAAGAAACCAAAACAATTGACACGTAAACTATCACTTTGATGGTTGAAAGTAACACGTTACTTTCCCTCAATAAAAATAGTAGGCATACTCTATCGATATTGACTGATATATATATGAGGCCTAACGTATTAATTTGATAATAAGCAAATATGCGTCATATATTTGATGAAAGTGTCGTTGATGACACCAAATGAACACACAATACCCTTACATAGTGTCAAGGTCCGGATGGTGAGAATTTAATTTATATCCCCTCTCAGAGACGGAGGACCACGTTAATATATCGACCGCAATAAATACATCTAACCGAATTAAAATAATTGAAAAAAAAAAAAAGCAATTAGCTCCTCCATCCGAACCACAAGCGTCAGCGGAAATGGCTGCGGTGGTGGTGGCGATGGCGGTGCCGGCGTTCGTCCAATCCGGAACACTGCAAAGCGGGATAGCAGGCCACGAAAAGGCACCGCCCGATCAATCTGAAGATGCAGGAAGCCACGCGACAGCAAGAGCAGCGGCAGCGGACCGCGGGCGGCGGTTCATCGTCGCTGCGCTTGTCGCGCTCATGGCGACGCCTGCGCTTGCCCATGGCCGGCTTCTGCAACGAACAAATCGAGCACCGATCTGTGTGATCAGAAGAAGAAGAAGCTCGAGGCGGAGAAACGAATGAAGAACTGAAGGGTGGAACTTATATCTAGAGAAGGTGAAGCATCTGCCGTGTATTATTGGTATTATTATTACCCCAATTTCCACTAGGGTTAGGGTTTCTTGGATGGGAATTCTTCAGAGAGCAAATGGCGAGAGGAAGAGGAGGTGGATTATTTGAGGAAGACGTAGCTCTCGCCTCTTAAAAGACCAAGGAAGATTCCCTTTTTTTTTATTGGCATTCTTCCTAGAGACAAAAGAAGCTTTGCTTGGCGTGCATTATTAGCTTAATGAGATGCTTTGATTTGATTAAACAGAGTGCAAAATTGTGGGTTACCTAATCTTGATTCTCGACGCGGACCCCTCACTAGGAGTTCTATTCATGGTGCTTAAACCAATTACTAGTGTGCCAATGTCTCGTACATGAGTCAATGGCACCATTTTTTGTAGCATGACCTTGAGTAAAATTGGAACAAAAATTCAAACTGCCAAACCAAACTGAGTAAAATTATTATCGTTATTATTGGAAGGTTCTTCACCCTTTTTTACTAATTTGCTTTGAATAGGGAACACACAAGGGGGAGAGAGAGAATAACATAAATTGACCAGAGAACTAGCAAGGTGGACTTTTTCAAACTACGAGACAAGTCAAACTATTGGAACTCCAGTCAAAAAAACCCCACAAGTAGCGCAAACTATTTTGCATAAGAATACTAAATTTTTTTTTTTAAAAAAAAAGAATACTAAACTTTTCTATCATTATTTACAAATTGGGAATTTAATTTTTTTTTTCTCTAGGCAGAAAGCTTAAAATTGGGAATTCGATCCTTCATGCAGATCGATAGACCTCAATTCCTAATCAATTTTCTTGCCCTTGGGATACGACGACGTCCACGCTGCCGCCGGAATTGAACTTTGGCGCGAGCAGCTCCTTCGCCGAACCGTCGGTGTCTCTCTCGCTCGCTTGGCAGCAGCTGCCTCGTCGGGGTCTCAAGCGTGCTCCTCGGATTGCTCTCCAGACAAAGCTGGATCGAAGTAGAAGGCAGTTGCGACATGGTGACGGCCGGTCGGTAGCTTCCTCGATGTTCCCTCCAATGTTGTCGTTGGCAGTGGCGGCGCCAGGCACGAGGGAGGTTGGTACGAAGGAGCGGGGTGAGAGAGGTGTTAAATCATCTAGATCACATATATATTAATTAATAATTATATATAACTATTTTAAATTTTAAATTATATTAAAATAATTGATTAAGAAATTAATTATTATGATTTAATTATCTTAAAATTATGTGAAATATTATTATGTGCAGACACTTAAGATTTATTTTTTTTGGATAAGTTAGAAATAGAAATAATATTAAATTTGATGATATTTTTTTTGAGTCCCGTAACAGAATAACAGATGATTTTTCCAATTTTAGATGATTTTCTCAAGAACAGAAATCGGTAAACCTCATTCGGGAAGTAGCCGCCACCAACAAAACAATTTATAACAATTTTACAACCATTCTTAACCTTCCACATGCGAACTCCAATGTGGCGTACCAATAGTTGGGAACGAAACAATCGCAAGAAATTTCTCTAGTTCTGTCATTAGGATTGCATAGGGTTTTGGTGGCGGTGTCCTACAAAACATCGATGAAGATCATCTCACAGCAGCTTCGGGATGGCGGTGTCCTCTTGCTCCTCGGCCTGCTTCTCGCCTTTGCCCTCCTCGGCGATGATGGCAGTGACCATGCTGCGTTTGGGGCAATCCCTCATAAAGTGGGGGCCTCCGCAAATGTAGCACCCTAAAGCAGCCGGTTGTTTTGCTGGCTGACCGATTGCCTTCAGAGCCCTGATCTCCTTCGGGCCCTTGAAGTTCAGCCTCCTTGCTACTAAGGGCTGCTTCCCTTTTGGATAGGGGGTCCCGCAGTTGCGGTTCGGAGGGGCCGGGACCACCTTGTCCGGTATCCGAAGATCGACTAGTGCATCTGCCGCAAGTGTTGCCTCTTTTAAGGTTACAACCTTCTGTCGTCGCAGCTCCTTCTGTGCCCAAGTCTGCAGTCCGGCCAGGAAGTGGTAGAGTTTGTCCTGCTCTGCCATGTCGTCTATCTCGAGCATTAGGGCGGTGTAGCTCTTCACATACTCGCGCACACTCCCCGTGTGCTTGAGTTTGAAGAGGGCCTCGCGTGCTGCCCAAGACGTGTTTCCGGGCATGAATTGCCTCTTCAGCTCTGTCTTGAAGTCCTCCCAGGAGAGCTGGTAAGTCTAGAATTCCCCTAGAAGAGTCAGTGCGGCTTGCGTACGCCACCAGAGTTTGGCGTCGTCGGACAGATAGGCTGCGCAGACAAGAGTCTGTTCTTCCGTGGGGACTTGGGCCGATTGGAAGAACATCTCCATGTCCCAGAGGAAATTTTCTACCTCTTTGGCACTGCGGACCCCTGAAAAGGATCCGGGCTCTGGGACCCTCCGACGCGGCGTGACCCCCATGTTCGCCTCAACCGCCCGGCGCTGTGCAGACACCTCCTGCTTCAGCTCGGCCAGTTCGGTCTTGTAGACCTCCATGTCCCCCAATACATTCTCTACCTGAGTCTGCAACTCAATGGTGGAGGCCAGCAGACTCTTTAGCATCTCCGCAAGGGTCTCCTTGGGAAAAGCAGCCAGATCTCCCTCAGGTTCCTCAAGCTGAGAGATACAGTCTGTGTTGGACAATACCATTCTCTCTCCTCAGAGTTGTGCAGCTGGATCAGTATTGCGCTCTGATACCAAACTGTCACGCCCTGTATTATACAATGAAACGAATCAAAATTTTAATTAATTTATTACAATTGTTCGAACGCCACGCAGGGCTAAATGTCCAAATTCGTTCTATTGTTCAGCGTGACCGGCAGGAATGCGTTCACGCGCACCCCTCAGCCTACACGAGGGTTCAGGTCCTCGTTCCAGTCCAGCAAGGAGAGAGAAAAGAGAGAGAGAGACACATCAGCATTTAAATTATTAAACAAAGAAAGGGGTTTATACCTTCAATGGGTCGGATCTGTGCCCGAATCTGAAACCCACCCGCGTTCGAAATCAATTTGGCGCCCGATTTCCGAAATCCGGCCTCCGCCAATTCTCGTCTGTGGGTCAACGAGTCGGCGTCCACGTCACAGCTGCATTCGAAGCAGCAGGCGCCGCTCGCTTCGTCCACACGCGACACACGGCGGAGCCGTTCGTTGCGTCGGAGAAGAAGGGAAGCGCCGTGTTCTTCCGGCGAACGCACCGTCACCGAATTTGATCGCCCGTCAGAGGCAAAGAAGACTCGTCGACTACCGCCCGTCGTCCTGCTTGAGCTCGGCGGAGGTTTTACGGGGGAGAGGAGCGGTGTCGAAGAGGGTGAAGGAGACTTGGAAGGAGAACTCGACGTCGGAAGCACTTCGTACCACCCACCCACGCCACCGAAGTGCGACGAGGGCCGCCGCTGGCCTTCGTCAGAGTCGTCAACGGGAGGAGTGGCGAACGGGAATAGGGGTGGGCAAGGTTCGTCCTCAACCTCGCCGACCCGATCTTACCGCGTCCCGTCGCCGCCCTTAGGTCCGGCCGTCCGCCTCCGTCGGTGTGGCCACTCATCTCACAGAACCGTGGTTTTTGCCTCTTTCACAGTCGCATCCTTTTCTCCCTTGAGCTTCGCCGGCTGCGCCTTTTTATAGGCGACGAAGCCCCTCTCTACGGGCGTCGTCTCCACGCGATGTTGACGAGACGGCTGGTGACTTTTGGGGCTGCTCCGGACGAACTCCCATGCCGCGTCGGACGAGTTCGTCTCCTCACTCCATTCCGCACCATACTGCTTTGTCACCAGCTGTTCGGCTCCCTCTTTGGTCCGACGGATCTAGCATCGCCACTCCTTTGGCCCGCTGGGTCGAACGATGCTGTATGGTTCCCCTTCTGACTCTGCGTGCTCCTGCATCACGCGGAGTTGGTGGCGATGGGAGCGGATGGGGAAGACTTCGGCGACACTGGACGAGACGCCACCCGCTGCGCGTCATCCCCATCTAATCGTATCCCCTGTTCTGCCCCTACCCAGTTGTATCCGCCTCGTCGTCAAATCACGTCCGCTACTCACGGCGGAGCTTCGCCGGCCGGAAGACCACCACCTGGCGATGCGACTTCGTCCGACGATCTTTCCCGCTGGGTCGGACAAGGCCTCCGGCCGCCGGAGGTGCCACTGGAGTCGTCCTGGATCGAGCGAGCGAACGACGTGTTCGTCGCTCGTCTTTCCCATAATCAATTTGGGTTTCTCCGTGGGCCAATTTTGACCTTTGGTCAAAGGCCCAATTGGGCTGGGCCCTAAATTTAAGATTGGGCCTAACAATAGGTTATGTGAATGTAGCTTATTCTTAATAATCATGCAAGCACACAAAATTTTATGTATATTTTAAAAATAAAATTATAAATATAAATACTTCTAAAAAATATAAAATGAAAAGTTTAAAAAAAAAATAGAGAAATAAAAAAATATAAAATATTAATTCATTAAGATTTTATTTAGATAATAAATTATTATTATTATTATAAAAATTTTAAAAAAACTATTAAAAAAATAGTAAAGAAGCGGGTCATGTTGTGCCATACCCGGCCCATATGCCTGAATGATTCATCCTAGCTTGGCTTGAATCTTTGTGTGTTACCGATGGCCCATTAAAAGTCTATTATATGAATAATAGACTTTTATATTTTACTTATTTTTTTAATTATTTTTAAAAAAAATATTTTTTTTTAATTTTTGTTATATTAACAAAATTTTATGTATATTATAAAATTATTTTTAAAAATTGCTGCAATATTGATACAGCATCAATTGCACTGTCATTTAACAAACACCTCTCAGGTACGATCACTGCTACAACTGTAAAGCTATAAGTACACTGGACTTCCGAGCCATATGCCCATATAGTTTCGGTCAGCATATTAACAACCGCAGACTTTTCCAATTCGCAACTCCTGGTAATTCTGATCAATCGAGAAGGAATTCACGAGGACTCGTTGACCACTTCAACTGGAAATTTGCAAACATAGAATGGAATTTACGCTTCTCCTTTTCGTACTCTCCAAGGAATATGGAAGAGATGTTCCCATCGTTGAGTATTTCAGTATGCACAATATGTATGTTTTTATTAAAAGGGAAAGGTAATTTGATGGACAAAATAGATTAATCTTATACAAAACCCTTCAAAATTAACTAAAAGAATCAAATTTGATGTTAGAACCACAACAACAACGACGAAGAAAGCTTAAAATTTACTGAAAATGATTAAGCTAGCTAGTTAGCCGGAAATGAATCATCAATTTCGGGAGTTCGATTCTTCATGCAGGTCGATATGCCCCAATTCCTAATCAATTTCTTTGCCTCGGTGATAAGATGTCGTCCATGCTGCCGCCGCTGCTGCCGCCGCTGCTGCTGCCGGGATTGAACATGGCGCGAGCAAGCTCCTCCACCGAACCGTCGACGGGGTCTCTCCCGCTCGGCAGCAGCTGCCTCGGCGGGGCGTGAAGCGTGCTCCTTGGATTGCTCTCCATCCAGCTGAACGGCAATTGGATCGAAGTAGCAGGCAGTTGCGACGTGGTCACGATTGGTTGCAAGGTAGCTGCCTCTACGTTGCCGCCGCCAGTGTTGTCGTTGGGTGCGGCGGCGGCGGCTGTGCTGGCGCCAGGAACGAGGGAGGTGGGTATGAGGAGCGGGGTGGGGGAGGTTTGGCAGGTGTGGGCGCCGCGGTAGGTGACTTGGAACATGGAGGGATCGTTGTCGAGCCTCTGGACCTGCTTCTTCGCCTCGCAGCCGTAGAAATTCTTGTGGGTGCAGCGATAGTAGCTCCTGTGTGCATGCATCTGCACGCAGTTAATAATTCGATTCGATTCTTCTTATAGGTCCTAAATCTGGTTATCGTAATCATCACCTGGGAAAGATTGAATTGAGAATGCTCTTCTCGCCGTACTTCCTCCACGTGTAGCCGTCGTCAGGAGGAAGGTCCAAGTTCCCCGTTCTCAGCGCCGGCATCAGCCTTGTCTCTGCACCTTCCCCCCTGGCAAAGTCAATTTCGGTGACGAAAAATTCAACATTTCAGCTAGCGCGTTGATTAATGTAAACGGGCAAAGTTCGAACGATTCATTGCACCTCTTCCTCGTTTGTCTCTGCGCCCTCGCGACTCCCCGTCCGCGACCCTCGGCGTCCGCGCCACAAGGCGCGTTGACGTAGCTCGATACGCCACCTGCAAATTCCGACGGCAATGCCATCGCCTCGCTGGCAGACGACGGCCCGCCAGATGCGTAGATCGGGGCGTCGTCCGGCATCGTCGCCAGGATGCTGATCCCTGTCGAAGGCTGGCCGGCGAATTGCGATTGGGCTGGGTAAGAAACGGACATCAGGGAGTGGATTCGGGTCGCAACTTTGTGGAAGGCAGCGGCGATCTCCTCGCACGAGGTCAGGAGGTAGCGGGGATGGACGGGGACTGCGGAGAGGCGGAGGCTGCTCTCCAAATCCTGGGCTAGTCTGCATGCGTCCATGATCTCGGAAATGGCGGCGTCCATGGCGCTTTGGGTTACAGGCGAGGCATAAGAGCATTAATTAGACTCAGAAGTGGGATTTGCTGCGCGGAATTGAATTAAATGGGGGAGAAAAAATGGACTGCAGGAAGGCTTTCTTCGTCTAGACGGCGAGTAAGGAGGAGGGAAATTGAAAATAGTGTGTAGAATGGGCCGGGAAATGGGAACGAAAGGGGAATTGGTCGTAGTCCTGGGGTTTAAAAGTTTTACTGTTCTGGGTCAAAGGGAAGACTTTCGTGGTCAAACACTTGAAAAGCTTCTCTGAAATCTTGGATGTTGCGGATGACTGCGTGGAATATTCTACAGCCGGTGCAGCTCCTCTGAATCCCACGTTCCCTCCGAAGGGGACAGAAATCTTCAGCAGCGAGGCACCTGTAAATTTTTTTGCTGCCTCGCATAATTTTTTTTAAGTTTTTTTTTAAAAAAATAATCTACTTATTGTAATCTATTTAATGATATCAAGATTAGGATATTGTAGATTATACATAATAAGAAACCACCATAAATAAGTATTATATAAATTTTTTATTATATATAAATATATGATAATATTTATTTATGGTGATTTCTTGTTATGTATAATTTAAAATATTCTAATATTAATACTATTGGATAGATTACGACGAGTAGTTTATTTTTTAAAAAAAATTTAAAAAAAAAATAAAAAATTTTAAAACAAAAATTAAGCGAGTGAAGATTTCTGTCCCTCCGAAGGGGCGGGCGCTGACGTCAGGCAGGAATGCTCACGTGGCCATTATATCGGGCACCCCTCCTACGGCAACAACCGCCAAGGCTTTTTAATCCCCACCGTGCTGCGGTAAAATGTTTAGGTGTAAGGAAATCACGTAGACACCCATAGATTTCTCCTTTTTACAGGTCCATCTGCGAAGTGCACGTAAAGTTAGTCAATTAAACCTTGGACGATCTAAATGTAATTACGCACCAATTAGTGAGGCTATGTGACAAATTCGAGTTTGAATTCAATATCCAGGCTACTCGATTCGCCGAGACTGCAGGATTGTCAACATCTAAGTTCCCTTTCTTAGGGAGAAAATTTGACTGGCACAATCCTGAGCGACGGTGCAAGAAAAGTAGGATTCTGCAGACTTGAGCATCATGTGGATGATTGAAAAGAAGATGGCAATTTTCCAAGCTGGCTCAGTTTAGATTATTCATACTACAGGGACCGATTTCTAAATTTCCTAGAAGATGCCTGTCTGTTGGAGGAGCGAATCTAGAAGGAGGGGAATTAGTCAATCTGAAGTGGAAAATGGAAAGGACTCGTTGGTTTCCTGCGATTGGCCCGATCTGCTCACTCAACTAGATTTTATCTGTCGGCTGATGTGGCAGTTGTTCTTAGGAAACTAGAAGATATGATTTAGGTCGTCTAAATATGATGAAGAAGGTTCTCAGAATTAAGATTCTACAAAATAGATCAAATCATGAATAAGATCGTCAGAATTAAGATCCTTTAAGTCAGATAATTAGAGTATCCTGATTTAGTCTCACCAATTAGGTATACTATTTTAGATTTCATCAGTTCAAATTTTTTAAACGAAAGCAAGCAGCAGTAGAATGGAATAAATCTGAAACCATGTATCTGAATTTTCAATGAAGATTAGGGCGACAGAGAAACTTCCATGTTGAATGTTCATCCATTTTTTCCTCCGAGACTTTTCGGCTTAGAGTACTTTTAAGTCCAGTCAACGCTACAGAATGAGCAGGAGCTGTGTCTGTTTGACTTGTGGACAGCAGGTGACATTGCGATGCGTCCAAGCACGCGTCAGCAAAGTTGCAAGCTGTGTGACAGTGAAAAAAAAAATATAAACTTCTATAAATTTTAAGAAATATTATGGAATACTGTTGGATTATCGACCCCACATTTATCAATCCTTAAATTTAATATCAGTGTTGCAGGATGCATTTGTCGCAGCTTTTTAGCGGCATTTGCTGGTTGCAAAAAGCAATTTGTTTTTAAGTTTTGATGTTTCGCTGTCAACTTTTGGATTTCAAATTTAAAAGCAGTTGTTTTTTTAGAAGTTATCATCCCCTTATTTTTGACTAGTCAAAACTGCTGATTAGTTTAAAAGCTTATTTTACTCAAATACTTTTAAACTTTTCTAAATAGCTACTTTTCAACCAGCACTCTTTTAACCCAAAAGCTAAAAGCTTCAGCTATACAAAACAGGCCCACAGTATATATTAGCTTTAACACTAACATGCACCTAGATCTATAATTAAATTGCTCCCTAAAACCTAAAGACTAGCTTTGTTTAGCCGAGAGTTCTTTGAGCTTTCATTGGTGCACCCAACAGAAGTTATTTAAACAAGTATTAGATAAAAAAATGCCGACTTAGAAAGGTTTAAGGGTGTTTGTATGCACAGCTTATGGTTATGTTATTTTTTTTATTAATAGTTATATTTTTTTAATTGTTATTATTTATATTTATTTTTAATTTTTATTATTTATATTTATGTTTAATTTTTCTTATTTTTATTTTTATTTACATTTATTTGTACTTTTATTATTAATATTTATATTTATATTTAATTTTTATTATTTATATTTATATTTGATTTTATCATTTATATTTATTATTATTTTTAGTATTTTCATTTATTTTAAAATTTTATTATTTGTATTAATACCCTAAAATCACTATAGCTAGGAAGCTGGCTTCCTTTTGGAAAAGCTGAAAGATTTCATCTTCTCATCTACACCGCTAGCTTTTAGATTTAGCTTATGTGGCTAGCAGAAGCTGCATTCTAAATAGTGCAGTTTCTCTAAAACTACTTATGCGGCCTGCAAAAGCTACCCTATAAGCTGGGCCTTGCCTTGTATTTATCTTTCTAACTTCTGTTTTCTCTCTCGTGAGCTTATCAATAAAATATGTTTCACATTCGTATCATTTTATATTTTTAATATTTTAAAATTATTATTAATAAAAAATAGTAATATAATTTTTATATTGATATTATTTTTATTAAATATTTTATTTTTTTAAAATAAATTTTTTAATGTAACCTATAATATTTTTAATATATATTTTAATTATTATTAAAAAATAATAGTATAACTTATAATATTTTTAATAAATATTTTAATTAAAATTAACTAAAAAATTAGTCTTATAATTATTCATTATTAATAAAAAATTTAAGATAAATTACAATAACATAACTAAAAGCTACGAATCTAAACAATTTTTAACCTTCTTTAGTAAATATCTTTTCAACCAGCACAAATCAGCTAACAAAAACTAGAAAGAGAAGCTCGAGAAAAATACATCCTCTAGTGCCGCAGTCATGGATTTGCCCCTCACATGGCGAAAAAATTTCCTAATCAGCTGCCTTGCCTAGAAAAAATTAAGAATGATTAAAATAGATAGTAAACAAATAATTTTTTGATCATGGATATAATATATTCAAGTAATCTACTCACTCTAAGCTATTAAATGAAACTTGTATTATCGTAGATAAGCCTCATCTACGATGAGAAATTAACATTCTTATTATAATAGGCAAACCTATTCATTCATGACTCTAGCATTTTTGTATACGATAATAAGGATAATAAGAATGTCAATTTCTCATCATATATAAATCTATCTATCATAATACTAATGTCATTAGATCACTTAGAGTGAGTAAATTATATAGATATATATAAATATAGTATATATATAATAAAAATATGTTTATCTAAAATTTATTTTAATTCTTCTTTTAACTTTCCTATGAAGACCCTGTGGGACCCTTCGCGTATGTGACACTGCCGACCGTGGCGTCGAAGCTCCTCGGCAAGCGATTCAAGCTGCCGCCGGGGCCGCGGCCGCTGCCCATCTTCGGAAACTGGCTGCAGGAGGGCGACCACCTCAACCATCGCGTGGTCACCGCCATGGCCAAGAGGTGTGTTGGGCTGTTCTCTCCCATGTTGAGGCGGCCCAAGCCCGTGTTACCTTACACGGATGAAGTCCGGAGCCCAATATATTCTAAACGCTCTTAGGGTTGATTTGGTTTTTCCTGTAAGTGTGTGACTCTCTGAAGCTAACGGCGGGGTCTTGCGATTCACTGTGCTTGTCTTTTTGGCTGCGGACGATTGATCTAGATTTTTCTCCAAGGAGCGCAGCTGAAGACGTGTCCAGAGCTCTTGCATTTATTTCTTCCTCTCTTGCTGATTTGTTAGGAGCATTATCAAGATAAGTTCTGAATGTTCTATTCGCTTATAAGAGAGATGTTTTGATGCTTGAGAAAGATACTTTATGTACCCATTTCTATTGGTTTAGTGGAAGTTTCGACTGAGGCTCTGGCCGTGGTTTTACTCCTCTATTGAGGAGGTTTCCACGTTAATATCTTTGTGTCATATTCTCTGCTGCTACTTTCTCCACGCATTAATAGTTTTGTTCAGCCTTAAGGAACGTTTATTGTATTCTGCTGAATTTGAATTACTGCATTCTGCTGATGATGAATCTTTGTTGAATTCATTTACTGCTTGCTGTCGATTTCTTGTATTATTGAGTATCCAGAACATCTCGGCAAGTGCTCACAGAGACTTTAGTTATTGCTCACTTGTTTCCACAGCTCACTAGGTCTTGATTTAATCCAACAAAGTGGTATCAGAGCCATAACCCACAGGTCCCAGGTTGTTTGATTGGGTCTGTAGTGAATGATGGAGGCCAATACAAGCAAGATGATTATGCTGACTGGCTCAAACTACACTTCCTGGAAGTCTCGGATGGAGGATCTTCTCTATGTCATGAACTATTACATGCCGGTTTTCTCCACAGAAAAACCAGATGATAAAACAGAAGATCAGTGGAACATCTTCCATAGGCAAGTGTGCGGATTTATCAGGCAGTGGGTTGAGGACAATGTGCTAAATCATGTCAGTGGAATCAACAATGCTCAAACTATGTGGAGTAAACTTGAGGAGCTATATGCCAGCAACACAGGAAGCAACAAGATGTATGTGATGAATCAGCTATTGGGATTGAAATATAAGGATGGGTATTTGATGGCGGATCACATCAATAATTTTCAGGGCTACATCAATCAGTTGTCGTCCATGGGTCTCAAATTTGAAGATGAGTTGCTTGGCTTATGGTTATTTGGTAGCTTGCCGCACACTTGGGACACCTTTATGACATCTATTTCTAACTCGGCGACAAAAGGAGTGGTCACATATGACCTAGCTAAGGCCAGCTGCATGAGTGAAGAGGTTAGAAGAAAATCTCTTGATTTTAATCCTTCTTCAAAGTCCGATATATTAGTTACCGAGTCATGAGGAAGAAGCTATAGCCGTGGACCAAAGGGAGATGGTAATGGTAGAAGCAAATCCCGAGGAAGGTTTGCAGATGTAGAGTGCCATCATTGTGGTAAGAAAGGGCACATCAAGCCATTTTGTAGGCTCTTGAAGAAGGAGAACAAGCAACAGTACAAAGAGAAGGGTAAAGAGAAGAGATCAAGTGAAAGTAGCAACAAAGATCAAGTTGCCACCGCTACTGAAGACTTTCTAATTGTCTATGATTGTGATGTTGTTAATCTGATCAACCAAGAGACTAGTTGGGTGATTGACAGTGGAACTTCTACTCACACCACCTCAAGGAAAGAATTCTTCACCTCCTACACACCTGGAAAATTCGGTTCTGCAAGGATGGGAAATGATGGTGAGGCAAAGGTTATTGGCATTGGAGACATTTGCTTGGAGACTAGCAATGGCTCCAAGGTGGTTCTAAAAGAGGTAAAACATGTTCCGGATATCCGCTTGAACTTTATCTCAACCGGAAAGCTAGATGATGATGGTTATTGTAGCACATTTGTAAATGGACAATGGAAGCTCACCAAAGGTTCAATGATTGTGGCTAGAGGTGAGAGATCTCCAACTTTATACATGTTGCATGCCAAGGTTGCAAATCAAGTTGTCAATGTGGTAGATCATGAGGCCATATCTGAGCTGTGGCATAAAAGACTTGGCCACATAAGTGAGAAAGGCCTCTCTCTTTTAGGTAAAAAGAATGCCCTCTCCGGCTTGAAGGATGTCAACTTGCAAAGGTGTGAACACTGCATTGCAGGAAAACAAAACCGTGTTTCATTTAAGTCTTCATCGCCAGACAGAAAAGAAAGTGTTCTTGATTTAGTGCACTTTGATGTATGCGGTCCTATGAGGACTCAGACCATGAGTGGGTCTCTCTACTTTGCAACTTTCATTGATGATCACTCAAGAAAGACTTGGGTCTATACCCTGAAGCACAAGAGTGAGGTGGTGGATGTATTTAAGCGGTTTCATGTTTCAGTTGAGAGGGAAACCAGACGGAAGCTCAAGTGCATTAGATCAGACAATGGTGGTGAGTACTTGGGGCCATTTGATGAGTATTGTATACAACAAGGCATCCGACATCAAAGGACGCCACCCAAGACACCTCAATTGAATGGGTTGGCGAAGAGAATGAATAGAACTCTCATGGAACATGTAAGATGTCTACTTTCACATGCAAAATTGCCAAAGTCTTTCTGGGGAGAAGCTCTCAACACGGTTGTTCATGTGTTGAACCTTACTCCTTGTGTTCCATTGAAATTTGATGTTCCAAATCGAGTTTGGAGTGGTAAGAATCCCTCTTATGATCACTTGAAAGTCTTTGGATGCAAAGCATTTGTGCATATTCCAGGTGATGAGAGAAGTAAGCTTGATTTGAAGTCAAGGCAATGCATCTTCATTGGGTATGGCCAAGATGAATTCAGCTATAGGTTCTATGATCCTATCTCAAAGAAGCTTGTTCGCAGCCGAGATGCAATTTTTGTAGAGGATCAAACAATGGAGGACATTGAAAAGGTGAAGCCCTCTTCCAATCCTAGAAGTGAGAACTTGGATATGAGTATCATTCCTTCATTACCGATACCAACACCAAGTGAAGACCGAAATGAGGAATCTGAGCCAATTGAGATAAAATCCGAGGCTGGTGGTGACTTGCCAACAACAACACAAGCTCCAGTTGATGCACCACCCAGAAGGTCCTCAAGAGAACCAAGGCCTTCCACTAGATACCCAGTTAATGAGTACATCTTGCTAACTGATGGGGGAGAGCCCGAATGTGTTGAAGAAGTCATGGAGAGTGAACAAAAGCTAGAATGGACTCGGGCCATGGATGATGAGATGAAATCACTCCATGATAATGACACTTATGAATTGGTAAAGCTACCTAAGGGAAAGCGTGTCTTGAAGAACAGGTGGATATTCAAAATCAAACTTGAACACAATACCAAGCCACGGTATAAAGCTAGATTGGTAGTAAAGGGGTTCAGTCAAAAGAAAGGAGTGGATTTTGAGGAGATTTTCTCTCCGGTTGTAAAGATGTCTTCCATTCGAGTGGTGTTGGGATTGGCAGCTAGTCTTGATTTGGAAATTGAGCAAATGGATGTCAAGACCGCATTCCTTCATGGAGACTTTGTAAGATCCAGAAATTTATTAGCAGGTAAGAAAATGAAAGTTTATTTATCTAGCAGTTTTGTGGAAGTTTTCTTTGAGATAATGTATCGATTTATGTATTTTTCCTGCAATGTAAAAATATGGGTCGCGGAGAGGATTCGAACCTACGACTTAAGGCGTAGAATGTGTGCTGTGTACCACTAGGTTAGTGGTGTCTTTCGATTAGAAAAGGGTAAGAGCCCTTGATAAGGGTGAAGTGGAAAATATAACTTATACTAAAGGGTTATTGGATCTTCCACTTATGTTTGATATTGGGTTTGGATCCTTTGGAGGTAGAAAACAAAAATTAAGAGGGTTCACTCACGTTTTTCCCTCTTTGCTTTCGTTCACGATTTCTTCCTAGAGTGAGGGTGGCGGCTTATCTCTTCTCCCTTCTCCTCTTCTTGTGGCCGGCGGCGATTGGTGGTGGAGGCGACTTCCGGCGGTCCTTGGGTGTTTTCCGGCGACGTGAGTAGTGTGAGGGGAGGCGTGAGGGGGTTTGTGACTTGGAAGAAACCGAAATCAAGGTGAGTGGATTTTCTCTTCACCTAGTTCACGCATATTAGTAGTATTGCTTGTTTTAGAGAAAATTAAGGGTTAGAAATATAACATGAACTCTTGCTTTCACATGTGTACACGTTTTCTTTGTTTTTCCCTAAATTTCAAAACCCTAGCTTGCATGACAATTAGGGCTTTTCGTTTTTAAGACTCCTAATCATCAATTAAACCTTGATTAAACATGTATGTAACTTTAGATTTTCAATTGCATGAAGATTAGGGCTTGAATGAGAATTTCGCCCCTTCTTCATGAAATTACGCCCAAATGTATGGGTAAAAATTGGGGAAAAACTGATATTCATGAAATTAGGTATATAAGGACTCTACCGTATTTTTTTGGGAATTTTTGGAAATAAAAGTTTCTGTTGACTGAGATTGACCTAGGGGTAATTGGGTAAATTTTCTAGTTAAAATTGGGGAAAACTTGAAATTACGAATCTAGGGATCATGAGGGATGTAATGACTATTTTTATGAAATTTTTGGATAAGTTTTCCTGCATGACTTAAACTTTGAACTAGGGGTATTTCTGTCTTTTGTTATAAGAACTAGGAGAAAACTATGAATCTGTGATATTCAGTATTTATGTTATTTGTGGATGAAATTGGTGAATTTTCTGTATTAGTATGTATTTTTAATTATTGATTGATAACCTTGAATGATAACCTAGAAAAGGTTAAACCATGCTTGCATGAAATCTAAGGACCTTTCTGAACCTGATTGATGTGATGTTCGAAATAATGTCTGTGTTAAATGCATTCGATAAGGGTCCTAGACTTGAGTGGACTGAACCTAAGGGTCAACTAGAGCACTCAGTGAACAGTCATTCTGACTTGGGGTTGGAGAATCCACCCAACCTATTCTGATTTGTTTCCGGTAATGGAGGGACTGTTCCAGAGTCTAGTGACCAGGTTAGAGGTTCAGGTTTCCAGTTTGTGTTGAGGGTATTTTTGTCCAAGTGGTAAACCTTTTGAGAGTTGGGTGTTTGAAACAAAGTGCCACGTCTTGGTCAGACGGGGGCCACCTCTTGAATTCATTCACCTTCCGTTCTATTCTGTTTGTGTTCCCAGTAAGGGGGTGTGGTTGAGTGTCGTAGAGCAAAGTGCCACGTCGTGACCTGGCGGGGGCCACCTCTTGAATCTATGCCTCACCATTGTTCGTGCATGTTACTCTCAGTGCCTTGACGAAGGCCGGGTTGGACCCTCGGGGTCAATTCTGAAATCACTGGACAATAGTTGCGTGAGTCTGAGTCTGTTAGCCGGTTCGGCTGTTTTGTGATCTTGTTGCCCGGGATGGTGGGTGTATTGTTGTATGATCATAATTGTGATTTATGGTTATCAGTTTTATTATGTATCATGCTTTGTCATCTTCCGTTAAAAGTTTTGAAAAGATATCTGCATCTATTTTTGATTGTATATTAGTGGATGGTCGAACGAGACTATCTACTCACTGAGCTGTGTAGCTCATTCCACTATATTTTCAGATGCAGGGCAGGAGCCTACAGCCTAGCGGATGTATTATTTTCTGACTTGATATTTTGGGGCCTGCGAGCCTGTGCTATTTTGAGGGCCGGATGTGGCCGAGGTTTTTATGATTTTATTCATTGACATGTTAGCCGGATGTGGCTGCTAGTTTTCAACTACTGTGATATTGTTGCCAGGTTGGCATTTGGTTTTGATACGAGTGTTAAACCGAGGGCTTAAGCCTGTTTTCGGTGAATTCTGTTCTGTTCAGTGTTATTTAATTAATGTGATTTATTAGTTGGATGTTGTGATAAGGATTGTGAATCTTGTTTTCGAAATGGTATGTTCAATTTGTGTTTTGGAGCATGTACAGGAATTTCCTTAGTAATTCTGGGGACATGCTGCCGAAATTTTCCAAATCGTGTTATGTAAGCTATTATTCCCTAGCATTTGTCTTGTTGTTTTGTGTGTGACGTTCCCTATCTTCCGCGGTTTCTGCATGTGTTTGGGATTTATTCTGAGGGGGCGTCACAGAGTGGTATCAGAGGGATGAGCTAGCTAATAATAGCTGTTTCGGGGGTGGAAAACCTTGCTTGTGTATTGCTAGACAGCTAGGAAACTTGTTTGAGAACTGACTTTGAGAACTGACTTGATTGTAAATTTGATTTGTGTGTATTTGTTTGTGTGTGTTTAAGGAGCCAGTATGGTGCGCCCAAGGCCGAGTGCTAGTGCTGGCAGCAGTGAGCAGACTGCTGAATTCCTGCGGGCTATGGAGTCTTTGACTGGTATGGTGCAGCAGCAGAACGCACTAATCCAGCAACAGGCTCAGATGCTGCAACAGCAGCAGACCCAGCACCAGGAGGTGCAGCAGCAACTGTTACAGCAGAATCGCGAACAGCAACGCGAGTTCAGAGAGCAGTTGCAGCTTCTGTCTCAGACACAGATACCGACACAGCTTCTGTCTGACTCGGGCCCGGGGTCTAGCTTGCCGGAGGACACCCATAGGCGCTATGCCTTGCTTGTGGGTGAATTCCAGCGGTTGGGCCCTAGCTCTTTTTATGGGAGTCCAAACTACAGGACGGCAGAGGACTAGCTTTCCGGCTTGGAGAAGATCTTCCAAGTGATGCGATGTTCAGATGAGGACAGACTATGTTTGGCCGCTTATATGATGCGTGGTGACGCGGATGTGTGGTGGAAGAGTGAGCTGAGACTCGCGGTGGACAGATCTGAACCGGTGACGTGGCAATACTTCTTGTCCCGGTTCAATGAGAAATTCTTTCCCACTAGCATGGTTGAGGATAGGGAGGTGGAGTTTATCCACTAGGAGACATGACAGTGGATCAATATGACCTGATGTTCTCAAAGCTTGGGAAGAATGCTCCACATTTGATAAATACTGAGGATAGGCGAGCTAAGAAATTTCTCAGGGGTCTCAGAAGGGATATCAGACAGAAAGTAGGACTGCAACACTTGGAGACTTATGCTGAGATGCTGGATCGTGCCCGCACCGCAGAGAAGTACATCCTGGAGGAGCAGGCCGAGACGGCCCTAGTTGTAGCCCCTATAGCTGTGGCATCGGTTCCCCAGCAGACTGGTGGAGGCAGTAGGAAATACCATAAGGGGAAGGACCAGAAGAGAGATCGATACAGACCGTACCAGGGGAAGGGAACTCAGAGACCGCAGCAGACATCTCAGTCACAGCAGCAGAGTACTGATGGCCGGGTAGAGGACAGAGTCTGCTACCATTGTGGGGCCAAGGGTCACCTGAGGGCGGACTGCCACAAGAAGTCCGGGGCGTGCTTCAAGTGCGGAAAAGTGGGGCACAGGATCAAAGATTGCAAGGCGCCTGGGCCACAGATCCGGGGTACCGATAGACCAGCTGTCCAGGCCAGAGTCTACGCTATAGCAGAGAAGGACACTCGAGCTTCCCGATCCGTCGTGGAAGGTACTTTACATGTTTTCGATCAGTTAGCTCGTATTTTGTTTGATCCGGGGTCCAATTTGTCCTTTGTGTCTGCTAATTTTGCTTCTAGACTACCTGTCTCACCTTGAGTACTAGATTACACAGTTTCAGTATGTACACCCTTGGGGGATAGTTTATCCACTGACATAGTCTACCCTGACTGTGTTATTCACGTAGAGCAGTACCAGTTTTTAGTTGATTTGATACTGCTAGGCATGCAGGATTATGATTTGATCCTAGGCATGGATTGGCTATCTTCTCACCACGCTACAATGGATTGCTTTGAGAAGATTGTTACTCTGCATCTGCTTGATGGGAGTCATCTGCTAGTAAGGGGCCTGGTGTCTGATCAAGGGCCACATATGATATCATTTGTGCATGCCAGCAAGTTGCTAGCCAGTGGGTGCAAAGGATACCTTGCACATGTTAAGGTGCAAGAAGACTCAGATCCAGACTTAGCTCAGATAGAGGTAGTCTGTGAGTTTCCTGATGTATTCTCAGATGAGTTTTCAGGTTTGCCTCCCCACAGGGATGTAGAGTTTGGTATTGAGCTGATGCCTGGTACAGCTCCAATATCAAAGGCTCCTTATCGTATGGCCACCTCAGAGTTAGCTGAGTTGAAGAAGCAGTTAGAGGAACTGCTTGAAAAGGGCTATATCAGACCGAGTGCTTCACCCTAGGGAGCGCCAGTCTTGTTTGTAAAGAAGAAGGACGGAACACTGAGAATGTGCATAGATTACCGCCAGTTGAATCAGGTGACGGTAAAGAATAAGTATCCTCTTCCGAGGATAGATGACCTGTTCGATCAGTTGCAGCGTGCCACTGTGTTCTCCAAGATCGATCTGAGGTCAGGATACCATCAGCTCAGGGTCAAGGATGAGGATATCCTGAAGACTGCTTTCAGGACCAGGTATGGGCATTACGAGTTTGTAGTTATGCCTTTTGGACTGACTAATGCACCTGCTGTTTTTATGGATCTGATGAACAGGGTGTTTCATGAGCTGTTAGACACTTGTGTGGTGGTGTTCATAGATGATATACTGGTATACTCCCGTACTTCTCAGGATCACGCTAGGGACTTGCGCAGGGTACTAGCAATTCTGAGGAAACACCAGTTGTATGCTAAGGCCAGCAAGTGCGAGTTTTGGTTGGATCAGATCAGCTTTTTGGGGCATGTGATATCTGGTAAGGGCGTGTCCGTGGATCCAGTGAAGGTACAGGCTATCCTGAACTGGGGAAGACCAACTAGTGCCACAGAGATCCGGAGCTTTCTGGGATTAGCAGGATATTACAGGAGGTTTGTGGAGGGGTTCTCCAAGCTGGCGGGTCCCTTAACCAAGCTGACCAGGAAAGTGGCTAAGTTTGTTTGGGACGAGAAGTGTGAGGAAAGCTTCCAGGAGTTAAAGAGGAGATTGACCAGTACGCCCATCCTTATCATTCCTACTGATGGGGAGAGGTTTACTGTTTATACTGATGCCTCAGGCAAAGGACTGGGCTGTGTCCTGATGCAAAAAGGGGCCGTAGTAGCTTATGCTTCGCGGCAATTGAAGGAGTATGAGTTAAACTACCCCACCCATGATTTGGAGTTGGCGGCAGTGGTTTTTGCACTGAAAATATGGCGCCACTATCTATTGGGACAGGAGTTTGACTTATTTACTGATCATCAGAGTCTCAAGTACATTTTCACTCAGAAGGATTTGAATATGAGGCAGAGAAGGTGGATGGAGCTAATAAAGGATTATGATTTCTCTATTCAGTATCAGGCCGGGAAAGCCAATGTGGTAGCTGATGCATTGAGCAGACACCCAGTTACTTCGGTAGCTGCACTGAGGGTCAGTGAGTGGCAGTTACTGTAGGAGTTCCGAGAGCTCAGGGTTGAGGTGTCTCCCAGAGTTCAGTCTGGATATGTGGCTTTTCTCCGGGTTCAGTCTGCTTTACTATAGAGAATCAGGGATCAGCAGCTGGTAGATCCGAATCTAGTTCCGATCAGAGAGAGGTTGGCTGCCGGGCCAGTGGAGGATTTCACCTTATCTGGTGATGGTATTCTGCGGTTCCGTGGACGGGCGTGTGTCCCTGAGGAACCTAGTCTAAGGAGAGAGATCTTGGAGGAGGGTCATAACTCCAAGTATTCCTTGCATCCCGGAGTCACAAAAATGTATCAGGATTTGAAGAAAGATTTCTGGTGGCCGGGCATGAAGAAGGAGGTCGCGGTGTTCGTATCTCGGTGTTTGACCTGTCAGACTGTGAAGGGCGAACACCAAAGACCTGGGGGATTATTGCAGCAGCTCCCTATTCCGCAGTGGAAGTGGGAGTGCATTAGTATGGATTTTGTTTGTGGGTTGCCTCGGACCAGGAGAGGGCATGATGCGGTTTGGGTCATCGTTGACAGGCTCACGATGGCTGCACACTTTTTACCTATTCGGATGACTTACCCACTCGATCGGCTGGCTATGCTATACATCGATGAAATAGTCAGATTACACGGAGTGCCTGTGGATATTGTATCAGACCGCGATTCCAGATTCCTTTCCAGATTCTGGAAGAGCTTGCATGAGGGTCTTGGCACTAAGTTGAGTTTTAGTACCGCCTACCATCCGCAGTCAGATGGTCCGTCAGAGCGTACTTTACAGACTTTGGAGGATTTGCTGAGGGCTTATGTGGTAGATTGGAGCTCTGAGTGGGACAGTGATTTATCCCTGATAGAGTTCACCTACAATAACAGTTTTCACTCCAGCATTCAGATGGCTCCGTACGAGGCTCTGTATGGCAGGAAGTGCAGGTCACCTCTGAGTTGGGAGGAATCAGGGGACCGGATGATTCTGAGATCAGAGGCTGTACAGGAGGCTACAGATAGAGTCAGAATTATTCAGGAAAAATTGAAGGTTGCTCGGGACAGGCAGAAGAGTTATGCAGATGATCGTCGTCGTCCCTTAGTGTTTATGGTGGGGGATCATGTGATTCTGAAGGTTTCACCAACCAAGGGTGTCATGCGGTTTGGCAAGAAGGGAAAGCTGAGCCCGAGGTTTGTTGGACCTTACGATATTGTAGAGAGGGTTGGTCCTGTAGCTTACAGACTAGCTCTGCCACCATCTCTGGAGCATCTTCATAATGTATTTCATGTGTCAGTTCTGAGGAAATACTGTGCAGATCCATCACATGTGCTTGATTCTGCTCCCCTGCAGATCCAGAGTGATCTGACTTTTGTAGAGAGACCACTGAGGATTGTGGATAGGAAAGACAAAGTCTTAAGGAATAAGACAATACCGCTTGTAAAAGTTATTTGGGGAAACCAGTCATTCGAAGAAGCTACTTGGGAGACAGAGTCAGATATGAGAAGAGAGTTCCCTCAGCTGTTCGATGATTTGGATGGTGAGCTTTAGAGGACTAAAGCTTTTTAAGGGGGGAGGAATGTAAGATCCAGAAATTTATTAGCAGGTAAGAAAATGAAAGTTTATTTATCTAGCAATTTTGTGAAAGTTTTCTTTAAGATAATGTATCGATTTATGTATTTTTCCTGCAATGTAAAAATATGGGTCGCGGAGAGGATTCGAACCTGGGACTTAAGGCGTAGAATGTGTGCTGTGTACCACTAGGTTAGTGGTGTCTTTCGATTAGAAAAGGGTAAGAGCCCTTGATAAGGGTGAAGTGGAAAATATAACTTATACTAAAGGGTTATTGGATCTTCCACTTATGTTTGATATTGGGTTTGGATCCTTTGGAGGTAGAAAACAAAAATTAAGAGGGTTCACTCACGTTTTTCCCTCTTTGCTTTCGTTCACGATTTCTTCCTAGAGTGAGGGTGGCGGCTTATCTCTTCTCCCTTCTCCTCTTCTTGTGGCCGGCGGCGATTGGTGGTGGAGGCGACTTCCGGCAGTCCTTGGGTGTTTTCCGGCGACGTGAGTAGTGTGAGGGGAGGCGTGAGGGGGTTTGTGACTTGGAAGAAACCGAAATCAAGGTGAGTGGATTTTCTCTTCACCTAGTTCACGCATATTAGTAGTATTGCTTGTTTTAGAGAAAATTAAGGGTTAGAAATATAACATGAACTCTTGCTTTCACATGTGTACACGTTTTCTTTGTTTTTCCCTAAATTTCAAAACCCTAGCTTGCATGACAATTAGGGCTTTTCGTTTTTAAGACTCCTAATCATCAATTAAACCTTGATTAAACATGTATGTAACTTTAGATTTTCAATTGCATGAAGATTAGGGTTTGAATGAGAATTTCGCCCCTTCTTCATGAAATTACGCCCAAATGTATGGGTAAAATTGGAGAAAAACTGATATTCATGAAATTAGGTATATAAGGACTCTACCGTATTTTTTTGGGAATTTTTGGAAATAAAAGTTTCTGTTGACTGAGATTGACCTAGGGGTAATTGGGTAAATTTTCTAGTTAAAATTGGGGGAAAACTTGAAATTACGAATCTAGGGATCATGAGGGATGTAATGACTATTTTTATGAAATTTTTGGATAAGTTTTCCTGCATGACTTAAACTTTGAACTAGGGGTATTTCTGTCTTTTGTTATAAGAACTAGGAGAAAACTATGAATCTGTGATATTCAGTATTTATGTTATTTGTGGATGAAATTGGTGAATTTTCTGTATTAGTATGTATTTTTAATTATTGATTGATAACCTTGAATGATAACCTAGAAAAGGTTAAACCATGCTTGCATGAAATCTAAGGACCTTTTCTGAACCTGATTGATGTGATGTTCGAAATAATGTCTGTGTTAAATGCATTCGATAAGGGTCCTAGACTTGAGTGGACTGAACCTAAGGGTCAACTAGAGCACTCAGTGAACAGTCATTCTGACTTGGGGTTGGAGAATCCACCCAACCTATTCTGATTTGTTTCCGGTAATAGAGGGACTGTTCCAGAGTCTAGTGACCAGGTTAGAGGTTCAGGTTTCCAGTTTGTGTTGAGGGTATTTTTGTCCAAGTGGTAAACCTTTTGAGAGTTGGGTGTTTGAAACAAAGTGCCACGTCTTGGTCAGACGGGGGCCACCTCTTGAATTCATTCACCTTCCGTTCTGTTCTGTTTGTGTTCCCGGTAAGGGGGTGTGGTTGAGTGTCGTAGAGCAAAGTGCCACGTCGTGACCTGGCGGGGGCCACCTCTTGAATCTATGCCTCACCATTGTTCGTGCATGTTACTCTCAGTGCCTTGACGAAGGCCGGGTTGGACCCTCGGGGTCAATTCTGAAATTACTGGACAATAGTTGCGTGAGTCTGAGTCTGTTAGCCGGTTAGGCTGTTTTGTGATCTTGTTGCCCGGGATGGTGGGTGTATTGTTGTATGATCATAATTGTGATTTATGGTTATCAGTTTTATTATGTATCATGCTTTGTCATCTTCCGTTAAAAGTTTTGAAAAGATATCTGCATCTATTTTTGATTGTATATTAGTGGATGGTCGAATGAGACTATCTACTCACTGAGCTGTGTAGCTCATTCCACTATATTTCCAGATGCAGGGCACGAGCCTACAGCCTAGCGGATGTATTATTTTCTGACTTGATATTTTGGGGCCTGCGAGCCTGTGCTATTTTGAGGGCCGGATGTGGCCGAGGTTTTTATGATTTTATTCATTGACATGTTAGCCGGATGTGGCTGCTAGTTTTCAACTACTGTGATATTGTTGCCAGGTTGGCATTTGGTTTTGATACGAGTGTTAAACCGAGGGCTTAAGCCTGTTTTCGGTGAATTCTGTTCTGTTCAGTGTTATTTAATTAATGTGATTTATTAGTTGGATGTTGTGATAAGGATTGTGAATCTTGTTTTCGAAATGGTATGTTCAATTTGTGTTTTGGAGCATGTACAGGAATTTCCTTAGTAATTCTGGGGACATGCTGCCGAAATTTTCCGAATCGTGTTATGTAAGCTATTATTCCCTAGCATTTGTCTTGTTGTTTTGTGTGTGACGTTCTCTATCTTCCGCGGTTTCTACATGTGTTTGGGATTTATTCTGAGGGGGCGTCACAGACTTGCATGAGGAGATTTACATGGAACAACCGGAAGGTTTCATAGTAAAAGGAAAAGAAGACTTTGTGTGTAAGCTAAACAAAAGTCTCTATGGATTGAAACAAGCCCCAAGGCAATGGTACATGAAGTTTGAATCATTTATGGGAAAGCATGGCTACACCAGAATAAATACAGATCATTGTGTCTTCTTTCAGAAATTTTGTGACGGTGACTTCATCATCCTTTTATTATATGTGGATGATATGTTAATAGTTGGAAGGAATATGTCTCGTATTGACCAATTGAACAAACAACTGGGTAAGCACTTCTCTATGAAGGACTTGGGAGCTGCTAAGCAAATACTTGCTATGAAAATTGTGAGGAAAAGGGAAGAGAAGAAGATTTTCTTATCACAAGAGAAATACATTCGCAAAGTGCTAGAAAGGTTCAATGTTGGAAACGCTAAAGCTGTAAGTTCTCCTTTTCCTCCGGGAGTAAAGCTGAGTCGTGATCATTGTCCATCCACTAGTGAGCATAAGAAGTACATGAACAAGGTTCCCTATATCTCTGTTGTTGGCAGTTTGATGTATGCTATGGTGTGTACGAGACCTGACATAGCTCATGCGGTTAGCGTGGTAAGCCGGTTTTTATCTAACCCTGGAAAGGAACATTGGCATGTGGTGAAATGGATCATGAGGTATCTATCATCGGGCACTGTAAATTATGGTATATGCTTTGGAAATGGAGAGCCCAAGTTGACCGGCTATGCAGATGCAGACATGGCTGGAGATATTGATACCCGTAAGTCTACATCGGGTTACTTGATCACTTTTGCAGGGGGAGCTGTTTCTTGACAATCTAAGCTTCAGAAATGTGTTGCTCTATCTACTACCGAGGTGGAATTTATTGCGGCCACGGAAGCGTGCAAAGAACTCTTTTGGATGAAGAACTTCCTTCATGAACTTGGATTCAACCAAGAACGGTATGTGCTCTTTTGTGATAATCAAAGCGCTATATATCTTACCAAGAATTCTACTTTCCATGCTAAGTCAAAGCACATAGATATGAGATATCATTGGATTCGAGATATCGTGAACTCAAAGATGGTGCAAATTGAGAAGATCCACACTGATGACAATGGATCAGACATGATGACGAAGGCTCTTTCAAGAGAAAAGTTCACTGCTTGTCGTCAAGTCGCCGGCGTTTCGGCGAGCCCTTCCACATAGTCGAGAGGGGGAGTTTTGTTGGGCTATTCTCTCCTATGTTGAGGCGGCCCAAGCCCCTGTTACCTTACACGGATGAAGTCCAGAGCCCAATATATTCTAAACGCTCTTAGGGCTAATTTGGTTTTTCCTGTAAGCGTGTGACTCTCTGAAGCTAACGGCGGGGTCTTGCGATTCACTGTGCTTGTCTTTTTGGCTGCGAACGATTGATCTAGATTTTTCTCCAAGGAGTGCAGCTGAAGATGTGTCCAGAGCTCTTGCATTTATTTATTCCTCTCTTGCTGATTTGTAAGGAGCATTATCAAGATAAGTTCTGAATGTTCTATTCGCTTATAAGAGAGATGTTTTAATGCTTGAGAAAGATGCTTTATGTACTCATTTCTATTGATTTAGTGGAAGTTTCAACTGAGGCTCTGGCCGTAGTTTTACTCCTCTATTGAGGAGGTTTCCACGTTAATATCTTTATGTCATATTCTCTGCTGCTACTTTCTCCACGCATTGATAGTTTTGTTCAGCCTTAAGAAACGGGCGCGTTTTCTACGCGGAGGGGGCCGCTTAGTTGCATCCGAACGGAGAAACCTACGTTTGTGACACGTGGCAGTAAATTAATCCAACGGTTAAAAAAAAATCCAATGCAGCGCCTAACTTCGTTTCCAACGCATCCGCCTCGTCTTCGTCTTCAACGCCACTGCATTCGCTGCCCCGGCTTGTCCGTCACCGGAGAGGAAGAAGTGGAGACGGGAAGGTTTTGGGCGTGCGGCAGATTCAGTGCCCGAACCTTACCCTTCGCCGGTAGCAATCGCTGGGGATGTTGATGGAGAAGAAGACGCGCCGCGTTGTTGGCGAGGACAACCACAAACGCAAGCAACTCCCTGAGGGTGGCGGGGATGCCGGCGCGAAGGCGGTTGGAGTTGAGGAAGATGGCGTCGAGCGGCCGCTGGAAGAGTGCGGGCGATATGGGACCCTCGAACTCGTTGAAACGGAGGTCGAGGAAGCGGAGAGTCGGGAGGTGGAGCACGGCATCGGGGAAGACGCCGAAGAAGCGGTTGTTGCGGAGGTCGAGCTCGTGGAGGAGGCGGAGGCAACGGATGGCGCGGGGGACCGTGCCGTAGAAGCGATTGGAGTTCAGGTAGAGGAGGGCGAGGTCGGAGAGGAGACCTAGCGCGGAGGGCAGATAGCCGGCGAGGTCAGCGTGGTTGAGGTTGACGCCAGCGACGACCTTCAGGTCAAGGGCGGCAGGAGAGGCGGCGCAGTAGACGCCGAAGTAGGAGCACACATCGGGGCCCACACCTCATCTTTGTCTTCAATGCCGCTGCGTTCGCTGCCTCGACGTCGGTAAGGCAATGAACTCGGTGGAGGGGGTGGCTGGGCGAGGCGCTGGTCGGAAGGCGTCAGAAGGGATGAACTCGGCGAGGCGATGGCGTCAAGTTAGGGCAAGAGTCGGGATGGGTTGAAAACGAGGGCAAGCGACGTTAATTCGGACGAATGGCTTATCTTTTCATCAGCCGTTGGAAAATCCTTTTCGCCACGTGTCAAGCATTTAGAGGGGTTCGCTTGGATGCAACTAAGCGGCCCACTCCGCGTAGAAAACACGCCCTTAAGAAACATTTTATTGCATTTTGCTGAATTTAAATTACTCCATTCTGCTGATGATGAATTTTTGTTGAATTCATTTATTGCTTGCTGTCGATTTTTTATAGTATTGAGTATCCAAAACATTTCGCCAATTGCTTACAGTGATTTTAGTTATTGTTCACTTGTTTCCACGGTTCACTCGTTCTTGATTTAATCCACTAGTGAGCATAAGGAGTACATTCGCAAAGTGCTAGAAAGGTTCAATGTTGGAAACGCTAAAGCTGTAAGTTCTCCTTTTCCTCCGGGTGTAAAGCTGAGTCGTGATCATTGTCCATCCACTAGTGAGCATAAGGAGTACATGAACAAGGTTCCCTATATCTCTGCTGTTGGCAGTTTGATGTATGCTATGGTATGTACGAGACCTGACATAGCTCATGCGGTTAGCGTGGTAAGCCGGTTTTTATCTAACCCTGGAAAGGAACATTGGCATGTGGTGAAATGGATCATGAGGTATCTATCATCGGGCACTGTAAATTATGGTATATGCTTTGGAAATGGAGAGCCCAAGTTGACCGGCTATGCAGATGCAGACATGGCTGGAGATATTGATACCCGTAAGTCTACATCGGGTTACTTGATCACTTTTGCAGGGGGAGCTGTTTCTTGACAATCTAAGCTTCAGAAATGTGTTGCTCTATCTACTACCGAGGTGGAATTTATTGCGGCCACGGAAGCGTGCAAAGAACTCTTTTGGATGAAGAACTTCCTTCATGAACTTGGATTCAACCAAGAACGGTATGTGCTCTTTTGTGATAATCAAAGCGCTATATATCTTACCAAGAATTCTACTTTCCATGCTAAGTCAAAGCACATAGATATGAGATATCATTGGATTCGAGATATCGTGAACTCAAAGATGGTGCAAATTGAGAAGATCCACACTGATGACAATGGATCAGACATGATGACGAAGGCTCTTTCAAGAGAAAAGTTCACTGCTTGTCGTCAAGTCGCCGGCGTTTCGGCGAGCCCTTCCACATAGTCGAGAGGGGGAGTTTTGTTGGGCTGTTCTCTCCTATGTTGAGGCGGCCCAAGCCCCTGTTACCTTACACGGATGAAGTCTAGAGCCCAATATATTCTAAACGCTCTTAGGGCTAATTTGGTTTTTCCTGTAAGCGTGTGACTCTCTGAAGCTAACGGCGGGGTCTTGCGATTCACTGTGCTTGTCTTTTTGGCTGCGAACGATTGATCCAGATTTTTCTCCAAGGAGCGCAGCTGAAGATGTGTCCAGAGCTCTTGCATTTATTTATTCCTCTCTTGCTGATTTGTTAGGAGCATTATCAAGATAAGTTCTGAATGTTCTATTCGCTTATAAGAGAGATGTTTTAATGCTTGAGAAAGATGCTTTATGTACTCATTTCTATTGATTTAGTGGAAGTTTCAACTGAGGCTCTGGCGTAGTTTTACTCCTCTATTGAGGAGGTTTCCACGTTAATATCTTTATGTCATATTCTCTGCTGCTACTTTCGCCACGCATTGATAGTTTTGTTCAGCCTTAAAAAACATTTTATTGCATTTTGCTGAATTTAAATTACTCCATTCTGCTGATGATGAATTTTTGTTGAATTCATTTATTGCTTGCTGTCGATTTTTTATAGTATTGAGTATCCAAAACATTTCGCCAATTGCTTATAGTGATTTTAGTTATTGTTCACTTGTTTCCACGGTTCATTCGTTCTTGATTTAATCCAACAAGGTGGGCCGACATCTTCCGCCTCCTCATGGGCGTGCGCGACCTGATTGTGGTCACCACACCGGAGCTTGCGCGTGCGGTCCTCTTCACGCAGGGGTTTGAGTTCGGCTCGCGCAGCCGCAACATAGTGCTCGACATCTTCACCGACAAGGGCCAGGACATGGTCTTCACCGTCTACGGTGACCACTGGCGCAAGGTGCTGCATCATGACCGTCCCCTTCACCAGCATGGATATACGCCGGAGTAGATCCCAGCTCTTCTTGATCTGCTGATTGAACCAGCTTGAATGATTCTTTATGGTGTGATTAATAAACAGGTGGTGCAGCAAAATAGGGAGGGGTAGGAGGAGGAGGCGCGGCAGGTGTGGAGTAGCCGAAGTCCTCGACGAATGGGGTAGTGATCCGAAGGGCAAAGTCAATGGTTAAAGTGGTTTGGCTTGTGAAGGTTAAAATTTTGCTGTAGGTAAAATATGCAGAGTCCAAAAATAAGGGTAGCTGTGCCAAGATTCGATATCTTAGATCTTGCAAATTAAATGAGGTTTCAGTGAGGGGTTCGGTGGAGCTCATCCGTTTGGAACATGGTTAAAGTGGTTTGGCTTGTGAAGGTTAAAATTTTGCTGTAGGCAAAATATGCAGAGTCCAAAAATAAGGGTAGCTGTGCCAAGATTCGATATCTTAGATCTTGCAAATTAAATGAGGTTTCAGTGAGGGGTTCGGTGGAGCTCATCCGTTTGGAACATGGCTTACGTGAGACAAATATGTTTCGGGTAGATCTGGCTCGTGAGATGCAAGCAGGCATGGTGCCTTCCTGCATCAGGAAGTTAGTAGAACAGAGTGTTTGCTTGAATGGCTCTTCTTCTTTCTTGTTTTTTTTCAGAAAAATTAACCTCGATTTGGTCCATTCTGCATTGTTAAATAACACTATAGCAGGAAGCTGATGGAGGAGAAGGGTTCGAGAATGGAGCTCCAAGGCGCCACTGATCGCATCCTTGATGCAGAGAGGAAGGGCGAGATCAACTCTGACAATGTTTTGTACATCGTCGACAAGATCAACGTCGCTGGTGTAAATTTTGTTATCATTATAGTGGTGATTCTTCCTGTAATTGACATGAGAAAAGAATAATAATGCAGCGTTGAAAAGGACGCTGTGGAGGCGAAGCTGCCCCGGCATCATCCTCGCGCTGCCCATCATCGGCATCACGATCGGCCGCCTGGTCCACAACTTCGAGCTGATGCCGCCGCCAGGGGATGTCAAGATCGACACCACCGAGGGCAGTTCAGCCTCATGATCATGAAGCACTCCACCGTTAGATAAGATCTTCTTAAAATCTGATCCATCCCCTGTATTGTGCAGATGTTCCTGAGATTCTATTCCTTAAAATTTTAGGAAACCGTCTGTCGAAAATTTGGTCTATAAATCCTCAATCTACTTGAAGAACATAAATGTCATCACTTGTTTAATTAAATCGACAGACACAACATTATTTTGATACCATATATGCCCGTAGCAGTGGTTTAAGAATCACTTGAACCAATAAAGAACAATAGCTTCATTAACTATGATGAATATCTATCTATACATCGATATCATACACAAGAAGATTCAACCAATAACTCTCCTACATACAAAATTAATTTTCTCCCATTTCTCTGGGCTTCAGCACCATGATCCTTTGATTCATGATTTATTTCTCCCAAACCCCAATCCATTGAGGCACAAAAATTCTTAACAATTCCTCTTTTAGTTTACACAACTTCTCAGACGTGTCTGCTTGTGGAGGGATCAGAAATGTGATGAGCTTTTCTGCCCACAAATGATCCAGCAGGAGTATTGTAATGTGGTGTGGTTGGTTCTGTGAAATCAGATTCGTCATCAACGTCGCTGCGCCTATACAAGAGCTCACTAGCTGAGCCATAGCCCATGAGCAGGTGAAGTTGTGATCCTGCTCTAGGCTTACCATTTCTCTTCTCTACCAATCTGGAAGAGTTCCTTGAGATTTGTCCTCGCAATTCCGCCTCAGTAGAGCTGCTGATGCCAAGAGAAATTCCATAGTCTTTGGAGTAAGAACATGGATCGTATTGCGATCTATCGTCGACCCCAAGAGTAGGATCTGTGCTAGTCTCCACCTCACCTGTCGAACTCTCCAGCTCATTAGTCAAGCCATAATCTCTGGCTCTGTAAGAAAACGCAAGAACTTCGGAGCAAGCACCACACTGCAGCTTATACAACCTTTTCCTCGCCATGTAGAAGTCAATAGGAAGCTTGAGCAGCTCATAGCAATTGTAGCAGACGACGAACGGGGCACCGCCCAGGATAGGACGACAGAGCCTCCTCTTCTGCTTTCGATCGTTGTCCTGTGGCTTCTCAGTGTCCTGCTCCATCTGAGGCTTCGAACTACGTGGGAGTCTAGAACCCATACGAGCTATTGGACTCCCAGAATTACAAGGATTGGCAGACATGCCATGGTGGCCAGCTCTGCAAATTCTATTCGGATGGCAATCCTTGCAAGGACTATTGGAAAATCTTGAAGGACTGCTAGAAATCCAATGTTGTCGAGGAATGCCCTCTCTTTGACGGGGTGCTTTCGGAGGAAGTCGAGCTGAATTTGGACCCATGTGCTTTGTGTGGTGTTCTTTTTGGATAAATCCGAGTTGTGATAATCCCTTTTCATCATCATATTTATCAAAGATTTCATTGATCCCTTCTCTCAATTCATCCACTTTCCTCAGAATTTTCAGTTGAATGCGATCGAGTGAATCGATCTCAGCTGGTATGCTGCCATTTTGTTTGTTAACTGCGCCCTTAGGAAGAGGTACAAGTGGTTGAGAAGGCCCTTGGTTTTCAAGTTCTAACCAATTCTGGACCGACTGAAATTCTTCAAGATCTTGCCTCACATCAACAGTGTCTTCATTTGCATGTGCCCTCTCTTCTAGTGAATCTTGTCCAGCTTGAAACTGTGTTCCTACAGTCATCTCACCAACCCTCTCTTCGCTTTGCGCTTTAGTATCTGGTAACTCCTGATCTTTTCTCCTAAAAGTTCTTCTTGATACTGGTTTACGTTTTCGAGGAACTTCGACATTAGAGGCGCTGTTTGAAGAGTCAGTACCATCAGACCCATCAGAATTTGCTTCATTTGATCGTAGAGCATTCCCATGTCCATCATGTTGATTCTCCTTGTTCTCTAGTGATCCAACTTCAAAGCCTGGTGATCCTGCAGAATCATGAGCATCATCACTCAACTTCAAATCTCGATGAACTTCTTCACAAAGCTTTGACGGTTCCTCTGCTTCATTCAAGGATCGATCGGCTGTAACTTGAAGTTCGTGGTCATGAACATTTTGCATCATATTGTGAGTGTCATTTCTTTCATCAGTAGGATTAAGACTCTGAGCGTCCATGCTTCTCTCGTTAGTGTCTTCTTGCCCTATTTCATTTTGCTTCTCGTTACAAGTGTTTGAAGCATCCGCAACAGATGATTGCAGCTTTGAAGATGCAGCATTCTGTGTCCCATCCTCTGATGCACAAACAGGGATTTCATTCGTAGATGAATCACAAGCTGGTAGGACCTGCGGTCTGTTATCTGGCGGCGTCGCAACAATATTTTCTATGCTACCTTTGTAGTGTTTCGCTGCAGAGAGCAGGAAGAACAGAATGATTAGGAGTTGCACAAGAGAGAGCAATCTATCAGTAATCCACCAGTGTAATTGACAAAATCAAACCTCGGAGCGTGGTGCCACATCCTCCGCACCGGTATACTGGAACAGTAACATATTCAATAAGAACATTCTCGCATTTAGGACATCTAACATATCGCGATCCAGTCATTGCGTTGGCCATGTCTTACAAAATATACTAGTTCGAGAAACAATCAAAGCCTCCAGGACCTGCAATTTGCTGCCCTCTTGTATGAACAAAATATCTCTTAAGATCTGCAGCAGCCCTGGAATCTTTCAAACAGCTGACCTACTGCATCAAACGAATGGACCAGGTCAATTAAGTCTGCAAGATGTGATACAGTGCAGGAGGAGGAATATATTAAGTAGAGAAAATGTTTTATCAATAGGAAACCATAATGATAGAGAAGAAGAATAACTATAGAAACATAGATAATAAATTGGGTTAATATGATAATTCTCTTTATTCATAGAATTGACCCGAAATTAGGAGTGCGAAAAAAACTGATTAAATAGTTAAACTCTAATCGATCGAACTAAACCGATTGCATAGTTAACTTTAACTGTCAAGTTTTTTTTTCTATTGATCGTTTGCAGTTCCATTATGGTTCAAGAGTTGGCCGAACCAGCGATTAATCGACCAAACTAATGTAGTATAATAAAAATTTATATAAAATATTTATTTTATTTTCTGATCACCTTTTAAGTTTTAACCTCAACCATGGAGATATTGAGCCTATGAGTCATGATTGCTAAGAAGAACCCTAAATGGCTAAATCCCTAACTCCCAAAGCCCATAACCATGATTCTCTTCTTCCGTGTCTTCGAGACCTCGAGTCCTCAACTATTTCTTGTCTTCGACCCTTTTGCTTAACGACGAGCCAACGACGGCGCGGCGATGACCGGTGAGCCATCTTCCTGCAATCGCTCTTCCCTTGGTGTTTGTCTTTGAGACCTCAACTATTTTACTCGTCTTCAACTCCTTCACTCAATGACGCCAGCGAGGCGGCGGCTTGCAAGCCATCTTTCAGATGCCTGCCATTCAATTTATTTTTAAATAACAAAAATTATCATACATATAAGTTATATAATTTAATATTAAAAAAATACAGTTAACCAAAAACCGGTTAACCGGTTCGACTACTTGGGGACCGGTTTTAGGTTTTAAAAACTGGTTACTCAACACCACCAACCCAAAATATAGACAAAGAAATCTACTTAAGCATAACGTTTGCAGGCAATAAAATCTAAGTCAACGGTCAAGCTGAAAGCAGAAATAGCATAGCTCTCATAGAAGAGCAAAAGCTTGCTCCATCCAGAAGAAGAAGAATAAGGCAAAACAATTATCAGCTGACAAAGTGCTCAAAGGTCAAACTGGACAAATAAGTTGTATTAGGAGCGATCCAAATCATCAAAAAACCCTAAAAATAACAGAAGGCAAACCCTAGAACTGCAAGGAGGCAAAACAAATAAGCGAGGGGAATGATCTCGAATCCCATGCCTACCGCAAGCATTATTTACATGAAAGAATCAAAGACAAGAGAGAAGGTGATATGCTTTTTATTTTTCTTTCAGACTCCTTCAAATATCTGCAGAATCAATTCATAAACCAATTGAAGCTTAAATTAATAATTCCCAATCCAAGCTCCATCACTCAATCAAGAACTTGTACAAGAAGAAATTGAAAACCTAAAAGCATTACCACCATGTTCCAATCCCTAAAACAGTAGCTAGCACAGTGAAGAGATTTGAGAGAAGGCAAAATTGAAGCAAGCGAAGATCGAAAATGATCAGAATTCGAAGAACACGAACCTTTGAGATCATATGCTCTTCTCTGCTGCTTGCCCTTTCGGCTCCTCTGCTTGCCCCTTTGGCGCCTCTGCAACTCCTTTTGTGTGAAACTGTGACGAAGGAAGACGGGGAATAAAATGATGTAAGAAGGAAGGGAAGGGGAAATATTAAATACATGAAGCGCGAGCGAAGGGCTGACCATTTCCATCACACGGTGGCAAGTTTGACTAGGTCATACTTCCACTGTCCGTGTTTCGGGCGCTAGTCAATGCACCAAAAGAAAGCCTCTCGTTGAAAAAACATACTTGCGGATTGTTAATTGCCTATCTGAGGATATATTTTCGTGCATAAACCAGGTTGACTTTTGGAGGACAATAAATTGTTTGACATTTTAGTCAAACATAACCTATCGGCTTAGAGCATAAAATTAAGTGAATATTATAGCCATCACTCCATGTAGGCGAAGCTCTGCATAAGAATCTTAGGCGCGGGCAAAAATCATCTCTTGCCCATTTTTTAATATTAGTGCACAAAAATATTACGTAGGAATCATCACTTTATAGACAATCCTAATTTAACCGCGCCTAAGTTTTCTAGGCGGAGACCTCGCCTAGAAAATTTTCATGTTTCAATGCATATAAGATTCACATATCCCACCAAAATTTTCTTTAAAAATTAATCTCTAAAGGATAAAAAAATTGAAAACTTTGAACTCTTTTCAAATGTTATATACCATTGTTTCTTAAATCATGAAGGAATTTGGATTCTTGTTTAGTGTTTTATATTTGTTGCCCACTGCCTAAATTGTACATAATTGCATGAGAGAACAGAAATTTTTTAATATATAATTTTAAATTTTAAATGACTATAAAAATTATTTTGGCAGCTGGAGTCCGAGAGGAGCGGAGGCGGAACTCGGGAGCGCCGACTAAGTCCACGCGCCACGCGGCATCTGGAAAAGCAAAAGAGATTGGACCCACATGAGAGTCAAATCAATGCGATGCGGATTGCCTGAGTGGGGCCCGGGCCCTTTGACAAATGAGTGCAGTGGATTAAAGCACGCCTGGATACAGCGCGTCAACACGCGTTCACCAACTTGTCATTTTCTTTTTACTAGCAGATTCAGCCTTGTATTTAAAGAAACATCATTACAAAATTTATCAGAGCTGCATAGGCCATTCAAAATAATTTTTGTACCGTCTTACTAACGGGACTGGGCCTAGTTATCAGTTTTTGCTGCAATATTCATGGCCCAATAACAGCTATTGGCTATTGGCGCATTTTCTGGGCCTGAATACCGCCTTGTAACGAGACATCCATTCTCGGATTTTGAACGGCGACACTTGTTGATTATAAATTCAAGTACAGTACTCTTTGGTGGCCGCTGATTCTTTTGTTTTTTAGACTCCTGGATTTCTTTTCATATTATTTGTTTCCCTATCGTTTTGATCCGTCCAATGAGTTGAAGAGTAATTCAAGAATTTGAGTCAAATCCTGGCTTCCCAATTTTCGCTGTAACTAGGGTTTTCTTCTTCCTAGACGAATATCTAATTCTCGAAGAATCATTGTTTGATATCTAACGCGGTTACGAGTTCTTGTTGTTGGCGACCTCACCGATTTTGCTCTTGTTCTTGTTCTTGGCGATCTCGCCGATCATGCTCTTGTTTTGTGGATTTAGTCTGCGTGTTGAAGAACCATGCGAAAGATTTGAGTGCACTCCTTGGGTTCCAGTTGTTCCTCCTGGATGGATACTTAATCGCTAAACAATCCGAATATGATCTCTGACGCGGTTACAAGTTCTTGTTCTTGACTTGGCTCTTGTTCTTGGCACAACATCACTGATCTTGCTCTTGTTTGTTCTTGGCCATCGCACCGATCTTGGTCACGGCTAAGCTCCTACCCCTGAACTGCAACTCCTACTCTCCTTGATCCCGGATTCAAATGCCTGTGTATCAAACAATCACTGATCTGCCTTCTACCATTCCAATTATTCAAACAATGACGCCGCAGACGTCGTCTTCTCCATTATTTCCGAAAACCGCACCCTTGCGAGTAACTTCAGCGCGCGCCCAACAATGGGCACGTTATGGTTCTTTGGGAGAATCGCTACATTGAATTAGACGCCAGAGCCTCAAAGGGAAGGCCGACACATTGACTGTCAGTAGAATTTAAAGAGTATAAAACGGGGGCATTGAAAATGACATACTTTTTCTTAAAACGTGGGTGCATTAAATGCTGACTGCAACACATCCAATTAAATTTATTGCGAGCTGAATTAAAATTATTCCACATTAATTCCACAGTCTAACAAATTCTAACTCGTCCGATAATGCTAAAATTTGCACTCCATGATGCATTGATGCTCCCCTTCTCCTCCATCCTTGTCTTGCCAGTTGTCGTCAGTTGAGGTCCATCAGACGAGTAGATTTTCAAGAAAACAAATTTCCTTTTACCTTTCTCTTTTATCTTCGTAGAACCTTGACATTACCCAAATAGTACAGATTCCTAAGATCAAGACTTATGTATCTCGATCTAACCTTTCTTAACTACATAGCCTTGTGAAATTTTTATCCACTAAAAAGTCCACCCATCATTCCGCTCGGAAGTATTCATTGACCTTGCTAGATTCTGCCACCACAATTCCACTAAAAAGTCTCCACTAGCGTCAGGCCTCGCATGCACTGCCTTCCACCAACTTCTTCCAGCTTTAGCTTCAGCGGAACAAAAAAGAAAGCTGCGAGGAATTTGTTACCTATCCAACACCCACTGATCCTCTTTCGATCAACTCCCTAATGCCGTTCTACTCCTGGCTCTAGTCTTGCTACTCGCTAGCTATCCATGGCTTCGTTTCCCCGGTGAAGATCTCTCATTTCCTTCATTTCAATTCTAAACCTGAAAACAAAATCGCATCTTTGAACTCAGAAACCTTCGATCTGAGCTCTTTTTTGGCCCGCAGTGAAGCGAGAGGAGGAGGGAATCCGTCGAAGATGAAAAGCCTTCACCTTGGAGTGATTTGTCTCCTCCCATTCCTTTTCCTGGGCGCCGGAACCGGGAGCACAACGTTGAACGACGACGTCCTCGGTTTGATAGTCTTCAAGGCCGGGCTCCAGGACCACCAGTCCAAGCTCGCGTCTTGGAACGAGGACGACGAGGAGCCCTGCAGCTGGGCTGGCGTCTGGTGCGACCCCAAGTCGAACCGCGTCACCGAGCTGAATCTCGACGGCTTCGCTCTCTCCGGGAGGCTCGGCCGTGGCCTTCTCCGGCTTCAGTTCCTCGAGACGCTTTCCCTCGCCGCAAACAATTTCTCAGGTAGCCTCAGCCCTGACTTCCTCCGCCTCGAGAGCCTTCGGTCGCTGGATCTCAGCCGGAACAGCCTCTCCGGGACGATCCCGGACGGGTTTTTTGGGCAATGCAGGTCCATCCGAGACATCTCCTTGGCGAAAAATTCCATCTCGGGGAAGATTCCACCCGATATCAGCTCTTGTTCCACCCTTGCGGTGCTCAACCTCTCGTCGAACCAGCTCTCAGGTTCTTTGCCAAACGAGATTTGGTCTTTGAATGCCTTGAGGTCGCTCGACCTCTCATATAATTCTCTGATTGGCGAGATACCGGTCGGAATCAGCAAAATGTTTAATCTGAGGTCGATTAGCTTGAGAGGTAACAAGCTCACCGGCCAGCTGCCGAATGATACCGGAGATTGCTTGCTGCTAAAATCTCTTGACGTCGGTGGGAATAAGCTCTCCGGCGACCTCCCTGAATCCATGAGCAAGCTCTCAATATGTTCCTACCTGAGCTTGGGCTCGAATTCGTTCTCCGGTGAAGTTCCAGTGTGGATTGGGGACATGAGCGGTCTTGAGATTCTAGATTTGTCAGGGAACACGTTTTCCGGTGGGATTCCCAGCTCACTAAGTAACCTGCAACTCTTGAAAGTGCTGAGGTTTTCGGATAATAGCTTCTCTGGCATGCTGCCGGATTCCTTGGCTGCTTGTAGGAGCTTATTGGATGTTGATTTTAATCGGAACAGATTGACAGGGAGTCTTCCATCATGGGTTTTTGAATCAGGTTTCCAGCAAATTTTGTTGTCAGGAAATAAACTCGACGGTTCAATTGAGATTCCTCCGGTTACTGATTCTACACTACAAGTGTTGGATCTGTCTGACAATGCCTTCTCTGGCAACTTGACAAAGGAGGTTTCCAATCTTAGAAGCTTGCAGTTCTTGAATGTTTCTTTCAACTCATTATCTGGCTCCATACCGGTGAGTGTGGGCGAGCTGAAATCTTTGGAAGTTCTTGATGTTGCTGGTAACGCGTTGACTGGTAAGATCCCCTTGGAAGTTGGCCTAGCAACAACCCTCAAGGAGTTGCGGCTGCAGAAGAACTCTCTAATTGGAGAAATTCCAATTCAAATAGGAAGTTGCTCTTCACTTGCATACTTGTAAGATTCTTTTTGACTTTAGTTCTTTCGTATTAGTTCTTACCAACTGTATATATTATGACTTTTTTGAACTGTATTCACCATCACGGAGAACTGGAGATTTGATGGAGCTAGAATGTGACATCTAATCTCCTGTTCAAACTCCTATGCATCTTATTTCTACCAAGAAAATATTACATGGTATTCTTTGTTTGAACTTTTTTCTGCAGGGATCTTTCGCAAAACAATCTTACTGGCCAAATTCCTGAAGCATTAGCTAATCTCACGAATCTTCAAGTTGTTGATTTCTCCCACAACCAGCTCTCAGGAACCATTCCTAAGCAGCTCTCTGACCTCCCTCAGCTCCTTTCCTTCAACATCTCCCACAATCAACTCTTTGGAGACCTCCCCGCAGGGAGCTTCTTCAATAAAATCCCCCCTTCCTGTGTAACAGACAACCCGGGGCTCTGTGGATCCGTAGTCAACATCACTTGTCCTGCAGTTCTCCCAAAGCCTATTGTTCTGAACCCCGATTCCTCCTCACCTGGCACATCATCAAACACAGTCTTCTCACCAAGCAACCTTAGACACAAGAAAATTATCCTAAGCATATCTACTCTGATTGCCATTGGTGCTGCTGCTGTAATTGCCGTAGGTGTCATCACCATTTCTGTTTTGAACCTCCGTGTTCGCCCGTCTACCTCCAACTCCGCTGTGGAATTGGCCCTCTCAGATGAATATCATAGCCATTCTCCAGGCACTGATACCAACTCTGGAAAGCTTGTTATGTTCGCTGGTGGTGATCCTGAATTCAGTGCTGGTGCCCATGCTGTTCTAAATAAAGACTGCGAGCTCGGCCGTGGAGGTTTTGGTGCAGTTTACAAGACAGTTCTCAGAGATGGTCGTTCTGTGGCAATAAAGAAGCTTACTGTTTCAAGCTTAGTGAAATCACAAGAGGATTTTGAGAGGGAAGTAAAAAGGCTGGGAAAAGTCCAACATCCCAATCTAGTATCACTTGAGGGCTATTATTGGACTCCTTCACTCCAACTTCTTATCTATGAGTTTGTATCAGGTGGTAGCCTGTACAAACACCTCCACGAGTGTTCTTCAAACAGCTTATCATGGCAAGAACGTTTTGATATGATTCTTGGCATTGCAAGAAGTTTGGCACATCTCCATCGCCACAAAATAATACACTACAATTTAAAATCAAGCAATGTTCTTCTTGATGGATCAGGTGAGCCCAAAGTTGGGGACTATGGACTGGCAAAGCTGCTACCAATGTTGGATAGATATGTGCTTAGCAGCAAGGTACAGAGCGCACTTGGCTACATGGCTCCAGAGTTTGCTTGTCGGACACTGAAGATCACAGAGAAATGTGACGTGTATGGCTTTGGAGTGTTAGTACTTGAGATTTTGACAGGCAAGAGACCTGTGGAATACATGGAGGACGATGTGGTGCTGCTTGGTGATGCTGTGAGGGAGGCACTGGAGAATGGAAGGGTGGATGAATGCTTGGACGAGAGACTTTGTGGGAAATTTCCAGTAGAAGAGACTATTCCAGTGATAAAGTTGGGTCTGATATGCACTTCCCAGGTACCATCTAGTAGACCAGATATGGCTGAAGTTGTAAACATATTAGAGCTGATCAGATGCCCTCATGATAGCCAGGAAGTGGAATTTTCTTAAGGATTGAGCCTAGAATATATCTTTTCTCCCGTTAAATATCCTAATCAGTTAGCAAAGTAGAGACATTGCATGGAGCTTGAAAGAGGAAATTAAAGAATTCAGCAGCAGAAGGCATAGCACAATTAGCAATCTTCTGAGCAAGAATCCTTGTGAAAATTTTTGCTGTTTACCAATCTGCAAATGATTACTACTTCTCATGTGCTGTTGCAATCTAGATTTCCTTCGCTGGGTTCATAAACCCTGCTCAACATACATGTTACCTTCATGCTTCTTGGATGCCATTCTATCAACTTTGAAGCATGGTTTCTTAGAAGCAGGCTTGGTAAAAGGCTCATCTGCAACTCTTTTGTTGGTGTCTCTGAGTTTAATATTGGTCATCTAGCTTCTTATTTGCACTCTTTTCTGTGATTCTGGGATTTGAATTCTTATCTATGCATGGTGATCCTACTAAAAAATTGTCTGACTTATTTTTAACATTGTTATATACCTTTCTAAGCATTCCGGTTCACAATCTTGTTTATATTCCTTTTTTGTTGGTGTATGGGATATGTTTGTGATTGTGAAGGTTTGTCGCAGTTTCTATTTTAATCTTCAGTTTCATGGTCTCAAGTAACTTAGCATCAACATCCCTGAATTGTATTCACATTTTTAACTCTGATCATAAAACTTACAGTCCTTTACATCCATTTGAAGCATGAACTGTTGAATTATCTTCACCAGCAATAGGACATTAATTATGCAATTCTTGTCCTGTATGCCCATGTGCTATTATCTGTGTTTGGATTTTCTTCTTTTCATATCAAAAAAAAATATGGTATGAATGGAGGAATTAGCTGCATCCAACTTGAATTTGCCCTTTGAGCAACGAAGGAACTTTGTTTCTATCCACCATTATTCTATCTCCATGTGACTAAGAGTTGGTATTCTTTTCATGTTCTTGGAAGGAGCTGTCTTTATTGAATAAATAACAAGCTTCTTCAGACAACAAAGTTAAAAGCAGTAGAGCAACTGAGATCCTAGTTACTCTGGTAAAACAAAAAAGGGAAACATATGCAAGTACTTGGAGTGGGAAAAAGAATCAAACCAGTTTGATGGTGTAGGGATGGTACAAATTACTTAAAATTTAACACACATGTAGAACTTTGGAAGTAAATTAATCATATACTAGTTCAGTTCTCTGACATAATTCAGACACTCACTTCTTGTGTCTGATGAAGTTTATAGCTACTGAAACCTGCTGTTGCTTGGGGGAACATTTGAATTATAACAATATAAAAAGCTTCAATTGGTGCAGAGCAATTAGATAAGGGAATCTTGCTAGTAAAATGAGATCAATGTCCATAAACTTGCTTTTCATGGCATTTTTACATGAATTTTGTGTTGTATCCTTAAAACTTTTAATGACATTAATAGAAGTCCAGATTTGAGATGAGCTACATGCTCTTGATTTTTTGTACAATTTATTTTCTTGGTAACTTGCACCATGCTCATCTGGCTCTTCCTAAACCCTTCAATGTGCAGCATAACTTGTACATCAGATTGAAGCATTTTCTTTGTTTTAATTCTTTTGCTTAAAATCTTGGAGCCTAGCCAGTGTTTGCTAGTCTGAGAAAGGGATGCACGCTGGTCCCTTGCCATCATCTTCTCAGCAGGACAAGAGGCAGTCCAAATCACTGAGAACCCCATCATTTTCTCAATGTAGTGCAACAGCTCATATTGTTGTTAATTTGGCAGTACAAAACTTTGATCATTATGTTTGGGTTTTGTGCATCTTCTGATAAAGTGAGGTGGTGAGTTTCCAGAGTGCTGGAAGAAAGATTCTTGCATCAAAGCGCGTGTGGGAACGGCGCCCAAACACACTTTTTCTCCAGACTGTAGCAGGCTGCTTTGTTTAGTCTCTTCTTTACTACGGAAATTGGGAAATGATCAAAGGCAGCCTTGGCATCTTGCTTTTGGTTTTTTTAACAAAAATGTGAAGATTCTCCCCTCCCTTTAGCTGTTGAATTTGGAGTGGAAGAGTTGTGCACTATTGATACTGCAAAGGGTCAATTGGTGCAGTTTGCCCTTTACAACTGAAGTGATTGTCTTGGTTTGTCTAACCTGCAGAAATGAATACTACCAGTCCATTCCACGCTATTTGTTCATCTGCAATCAAATATGTCTTTGCGCTTGGAGACAGGAATTCCTTTTTATAAGATCTGCGCTGAGCGGGGCGTTCGCATCCACCATCCATATCATCTTGAGATTCATACATACACAAATCCCAACATGATTTAACGGGTATCCTAATTTGCGTTTTTACGAATTCTAAAATCACATAGCAGAGATGCAAATCTAAATATTTTTATATACTGAATTATTGATAGATCTTTCATTATTATTGATATATTTTAATTTAATATTGAAATATCTTAATTTATTATTAAAATACCTTAAATTATTATTGAAATACCTTAAATTAAAAACTGTTAGTGATAAAATAATGAATAAAATTTTGTTAATGTTAACATAAGGTACACGTGATTAATTTATCAAGAGTTACGCCATACCTTTTGCTTTAAGATATGTGAACCCGAGATTAAGGAATCTAGGATTTTTTTTCGTTATAATGTGGGTCAACTGGCCTGCTCTATGTGTAATTATTAGGGGTGAATATAATTCGGGATTTATCAAATTTACCAATTGATAAATTGGTAAATCGGTAAATTCGGTATCGATTTTCGGCACGGTAAATAAATTTTTATTATTTGATTTTCGGTATCGATAACTGATCGGTTCGATAATTTACTAATTTACCGATATATATATATTATTTATTTATTTTATTATTTTAGTTTAGTTTATTTTACGTTTACTCTTAAGTCTTAAGTCGTATTATTTTGATAATTAATCGTAATTATTTTACAAATACAAATATTAATAAAAAATTAGTTCTTTTGTAATTTCTATATTTATAAGTAATTAAGATAAAAATTAATAAAATAGTAAAATCGGTAATTGGGTAATTTACCGAATTAATGATAGGTAAATCGATAATTTATCGATTGATAAAGTCCTTATTCTATTCCAAATCAATTTTTACATTTCGATATTCGGTAATTCGATTTTTGATAATTCAATATTTGGTAATTCAGTTTCTGCGAATACTCACCCCGCCCTTTTGGATCCTTTTCAAATCTTCGACATTGCTTATTGTCACGCCCCGGTCGGATCGGCCTAAAAACAGCGCTTAAACGTTGTCTTAGGGTCGTCCGGCGGAACACCGGAGCGCGAACTCCCTAGGGTTTCCGGCCAATTCCTTTCCCCAAATCAGGAAAGTCCGGAAAACCCTAATTCCAATTACCTTCAAATTGAATTTTGACTGGAGTCAAAATTCCCAAAGCCGATTTAATTCTCGTTGCTGATGATGTCACCTTGAAATTTCACCGCCTGTGAAATTTCACCCGCCGCCGATATTCGATGCTTGGTCACTGTTCCGATTTTGACCCAGTCAAAATCGGAACTTGAAATCCTCCGTCTTCTTCCTCGACACGCCGCCTGCGCTCGAGGTTCCGCCGTGCGCCGCTGCGCTCAGGAATCGGCCGAGAAAGGGGAAGGCCGCCTGCCTCCCTCCGACCTCGTCGTCGGCAGCCGCCTGCTGCTAGAAGTTGTCGCCGGAAACACCGAAACATAGGAAGGAATAGGGAGAGGGAAAGCTTCGTTTTATTCCTCCTAAAACGTTTCAAAACTCCTCTCTACGCCGACGACCACCGTCGCCGGTGCCCCCATCCCTCCCTCGCCGGTCATCGCCGATTACAAGCTCTCATGGAACTCTCTCACTGCCTCCTACTCGTCAACGCCATTGACGCCGGAGTCTTCGCCCCCTAGCGGCATCAACGCCCGCTGGCGTTGGCATCAGAGCCGCTGCTCTGGAAGGGGCGATGGTGCCTCGCCGTCCCCGGTGGTGGCGCTCTCGCCACTACTCCCTTTGGTGTCGCCTCTGCGCGCCCCTTTTCCGTCCGCCTCTTGGACGAATTTATAGGGAAGGAAGTGTCTGCCTGCGCCCCGGTTCCTTCGCCATCGACGGACTCGGCCGCTGCCAAGAATAGTCTGACGACGCCGCCTTTCGCGCCCAGCCTCCAACTGCTTTGCCTGCTGATTCTTCCGCGTCCGAGCCTTTTGCGACCGAGAACCACGCGCTGCCTCCCCTTTTCCGCGTCGTCCTCTCCTTCGCGTGGACCTCATTGCTCCGCGTCCCTATGTCCGGCGCGTCCGCATCCGCCGCGAATGAGGATGAAGATGCGGCCGAATCAGCCGCTGTGTTCGATTTGGGGTCAACCTTGAGCATTGACCTCCCAAATCGACTCCGATTTTGCTCTCTGTCTCTTGGGTTTGGGCTTGGCCCAGGCTCAGGGGCTTGGGCTGAACTGCCTGAACCAGGCCTGACACTTATGATGCAGCCCATTTTACAGAGGCCAGATTCATAAATTCTTTCACAAACTAGCGAGATGTTGCATTCAGCGCGCCAGGGTTGTAGACAACTCCGAGTTGGGCCGTTCGTATGATCTCTAAGAAAGCCCGTTTATAAAAAAAAAACGTGATTTTGGCTAACCTCACGTGACTCTGACTCATCAAACTCCATAGTCCCCCTACCGCAAGCCCCGTCGATGGATGCCGATAGAATCCTCGATCTGATGTCTTCTCTTCACTCGCCGTCTCTCGCTCACATGTTTTCCCTCTCTCCCGGCCGCTTCTATCACGAGTCGTCGTCCGTGGAATCTTCTTCGTGGGGGAATCCCTCATCGTCGTCGTCGTCGTCGTCGGAGAAGCATTTGCCCACCGCCAAGTGCCATCGAGGTAACCCTGCTCACCTCAAAGCAGTGATGTTCATGCGTAGAACGCGCTCGAGGAGCACCGCAATGCCTAAATTTTCCAAATTTATAAGGAATTGTAGACTATGCACTCATACAGTGGTGGAGTCTCCTAATTTGGTGGAGGAAAATGGTCGAATCTTTAGTAAGCAGGATGCAGTTCTTGTTTTCGATGATAAAAAAGGCGGAACGCTTGGATTGGGGAAGAATTGCGCTTGTAGTTGCATCGAGGAAGAGATTGAAACAACCAAGAATGAAGCTTTCGATTTGAATGTGGAAACTGGTAGTGGCATCATACAGGATCGAGAAAATGGTAAGCTCTGCGCCAAAATTGTTGGCAATTTGAGAATTGGTTGTTTGGTCAAGAAAATTATCCGGTTACCGATCGAAGAGCGTGTAAAAATTCTCGATCTCTTTGAGCCTGATGGTAGAAGTTTGACAATTTACGACTACAATGACATTCTCAAAGCCCTAGTGAAAGCCGGTGAGTACGAATGCGCCATTAATCTTTTCTCTGAAATTTCATACAGCGGGACACCGCCCAACTCCTGGACCTTCTCAGTCATGGTTCAGTGCTTGTGCAAGAAGAACCAACCGGAGGAGGCAAAACGGATTCTGGATGACATGGTTGGAAGAGGATTTTATCCAAATGTTGCGACTTTTGCTCTTTTGATTAGTTGCTTGTGCAAGCGGGGGCGTGTGAAGAAAGCATTCGAGGTGTTCGAGATCATGAATCGGGTCGGCCACGAATCGACGATCCGCATTTACAATAGTCTGATTGGTGGACTGTGTTATGTTGGTAGGTTGGAGGAGGCACTTCAACTCTTGAAAAAGATGAAGAGTTCTTCCACATTACCTGATATATATACATATACACTGGTCATTGATGCATTCTGCAAGGTTGGAAGACCAGATGATGCAATGGAACTACTCCAAGAAGCACAGGAGATAGGCTTAGTGCCAAATATTGTCACATATAATAGTGTCCTCAATGGATATTGCAAGGAAGGTAGGCCCTTGGAAGGTCTCCAATTGTTGAAAGAAATGCAAAGAGGAGAATGCCCACCAGACTTCATCAGTTATTCGACCGTCTTACAGGGCTTGTTGAAATGTGGTGAGATTTCTGCCGCTTGGAGAACTTACAAAAAAATGAGGGATTCAGGCTTCCAGGTGGAAGTGCGCGCCATGAACACACTCCTCAGAGGTGTTTGCAGGCAACCGCTGCTGGCAGATGCTATGGAGCTCTTTGAGGAAATAATTAAGATCGGTCACAATCCTTCACCCTACACTTACTCCTTGATGGTCCAAGCTCTTGCTAGAGGAGGTGAAGTTGATATGGCACTCTACCATCTTCACGAGATGGTGAAAAGTGGTTTACCTGCAAGACTGATAACATACAACATTGTTCTTCGGATTCTTTGTGCAGAAGGGAGATGTGATGATGCATTGGATGTTTTGGTTCTTATGATCAAGACAGACACTATTCCTAGTAGATTTTCCTTTGGCATACTGCTTAGTGAGCTATACCGACAGGGAAGAGTACCGGATACCTTTGGAGTTTATGCGGCTGCAATAAAAAGGAGTGTAGTTCCTCACTGGAAGCCAAGGAAGGGTTTCAATGTTGAAAAAGTGTTTCATCAAGCTTGCTACGAAGAACAGCTTGCTGTGGGTTTCAGATAATAGCATCAGAATGTAAATCGAGAGGAGATGAAGATTGATTGCTGCTCAGGAATTTTGGCAAGCACAACATGTTACTTGGATCATCTTCTGTAGGAAGTTGATTGAGAACATCTGAAGCCTTCAGTACATGATACCAAACAGAGTAAATTTTGTTGCGGTTTGATAAATTTATTACTTGTTAACTACAGAGAAGCTGAGCTGACACTCACTAACGTTATTCAACGTCCAGGTTGCAATGTGCACCACGAGCTTGGCATAATGAACAGCACAATTGATCTTATAAGATAACTGTTGCTGACAAATTGCTGCTCCCTTGCTTATCTAGTGCAGCTTAATTCAGTACAAAAATATTTGACTGAGCTTGTGCTATAAGCTGTCGATTCATTTCCAAGTTTAATTATAGGTATGTACCACCTTATCTCTGATAATCCATCATCCTTTCCTTTGTTTCAAGTTACAGGATTGATATTTCATGAACACTATGAACTTGATCATTGTATAGTATAGTGGACTGTTTCCCCCAAGTTCTCTCAAAATCTACGACTGTTCAATTTATATTTCAGGAACATTATGAACTTTACCCATGAATAGTCTAGTCAAATATTTCCTTTCAGTTATCGCAAAACCTAAGACTTTAATTTATATTCTATACAACAAAGAGCGAGACTATACTTTGAGATGTGCATATTAGTTCTTCAACTGAACCATGAATGTGAAACCCCAACCTTTTGACAAGGTCAAAATCTTAAATGTTTTTCAATCACTTCTCCTTTTATTATTATTTTTTTTCACATTTTCCAATTCCATCATTTTTGTTTAAAGGTGCACAGAAAATTCAGGGTCATAACTAGAGGGGAACCGTGTCAGTTTATTTAGGAGTTCAAAACAAGAACACCGCTACACTTTTAGTACTAGCTGATTTTGACTACAAATTATACAACCGGAAATAGGCAGGAAAGCTCCCGTCAGAACGGCGAAGTCGTCTCTTCTTCCTCTTCCCTCTCGGGGAAAGGCCGAGACGGGAGGATGATTCCCTCACTCTGCGCGTCCACGATCTCACTCAGCTGCTCCTCCGTCACCCCAAACCCGGCCGCCATCTCCGGACCCGCCATGGCCTTCAGAATTGACCTCGCGCCCACTAGGAACTGCGGCCAGTTCCTCCTCGCCGAAGTCGTAAACCCGAAGAACTCCAGTGGCCCGCTGCGCGACGCGATCTGGCAGAAAGGGAAGTAGCGAGGGATCCAGAACACGTCGCCTTCCACCACATCCATCCTCATCGCGCTCGTCCCGTTCGGAAACACCACGTGGATCGTGCCCGACCCGCCGATCACCACGCCGAACTCCGTCGCACACGGGTTCAGGTGTGGCGCCATCATCGATCCCTGCGGAGGCAATTCGACGTGAGATGCATAAAATGTGGTAGGTCGATGCCGGATTGTGATCAAGTATTGTTCTGGGAAATACCGCTGTGAGGTTGACAATGTAGACGCCGATGTCGGAGTGCTTGAGGGGGTGGTATTTATGCTCGTCGACGGTGAGGCTCCAACCGTAGCTGTTGCTGAAGTCGGGTTTGCGATCGTAGAGATTGTAAGGATCGGGGGTGCGAACTGGGCCGTCCTTTGCATTGTAGCTGTTGTCCGAGTTGCCTCCAAGTATGTCGATGAGGAGCTTCCGCCATGTCCAACTCTTTTCCTCCCATTGCACCTCGCCGTCGTGGAAATCTAGTAGGCCTCTCTTCTTGTCTTTATCTCTCCGACGGCGGTCAATTCGCTCGGCAACATCGCCTGTCACCGTGACGATTGGGCCGCCGACTTGCGATCCCAAGAAAGTATGCAGCTCTTCTTCAGTAACCTATGCACGAAGCAAACGTTATGGTAATCGAGCCTGTACAGATGCTTTCTTTTAAAGCTTACATTGAGTGCAGTCGAGAGGGTTCCCGTATGAAATCCTGCAAGCAATGAAGCAGGGTACAAGCCGCCACCGATGAAGAATGACTGCAAGAACAATGGAGAAATGAGCAATCTTGATTTCATTCTAGAGAGGAGTGGAAGAGTTTGGTCACCTGATAGGGAGCAAAACCCAAGCTCTCCGTGGTATCAATGCTGCAAATAATTTGCAGCCGTTGACCTTTGCCAGTGTTGACCATGTAGAAGGTGGTGCCGGCCGGGATGTGGAGGATGTCTCCCATTTTCAGTTGCCTCTCCGCCATATTATCCTTGTAAATCCACCCAACCCTCACTTCCCCTGTCACAAATCAATTTATTATGTCAAGCTGATTGTCTAAGTGAACGTTTAATCATATCATTATGCGACTGACTGAAACAGCTGAATACCTCTGTGAACAAACAGGATGATGCTTGAATCCAAGTACTGAGGGATGAACAGAGTCTTCGGCTCCATGAAGATGAATCCAATGTGCATGGGGCTCATCGGCCCGCCGCCCCACTCCCACTTGGAAGACTGCCCGAAGCCCCTCACCACCCTCACTTCGCCGCCCTCCGTCTTGACCACCTGCTCCGACTTCTCCAGTTTGAACGGGCTCGTGCTCGTCTCTCCGACCTCTTCCCGTCCTCCGATCTCCCTCTCTCGCCGCCCCGACACAGCCACCGTTGACCAAGACGCTAGCAGCAACAGCATCAAGAGCTTCATCGCCATGCAGCTCCCCATAAGAGCCCCCCCTCTTAAACCTCTCTCTCGGCACTCTTCTTCTTCACCTTAAACCTCTCTCCGCGGCCCAGATTTGTGTCCGTCAGACTTGTTCGATCGGCCGCTGCAAGCACGGTGCGCGTGAGGACTGAGGAGTGAAACAAGAGAAAAGGTTGGGTTTTAGAAGATGAGAGCTTTGAGCGAGGCCGCGACACGTATCATGCATGCATGGCTTTCTGCTGTTTACGTGGGCAGCGTCTGCGACCCGTCGGCATGTGATATCAGGACTCAGGAGAGAAGCTTCATGGCCGTGGCAATGCCTCTTTCAAATCTCACCGCGTATCGACACGTTACGAATCATAAAGCGCCAAAGGTCACTCTGATTTTATAAACTTGCAGGCCAAGGGAATTTCCAACTGTGCCCGAACTTTAATCGTGTCTCAGAGTTTTTCCCCGAGGCCGCAATCTTGAAGGTTGAAGCAACCATGCGCATGAATGTTAGGTCCTATCTATTTGGATGAAAAATATAGAAAAAAAAAAGAAAATACACTAAATCTAAATACAAAATATTACTAGATTTTGCATCTAGATTTAATATATTTTTTTCTTCTTTTCTTCTGGATTTTATCTAATAAAATATAGCTTTAAAATAAATTCAGTTTCGTGAAATAATAATAGTTTTTCATAATAGTTTTTCGTGAAATAAGTTGAGTTTTCGTAGCAGTTTTTCGTGAAATGAGTTCAGTTTCATAAAATAATAACAGTTTTTCGTAAAATGAGTTTAGTTTTCGTGAAATAGTAACACTTTTTCATGAAATAATAATAGTTTTTCATAAAATGATACCACTTTTCGTGTAAGTCAACATAATTTTTGTTGATTTTAACCAGGATTAAATCTGAATTTAAGCATCGTGAACGTTGACCATATATTGATAATATAGCTATGAAGTCCCGTCCGGCTCGAAGAAAAAGGATTTCCTTATGATGTGGATAAATTTTGTCCACCACATAGTTGAACTTGGCTTGATTCGATTCTCTTGACAACGATGTTTGATTCTAAATTCTGCTTCTTTCTCAATGATCTAGAGTTTTTTACTTTCTTTATAATACTCAAATCTATAATATACTGATTTAAATAGCTTTTTTTTTTTTTCAAATATAAGATTTTTTATATAGTATTTTATTTTATGCTTTTGAGGCAAACTAAACTTATCTGTATATATATAGGGGCGAGATTGATAGGTGTACCGAAACCGGAGGGAGACAAAGAGATCCGGTGAAGTACCGCGTGCCGGGATCACGTAACGAGGTTGAAAGGGAGAGGCATGTGCACATACTTTGTGCCTATGCTTATGCTTGTCTGCTTCCCGGGGAAGTTGCGACTTGCCGAGCGTGTGGCGTTGAGGCCTCTGTTGCTCCCCCGACCATTAGGGTTTAATTAAATTGATTGATTATATCGATGATTGCAGGAACCACCAACTCATGCCGACTTAAATTTATGTGAGTCAAAATAATTCTTATTTGTTAAACTAAGGACCTGATTGGTCTGTTTGGCCCCGCTGTTCATAGCTTTATAATTGTGCTAAACTATGAGCGAGTTTTCTAAGCGGACTGTCCGCTTAACACATCCGAACGGTTGTTTTCTAACCGTTCAACACGTGGAAGCTTTGACATCCAATAGCTGCAATCTAATTTACCACACGTGGCTTTAATTCCGCTCTAGCCACAGCCTCGCCCTCGTTCCATTCTCGCTTGCCATCGTCCTCGGATTAGGGCAACGCCGACGCCAGCCATCGTCCTCGCCCAGCACATCACCAGCGACATCCTCGCCCAGCACATCGCCTTCACCTCGCCGACCATCACCGACGCCAACCATTTCAAGGTATGAGCGGATCTGCAGTCGTTTCTCATTCATTTTTACTGATTCAACCACGGCAAAACAAACATATAGTTTCTGATTCAACCATTTTTACTGCTTAATTTCTCTTATTTAAACATATAGCCTCATTCATTTTTACTGATGCAACTATGGTAAAACAAATATATAGTTACTGATTCAACCATTTTTACTACTTGATTTCTCTTATTTAAACATATAGCTAACAATGGTGATCCAAAAAATTGATTTCTCTTATTTACTGAGACGTATGGTAATGAGCTTCTATCTCAGCTTATACGTATTTTAGGTAATAATCAAACTTAATGGCTGATTCAAACTTGATACCTCATATCGTACCTTATATGATACCTCATATTTTAGGTAATAATCAAACTTAATGACTGAGGCAAGTGGATCTTCACCTGTTGAAGAAGACCCACAACTCTTTAAGGTAATAATGTAATGTATTATTATGTTTAACTTATAAATTTTAATTATTTATATTAGAACGTTCATAATAGGCAACTTGCAATGAACTTGAGAGTTCTTCAAATAAGCCTAAAATTGGTATGGAGTTTCCAAACGAAGAAGAAACATATGATTTCTATAATGCATATGCAAAAAGGACGGGCTTTAGTATTAAGAAATTTAGTACTGCTCGTAGAAAGGATGAATCTGTAAGGTTCAAAAGTTTTGTGTGTAGCAATGAGGGAATGCGAAAAAAACATCCTACAACCATGATTTCACAAGTCCTGATAAAGTTCATCATCTCATATCACACAGAAAGATTTTGTCATATCAACGTTCCATGATAGCTTAAATGTGTAAATCTTATATGAAGTCAAAGGAAATATTCAACTTTTTTCAATCAAGAGAACCAAATTCAGAATATTGGATTTATTAGAAAGGACAACAATAATTTTATTGCCAGGCATAAAAGACAACAATAGCAAGTCAGAGAAACACGAGGCCTTCTCCATTATTTGCAAAATAGACAAGTATCAGATCCTACATTTTTCTATTCTATTCAAGTTCATGAAACAGGGGAAATTGCTATTTTTTTTTTGGGCGGATGGTAAAACCATTATTGATTATGCATATTTTGGTGACGTTATTTCGTTTGACACAACGTTCCAAACAAATAGTTATGAAATGTCATTTGCTTCTATTCTTGGTATTAATCATCATAGGCAAACAATTTTATTTGGGGCTACTCTGCTTTTCGATGAAAGTGCAGATTCATTTATTTAACTTTTCAAGACTTTCTTATCAGTGATGCCAGGAAAGCAACCAACTACAATTTTCACTGATCAATCTGTGACTATTTCTAAAGCTATAAAAGAAGTTTTCCCAACAACAAGCCATCGGTTATGTTTATTGCATATTTTTATGAATGTCAAAACTAACTTGAGTCATTACATTCAAAGTTTTCTAAATTTATCATCAGACTTAAAGGCTTGTGTATATGAATGGAGTAGTGTTGAAAAGTTTGAGGTGATATGGGAAGACCTAATTAATAAGTATAATCTCCATGATAACAGTTGGATTCAAAATTTTTGTACAATTCGGGAATAATGGGCAACAATGTACCGTTTGGATTCATTTTGTGCTGATATGACAACCACCCAAAGAAGTGAGACCATGAATTCTCAGTTTAAATATTTTTTCAAAAAAAAAATTATCAATGTTTGAATTCTTAGACCAATATGACAATGCTGTTAATTATTTTCGCGATAAAGAAATGTATGAAGATTTTCAATCTAGGAACAACAGTCCAATTCAATTGATATATGTCATGCCAATGTTAGAGGAAGCAGCTGCAATATATACAAGGGTTGTATATACAAAATTTGCTCAAAAATTTGGGATGCAATTGGCATTTTTATGTGAATTATGCAACTCTGATGATTCAAGTCAAACATTTAAATTATCATCTCAACGCAATAGTGTTTCTTATTATGTCTCATTTAACATTAGTACATTGACAGTAGATTGTTCTTGTAAAATGTTTCAATGTATCGGAATTTTATGTTCTCATGCTTTAAGAGTGTTGACAAATAATAATGTTATCAATTTGTCAACACATTATGTGTTGAAGAGATGGACCAAATATGCCAAAGGTGGTTCCAGTTCAAACATCAGTAGGCCGGTGATGGATTCAAATAGAAAAGAAAGTTTATCCTTATTGTATAAGCGTGTTTGCCAAAAATCATATGCATTATCAACCAAAAGCATAAATAGTCGTAAAGGCCTACAATTATTGGAAGAAACCATTGATGCGGTGACTCCTAAGGTTGAGGATGTCATTGTAAATGACAAAGAAGGTGAAAATATAAATGTTGAAAACTTAGGTGATAATGTGGTCAATGTGACAACTAGGCATCCTCCTAGCAAGAAAAGACCCAAGGAGAAGAGAAAAAAAAGTGTTCTTGAGAGGAGACCTAAGAAAACAAATGGATCTAAGCGTGGTGGTTCAAGACTTGGTACACATCAGTCACAGATAGTTAATTTGAATAATTATTCATGAATTTCTTTGTTATATATCATCAACTAATGTAAGGTCATATTGTCTTTAATGACTCCAGGAATCACATGCGTTGAATACACAAATGGATGCATCATACTTGAATGTATCAATGCCTATTTCATCGCAGATAAGTTATCAACAGGTATTACATCAACTAATGTATATATTATCAACTAATGTATATGCATGCCACATCTACTTTATGCTCTCAACTTTATTTTGGATGCATGATGAGTTCTCACCAACATTTAGAAGATTAAATTTTGAAGGGCTGTCGTAAAGGAAAATATATGTTGTATTGTCCAATGTAAGGGCTGTTTTTTAATATGAGATAGCAGGGTTGATTGTTCCTGTACTGCTGAGAAACTGATATGAATGGTGTTATTGTAACTTGATAACTTATCTAAGTGTTTTCAGTTGAAACTGGATCTAGCAATAGTGTTATTGGAACGAGTTATGTTTATGACATTAGTGTATTCTGATCTCAAATGATGTTAATGATGTTACTTGACATCTTTATATTCTCGTCTAAATGACGTTGGTTTTGCCCACAAATTGTTGCTTGAAATGTGCTTGAAACTCAAAATGATGTTGCTTGAAACTCAAAGTGTTTGTGCTCCATGCCTCAAATGATACCGTGGCTTCCAGATTGCAGGAACTATGCGTGTCTAGGAACGAAGCTGTGCTCTACATAAGCTGTTCAACCACTTACAGCTGCAGTTGGCACTTTTTTACTTCAGTCTGATACATCCAAATTTTGTAGTTGTTAATTATTCATTGTAAATGTAATGTTTATGAACAAGTGTAACACAGAGCAATAAACAATTTGTAGGACAGACATAATTTATGTAGACATACTAGACTATGATGTACATTGAACTATTGTTTCTGTGAAAAAATGTTGAACTATTGGCTAGGCAATGGGTGGCGTCAGCGAGGGGGGTGGCGTCGGGAGCCTCGAGCAGCCGCTGGGCGTCGGCGAGGGCTGGCGTCGGTGGTGAGAATCAGCACTGGCAATGGGTGGCGGCAAGGGCTATCGGCGTCGACAAATGGGTGGCGTCGGCGAGGGGTTGGCGTAGGGAGCCTCGAGCAGCCGCTGGGCGTCGGCGAGGGCTGGCGTCGGCAGTGAGAATCAGCGCTGGCGATGGGTGGCGGCAAGGGATGGCAGTGTCAATGAATGGGTGGCGTCGGCGAGAACGGAACGAGGGCGAGGCTATGGCTGGAGCGGAATTAAAGCCATGTGAGGCAAATTATATTGCAGCCGTTGGATGTCAAAGCTTCCACGTGTCAAACGGTTAGAAAACAACCGTTTGGATGTGTTAAGCGGACAGTCCGCTAAGAAAACACGCCCCTAAACTATGTTGTGCTACACTATGCTGTACTGTCAAAATTTATAAAATATTTGGTTAATAGCTTTTTAACTGTTATCAAATTTTAAAATAATAAATAAATATATTATTTTAATTATTTAAAATAATAATATTCTTTATTTTTCTTTAGTATTAAAATTTTGAATTATTTAAAATAATAATACTTAAAATTTTAAACGAAATAAAGTAAATTACTTTTTTAAAAAAACAAAAGCTACAAAGCAAAGGTATTAAATTGTAGCTTTTCCAACTTCTGTTTTTTTGTTGCATTTTTTTGCTTCTGCTTTTTTGTTACATTTTTTTGCTTCTATTTTTTATTACCAAATATATTTTTTTTATTTTTTACTTAAAAACTAATTAAAAATAACTTAAAAATAGAGTCAAATAGGCACTGAGTGTCAGGCCCCGGTTCATCCGGTCTGGCCCAAGCCCAAACTCACGGCCCAGCCCAAATGAAGAGGTGAAACGCGAAGCCGTCCGCAAAGAGAAATCGCTTGGTCAACAGACAATGTTGACCAGAGCATGTTCGCAAACTCGTTAGCACAGGGGTGGCGGTGCCGAAGGACGCGGACGCCGAGTTCCAGACACAGGCGCTGGCAACGGAGACTTCGTCGACCGCGGAAGAGGCGGAGATCGGCGTGATTTTTACTCGGGCAGACGAGATCTTCGGGCGTGAGCTGCGGAGCGCGTCTTCAGCAGCGTCGAATCTAGTTGCAAGCGGAGAACTCGGTCGAAGCCGGGTACGCGACCGGATCTGGTGGAAGAAGCACGCGGCGCTTCTTCCCTATAAAGCCGACCGAGCTTAGAGACCAGGGTGACGGGAGCGTCGTCCCTTTCAAGGCTGGAAGCCCTGATGCCGCCAGAGGGCGAAGGCCGGCGTTAGAGGGCGCCGACGAGGAGGGAGATCAGTGAGTGATCAGAGGATCATCACCACATCGGAGGAGAGCTTCGACATTGAGAGAGCGATCAGAGGATCGACCACCGAGCTTGGAAGGGTGAGTTCTGGTGCTTAGAGAAGTGCCGACGAGAGGAGAGAGAGAGATTGTAACCGTCGGCAGAGGTCCACTGCGAGGGTGGGAAGAGGGACGCCGGACCATAGGGACGTCGGCGAATCGATTCTGTAGCTTTGAATCAGAGGAATAAAGCTTTCAGTTCACCGATTCCATCTTCCTCTGTTATTCGAGATTTACGATCGTCCTCGACCGATTGTCGACAAATTCCGGTGAGGCGACAATCGACCGGCGAGAGGGAGGCAGGAGGCCTTCCCCTTTCCCGGCGTAATCCTTCCCCGGCGATACATGTGACGAACGGCGACGGAGACGAAGAACGACGCAGGCGGCATCGAAGCTTAAAGAGACGACGAACGCGGAGGCGTTCCAAACAATGCAGCGGATTCGATTTTGACTCGGTCAAATTTGAATTCCAACATCGGCATCGCGCGGCGAAAGAAATCGGAGGCTGACGTCGGTGTGACATCAGTACAGAGGAGATTAAATCGGCGCGGCGGATTTCGTTGACCAGCGGATTTAGTTGTGACTTGGTCAATTGATTTTGACCAGAGGTATATTGATTTTGACCAGAGGTATATTTTTGAATTTAAGGTTCCGATTGGATTTTTCCAAATTAGGGTTAGGGTTTCTGAGCGACCTTATAATTTGTGAATAAAATTAATCGGGGAGAGTTAAGGTTTCTGATTTGGGACCGGAAACCTTAGCGAGCGCATGTCTCGATGTTCCACTGGACAACCTTAAGACAGCAGTTAAATACTATTTTTAGAGTGCCATCTCTGCCATCTTATTGGAACAGTTTATTGTTTTCGGGGGTTGGCGAGGAACCCTCCAAATTGGAGAGGAGGGAAACGGACGAGAGACGGGGGGGTGAAAGCGCGTGAGAGCCATGTGCAGTCGCAACGTGGTGGGCCGTCCGAATAATTGACAAGGCGATAAGGACCACAAAACTTCGGTCCATCAGGACCATAATAAGTCCCAACTTTTCAATCTAATTGGAAAGTACTTCGAACATTGCAAGGCCCGGTTGGTGGCTGAAATAATATTTTCATTTTTTAAAAAAATAATTTATTAATATAAAATATAAAGCTGTTTCATTGACATAATTAATTGAATATCATAACATGCCACGAATTGACTTGCGGGACCCCTAAAAGGTCAAAGCACTTCTACTTTGGAGATGAAATTCCGCATGCAGTGCATGAACGCGTGCGTGCGTGGCAGAGTTGACCTTGCGAGTGATTGAGATTAACCACACTTTCAAGTTCAACCAACTGCGCCATGAATTGCCAACTAATTTTTTTTCCCCAACTACTTAAAGTAGTGCATGTGAATCCAAAACCTGCACGATTGCCGGCTTATCAATTTGAGTTTTTTTTTTCTCCATTTTTGTTTGTTTGTTTCAACTTATTTGCGCGCGTTCATAAGATTACAAATAATACGACTCAAATTAAATTAAATGGCAATGTTTTTTCAACTCCAAAAAAGCATATTTTTTAGAAGATTAATCTGAATCGAAATAATACTCTCTTTCTAAGCGTCGAGAGTCAACTATAAATAGCCCCCAAAGCCAAAGGTTCCTTCGATAAGTAAGCATTGGTAGTAGTAGTAGTGTTAGCACTTGGCTTCTCAATTCTTTGACTCCAAAACAATGGCCAGCTCCGCTATCCTGCTCTTCTTCTCCTCCTGTGGCTTCTTCTTGGCGTCGATGGCCTTCTCTGACTCCGGTTGGCAAAATGCCCACGCCACATTTTACGGCGGCGCCGACGCCTCAGGCACCATGGGTGAGCCTGCTCGCAACTGCCCTACAAATTTATATATATAGGGATGATGGTTAAAGTAACTTGCTCGACCTCGTCCTTGGTTTGATCAGGATCCAAATTAACCGTACAGATTGAATTGGTATTTGAGTGCAGGAGGGGCGTGTGGGTACGGGAACCTGTACAGCCAGGGCTACGGCACAAACACGGCGGCGCTGAGCACGGCGATGTTCAACAACGGGCTCAGCTGCGGCGCCTGCTACGAGCTGAGCTGCGCCAACGACCGCCGCTGGTGTCTCCCCGGCTCCATCGTCGTCACCGTCACCAACTTCTGCCCCCCAAACTACGCCCTCGCCAGCGACAACGGCGGGTGGTGCAACCCCCCGCGTCAGCACTTCGACCTCGCCCAGCCTGCCTTCCTCCGCCTGGCGCAGTACCGCGCCGGCATCGTCCCCGTCTCCTTCCGCAGGTGAGCACCCGTGTACCGTTCGACGACGAAACGACGAAACCTAATTTGCACGCCTGGGCTGCTTGGTTCGCGTCGTGCAGGGTGACGTGCGTGAAGAAGGGAGGGATACGGTTCACTGTCAATGGCCATTCCTACTTCAACCTGGTGCTGGTCACCAACGTGGGCGGCGCCGGCGACGTGCACGCGGTGGCGATCAAGGGGAGCAGGACCGGGTGGCAGACTATGTCGCGCAACTGGGGCCAGAATTGGCAAAGCAACGCCTACCTCGACGGGCAGAGCCTCTCATTTAAGGTCACCACCAGCGACGGCCAGACTGTCACCAGCTACAACGCCGCGCCAGACGGGTGGCAGTTCGGACAGACCTTCGAAGGAGGCCAGTTCTGACTTATGAGGGCGGCGGCGCCAGCGGAAATCCGACGTGGCACTGCCGGAGAGCTGAGAATAAACAGAGAAGTTTGGCCGGATTCAAGGATGAGGTGACATTAATTAGTTAGCACCCGCTGGCGCTGAGGACTTAATTCTCTCTCTATTTGTAGATGGAACAAATATTGGAAAAAGCATTTTATTTAACTACGATGCTCGCGTCTTTTCTCGTAATGAAGTAATGAACCGGCTCAAATCTCTTCGCTGCATTCCTTTTAAATCGGGCTACACATGCGCTGGGCCGTTGTGGCCCATATAATTTATCTAAATTTGTTGGCGCGGCGGGTATTATCGAAAAATAACAAAATAAAATTTAGAGCACCGAGAGCGGGTAACCCATCACGTACTTCAAACGATGGCAATAATCATATAGGGTCCCACCACAAGAAAATTTTCCAGGCAAAGTCATCGCCTAGGAATCATAGGCGAAAGAAATTTTCTCATTAATCTTATTTTATAATTCATATATACCTACACAACATAGAATAGATTGGTATTATACAAATTTTAAAATAAGATAAATGATAAAATTTCCTTCCGCCTATAATTATTTTTCAAGCTCTGCGCAATCAAATATATAAATGAAGTAACGAGTATTTTATGCATTGATTGGACAGTGTGAAACCGAGTGGTAAATAATTTATAGATGAAAAAGATTATTTTTAAACAAATAATAGTAAATTACATTATCTATAACGTACGGCATCAAGCGGTGCTCCATCCATCATTGATGCATGCTTGGGATCTGTGTATTCACGGATCCCAAAGCTTCTAAAATTGATTTTAACGGTGGATGGGGGCACCGTTTGGTGTGGTGCTCCCTTAACAATTTTCCCGAATGGAAGTGTAGAACAAGTACGGTCTTGAGATATGCATGGTACGCTTGATTCTAAAAAATAATGAGTGTATGACTAATTATACATTTGTACTATTATATCCCTCAGTACGCTCAAAGCGAACTCAGGATTTCTAATTCAGAGTGTCAACTTTACATTCTGACCTGAAGTGACAGGATAAATTACCATTTATAGCATTTTCTGTCATTGAACAATTAAATACCTTTCTAAAAAAAAGTAAGTCTCCCGAGTAGTCAACATCTGTGAATTTGTCAAACTCATTTTATGCGATCATTGCTCAAATGTTTTTTTTTTTTTTTTTTTTGGGCAAGAGCAAGAAAGATTTTATAAAAAATAAAAATATTATAATTTTGTACAATCTTAAAAATCTCATATCTCAGAATAAAGATTTAAGGATTGCATTATGTTATAAAGATCACTCACGCTCAAACTAACAAGACATTATAACACACAATTACATAAGGGTATGTTAAAATATCCTGAATAATCAAAGTGACCCACAACGAAACATTGCACCCAGATGCAAATTGTCGAAAGAAAATCGGAATTCAGAAAAAATGGAAGTCTCTGATAAAGTTAAATCGTCACGAAGTCCGTCCAAGTATTTAAGAAGTTCTGGACATGAGAATCATGATGAGCAAGAGGGATATAGTTATTGAGCTTTGCTTGGACATCCATTATCAAGATCATAAGAAAATCTAACGGAGTTTTTCTATCAGCGTCCATAATTTTGCTATTCCGATATCTCCAAATATAATAAAAGACTCCCGAAATCATGAGTCTTTTGATGTATAACTCGACCTTATTTCCGGTGTGGCTCTGCTGGCTTGAAATTTGCATTAGGGTCTCCTCGCAAGTATTAAAATTGAATGTCATATTGCTTCTCATGGAGACTAGGTTCCTGAAATCAGTTAGGGCAGCACATTTTATAAAAAGATGATCCAAAGTTTCAGGGTGAGAATTACAAAGCATGCATGTAGAAGTTGATACAATCCCCGAGATATGAAGGCGTTCCCTTGTGCTAAGCTTGCCATAGTAGATTAACCAAATTAGAAAAGAGTGACGCGGTATTCTTCCTTTGAACCATACCATATTTTTCTAGAATACCCGTGGGCCATTTACCTGATCCTCATATGCAGATTTGAGAGTGAAATTCTCACGAGGGGTGCGATTCCAGTAAATTCTTCACTTTGTCCACTTAGACTCGTTCCATGTGACCCAAAAGTTAATTTCTCAAACTAATCCATTCATATACGATGACCAAATATTTTAACTCTTATGTTATCATGCTCTTTAAGCCTTTAAATCTTAAAGCTGGAATCACTTTTATACTAATCGAGGAAGGAGTGACACTCCAAAATTGTTATCACTGTTTATGATGCATAAGCAACATTATCTACTCACTTAAAACAGTAGCTCCTCATTCAAGATAACATGTGGCATTAATATGCCAAGTTACTATTTTCCAGAAAATCCAAACAATAACATATGAGAAAGTTGTCCAATTATATTAAGACAACCCAACTAAGTTAAGCTCCAAGTCATTGAGGTACAGATGAAAAAACGACTCTGCTAAGACAATCAAGCCATGCCCCTACCTTCTCTTCCAACTCATTACTCTCTTTTGGCACAAGTTTCAGGTAGCAAAATAAGAAACCACTGTTGATCTTGAATCTATCATAATAAAGAAGAATCGAACCAAGTCCAATTTCATCTACAATTTTAATCTACATCATATTGGCATTTAAAAATAAACGTGTTAAAAATGAATACTCTTAACTACAAACAATGAAACATATCAACTACAGATAACTTTTAATATGAACAGAATCCAAAGTTCGTGGTTTGGAGTTAAAATTGGGGTAGTATTTTAAATCCAAAAACTATAAAACCTCACCAAACACATGCCCACCCTTTCAAGTGTCGGCTTCTAGATTCAATCACTACTCTTTAGATTATCTTTTCAGGCAACTGTGCTAGGAGGGTAGGTGCCAGGGCCGAATTAACCTAAGCGCGGTTAATTAGCTTAATCCCAATTCCAGTGTCCACGTCAGCCAAATGCCGCCAACGTCCCAAATTTTCGTCCGCCCGTGTGCTGTTGACTCATGCGGATGTTGACTCACGCCTTGAGTCGAGCACCGCGCAGTCGTCTTCTCCGCGTCGACGCGGACGCGCGACGCCGCCGGGAAAGGAAGGGCTTGCGGCATGGAGGAAGGTCACGCGCGCCTTCCGCCCTCAGCCATCCTCGTCGGCGCCGCCGCTGGGCGCCAGAAACCAGTCGGTCGGAGGTGGAGCGGACGACCTCGAAGGTCGCCGGAAATAGGTCGGAAAACACGGGAAAGACGCTGGAAAGCACGGAAATGTGAGGGGAAAGCTTATCCTTTACTTATCTCCAAATATGGCAGTTTTAAAACCCCTCCCTCTCCACTCTCTATACACCGATCTCCTCACTCAAACTCTTCTCGCCCTCGCCGGACTTCCCGTCGCCGGATCCCTCGCCGCGAAGCCGCCGGAAGTCGACGCCGAAGGAGAGCTCGCTCGTCACTCGTCAGAAAGGTGGAGAAGCTCTCGTCCCACTCGTCTCCGTCGCATCCGCTCGCGCGTCTCCCGTCCGGGGGTGGAGATCGCATCCTCACGTGGGGAAGAGCTCCCCTTTTCCTCTGCACGAGCCGCCCCGAGCCCATGCTGATGGGACGCTCGGCTCGGGACGCCGCAGCCATCGCCTCGCGCCTCCGCTCCGTGCGTCTTGTGGGGTGGATCCGGGTCGCACGCCCTCTGCCCGGATCCACCTCCATCGCCCGCTCAAGCCGATGTGGACTGGGCCTTGGGCCTCCGCCCCGGCCCAACTACCGTCCACCCCAGCCCAAGATCCTCTGGGTCTGACAATCCTCCCCCGGCCAAGCTGGACGTCGCCCTCGACGTCGTGGCCGTCCACCGTCCTCTGCGTCCACCACGTCGGCCGCCTCTCCCGCTACCGATAAAGGCCTCGCACTCCCTCAGCATATGCTCCGCCCTACGCGCCGTCAGCACTGGCTGCCCACCGGCGGTGGGTAATCGCTCTGGGGATGTGGTGGAGCTCGCCTGAGCTCGTGCGAGATCCTCAGTCCGCTGCGCCTCTCGTGCGCCGGAAGATGGGGTCGTCAGCACCATGGCGCCAATGGTCGCCGTCGCTCCGAGCCTCGTCGGGGTGTCGTCGGCTGGCTCCTGTACTGCCATCGCCGAGATCCGCTCGCGAGTCGGACAGTCTCGCATCAGATGGGGCCCATGGCACAGGAAGCACCCCGATGGTCAGGGCCACTCCGGTGCACTCGGTCGCTGCTCCGGACCTCTCTCTACTAGTCGAGAAGGCTCTCGTCGTGGCTGAGGACGCGCCGGCTGGCCTCCGCCCTGCCGTGGAGGGTGTCGGTCCCGAGGGGGAGCTCTCGGTCTCGTCGGAGAGCTGCCCTTCGGGGGCGACGTCGAAGCCCTCGGTGACGTCGGCCTCGAAGCCCTCTGGTCCACCAGCCCCTCGGCCACCGCTGCAGCCTCTCTCCAGTCTCGCGGCGAGTGTCGTCGCACCTCTGCCTCGGCCCACGGCTGCAAGTGCCGGAGGAACATGTGCCGTCGGTGCGCCTCCATACAAGTCCGGGATCTCCAATGCCAGCACGTACTCCTGGATGGTGCCGGTATGTCGGAGCGTGTCCACCGCGTCTCTGGCCTAGTCCACGGAGTTCCCTGGGAGGAACTGCCGCCGCAGCTCCCCCAGGAAAACCTCCCAGGTCCACTCTGCCGCTCCTGCAGTCGATCCCGCTGTGGTCCGCCACCACAGCTTCGCGTCGGCCGTCAAGTACGCCGTGCACACCTGCACGCGCTCAGCCTCGGGGATCCGGCTGGAGGTGAAGAAGGACTCCATATCCCATATGTAGTTCTCCAGCTCCCTTGCGGATCGAACTCCTCCGAAGGTGGTCGGCTCTAGAATCCGCAGCTTCGGCTTAGGGGCCGCCTGCCCCGTAGCCGTCGCCGAAGTGGGACTTCCTCGCTGCGCCAGGGTCTGCGCCAGCGCAATGCGCAGGACCACAATCTCCGCCTGCATCTGCTGCTGCGCCACCTGCGCCTGCTGCAGCAATGTTGAAAATTCGGCCACCTGGTCGGCGAGTGTGGTCATACTCGGCTACTCGCCACCGCCTCCTGCAGCGTGATAATCTGGAGCCGCTGCTCCTCCGCTCGCAACTGAAGGTCCTCCACCTGAGGAGCCAGGGCTAGCTCGTCATCGCCCGTGACGCCAATCAACTCCTCCAATCGAGCCACTCGGTCCGCCAGGGAAGACATCTCGTCTCGCTCCCTGAGTCTCAGAGATCGCCGGGGAGCATCTGAAGCCGCCAGAATCACCGGAATTTGCACCTCCGTCTGGCTCTGATACCAATGTCAGCCAAATGCCGCCAAACGTCCCAAATTTTCGTCCGCGGCCTGCGGCAGGAGGAAGGTCACGCGCGCCTTCCGCCCTCAGCCGTCCTCGTCGGCGCCGCCGCTGGGCGCCGGAAACCAGTCGATCAGAGGTGGAGTGGACGACCTCGAAGGTCGCTGGAAACAGGTCGGAAAACACAGGAAAGACGCCGGAAAGCACGGAAATGTGAGGGGAAAGCTTATCCTTTACTTATCTCCAAATATGGCAGCTTTAAAACCCCTCCCTCTCCACTCTCTATACACCGATCTCCTCACTCAAACTCTTCTCGCCCTCGCCGGACTTCCCGTCGCCGGATCCCTCGCCGCGAAGCCGCCGGAAGTCGATGCCGAAGGAGAGCTCGCTCGTCAGTCGTCACTCGTCAGGAAGGTGGAGAAGCTCTCGTCCCACTCGTCTCCGTCGCATCCGCTCGCGCGTCTCCCGTCCGGGGGTGGAGATCGCATCCTCACGTGGGGAAGAGCTCCCCTTTTCCTCTGCACGCGCCGCCCGAGCCCACGCTGATGGGACGCTCGCCTCGGGACGCCGCAGCCATCGCCTCGCGCCTCCGCTCCGCGCCTCCGCGCATCTCGTGGGCTGGATTCGGGTCGCGCGCCCTCTGCCCGGATCCACCTCCATCGCCCGCTCAAGCTAATGTGGACCGGGCCTTGGGCCTCCGCCCCGGCCCAACTACCGTCCAACCCGGCCCAAGATCCTCTGGGTCTGACAGTAGGCCCTAACAGCCTGTTTCAGTGGAGGGAAATGGGAAGGGAAAGGAAAGAAATAAGATTCTTTCCTTCTATTTTACTTGTTTCAGAGGAAGGAATGGACAGAAAGGAAAGCAATTTTTTCTTTCCTTTCTCTCCAAAAACGTTCCCTCAAAAAGAGACGGAAACTCATTTCCGTTCTCTCGTCCTTCCTCCCCTCTCACCCGACGCCAGCGCCCCTTTCCTCGAGCGCGACGACACCTCCGTCCTCAAGATTGCCCTCTCGCCTTCGAGCTTGCCGCTACCCTCTCGCCTTCGATCTCGCCGCTACCCTTCGCCACCCTCTCGCCGCTCGAGCCGCCTTCTCTGTCCCTCTCGTCCAAGCTGCCGCAGGGGGAGACGGGAGGTGGAGCACGGCGTCGGGGAAGACGCCGCCTTCGCTGCCTTCGCCGAGTAGCCGCCTCCCTGCCTTCGCTGCCCTCCCGCCTTCGAGCTCGCCGCTACCCTTCGCCACCCTCTCGCCGCTCGAGCCGCCTTCTCTGTCCCTCTCGTCCAAGCTGCCGCAGGGGGAGACGGGAGGTGGAGCACGGCGTCGGGGAAGACGCCGCCTTCGCTGCCTTCGCCGAGTAGCCGCCTCCCTGCCCTCCCGCCTTCGCTACCCTCTCGCCGCTCGGGCCACCTTCTCTGTCCCTCTCGTCCAAGCTGCCGCAGGGGGAGACGAGAGGTGGAGCACGGCGTCGGGGAAGACACCGACGAAGCCGCAGGGACGCCAGCGGCGAGTGCGCCGCCATTGACGATGGCGAGGCGCGCTGAGAGCGGCACCCAGGCGCGGCGAGTGCGCCGCCATTGACGATGGCGAGGCGCGCCGTCGTCCTTGCCAAGCAGAGAAAGAGAAGCTTCCCTTCGACACCGTCCGTACCCAAGCAGCGGGCGGCGGTGGAAGATCCGACGAGCGGATTAGGGAAGCTTGGGAGAAAGAGATTAGAGGGAGTGTTGAGAGCTTGTAATCGGCAGCGAGAGTCGCCGCCGACGTGAGGGAAACAGACGAGAAGCAAGAGGATCCAGTGGAATAGGGGCGGGCGACGAGGGTCGTCGGCAAGGAGAGGTTTTTGTAGTTTATGTGGAATAAACGAAGGTTTTCTTCTTCGTTCCCTTTCTTCCCCTATTTCGGTGATTCGGTAGCATGTTATCGGGATTTCCGGCGGCGATAGGTAGCATCCGGTCGGCGACGAGGAGCTGTGGGTAAGACGCAGGTGGCGTCTTCCCCTGCTGGCTTCTTCTTCCTCCAGCGAGCAGCTAGCGAACGCAGGCGTGCGTTCACATGGAGACGACGAAGACAGCTTCGGATTTTGACGATCCTCGTCTGCCAATCGAGCAAGCTACTCATCTGCGTCTTCCCCCTCAAAATTTTGACTCAGTCAACTATTTAGTTGACTGGTCAAAATATTTCTTTCCTTCCATTGAAACACAAGGCCTAGAAGAGAAAGGAAATATTTCCTTTCCTTCTTATTTCCTTTCTCTTCTTATTTTCTTTCTTTACTGATTTCTTTCCTTCCACCGAAACAGGCCGTAAAGGACTCGTAATTGAGAAGAAAAGTAAAAGACCCCATTCCTTTCTTCCCGGAGAGGAGGCAATCTTATCAAGTAATTTTGACACGTGTTTGCACACTTTTTGGGGAGCTGAACCCAACTCAGTAAATTGCGGGAAAAAAAAACTTCTTTCTGGAAAAGATTCTTATTCTGAAACCGTTCGAAACTACAGTCCTCTAACTAAAATCCATCACGACCTGTCCTTATATATACTTTGCTTCTAGCGCACTAATCTGCTTAGGTAGAACATATCGTCTCCAATATCTAATCCATCTTAGACTATTTGACTCAACCACTTTTTTGTTTCCTGGATGAAGCCGAGTCATTCTCAGGGGTCTCGGTTGCATGCGAAATCCAATCAACAGATGATTGAGGGGATGACTGCCCACCAAATTGTACCCGTAACTTCTGCTTAATTAGGCTGCTTCTGCTTAAGAGGGAAAAAAAACATTGTTACTGTGGAAGAGCAAGAAGTAGGTCAAACAAAGCTAACATTTCTTGTTCCGCAAGAAACCTTGATATAAAAGTTTGTGCTGATGTACAATAGAAACATTAAACAGATGGCAGTGCAACTGAAAAGGAGGTAGTAGAAGTCAGCTACATTTTGTTTGGTAAAAACCGCAGCTTGATACTGCTAATACTAGACATCTAGATAACATGATCGCAGATCCAATGAGACAGGAACAATTGTGGTGTGGTACTTTATTTCCTTTCCTGTACCACATGCGACCCATTGAGACAGTACTGTATATGGTCCATCAATGTATGAAGTATGAATAGGAACAGAGTGTTCAATCATTAAACAAATGACCAGACGAGTCAATAATTGATGCAGTGACGTTTTCTTTTCCTTTCTTTCAAATTTCAATACCTTTTTCATTACATCTTTCAATGATTCAATTCTACTCGCTCAGATGGATCTCGCTGTTTCTTTTGCTACAGGCGCATTATCGATGCAGAAAGTATCAAAGATAATCAATTATTTCGAATGAGCACTAAATAACCCTTTTCTACACTTGCTAAAATCTAAATATATCCCCCAACCAACCCACCCACTTCGTTTTTATTTTATTCTTTGATGTACTATGTACTGTAATGACGAAAACTCTACTATCTCAGTGATAACTACCCAAAATGAGGTAATTTTCTAGGTAAATTTGTGAGATATGCATGTATATACTAAGCAGATTATTTGGCCATGCTTCAAAGCAACTTTTAAGCAGTTTTTGGTAAAATAAAAAGTTACAACAAGAAAAAACAGCTAAAAATAAAAAACTGTAAAAACTAAAAGATAAAGCTTTTTTCAGCTGTTTCAGCTACCAATGCCACTTTGATTTGCCCAAAAAATATAAATAAATAAAAATCTAACTATATTAAATAAATAAATAATTCTATTATATATAAAAATTTAATATAAATAAATAAATATTAAATTATATATATATAGTTTGATTATTTTGACATTTGATAGTACTAAAAAGAAAAGATGCTAAATTATAGCAACAGATAATAGTTATTTATTAGTTTATAATTTTTACAATACATAATATAGATGATCAAACAGGCCACCAATAGGCTAATATCAATTCACAAGGATTATCTGCAAGGGCATTCCAGGAAGCAGTTAATGTGAGATCACGTCAAAGTCATTCAAAAATATTAAATAGTATATTCTAAAAATAAATAATTTAAAGTTGGCTTTAGATCGGAAAGGAGTAGAAGAAGGATCAGATGTTGATGATAAGTGGCAAGTGAATTGTAAGAGGATGCGTACGCGTACCAGGAATCGTTGTGAAGTATGAGCTCAACTTTTCATGGTCAGATGCCCCATTTATCTTACTCTTTTTGCCTGCTGCAAGTGAGTTAAACAGTTCATGGCACGCAAGCTTAGTCCCTTTACAATTTTACCAGTTCAATTCTCAACACACATTGATCGTATTAGTTAGATCATCAGCCCGATATTGAACACAATGAACTTGACTTTAGCCCTCATCAATTCATGAGTGGTGGAATCTATAAATTTAGAGATGACACAGGAACTTTCAATTGAGAACTCTACCTGGTTCGGTCGAGTCAAAATCAAAGTGGCTCATATAGGATTTGCCGGGAACATTTATTCGGATATGCTTTATCCACGTACTTGGACAAATTTTGACAGAGTTTAATCCCGGATCCTGCGGAATTAATCGGATTTAGATTCGATACCCGGCTCGATCAGATGCGTAAGAAAATTAAAATATTAAATGCATAATAAAGTCCCAACCTCAAGACCTCTCGCCACTGCCATTTATCACCAATTTCTTCCGGCTTTCTTGTCGCCTTGCCCAAACTAGAAACTCCTGCCTCATGAAATGCGCTCGCCCCGCCGAAGACCTCTTGCTCTCACGCCGAAGGAGCTCACCGTGAAGCGCGCCCTGCTCAGCAGCGGCCGGAAGAATGGCAAGCATACCGCCTCCGTCTTCCTCTTCTTCATCGTTCTCTTGCTCATGTTCGTCTACAACCACGACATCAAGACCCTCGCCGATTTCTCATTCAGCAGTAGTAGATCCCGGCGGCCTGAGCTAACCCATCAGCAGCCGAGTTTTGCTGAACCAAGCCGGCGTGAAGAACACGTTGTCGGTGGCATATTCGGGACGGAAGAATCCAAGGGCGAGGGGCAAGAAGCGGTGCTTGAGCCCAAGAGCGTCTCAAACACGTCGGTGGTCGTCGACGTGCCGCAAGTGGTTAATCTGCCGTCTGCCAGCAACGAGGGGCGGCAGCGGCTGGTCCTCGACGTGCCGGAGAGCTGCGACCTCGGAGAAGGCCGGTGGGTGTTCGATGACGTGTCGCGTCCTGTGTACAAGGAGCACGAGTGCCAGTACCTGACAGAGCAGGTAACGTGTATGAGGAATGGCCGCCGCGACGACCGCTACCAGAAGTGGCGGTGGCAGCCCCGGGACTGCGATTTGCCCAGGTCCCAATCGGCCTTCCCCTTTTTTGATTTCTAGTTACATTAATGCTTCCCCAATCGATAGGGCTTTGAAACCTTGCACAGATTTGATGCTGCGGTGATGTTGGAGAGGCTCAGAGGCAAACGCCTCATGTTTGTCGGAGACTCTCTCAACAGGAACCAGTGGGAATCCATGGTATGCCTAGTCCAATCCGTCATCCCCTGGGACAAGAAGACCCTCGTCAAGAAAGGTTCGCTCAATGTCTTCCGAGCAGAGGTAGCTTAAATGCTTAATTTCTCAAGCAAAGTTCTTGTGAATTGCTCCGATCGGAATTATAAGAAATCTCATTTCCAAATTGCCCGATTGCAGGAGTACAATGCCACCGTGGAGTTTTACTGGGCGCCTTTTCTGGTGGAATCCAATTCCGACGATCCGAGGATTCACAGCATCCAGGATCGCATCATCATGCCCGATTCGATCGCCAAGCACGGGAAACACTGGAAGGGGGTCGACTACTTGATCTTCAACACCTACATCTGGTGGATGAACACCGCCAAGATGAAACTCCTGTGAGTCCGTCATAGCTTCTCATCGATGAATCAATTTGAGCTTAAATTTGGGGATTTTAACCGTGCGCAACAGGCGAGGCTCCTTCGCTCGGGGATCAACGGAGTACGACTTGGTAGATCGCCCCACAGCCTACAGACGAGTCATGGCGACATGGGCAAGATGGGTGCACAGGAATGTGGATACTAAAAAGACAATGGTGTTCTTCATGAGCATATCCCCCAACCACATGAAGTATTCTTCTGCAGCTTAATAACTAATTAACTATTAGGGGTTACTTCTTAATTTCCCCAATTCCCCCAACAGCCCTAAAAATCACTCTTCAGCGAAGATCACTAGCTCATGGCTTGTAATCACACAGGAGCAAGGATTGGGGCAACCCGAAGGGGATCAAGTGCGCCATGGAGACGATGCCGATAATGAACACGTCGTACCCGTTGAAGCTCGGCACCGACTGGCGACTGTTCGCGGCGGAGGAGGCGGCGGTCCGGTCGATCAAATCTCCGGTGTGGTTCATCAAGATTACGGCGCTGTCGCAGTACCGGAAGGACGCGCACACGTCGGTGCATACGCTCCGGCAGGGGAAACTGCTGACTCCGGAACAGCAGGCGGATCCGGCCGTCTTCGCCGACTGCATCCACTGGTGCCTCCCGGGCCTCCCGGACACCTGGAACGAGCTCGTCTACGCCCGGATCGCCTCACGGCCGTGGCGAAGCTAGCGTATGGGCCTCGGCCCAAAAAATTCTTCCCCTTTTTTCTTTTAAGCCCTTGTTACAAGTTCGATATATTATATTTAATCTTTGTTCATTAACTCGATTTTGGCGTGATACGACAAAAGCCAACATTTCAGAGTCAAAGGACAATTACTTTGTATAAGAAAATCTAATTCCACAAATTGTCCAATTTATTGGTTTTCGTTGAAAAATTGACTCAAACTTTGAATGAGATAATTAAATTCAATAAATTGCGCAATAAATAGTGGTTTTGTCTATAGCTATGAACAACAAGAAAATAACCATTTAATTTAAATTTAATATATTTAATAGGGAAATAAAGTGTCTTATTTCCCTATGTCTAACCCAATTTCAATTAAAAAATTGAAAAGAATTATAGAATTAGATGGGAAAATTATATTTGATATGTGCTAATTATATCCCCTAATTACCTATTATTATTTGATATAGACGGTAGCTTTTGCATCTAAGTGCCTATATTCTTAAAAGATAAAAATATTATTTTTTAATGAAAATTTTAATCATAGTTTTCAATTTTCTTAGTTTTTGTTCCACCTAATTATGCAAAAGAAACCTTACTACTTAGTAATTTCCACTCAACAAAAAAGGGGAAAAATTATTCCTACTAACATTTAGGGCAATACAAACAAGTCAACAACAACTCATCACCTTTCCCGACCATGTTCATGCCTCCAGCTTTGGAAGATCCTCACTGACACCAAATGCACAGCTCAACTAGAGCCTCTCAATCAGTCTTACACTGATTTGACCTTCCTAAAAAAAATATATATAATTGCAGTAAATAGTAAGAAAAGCAAGCAACTATTTAGGACACACTATAGGTGCTATCTCTTTCCATCCTTCAACCCTAATTTAGTCACAGTGACAGCAGAGACCAGACAACAGCAATTAATCTCCTTCTCTCTCTCCCTCTTTCTAATTCCTATGCTGCATGGAGTTGTTGAGTTACTAAATTTGAGCAGTGGCCTGCATCCAGAGATCATGAGACTGTCCCAAGGGAATGTGGCAACCATGGCTAGCAAAGGAACAGGGAGGTGCAGTGAAGACGAAGTGAGCTGGATGACGTAGCATGGGCGCCGTCTAGAGCTTTAAAGGAGGAAGATGAAGTAAAGAAGCAGTGACATGACATGCATTCCTTAGCTAGGTCGAGATTTGGGGGAGTCATTTGCATGGAATGAGAGAGGGAGGTGCAGTGATTCCACGCATGATTGCATTAAGCATTAGCTTCCATTGTTACAGGTCCCATAGGTTACGGTTTTGGGGTGAGCAAAAGCGAGAAACTGCATCGCCATTGCCTCGCCACAACTGGCGACATGAAAATTAAGCTTGGAGCAAGTTCACTGAATGGCCGAATCGCATTAAGGGAAGAACCCTAAGTTTTTCGTCTATGAGTAGGCAGCGGAGGCAGCTGAGCTCATTGAATCGAAGCAGTTCAAAGCAGTTTTTCGTCTACTTAGGTGTCGGTGTCCAAGGATGGCGCCCACTTGAACTTAATTTCTCTCCAACGACAGCAGCGCACTGCGCATGTGCTTTTGGTCCGTGAGGAGATTTGTTATTAAATCTGTGTACTGATTTAGTTTCCATTGTGGCTGCATCAAGTTCAATAATCAGTGCTGTTCTTGCTTAGCATAGTATATATATATATGGAAGTACTCTGCAAAGTGAACGCTCTGTTTGCTTCCTTTCTTCCCTGGATTCGTCTGATAGACAAGAAACGGGGAGAAATGAGAGGGAAATGGGCGTCAACGATGGCACTGATTTGCTCTGTTTCTTTATGTTTCTTCTTTGCCTTAGATCTGCTCACTGAAGCAGGCGCAGATTGCAAGATTAGTTCAGGCGAAGAGGAAAAAGGTAAAAAAGAATCTGTTTGCGAGTGAATTTTGAGTCAACGCGAGCTCTAAAGCACTCCTCTGACGCTTATTTGACGGGTTTGTAATATTTTGACTTCAATGGTGCAGAGATTTCGGCGGCTGCAACCAAACACTTAGCGCAGGTTCTCCTCTTCCCTCTCCATTTCGTATTACTGACCGGCAGAGCCGTCAAAAATTTGTTAGTCCGACGTTGGCGGACGGCGGCGAGGGCTCGGGCGCAGGAAAGCCGTCGAAAATTTTTAATCCTTGTGCGTGTTTGTGGCTCGACGCAGGGTGCACGGAAAGCGAATACGCTGGATTTGCCGCCGGCGGCGATGGCGGAGCAGGCGAAGGTGCTGCAGGATAGGCGGAGGAGGCTGGTTGGACGTCCGGGGTCGTATCCTCCGCGGTGCGCGTCCAAGTGCGGCGGGTGCACCCCCTGCCGGCCCATGCGCGTGCGGGTGCCGCCTGCGGGAGAGCTGCTGGTAGCGCCGGCGACCGCCGAGTACTACCCCGAGGCATGGTTGTGCCTGTGCCACGGCCGTCTCTTCAGTCCATGACGCCGCCCAAACCATAAATTTAATCCAATTATGTGCAGCAGGGAGGACAAATCCGCGCGTAATACCACGTCCCGGGTCGGTGATCGATGAAACGAAGAAGAGATGCGTCGGCGAACGACAAGAAGCTGCATGCACGAGCCAATCTCTCTGTAGCACGACGACGTACTCTTAAACGATATGTATGCGTTCAACGGTTCAAGTACAACGAGAGAAGTGTAATATATTCAGTATGCGACTTGGTCACGCGGTGCCGATTCTTTGCACTAGTAGAGGTTGATTGGTGTCGATTTCGACGGCCCCCAATCTGGTTTGGTACCGATAATCCAATAAATTAAAATTATATAAAAGCCCTCCTTAAAAATTTATTATTAACAAATAAGGGCAACCTGGTGTCAAGTTGCTTTTAAAAAGCTTTTGAGCATAAAACTTTTCCCTATATATTTGTGCTTATATATGTTAAATAAGTGAAATAATAAATGAATCAACATGCAAAATTCATATGCAATATATAAATTTTAAATGTGCCTAATATAACACTATATATATATATAATTTTTATATATTTCATAATTTTATTTTATACATTTTACATTATTTAATTTTATGTTATATATAATTATATGAAATTTGTTATATAAATTTCATTATAAATGAATTGGATTCAAATATAGTGTTAAATTTATTAACATGATTATTAAAGATCAAAACTAATCAACCGTCCGATATGAGGCTCGAGCAATCAAGCCGTCCAATAGAATAGTCTGAAAGCATTCTTCAAATCCAGACTCACGTGAGCTGCGCGTGCAGAAGGTTTCCATTGGCGGGAATCGCTACCGCTTTTGGCGGGAAATGGCTGCTACTTAACCTAACTTCCACTTCCGGCGGAAGGCGCTGAAATAGGCGAAAAGAGAGATGGTCGGACTACCCTATGACTTGCTTGCCAACCCTCTCGGGGCTGTGCGTCTCTCTTTTGAGAAGGCGGTGGCGTCGCTGCCTCCCGATTACGATCCAGCGGCGTTCTTTCGTAGCAAGGATTTTGGTGCTGTTGATCTCTTCCAAGATTTCATCTTCGAGCAGGGTGGCCTCGCCCAGGTACTTATGTTTAGCGGAACTAGTCAAACCCTAATTCACCGAGCTTTGACGTTTCATCTCCCTCTGCGCGAGAATTCAATTGAATCAGAAGCCTTCAATTTTGTCGGCATTGCATTTTACTTGAGCATTGATCTGTAAAATATTTTTTTTTTTCTGGTTTTTATCGCTCGTTCCTTTTTCATGTCAATTAAATCATACCTAATTTTTAGTCTGTAGAGTTCGAATTGTCTGAGTAGGAAGTTGATCATTTTACATGATATGCAAATAACCTTGAACCGTTTATTTAACAAGAAGCTACCAATTCATAGTGACGAACTATTTTCCCAATCAACAGGTTCCTATTCTCGATGAATCAACCATACGGTGGGTTCAACCCAACACGCTGGTACGTTTCAGGGGAATGATACAAGACATGCTGGGTAATGAACTATATATCGGAGCTTTCAAGGTAACATCTCTAGTATTGATTTGCATTAGTTTTCGCGAGCTCTTAGTTTTCGAAATGATCTTGATGCAATTCTTGATTCACATGATTGTGCTACAAATTATGATTTTCTTGAAGGATGGCTCCACATGGAGGACAAATAAGTTCACAGATGTTGCTCCTTTTCCGATTCCGCCCGCATGCGAGTCGCAGTTCTGGGAAAGACATCTCTTTTACTGCGTTCCAGTAAGTTGCAACGATAATTTGCTCGTGTTATATAAATATGATGGAATTGTCTTATCGATTGGCATTCACGACGTAATGATTCACGACTATTTGCTTTACTGTTGTAATAAATTCTTTCTGATACAGGCATTGATGCGCGTACGTTATTTACCTTATAAATTTTGGATCTAGTCTGTAATTGACCGAGTCCCTTTTCCTGAATGGAAGCGCAATACTACCGCCCGTTGTACTTAAAAATTGAGTCCCTCTACTGTCGATGAAATGTCTGAGGCCTAAGATCATTTTATGATAATACCTTCTTTGTTGTAATGTCTTATTTTGCCGAACTACTTTTGTGGCTGAATTTGGTCCCTATAATAAAGTCTCAGTTGGTGCCTCCGTTAGTCCTTTATTCTGACAATTAAGTTACTTCAACAAGTAACGTAATAGAATTCTAACATAATTTATGGGAATAAAAATTTTGTCCTTAAGGTTGATTCTCTTGACCTAGATAAGCTTAACCTTGATGGTGTGCTTGCGACACCCTATCATACTTCGTTGGAATGTCTTATTTGGTCGAACCACTTTTGTGGCCAAATTGGATCCCTATAATAAAATTATTGGTGTCTCTATAGATCCTTTCTAACTATTTAAGAGTATAAGTATAATTGTAATGAAAGTGGGAGATGGGAAGTTTGGACCTTTAATACCTGACAAAAGGAGAACTTACAGTTGTGTAATTGCAGTAAGCATCAGCATCTTGTCCTTCAGCGTCACATGCTCAACTGAAACTGAGTGGCTTTATCTATGCCTATATGGTGGCATTAAATGGACGAGAGGGGAGTGTACTATGCACAATTACGTGTGTGTGATGTGTATATTTTAGTTGGCTTACTATGTGAATTATGTTGGTTGGACGTTTGTCATGGTCATTCTAGTAATTCTTGAATGGCCCAAGTGAAGGGGGTATAGCTAAAGAGTTTATTAGAGTTTGGATGATCTGGGTGACTAGATTGCTGGTGTTGTATAAGAGTTGATTGTTCAAGAGTCATATGAGTGATTTTCATTGAGTCCAAGGGTGTCTGTTGAAGGGTTCATTCATCGGTAGAGTGACTTTAGCAAAGTGGAGTGGGGATTTATCACTCATGTAGTGCCAGTGCGATTCAAGCAGATGTGGATGCAATGACTATTTGGGTAGGGGATCCTTGATTGATATAAATTGCGTGCATTGATTTACTAAGATAGATTGTATCTTGTGCCTTACTGCCTTAGCCTACTGTGTGTATAACTTATTTGAACGGACTCCATTTTTGCCTATATCATTATTCTTTGCTTGATTTTTTTTTCCTTTGTATAAACGGTTGGGTACTTGCAATACTCGGGTAACGTAGGTGGATATCATTAATATGTTATCCACCTATTTTAAGACAATTTTATGCAATTAAGACATTTTTTAAGGTTCGGCAAATTTTCTTGTGTAGGTAGTTTTAAGTTTTTATATTGGACGACAGCAAAAATTGTGCTGAACTTATTTCATAAAATATTTGAAAACAAAAATAGAAATTGACAACTGTAAAACTATTGTTTGAATAAAAATAAAGAAATAGAATAATTTGGTCAAAAATCAATTTGCATCATCAAATATGTAAAGAGAAACTAAAACATAAAGATACATCTTCAAACTTAGGATTATGCCATATTTTTCACTCGTGAACCTCAAAGTCCCCTATCACTTTTGACAGTTATTTTGATATAATTTATTAAATAAGTTTTATAAAATTAAAAATTAGGTTTTATAATTTTCATTTTTTTTAACATTGAAAAGTACAAAAATGGAACACTTACTAAACACATTATTTCTTTACAAATTTCATTTATGTAGTTGATGGTACATTATATCACAACCGGGAACATATTATCCAAAAGTAGAGAATTGAGAGAAAAGCACTTGAAGCAATACAAGATGATGCCAATTTGTCGTCATTTTATTTTTCTCATCACTTACTAGTTTTTTCATACTACTTGCAGGTTCCTGGACAGAATTCGTGGACAATGCAACCATCTCCCTCTCCAGGTGCTAGAAGTGTCTCATGCTATACACCTCAACGTGAAGGAAAGCGACGAAGAAGTATAGAAGATGATGATTTGGGATTAAATGTGCATCTACTATCTATTTTCCTAATCCAATCATGCTCTTTGCTTATTTTTATTATGCTGGCATATATGTATCTCATGAAGCATGGCTCACTACAGGTTTTAGATGAAGGAGGCTTAATTTCTTCTTCTGGCACAAAGAAGCAGGTTAGACATTGATGGAGCTAGTAGATCATGTTCTGTTGTAGAGAACATAGCATAAGAGCTATCTTGTGATTTTTAGCATAACAACGCAACAATATGTTTTTTTATAATAATAGTAAATTATAGAGTTTTACCATAGAATCTGACTATGATTTTTGAAGGATTGAATTATTAAAATGGAATTATTTTCATTTCTCTTCATACATTATAGCTTTTTATAAATATTTGAATTATATTGATTTATAAATTTTAATATCACTATTCTAAATTAAGATTTGTAGTAATAGCTACCAAAATAAGACAATAACTATATGCTCATCATGTATATAACCCATGAGAGGAACTTTTGAGTAATTCCTTTTTTTTCTGAAGGAAATATCATGAGTCAGAAAGAATACTTGATTTATTCCACTTTTTAATAGTGTGATCTAAGGTTTAATTAATTGAATGGTCTCAAATTTTTTTTTTAGGCTTGCTCTTTTAACGTTTGACCCATTTAGGAACCATATTAATGAAAGCGTAAATTATAGGGCAAAAATACAGAAAATAAATGTTTGGATTGAGATAACAAAAATTTAACTTAAGTTGAAACTAAGATTTCTTTTAGTATTTTGATTAGAAGAAAATATTAGAATGCATGTGTATATGTATGTTTCTACTTTCTAGTATAAGAAACCAACATCTTCACAGTATGCAGATGGACATTGCTCCAAAGTTCTAGTCATAAGCATTATTTTCCACCTAAAATATATGTATATATTTATCCATTATGTCAGGTTAAATATTATGACCTCGATTTTTATTTAAAATTTCTGATAATTTTATCAAAATACAATTCCAGCTTCTGACTACGATATGCTTCATGATAAATGTGGTATTCTTATGCTTTCAACTTGAATGATGCCAAATTTAGTCTTCTAAGGTTAAAAGTCATGATCTAGATTTTTATTAGAAAAACTCTAATAACTTCATCAAAATACAAGTTCCAAGTATGATATACTTCATACTATATGTAGCATGCTTATGCTTAGAACTTGAATGATCTCAAATTTAGTCTTCTTAAGTGATCCTGCACAACTGCAAGAAACAGCCAATAGCGTTTGCTTGGAGCCCAGGATCATAAGGGTTGGACTTTGAACAAGCTAATTGTTTTGTTATGATACTAATCTATTGAAGTTACAAATATTCTTCTCCAAAATGCTTCCTAAGTTGTGACATTGATGGGATCTCATTATTCCTTTTTCTACAGAAGGAAGATGAATATGCATGCCACACTTCTTTCTTATCATGTGACATGGCAAATCAAGGTGCCGTCTTGGAGCTTAAACATGGTGATTCAAGACGTCTTTCATGCTTAGTGAAGGTATATCTCGTTTCATTTCTTACTTTCTGACTCGGGTTCAACCTCTGTTTTCTATCATTTAACATTCTTCTATGTGGCAAATGAATGCTCACAGATTTATGATACAGCAGAAAGTCATTTGAAGTTGAATGACATCTTTGAGTTTATCGGCATTTACACATTTGATCCAGAGCTTGCTGTTCAAAAGGATGATTCTGATGATCCAATGCTTGATGAACTATTTGAGGACCCGGCCTCACATCTGCCCCCTAATAAGGTTAGTCAATTCAACATTCTGTCAAGTTCCAAGTATTACAACAATATTTAGGAGTTTGGCGTAGAATGTGTTATGATTAAAACCATTTTTTTGCTCGCTTCTCCACATTAACATCAACATTCAAAGAATAACGAATTAGTTATCTTAATTTATTTAGAGCACAATGTAATTGTGATCCGAAAGTCCAAAGCCTCGCTACAAACAATTCTAAATGGTAAATTATCAATAAAGCTACATGGATATTTTCCTTTGAGGATGCTTCTGGGGCTTTACAGAGAAAAAAGATCTTAAAATGTTTAATTGAGCTTAAACATACAAACATAACGTTTCTGTTCCCATTGGGATTCCACTAAGTTTCTTACATTTCCAAAATAAAAATAATTTTGGAAGAAATTGTACTTAGCTACTATGGTAGTTACTTTGATTTCCACCAATTGAAGTGAAAAACTCCAAGAATATGCATTAGATAGTAAGGCAAAAGCCTAGTTCGATGTGAATTCTTATCTCTTGCGATGTGAACTCATAGTACTTCCCCTTGTCATGAACTTGTACCCATTGTCTCACCCTCATTTAAGCACTCGCAAGAGTTACAAGATTCCTTGGAGCATCCTCTTATTTATAGAAGGTAATAGGAGTTTCTGTCCCATTGCGATTCCACCCTAAATCTAAATCTCTTGCATTATAAAATTAAGATGTTAATTTCTATTCAAATGTGAAATTTAATCTCTAAGGCTATATTCGGTTGGATGGAATCCACCGTGGAAAGGAAGGAAAATGCAATGAATCTAGCCTAAAAGCCATCTAGATTCATTACATTTTTCTTCCTTTCCACGGTGGATTCCATCCAACCGAACATAGCCTAAAGTACATTGTCTTTTCTAAACTCAGTTCTAGAAATTTTCCAAAACAAATTAAATTACATAGCAAGTCTTAACTCTAAGCAAGTTATATTCATTAAGGAATATAGAAAGATTGTCATAATGATAATTCAATAATAACAATAAGTTATTTAATTTACTAGCAAAAAGATTAATGTTGCCCTTGTAACTAATTGATGCAAGTCCTCACTTGGTTGGCCATAACTTGTAGAAATGCATTATGTGTATCATACAAGGAGCAATCCCCTACTGATAGATGAATGATTGCATGCTCCACACGTGATTTTGAGACAACCAATTTCCAATTTAACTTCACCAAGGCTTATGCTTTGTTTTGCTTTAAATTGGCAGATGCAAGTTGCCAGGATATAACTGTTTCTGCTCTCTAGATGTTCGCAATTTTCATTCATTTTCCAGACGGGTGGTTTATTTGTTGTAACATTATTTAAAGAACTATGATTTACGACACTGGTTCGACCGTGACTTAGTAGACAATAGTTTTCAAGTTGCCATGTGGATTAAAAATACCACAAATGACATCATATGTGGTTATCATTTTCAAATATTAAGATCAACATGCCATTCTACAAAATAAAACTGGAAACTTTTGCGCATTAAATCTAATTTTTGTGGCTTTTAACACGTTTCAGAATTCAATTATAGCTTGAAATTTTATTTTCAAGCAGCCTTATCTGTTTTTACTGTGTTCCATGTTGATGTCTTGAATTTTCTTTTCAACAAAATTACCTTTTAGGCAGTGGCCGAATGCAGGTACCACGGCTTCATTGTTTAATATGTAGGAAGTTGGACGTTCAAGATTTTCTTCCCATTTCTCTAACTTTTGAGGTAAAATTTGTCTCTATTGTCAAACATAGTATAAAATAGTGTTTAAAAAATTAATCCATACCATTCGGTATAGGTGATGCATACTAGTTTGATCTTGCATTGGTATTAGTACAAAATTGATACCGTATATGTATATATATATACACACATACTTAGAGTCTTAGATATGTAATATATATTTTAATATTATAGATCAATACCATTTGTGAAATGGTATCTGCTAGTCCAACAATGGATTAGTATATTTGTACACGTCAATATTTAAAACTGTTGTACAGTACTACAGTTTGATAATAAGAGGAGTTCTAGAATAAAAGGAAGTTTGTTGTCCGCTATTATCTGGTAGTATTGTTATTTACATATACTTCACTGGATTTCTTTTTTGCAGCCTTTACCTACTACAATAAGAGGAATTCGAGAATCTTTACTTGTGCACCTTACAGCAGTTCTTGGGAATGATAGCGTGGCAGCACAATATCTGTTGTTGCATTTTCTTTCGAGAGTATACTTCTCAGTACTTTGTTCTAATTTTTTTTCTCGGAAACAATGTCATCCACAGCTGTTAATTGATATAACATAGTCCTTTAGTTCTTGGGCCTCTTTCATTGCGTCTACATTGTAATATTTTGAGCAGGTTCATGCTCGGGTCGACTTTACATCAGTAGGCAAGTTTTCAATAAATCTTACTGGCTTTACAAGAGAAAGCTCATCAATATTTGGCAATCAGCTGACTGAAGCAATCCAGAAACTCTTACCATTCACGCAAGCTATTCCTTTGACAATTGATTACCTAAACAACGCAACACTTCAGCCTAGAAAAAACAATCAGACAGGAAGGTAGGCTATTCAGTTGTTTTTATGACTTTATAATCTTTCTTAAGAAACTATCGTCCTTAAATTGAATGAGTTGAGTAAAAATTTTACGCTTTTTTACTACCAAAATTGAAACAGCATTCTAGTCTTCTATAGTGTTTCTGAATCCTTTTTAATGTGCAAAATAAAAAAAATTAAAAACTCATTATGCCTGTAACGCCTCAGATTGGTCTCTGGAGTTCTGCAGCTGGCACACGGTACTCACCTAACAATCGATGAGACTTGTTTGCAGAGTGGAACCCTTGCACCTAACGGTATAGAGAATGTTAGGTTATTTAAGGATTTGCTGGAGTTGCAAAAGGTTTTTCCTCACCTCACTTTTCTATTTATAATAGTACTACCTTCAAAATTCATAGTTTTTGTTCTTCACTTTGAATAATGGTGAAACACGTTAGGTACCTTTCATTAGCTTTTTCTATTTCCGTTGTCTTGTAAGAATTATTGCATATCTCCATGTTCTTATGCACTGCATGTTATTATAAATTAATTATTTCTTATGGTTGCAAGTTTTAACGGGTTATTGAATATTGCATTATATGTTAATAGCATGGTCTATTCATGGTTAGAATTATTTGATATCTTATACTCTGATGCTTCTCTTTTCAACCTTCTGTCTCCTGCATCATGTTCTCTTTTTTTTTCCTGCAGCATGTTCTCTAACCATATAGTTTTACTACATCACTAGTCCATGCATGAAGTTTTGTGAAGTCATATGTTCAGCTGAACTTTCAAAAATAATGTTTTTCTCTGATTAATACTTGTCATTCACCCAAAAACTTTTTCAATTTTATGATTCCTAGCAAACAATTTTGAGCATACCAATAAAGCCAAGTTGTCAAACAATAGAAGTGCTAACTGGAAGATACAGATTCATATAATATTTGTTACAACGAATTTGATCGCTAATTAAACCACTATATCTTTTAATATGCTTTAATCCTTTTAGCTCTAGTGTTTTTAAGTAGTTAAGAATGCAGGTTGAATACGAGTTCGAGTACTACAAGTTGGAGATGCCTGCTGATGTAAAAATACTTGTCCTCTCAGAAGGAAAATCTAATATCATTCCAGCAGATTTAGTGTTACCTTTGCGTCCAAATTCTATTGCTTCAGTTAATGCAACATTGGTGGAATTGGAAGCTTGGAGGTGGTTCTTGGCTACTGCTAGATCTTTCCCGCACTCCAGTGAACCTGAAATAAATCAAGTACGGCCACTTAAATCTTGGCTGTCCTTTGACGATAGAGGGGTAGCCAACCTGTATAGGAATTTTTCTTTCAGTGGGTTGCATGTAGGATTCTTTTGTTCTGGTTTGACCTTCGGTTATGTTTCAGTGTGATTCATACTTGGTTTTTGCAAAGCGCAGATACTGGCAGATGAAATGGTTGCAGCTATGCGTGAAGATCGTAGCTTGGGCGGCGCTGATCTAAACAGGTTCATGAGTTCATCTCTATGTTTCTTGAAATGAAAGAAAATTTATTTGAAGGGAAATCTCTTTTGTATTTTATTTTTGCTCCGTCAAAGTAGTGTTTAAAATACTTCCAATTTTTTTAATCTTTTTTTCTGTATTCTTTTTCTTCCTTTCTACTTTTACGAGGAAACATAGTTAATGTTTCATTGCGTGCTGAAAAAATTGTTTCAGAGCTAATACAAACAAGTATAACAGATTAATGCTGTGTTTTCAGGTTGTTGACGATGGCTGAATTGATGTGTGCTAGTTTTGGCGAAAAGAGTCTCACATTGGAGCACTGGCGGATGGCCATGGAACTGGAGAGGCTTAGGAAGGGGAGGCTTAAGGGAAATGCTGTCTAATTCCCTTCATGAACTAAAACCAAAGTGCAAAATTTGATTGCCAGGATGATTGCGCAATGAAATATGGACAGTCATTATGTACAACCCTGCAACTCTCTTGTTTTGATGTGTAGTCAGCAAAGCTTTGGCAACGTTCTTTAGATGGTGGCTGATATCCTCGAAAAGTAGTTGAATGTACATAGTTATGTTGCGCGTGTTTTTAGAACTTTTTAATGATTAGCAAGTAATACGAAATTCATGGTCTTAAATGTTGTCATTTGAATTTGAATCCGACTTGACCCAATTTAATTTGCCCAATAAATGAAAATCAAAATCAAATGGAACCATAGAGGCTCGTCTGAAGTCTTGGGAGACACTAGAGCAAGTCCTGAACGGGATGCGTTGCAGGTGAGCTTTTCGCCATGCATGGGCTGTTTATGAGACTGATAAGTTTGTTCTTTTTTCCATTTTTCAGAACAAGGATAAATTCCTGAAGAAGGCAAATTAGATTTCTCTACCTCGACCGAGGTACGATGACTCGACCATTCTAACAGTGACATCAGTTTTTAATTTCTGGATTTGAAACCGACGCATAACACAAGTGCCGCATTCGCCAGCCGCTACAATAAGGAGAATGAGAAGCCCCACATCAGATTTGCTGGTCTCGCACGCCTCACTTAAGGTTGGTTCCTTGTCTCATCGCAGTCAAGCTTCACTATCAAGCTTACAATAATTGTGACTTTTACATTGAATAAGTGTACAAATTAGTCAATTTTGTCGTCAAATAGCACAGCAATAAGGACCATAACCGTGCGCCTCAGTTGCGTTCAGACGGGCTCTCTTAACTGTGGAGAAGCATGGCAAGTGGCAACGTTGACATGATAATTTATTAGAGAGCGAGAGGGCAGCACTTTGGGACCAAGAGCGAAGCCTGACTGGTCACACTTTCTGTCGACGCTTCCTCTTTGCTTGCCTCGTGCTAAGGTTAGCCTTCGACGTCCCATCTAATATTTTTCAAGGCCCTCATTTATAATATTTTCTGCTAGTTTTTATGGTCTTCTAGCAACTTTGCATTATTATTTCTTTACTTCAATTCTTGTTAAATATATTTATAATTATTTTTAGTTTATCCATTAAAGTGCATGATGCTTTGAGAGTGATGTGGATAAAATTTATACTCAAATTTTAAATCATGATATATATGAAAAACCTATTGATGTGTATAACTTTCTGTTAAGCCTTTTTGTGTCTCGTCAGTGGAGCTACGCAGTCTTGTATAAAGAGAGGGTCTAAAATTTTTTAAATAATAACTTTCTTGGTACTATAGTTAAGGTAGAAATTATGAAATAAATATATAAAATTATGCAAGTGGGGAGCCTGTGAACTTTAACAATTAAATGTGACCTGTATACCCGAATGGTTAGCAACATTAAGTATTATAGGCTAACATTTAGTGTTAATATTGCCTAAAATACGGGTATATTGTGGCCTTTTCTAGCTCAAGTTGCTAGAAGAAGAGGCACATATTAGGCAACGGAGCTTAAGTTTTCTCTTGCGGGGGTGAGATATATTCTGTCTGCAGTGGAATTCGATTTTTGAACATGACCCTCACGAGTCATAACCCTCTAACCATTGAGCTGACAATCTTAAATAAAAATTCGAGCTATCGTGTGAGTTAAATTTGAACTGAATACTCAGGATACAATTGATATTCTTCTCCTGTGAACATGATTGTGAAGAAGTTGATCGGACGTCTTTTTAAGCAGCAAAATCAAAGATCAATCAAATAAAATAAATTAAAAAAAAAAGAAAAGAACGAGGGGAAGAGGAAGAATATGAGAGAGAATTTTTTTCTCCATCTCTTCGGCTAGAAGGCAAAAATCATTTTCATACTTTAAACCAGCACACTTGTTAGCAAAGTTAATGGTAACATTAACTAACAAGTAACGTTAGCATTTATTGCCAACGTTAAAGAGATTTTATTTCTAATTTTATTCCAACAAGATAGTTAAAAGTGCAAGTGATGTAAGCTTAATATTCAAATTGCTTAAAATGTAAGAGTGATGGTACGATCACTCAATTAACTTTAGAGTAACTCAAATCAAGTGTCTCAATTACTCAAAATACGACTAATTATTGACTTGTCAAGCTACTAATTGAACTCTTAATTGTCCTGCGTTCTGACTCTAACTAAATCTGTAGCTTGATCCATCAAACTGAACGATCTCTTTTCTTTACTCCCACGTAGGCTTCTCTTGCCTTTTAAGGCACCTTAACATGTATCTCTCTCAGCTTCGTGCCCTTCTCACTCTAGTTTCACAGGTTTTATTCGTCTTCAACGTCACAAAAGTCAAGCCTAAATTATTTGCACTTCCATGACTAAGCATCATTTTGATTAAATATTTCAACAATTTAGGTCAGTTCAATTAACTTAATTAATCGAGCGGCATGGTGATGCTGATGCCACATGACGCATGACCGGTGATAATTATTAATGTTAAAATTAAATAAATTTATTTGATCACAACAGAATCAGCCCGAGTTTGATTTCATTTAATTGAGGACCTGACCGAATATTAGCTGTTTTTCATCAAATAAATTATTTCTTAATTGTTTTCAATCGAATCTTTCCTTCCAATTCAATTTCCAAATTTATTAAAATCTTCTCTGACAATGATTTAACGTTTAGTTCGGTGCATGTGTCCATGGTTTTTTTTTGGAATCTCAGACTCTCAGAGTAGGAAAAGTATTGGGCTATTGGCTGCAGTAGAGCTTGCGTTTCTTAGCTGATTATTCTTTGAGCTCTATTCTCTGCAAAACAGCATCTCCTGTTTTATCACTTCATTAAAAAATTTTATACTTCTAAGTTCGATATATTTTTAAAAAATGAAGAAAAGTTAGTTCATCTTTTTCTTTTCTTTAATAATTAACCATTCTTACATCTTGTTTGCAAATCAGTAGGAAGCCCAATAAAATATGCCTTTTGTTTTCTTTTCCTAAAGCGGGGAAGTCGGCCAGGCGGTCAACTACTGGCACCACCGACCGGCCCGCACAACGCCGGCCTCATCGTCTCGTTCCAGAATCTTCCGGCGTCAGCGCCACCCTTCTCCGCCACTACCACCGCAACCCGATCGATCAATCGGTGTACTTCCACCCTGATAACGAATTCCCCATTTTGCCCTTCGACCACCACTGTCGTCCCCTTATTGCCCTCCCGCCTCACAGCCAAACCCTCCGCCTTGGCCACCTGCTCGACCCGCTCCGCGACGCGGCCCGCCGGCTCATCCACCGCGAGCCATTCCAAATCAGAGGTCACCTCCATCAGGAGGCCGGAGAGGTCGAGCCCCGAGGAGAAGGAAATGAGATCGAAGGCGTTGAGGTGACCGTCGTGGCGGCGATAGGGTTTGGAATCGTTTTCGGGCGGCCGCATCATCGATGCCTTTTGATCGGCGTCGAGGCCTTTAGAAAACCAAGGGTCGCGGAGGATGCCGTCGATTGAGATGCGGGTGGCGGGGTTGGGATCGAGGAGGCGATCGATGAAGCGGCGGAGGTCGGGGGACGTCCAGCGAGGACAGCGGTGGTGACCGCGGTATATCTTCCGGTACAGGGCCATGAGATTTGGGTCGTTGAAGGGGAGGTAGCCGGCGTTGAGCACGAAGAGGATCACACCGCAAGACCATATGTCTGCCTTTGCCCCGTCGTATCCCCCAGTCTGCTTCTCCGATAGGATCTCCGGTGCAACGTACGCTGGCGTCCCACATTGGGTGTGCAGGAGGGGGTTACCATTGGCGCACCCTTCGGAGGAGGAGCGGAGAGCGGAGAAACCGAAGTCGGAGACTTTGAGATTGCCCGCCTCGTCGAGGAGGAGGTTCTCGGGCTTAAGGTCCCGGTGGAAGACGCCGCGCGAATGGGAGTAGGCGACGGCAGAAATAAGCTGCCGGAAGAGACGGCACGAGAGGTCCTCCGGGAGGCGGCCGTCCTCATCGATGCGGGAGAAGAGCTCGCCGCCTTTGGCGAGCTCGAGGACGAGGTACACCTTGGAGCGGGAGGCAAGCACCTCGTGCAGGCGGACGATGTGGTGGTGACGGAGCCGGCGGAGGGCAGAGATCTCTCGAATGAAGGAATCAGGCGAGGGAGCGGAAGGGCGGCGGGGGTTGGGAAAAACTTTGACGGCGAGGGCATGGCCTGAGGATAGGTGGCGGGCGTGGTAGACCTTGGCGGAGGCGCCGCGGCCGAGGAGGCGCCCCAGCTCGTACTTGCCAAACACTATCCTAGACGTGGCAGGGGCGTCGTCAGATCCTGGGGACGCTTCGCCGCTGGTGGATTCCTTCATGCTGGAGTCGGAGGGAGAAGGAATCGGAAGGCTTTTCTGCGCTTCTGGTGGTGTTGCTCGTTGATAGTTCCGGTGAGTTTGCGTAGCGAGACGAAGATACGATACTTATAGTCGGTACAAATTCTCGTGGAGGACCTTGCTGTAATCACGATAAAACACAAGGGCTGGATTGGCAAGATAAATAAAAATAGATGAAATTTATGAAGACAATTGGGAGGTGAAGCAAATTGTAACCATTAATTTCTCCAACAGGGATTAAAGATCGTACAAGTCAGCATGCATACCTGGCACTGGTAAGGTGTGAGTATCTTTGTTTGGTAAAAGTATAATTGTATCAAATTTATTTATAGGAAATTACAGCGTTTGCTGCGTATTGATATCCCTCAGTTAACATACCGGGATTCACCCAGCCAGGAACAGCAAGGCATACAGGTATGTGTTTGTAATATTAATGATATCTTAAAGAGGATTAATTTATCTGTCAAGCAAAAAGAAACTAGTTAACCATTATATTTTACCTTGCTTCCTCCAAAATTAGCGTCACTTGTTCTGTAATCGTAGGATTGGTGACTCTTTTGCTAGTTTCAGTTTTGAGCTTAGCTGAATGGTGAGCTATGTTAAGAATGCCTCATATACTTCCTAAATTTTAATAATAATAATTACTTACATTAGGCTATGAGGTTAAAAAATAAGTTGCTAATTCATTCATAAGCTTTGTTATAATCGAATGTTTTATCTTATAAAATCAAATATTATGCTTTCTAGGTAGCGATCGTACCTACGAATCTTTGGCAGAGTTATGTGTATGCCATTTGATTCTCTGTGAATGTGAATCTTAAATTAATACTGACATAGATTTACATTTATACGGACAAGGTCATAGCAATTTTTTTTTTCGGCGCACGCTGTGTGCATAGTATATATTGGACTATTAGTAAATTGGACATAGCGCGTCTAGTCTAAGTTATCTTCTGCATCGCCGCTTCATCCCATTCCGGCATTCCCCTTTCTTTTTGCAACTCGAAACGCTTTTACACGTGCACGCCACGCGAAGAATCTGGGATGGCGTGCTTATCTCTCACTCTTTCGTGTCAACGCGAGATTGCTCCGCATGTGATCAAATCTGCAACTTTCCCAAAAAAAAAGTCCCGGGAAGAACCCTTCATTTCATCTTGTGAAGAAGGATTCTAATTTTAGGTTTACTATGATTTTCGATTTTTTTTCTCTTCGTATAAGATTTAGATCATGATGATTTTAATACGTTAAATAGATCTTGATGAGTAGATTATTATGATATTTTTTATTTTTTTCAAACCTATTTGGATTCTGAAATCAGGATCCTTCTTCACAAACTAAATGCAGGGTCTTGCAGAGGCCAAATGCTCCAGTTTTCCCTCCCTTACCATTTCAAGGTAGTCTTTCGAAAAAAAATTTCGGGGAATGGCCGTACGATCACAATAGGGTATTTATACAATAGTTAATTTGTACCATATCCATATTATACGATATAGTGCTAATATTATACGATATCACTATTATATGTTAAACTATTAATATTATATGATATAAACATTATATATTAATCTATTGATATTATAGGATATAAGCATTATACAGTAACGCATTAGTGTTATACGATATTTAAGTTAATATTATGTTGATTCATTGTCTCGTGCCTAACAGAGGCTAACCCTAATCTTAGCTGGGTTAGAGTTAAATTTTCTATAATAGTGTTTTCGAAACCCACTCTCTCCTGCGTGAACTGCGAAACCCTTGCTCCGACAATTTTTTTGTTGCCGGCAGCTTTCCGACCATCTCCTGCCCCCTCTGATAGTGTTCAATGCCTTCTCACTATCTTCGACGAGCTAAGACTTTCTTGTAAGTACTTACAAGAGATTTGGGGGTAGAGTACTTATGAGAAAGTCTTAGCTCATTAGATGTCATGAGAATGCATTGAACACCGTCGGAGGGGCGGGAGATGGTCTGAGAGCTACTGGCGATAAAAAAAAATCGTCATAGCAAGGGCTCTACAGTTTATGCGGGAGAGAGAGAGTTTCGAAATCACTGTTATACAAAATTTAACTCTAACTGAGTTAAGGATGGGTTTAGCCTCCGTTACTCACAGCATAGTGAGTCAATGTAACTTTGACTTAAATATTGTATAACATTAACGTTTTACCGTATAACATCAATAAATTAACATATAATGCTTATATCGTATAACATTAACAGTTTAACGTATAATAGTGATATCGTATAACATTAACGCTTTATCGTATAAATCAACGCACTATCGTATAAGAGAACGCTTTAAGATACGTGCTCGGCAGATGGGGTACCCTACTGTGATCGTTGCAGCAAGGTACCTTGCCCCGAAAATTTATTATAAAAATAATATAAATGATTAAATTATATATAAAATTATAATATATAAGAAAATATTTTATAAGTTGGTTATTTATTTGATTGAACATGGCTATGTAATTCGATTTAGTGAGAAATAACAATCATACAAGCAATTGTAACATTTAAAAAAAAAAATTGTGCTAAACAATACAGATATTTTAAAATGGAAAAAATAGAATGAAATTAATAATATATTTTAAATTATTTTCTTACATTCGTGAGGATATTAATATACTGTTATTTATATTTATATTTAATTAAAAATACGGTCCTTCTTAATGACATCATGCATTTTTTGTTTGGTTAAATTTGTGCTTACAGTCTCAAAAGGTGATTCTAAATCTGTGTTTGGCCCACACGCTCGCTGCCTTTCGTTGACGTTATGGTCCAACCAACAGACACGTGTGCGCCGACCTCAACTACGAATCAGGTTTCTTCCGAGCACCCGGTTTCGCCGTGTTGCCCATACTTTAAAATACTGAAAATTACACTCTTTCTCAATTTAAATTCCTCTAAATATGTGACTATCATATCAAGATAATAAAATATCATAGACCTATTAAATAATTAATTAATTAATTAATTCGTAAGTCAAATCAATTAGCATTAGATCAAAATTCTAATGTCCACGAGGAGGGCGAGCAAGTCCTAATATCTGAAAATAATAGGATAAAAGGAATAATATTTGAAAATAATTATCGCGTTATAAAATAAACCCAGTCCTATTCTTTGGGATGAACCATGGTTTCTGTTCTCTTTTACCGGGCCTTTGACTTGTCCAATCAAGAGAATTAATGGGCTAAAATGGGCCAGTTTTGGTGTTACCAAGGTCATTCAGCTCACACCTCCATTAATGAAACTCTAGGTCAAGTGATGCATAAAATACTACATATTTAGGGAGCAATGATTCAAATTTCATTAACCACAAAATACAAGATCTCGAAAACCTGCCAATTATTTTTTCACCCTTATATACGTATACAATTATTTTGCAAGCCAAGTAGAGAAAATTATGGGTTTGGGTCCAGGTCAAGTTTGAGTGTAGTAAAAATTCAAACTGGATTTTAGAAATCTTGCATTTAAGCCGACTTATAGAAGTCAAATTTTTTATATGACATTCGGTTAACTCGAGTTTTTTCGATCTTGAGTTGAGTCGCTATTCATAAGTTGATTTTTTTATCTCTCTTTTTAAATATTAGGAAAAATATATATTTATATTTATTTTTATATGTGCAAATCCATTAATTTGGTTATGGATCCCATTTTATATTTATTTTTATATGTAGAAGGATAAATAGATATATAAATATACAAATAGAAAAAAAAAAGAGTGAATGGGCAGACGGGTAGATGTGAAGTAAATTAAAGCATGAAAGAGACATGTCGATTTGTATAATAATATTGTCTCAAATCTCAACCTACCGATTCAATTCATAAATTTATATTTGGACGTAAATATTTAAAGATGGAAGGCTACTTTTGCGTCATCGATCAATCAATCAATACCATCCTATTAATACAATCACATATATGTCGTCAAATTAAAATATATACAAGCGAAAATTTTAGGACAATTAATGAATAAAACAAAGAATATAAAAAATAATAAATTTTGTATTAATTGTATTTTATTGGGAGAAAATAACAAATATTAGCCCATAGATTTACTCATATTTTGCATTATATTATTTTTTTAATTATATAATGCGCAACATGTTTGTTTTTAAAAAGGTTTTTTTAAAAAACTCTTTGCTTTTTATTTTTGTGGTAGTTGTTCACCCAAAGCGAAAAATAAACAACTTGATCAAACACATCAGACTCGTCTAAAATCTTGACCTAATTGGGATAATAGAACATTAAACATATGTAATTGGTTACGATGGGCTAGCCCAAATAAATTAATAAAAATTTGTATACAGAGACCCGCTTAAAAATTTTAAGTAAAGTTATGTGAAAATCAGTACAAATCTCAAAGGATGAATAAACGATTTTGATGGAGTCTCCCAGGTGCCAGAGGCAAGCTTATCTTTGAAACGGACTGCTAAGGTGCGGTCAATGCCTTAAAGATGGAGTCTCCATCCACTCTGGTCCACATTCAATGGCTCATTGAGGAGATCAAATATATGCTTTCTGGGTGGACTGCCAACTCTGTTTATTTTGTCCATCGTGAAGCTAATCAGGCGGCACATTGGCTTACTTTTTTTGCTGTTTCTTCACAATCTTGTAATACTTGGGCTCTGGATTGGCCTCCTGACTTTGCCTGTATCTTTGCCTTGGATCGAGGCTAATTTATATATAAATAGTTTTTTTAAAGAGTCCCCGCCCAAAACTTTTTTCTCAAATAAGTACCCAATGAGCACGGTCCATAAACCTCAGCCGTTGCCTAGGGCACCCTTGGCTAGAGAGGCTGGAATTATTTATAATTTTAGGCAGGATTTATCCTAGCCGTTCATCTAAGGATTGCATTTTTGTTGCTTTAATATTTGAATATGCTATGAGATGGACGGCTGGGATAAACCCTGTATAAGATTCTAATGCGTAGGAAAATTTTTCCTCCCGACATCTCCTTCCTTTATTGTGAATCGCGTCCTGCCTACAAAATAAATCATAAGCACCAGGAGAGCCACGATTCTTCTCCCTTCACTCTCTCGCTGGTTCCTCATGATGCTCTTCAATGGCTCGTCGGAGCTCCCGAAGCCGCCGATCCAATTGATCAAGCAAGATGGCAAATTCTACTCCAAGCTGCTGTCCAAGGAGAGCTCTCCGGCCAGCTGCCCCTCCTTCAGGGCCTACTACGGGGTGCCATTCCTGTGGGAGACCCAACCCGGCACCCCCAAGCACACCGCCGCCGCCAAAGATCTGCCCCCGCTCACGCCGCCGCCCTCTTTCTACTACTCCACCAAGCACAAGAGTTCCCACAAACCTCACAAGCTCAGCCAGCTCCTCCTCCTCCCCAAGCTCACCCTCCGCAGTCGCTCTCCGAGCTCCCGCTCTTCCTTCTCCTCCGTCTCGTCCTCCTCCTCGGCCGCATCTTCCAGCTTCAGTTACCCACCGAGGCGTCCGCCGGCGAGCCCCAAGTCGCCGTTCTCCTCCGACGAGGCGCACGGCTGGTCACCGCCCACCTTCACCTTGTGCTTCCGGGGGCGGCACAAGAGCGCTGGGCGCCGGGCCGCCAAGTGAAGGGTTGATTTGAGCTGCTCCGGCGCCGCCGTAGGATAATCAATAATGTCGCTCGTCTGTGCTGATCAGTGCCGAAACTGTTCTAGAAATTTCATCTTGCCATTCGTGTGGGAAATTAGTGCCGTTGTGCAGTCAAAATATTGTCCATTTCGATCTGCTGTAATGATAATTATTAATAATATCTGCTCTTTGATTATATTTAACGACTGTAACTTTCACTGGATCATAGAACCTGAACCAGAAACCTGTCACATGAATCATCAGCGAGTAATGGAGTTACAGCAGCACCGCTGCAGCGGTGGTTGACTCCTAACCTTTGCAGGCTTTTAAGAACCGGAATAAAGGAAGCCATTTAAGGGCCAACCAACTGGCGGGCGGAGACCCCTCGATTAGGGGCAGCCAGCTGGACCGGGTGATGAGTGGGGAGCAGCGCCACCGACTTCCTTCCTCTGTATGTCGAGGAAAAGTTAATTTTATGCGCATACCCTGCATAGCATGAGTTACATACGTAAATAAGTCAACTTTCTAAACATTCACCATGCGGTCAAAAGTAATTGGAAGAGAACAAGTGCCCGTGCGAAGGAGTCCCCCACATTTCCACCGCCGGGAGGGCACAAGTTTATAGTGCACGAGAGGGACGGATTTGTCTCTATACTTTGCGCACCCTTTTCTTTTCTGTCGGCTGGCACAAGTTCCAAAATTAAACATAAAATTGTTGAATAATATCTTCCTCGAAGTCTCCCTTCTGAATTATGAAAGTATCAATTTTGTAAAAAAATACAAAAATTTATCATTTTGTGATACAATAACCACAAAATATTAGGATTAGGTTAGTATTCTACATCACAAGCAAAATAAGAAAGTGATATAATTTTTTAAAAGTTTTCTCTTGCAAGGCACTCATATACTTTGCTCACCTACCTCACAACAAATAATAAATTATCAAAATGGCCCATAAATTGAATTGCAAAAAATGGTTTCAAATTTTATATCTAATTCAAAGTTAAATGGATTAGAGTCCAAGTACTCTCGTAGATGATTTAGATCTCCTCGAATACTTTCGATCAATTATCATTTAGATAGCATGTCAAAGAGTTTAGGCTGTGTTTTTTTGAATAAAAAATTAAGAGAAAAGAATAGAAAACATATTAAATATAGTAGCTAATTCATTTTGCTATTAGCTACTATATTCAATATATTTTTCATTTTTTCCTCTTAGTTTTTTGTCTAAAGAAACACAGTGTTAGGGTTTCTTAGTTCGCTTACTTGATATCTCGCCAAAATGTATGAGATTAAAATTTAAGACCATTTGATACCTTTTTTTGTTTTAAGTGCCTCTATTTTAGGGTCTTAACACATAAATATATAGTTAAATCTTATATAGCTCTTAATGGCTTGTTTACTTGGGAGGAAAATTAGAAGGAAAGGAGAGAAAGTAGGAAATAAATAAGTATATGCTCGTTTACTTTAGTGGATGGATAATTTAGAATAGAAAGTAAGAAGAAAAGTTAGACATTAATCTATCTATTTGCTCTCCGCTTGAATCGGGCGGAAAGCTGAAACTACGCATTAACTTTACTAACTTCACACCTCGCTTTTCACCACATTGTTGCTCGTCCTCGTTCACTATGAGCTTTCCTCGATTACTCGTCCTTGTCGTCGCTATTTTGAGCTTGTTGCCACCACTTGTTCATGCCGCCGCTATTTGTTCTAGTCGTCGTTGCTTGTATTTAGTATTTAATATTGAATATTTCTATAATATTTTTAGTATATATATAATATGAGTAAAAATAAATAAAATTTAAAGGGTGTAGGAAGTATATATCAATCATTCAAACTTTCTTTCATTCTAAATAAACACAAAAAGAAAAAAATTATAATATATTATATTTATTTATTTTTATTTTTTTCTTTCCTGTCCATTTTTCATCTGTCCAACACAATATAATTTTCAGCTGTCCAACACAATATAAAATAATGGGTTGAAATTGAAGATTCCAATATGCTTATTAAATAAAAGTCACTCCAAATTAGTGATAGATTATAATTATTTTGTAGCCGAAAGAGAGTGAAATGTATAGGGGCTTCAATTTATTATTTATATAATTAATTGGGGTGAGTTGTAAAGCAAACAAATTTAGGTCGACTCTCAAATCAACATCCATATCATTTGTCATTCATAGATCCAATCGTACCGCATGGATATAATCCCAATTAGTCGGACCTACTTAGAAGACTCATCCCAATAATGAAGGTCTTCATTTCATCTTATTATCGAAGAAGTACTTAAATATTAAATGAACCAAATTTAGATATAACTTGTAAGTGTTGACTCACATGTCGGACTTGATTTACTGACCAGTTTCGTACACTTATATCATTTGAGTATTGCTTGAGTAGTCAAGTATTTAGTATTTTCTCGTTATTTCGATAAATGCTTATAAGAGTCATATCAGAGCACTCGAATCACTTGTCACCGGTATAATCTCTTGATTTTTTTAAATAATTTTGATGAAGATAAAAAATAAATCTCATTAATTTTTTATTTTTTTAAAATATTTTCTTTTGTCCATCTATTTTGAAATAAAAACGGAAAAAATATTTTCTCATGAACAGTCATTGTTTAGTAATTTACGGGGGTCCTATTTTTATACATTATAATTTATTAAGGTTTCAGGGCCTAATTTGCATATTTGTATTCAAACGATACGCCAATTCGCTGCGAACCGTCCGTTCCAGTATTACTTCGACGATCGGTTCGCTCGAGCTCGATGCAGCGGAGAAATGGCGGCCGCGTCGCCCCTTCGTTTACCTTTCGCGCCATGGCTTCTGCCGAACCATGGCCCGCGCACCTTCCTCCCTCGATCCATGTTTCACTCGGATCCGCTCCTTCTCTCGTGCCCTATAATCTCCAGAGTCTTCTGCTCCGCCTTTCCTCATGCTCCTCCTCTTTCTCCTACCGCCACTGCCACTACTGACACGACGCGCTCGGACGGCTCCATTGTCGATGGATGCGATGGTGGAATGAGATGGGACTCTTTCCGCAAGAAGAAGATCGTCATGCGCGTCGGGTACGTCGGCACTGCCTACAGAGGTACCTCTTACATACTCCTCTCCGCTGTCTGCTTGCTGCTGGTTCGAGTAAACCTGTAAGCTTTGTTGTCCATTGCATTGTAGGTCTTCAGAAGCAGCGAGACGCCCACGCTTTATCGAGTAAGACCAACAAGAATGAATCTTGATTTTTTTTATTCCTTCTATTTAGCACCAAACCTTTATTTTCGTTCATTTAGGGTTTATAGAACATTAAAGAAAATATACAGCGTTCTACCAGATGAAGTGCTGAATTTTCTAATATAGTTCTGGTCTCAGAGGAATTTCAACAAACAGGACGAGAGCAGGAAATAGAACATGCAGTTTTGTCTCGAGTCAGAGAGCTCAATACAAATATGCTGAATTCTATTTTATGTTTGACCTCAACTTAGCACTTAGCTCAGATGAATATAGAGTTTTACTCTTCCAAGATACAAAATCACTTATAGGGATTGCAGAACTGAAAACATCGTAAGAAACCAAATTGGATTAGAAAAAAATTGACGAGGTTTACTAATATGGAAAATCTGGAAAGCACATTACTTGTATCGTTAAATCCTCAACTCTTTCTTTGTTATCCTGAGCGCAAAACACTGCCTATGCTGTTGATGGTTATGCTAGATATAAGTCGTTGGGTTTGAGTTCATTTTTTTGTCTTACTGAAGTTTTGTCAGAGTACCGTTTTGGATGATTTTACATAATGTTTCTTCATTAATTTCCTCTCAAATGATTGAAGCAGCACCTAGAACATATTTTTTCTTACTGTTATGGTGCATCACTGTAGTTTATACTAAGTTATTAACTTATATCTTTTTTATTTGAAAATCTGAGATACTGATGAGAATGGCATTATTTTTTTAGTTAATTACACCCCTAGTAAGAATTTAGTTCTCTACTTTCCACTACCTGGTGAGAATTCACTGATGTACTGATCTGGTGCATGTTTATGAAATTTTAATTTGTGGTGTTTATTTAATTATATTATTTATTAGGTCAAGCTTCAATGACCTAGTTAATTAGGTCATGTGTTAGTGATAGGTCTTTATTGTGTGACTATTGTGTTGTATAAAAACTTATTCAAAGGGCTTAATTGTATTGCAGTGAACAGATTTATAATGAATTTTTGAGTTGATTGCCTAGTCTCATTTCTCCCTCTTTCTTTCCACACAGTGCATGGTCTCCTCCTCTCTCTTATTCCTTCTTCTTTTTCTTCTTCCTCTCTCTATCTACCTTCCTCTATCCCCTTGCTCTCTATCTTCTCTGTATCTTCCTATCTCCTCCTTTCTATGTCCTCTCTATCTCTAGTTTATATCTTTTCTCACTTATTTTCTCCTTCATCCTCTCTTCTTTCATACTCACCTCAATCTGTCCTCCTGGATCATGTACCTTCCACAAAATTGTAACCTAATAATCTGGCCAACCAACCATGCTTGTCTCTGGCCTTCTAATTTCACTCCTACATCATAGCATTGTGCTAGTGACGTTTTTAACCAAGAAAATGCTCATTCATTAACTTACTGACACAATGGATGCGGGATCAACTTGTTGATACATCTACATCAATAGAGTTGATTCATTGCAATAATTTGGGGCAAAATTTCTGTTTTTCTTTATATAATAATATACAGAGACGGCCAAATGTTTTGTTCTTTCCTTATATCTGTGGAAGCTTATATTTTCTATGTTTTGGTAGACAGATTTTTTTATTTATTTATATAAGTTAGATGCTTAGTTTCTCTGATACACATTTGACCATCTTAAGAAAATTGAAATTGGCTAAGTTTTTCTAATCTTGCCATGCAGCAATTGAAGCTGAGTTGGAGTCTGCAATTTATAAGGCAGGGGGAATTCTTGATAGTAATTTTGGAGAGTTGAACAAAATTGGGTGGACGAGGAGCAGCAGAACTGACAAAGGAGTAAGGGTTATAGCATGCCATCATAATATAATTGATTTGGCTGCAGAAAGCTATGAGATATACTTCATTAAATAATTTCATTGCTTATCTACGTCTGCATCTCCAGCCACTATGAATGGCCGCCATCTTCTCTACATAATAAAGGTGGCATCAAAAATTATTTCTGCTTATACCAGTTCATTTCAGTTAAGAACACTTTATGCAAACGCACCATCGCTTCCAAGCTTTTATCCTGCTAGCTTCTTTTGATTCTCATTTTAAGTTGGTTCTTTTTTCTTTGATTGGGTTTTGTTGGCTATATTATATCTCACTCTCTTACATTATCAATACTCGGAATCTGTTAGGTTCATTCTTTGGCCACCATGATATCGTTGAAGATGGAGATACCTGAGCATGCATGGAAGGAGGATCCTAATGGCATTATACTTGCAAAATTTGTTAATTCTAACCTGCCGTATAACATCAAGGTTTTCAGTGTTTTACCTTCCCAAAAGTATGTTTATGTTGTGTGAATGTCAGTGGAAGTAGGTTTTCCTTGGCTAATTTATAACTACTTATTGATGGAAGTTGTCTTTAAAGGAGCTTCGATGCAAGAAGAGAATGTGCTCTCCGGGTGTATTCTTACCTCCTCCCTGCTGGAATTATTGGTATCGGTGATAGTTGTAGCTCCACAGAAGTTACTGAACATCTGTCTGAGTTAAATAATATTCTGAAAGGGTTTGAGGCATGTACCTTTTCTTCCTTTAGGACAATTGTGTCCTGTTTTTCGTACACATTTCCATTTGTATTTTTGTTACGATAAGGTTATTACCTAAAACTGGCCTTTGGCAATTAATTCTTATGTACGTGCAAGTATACATTGTTCATCAATAAACAATCAATATGATTTGTGATATACAAAGAGAATTTGTTTTTCCCCTTTAGCTCTGAGATGTCTGCTAGCGCTTTCTTTTGTCAAAACCACCACTATACATGCATACGGTATAGTACTATGATAATGCATTGAAGCTGAGGAGCCTATATGCCCTTTATGTATGAACGTACATAGTTCATTTAGTTTCTGTCTGAATTCTCTATAAAACTCAATCGAATAGAGTTTCTTTTATAAAAAAAAGGTGGTTTATGTTTGCTTTATAAGCCTTAACATGATCTTGGATTGGGGTAGAAATTTTGGTATTTTGACCATATGGTCTTTACTCTATGATTTAGTGTGTTTGACTTGGGCTTTTAAGTATCAGGTATCTGAATGATGGCTGGTGTGTATTACATTGTAAACTACCCATTGGTTTCAGCTTCAATGTTTACAAGCTTAACCTGAATATCATGAGTTGCTTGACATCTGTTATGGTAGATTTAAGTTTGAGATATAATATACTTTATAATTGCTGACATACATGGTTTACCATGCAGGGAGAACATCCTTTTCATAACTACACAATTCGAGCCAAATACAGGAAACCACCTTCTGGTAAAAGAAGCTTGAGAAAAAGATCCAGAAAGATCAAAGATGTATTGATATTGGGCGGTGAGGAAATTGATGCTGGAAACTTCCCTATTGAAGATGCTGCACAACCTCATGAAAACAACATTTTATCAAGTAATACTGGTTGTGATGATGTAGAAAAATCATCAGAAGAAGAAACAAATCAAATTAAGAATCAGGATGTTCCTGTTACTGTTCGTGCTCGATGGCTCCATGAGCCTGATGAAATGGATAGGCTGAATGCATCTCACTATAGAAAAATCTTTGGCTGCTCTTGTGGAAGTCTGAAAACGTCTTCAGGCATCAAGTATGTTGAGTTGTTAATATGCGGGGAATCCTTCATGTTGCATCAGGTAAAGAATATGCTTCTTGCTCGCGTTACCAAGTTATATACTACTCTTTTTTTCATGGAGTTTGAATATTAATCAGTAATCATAGAAACAGAAGTATTGGTCAGATATATGACACGTAATTTAATTGTTTAAACATCTTGCTGCTATCAATAGCTGTGGTTGGCAAAGCATTACAAGTTTGGTGTGTTGTATTTGCATATATCTTTTAACTTTCACATCTTTTTTTACCATGTGGATCGAACTTGTTCTTTTTGTTGATTTAGATAAACTGGAAGATTAATAACGCAGACAATTTCTGTTTCATGTTATTATGAAAAGGTTTTTCATATACCTTTGCTGCCTATTTATTCCCGAAATTAATCCGGGGCATCACATAACATAACCAGATGATGACCTTTCTGTAAGAATTTGGCCATCTGAACACATTTTCTTATTGCTAAAATTGTGTTTTATATCAGTTTCTAAGAAGCCAATGTATGCAAATGTGCTGCTTTTTTCATTGATTCGTTTCATTTGTTTCATCTTGGCGTGTGCATATATCTTTGATATGAAGTTACCTTAATATTTTTGCAAATCACAGATACGGAAAATGGTTGGAACTGCAGTTGCAGTGAAGCGTGGGTTGCTACCAAAAGATATCATAGAACTGTCTCTTGGGAAATTTTCTCGCATAGTACTCCCGCTTGCTCCTTCTGAAGTCCTAATCTTGAGGAGTAACCAATACACTATTAGAGATCGACCTGGAAACCTAACTAGACCCGAGATGCAAAGAATGGCCGAATCACAAGAAATCCAGGAGGCAGTTGATTACTTCTACACATCTGTGCTGTTGCCTGAGGTCTCCAAGTTCCTAGATCTATCAAAATCTCCTTGGAAGGAATGGGTGGACAACTTGGAAACATACACTAGCATCTCAGACACAGAACTAGATGATGTTAGACAAGCGTTCCATCTGTGGAAAGCAGGCTTCCTTAAAGCAAAGCAATCAAAATATGAACAATCCTCGGCGTGATGATGCCTGAATCTATGTGCGGATTGTTGTTTGTCCCTCTCCTCGTTGATGTCATTGGAAGACCTTACATTTAGTTAATCTGATGTATAACCTTGCATCCTTTTGGTGCAACAAAATTTTTTTGTCCATTGTTTTGCCAGTCAGAGGCTGATTGTGGAATATAAATTTTAGGAAGCGATTTTACATGAAGCCCCATACGAAAGTCTGAATCTTAGCTGTTTGGCTTACCACTTTTTGACTCATGCCTCTTGAAAGAATAGAAAAAAAAATTTATCTTTTCTGTTTCAGTTGATTTTAACTGGATTATCCAAGGCAAAACGTATTCATTCAAATAAATTTTGATACACCAATATGAATTAGTATTTTAAACCTAATAAGAGATATTTAAATAACCAAATTTAAATAAAATGTTTTTTTTATCTCAAAAACCCAATAAACAAGAAATATTGTAAAGATATTTTGATCTTGAATAAAAGGATTTCTAATCTTAAAAACCTCAGGGACAAATCATATGGGCTGGAGTAAACGCCCACAAGCCCAGAAATCTGAACTGGAGGGAAGGCGAAAAGATGCCATATATATAGTGCTCGACTCCGCGGAGTTCGCAAAGATCGAGGCCCTCAGATCGCCACCCGTATTTTCCTAAGATTCGGCGTAAGCGTGAGAGAGAACGAAGCGCACTGTAATATATGCTTGGATCTCGCCTCGCGGGGTCTGCAATAACCGCACGACCTTCCATCTTCTCCGATCTCCACCGCCTTCTCTCGCGCCCTAACTTCTTCTCATCTTCCTCCGCCAAGAAGCCGAAGGAGATGGCCGGCGTGGGAACGCCTCAGAGATACTCACGAACTCGAGCCTCTCCTCGCCCCCGCATATCTGTGAGTTCCTTTTCTGCGTCGAGCACTTGGTGCCGCCGATACTTTTTTGTTGTTTTATTGTTTAGTTTTTTGGCTGCTCTACTTCGCCCGTAAGTTTGAGTCGTATGATTGTGTGTACCGGAGGAATAGATCTTCGTCTAAACGTTTCGATTTTTTTATAAAAATTTTCGTGACTGTTATGACCTAGACTACGCTATTGATTTCCCTTTTATTGTTCGGGGGAAGTATCCGGTGTTTTTGCTCTTAAATTGCAAAATTAGGTTTAGAACGGCAGCCAGGTTAATGGTGTTATACGTCAGAGATTAGGTGCATGTTGATTTACCTTCACTTGTTATTAATTTGACTTCGCATGTATCGGTGAAGAAATGCTTCTAATCGACTACATGCTAGTAATATTGTGGATAATGTATATCAGAACAGACGCCACTAACATGAAACTACAAGATTAAAGTACAAATCTTACCCCGAATTTAACCAGATTTGAAAATACCTCCTTGCTCGTCCTTCCACTATTTAAAACGGTGCGAAACCTCCCTCCACTGCCAAATAGGATAACGTTTGCCTAATCGGTACATGTTAAAAATAATTAATAAACTGTCAGAGCAGCTCGACCTCCAGCCATCTTTGGTAGAAGTATGGAGATAGCTATTTCTGATGGAACTATGGAGATGCTGGTAATGAGGTTTAATATACCGGTCTGAGCTATTGTATCATTATTGTTTTGGACTGGTTCGGTATGGACCATCTTTTCATCGTATGCTATCACCCGAACCTTGTTCATTACGTACTTACTCAACTACTCAAGGATACCTTGTTCTTTTTCTGTCTACTCAGCACATATTTGTTCTACGAAGTAGTTCAGGAATGGACCGATACAGATTGAGATTGAAAATGATGGTATAGATTGGTGTACAAGTCATGAACAGGTTTTTGGTGCTGATTACAAGGGCAACATGTTTACATATTTGCTTATGTGGTCATCTAATAATATTAAAATATTTGACACTATTGCAAAAGTATATCCTTGTCATGCAAATTAATTATGCAACGAGTTTGAATAGAATAACTGTAAGGTGGAATTTGCATAATGAGTAATATGCAAAGTAGGCTTTTGTTATTTTGTCTTCCTATACTAGGCATTTATATTGTTTTTCTTTCATGCGTACTCTTTACAATTCACAAATTTGCACTTGTATTGTGTTGACTTAAAACGTTTTCATGTATTTGGCTTCTTTTACGTTTTTATTATCATATGGCATAATTTCATTACTTCAGGAAAAAAATAGATTAGCCCGTTGTGGAATATTTATTCTTCATTGCATAAGCTTTGCCACAAATTTGGGGTGCAGAAGCATCTCACTCTGCTATCTGTGTTTTACAGGTTTCTGCTGGAAAATTTTCATTAAATAATGATGATGGATTACACAAGCCCAAGAATGCAACTCAACAGCGACAAATATATAGAGATAATATGGATGATGAAAAATGCAAGTCCCACTGTTCAGGTAAACGTAAAAAATGTATCTCTACAGATAAGGATAGTGGAAAAAATAAATCTTATTGTGCAGCTAAACATAAAAAAATGTCTCGAGAAAGCAAGGGTGATGGATTCTCTGATGGTATCCATGGGGCTAGGTCTTTGCTAGGTGAAAATCTACATAGACAAATATCTTTGGAGAGCGTTGGCAGCAACATTATGAGGAATCCGAAAAGTGAATCTGCTGCAGCCCGTTTTGACATCTGCAAGACCGAATCCATTGGTCCTGTGGTTTTGAAGCAATCTCTGTTAGAACTCAACCGAGCCAAAAGAAAAGACGCTGGGCGTGCGAATGTTGGTCCTCAGTATATCCATCCGAGGCCTGGAATGATTCTACTGAAAAAGTACATTAGTCACCAAGACCAGGTAGTCTATTGTTGATTCAAATGTATCTTTAATATTCTAAGAATTAGGTAGCATTTTGTTTTTTTTTTGTCATTGAAAACTTCTCTCCATTACTACATGTCATATCTTTTTGTTTGTGATTAGATGAGGAATCATGTCATATTTACGAGTGCAAATCAACTCTTTATGTTTCTCTGCAGAATACAAGATTTACTTGGAATAACCTGTTAGGATTGCATATTAGCACACCACTGCTTTGGGTTTTGATATGTACATCATTTTTTTGTGATTAAGGTGAAAATCATACAAAAATGCCAAAGACTTGGTCTTGGATTGGGTGGTTTCTATAGGCCTGGCTATGGAAATGGTGCAAAACTGCACTTGCACATGATGTGCTTGGGAATGAATTGGGATCCGCAGTCAAGTTCATACAATGTCAAGAGACCCATTGATGGTGAAGAACCACCTAAGATTCCGGTGGACTTTATAAATTTGGTTAATGGATCCATTGAATCTTCTCACAACTTTTTGCGCTCACAATTTCGAGGTGTTAATGCTGAGGCTGAAATTCCAAAGCTTACACCGGATATCTGCATTGTCAATTTCTATGATGACAATGGTCGACTTGGTCTCCATCAGGTATGAAACTTATTTGATGGTGAAGATCAACAGTTTCCATACCATTTCAAGAATGCTTTGATACATCATGTTGCAATCTACAGGCGTGTTCGTGACTGATACATGTAAAGTAACTGGACATTATCTCGAAAGTTTGTTTACTGCCAATTTCTGGAACTGCTATGTTAAGTCATAGATCTAACTATTTATATTTGGGCCCATTGAATCAAATTTAGTATGGTTTTAGAGGTCATAAGTTTGAAACCCCTCATTTGTGTATTCCCCAATTATTCTACGTTGACCATTTTTTTTTTTTTGGCTTTTATCTTGCTCTTAAGTTGGCATGCGAGCATAATTTGGCTTGCATTTTAGGAGTATTATAACATAGTCTAGCTTGTGATATCATATATCATTCCTAATAGCTTAAGTTTTTGGGATAAATCCAATGGAATTTAGCATTTTTAACATGGAGTATTGAGTCGCATTAAAAATTTATCTATCACAAAGTTCTTTATTGAAAAAGCAAGTCAATTGGAGGGACCGTAGGTCAAGTTCCTTTTTCACTCTTCTTGTAGTAAACTATCCTCGGCCTTTTAATCTTTTAGCAATTCAGTCTGAGGATGTAGATGCTTTTTCTAATGCAGGACAAAGATGAGAGTGAAGAGAGTTTACGTAAAGGATTGCCTGTTGTCTCTTTTTCTTTGGGAGACAGTGCTGAATTTCGTTATGGAGATGACAGAAATGATACTGAAGCTGTGACACTTGAATCTGGTGATGTACTGATATTTGGTGGAAGTTCCAGACACATATTTCATGGGGTCTCATCAATCTTTCCTCAAACAGCTCCCAATCAGCTCATTCAGGATACTTGCATGCGCCCTGGGCGACTCAATCTGACCTTTCGGCAATACTAGAGAAGTTTCATGATCATCTGTTTTGGTACTCCATTTTTGGTCTTTTGCTGGGAACTTTTTATTTGAATCGTGTACATTGTATATACCATGTACACATATTTTACTGCTGGGAACCCAACTGATTGTGTTCTTGAACATAGCTTGTCATATTTTGCTGCTGTTTATAACTGCTTTGCAAAAAGAAAAAAAAACTATTTTGACTTCCTCGATCAAACATGACATCATTTGGTAGATAATAAAAACAATTTTCTTAATTATGTTTCTTGATCATAGCTTAGTAACATGGGTGGGCTGCAGATGCAGTTTTTTTTGTTACGCTGCCGGATTGCTAGCGTAGTTATATCCTGGAACATGTAAACTTAGGGTATCAAGTTCGAGATTTGGGTTTATAAAATTGCAATTTCTGTACAATGATTTCAAGCATAATATATAGGCTTTAATCTAAATCCTAAATGAAATATTAACCACATCTTTAAAGATTTGGTATGATGAATAATTTATATCAATTCCACCACGTATGTTTCAAGAATATAGGAAACACCTGAACCAATTATTAGTAATAAACGTTATCTAGAGACGAAAATTGGTTCACAGGTCTGTAATGTACAAATATGTTGTTCTTGGCTAGATACATTGGAACATACTTTGATATGCTTGTTTTTCTTTGGACAGCATCAAAAGGAAAAACGAAAGTATGATGAAGGGGAATTTTCTTCTGTACTTTTGCTTGAACAGTAATCTCTTATTACAGAAGCTGATGACTCTGTTACACGATGTCACTGGCTAAAGGAGAGCTTTTATGTCACTTTTACCAACTCTGAGTTGGAAACAATAGTTCCCACACCACAGATCACCATCATACACCACAAACTACATAGTACATCTCTGGTATAGATGTGACAGAGACCCTCACTTTCGCCTAACATTGGAATGAGCAATATCAAAATGGAGTTCAGAGTTCACCCACCGTGCCACCATCTCTTCTTTTTTTTTGGAAGAGAATTGGGTTGCTGTGGAACATGCTTAGTGTCATCAGAGTCATCAAGATAAGCCTGCCTGTTAAAGCACCCAATCAACTCTTGTATCTTTTTGTACTGACCATGGACATTTGTCAGTTCTCGTCATTTTCTCTAATGTCTTGCTTAGCCTGAACAACTTCTGCCATGATTTTAGTGTTGATTCTTTTGATGATGCTCGCATTGTTTATTTGATGATGATGCATGCGCCATTAAGTTGGCCGCTAAAAATGGTGAGGCCAGAAGGGAGTGGTGATGATGAACTTTAGCTATTGGCTCTAGTTACATGTATTCTTTAGATGATGCTTTGGCTTGCAATTGCAACATTAATTTGGATACAATTGCTTTGCTCATTGATTGATGACATGGTATGTTGCGTCCAGGTACACTGCATCTGGTTGAGACTGATTATGATGCAACATAGGAAAAGAATTTAGTGGAATTGAAGAGGGGATGTGGCGAATGTTACATAGACAAAGCATGTGTAGAATCTACAAGCAATCTAGTCTCTTCCAAGAATTGCAAGATTTTTATTCTAAAAAGAGTACTTGCCACCCAGTGGATGCCATGTCAAGTTTCTAAATGTGTTTTATTTATTCCAGCATATGCCCGATTTTATCAATCATATGCCGATAACGGTTGACTCTAGTACATTAATTAGCTACTTAAAAGTGATAATTTATGTTTGAGATAGATGTATGGCTCATTGTTACATGGAAATCTTATCGCCAAAGTTCATTCCGTGACAACTACGAATATGAAAATGTAGTATATTCACTAAGACTAATAAAGAATCTACATATCGTTTGATATATGCATTAAAGATTCAAGGCATTTGATATGCCAAGGCATGTGAATGTGCATGACACGTGACTATTGCAACAAATTCATTTGAATTTCTTAAGTTCCATATTATAAAATTCCCATTAATAATTTGGATATATCAGAAAATAAATTTTTTTTCCTCAAATAACTGCAGAAGTTTCTAACATCTCTTTTTTTTAAGAAAAAGAAAAAGAAAAGACGTAAAATAGTATTTTCCTTTGTATTTTAGAATGGATAAAAATTACAAAAAAAAAAGAAAATTAGAGGGCATTTTTTTCTCGTTTTCTAATTCATTCAAAATTGGTCGGAAAGTAGCAACTTAAGAGGGTTGGCCGCTTTTTAAATCTAAACTCGTCATTTCTTTTTTTTCTAGTATACTTTTGCTGCCCTGTTCTCTCTCGTTGCTACTGTTATTCTCCAGGTTCGTGACCCGCCTCTCTCATTTTCTTTTATATCTCTCCCTCCCTTTCGTCGCTCACTCTTATTGCTCCGTTTTCACTCTTACCACCACTGCTTGCCGCTCACTACCACCGCTTCTTTTTGTGATTGCTGCTGCTCCCATCTCCTCACCCATTTTTGCCACTCACCTAAACCTTATATATAATTTCTCTCTTTTAAAACTAGTGCTATATTTTATTAAATAGAATCTATAATAGAAAGGATAAAAAATAAAATGAATCTAAATGATTTTAAAAATATAATGAATCTAGATCATCTAGATTCATTATATTTTTTATACTTTCTATCATAGATTTCATTCAACAAAACATAGCCTAAAAGTTAAATATGAAACACAAATATCAATTAAAATTTATCTTTAATTTTTTTGTTTAAAAACATATATAAATAAAATCTTCTTATTTTTCCCTACGGAGAAAAATCTATTTATTAAAAAAAAAAAAGCAATTTCTATCTAATTCTACTCTTTCTTTTTTTTTTCAAAATAAGGGAAACCCCGAATTAGCTATTGAGTTCTCCAATCTTCTCCCTATAAATTAAGGTTCCTCCTGGACTACTCTTCGTCCAGGAACACGATAGAGGCAGGTAATAGCCCGCGAACTCCTATTTTGCCGTGCCGCAGACAATTAAGATCGTCGTCTCGCGCCAAAAAATACATTGAACTCCGGTCATGTCGGTCAGCAAGCCCCAGCTCCTCGTCCGAAGGCTCTCCGCCTTGGCCGCCGGCCACGGCAGGAGCCTCGGCGGCCCTTTCCGTTCCGCTGCCGCGGCCGCAGCGACCGCCGCCATCGCCGTGGAGGAGGAGAGATCCGTCGTAGTTCCTCGAATGCCCCCGTTCGACTACGTGCCTCCCCCCTACGACGGCCCCAAGGCGGCGGAGATCCTAAAGAAGCGCTCCGAGTTCCTCAGCCCCTCCATGTTCTACTTCTACAAGAAACCTGTAATTAGACAAAATAATTAGTAATATCCATTCTTTTGCTCATTATTCAGATATAATTTGTCTCTTTTTTTTGTTTTTTGTACGATTTTTTATTCGCAGCTGAACATTGTGGACGGAAAGATGCAGTACTTGTTCGACGAGGACGGGCGGCGCTACCTCGATGCCTTCGCCGGAATAGCCACCGTCGGCTGCGGCCACTGCCACCCGGACGTCGTCGAAGCCATCGTGAATCAGACGAAGAGGCTTCAGCATTCCAGCGTCGTGTACTTGAATTACGCCATCACCGATTTCGCCGAAGCATTAGCTTCCAAGCTTCCCGGCAATCTCAAGGTCGAATCCTCTCCAAACGCATTATTTCCCCTTGTTCTTGACTTATTTCCACTCCGCCCCCTTCGTGTAGAGTATATTGCAATTCCCCCCCCCAAAAAAAAAGTTTTGAGTTTGCTCCAACACCTTTTAGGAAAAAAAAATTTCTTTACCCTCATTTCATCTCATTTTACTTCAAAACTGTCTTACAAAAAATACACACAAAATTTACCTCAAAATTTAAATTACTTTATATTCTTTAGTTATATTTTAGTGCATAATTTTTTTTTAATAATTTCAATTAAAAGCATCTTTGAAATTTTGAATGCTATGCATCAAACACAAATTTTATCTCAATTGGTTCACAAACTTTTAAATTATATTTAAGTACATAAAGTTTTAAACCAATTTAATTTCAATGAAGTTCATCTGCTTTTTTTTAATGTTATACTTGATATATAAATTTTTCCTTGGATTTTAAATTGGTTCACATCATAAACTTTTAAATTAATCTTACTAGAGTTCATTTTTTTTGTTTGTATACTAGTATGACTAATCAAAAATTCATATTAATTCTATATCAAATGTTTCATTAACTTCATTTTTTAAAGAAAATTTACTGATATAACTATATTTCCTTATTTTAAAAAATAATTTGATTTTCCATGTGACATGATACGAATATACGATAGTTAAAATTCTGATAGCCACTCCAGTGAATTGTTAAAACATTTCACAATTGAACTTGATTGGATTAAAATTTCTTATTAGAACATAAAAAAATTGATCAAATAATACTTGATCTATCATAAAATTATCAGAATACTCAGGCTGTGTAATCCGGCTGATCTGCAGGTCGTCTTCTTCACAAACTCGGGCACAGAAGCAAACGAGCTGGCGCTGATGATGGCCCGGCTGTACAGTGGCTGCCACGATATCATCTCTGTGAGAAACGCGTACCATGGCAACGCAGCAGGCACAATGGGAACCACTGCGCAACACAGTTGGAAGTTCAACGTTGTCCAGGCAATTAGCACAACTAATCCATCCGTCTTTCACCGTATACATAAAATCTAGTAATGTAACAGTAAGCCATTTGATTCCACCAGACTGGAGTGCATCATGCAGTGAACCCAGACCCGTACAGGGGAGCTTTCGGATCAGATGGAGCGGCGTATGCCAGAGATGTGCAAGAAATCATCGACTTTGGAACATCCGGGCACATCGCAGGATTCATTTCTGAAACCATACAGGTGCCTGATTGTATACATGTATTTATGTCTGCTGAAATTTTGGTGAATGATGTGATGCATTGATTTGGGGGCAGGGGGTGGGGGGAATAGTGGAGTTGGCTCCAGGCTACCTGCCGGCCGTCTACAGAATGATAAAGAAAGCCGGCGGCCTCTGCATCGCGGACGAGGTGCAGTCTGGATTTGCACGAACAGGGAGCCACTTTTGGGGATTTGAGACGCAAGGCGTCGTGCCCGACATCGTCACCATGGCAAAGGTGAAAGTTCTCTTCCCCGTGTCTATGATTTTCAATTAGGGTTCCAACTGTAGGCTTCCGACCACAATGCTTGCTGCAAATTAGGGGATCGGGAATGGCATACCTCTGGGCGCAGTGGTCACGACGCCGGAGATCGCGCAGGTCCTGACCTATAGAAACTATTTCAACACCTTCGGCGGAAACCCCGTCTGCACGGCCGGAGGACTCGCCGTCCTAAGAATCATTGAGAGCGAAAAGCTTCAGGAGAACGCGTTCCTTGTTGGTTCTCACCTCATCGACCGCCTCAAAGCCCTTCAGCAGAAGCACGACAGTAATACTCGAATTCTGCCGTTGCAGATTTGTCTTCCTCTGGGCTCAAAAAAAGCGTGAATTGATTCTTGCAGTCGTTGGAGACGTCAGAGGAAGGGGACTGATGATCGGAGTCGAGATGGTCACCGATCGCCACCAGAAAACTCCGGCGAGAAGCGAAATCTTGCACGTCATGGATCGGATGAAAGGTCATATTGGTCTTGATTCTACAACATGCTTCATCTCAGATCGCAGGCAATGCAAAGTGTTGAAAGTAACTGGGTTCTTTTTGCAGATATGGGAGTGCTGGTTGGCAAAGGTGGGTTCTACGGTAATGTATTCAGAATAACACCATCGCTCTGCTTCACCAAAGAAGATGCAGGTGACATAGCGATTGCTTCGCGAATACACATGATTTTGGGTTTGATCTGTTACCAGGTTACTTTTTTTTTTCCTCACAGATTTCTTCGTCGAAGTGATGGATGTCGCCTTGTCAAAGCTTTGAACCTTTCGCTGCTCGGAACTAAATGGCGTCTGAATTATGATGCGCCAGCACTGCGTATATCTGCGCCTTACGTGTAGCATTGTAGATTTCACATAATCACAATGTAGACTTAATGAAGTGTCTCGATTCTTCTGGAATGCCGATTTCGTTCTTTTCTGGGGTGGTTAATTAATGGGGTTGAGGATCTGGTAACTGGTTTGGTGTCTATGTCTGCAGTTAAAAACCAGCACGATATATTACAGAGGGTCAAGTATGTAAATATGATGCAAGTTACTTCAAAAGCCTTTCGTGCTTAGAAACTCAAACATCCGAGGTGATATTTTGCCTTCTTGTATTTCGTTGTATTTTGATTGGACGGCCAAATTATTGAGCAACTAATTAAACAACTCTTGAGACACCATACCATCTCAATGTTCAGGTTTTCTATTCCCAAGGTAGCCAACAAATGTCACCAAAAATATATTAGGACGTGTGTTAGTTACTGTAGTAAGAATTTTTTTTTCTTAATAAAAAAGCCACCTAATTTATAAATATAGCCCCTAAGTGTGTTATAGAGTGAGCAAATTGTTCGGTAAAATTAGTTTTTACCAATTTATCTACATTGTCTTGGTAAAAAAAAATTAGTTGTAAAAGATTTTCTAAAATTTAGTTTTAGTTTTAGTTTCAATTTTTTTTGATACGGTAAAAGCCAAAATTACTAATACTATGGCTAAATTAGTAAATTCAATTCAATTAATTACTAAATTTATTAATACTATAAATATAAAATTAATAAATTGTATTTAATAAACATATTAAAATTAAAATATTATTATATTGATATATAGATATTGATAAATTAGTAATTTATCAAATTTATCAAAAAATAAATTCAGTAAAACTTAATATTTTTTAAAATTAGATTCGATTTCGGTTTATACCTGTTGAGCAGAGCCTGTACTTGTAAGTAGGCTGGAACAGAAACCCATTTCCTAGAAGAGAATTTATCGCCGGTAAAGTAAGTGAACATGGTGATAAATGCCAGCAATCATCCGGATAAAATCACCATGCACTAAAAACACCCCAGTGGAGAAGAAAAAAAACATTTAGCAGTATCACTAGCAAATTACTAGCATGTTCATTTGTTACGTTTTCTGGTGAGCTCCAGTGCATTATAACTTCAAAAGTTCCTGGTATGGCTAATTGACTGGATGACTCAGTAGCTAAATGGCCACCAAACTCATTATTCTTTCTAATTAAGACAACACAGTATATTGAAAAAGACTACGCTCTTTAGTGGACGCATGAACTACTTGCGAACGAAATAAAGTTTGCCGACGACATGCAGAAGTGCTACAACCGCAATGAATCCAATGCTCATAAAGAGGACAGTATTCGGAGACATCCTCGCCCCTGCGGCGTCATCAGTGTAGAACTGAAGCATTGTGCTGGCACCTCCACCTGCTGCGGCAGCACCACCACCGCCAGTCCTACGCCTGCGCAAGCTGGCTGCTGCTGCTGCACTGCCTCTTGGTGGTGCTCCGCCATTGGCCACCATACTGCCTGTGCATAAACAAAATTAGAACGTACAAAACATCAACTTAGCTCACAAGGAAGATGCAGTTAGTGACAATGGTATCATGGATTTTACAAAGTGCAATCGCCTGTTCGCTGCATTATGTGGTTGCTAAACTGATGCTTTAGTAATATAAAAATGAGACCGAACTGGAATTACAAGCTAATGACTATTAGGATTAATAGTAGGGAAAAATGCTTTATATGAAGGCAAAATTGCAGTCAAAGTTCACGAAGAGAACAAAATCGCAAAAAAAATCTCGAACTAACCATTTGATGATAAATTTTGAGATAATAATTTACATGTTTGGTGATTCAGATTGCCACTTTATCTTTTGAATAGGGTTAATGATTTTAGTGTTTATCAAGTAAAATTATAGTTTCAGCAACAATTTAGCCTTGCTACAAGGATATGAGCATAGGGTGTTCTCCTGTAATTTTGAAACTAGGAATTGTCTCACTGCAATTTATCCTTGGTACAGGAGGATCTTTTTGGAATTAACCCTAAATCTTAACATAAGAATTAGTGGTTATCATTATTAATAGTATTAAGAACATCAGTAATACAAAGTAAAATTACAACAATAATAGGAACCAGCAGCGTCAAAAGAAATGCCACCAATTGCGAATGAAAATCCCTCGCCTGAACACATGTTGGCAAAAAACTTGTGAGATGCACACTTAGATCTCGTTTGTAAAGCCCTTACAAGTTACATCATAAATTCGAAAACCATTTAACTTAACAATTTTAACACTAAAAGATATAATCAAACCAATACAACAGGCGGACCCCCCTTTCATGGTAACGTCTGAAACTTTGACCAAGGTAAAGCTTAAACGGAAAATACAAACATGTACAGAGCAGGTTATCAAAAAAGAAGGATCTAAAAGTTTTCCTTTAGGATAACTGAAGTGACACAGAAATAGGCCCTGATGATAATCAACAAGGATCCTAATGTGATGTTTAAATAGCTTACAGTTCCAAGATACTTAATATCGGAGTCCTCTGAAAAATATGTGATTCGATTAATGGATAAAACTAGAATTTTGAGATACGATATAGGTGGAAACATTCGCCACAACAACCATCAGAAAACAAATGCATATAAAGCAATCTCTGATTCAGTGTGAGATCAGGTTTATTTTGATAATGGCTTTCTTTCTTTTATTAATATTGATGTTTAGGCAAAATATGTGATTTGAATAGATTAACCTCATTATATAAGAATATACGAACTATAATTGAAAATATTTCCTATCAAAATATAGCCGGCAAAAAAAAATCAGATATAAAATTCAGTTAAGAAGATATAATGGGACGTCAGATGTGCTTCACCAAATCCAATACAGTGGCTAACCAAGCGAGTTAATACTCCAATATATTTCAGCCACTATGAACCATCTTTGTCAAAATCTTGGTGCAGATCAAACACAGGAAGAGAAATCTAGAACAGTAATTAGAAACTCAATTTGCTATCGGCATTGAAACATAACCTAGGGGATCATTTGAAACGTTTAAGAGCTATACAACAGATCGATCTAAACTGAAAGAAACTAATTCTACCAAATAGACTAAGCAGAAAGCACCATCATCAATCATACGAATCCATCAACAAACTTCCGAACAATATCGGCAGATCTAGTATATCACATCTCAAACTCGTCCTACACTACAGATTCCTCACGAATTTGACAATTTCCCCGCACCAGGAACATTACTCACGATCAAAAACAGGTAATATATCATCCAAGAATTAGGGATCTGGAGACCGATCAGCAGATCGCTTCTCCTAAAAAGTCGACGAAAATTATGGACATAATCCAGTAAATAAAACACGAGGAATCACAGATCCATAACCGAACCATATTTGAAGAAAAATCGAAAATATTAAGCAGTGCCGATAAAAGAGATCGATGAATGATGCTAAAAATGGATCGAAGCCGCACCTTTGCCCGGTAGAAATTCGCGAAAAGAAAAAAATAGAATTAGAAAGTACGACGTCTCCGAAGAGCCGACCTGGGGGTATTTAAGCCGCGGTTTTCTCTACAGTTACATAGTGCTTCGTAAATCGTAAGGAAACTAGAGGGTAGGAAAGGAAACTATCTTTTTCTTCTGTTTCCTTGTACAGATTAGTTAGGAAGGACGGAAAAGTGAAAGGAAGCATGCCTTAAAAATCCCTCGCTTTGGGTCCCAAAATCGCCCGCTGCTCGTTCTCGTCCTCCTCTCTATCACGCGATCGCTCCTCCCTCGTCCGAGGCTTTTTTTGTCTCTCGTGCGATCGTTCCTCCTCTCCCTCTCTCCCTGACTCCCTCACGCGATCAGCCCTCTCTCCCCCTCGTCTCTCGCGTGTGGCTCGGGTGAACTAGGGTTTTGTCCACTGCTGCTCGTTGATCGTCGGCTGAGGGTTCCATCTGCTGCTCCCATCTGCTAAGAGTTCCATCGTCGCTATCTTCCAGGTAAGCTTCCCTCGCCATGCTCCTTTCATCCATCCCCGTTTTTGGTTACGCTCACTGTTCTCGCTGCTCAACATTTCACATTGCTTGTCGCTTGTTGTCTCCATGATGTCCAGAGGATCAAATCATCCCTGTTTTTGAGTATTGTTAAGTTGATTGTTTGAAATCAACTCGAAATTAACCCAGATGAAGAATATATTGGAGGAAAAAAAATGCTAACCTTGTTGAAGTTATTGTCGTCAGAGCTTGATTTGAATTAGTTGAGCCATTTTCAACAATTGTTAGTTTATTTGATTCTGACCTCTACCTCTAGATTCAGGTGGATAATGTTGAATTCGGTTCTTATCTTGATATTGTGTCAAGACTAGTTGTGGAGCTGATCACATGGTAGATTCAACTTTATTTATATTCATAATGCCATTCAATGGCAATTGATATGCTTCAGTTGTAAATCAAAGTGTCCATGATATAATCTCACTTTATTGATAAACCCCTGTTAGTTTGTTTGTATGAAAGTTTGTTTATATGAAAGTTTGTTTATATGGCTTAAGAAGAAATTAAGCAATAAAGTATTAGCTATTAAAAAATATAATTTTATAGTAAATTAAAAAAGTGTAGTAAAAGAAAATTTATAAAAAAAGTATAAAAAATAATTTATGATTATATCTATTAAAATAATAGTGTGTCAAGACAAGTTATAATTAAAGTTAAAATAAAGTTTGATGAAATTAATATAAAAATTAAAATGAGTAAAATGATCATTTGTATTTTCTTTCCTCTAGGAAATAGAGTATGGAAAACTTTTTGATACTTTCTTTCCTCTCATGTATCCTTTCCTCTTATTCATCCATTTTATCTTGTTTTCTATCCTCTCAAGGAAATAGACTGTTAAATTACGAGTGGAAAGGATGGAAAAGTCTTCTTTACCCCATTTACTTGGATGAATGGAAAACTTAGGAAGGAAAATACGAAGGAAAACTTACACTGTTTCACACGATCAATCCAATTCATATGGAAAATAAGGTCGGGCATTGTCTCTTGTTAGCGTTACCCCACTTTCTCACCCGTCGCCTCCTCTTCACTGCTGCCGCCATTCCATTGCCACTGCCGATCGACGTTGCTGGCTCCACAAGGTAGTGTTCTCCCCCTTCCGCAACCGGTTCCTCCGCCTCACCGTCGCCTCCCCTTCTGCCGCCCTTCTCCACCCTCCTTCGCCCTCCTCTATCCTCATCCGCCCTCTTTCGCCCCGCATTCGCCACCCCTTCTTCCGCCTTGCCATCATGCTCTTCACCTAGCCCCACGATATATGGGGTGACCCACGATATATGCTGTTTGCTATATCGTGCCTTATTGGTGGATTCGTTTGTATTACACATTAGTTTTCAAAACATGAAACACACTTTGTTTCTTGTCTTCCCTTAGTTTTAGTAGGTTCTTATATGTTATCAAGCATTCAATTTTATTGCCATTGTTGGGTAATGATTGGGACTTATTTTTATCCTTGGATGTATTTAACTCTCCATGACATCGGAAACTGATAGTCTGAGATGTGTGATAATGTCCCATTTTTTTTAATGGTAAAATATGTATTTTATTTGTATAATATCTTGTATGTGTGTTTTATACAAGGAGTCAAAAACTGTTCCGTACAGTACGACAGTGGGTGACCGCTGAGAAGCTTCGAACGAAGCTTCCGATGCCTGCTTCAATCGAAGCTTCTAGCGACGGCGCTCGCCTTCCATTGCTTCGTTGCTCGCCTGCTTCCACCCGAAACCACGGTACGGTACCGGTATCATATTGGACCGGCGCCATACCGGAATGGTATACCAAACCAGTATTCAAATCCTTGGTTTTATATGTTCTAAAGTGAACTATATTTTATTATTTTAATATTTTAAAGTATTTGTTATAATTTTTTAAATTTTTTGTCATATATTTGTATTTTTATATTTTATAATATTTTTAATTCAATAATAATTGTGTTTAATGGTATTTAATTAATTTATAAGTATTTAATTGTATTTTAATAATAAGAGTATAAGAATATAAATATGGAGTATATATATCAATCCATCTTATTTTATTTCCCTAATAGTAATCACAAGAAAAGAAATCTTCTGATTTTTTTTTCTCTTTCTTATAGTTTTCCTTTTCTTCTAATTTTCCTTCCCCTTTAGTTTTCCATCCTTTCTAGTAAACTTAGCCTTAAAATTTTAAACTTATTCAGAAAAGTGAAAACTTTAGTTATAGATAAGTTTGTTGTGTTATTTTGTTTGTGTTTTAAGTATATTTTGCTATTTTATTTGTATGCTAAAAACTAAGCTTTTTTTATATTTATGTAAAAATATAATTTTTTGCAGTAGGTGCTTGTTTTACCCTACCCGGAATTTGGGCATTAATAGAGTTGGGTGCACAGGTAAAAATTTTGGTAACTGAGTATGTAATAAGAAATTTAATAGAATAAGTATTCAAGTTGGGTATTTATAATTTTTAATAGGGTTGGGTTCAGGGGCTTTATAAAAATATTGGGTAGGCACTCGGGTATGAGTAGTATAAGATTTTTTTGGGTTCGAATATAAGTAGTACGAAAAAAGTAGGTACTAGGTACCTTATCCCTCGCTGAGGTTGCCAAGATTGCAATGCCAGCTTTGCTTATAAATTACAAAAGAGATCAAGATTTTGTTTTTGTGCAAGTGTCATTTTTGATATAAAACCTTTCCAAATCCTAATTTCTTTCACTTGTTTTGTTTCTCTCATTTCCCTTCTTTTTTGTTTCGTTCTTGCACTCAGATGCGTGATCGAACTGCTGCAGGTCATCGCCAGCAGCTCACCATCGCTCCAGACCATTCGTGGGTGTCGAACGACACCCCCTGTTGTGCCGATTTGATGTCTCCTTGGGCATGCATGTGTTAGCAATGTCTTCTTTCTCACTAAAGCTCGTCCATGTGTCCTTCAGCATTTGGCTACTTTGATTCGATTGGAAATCATTGCTGCTTTGCTGTTGTCGCTTGTCGTTGAGTTTCCACAAGCTTCGCCATCGCTAGAGACTGTACTTGTTGCTTCATCTTGTGAAAACAACACATCCTTATTTGCCATTTCACGTTTGTGGACACTGGAGGTCAACATATATTGTGCATATTACCTATATAGGGGTATTGTATAATAGGGATGACAGGGGTGGGATATTAGCGACACCCGAGTACATATTAAAAGTCAGATTTGGATAGGGTTCGGTAGAATACCGTAGATATCGATTATCTGAATCTAATTATATTATATATATATATATATATATATAAATAAAATAAAAAATATATTTATAAATAATAATTTATTTTTATAACACCTAGACTTATTAATTGTTTACCCATGCGTAACTCATAATGTACTTATTATCACAATAAACTAGGTGGATCAAAGATTGAGATGGATTGGGTGGTCCTAGGACAAGAAAAACCTACCTTGATCCAGGTAGGAATTAAATTCCTATTTTTGAAATCATGGTATTTTTGAAAGCTACCTTTAGTTCCTTTGTTTGACCTTGCTTCTATACCATTATGCTCCTTGCATTTTGTTCATTAACACATACATGTGACTTTAAATGTTTGATGTATGAGTAATATAGTAGGTTAGCAATGGATCTATATGGATATTTATTAATTCAGTACTATCATTGTGGTAACTGAAATGTATCTATATGGATCTGTATGGATATTTATTAATTCAATACTCTCATGGTCTCATAGCAGCCAGCGATGGGCCTTATGGATTGGTACAACACATACCATAGACTGTGTTATGACTATGGGCCAGCTTTTTGAAATTCCGACTCAAAGTCTTTTGGGACTATCATGGAACACCTTTATGGCTGCCACTTGACTGTTGTTTCATAGTGTAAGCATTGAGAAAAACACGCTTTATAAGAGTGCAGAGTGCAGGATGGAGCTATTATACATGGTCATTGCTCTTGATTTACATAATATGGTTATTAGTACTTCCTTTGTTGATATATATTGGTATGTTAGCACGGAAAAATGACAAAAAAGTTTCAGTTATGTTGTTTGATGCATATGTCATATTGTGATTCCTGTATAGCCACCTAGCTAACTCCTTGGTTTTTGCCTCTATGTAAAGAACAATATGGTTGGTGACGAGAGTTAGAGGTAGAGACAACCCAGCGATATGGATTTTGGTCACTGGATAGATAGATGTTCATGTGGAACAGTGATGCATATTCATTTTGAGTTGTGACTAGTAGATGATGTTTATTTATTTGTTGTTTGTTGATTACACTACGGTGATGAGAGCTAGAGGTAGAGGCCACCCAGACAGATTTTGGTCACCTGGATAGATAGTTAGATGTTCATGTGGAACAGTAATGCATATTCATTTTATGAGTTGACTGGTAGGTCGCGTTTATTTGTATGTTGTTTGTTGAGTACTTATTGATCTCAACATTTTGATCGATCTATTATGTTTTAGTTTTTGGTATACTGATCGAGTGTAAAGTTTAATATTTTTGTTTAGTGTTATGAGGGAATATTGTCCGAATTCGGTTGGCGGCTTGGCGCCCTGTTTGGGGCGTGACAGGCGGTCCATCAGGTTGAAGCACCGAAGCAAAGACGAGTAGAAAGATCACTTGAGTTCCTCCTCCCCTTATATTCTTCTTCTTGGTCATCTTATTCCACGGGTCTGCGGTGGATCCCTAGCATCGCCAGCCATACCCCTATCGGCCACTGAAAACACATAGTTTCAGGTGCTGATACTGTTCTTTCCTAAAGCTCCAAAGAAAAAGAAGTTGTCTATGCATGAGGCTGATTGCTACTGGAAGTGGATAATCAGTTTCTGAGCTTTAATTTGCAGGAAAACAGAAACGAAGAATTATGGTTCTTTAGCTGCATCTAAATGTGTTGATTGACTACAGGATGACTACTTACAACGAGGAATATACTCAAATTGATGTCTCTCAAGAGGTCCATTTGAGATTCTTTCCTACTTATATCTGCCTGTTTGTAGTGGACTTCGGCAATTTCCTGATAATGCATATTGCTACAGGAAAAAGACAAGCTGGTTGGAGAAGTAATCCGCTATGTACTTTTCAAGACTCACCAAAGCATGGGATGCCCTATAAAGAGGGAGGAATTGACACAGCTGATAACTAAAAATTATCGTCAGCGCTCCCTTCCTGCTCTCATCATAAATGAAGCAAGAGAAAAAATTTCTAGCATTTTTGGGTATGAGATGAAAGAAATACAGCGTTCTCGTCTCTCTTCAAACAAACAGGGTCGTCATTCTCAGCAAAGTAAGCTTTTTTTGTTTCTTCTATTTTTTTTTCTCTGCTCGTCTTTATTTTATTAATGACTTCAAATATATCAAAAGATAGTGTTAATCCAGGAAGTATTTTCAATCAATATTAGGCTTTAGTGGGATAATCATGACCTAAATAATTACTGGATCAAATGCAAAAAATAAAAAAGATTCCATTCAAAAGTTCCCCAGAACATTTGAAACAATGCAATGCAAAAAAATTAAAAACAAAAGATTCCATTCAGAAGTTCCCCAAAATACTTGAAACAATGCAATGTAAATGCAAAAAATAAAAATAAAAGAATCCTTTCAAAAGTTGCCCGAAACACATAGATACCATTCAAAAGTTCCCCAAGACACATGAATAATGAAATAACTACAATCCAAATGCAATGCAATGAAATAAAAAAAAAGCATTGCATTCAAAAGTTCCCCAACACACTTAAAACACTGCAATGCAATGGGAAAAAAATAAAAATAAAAACAACATATTCCATTCAAAAGTTCCCCGATACGCATATCAATAGTGAAATAACTATCATGCAAATGCATTCAAATGCAAAAAATAAAAAAAATACAGAAAAGATAAAAATAAAAATTTAAATAAAAAATTTCATTCAAAAGTTCCTTAAGACACATATGAATAGTGAAATAACTACAATGCAAATGAAATGCAAAAACTAAAAATAGAAATAAAAGATTCCATTCAAAGTTCCCCAAGGCAAATATGAATAGTGAAATAACTCAAATGAAAATGAAAATAAAAGATTTCATTCAAAAGTTCCCCAGATATTTATGACAAGTGAAATCACTGCACCGTAGCCCACTGCAAATGCAATGCAATGCAAAAAAGTAAAATAATAATAATAAAATAAAATAAAAAATAAAAATAAATGATTCCATTCAAAAGTTCCCTAAGCACATATGAATAGTGAAATCACTACAATGCATATGCATTGATGCAAATGCAAATGCAATGAAAAAACTAAAAATAAAAGATTGCATTAAAAAGTTCCCCGATACACTTGAAACAATGCAATGCTAAAATAAAAATAAAAGATTCCTTCCAAAAGTTCTCCAAGACACATAAATAGTGAAATAACTACCATGTTATGCAAAAATAAAAATAAAAGATCCCATTCAAAAGTTCATAGTGAAATAACTACAATGCAATGCAAAAAATAAAATAAAATAAAATAAAATGAAAGATTCCATTTAAAAATTCCCTAAAACACTCAAAACAATGCAATCAAATGCAATGAAAAAAATAAAATTAAAAGATTCCATTCAAAAGATCCCCAAGACACATTAATAGTGAAATAAGCCAACAACTACAATGCAATGCTAATGCATTCATGCAAGTGCAAATGCAAGTGCAAATGTGGGTTAAATGCATTCATGCAATTGCACTATGCAAGCGCAAGTGCAAATGCATCCGTGCAAATGTAACATTTGTGCAAATGTAACATTTGTGCAAATGTAAATGTAAATGTGCAATTGCATTTGCATTTGTGCAAATGTAAATGTGCAATTGCAAATGCAAATGTATTCATGTAAATGAAAATGCAAATGCACATGCGGTTGTGCATATGCAAAAGCAAATGCGTTTGAGCATATGTGAATGCAATCGTGCATATGCAAATCCCTACGTGCAAATGCAAATGCCTTCAGCAAATGCAACTGCAAATGCAAACGCGCTAACTGCAAATGCAAATGCGAATGTGTTTGCGCAAATGCAAATGCACTCATGCATTTGTGTATGCATTGGACCAAGACACATCAATAGGGAAATAACTACAATGCAACCTAATGCCAAAAAAAAAAAATTCCAATGTTTCACACTTAAAATAAATGCATTCGTTGGTGCAAATGCAAATGCATTTGTGCAAAATGCACTAACATAAAAGATACCTTCCAAAAGTTCCGAAGACGCATATGTAGGGAAATAACTATGATGCAATACAAAAATAAAAATAAAAGATTCCATTCAAAAGATTCCTAAGACACATGAATAGTGAAATGACTACAATGTAATGCAATGCAATGCAAAAATAAAATAAAATAAAATGAATGATTCCATTCAGAAGTTCCACATAACACTAAAGACCAATTCATTTGTTGGTGCAAATGCGTTTGCAGAAAAAATAGGAAGTCAGAAAATGTAAAATAACATCCATCAAATAAATACTAATATAATGTCTACCTTTGTAGATCAATTGTGTCACGCAAACTTGCAATGCTTAATGTTCCCAAAAACTACATGGTTTTGATCACTCTCATTTAAGCCCAATCTCCTTAGATGATGTCATTCAAAGGTAGAAATAGAAATAAAAATAAAAATAAAAGATTTCATTCAAAAGTTCCTCAAGACACATGAATAGTGAAATAACTACAATGGGGAAGCCTAGTTGATTTTGGAGTTTGTATGCTTAAACCTACTATTTAGTTCAGATAGCTGACATCCATACTGCTTGCAGGTGCTGTTGAGACTAAATCATATATTCTTGTGAGCCAGCTACCTCCTGAAATTTATAGCGAGCATGTTGAGAATAAGGAGACTTCACATTTGACTGGTTTTACTTTCGTTGTAATCAGCATTGTACATCTTGCAGGAGGTAAAATTTCTGAAGGTATGCATTTAATGTTTCCGTACCATTGCATCCTTTTTTTATATTTCTATTACCTAAATGATTTCAAGTGATAACAGAGAACCTATGGCATCATTTAAGGAGATTGGGGTTAAATGAGAGTGATCAAAACCATGCAGTCTTTGGGAACATTAAGCAAACCATTGAAACGATTGTTTTGCAAAGGTAGACATTATATTGGTTTCTATTTGATGGATGCTATGTTACATGATTAGACTGGCTTGCTATTTTGTCTCTGTGACTATTCTTTGTAGGTACCTGCATAAGGAGAAAACAAATGGTCCCGAAGGCGATACTATGATGTATGAGCTTGCAGAAAGAGCTTTAGATGAATCCATTGCTGAGAAAGTAAAATATTATATTAGTCAGGTGTGTATTTGCAACGAATTATTAATAAGCTTGTCTGGGTAATTTTTGGTGTTTCTACAGCTCTGTGAGTAGGTAATATAATAAAGTTTTGGTTGAAGGAATCTGCCTGTCAAAATTCTTTCCTGACATGGACGTGTTTTTGAATAGCTCAGATGGAAACTTGTTTGTTGCAACACTGAATCCCTATCGTGCCTTTCTCCTGAAACCAAATAGTTCGCTAATACTAGTCAGTACAGATTGTTAGGAGGAATTCAGTGTTTCAACAACCTATGTAGAAACTTGTTTAGGGCTTTAGGACAAATAAAGTTAGTAGTGTTTATGCATATCTTTAAGTTTGATTAACTGTGAGATATTTGAAATTTGGGTAGATAGTGAAGGTAATTTCCGTCTTTTTATCCTAAACAAGAGACTCTGGATCTCATTCTAGTTTACATTGGATTTCTGTAGAGTAAGAATATATATTGTGATAAAGAGGTATAGGATATATGTAGTGACAGGAGGTATAGGATTCCATAGGTCAATTACTCATGTCTTTTTCCTAAAGAAGGTAAATATGGTGGTGATGAAGTCGGGATTTAGTTATTAATAACTAATATTTTTACTGGTTCAGCTAATTGACATCTTTACTCGTATCATCAATTGATGACTGCACAACACATGGTGGTGTGTTGAATCAAGAGTTCGTCACAAGAATGTACAGGATATGCTATTACTGGTGATTCGGTTTCATCATATATCCAATCATTTTGACGTGTCAGATAAAGCACCTCATCCAAATATTCTATTCGGTTTGCAGACATCTTTGATTTAAGAAATATGCTTTTGTTGTTGCTTCAATGCTATATTTTAAGAATTTATCTTCTTTTTTTTTGCACAAGTGTTCATAAATTAAAATCTATCCAATATACTACAAATGCAATGCAGCGATCAATTTTATAATAAAATTTCTCTAAATTAGACAGTATTGGAATGAGCTTGATCAGTTGGTAAATCTTGCTCATGTGGAAATCTGTTTTGTCATAATATGCAACAATATATTTATGATTTTGAATTTCTTTTTAAATGAATTACTTCAGTGGTTTCATTGTCGCATGATTATGAAATCATTTTAATTTTATTTTACGTTTATTCATAAATTTAATTATAGTTCCCGTTTATTCTTAAATTTCTTATCAACCATTTTATCTATTTGACTTCCTTCACAAATTACATATCTTGATATGTAAAAAATATAACCTTGATATTATAATGTCGTTAACATTAGGCAGCGGTTCTGTTCTATATCATTTTTGTTCTTTGTTTGCTCAGTCTCTGCTCACTGCTTATGCCTTCACATGGTTCTTGTTAATGCAGGTTGTTGGTAATGAATCTACTGCAGAGGCTGTTTGACGAAGATGCAGAAAGCTTAGGTATCTGTAATTTTTAGTGCTGCCCGTAGAACTTTGTATGATATTTTATAGTGTTTGCATTAATGACATTTAGTAGATAATTGCCCCGATTGTGAAGAAGTTTTTTAGTGGGCGACGTTGCTCAATATCTATTTTATTACATGGCACACCGAAAGAAAATTCATTTTCTTTCTTTTGGATTTGTATGGAAACATTTTTTTTAAATGAAGTAAAAATACAAATGAAAGCAAATTAGACAGGATAGAAATTAACCATAATGGAAAATTGAATACTATTTTCCTATTTTCATTGGATGGCTGATACATCTTTGATGCTCAAAAGATTGGATTTAGCAAGCCTAAATCGATTTTTTTTTGCATCACTTAACCAATTTTGATGATGCCTTTGACTATATTAATTAGATTGATTTCCTTGTTGCTTATATTTTCTTTTCTTTGTGAGGTTTTGTGGCTTGATGGCCCATGAATTTGGAAGAAGTAGTCAAATCATAGATTACGTGGTTAAGCATTGTGTAGAATGTTGCTTTTGTGATCATTCTTTGTGGCTTGGGTATTTTAGATTCAGTCCTTCGAATGCAGGAACACTAGATCAATAAGGCAATTGATCTCAAGGATGCTGGTGCCGTAGTTATGGCATCATTTGAGTGTTTTGCTTCGTTTAGTGCTCGATTTCGAGCTGCTTGATTCGTTAATGTTTCTTGAGTATTTAGTCATCATGGTGCTGCTATGTCTTTCTTTAATAGCATGCTTCCGAAGAGCTCAATTCTCATGGTTTTCATGCCTGTCAGTTTTGCAATTCGACTTGGCTAGTTCGTATTAGTGACTGGAGCAATTTTGTTTGTCTGATTCACATATTAGTAGTCTCCTGGTGGTGATGATTATACCCCTTGCATAATGGTCTCGTCAAAATTATAAATTGGGCCGCACAGAACTAACACTTATGATTAATTCGACCAAATTACTATTGAGTATAAAATATTGACTTGATTATGTCACGGAACAATTTATACTGATCAAGTCATGTCAATTTTTAGTAGATCTAGTTGGAAACATTCATTGTAGTTTAATCTCTTTTTTTTTCTTCTCAAGAATAGACCCAATGCATCGGTGCTAAAAATAACATGCCCTATATAGTATCTGATGTAGAGTTTGTCGAAGGTTGTTTAATTAAGTGCCGATTCAAAATAATTAAAAGTGAAAAAAACATATTTCAAGTTATTTTTCATTTTTTTAATTTTTAATTGGATAATTGAATTAAGAAGTGCCCAATTGAACATTTTTTTATGTCATTTTTTGGCAAGAAAGAAAAATCGCTTCGAGCCAACCTAATCCTGAATGCTTTTGGATGGTAGTGATCGTGTTGGCCAAATTCGTAGCGGAGGCGTTCATGATCAGTGAGCGCCTTCATTTTCCCCCACCACCAAACAGTTTGTCAAACCTGACTTGGCCTATTACTTCTTTCCAACACCACCTACTATCCTTGCAATATCAACCATCTAGCCTTCCAAACAATATTGATGTCAGATACATAAAGGGCCCCTTTAGAACGAAAGGGAATAAAATAAAAGAAATGTTTTTTTTTATAATTATTTAAAAATAAAAAATTAAGATAATGTTTTAATTCCAGAATAAAATTTTCTTCTTGATTCTTACAAAAATAATAAAAAGATATTTAAGTTCATTTTAAAAACTTACTTATGAACAAAATGATAATTGTTTTTTTGGTTATAATTGCGTTGACATGTTTATGAATAGACCTAACCTAGTATTAATATGAGAAAAATATATATGAATTGAAGCCGTCATTTTAAGTGGCTAGAGCTTGACAAGCAAATGAAATCCAATAGCACTATATAGTAGGCACAAGACTTGGGCTGCTGTTAACGGGATGAAGCACTTAGTTTTTTTTAAGCGGGATAACTCAGATGTTTAAGATTCACATAGACACATTTTAATTCAATTACTGCTACAAATTTGTTTCTTTCCACAACAAGAGAGAGAGAGTGAGAGTAAGAAAATACATGACAATAGTACGCATCTCAAAGTATAATTGAGTGAGAGTAAGGAAATACATGACAATAACTGATCTTTCTTAGAAAATCTTAAGTACTTTAGGGTGCTTAAAAGTTTTTTTCCAGACTTAACCACTATAACCAAATGCTAAGACTTATATGTGGTTAATATCAGGATGATGCTTTCAAAGCTAGCGCATAACTTATATAAATAGATATTTTAAGGGTGCAACTAGGGGTGTTAAAAAAAAAATTCAAAAAATAAAAAAATCAAAAAATTGTAATTAACTGACCGAACCATACCGGGCAGTTAACCGAATGGGTAGGTTCGGTTCATGATTGATTTTTAGCTTATAAATTTATAGTTTGGTTTAGTTACGGTTCGGAAAAAAAAATTTTCACCGATTAATTGAATCGACCGATATATATATATATATTCTAAATTTATAACATAATTAGTTATCTAGTACAATAGTTGTTGACACAGATTTATATAGAGTTTCATGTGTCGATTTACTTATGGAATGATACCTATTTCACGACTTTAAGTCTTGCAATTGCCTATATTTGAATACATTTATGGAATCTACACCTGTTTCGGTATTTTTTACGTTTTCAAGTCAAATTGACCACATAGAGGGTAGATTCTGGAACTTTGGTAGTAGAGGAGCTCATCCTAACTCAAGAGGATCCTAACTAGGAGTTTTCGGATTCATTGAAGCCTTTGTTGGAAATCACGACCGGGTCCCGATCAGAATCATGCCCGTGATCGTCGCGATGCCTGAAGCTGAAATCGACAAATCACGACCGGGTCACGACCAAATTCTCGCATGTTACGAAATCACAGTTTTCTCCCACGTTTCTTTGATCTGATCTGAGGGGAAGCTGAAGGGCACCTAGGACCTTTCTCCTCCATTGACGAAGGAGGCGTGGAGCAGCTTTTAGGGGAGATTTTCCTCACGAAATCATCATTTCGTGAGGTATGGGCGGCTGTACCTTGCAGGAAATGGAGGCTGGCAGAAGACTTTCGGCTGAAACTCTGAAGCTTTGCAGCAATCTCTTTTTGTAGGGCATGGGGAAGAGAAGAAGGTTCAGAAGAGAAGAGGATATAAGGGTTTTTCTTGGTTTCATAAGGGAGCAGGGGGGGGGGGGGGCGCATAAGAGAAAACCAAAGGAGAAACTATGCTGGCGGAAAGAATCGAGGGGAGTTGCGCCCTTGCATCCAGCGAAGACATCTTGGTGCGCAAGCCTCTTAGGGACAAAATCTGTAAGGAAGATCCTACATTTACATTCGATTTGCTGCAACATCTTGTATAAATCCTAGCAAAGTATTGTGTGATTTTGTACTTGTCTTGTAATTCCTGCACAAATCTGCTCATGTGCATGTTGATAATAAACATTATGTGCGCTATTATCGTGAACATGTTAGGCTAAAACTCCTAAATCAGGATGTGGGATTAGCCCTCGATTACTCACTAGTTGGACTGGTTTAACTTTATTCACCCAAAAGCCCTTACTCAACCTTATGAACGCGCCTTGCCTGCATTACTCGAAAGAGTATGCTTGATCCTATAATCGCTTAAGTAAGGTTGGTAAATCAGCGTCTCTGGGAGGAAGATCCTCTCCTGCGGAACTGTACTTACTTAGGGAGGTTATAAGGAGTTTGGACGTTTTGGGGAGAAGCTTTTCCGACCAAGCGTTGGAACCATTGGGTTGAGGGTTTATTCTTTCCGTTGATACGCTATGCCTACGTAGCCTGAAAGGGAGCGTTTGAACCTTAGATCGCCTAAGTAAGGTTGGTTAATTAGCGTCTCTGGGAGGAAGATCCTCACCTGCAGAACTGTACTTACTTACGGAGGTTATAAGGAGCTAAGGCGCCTCGGGGAGAAGCTTTTCCGACCGAGCGTCAGAATCCTACGGATTGGACCGATAATCTCGTCTGTAAGAGCGGATAAGATTATTGGAGGGAGCGGCCCGTACAACGGGTAGTAAAAATCCCTTGAATCAGGAAAGACTTTGTGTGATAAGGTTTAACTATTCCACTATGAGGAATCGAAGCGGTAAACCCACGTCCTGATGCATTTTCTCATTAAGTTCCTTCTTGCACGAATTCCTGCAGTTCCACTCATATACACAATTAATTAGTTTAGTATTCAAAGCTTCCTAATTTCCAATATCGTCTAGCTAGTAAATTCGCGATTAATCAGTACTTGCCCATTAGTCCCTGTGAGATCGATATTTTATTACTTCGATAGACCTGTGCACTTGCAGGGAAAACGCCTACTATACCCATGGGCGCTATCAAGTTTTTGGCGCAGTTGCCGGGGACTAATTTTGGCAATATTGACTAGATTAAGAAGTTATCAGATTAGACATTTTTAGTTTGTTAATATACTTTCTTTTACTTTACTTTACACTTTTCTTGCTTTAACGAAACATCTACTTGTTAGAATTTTAGTTTATGCATAGAACTCCACGACCGGAACCTGCCATACCATTTGATTCGGAAATAGAGAGAACGTTCCGGCGTCGCAAAAATCTTCAAAAGTATCAACCAAAGAAGAATTCGCAAACATCAATCATGGACGGTAACAAATCACTCCGTGACTTCGCCGCACCAAATGTTCAAGGACTGCACTCTAGTATTGCACGTCCACCAATAGAAGGAAACAACTTTGAGATAAAACGGTCACTTCTATCAATGTTACAGCAAAACCAGTTCGGTGGATCTCCAACCGAAGATCCGAACATGCATTTATCTGTTTTCCTTGAATACTGTGACACTCTTAAAATGAATGGTGTAACCACTGACGCTCTGCGGTTGCGATTTTTTTCTTTTTCACTTAGAGACAGGGCGCGAGCTTGGTTGCATTCATTACCATCTGGATCCATTACCACATGGGAACAACTTTCACATGCCTTTCTTGCAAAGTATTTTCCTCCGAGCAAAACCGCGCAGCTTAGAATCCAGATTACCAATTTCTCCCAAAGAGAAGACGAATCATTATATGAGGCGTGGGATCGCTTCAAGGAATTGCAGCGAATGTGTCCTCACCACGGCCTCGAGAAATGGGTACTGGTACATACATTTTATAATGGCTTGCTTTATAACACTCGACTTACTGTTGATGCAGCCGCTGGAGGAGCCCTAATGAACAAAGCTGTTGACGAAGCTTACAATTTGATTGATGAAATGGCATTCAACCACTACCAATGGTCTGGCGAGAGAGGCACTTCGTCCCGACAGACTGGTAAATATGAACTTGACGCTCTTAGTTCTCTTGCTGCAAAGGTAGATTCATTGTCGCATAAACTTGATTCCATGAACATGCGTCATAATGTTTCTAATTCTGCTATGTGCGAAATTTGTGGAGTGGAAGGTCATTTTTCTGACTCATGTCAATTAGGAAATATGGTATCACAAGATCCCCTATCCGCCTTGGTAAACGCTGTAGGGAACTTTAACCAAAGGGTCCAAAACAACCCTTATTCCAACACCTACAACCCTGGGTGGAAAAATCATCTCAACTTTTCCTATAGAAACAACAATGCAGCTGAACCATCAAACTTTAGGCAACCCCCTGGATTCCATTCATCCAACACCGGGTTCCAACCTAAACAGTTTGACCAGCCACCACAACCAAGCACTAACACAAATCCACAGGAACAAACCTTAGAAATGCGTTTTGACAACTTCATGTTAGCGCATACAAAAGCAATGGACTGCATGATGGAGGCAATCAAAAACTTGACCACAAATCAGAAGATAATGGAAAACCAAATAGCCTAACAAGCCAGTACATCCAGTAGACCGCCGGGCAGATTGCCTGGACAACCTGAAACAAATCCCAAGGAACACTGCAATGCTGTTACAACGCGTAGTGGTAAGCAACTTGAAGAACCAGAAATGCCCAAAGATAACCATTGTGAGGATGAAATCAACATCCCTGAGCCTGAAAAACCAAATGAACCGGTTAGAAGTGAACCACAATTAAAAGAGACTGAACCTGTTTATGTCCCACCACCACCGTACAAACCACTTATTCCGTTTCCTCAGAGGTTGGCAAAGGCAAAACTCGATCGACAATTCGGTAAATTTTTGGAAGTTTTGAAGAAATTATACATTAATATACCATTTACCGATGCTTTGTCATAAATGCCATCCTATGCTAAGTTTTTGAAGGAAATTTTGTCCAACAAAAGAAAGATGGAAGAACACGGCACAGTGGCGTTGACTGAAGAATGCAGCGCAATCATCCAAAACAAGTTACCGCCGAAGTTGAAAGATCCAGGCAGCTTTACCATTCAATGCCTGATCGGAAATACATCTTTCTACCGTGCTTTATGCGATCTTGGAGCAAGTGTAAGTCTGATGCCACTCTCCCTTTGCAAGAAACTGGACATCGGAGACTTGAAGCCGACGAATATCTCTTTGCAATTGGCCGACCACTCCGTACGACATCCGGTAGGAATTCTTGAGGACGTACCGATTAAGGTCGGTAAATTTTTTGTTCCAGCCGATTTCATTGTACTTGAAATGGAGGAAGACTCCAAACTTCCTATTATACTGGGTAGACCATTTTTGGCCACTGCCGGTGCTATTATTGATGTCAAAAATGGGAAGTTGGTGCTCCGCGTAGGTGAAGACACTGTTGAATTTGATATTACTGAAAGCTTAAAGAAACCTCTCTTTGCAGATTCTTGCTATAGTATCGGAGTCGTCGACGATGAACTTGATCCATCTTACATCCCTCGGACGAACGTCGACCCTCTCGAGGTTTGCCTGATGGGCGACTATGACGAAGAGCAGGAGGAAGAAGTTCATGCTTACATTGACATTCTCGACTCAAGCACGGAGGTGGAACCAGATGAAGAAGAACTTGAGGAATCATCTGTATCGGAATCTGAGGTTAGTAAACACCCTAACCTAGAGCTCAAATCCTTACCGAGCAACCTTAGGTACGAATTTTTTAGGTGAGAATTCTACTTATCCAGTTATTATAGCTGCTCACCTTAATTCGGAACAAACAAGCCTTTTGCTCGATAAACTTCGAAAACTTAAAAAGGTAATTGGCTACACCCTGGAAGACATAAAAGGCATTAACCCTTCTTTGTGCATGCATATGATTCATTTAAATGAAGACAGCAAACCGTCTATCGAATACCAGAGACGTTTGAACCCAAACCTGAAAGAGGTAGTCAAGAAGGAAATTCTGAAATTATTAAATGCTGGAGTCATTTACCCTATTTCGGACAGCCAATGGGTAAGTCCGGTACATGTGGTACCGAATAAAGGAGGAGTAACAGTAGTGAGGAATGAAGATGATGAGTTGATACCAACAAGAACCGTTACCGGGTGGCGCATGTGTATCGATTATCGAAAACTGAACAAACCCACCCGTAAGGACCATTTTCCTCTTCCCTTTATTGATCAAATGCTTGAAAGATTAGCCACTAACTCTTATTTTGGTTTCTTAGATGGCTACTCTGGATTTTTTCAAATACCGATACATCCCGACGACCAGGAGAAAACTACATTCACATGTCCCTTCGGCACCTTCGCTTACCGGCGTATGCCGTTTGGTTTATGTAATGCGCTAGCTACGTTCCAGCGTTGCATGATGGCGATCTTCTTCGACCTTATCGAGGACATCATGGACATCTTTATGGACGACTTTTCGGTATACGGGTCTAGTTTCGATTCTTGTTTATCTAATCTAACCCGTGTATTGCAGCGTTGTGAAGAAACGAACTTGGTACTTAACTGAGAAAAATGCCACTTCATGGTAAAAGAAGGGATCGTTCTTGGTCATCTGATATCAGAACGAGGTATCGAAGTAGATAAGGCAAAAATCGATGTGATAGAGAGAATGCCGCCACCGAACTCTGTTAAAGGAATAAGAAGTTTCCTAGGCCATGCAGGCTTTTACAGACGCTTCATTGAAAATTTTTCCAAAATTGCTAGACCTTTAACGTCTTTGCTCGCTAAAGATGTTCCATTTGTCTTTGATCAGAATTGCATCGGTGCATTTCAACATTTGAAGAGAGCGTTGATTTCTGCTATAATAATAAAACCTCCGGATTGGTCGCTACCCTTCAAAGTTATGTGTGATGCAAGCGACTATGCGGTAGGAGCTGTACTAGGACAGCGAAAAGACAACCGAACTCACGCTATTTATTATGCTAGCCGAACACTGGATGGAGCACTGAGCAATTATGCCACGACTGAAAAAGAACTCTTAGCTGTGATTTTTGCGTTCGACAAATTCCGATCATATATAATTGACTCTCGTGTTATTGTCTATACAGATCACGCATCGATCCGATACCTCATGACGAAGAAGGATGCTAAACCACGATTGATTAGGTGGATATTGTTGTTACAAGAATTTGACGTTGAGATCAAGGACAAGAAGAGAACCGATAATTTAGTAGCTGATCATCTCTCTCGTCTAACGTCCATTCCTGAGAACAATTCCGGAGAACAAATCAATGATGCGTTTCCAGATGAAAAATTATTAGCCATCACCTCAACAAAAATACCGTGGTATGCCGATTTGGTAAATTTCTTAGCAGCCGGTATCATACCCCCCAGTCTATCGTACCAACAACGAAGGAAATTCAGATCAAATGCGAAGTACTATTATTGGGACGAACCACTTTTATTCAAACGCTGCGCCGACTGCATCATTCGAAGATGTCTGCCAGAGGAGGAGATTTCGGATGTTCTATTCCAATGTCATTCTTCCTCCTATGGAGGTCATTGTAGTGGTAAGAAGACAGCCTATAAAATCCTCCATAGTGGTTTCTTTTGGCCGACCTTATTTAAAGACGCGAGAGATTATGTTCGATCATGTGATCGCTGCCAAAGGACAGGTGGAATATCAAGAAGAAATGAGATGCCCCTCAACACCATCCTGGAAATCGAAATTTTTGACGTGTGGGGAATTGACTTCATGGGTCCGTTCCCACCCTCTTGTGGTAACAAGTTTATTTTGGTTGGGGTTGATTACGTCTCCAAGTAGGTAGAAGCTTTAGCTGCCCCGACAAACGATTCCGAGGTAGTTACCAGATTTTTCAAGAAATTAATTCTCCCACGATTTGGAACACCTCGTGTAGTGATTAGCGATGGTGGATCTCACTTCATCGAGCGAAAGTTCGAATCGCTTCTCAAGAGATATGGGGTAGTGCACAAGGTAGCTACCGCTTACCACCCTCAGACCAGTGGCCAGGTGGAAGTGTCAAATCGGGAAATAAAGCACATACTCGAGAAGACACTCTCACGCACTCGCACTGATTGGTCACTTAAACTTGACGACACATTATGGGCATACCGTACAACGTTTAAAACTCCAATAGGGATGTCCCCATTTCAGTTGATATATGGTAAGTCATGCCACCTGCCAGTTGAAATCGAGCACAAGGCATATTGGGCAATACGACGACTGAACTTTGATGAGAATCAAGCTGGAAAGGCCAGAAAGCTCCAACTCAATGAGCTCGATGAGTTTAGACAAGAAGCCTATGAGAATGCCACAATTTATAAAGAACGCACTAAGAGGTGGCACGATCAAAGAATCATAAGAAGGGAATTCCGCGAAGGCGAGCTAGTACTCTTATTCAACTCCAGAATCAAACTCTTCCCTGGTAAGCTCCGGACGAAATGGACAGGGCCGTATGAAGTGCGAAAAGTCTATCCTCACGGTGCGGTGGACATTTTCAGAGAATCAACAGGTACCTTCAAGGTCAATGGGTAAAGACTTAAGCGCTACATTCCCCATGAACCACTACCAGAGAGGAGCACACTGATCCTCACGGACCTCTCTTCACCGGAATGACACTAAAAATGGTCAAGCTGGCAGACCGTTAAATCAGCGCTTCTTGGGAGGCAACCCAAGCACTTGACTTTACTTGAATTTCTTTTCAGCATTTTTTCTTTCCTAGATTTCATAATTTTTGTGGAAGTTTAATTTAGCTTGTGCGCATTTAGAAGTTCTCATGATGATTGGCCTAGGATCTCTAGCGGTCATATATTTCTGACACAAATCGAGTTAACGCTAGAACTTGTTAATCGACTTTAGCACATCACAGTTTCCTTTACTATGAATTTGAATTTCATTACCTGGTTGTGTCCATTCTATTCAAATGCATGATTTCAATATCTAACTCTAACGATAATCTTGCAGGTAGCGCATCTACACAGTATCAACACCAAATACCGGCGCAATATATTAACATTCAAGTCGTAGATATTCACATAAAATGACGCAAGCCATATCTACAAAAACCGATCTTAAAACCTATTTACTTGAAGCAACGAGGATTCATGAACTGACTCTATTTATTCTCAGCATTGGCAAATGTTCTCCGTAGGAGTTGGAAGTGATATTTGGGCTTTGTTGTGCCCTTTCACTATTTACATTATCTATTTCCTTGGTTTTTATATGTTCCCGCTTATTTTGCCATGGTTATTGATGCTTCTGCTTGACTTTGAATGACACAGGTATATCTCAAACTGATCCTAAGGAGATAAGCATTTTCTGTCATTTTTCCAAAAATCACGGGTGGGTCATGACGAAAATCTCGACTGTGATTATCACTCAACCAACATCAGAATTTTGCCGAGAGAATTACCGCAGGGAGGTGACTAAAACCACGACCGTAATTAGCAGCACAGAATTATGCGAGAAAATCATGACCGGGGTATGCTGAAAATCGTGACCGAGATTTTTCATAGACAAAACAAAGACTTATTCGCTGAGAAGATCATGGCAAGGCCGTGACTATGGTCACGGCCGTAAAATTTGCGTGCAACCTTACAGAAGCAATCACGGGCGAGTCACGACGAAAATCATGGGCAGAATTTTCAGAAGACGGAATTTGCACAAATTTTTACGAGAGTTTCACGGCTGCCCCGTGAGTGGAGCCACTGCCTCGCCAACTTATATTGAAAATATGGGAAGAAATCACGACTGGATCCTGATGGAAATCTCGGGCGTGATCACCAAACTTCAGCAGCTTAGCGGATCCGCCTGGCCAGCCCGACCTGTTAAGGCACTCACTTAAGTAGCTCGCCCGAGTTTCCAAGTTAGGGTTCCCAATCTTTCCACTTTCGTACTCTGTGCGACCCCACTGCTCGACCCCACCTGACGCCACCGCTAATCCTGCCGCCGGACATTGACCGACCGGCGACTCTTCCGGCAACACATCAGCTTTCGTGGAACTCTCACTCCAAGTTTCCAATCTCTTCTCGCCGCACACTCTGCTTTTCGTTCGAGTTCTGTTCTTCGACATCGTCAACCAGCCACTCGAGCGATCATGCCGCTAAGAAGGAAGAACACCGGAAAGTGACCCACTGGAACAACGAGCCCTCGGCCGGAGGCACCTCAACAGCAACAAGCTCCATCGCCAGAAATCCAGATGAGGGACAGCCACCAAGCAGCGTGATACCAGGTTCTTTCCAATCGTCGCATAGTTAACACACGGTATATTGATCCGACTTCACTCGCCGCACTGGGAATCTTCGATGATCTATTATGGATGTTTAGGTAGTTCGGCTGGGGAAGGTTTCTTCAATACGCACAACCCACCTACATCCCCTTTACTCTCGAGTTTCTCAGCTCGATTGAAGTTAAGATATCGGCATTAGAGACTGACCCAGGCTTAATCACCTTCAGACTTTCCAACAGCGAGTATCACTTAACTGTAGCCGATTTAAACGACATCTTCGGATTTCCAGCTTATGCATCCAGGCTGGGTCCTCCGAACTTTAACGAGGACATCTTCTGGCGTTATATTTCTTCCATGTCTGCTTACTCCCCTAGGAATGCACGGGCCTCTACAATGTCAAACCCCTGCATAAGGTATGCACACCGCCTCCTAGCCCACTCCATCTTCGCCAGAGAGGGAGACGGAATAGTGCGCCAACCTGAACTGCTCTGCTTATGGGGACTTCTACACCAGTTCCAGATCAACGCCGGCTATAACTTAGCTCGGCAGTTCCTTCGCGTCGCTCATGCATCCAAGGGAGTTATATGTATCGGTGGGATGATCACTACCATAGCTTTGTCACTTGGGCATAATCCTTACGGACAGCCGAAGGCAATAGGAAGTAGACGACTGGACTTAGAACATCTGCTCTCAATGAAAATGCTGGTCAGGAGGGGAGACATTTACCACCTTACCTTCGCAGAAACCACCGCCACTATGCTTCTGCCGAACTCCGCCCGAACTGATATTCATAACAGTGCCAGCTGGCGCCTCTATCCTGAACCAGCAGCGCAAGACCAGACCACTCCTCTTGACATTTATCCCAGTTCCTCTATCGGTGGACAACCTCGGACTGCCGCGCGGCCTTCTACGGAAGATTTGCTCCACTTGCTTCGCCAAGATCAGATCCACCAAGGGAAGCAGCTGGCGGCGCTAATAGATACAGTGAGCTGTATCGATGAGGATGAGGATGCCGACGACACCATCCATGTCTCCGATTCCTCCGAGCCAGCTGACGACGATGATGATGACGACCCGGCTGAGTGCAGTGAGTAGGTCTGCACTCTAGTAAGTTCTCCCTCACCCCTTTTGATATATACCTATATTATATGCATCTGGATGATGCAACTTTTGCTGGGTGAGGGCACTTACACGTTTTGATGGGTCATCGAGACTTCTACTCCCTTGTGATAGGATGTTGTACGGATATTCTAACTTTAAGTTGTTGCATGTGCTGGTAAACTGTTACTGTTTGATGTGATACCATTGGCATGTTGCTGCCCCAAACTTGCTAGAACTTTAAACTTCTATGCTACCAAACTGATGCTGAACATGACAAACAACATTTTGGTAGTGTGTTCCACTTTCATGCTATCTTTATGACAAAATGCTTTGGCAATGCTTTAACCTTGAATGTACATCTTTATTACTGCAGTGCTATCATGTCCATATTCCTCTGCTATGACTCTATCATGATTTTATTGATAAACTTGAACCCTGTTGACAATTGTTTCCCAAAACACGACAAAAGCCTAAGTCGTAGATCCCAGCTGCAATTTCGTATTTTTCATTGATTAATATTTTTCTCATATTTGATTAGTTCTTGTTCAAATTGCTTGAATTATGATTGATTCGTATTCCCACATTACCTTAAGGACACCTTTCATGCCAAGCGACTAATCTAGTCACTTGATCCCTTATACACTGAACACTGAAGGATAGAACTTTGATAAAGCTTTGAGTCTAGGAAATATCTGTGTCTCAACACGAGTACTATTTGTTTGGGTAATTATAGACCGAACCACCTTGACACATACTTATCACTCTTGATAACTCTTGGTATTGGTTTTCGGTTCAAGCCCCCCTAACTTGGCATCGTATGAGAAGTACAAGAAAGAAAAGAGCAGTGGTACCTAAGTCTTGACTTGGCACTGCCATTCAAAAAAAAAAAAAACAAGACCCAACAAAAAAAGAGGAAAGAAAGAAAAGAGCAGTGGTACCTAAGTCTTGACTTGGCACTGCCATTCAAAGAAAAACAAGACTCAACAAAAGAGAGAATGAAGGCAGTGGTACCGAAGCTACGGCTTGGCACTGCAGAGAAAAAGAATGGTGGTACCGAAGTTATGAGCAAAACCTTTACAACTACCTTAGATGTTTATCTTGGGAATGAAATAGTAAGTTAATGTTTCATGTGGTAAGGAACTATCGTTGCCCGAATTTTGGTATAACTGTTGATCATTGATATGACCTAGAAGCTTTGCTGTTCATTTTCACAACCTTAAAGTCTGGCAGTGATTTATGTATCTTGTGACTAGCACTGATTGTTAAATATTATTAGATTATCGGGGAGTATGATTTCAAATGATACAAACAAACCTCATGGATTTCAATTTTTTCTTTTTGCTTGAGGACAAGCAAAGGTTTAAGTCGTAGATATTCTGTTGACACAGATTTATATAGAGTTTCATGTGTCGATTTACTTATGGAATCATACCTATTTCACGACTTTAAGCCTTACAATTGCCTATATTTGAATACATTTATGGAATCTACACCTGTTTCGGTATTTTTTTACATTTTTAGGTCAAATTGACCACATAGAGGGTAGATTCTAGAACTTTGGTAGTAGAGGAGCTCATCCTAACTCAAGAGGATCCTAACTAGGAGTTTTCGGATTCATTGAAGCCTTTGTTGGAAATCACGACCGGGTCCCGATTAGAATCATGCCCGTGATCGTCGCGATGCCTGAAGCTGAAATCGACAAATCACGACCGGGTCATGACCAAATTCTCGCCTGTTACGAAATCACAGTTTTCTCCCACGTTTCTTTGATCTGATCTGAGGGGAAGCTGAAGGGCACCTAGGACCTTTCTCCTCCATTGACGAAGGAGGCGTGGAGCAGCTTTTAGGGGAGATTTTCCTCACGAAATCATCATTTCGTGGAGCAGCTGAATCGATTTCGCTCTGCTGACGTCCGCCTTACGTCAGCAACTCCAAATTTCTCCGCCGCGCTCGATTTGGTTCGGCTGACGCCTGGATTACGTCACTACTAAAACTTCGTCACTCTCACTTCCAATCCTCTCTTCCGATTTTGACTGGTCAAAATCGGAAGGCATCTCTCCCACCCTCGTTCGCACGTAGCGTCAGACTTGATCGAACGCCGCCCGCGTTTGAAGCTATCGCCAGAGAAGGAAGATCTCGCCGACGGGAGGAGAACACCGCCATGCCCCTCCGCCTCTTGTCATCGTCCGGACACGGCTGCCCGCTGTCGGCTGCCGAACCTGGCTGAGAACGTCGCCGCACGTCACCGAAACCTTCGTAAAACAGGGGGAAGAGAGGATACGAGAAAAGCTTATATTTATTCACTAAACTGGTTACAGATTCTCTCCTCGTCGTCGACGCCCACTTCCCCTCCCTCGCTGGTCGGCGCACTCGCCGCCGGCTACAAATCTCTCAAAGTCCCCTTCTTCTGACGCCCCCTGGCACTAGAAATCTACTCCAAAGTTTCGCTCAACCCGTCGCCCTGGAGTCGCCCTCTAAGCTTGGTGGTAATGGCGTTGATGATCCCCCCCAACGCTTACTTCCTTGCAGCTTTTTAAAGAAAACGCCGCCGCTTCCTTCATCTCGGTTTAGGGCAGCCGCCGCTCCCTCTAGTTCCGCGAGATCCGCTCGTGCTTCACTCGCGTCCGCCACCTGCGAGCGCGTCCGCTAAATCTGGTGGAGAAGATGTCGCGAAGCTTCGTCCGTGTTCTCTGTTGAAGCTGCGCTCGCGAAGCTCGCGTCCGAAGACGCCGTCGCGTTTTCCCAATTGGGCGTTGACCCAAATCCGCCGCTTGACTTGGATTTTAGGGGTCCGCTCCTTGCTCCAATGCGTGAGTTTGGGTTTGAGCCTATATTTGGGCTTGGGCCGAACTGGCCTGAACCAGGCCTGACATTTAGGTTGGTGAAGCCGAAGCCAAGGCCAAGGATTCATTACATTTGTAATTTTTAGACCCGAACCGGCTGAGTTTATCTAACCGCCCTGATTCGCGCGGTATAAATTTAAACCCTTGTTTACTCGGACCGGGCGAACCTTCGAGTCAAAAAATAAGCGGGGCTTATACATGTCGACGGCTGAGCGCACTGAGGCAACCCAACGAAGAATTCGTCGCTCGTGTTCCTCGTAGAAGTTAAGCTTGAAGCCGTGATGCGACCCTCCGATCGCCAAACCTAGCTCCGTCAGAAGATCCTTTGATCGGTGTCGAATGAGCTCGAAGCCCCAAATTTCACATTCAAGCTCGTTCTCCTCGGCGACGGTATGCCCGATTCCCCCTTGAAATTGTTTGTCGAAGCAGCGAGTTTGATCTGTACAAAATGCTCTGCTGGTTTTATTTTATTGATCTGTCCTGAGAATTTTGGCACATAATTGTTAAGCATTGAAGTGTTTTAGGTTTCTTCTTTGGGAGTTCTAATTCGATAGGTCCATCTATTTGGTTTATAATTAGAGGAATTAGGAGATGGCGGTTGAATTTGTGTTAGTTCAAATGGCTTCTTGTATCTGAGATTCAAGTTCATCATTGTTCGGTCCATGTAACAGATGGTAATTCTCCGCTTGTAGACTTACGTAAATTGTCAAAATCAGACACAAAATGTCGTATACACGAGTTGGAGTGGAAATTGTGCATGAGTTGGAGCAAGAATCCTAGGCAGCAGCTGTGCCGTTGGTTTAAGCGTACGTCTGTTATTTTCGGTTTGTTGTTTATATTATTTCGTAGTGTTATCATTAGGAAACTTATAAATATAAAGCAACGCAAAGGATCTATGTTATATACTCTACTGTGCACACTTTTGAAAGGGTTTATTTCCTCGATTTCTTTGTGCTCGCCTGTGTCTCTTGGTGTTATCAAAGGGTGCTTGGTGTCAGGCCCGGAATTTCCGGTTCGGCCCAACCAAGCCCAAGCCCACACAGAGACCCAATTCTGGGTCAAAATCGGGTCAACACCCGATTGAGGAAGCAAACCACGCGTGCGAACGCGTCTTCGCGAACGCGGCGGATTCACGAGCGCGAGCGGCCGAAAGATTCGGGCTGCGCTCCTTGGGCGGCGATTTCGGTGGACGCGGCTGGGACGGCGAGCTTCGTCTTCAGCGGGCGACGGCGTTCATGCAGCTGGCGAAGCGCGAGGATGAAGCGGAGCTCGGGCACGAGCTTTCCGCCGGAAGATGCGGACGACGACGTCAAGAGAAGCGGGAGACGCGGACTTCTCGGGCACGGGCACGCGAAGGACGCGGAGCTGCAGCGACGGACGCGGACGACAGATTCGGCCGCGTGACGAGTAGTCGACGAAGTCCGAAAAGGGCGGCTGGAGCGGTTCAGAGGGAGATGGAGGCGTCTCCCTTCCCTTTAAAACCAGACGCAGAGGACGGAGCTTGTGGGTGCGCGGAGGCGACACCACGAGGAGGAGCGCGCGACGGACAGCGGCTCCTTCCCGGCGGGTCGGGGAGGACGCCCCTCCAGGGCGAAAGCCTTTACCAAGCGGTGAGCTTGAGAGAGAGCCGGCGACGGTGAGCGTCGAGGCGAGGAGACGGTGAGCGATATGTAACCGGTGATGACCGGCGAGGGAGGGGAAGAGGGCGCCGACGAGGTCGGTTCAGAGATTGTAATCCTTTACCGAAATAAAGCTTCGTTCTTCCACGTATCCCTCTTCCCTGCTTCTGAACTCCGGCAGCGGCGGCTGCCAGGTCGGCGACGAGTGGCCGGAGGCGAGATCGCGAGCGCGGTGGCGCTCGGCAGAAACAACGACGCGGGCGCGTGCGTCGCGAGGTTGAAGACGACGCGACGTTCGAGGCAAGTCAATACAGCAGCGGTCAACGATCGATTTCGCGTTTGAAATCGAATTCGGACGCTGATGTCAGGCGGACGTCAGCGTGCAAAATCTACGCGGCAAAGTAATTTCGGACGGCTGACGCGAAGGTGACGTCAGCGACGGAGGTTTACCCGCGGCGGCGAAATCCGATCAAGGGCTGACGTCACGCTGACGCCAGCAAGGCTTTGATTTTGACTTTGGTCAAAATCAGAGGAGGTATTTAATTTAGGGTTCCGTTTCTTTTCGGATTTCTAAATTAGGGTTAGGGTTTTCCAATCCTTTCCTTGAGTGAATTGTAATTTGGGGGATAAGAAGTGAGCGGGAACTAGGGTTTTGAATTTGGGGACGAGATACAGTCCGGAAACCCTAGCGCGATCACGTTCTGGTGTTCCGCCGGACGGCCCTGGGACAACGGATAAGCGTTGTTTTTGGACCGTTCCGACCGGGGCGTGACACTTGGTGCAGATTTTTCTGACAGGGTTCTGAGTTTAAGATGGACCACTCGTTTATCCAGAAAACGATCTGTGAGTAAGTCCTCATTGGGTAAAACCTGATTTGCGAATCTACACCGCACCCTAATTCAGATGCTTCAGTGTTGCATATGAGTTTATTGCTGATTTACTGAAAGGCAAGCCTTGTAGTTTCTAGGATAATAAATAGAAGGATTTTGTTGCAATCTCGGTTACCTTAGAAACAAAGATAACGTTCATAAAGTATGAAAAAAGAGGTTAGTGAATAGGAACAAAGAAACACAGAGCTACTCAGTCTTCAATAATGAAGGATCACAATGTGTAGAAAAACTCGTGCTTTTATTTTTGTCACTAAAAAGTGTTTTCTGTCATTGCAATTACTGTAGATATTGAAGTTTAGATTGGATGATCAATCAATTATGGCATGCAGTATACATATATTTCAGAATCCCATGTTCCATTTTATGTGTCTCATGCTGGAATCATTTTTTGAGTTGGAAAGACATCGCCAGTGTTGAGATATGTAAATAACGTATTCTCTGAGAAGCAAGAAGCTACAGTGCAAGCTTCCTATTTAGCAAAGCGCCCATTCATCGGCAGTGTGCCTATTACCTTGTCTATATGGGTGTGGTTTCCTATCTTTTCATTTTTCTGTTTTTTATTCAAATAAAACACTCCATTGCTGTTAGAGTTATTCACAGTCTTGTGATTTGCTTCTCACGCTCTCTGTGAAGCTATTCCACACTCTATATCAATAACGCAAAAATGGAGTTTGGTTCTTGGCAGATTAATCACTAGATACTAGATAAAGAATGAAAAGTGGGATGAGAGCGTTCTTTCACTCGTCTTTGCTCATTTTAGGGTATTAGACTTCAAATTTTGTTTGAATTATATGCTTTATCTTGTGGGCCTGATCTTTTAATGGACAAGATCTTCAATTGAACACATTTTTTCTCATCTTCTTCCATTTCTCATTGTGGTTTTATGGTAACCTGCTACATTCCTATAATAAAATATAAGACCCTTACACACACAAACACATATATGCATACACTGAAAGATAAATTTTCAACATCAAGTACTTGATTTCAAGGTTCTTAAATTTGGTTAGAGCCATAGTACCAATCCAGGCTGTACCGATCTCAGACTGACATAGATAGAATATAGGAAGGAGGTCTTTAGTTCCAACTTTTAGTTTTAGGTGACAATACAACAATAAAACCGTGAGAAAGTCTTTAGACGAGAGAAGTAAAACATGTACAGGGGGAAAGCAGGAGGAAAACAATGCGAAAAATGCATCGAGATATGTATGTAAGCAATACTGGATAAACGACAAGATATCACACCCAATGCTACAGAAATTAACTCGCACTAACCTCAAACAAGCAAACTAAATCTTATCTCTAAGCGCAACGTAGGGCAGCCACATGATCTAGCAAACGGATTGGTGCCTTAGTCCTGAACATAAGAGAACAAGAAACTTCACCCTTGCTAGCTGCCGGGCTAGCGAGGGGTTACGTCGAACAGGAAAGAACATAAATTGAGAGTCAAATGTAGAAATAGGAGTTACCCGCATGAGGGCCGCTTTTAATTTCTTCAAGTAGGAAAAACAATAAGTTATAAGACTAGACCCCAAGAGGTTATCCATGCCTGCAAGCTGCAACTCTCCAAGGTGAGTTTCTTCTCTAAGCAAGTTGATTTCTACATCTTCTTAGCCCTCTTTGTATAAGCTAAGCGGGTTGGAAGTCACAATAAACACATGACTAGGTAGTTAGAACATTAACAACTTAAAGCTGAAAAGGAATTAAATCCTAACAACTAAATTGGACTGCACAGGCCTTGACTAGGTTGGCACTTGGACTAGGCTTCATTGGGCCGGATGGGCTGTCTATATCATCTATGAGCATGCCACGTCCACAGCTTGCCTTCACAGCCATTTCTATTTTTTCCTTCTTCTTCTCCTTCCTCTCCTCTTCCACTTTTGATGCATCTTGCCCGCTCCGTTGCTTCTGCTGCATCTCGCCCGCTCCATTGCATGGTCTGTTCCGACCAGTACAAACTGGTTGGGACTGGTTCTTTGAACCTTGCTTGATTTAGCTTTTTAATGTCATTTCCTCTAAATTATTGTTTTTGGCTTATAAGTATTTTGCTTCTCAATGCTATACAATTTATCCATTTCCGTAATAAGTGTTTGTACATTGGTTGTTCTCTTCTTCATTCTCCTATTTTTTTTTTTTTCGATCTACAAGCCTACGTAAACCTAGAGCAAATATATGGTCTCACCCTTATGTCATCTTACCCAGGAGGCCAGGATATGGCTGGACAAGAGCGTTTCTATTCCCTGGGTCCTATATATTATCGAGATGCAGATGGCATGTATGTTACAAACTTATGTTTGCCTCGTCAATGAGCTTAGTGAATCAAAAATTTTATGATTTGGTTTTTGGTGATCATGATTAATAAAGACCTGATAAAAGGTCTCTTAATTGGTGACTGCAGCATAATACTTTCCTTGGAGTTAGAATGTGGGTTAAGGAGATCCAGCAGCAATGGCATCAAAGGATACTCATGGCTATTGCAGCAAATAAAAGTGATTTAGTCCGAACAAATAAGGGCCTATTTGGCCCCGTTGGTAATAGTTTTATAACTGTGTTAAACTGTGCTGTGCTGCACCGTGCTGAACTGTCAAAATTTATAAGATGTTTGGTTAATAGCTTTTTAATTACTGTCAAAATTTAAAATAATAAATATATATATTATTTTAAATTATTTAAAATAATAATTTATTTTATTTTTCTTTAGTATTAAAATTTTTAATTATTTAAAATAATAATACTTAAAATTTTAAATGAAATAATGTAAATTACTTTTTTAAAGAAGCAGAAGCTGCAAAAGCTTTAAATTGTAGCTCTTTCAACTTTTATTTTTTTGCTATTTTTTTTTTCTCTTACTTTTTATTACCAAACAGTTTTTTTCTTTTTTTTACTTAAAAGCTGATTAAAAACAGCTTAATCATCTTTTAAGCAGAGCCAAATAGTAAAATAGGCCCTAAGTATGATATCCAAAAAGCTGACAGGTTTGCTTGAAAGTAAATTATCATACTGACTCTCTTCATAAAAGAAGTAATAAATGTTTTGAGTATTTAATTTTTATAAAAGGTTGCAAATTTGTCCCAATTATTATTGCACTAGTGTGACCAATTAGCTTTCCCTAGAATGGATTCTCAAACTTGTACAAATTCATGTCCGTTATTTTTATATATAATATATATTTCTATTCCCAATCCAGTTCAATCTCTCATCTTATTGTTGCTTAGTGTACGCATAATTTATCTCTGATTTCTCTACTAGGCTTATTACCCCTTGTCATGTATTACTCAAATAAAAGAGTGAAACTTGCTGATTCATGACTTTACTTTGGTGGGACTTATTTGTAAATTGCCTGGTCAATCCATGTTATCTTGTTGTTGCATATTGTATGCATAATTTATCCATATTCTGTAGTAAGCTTACTTCCATACAATGTAAAACTCTGCTCAGAGAAAAGAATAGAACTTGCACGTAGTCGGTTATATGGACTTGTGTGTAAATCTCCATGTTAACTTACCTCATTCTGTTGCTTCATGCTGTATACATAATTTATCTGTACTTTTTTTAAAAAATCCGCCAATGCCTAAGCATCTTAAACAGGGTCATGCCCGGATTTGGTAAAAATATGAATCTTAAAGCTGACCCTGGCTTTAAGATTTGTACTTTTATTAAATCCGACGGTCCTAACTGACTCAGCATAGGAATTTTTCTCTACTTTTTGTACTATCATTACCTCCATAATATGAATGTGCCATATAACTGGAGAATCAGATGCAACTCCCCTATTCTGTCATGTTTATGCTTCCTGAGGCCTTGATTTTTTTTTCCCTTCTCTGTTTCCTGTTTGATGCAGCTATGCAACATCTATTGGGGCAAAGCTTTTCGTCACATCTGCCAAACCTGTTAGGGTGTGTTATTTAGTGAATTTGGAAAGTGATTTTGAAGCTCACAGCTAATTTATGAAAGGGCGTTTGTAAAATGCATTCTATTTTTTTTTAATCTGAGAAAATCCCTTCCCAGTGCCATTTTCGGAAAGAAACCTAACAGCTTTCTAAAATGTTTTGGGAATATATTCTAGTAAAGCTCAAGGCATTTATTTTCAAGCACAACTTAAGTTTTAACGTCGCAGAAATACACGAGCCTCCCACTTCATGCAATGCCGAAGACCATGTTTTCTGAGTAATCCTTGTCTATCGAGCTAGGTCTTCTGCACATTCTGTACTGGTCATTGCTCTGGCAAATGGCAACTACGCTGAGAAATACGATGACGATTTCCTGTGTCATCCGTGATATATATGCTGTTCTACATTTCTGTCTTTTTGTCTTCTTCGCATATTAAAGCCCTTATATGGCTTTTGAAAGTGTATATATACCTTCTTTTGAATTTTTCTTTGCTATTACAGTACATTATTCAATTGGAGAAGAAAAAAGACACAACTGAGGGTCTGTCGCATGCCCCTCCAAGAAAAGGGATTCTTGTTATAACCGATGAAACTGAGCAAGAACCCCCGCGAAAGTGTTGTTCGTAACATTGGTTTTTTACCTAGCAATTGCAGGTATCTTACTGGCCGCCTAATGTAGCTAATTATTCGATCAGAGTTATTTGCTTGAAGAAACGGTTGCATAATTCCATGTACTGCTATGTGGAGAGTAATGTCCTATTTATCTGCGACGACCTAATAATATACGTTATTTCCAGGGAAAAAGATTAAGCACGACTCCATTAGTCCATCCTGATCTTTCTTTTAAATACTGCATCTGCACTGGTGCTATGAAAAATGATGTCGATTGTCGAGGAACCTTTTCGTAGTTTCCTTTCCTCGCTCTTGCCTACTTGCAATTTTTTAGTCTCGCAACTTTTGTCCGTCAATACTACGTCTCGCAACTTTTGTCCGTTAATACTACGTCAATTGCCTAATTATTTGTTCCCTTTGTCTTGTCTTATGGTTCTTTAACGAGTTGAACATGTGCGTCCGAATGCTTCTATTTTATCGCAGATTCGCAGCGATGTTTATTGCGTGCACCTGCCGAGCCTTGTACTTAGAGGTGATCAGCTGTTCATTGGTATTGGATGAATGTCTGATATTAGTGGATCGATATTTGAAACCAAAGGAAGTTGAGAAATTGTATTTCCATTGTATTTTAAAACAAAAACAGATTGATGCAGGAGATAGTGAAGTGATTTTTCTTTAGATTTGGAAATGCCCCCGTCATTCCAGAGTCCTGGCAAAGCTTTCTTAGTGGTAATTTGATCACGTGGCATTATGATTTTAAGCTAGTTAACCTTCCATATTGTTTACTTGAGAATCAAAATTGTAAATTTACAAATTCAAATAGATCAAGCTAGCAATACATTCATACAATTTTGATCTATGGTTAAAGCTTTTCTGATTTATGAAGTGTTTTTAATAATCTTCTTTGACATTAAATTCCAATATTACAAATATTTATCAGTAGCATATTTATAATGAACCACCGGAGAGTTCTTATAATTTTACTAGTACAATAGGTTCGGCAGTCGGCACAATTACGTGATTCTCTTGGCAATGTGATGATTCTGCTTAACAAGCGGATTCTTCATTATTTTTTCAACTCAAGTAATTTGTACGACCACTCATATGTTCTTATATAATCTTTATATTCTTAATGTATTTTTCATCAAAGGATAGAACATAAAAATCTTTACAATATGAAATTATGACATAATATATAACTTTTTTATATTCAATTATGAATAAAATAAATATCAATTTAATTTTTTTGGCCTTTTAAGTCACTCATTTGCTTTTATATTAACATTCACATTATTATTTTCTTGTCTCTCGGCTTAGAGGATGGTCAACCTAAACTGACACTTCAAGCAACTTATTTAATTATTAAACATTATAAAACGTGAATATCCAATTATCCGTCGTATTAGACTATTAGTCACACGCAATATCATGCTATAAAAATATTATATATTTATTTATATCTCCCAACTGCCCTTGGTGACCTGCTTGGACTGTGCTGCTCAGGCATCTCCGGCGGAATCTCCGTTTAACTAAATCATTGGCGAGCGCACCGGGCCGGCCCGGCCGGCCACAGTGGGTCCAATTGGATTGCCAGCTCATCCTCTCAAGTACTAACTGCACAGTCCTTGAAGTGTGCCTCGATCATACCCCTTCCTTCTTACTACACATTGCAGCCGGCGCGACCCTGCTCCCGTTTCCCAATCCTCTTTTGCAATTTCTACTTCCGACGAGTCGGGAAGATCCCGACCCAACGGAACCCTCCTCCAATGGCTTCTCTCCTTCGCGCTCGCCTACCCACCCCTGGCCGCCTCCCCGCCTCCCCCCGTCGCCTCAGGATCGTCTCCCCTTCCGATGCGACGGCTTCGTTTCGTCGCGCTGCTGGCGGTTCTTCTTCCCCAAAACTTGCGTGGCCCGGTCTCGCATCCTCGAAGCCAGGTGCTCGGCTGCAGTCCCCTCTAGCCTTGACCGACCTTTCTGCCGCGGTCGAGGAGGGGAAGCAGTGGGAAGAGGAGGAAGAGGCGAAGGGAAGGCCCTTGAGGGTCGGGATCATCTGTGGTGGGCCGTCCGCGGAGCGTGGCATCTCGTTGAACTCCGCGCGATCGGTTCTGGATCACATACAGGTTGATTGTTCTTTACCATATAGTACACACTTGATTGTTCGCTCTGCCGGGGTTTCTTAATTGCATTACAGGTTGATCGTTCTTTGCTTGAAAGGTTTTGGTGATGGCATGCAGACTGATTGTGCTATATTTGAATGGTTTTTAGTATCGCCAGATTGTATAACCCGGGATAGGCTTTTACAATATTCACAGAGATGTTTGTCTGATTTGGAGCGATATTGATACTTTTTCCCTTTATTATTCAAGTCATAGTTAGTCACTGTCTTCTCAGTACTTGGTGTTCCTATTTTGCCCATTGGATTGTTTATCCGGTAAAAAAGAGGTCGATGAACAATCTTTTCTTCTTCACAGCGAGAACATCTTTAAATATATTTTAGGTTCTGAGCGTCAGGAAGTGTAACGTGATACCACAACCAAGTTGGACTTGATTGGTATGCTGAGTTCGTATCGCTTTGGTCAAACTACTTCTATTTTTGTTTTTATTGATTATTTATATATTTCTAATTCTGATGTTTTAATTAAGACCAAAGGAGCTAATATGGTCAGGAACAAGGTAGAGATTAAAGTTCCAGACTTCCGGGCATTTCTTACGAGAAATTACGAGCTGAACGTGAAAGTAGCTGATTTGGTCAAACCGTAGCACGTGAGATGATTTTTAAAGCAAACTGTCAATTTTGATAAATAAACTGAAAATGGTCTTTTGGTAGAATTCAGTAATTTTAAACAAGTTAAGTGACTATGCTGCCATGATCCATCATTGTGCATTTGAAGTCTGGTGATTCTTGTTGGCTGAAAATTCTTTTGGAACTCTCGCGAAAAAGTTTTGAAATACCCCTTTTTCTTCATCTACACTAGATCCTATTATTTGTATAAATTATATCCTTAATCTTTGATAGCATGGTTTAAAGTATTGGTTTGAGATTATTACCGTCGTCATTCAGTTTGGTACCAGTAGGCATGTGCCGGATGTACTAATTCAAGATATGCTTTATATTATGTTATCAATCACATAACTCGACATATGGATCCCTCACACAGTTACACTGGGTTATGCTTGAGTTGGTACGAAGAGGGCTTAACGCTCGTTGAGGATTTGTATTTTAAATCTTGATCATTTAAATTTAATTTGATGACATGCTTGCTAGCTTATTTTTCCCTATTTCTTACAATTAACGAAATGTTCCTGCTTATCAGGGAGAAGATTTGCATGTCAGTTGCTATTATATTGATTGTAATTTCAATGCATTTGCAATATCACCAGCCCAGGTCAGTACCCTACTTATAATTTTCTTTCAACGTAATTTTGATATGGCAACTGTTAGTAAAATTTGATGGATCTGATTTGTGTACATTTGATATAAGTAGCAGTCCTGTACAATTGTTGATATAGTTTTATTGTCGATCTAGGCCTAATAATTTTTTCTTTAATTAATTTTATAGTATTTTCATATTTGTTTCTTCCTACACTGTTAAACCAAATCTCAACACATTAGGTGGGATTGGTACAAATCATCATGTTGATTTTGAATGATGGGTCACCAAATCAAGGGTGGTTTGCAATAACCTTGTTTGGCACATTATATTACATAATATTGCAAATGAAGATTAATTACCAATCAACTTATCTGGTATTTCACAAGAATGACAACATAATTATTATCTTTTACATTGTTTGAGAATATTCTCCTTAAATTTTTAAAAGAATGTTTACTATAATTTAATTATACTCAACTTAGAACCCATATCTAGAAATGTGTAATTTGTTTTTATGATAATTAGGACTAATTTACCTATTTAATTAGGTTTATATTTGACAAATGGGTTGGGTTGGAAAATATAACCAATTGTTTTGGATTTTGCAAATGTACTAATCTAGGTTTGAGATAATGGTTTGTAATAGTACATCGATTGTGGACTAGACTGGTACGTATTGGTTTACTGACTGTGACTGTATCAACACATGCTACGGTTGGTTCGGCTCGGTCCATCTTGGACCAAGTTTTTCTCCTAAAACTTTGAATTTGATAATTAATTTGATGTTTTATCCATTTTAATTTCACAAACAATGAATTTTAATAACCCTAATATGCTTACAGGCGAAAAAAAAAATGAAATTGATCAAATATGATAGGTAATATGTACATTGATAAATATATTGTAGCCTACAAGTTGTGATTGGCGTAGTATGAGAATTGAAATTGGTATGAGAATTGGGACAGGGTACAAATACATGTAAGCTTCTTCTAAACTGTGCATGATGCTAGGTGAGATAAACATGACTTTTAGGTGCCACAGAATTCTAATCATAATTAATTAAGAAAAGAAAGTTTGAAGAATTTAAGAGAGCGAGAAATTTTTAAGAGTATTGAGAGAGATTGAGAGAGAAGTGTAAGTGAAATGAGAGCCTATATTGAGCTCCATTCAACTACCTTTCTTTTTTTGGGTTGACCAGTTGGTGGAACCGACCATTCCCAACCACCGGATAAGTGTGCCATGGAAGTGGTTGATACATCTAACCCTAATTTTTTTACCTAGCTTACTGGTGGAATTGATAGGTGTCCCGATTGGTCCCACCGATTTAATATCGGTACCAGTCCAAACTAAAGGTAAAATCTATAAAGAGCAATTTATACCAGCTCCGTTGTAGCAGTCTAAGCTCTGCCTGATATAGACTAGTTTCTTGATCCTTGGTACTAATTCTATAAGTTGTGTACTTGCTAATCGATCTCATGTATTATATTTTCTAATAATAGCGCTTAATTATTGTTAGAACTATATAATAATGAAATAAAAAATGTCAATTCAAAATACTTCTTGAGAGTTGACTTGTACATATACTCATCCAAAGTGGACTGAGCTAGTGTCACATATGCTCGACCATGTTATTTTACACAAAGTCTCAAACCATGATAGGTGAGTATTTTGAATCTACAATTGAATCAACAAACAAGAATCAGAATTCAGGACTATCAAGAGTGGTTAGCCAAAAATATGTTGTAAATTATCATTCCTTGTTAAGGATATTGTTTACAAGGATAATCAGAAAATTTTTGTAAATCACTATGTGACATGAAAGCATCATCAATTCTAGTAGCGATTAAATCACCCAATTTGAGGGTAGTATGAATCCCAAGACGATTTGCAAACACTATGCGGAAGTGAAACTTAGCACAATAAATCACAGGTGGCATCTAAATCAAAGGTGATTTATTAATCACGCATATCAAGCAACACCTTAAGGTTGTTAAAACCTTATGGAAGTTATATGCATAATGCATCATCTCAATCTAGATTCATTGTTTGTCTAGCACATCTATTGTATTTCTGAATCTTGTTTAATTCTGCTTGGAAATTCACTGATTTGTTGTACATTACCCAATACATCTTATCAATTCCTTGTCTCTCGTATCTAAATATGATAGCATATTGAGTGATCCTTTAATGGATTTGCAGTTATACTCGAATACTCCTGCAGATTTTGATTTCAAATTAGAGAGGTAAATTTTGTGAACTCAATTCACATTGTTCAATGGCTGTTTCTTTTAATGTAGAGATTATCTGTTATCTGGTGAATTTTTGCAGCCTTGCCCAAGGTTTTCACTCATTACATGCCTTTGCTGAGCATCTTGCTGTCTCTGTAGATATAGTTTTTCCTGTTATTCATGGCCGTTTTGGTGAAGATGGAGGCATACAGGTCTGCACTTTATACAAATTGAACATACTAAAAATTTATACAGCGAGATTTCTCACAACATAACAAAATGTTGGCTGGGCCAAGCCATAATGTCCTGCTCACTGTTCCTGCCATTAATTTCCTGATGATATATCACTGTACTTGCCATTAATTTCCTAATGATATAATCATTAGTCATGGAGAATTAACAGAATTGATTTGGGAATCACCAGATTGCCGTTAGAATGGTTCCAATATCCTGTTGACAATATGATGAACTAGATGAAGAATTTCATGTGCTCCGCTGTATGATTTAATACATATCAATTGTTTTGTTTGGGTGTAGGAACTTCTAGAGAAAGCAAATGTTCCTTTTGTTGGGACAACTTCTCATGCATGCCGCCAGGCATTCGACAAGGTAAATCATCTCTCCAAGCCATCATTGTCATCTATTGGCACTAGAGAAAATAAGTGATTTTTTTTCTTTGCTTACTGCTCTGATTCACTTTTTATTTATTTAAAAACATTTGGCATAATATTACAGGATCAGTAGAAAATATCAAATGCCCTATTCAAGATTACTACATATCACTATAATGTTTCCGCTACCCAGCCTACCCTTACTCCCTCTCATCTCTTGTAAATTGGTTTGTGCTAATATTGTTATAATTTTTTCAATTTTGTTGCTTTTTGCAAATTGTTTTGCAGTACAATGCATCTTTGGAGCTATTCAAACAGGGCTTTGTGACAGTTCCCAGTTATCTTGTTCAGGTGTGGAGCTAGTTTTCATCATTTATAATATCATGTTTATATCAATATGCTAGATCTGTGTGAGTTGATGCCTTGGTTATTTAAGATTTTGCATCTAAACTTTATGGCATATATCTTGGTGAGGTAATATTGTCTTTTGCTTCCAAGTCCCAACTTGTTCTTATATTACATAGCTCCGGTAGTTATTTGAAGGTTGCAGAAATAAGTTAAATCAACCATAGTACGAAGATTTTAAAAACCAGTCTGGGACTGGTCCAAAACAATACACTATTGGGTCTTAGAACACCTATATGGATTAATTCTTTGGGTGGGGGGGGGGGGGGGGGGGGGGGGGGGGTCTGTGTACCATATGCGATCAAGTTTTGCTATTCAGTTAATAGGACCTGTTTTCTTCTGGAGGGCTTTAGGATGTCTGCAGGTCGTTTAGTTCGAAGCTTTCTAAGAGAAGCATCAAGTTTTGGCGGGATTAGAATCTTGACTGTGGTTCGCTCCGTTAGTGCTACTTACCATGTTATGTATATGTCTAATGGAACACATAATTAGATCCTTGAAACAACAAGCAGCCACATATATGTTTACGACAATAGAAACTATTGCGTGTAAGTTACATGTTTATTGGAATCTAAATATTTGTCCAATCTTATGTAATCCATGACCAAATAGATTCTACTTTTGTTTCTTTGACACTTCACCTCTAAATTTGCTATGCACTTTATATTTTAGAGGCATGTATGGTTCTCAATACACCTTACACTTTTTTGTGTCCAAGGTTTTAAATGTTGGTCTATACGTACCCGTCCATACTAACATACTGTAACATTAGCACTAATAATATTGTTCAGTGCTATTAAAATATATTATATAGATACATATATATGATGCCGACCGGTTTTTTACTTTAATTGCATTTGATCACTGATTGCTGATTAAGTTTGTTACTGAGATTGATCTTAGGTTGGAAGTATTACCAATTTATCTGGGCTGAACCACTTACTTGAGTAGACTACAGGCAAACATGAACACCAACAAATCAGTAAGTCAACCATAGCAATAGTAATGAATAAAATAGGTCTAATTTTATTTAACTCCATTCTTTTGACATCTAGGTAACTGTAAGAGAAGCTAGTATAGATTGTTGCATGATGAGTAAAAGAAATATCTATGCACTCGTAAGATTTGTATATCAAAACTTTCCTACGGCATACATATTCAACATTTCTCTTTACTACCTTTACTAAGATATCAAGTCAGTTGATTTTGATCAATTTATCTCCAATTATTATTGAAGATCATTTACCTTTACAATGCTGAAATTTTAGGGCTTCTGCTACTAGCATGTCTTCTTCTTGTTAGCCTCTTCGATTGATTTTGTAAACTGAGTCAAACATCATCAATTTTCTACTTCGAATCAGTTATCTTAATATCTGAACTTTTTTTTGTTTTGGAAAACTAGGGAACTCAACCAAACAGGTCTGAAATGGTACAGTGGTTTGAAAGCAATTTTCTGGATAAGGGAATGGGAAAAGTTGTGGTAAGGTATGGTTTTTTTTCTACTAAGGACTTAAAACATATTATACAGACGTTCTACCTCCATTCTAGGTGAAGCCCACGCTAGCTGGATCAAGCATTGGTGTTGCAGTTGCTTATGGCGTTGATGATGCCATTGAGAAAGCAATTAACATAATTAGAGAGGTGATTTAGTTTTCGTGCTAGCTGTTGCAAAAAATTATTTAATATGGAAAAAAATCAAACTCTTGGCACAGCCTAATTCTTTTCAAAATAGGGCATCGACGATAAAGTTCTTGTGGAAGTTTTTCTAGAAGGAGGGCGTGAATTTACGGCAATTGTCATTGATGTTGGACTGGATAATGATTCTAAGCCAATTTGTTTACTTCCAACCGAGGTAAGTTAGTTTCATTTTTTTTATTTATAAATAGTAACCATTTTATAAACCATTTGTTGCTTTCAAGGCATCTCTCTGGGATTACTTTGTTCTCTTCAAGGGCATATAGGTACACAGTGTTCATATCTAAGAAATCATGTGGAATGCCCTCGTTTAATTAATGGACCGGATGATATCATGTCTGCTGACCCACAAGTTTCTGGAACTAACTTGAGACATATAGGAAAAAATCCAAAAGTAAAAAAAATATATTTACTGGATTATATTGTCATTATGATTCCCTGGGTCAGATTCTATTTGCCTTGCACTGCAGGAAAGCTAAACATACACTATTCGACTTGTTTCTTTTATCATTTTCCCCACGAGGATCTTTCATACTTGTCTAAGTTTCCATTCTAATAACTGTGCTAACAAGCCATTCAGATTGTCTAACGTCTTACGGCTTTTCATCTACCAATACATCCTTTGATGTCATTGGATTGTTTTTATAATTCTGCTTTAGTAAAGCTGTTGTAAATGGAATCTTTTAAGTCAGTTAACAAATTGCCAGTGGTTTGTTCCTATTGATTCAGGTGGATCTTCAAATTTTGGCCCTAAATGATGCCTCAGAGGACATCATTTTCAATTACAGGAGGAAGTATCTTCCAACACAGCAGGCAAGAAAATTGAAACAAGATTTCTTTTTTCTGTTTATGCCGATTTAATCAAATTTTATCTGTTACTATGCTATGTTTGCTTTGGGTCTTGGGATGATTTGATCATTTGAATATCATGATATCATCTAATCAAATCTATTAAAAAAATGATAAAATAAGCACTCTTTTTAGATCAGACCCTTGCATCTAATGTATACTGGGATGAATAAGGATACGAGTATATGACTCAGCCTCAGCCGCCTAGCATGATTATTGTATAACAGTTTCTCTGACATTTTTAGTACACAACAGTCTCGTTGTTTTTAAGTGTAAGACTGAACGATTTGACTGAATCTTAATTTCACATTTGTAGGAGACAATATTAATTTGGATAATGTTTATATCATTGTAAGTTGTAACTAAAAAGCATGAAATTTATTTTTTTCTATTCTAGCCATTTTTTTGTAGGCTTCAACTTCTAAAATTGCTGAACGAGCATTATTTTTAGACCGAATACATCTCTGTTGCAGGTTGCTTATCACACCCCTCCACGTTTCCCAACTGATGTAATTGAATGTATAAGACAAGGAGCATCGTTGTTATTTCAGTCTTTTGGTCTCCGTGACTTTGCCAGAATCGATGGTTGGTTTTTACCTGGTAATTCTTATACGATGCGGACTGTGGCAAAAGATTATAAGTTTGGATTTACTGAATCGGGTACCATCATTTTCACTGACATAAACTTGGTACGTGAGGATATTGGCATTGTTAAGTGAGCTCCAAAGGCTTGCAGTCGCCTGCTTTTGTTTGCTATGTCAATAATGCTCGTCTACTGAATGCAGGTAAGCGGGATGGAGCAGACCAGTTTCCTATTTCAACAAGCCTCCAAGGTACTTCCATTTCCCTGTAGTAACTATGAGTGACAAAATTGTAATAACTTAGACACAAAAATGAAATATGCACAGGAAATTATGAAATGTGATAACCGTAAAAGATGATCCGAACAAAATAAATATGTGCAGGAGCAGATTACAAATTATGGTGGCGGGAAAAGAATATTTTTATCGAGAGTTTATAAGATTGATTTGTTAAAATGATGTATTAAATGGAAATTCTGTTTCCGAAGTCGGAAATTTTAGGGAATAATCGATAAAAGCTTAGACAACTCTGCTGCTAATATGGGATCACATGGAATTGGTCCAGAATTTAATTGACCAAATCAGCTGTTTCACTCAAATCTCCATTCATCCAAAACTTACGTGGTTTTGTTTTATTGCTTTGTTCGTTGTTAGGAATCACCGTTGACAATTAATTTTGTTCGACTCATCTTATTTGTGGCTTGTCGACCCCATAATTTGTTTTTGGCTAACCATAGCTAGTCTAGCATAGAAGGATATTAGTAATAGTAATCACACTTCCCCTACCAAGGTTTGATACTACATTTCGTTATGAGAACTAGAGGTTCAAGTTAGGTTTATGCGGGTATTTTAATATCTGAGGACCTTACTTTTTCACACTTGATCGTGCTAATATGTTGGTAATCCACTGTGGTGATATCACCAAATGGCATATTAGGCATAATTTGTTGAGGCCTCTCATTTTTTTTAATGAAAATTTGAGAATTAAATTGATGAGTGATCAATTATCAAAGTAAGAATATTAATTTTATTTAGAGTATTATGTTTTGTGTTATGGTTAGTAGATCATGGGTTATTGGTCTGACTATTAGATTATGGTTGGTGTGTAGTTTTTAAATTATTGTTATTATGTCTTGTACAATCAGGTTTAAGTGCTTGAGTACCTTGAAATGGTGATAGAAATCCTCCAAGGGGCATGTAGAGGGTTCAGTATACATGCCACTAAGCAGTTGTTTGATGCAGGTGCAGATGCATTGCAATCGTTGGATTAGGGCACACCTAACACATGTTTAGCAAGGCATCTGATGACCTCTTGCCCCCTAATACGACCACAATGGTTTTGCGCCTCCATCAGTTGGATGCAAGGGAACCCTTCATATTGATTCCTTTGCAAGCTCACTATGGAGGATTTCTATCTATAAAATGGTAGCTTATGATATGATATAAATTGATTGAAACTGTTAGCTTCTCTCTCCCCCCTTCTCTCTCTCCCACTTACAATTCCTTGAAACTAGAGTTTCCTCTTCCTCTTCCTCTTTTCCCTCTATTCTCTCTTTCTCCCTATCTTCTCTACATGTCCCTTGCAGCCATCGGTTGCGGGCACAATTCTACTGCAGTTATTGCACCATGCACTTATTTAGCACGGCTCCCTATGGTTTGCATAGTTACGACCTTGATCTCAACCTGCATTAATTAGACAACAACAGTGGATCTTTGCATATTAAGCCCTCTTTAGCCTCCATGCGAAGGATTTGTGTCGTTAAAATGGTAGCTTATGTATGATATGAAATGATTGAAATAGTATCATCTCTCTCTAATTCCCTTGAAAGTAGAGTTTCCTCTCTTGATTTTACAAAATGGAAAATGAGAAAAATATGCAGATTCAAAAGAAAAGATATAGTAGCATAATAAGTACATTATAGTATACAAAAAAAAGGATAGAAGGAAACGAACCTGCCTTATAGCTTTCTTTTTAACTACCTGAGCTGGCTCTTATTTATGATCCTGTTTCTCAGATTGGACTTGGATCAACTTATTCCACTTGTTATGCTCAAACTTTTGAGTTGAATCTAATGCTGTCGGTGGTAGCTGTTACTAAACCAGTCACAAATTAGAAATGATGAAGAATCAACTGATTTAGAGAATATACACAGAAAATTGACATGGTTTGATTGCAACAGAACTTACAGCCCCAGTTTTAGCTGAAAATAAGCTCTTATAAGATAAGAGTTGAAATATGTATGGTAATAGAGGCAAATGGAGTCTTGTCAGATTTTTCTTAATTTGATTTAGATATATAAAAATGATTCAGGTGAGGAATGATGGGTAATAAGTAAAACTTCATACCTAGTGATCGCAGCCTCTATTGCGAGTGGCTAATGCTTGTTGATGATTATGATTGGTTGATTGTAGCTTGCTGCTTGTGGATGCCACTGCTATATGGGTGCATGCGTGTGAAGAATAATAAAATTATAATTTCACACATATAATCTTGTAAACTAAAATAGTAGATTTGTCCCTCCACTTTTTAGCATTTTCATATAGAGTCTATTCTTTTTCTACCAACATATAGTTTTTGTATTTGTTTATGAGTAGTGTTTGGTAAAAACCCGAAAATTCAATTTCTGTAGCTCTCGGGAGTACACATGTCACACCCCCGATGAAAAATTCACCTTGGATATGATAGTTTAAAAGTTTAAAAGATATACAAGCCAACACAACTATTCAAACACTAACCACAAGTAAACTTTTATTCACAAAAGTTTGAATGAAGTTTCAAAAAGCAAACCAAAGATTGCATATTACATCATCTGTCAACAAAACTCAAAATTTAGCAACAATGCCAAATTATAAATGCAACAACTCATCAAAACAAAATTCAACTATTTATTTTTCCCAAGACTGCAATTTCTAACTAGCTATTTGTTCTGAGGTTAAGCCAAACCTGAACTTGGATGCAAAATAAAGAGAGTTAGCTAGAAGAGTTAAGTAGGAATCATAAAATGCTTGCAACATATGAAAGTTAATTAAATCAATTTTACTAATCTACGTGCTAATATCGTGTCTAAACCTAACCACAATATAACCTCACTCTCGAGTCCGCATTCTTTGTTAGAGTGTTTCTATTGTTGCTCAACCGATAGAACAATTGCCTTCAGATAGCTCGGAGGATGTTGCGTCCAACAGTTAGGACCCCGGTTAGTCTAATGACTTCCACTAGTTAGCACCTCTACAGCTGATCCATATTTGATACTATAAAGTTTATAGTGATCCAGTTGGTATCAAGGTTTACCAAGCCGGTCCGGTGACTCAGTCCAGCGAGCCACCGGACCGGTACGGTACCGGTATGGTACCGGTGTACCGAGCAAGAACCGGCAGCGAAAGCGAGTTAGGGTTTAGGGAGAAATGACGGCGGCGGTCCGCTGGCAGGATATTAACAATAGGAAAATCTCCTCATATGATTTAAGGAAAAGCAATTCAGTTCTAGAAGCTTACATTGGCAGGATATTAACGATAGAAAAATCAAATTAAACAGCAATTCAGTCACCATGTACCAGATCTATAACCTTTATTAATTAAACCATTACTATATTCTGCTATTAATGTCTACCAAAAACTGTAGTAACTTTCTAAAAAAAAAATTTCTATATTGATTGTGCAAGATCTACAAGCATCTCATGTGATGAGAAATTAAAAGTATTGCAGGAAAAATTAGCTACAAATAAACTAAAATAATATGGTGATTTAAATGTACTTCTCATATCCAAATTGATTTCTCCATTGTCAAATGCAAGAGCAAAAAAAATAATAAAATAAGAAGTCCAACAAAATTGCTACACTCATCGCAACACAACCTTCTGTCCAAATAAATAAAAGTATTTAAAACAGCCCATGTATCAATGAATGTACATAAGGTGCTTAAGAAGATAAGTAGTTGTGAATGGTTAAAAATATTTTTCAAGACAATAAACAGAACTTGAATTTATGAGAACCCTTCGAAAAAGTCTCAAAATACTAACACTTTAGAACTGAAGAGAAAATCCTTGCCACAGTGATCAAATAAAGATAAAATAAGTAAAGGAACTTACCTGGTTTCAAAATCAAGCAAGCAGGAAAAAGGAAATCCACATAACAAGGTAATCCATTCCTCTTGATGCAATTCCAAAGTGAAGAAGCCGCCGATCAAATATTCCAGCACAAAAGTCAGCAATTAATAGAGGAGAAGAGAGAAATCGATCAAAACTAGAAGAGGAAGAAAAATAATCGCCGGAGAGACATGCCAAAGAAAGGGAAGAAAAAGGGGATCTTAACCGGCGAAGGGAAAAAGGGCTTTACCATTAAATAAGAAGGGTTTTAAAGCAATTTTGCATATTAATCTAGAAGTTTTCAAAAATCACAAGTAGGTCTGCAAAAATTCAAAAAGTTAGTTTTAGGTTTAATTATAACAACACATTATAGGAGAAATATCTTGTGAATGACTGTCAAACCATCTAAAACCCCACAAATGATGCCATCAGTAATTGCTAGAGAGATATCATTAACTGCAAGTATTATTGTAATTATGTTATGAATCAACCATGACTCTTGTAGATATATGACTTCTTCTTCTATTTTATCCTGATTTTGTTTACTTTGTACAGGTTGGGTTCTCTCATTCAAACATCCTCCGGACCATTATCCAGCATGCTTGCTTGCGATTCCCTTCTCTCAAATCATGCAGTTATGCATGGAACAAATTAGCAACTACATTGCAAGATGGCAACGTATTATCCAAAATCCATGGGCGTCAGAAGGTTTTTGTGCTTTTTGGAGGTGAAACTTCAGAACGTCAAGTATCCCTAATGAGTGGAACAAATGTTTGGCTCAACTTGCAAGGTTTTGATGATGTAATTCCCAAGCTATATTTGCATCACATGTTAATTAATTCATTTCTATATAGTTAAGGATTCATAAACTGTGTTTCAATCATATTATAGATCAATAGTCCTGCAATTCACAGATTCTTTTCTTTTTATTTGACTAAACATTTGGTTGATCCAAAATCAAAACATGCATTAACCATCTTATTGTGCACCTATGTCGGTTTTCTATGATTTGTGTATTTTGCATTTTTTGTAAGGGTAATATTTGTCATCCTTACTAATAAATATGAATTTCTGATTAGAAGTTAAAAGTTACTATTTGAAAGATTGAAGAGTACAGAAAGATGACAATATTGAAGATGCGGCAGAATCTTTGGTGGATAGTTGAATTTTTTTTTTCCGTAGAGAAAATGAGTCTGTTGTGGCTTGACAAATTTATGATGGTTGGGAACATTTTGCAAACTACGCTTGACAATTGGCAGTGGATTAGCTATCAAAAATTGGATGAGTTTAACATAAACTACTGCGTGAAGGGAGCATGCTTGCTTGGGCACTTGTGCTCCCATAGGCATCCTCCATTTGTTTCAATATTGGTCTTTCTGCATTATATTTAGGTCTGCCTCCTGAGGTAAGGTTGATGTTTAATGATGTTTGTAGGCCTGTGAATTCGGTCTATGGCTCTTGGAACCAAATAAAACTGAGTTTTTGTTGATTACAACCTTATTTCCATCCATATGACATATTAATGCATGAAATCTTGTGGAGAAAATGTGAATACTATTTGCTTCAGTTATATCTCGTCTATGTATTTGACTCAGTATAATATTCTCCATTCGGAATTTGATGCAGATTTTATGCACTTTGATTTTGAGTAGAGTCATTCTCTATTCTACCTTTAATCTTTTTGTGCTGACCTAGTATCATGCATGTTCTTTGTTTCCTTTAGCTTGATGTGATTCCCTGCCTGCTAGCTCCTGCATATGGCTATCAGCCTTCCAAACACGAGAATGTAAATCAACCTGAGAGCTCTAGAACTGTTTGGACTTTACCGTAAGCTTTTTTAGCTTGTCTAATAAGTTTACTCTATGATATTGAGCTCCACAAAATGAGTTTCTTTTCCAAAACAGAACATAAATTTTGGAACATAAAATCGAAATTGTATTCTTATTTGCTATTATGTCTTCATTCTGATCAGGCAGCCAAATGTATCTTATATATTTACACAACCTTTTCCACATTAATAAAGCCTATATTCCTAAACAGGTACTCTCTCGTATTACGCCACACCACGGAAGAAGTTCTGGCGGCATGCATTGATGCAATTGAACCAGATAGGGCTTCTTTAACTTCTCGTTTACGTGACAATGTTATGAGTGAACTATCTGCAACACTTGGCAAACATTATTGGTTTACGGGTTTTGATATCGCTGAAGATGTACCTACAAATTATACACTGTACGACTGGATCAAGCATGCTAAGGAAGCTCAGGCGATAGTTTTTATTGCAGGTCCGATCTGAACCCTTCATATCTAGTCGCATTCACTCTATATTCTAGTTTCATTAGTATGCCATATTGATTGCTTGGTCAAATAAATTCACTAAATATTGACAGTTATTTTTATGAATGCAAGCATCAAAACTATTTACATGTTTACAATTTTCTTTTTAGATATGTTTAAAATCATGTAGTGATAATCTTCTACAGTTAACAATGTAACAAAGACAAAAAAAATTGCAAACTGGCAAAAGTAAACAATCTGGACTCTGGAGAACTACATGCACCATCCAGCAGTGCCTGGTAAAGTTTAAATCATCATCAAAATTCACTACTCATGGATGACCTCTTTGTAGTATATGAAAGTAAGCATGGTCTTGTTCTTGTTTTCTCATTCTTTCAATGCTCATACCTGTCTAGCCATAGATTTTCAGAGTTAAAGAAAATATCTTTTCATTGAATGGTTCATATTCGTAGTTAAAGGCTTAAAGCTTTAATGTTCAAGTCACCAATGTTGGTTTATCCTCAAAACAAATATTTTCTTAGCAAGTGTTCATGTAGTGAAATCTATAGTGTGAAGAAATTCTGAGCTAAAAGATACTGAATCTAATTGTTGCCGATGAAGATTTCTAAATGTTTTTGAGGTTACTCTAGAGATGTCTAGGATTTTGATAAAACTATTCTGTACGACATTTATTTACCCTAGGAAGTTAAACTTAGGACTATTGTAAATTTTAAACTATTTTTTGTATATATTAATGCTAAATAATAACATTGAAAGTAATCATGCTTGAAGCATGGTGTAATTATTTGATACTTAAATACTATTTTAGCTCCTCCTTAAATAAACATAAAAAAATTGTTCCAAGATGCTTGATCAAAAATTATTATTATTTATATATATAAACATAGACATAGGTATGTGTAAATGTCTATGTAAATATTAGAGTTATTGTAAACCATATATTTAGTCTAACGTTACTTAGCTTTCTAAGCCTTGTGTGGGTGGCAGCCTATATAAATGTAACACCCTTAGATTTAATAAATCCAATCCAAGTCAAATCCTTTTTGATTCAACCGTGTGTAATGTCGACTCCAGCAATAATGGCGTTGCCAACAGGGAATATATCCAACCAATGAATATGTTACTGTTTAGAATCGATATTTTGTGATCTGTAATACAATAATTGACAGTGTATTTTAGAATAAAAGATAGATATATAAATGTAACTTCTTTGGATTTTATCAATCAAATCCTTTTCCGTCCAAATCCTCTCCCCTGGCGGCATAATTGCATGGATGCATTGCCCATAGTGATCATATCCAAGCAATTAACATGTACAAGATTTCTATTTTGTGATATATGAAATGGTTATCAGGTGAATATTAGAGAGTTTAAGATAATTTGAGAGATTTTTAAGAGTTAAGAATGAATGAATGCCGAACACAGGTAAGAGGTATTATGTAGTTTTGAACCTTGATCAATGTATTTATCCCAATCTTACCAAGTGGTTAGCCTGATATAAATTGGTTGTGTCAATTTACTCGATGTGCTGGACTCTGCATGTTTATACTTTGAAGTTACAAGTTTGTTTATTTATTTTGTGTCTTTGATTGTTGCTACTTATTTTTAACAGTGCATGGTGGAATTGGTGAAGATGGTACCCTCCAATCTTTGTTAGAGTCTGCTGGAGTTCCTTTCACAGGTATATCTTCTGTCTATATTTCTTCAGTCTGACTTGTATCATTTATTATTTAGCCGGGACAATTATGCAGGTCCAGGATCTTTTGCTTCCAAAATCTGTATGGATAAAGTTCAAACCTCTCTTTCACTTAGCCATGTATGGTACCTGAATATTTCTAATTTATGCTACACTCTCTTTTTCTTATTCATTTCTTCTTAGTATTTTATGGCCAACAGTTCAGATATGGACTTTGTTTCCTTATGCTAGTGTGTTTGCGTAAGTTTTTTGACATTGTTTTCTGATGAATCTGATCTGAATAACTGAGAAAATCAACTGTGGACTCGTAGGGTTTTGCCTGACAAGAAATGCTCCTGATTAGTAATATTTACAAAGTAGGGCTTCATGTTAGGAAAATGTGCGCATACTAAATCCAAGTAGTTGGAACACATAACGTTGCAGTTGTAGGTGCTCGTCACCTATTCTGAAGTATTTCACTAACCGAATAATTTTATGATAGCCTAAAAATGTTTACAATTTTCCCACTACACCACATAGAATCTTCTCTCCATCTACACATACAAGAACTGTGAAGTTTGAATAAGTGCATTATGTAATCGAGTGATGGTACAAAGAGTTAGACTTTTAGGGGGAAAAAGTGAAATAATTCCAACTCAGGTGAAATGATCTATGCTACAACTGGATTTGAAGTAGGAAAACTTTCAGGCTTATCAATGATTAATTATTTAATTTATCATACTTGAGATCGTGAGGTATCGAGAATTTCTTGTTGATGTTTCCATGGAATAGCAAATATACGCCACAGTATGTATATGGGACAATTTAAAGTCTAGAAACTAAAGAAGATTTCTACGGGTTTAAGCATTATCTTCTATGCTCCAACAAAAAAACAATCATAAATATAATATATGCTATATATGAAGCAATTTAGGATCGCCAGAACTTACTGAAATTTAGGATATTGTGCGCCAGTTGGTTGAAGATCAATATATCAGTTCCTCGAAAGAAAAATATGATGTCATACGTAATGCAATAATTTTCCACATTTTGTATTGGCTGTAGGAAAATGAAATTTGTTTCTTGAAGTGTATTTTTCATGGTATTTTAACCAGGAGAATTGAAATGTCTTTTCTTCTTCAAAATTGAGCAGTTGGCTAGTTTGGGAGTGCTTACCATACCCAAGGATGTTCGTAAAAAAGATGATTTACTAAAGTCTCATTTACATGATACCTGGCTAGATCTGACAAGTAAATTACAATCAAACTCATTATGTGTCAAACCAGCTCGCGATGGATGTTCAACTGGAGTTGCCAGACTACGGTATATAGGTCCTCTTGTTAGTTTTTTCTGTTAATGTTGGTAGTAAATATATGAAATATGTTCTTCTCACTAGGCGTAACTTTTTGACAGAACTTGTTTTTTTTTTGTTTGCAGTTCTGCAGAAGATCTTGAAGTATATCTATATGCACTACGGAACTCACTGCCACGAATTCCAGCTAATAGTTTATCGAAGGTCTGCTACCTACCATAGTTTGGTATTATTTGCTAATAAGATCTTTGATTTTATGGATTATATTTATACAATAAATACTAAAAGGCTAAACTTCTAAAGTCATGTTTGGTAACTGGTTTTGAGTTTTCGTTTTGAATGAAAATGAATATTGGTTTTAAAACTTCTTTGGTGGATATTTACAGCAAAAAGAAAATTTGAAAAATAAAATCTATTATTGTATAGGAAGTTAGAGACAGAAGAAAACTTGAAAATATAAAAAATAATTTTGGGTAAAAACTCAATGGCGCACTAACAAAGATAAATAAAAAAAATATATAAAAGGTGGTGATGTGCTTGTAATTATGCTAAACGTTTTATCCATAAACTACTCACAATGGTGACAACTATTTTTTTGCTTGTAAATGTATCAAATGAGCGTTCATGAATGATGAAACTAAATACTAGCTTTTAGATTTTTATTTTTATTAAAAACTAAAAAGTGCAAAATTAGATGCTTATCCAAAACTTCTAATGTCCTGAGTTAACACCCGGGTTGGTTATTTTATCACAACATTATAGGTGTATTATGCAAGAGAAATTCATGAACATGCATGTTCATATTGAGGTATTTTACACTTAGACAAACTCGTATGTCAGTTTCCAAGAGAAGGAATCATTTTGTACTAGTTATTAACTCTAGCAAAAAAAACATCATACTGGTTTTGATCAGGGTATAATATTTGGTGCGTTTGAATTCCTAAAATCATCATAGAAATATTGAGAAACACTATGACAGATGAAAGATTGGTCCCTGCTAGTACACTGTTTATAATGAAATATTGACAATGTACAACCTATAAATCGTACATTTATTCATGCTAGTACAGAAAGCATGTCAATGGTTACGAATTTTGGACATTATTTAACAACATGGCATGACATCTAATAAGACACATCTGATATATACTAAGATAACTATCATCACAATGCGTGTAGGTTTCAGATAAAATTATCTGACCTTTTGACCAATTTCTTCTCCAGGAAGTTTCTAGCTTATGATAATTTTTCTTTCTATGCATCTGGTTGGGATTCAAGGGTACATGACATCATGTAATTTTTGGATTTTTTTTACATTTATCATGTCTGATTTTGGTACCCATAATTACACATTCCACTTTGTATCTATTTAATTTGAACAATGTAACTACAAAATTTTTCTTGCTACAAATATATTGGTGGATTTTCAACTGTTGGTCATCATGTATGCCATTCACTGAGTCTATCAAGTGATCTTTATCCCAATACATGTTTTCTTCACCTTTAGAAAGAATGTCTATTATAATAAAACGTGTTGGCTGTCATTTTGTTGTTTCTAGTATATGTAAATTTCTAGACTCTGCATTTATCAACTGAGAACGACAATGTAAAAATATTTGAGTCTACTGTAAATGTAGCTATGTTGTCCATGGCACAAGTCTTTAGTATTTTTCCTTTTTTATTGAATTCATATCTTGCCAATCAACTCCTACTTACAAAGCTTATTTATATGTTATTTGTTATGATCTACTTAATGAGCAAACTAACTCATTAAATTGGTGAGCCGACTAACCCAATTTAAAATATTTAAGCCTAAGTTGCTAGTAGTAAACTTAGCCTTATATACTATACTATTTTTTATTCTACTTCCAATACGGGACTAAATCGGGATATTACAATCTCTCCCAACTGAAGACTTAACGTCTTCGTCAAGCCTAAGTTCTAACACTTGTCCAAGAATCATCCTTAGTCGGCAGCATGTAAAGTCAACCCAATAATAGCTTCACAATCCTTGGTAGTCTTTTCCTATTGGCATCTTACTATACTTAGGATTAAGTTTACTTTGGTACCATTTGTTATGACCCGCTTAATGAGCAAACTGACTCATTAACTTAGTGAGCCAAATGACAACATGGTCTAATTTATTAAGTTATGTAAGTAAACTCGCTAAGTCTTATATATTATAGTATTTTTTTTCCACTTTCAATGTGATACCCTCCATATATGATTGTTAACAATATTCTTGACTTTCTATCTAATAGCGTCTCTATAATAGGCACATGGAGTGATTGAAATGCCAAGTCCTCCACCTCAATCATTAGTTTTTGAGCCTTTTATAGAGACAGATGATATCATTGTTTCATCCAAATCAGTGACTAGCAATTCTCGTCATCTAAAGTGGGAAGAACGTACTGGATGGATTGAAATAACAGTGGGTGTCGTGGGTACACGTGGGAAAATGCACTCACTTAGTCCCAGTATTACAGTCAAAGAAACTGGTGATATTTTATCACTTGAAGAGAAATTTCAAGGTAATGTTCCTCATGTATTTTTCTTAAAAAAAGTATAGTAGTTTCTTTGATTATGTATTTTCTTGCTCGACTTTGTGTTTACTCCTCTTAGATTAATATTCATTTGGTGAACATCCTAATCTGCATCATTTAATAGTACTAATTTGCATGAGAATGAAGATGTAGAACATACATTGCAAGTAAATATGCGTTTATTAACTTTCCATAATGTCTAGCTTACAGTTGTAAATCCCCTAAAATGTAGCTTATCTTCGTGTTTTTCATGTAGTGTTCTTTAGAACATTATCTCAACTCTCAAGTGTTTATCTTAATACTAGTGCCTTTCAAAAGAGCAAATTTGCTACCTATGTCTACGGCACCTTAGTTTACAGTAAAAAATTCCTTTTATGTCCATTTCTCATTCATTTGTTTTTGGAGTTTCATTTTAGATTTCATATCTTTATCTGGATACAAGTTTATCCTTTGTTTACATGGTACTCTTTTTCATTCACATGTTTGATCATGTCGATGCTTCTGAATGTTTTCATGTGTTATTAATTCCCTATTTATAAATCATAATAATCACATCTGTACTTACAAAAATCACTATACTGAACATACAAAATAATATTCTCTTAATTTCTACTTTGGGAGTGCTATATAAAAACTATACACTCACTGCACAGAAGAAATAATTTGTTATACTTACAAAAATCATTATACTAAAAATACAAAATAATATTATCTTAATTTCTACTTTTGGAGTGCTATATAAAAACTATGCACTCACTGCACAGAAGAAATAATTTGTTGTGCATTAATTGAAAATTAAATAGTACCAGAAGAAGTTGTACAGTAATGACATTCAATACAATAACAAGTATCTTTCCGTAAGATCATTGTGACTAAGTAATGCATGTTTTGCTTATAGTTGATCCTTCTCTAGAATTTTGGTTCGCTTTGATAGGAGGATTTTGAATTCCTAAGAATTATTTACTGAGGGGATTAAATATTAGCATTTCAAAATCCTTGATCTTAAATTTCAAATTAGGATTGAGTTTGATTTTTATAATTTTACTAAATCTTAAAAAGTTCATAACTTCTGTGAGTTTACTTGCTGAATTTTACTTTATTCAATTTGGTCCCACAGTTTCTAGTTTTTTATTAGTTTAGTCCTTGAGGCGTTAGTTATTCTTGATTTGATCATTGAAGTTTATTAATTTTTTCAAGTAGATTCATAAATTTTGGGGACCAAGTTGAGAATAATATAAATTATTTGACTAAATTGAGAAAAAACACCAACGAAACCAAAACAGTTGCCAAACATTATTGAAAGATTCCATTAAATAAAAGAAGAATAGAGCACTGCTTTTGACAGATGGCAAGATCTGCTTGAATTAGTTTACTACAGATTATCCTAATCAACGTGCAAAATTAATCTTGTACAAATACAAAGGTTTTATACTTCTATATGCATATTGTAAAACCGATTTCTTGTAAGGCACCATGATCCGTTTATGATATCAACGGATAAGAAATTCCTACTTGGTTGGACAAATAAACACTTCCTTTTATACTCGTCTGACATTTGAAATTGTGCCCTGTTGAACTACCCTACGAATGCTGCTTTGGATGGTATGCGGAGGTCACTCAATTTTTTTGTCGATACTGCCATTTTTAAATTGATTTCTTTGTTAAACACAAACTAAACTGGAAGACCACTAAATTACCTGTACTTTTACTATGCTTATATCATTGATTATTCAAGCACTAAATTACCTGTACATTTTTAAACTGATTTCTTTGTTAAACACATAAACTAAACTGGAAGACCACTAAATTACCTGTACTTTTACTATGCTTATATCATTGATTATTCAAGCACTGAATTGTCCCTGTCGTATAATTTATCATACGACAAATTTTCAGTCAAATTTCAGCTTGTTTATTTATCATTTATTATTAAACTTGCAATTTCAAATTCAACATACCTAACAGATTTTTGCTCCTATCTGAAATGTTGAATGATAGTGCAATAAAATCTCGATCGTCTTAGGCAAATCAAAGAACAGGGAATATTTTCTCTTGATTGTAATCTCCCCATTACTTCGATTCATTAATTTTCTAGAGTTTATGTATGTTATAGACTTACTAGTTGCTACCAAACTAGGGATATAAATCCTAGGAAAGGGACCTTTCATAAGGTCCCCAAAGGCTCTGAGTCTGATCCATCAGATTGCTTTATGACTCAGCATATCTTATCAAAATCGGAAAAGATATATTGCACACTTTAACTCGGTGTTGACCAGAGCAGACCACCCAAGTCAAAAAGCACTTGATTAGATGGCTTAGATTTGGGCTTTCTTGAAGGGTCCTTCCTAGTATTGTTATCCCCCAATTGTATACTTATGATTAAGAATTAATTGTCATAATATATATCTGCAGGTGGCACTGGCATCAATTTGACACCACCTCCAGCAACAATAATCAGGTTCTTTTGAAACCTTGTTTTTTTTTTCTGAAAAGTTGACATAAGACATTACTAATGTGCTCAATATGATAATGACTGCAATATTTTCCATTTAACCAGCAATTCAGCCAAACATAATAAATTGAAATTTTGATATTTTTGAACTATCTAAAGCCTAAAAATGGAACGATTTTATTGATTGTTGAGGTTCCGAATTTGTTGTGGTGTGGGCATCCTTGATACTTATAGTTTTGAAAAGTTACGTATGCTTTACGTTAGTATTTAACTTGTCAAACTAAGAACAAACTTGTGAACATTTGTAATCTTTGGTTTTGATGGTTTCTGCGAGATCTACTGCAAACCAATTGAAATTATCATGTCATTTTTGCGATATGTATGCATAGCAGCCAACCAGATTCACAGAAGTGGTTAAATTTGTATAATTTCATTTGACACTTCTAAAGTGCAGTGAGTCAGGGTTGTTTCATGGATCATCAATATATATATTATGTATGGATGTTATCAATTTGTAACTTCCAATGGTATCTTTACTACTTTCCCGTAAAACGTACGTCTGAAATTTAAGCTCGATTTTCTTTGTTACACATAGTGAGAAGGGATACAAAATCAATTATGTAAGGTCTCAACTCATAATATCCTACAGAAGTTTTAGTTAGACTCAGTGCATAACTAGTTAGCAGTGTTATACATGGCTAAATTAGCAATCCAGTCAGAAATTTTGGTAGCCTCACATAGCGCATGTTTACAAGCAAATCCATCATATTTGGCTATTATATTTCTGGTATTAGTATTACCAATTTTGTTGCCCAAGTCATAAGGAGGAACAATCTTCATTTAACATATGCATAAATTCATACAATTTGTATCTGAGTCAGTTTTGACGAAGTTGTTTTGAACAGTTCCCTTTAAACTTTAAAGCTGAATTATCTAGTCTTGTCTATAAATTTAATTCCATTTTTTTATAGAATTTTATTCTGTCGGTATGTGATAATGCCGGGCATGAAATGAAGTCTCATTTCTACTGGGGTGGGGGATAGATATGCTTGGCATATACATGAGTGTTGTTGTTGTTAGAGGAGAAAAACTTGAAAATTCTATTACTACTACAACTATTACAATATTTAAGTTAGTATAACAAATCTAAATTCATTATAATGACATAACTATTAAGAGACCCAATTACGGAATATAAGCATAATATAATGACTTATTTCTCATCACTCCCCTCCAGCTGGAGCATAAATGTTAATCATGCCAAGATGCCAAGCTCACTTTGGTAAAAATATCTGCCTCTGACTCAATGAAAAGAGTACAAATCTTCTTGGTCAATATAGCATCACATTAAACCTCAATATATTTAGTCCTCTTATGAAAACTAGGTTATTGTGACTGATTATCACGGTAGTGGTAGGACACTTCAAACCACGATTCATATCACCTCATTCATGCATAGCCCTGTATTTAGCTTCACATCAGTGCAGTTGAGACAAGTAGTGGTGGTGCTCTTTTAGATACTGGATTAAGCATGGACCAGGACAGGTCTTAATATCTGGATTTGAAACTGTATTTCTAGGAAGTTGAATCGCTGGAATATTCTTGATATGTATTCCAATTGTTTAGCAGGCTTTTCAACATCCATTAGTTGCCTATAAGATCCACTTTTTACCTGTAGGGGATCAATTGTCGATAATAAAAGAAGCGATAAACAGCATTTGTGGCTGCATATTTGTTACACTATAATACACTTCTATTAGGACAATATAAAGCTATTTTTGGAAGATAGAGCATCATATGGCTCATTGATGGTAGCCGTCTTAATAGCAGCTGTATTACATTGCTGAATTTGCAGATGCTCCCTTTCAGCAGTGATTGATGGTAACCTTAATAGCAGTAGCATATACTACGTTGTTGAATTTGTAGATGATCATTGGATATTTTTAATTTTATCAAAAGGTAGCACCACGCATGCCCATCAAAAAACAAACTTGGAAGTTGGAACATTTCTGTAGTTGTCTTGATAAAATGTGTAGGAACAATGGAATATAACATCCATCCTCCTGTGCATATTTATTGCTGTTTGTCAAAAGCATGTATTAGACAGTTAAAGCGAGCGTCTTACTATAACTCAATCAGGACCCATGTATACAAACTAAACAGGTAGGGTATTTTGAATTGTTTTTTGTTGTATTAAACAGGTGGAGGTCCACAAATGCGTCAGCTAGATAGAACTTGTTTTGTGAACTGGGAGATTTGGTAAAGGGATGCATTGTAAGTAATAATGTTTGTGCATAACTTGTGTAGCAAGCAGTAGACAATCTACAAGGTCCCATTTCAGACATATTTGGCTGGACAGTTTCTCCCGTAGTAGTTTACTTGCACATAACAGAAATGAAATAGGATCCTCCTATATTAACGAGAGAAGTTTCCATTTTCTAGTGAAAAGATTCCCTGCTCTTGTTTTGTCGGCTTTATTATGTTTACCTTTATTCATATGCATACCTTTAGGAGAATATGCTTTTGCCATCTGACTTTTTTCCCTTTGTCCTCTCTTGGCAGTGATGAAGCCTTACAAGAATGTAAGCAACGAATTGAAATTATAGCAAATACACTAGAATTGGAAGGATTTTCACGCATCGATGCTTTTGTGAATGTACACAGCGGGGAAGTAAGTTGACCTTGTTGATTTTAACATTTTTTTTCTGTATCATATTTAGTGTAATGTGGTATTCTGTTACATCATTTTGTTTGCATCAAACTTAATCAACACAAGTCAATTTTCTCGAGACTGGCTAGCCTCTATATCGTTGTTCAGTAATTTCCACTGTTTATTGTTGTAGTGCTGATCTTAGCACTGTCCATAATGATTCCATAAATCGCTTCTATATGTCCCGGTACAATAGATATCATCTGTTAAATGAAGTCTTACTACGCATTTTGTTTGTGCTGCTTACCAAGTTTCTTGAATATTATGCTACAATTTTAGTGATGAACCTAACGTAATTGGAGATGACCGGTGGGCGGGTTTGGTAATTAGCTTTCTTACCAATAATAACTCTTTAAGTGCGTTAGGATAGGACAGGCAGGGACAAGATAACGAGTACAATTTATTTAGAAGTATAAAAATATTAGTTTCATGTGATGTATGCGATTTAGGTTAAAAACTTATTTTCCCTACTTAGTGAATTGAGCAGGGTAGATCACCACGAGGATGGGGCAAGTTATTAGCCTGTGCAATTTACTGTCATCACTGTTTTAGTAGTTTTATTAGTCAAACCTGCCTTTCCATTTGTAATTGTTTAGATTTCAGATGTATAGAGGTTGGAAGTGGCAAATAGCCAAATTCCAAACCTCCTACTTGACTTACGTCATTTAAGTTACCTGGAGCTTCAAAGTGTATTTCTGCATGCGTACTGGGTTTTGCTTGGTTATTTAATCCAAATATCTTGGAAGTGCTTGTCAATTGCTTCTAGTCATATCCAATGCCTTCATCTCATTCTTGTCATCCATTGGAATGTGCCAGGTCTTGGTGATAGAGGTTAACACCATACCAGGGATGACTCCATCTACTGTCTTGATTCATCAGGTAAGTTATCAAATCTTCAACAAACTGCAAAAAGTCGCTTTAGAAATATTACGTCCCCTTCTTTGCATAATCTTAGTTATTTCTCCCTGCAGGCTCTGGCTGAGGAACCACCCATTCGCCCTCAAGAATTTTTCCGTACAGTTCTTGACCTTGCTCTTCCGAAATCTAAATAGACCCTTCTAACTTGTACCTTTAAAATATTAAGTACAAGGAAAATGTGTTCTCTCAGTTTTATCATCTTTTTCGTCCTTTCATCATGTTTCTTTATCGCATATTACTGTACTGTATGGTGGAATTGCTCGCTCGTGTATTAAAGACTTAATACAATGGTAATAATTGGAAGCAGAATTGTTGTACCTTATACTATACATTTCTCTGTGGATCGAAGAGTCCTGTACATGATCGTGCAATCTATCCTTTTCTTAGACGTCACATTCTTTATGAACTTATTTTTGCAAATTCAGCTATTAAAATAAAAAGAATGAATAATGTATTAAGTTGTACATCCAACCATTAAAATACGGAAATGAACATTATAATTAATTCATGTAAATCCAATTGTTAAGAATGAATGATGTATTACTTTCCCTCTATTCTATCTTTTTTTCATCCAAGAACATTGTAGCAACTGCTTCATCACTCAAGTTTGATTTCTGATTTGTATTGGAATTGTTCAAGCCCGCGACTTGATTGTGAAGAATGAAGTATGAAGTTTTAAGCATCCATTTGCCCAAGTTGTCATCTTCATATTGTCCGAAGAAAAAAAAAGTCTTCTTTTACTATAAATTTAATGCTGTAAAGCAGATAATAATTGTATGAAGAGAGATGCACGAAAATTAATCTTCAGGTTTTTTGGCTTGATGAAAACGTTCTTAGGTCTGGTAAATTACTCCTTTAAGAAGAAGAACTCAAGTGCTTGACGTGAGGAATCTCCCTTTGATGCCTAGCCTAAATCAAAGATGGACCTTATCCAACACGCATATAGGACTAAATCAAATTACAAGGTCGTTATTTGATATGGTAGCATTATTTTATGAAGGATTAAATCTAATTTATTAACTGGTCCTCGTTGCTCTCTTGAATCGCCTGTCAATCTTGAACTTTGGAACCTTCCTTTGATGTATGTTGCATAAAAAATGAAACTCCAATGTTACAAATAGAATTGCCTCAAGAACATCTCAAAGCTTATGAAACGATCTTGTAAAGTTGATTTTGATTAATGTTGTTGTTGGCGCTTTGAAGTACTTTATCCTTTGGATATTTGTGTTTTTGTTTTTTCTTCCCTTTATTGTCTGTTACTATTCTTCTGCTTCTGTGAATGCGACGGGATGGTGCAGTAGCAAAAGGCCCTCTCCTGTGAACGAGGCAGTTATGTGTATATAGGCAAGCATCTAATCGATTTTTTTTTTTCCACTCACGAATTTAAGCTTTTAGTAGGAAGGATTTTTTATAAGGAACGGAGTTGTTAACTTATGTCTTGTCCCTGTCGGTGTTTTGACACACCACGTTTGATGCTAGCTGATCCTTGGTGTGCCGCAAACTAGATGGGATGGATCGTACGGATCAGGCAGTTGGCACTACGATATATCAGGTGAGTTGATTTTGCTAGGCTTAGATGGAAACTTAATATTGGATTTATTTGTTAGGAAAATATTGAAGTTTAAAGATATATTGGTTTCAGAGAGAAGGATGTTAGATTTGTTAAATTGGAATGTGAACCAGCAAATTTCGCTTACGCAAGTCCTAGTTTCTATCTTTATTGATCCTATGATATGTTGGAGAACCAGATTGGTCAATTCTTTTGTTCTCTTTCCGTTGAGGTTGGTCGTTCACTAGCATCTCCTGTGACTTGCTGACAATTCAACTTGATTATTGAGCATATTGAGAGGTCGCCAATCTCATCAATTGATTAAACATTTCGCACTCACATATACGTTGAGAGCCTTTTGATTTATATTATGACAGACACGTTTCATTAATTCCCCATTCAGATCAGTTATAGAAGTGGCTTTGTGTTGTCTGTTCTTTCTCCTCGGCAAGTTCCTGAGGACGTCTGGAAAATTTTATGATACAGAATATTGTTTTTGTAAGTGATGTTATGGATGGTGGAAGCATGCGCCAAATCCCAGTTGGTGTTCCCCAACGAATTTAAGTGGTTGTAAGTTAACACCTCTTATTCCACTATCTAGTGTGGGTGTAAATATCTTTCATTATAATACCTGTTCGAATATTATTCATGAAGTGGATGTGTGAACTTTTCCAACTCTATATTCAATTCGATGATGACAGAGTGCGTGCATGGGGAGACACCACCAATCTGCTATTAGTTGCCTCTTGGGAAAAATATCTAGGGACAAGGTGTTTGATGTATTCTGCCTGAACACCACAAGGATCATGTTAGATGTGCATGCATCATAGTAACCTTGGTTAAGGTTGCAGATTTAGTATTAGTAACCTTGTTCGAGTTAGATGTACATGCATTTCGAACAATTTGTGGTTCAAATTGATCTGACATTCCAATCCTACTAATGGCTTGATCAGTTTTTCACTATAATCCTAATGGATTGTCCAAATCTGTCAAACTTTTTACCTTGTTGGGTGCTCCACTTTGATATGGCAGTTCAATTAAGTTTAGAATCTAGTTCAATGTAAGTTCAGTTCAGTCAGGGTGCCAATTTAGTTCGCATGTTGATCAACTTGGTAAGGCAATTTAATGGTTTTATTTTTCAGAAAGAAAAGAAAGTAGTTTTCCTTGCAAGAGTTGATCAGACATCCGTATCTTTGGAAAATATATTCGTTTCTTTCCCGATTGGCTGCTTTTTCTTTGATCTTTTATAGGTGTCGATCAACCAAAATAATGTATGCATAAAATGGATGGTAGGTGAAAAAGATACTTTTCATCCAGCTAAAATTAAGGTTTGAGTGTATGAAGCTGTTGACTGTGCTGTATATCGCGTATTCACATCTAATAAATTATCTGCTTTTATCAAGCAAGACCACACCACATACGGAATCAAGTGGCAAACTCTCTTTAACAAGTGGAGTTTTTAATTCCTCTCCTACGTGCAGTACAAGAAAAAGAAAACAATCGCATTTGATAGCTTCTTAAGCAATGTGGCTTCTGATGCGATGCATTGCATCAACTTTAAAACATCTCAGGCAACACGAACCTCAAGCACAAGTTAACTCAGTTGTGCTTAACCTAAGTCTTATGTTTCACATTTAATTTTCCACGCATGCAATATTGCATTCTACTCAGCAAGCTCAGTCGTACGTCCATAGTGTTTCTAGCGTTCAAGGCTGCTATATAAGACTAATTTCATAATTGGTTCTATTTCACAGACCAAGTCGGCGTCTGTGGCTTCTGCACAGGGAATTGACATGTGAGAACGTCATAGTACTTTTAGCTTGATGCCGGAATCCACTTCCATCGCTGGTGTTATTTCGTCAAGCGCAATAAGGTGTTCCTCAATACTAAATTATCCTTTATGCGTTCCCTCGCGACCCGAGTCTGCGATGTGTAGATTCTTTATCTCCCTGAGAAGTTGAAGTCCGCAAATGCCGTCAAATCGGATCGAGACAGAATCTATCCGCCTCAATTCTGCAACCTCCGCCGGCAACCTCGCCCGCGTCTACCGCAGCAGCAGCAGCCAGACAGAAGGATCAAAAGAGCAATACCCACTAGACAGAAGGATCTAGCAAGACAGCTACGTCTGATGCAACATGGCGACCTCTCCTCTGCTTCGCGCCATAAAGTTGCAGCTTCGCATTACGTTTTGCAGGAAGTGCCATGGGGACAGAATTTGCAGCTGAGGATATGCGCTCGTGCGATGATGCGTTGCACCTGCACTGTACAAATAATCGCTAACAAATTGCCCAACAAAAATAAAAAAACCGATTTCCCAAATTAAAAAAATCAGTGCATCCCCCAACTTATTCTTTCGGTGTGACCCCGAGCACCGACAATGACAGGCTTTGCAGCTACTTACATCTGTGATCCGCTTACCCGCTCTCTCTCTCTCCTCCCCTTCGTCTATATAAGTGACCCACAACACCGCCAAATTGGAGAATAAGACTTTCCTTTCCCTCCTCTCGTATTAGCCCACAAGACCAACCAGAGCTGGCGAACGAAGCAGCGACGCTGGCGTCCGCCGCCGAGGAGAAGAACAAGGCGGTGGTGCGCGAGCTGTACGAGGCCATCAGCCGCCACGACGCCGCCCGGGTCCACCAGCTGCTGGCGCCGGACCTCGAGTGGTGGTTCCACGGCCCGCCGCGCCACCAGCACCTCAGGCGCCTCCTCACCGGCGAGGCGGCCGACGACGACGATTCGGCGGCAGCCTTCTTCCAGCTCGGCCCCGTCGAGGTAGCCGCCTTCGGCTCCACCGTCATTGCCGAGGGCTGCACCCCCGCCGCGGTGTGGGTCCACGCCTGGACCGTGGGCCCCGCCGGCGTCATCACCCAGGTGAGGGAGTACCTCGACACCTCCCTCACCGTCACGCGGCTCGGCGGCGGGCGCCCGACGCTCCAGCTCGGCGATTCGCCCCAGCTGGACGCGCCCGGATCGTCGACGGCGCACAGCTGTCTACCCGTGTGGCAGAGCCGGCTCCACCGGCGCGCGCGGAAGTCGCTTCCCGGGCTCGTGCTGGCCATATGATCAAATTAAATAACTTGCGGAAGCGATCGATCAAAGCCTACTAGGACAAATTAGCAGTGTCCTGCTTTGAGTAACTCGTAGTTGCATAATGAATGTCTCGCTTTAAGTGAAGACACTGCTTTTATTCTGTCAATTTATCAGTGGAGATTATAAAAGAAATCAAAAGAAATCTTTCGTATCTGATTATATCCTCGCCTCATAAATGAACAATTGTCTAATATTTTAGATCTTTTGATTTTTTTTTTTTTTTAAATAGTCTCTTAAAACTTTGACTTCATTTGGCTATCCATTGATCGTATTTGAATTGGGGTTCAGCAACGAATTTCCTAAGTTTGGGTTAAGCTTAAGTCCGACATGTGCTCTAATAATACTGTACAACTTACATTAAATGATTAAATCAGATCCTGCTATTTGTATTATCAACAAGTTGAGGCGAGCCACCAATACGAGTGCGAGATTGATCCTGCTAATTAGATCTTAGATGTCCTTATCTAATTAGGACGAATGATCCGATATCATCTTGGATGCCACAGCTTTAACTCTAATGATATTACGTACATCATCTTAAAAAAAGCGCCTAAACCATTATTATGATATTGTACATGGTAATATCATATCATATCAACCAAGTAATTCGGGTCAGTAGATTATAAATGGGTTGTGACAACTATAATATGTGATTTGATTAAGTTAACATAAATACGACTTGAATATAATTAGGTCAATCTAACATAACCCGAATAACCAGTTTATTAAATAGATCATATATTAACCTAAATACTGACATAATCCAAATAACATGGTAATTGAGTTATTCATTAATCTGATTTGCTTGATTCGACACAATATGTTTATAAATTTATCATTTATATTTTATACATAAATAATAAATTAATAAAAAATTTATTAAAAATTTAATAAAAATTTGGGTTTTGTAGACTTGTGGTGTGAGCTAAAATCTAAATTAAAAGAGGATTAAAAGAGATTTGAGCTTGTGGGCTAGCACTGGGAGTTAGACGGGCTTATATTTAAAATTTATATATATAAATATATAATATAATCGGGTTAAGTAAGTCAATTCGTTTACAAAATGACATGACCCAATTATTTTTGGGTCATAAACCAATTGACCTATTTTATGACTCAAACATAATTATGACTTACCTAAATTCGTCTAACTTTGTGTCGAGTCAAGTCAGGTCGAGTCAGATTTTACCCGCTCTAACATCATAAATCATGAATCATACATAATAATAATTTTTATATATTTCTTATTGTAAGAAAAACCTTGATTCCATATATCCATATGACAAATATATATTATTAGACAAAAAGTGAAATGATGCACATGTTGTAAGGAAGAGAATATGGAACGTTGTAGATGCCTCGAGCATCATTATCGTCATAACTAGACCAAGTTTCTTCTATGATATATAAGGAATCGATTTGTCCATTAAATAGAGAACCTATTGCTTAGTTGATCACTTGTTTCACATCACATCTCTGATAGGAAGATGCCCATTGCACAGAATTGAGTTCTGTTCGATTATTAAGCATAATTAATATTCCTTTCAAATCCCTAAACTCAGTATATTCTCAATTATTGTTCTGATATGTAAAACCATATGCTAGTTTTTTTTTTACTCAATGGAAAATAATATTAATAATGATTTTAAATTATTATCATGTTTTCAGGAATCAAATGGGCTACATTAGTACACCGGGCCCGCGACTTGGGCTTTTTAATGCGTCGCCCATCTTATCATACATTGCAAGTGTGCCCGCGAAGAATAAAAATTAATTTATTTGTTCCAAGTGCGTGCGCTTTATAAAAAAACAGCCACAGTGTCACGCCCCGGTCGGATCGGCCTAGGATTGGCGCTTATCCGCTTTCTAAAGCCGTCCGGCGGAATACCGGAACGTAACTCGCCCTAGGGTTTCCGACCCGAAATTAGAAACCCTAATCTCCCCGGATAATTTTTCTCCCCAAAATACAATTCGCACGGAGAAAACCCTAACCCCAATTAGGAAATCCGATCGGAACCCTAAATCCAATTTACCTCTTCTGATTTTGACTTTGGTCAAAATCACAATTGCCGATTTTGCCTTCGCTTACGTCAGCCGCTCGTCTGCTGACGTCACCTTCCGATTTCATTCGCCGCTCGCGAATTCGAAATCGAAATCACGCCGCCTTACGTCAGCGTCGCCCCGCTGACGTCTGCCGAAATCGAAATCCGATTTCGTTCAATTCCGCGTCGTTGACCGCCTCAATGTTGACTTCTGCCTCGTTTCGAACGCCGAGCGTTCAAAACGCTCACGTCGTCTTCAACCTCGCGACGCACGACGCCGCCGCGTCGTCGCTGTTGCCGAGCGCCGCCGCGCTCTGGATTCCGTTGGAACAAAGGGGAAGGCCGCCGCCTCCCGTCGTCGTAGAACAGGGGAAGGAGATAGAAGGTAATGCTTCGTTTATTCCTGGAAGAAACTTACAATCTCTCCTCTCGACGCCCGCCGGCGCCCCCATCCCACCCTCGCCGGTCGTCTCTCTAGACGCCGGTTACAATCGCTCTGGTTCTCTCGTCGACGCCGCCGCGCCGACCTTCGCCCCTTGGCGGCATCAGAGCCCCGCTCTGGAAGAGGCGACGGCGCCCTCGCCGTCGCCGGTGGAGTCGCTCCCCGGCGCTCTGTGTGGTGACGCCCTCGCGCACCCCGATCGCTGCCGCCTCGACGCTTCCTTTATAGGGAAGCTTCGCTGCGTCCGCCTTCGTCGCTCACCCCGCAAGCGTCGTCTCTGTCGCGTGGACCGCGTCTTCCGCCGAAGCTCGCGTGAGCGACGAGGATGCCGCCTCGACGCCGTCCGAGTCTCCCGCGCCGCCCGTCCGCGTCCGTGAAGATCGGAGGAGATCGCGTCCGAAGCTTTCGTTGTCCAAGTCTCGCGCTGTCTGCCGCAGCTCGCCTCGCCCGCGTCCGAGTGTTGCGGAGATGAAGACGAAGACAACGTGTCGCGGTCAACATTATGTGTTGACCGAACTTTTCCCTGATTTGGGCCTCCTGTCGGCCTAGTGGGCCTTGGGCTGAACCGGATGAACCCAGGCCTGACACACAGGATGTATAAAAATAACACTGTTTTGTGGAAAAGAAAAGTGGAAAAATTATCTCATTTTTTGGAGGGAAAAAAATAGAAGAAAAAATTATATATATTCCATCATTTTCATTTGTTTAATTGGACGAAAAATAAAAACACGTGTCAGTCTAATTTGTTGTCCGTTTAATTTTTTTGTGCTAATTGATTTTTTTTTCTTTTTATTTTTCTTCACTCTTAAAAATGCAATACAGAATAAAAAGTATAAGAAATATATTATCGCATAAATTTGAAAGACATAACTGAAGATGTTGATGGATTAGAAAAAGAGAGCTATCGATCTCTATGTATTTGGCTACAACGTGGAGCTCAAAATGTTGCCTAACTTTGTCACGCGTTCACATTTTAGATATTTGACGATGCGGATTGGATTTTAGAAAAGTAATAGGAATAATCAAAAACTTTTTTCCACTGCAAAATTCAAATCAATTAACAAGCAACTGCATTTCATGCCGCCAGCTCAAATGCTCATCAAACGTAACTAAATGGCCAGAACAAGCCCCGGAAGGGAACGGCCACCGATGTGGGCCCGGGCCCCGCTCTGCCACACAGCAGCGGCGGTGGCGGCGTGGCTTCTCCCCACGGAACCAGGAGCCGCCGCCTCCGGCGGGCTCACCTCCTGCACCGTGACGGCGGTGTTGAAGTACTCCCGGAAGCGGGTTATGACGCCGCCCTCCACGGCCCAAGCGTGGACCCAGTACGCGTGCTTGCCCTCCCACCCCTCCGCCACCACCCACCCCCCACCCACCTCCGCCACCCGCCGCGGCCGGAACCGGAAATCACGGCCGCCCCCCGCAGACGCCGCCGCTTCCTCGTCCTCGCCGGTCAGCATCCGCCGCATGTACTGGCAGCGCCTCGGGCCGTGGAACCACCACTCCAAGTCCTCCGTCAAAAGCGCCGCCGCGGCTGCCTTGTCCCCCCTCGACAGCGCTTCGTACAGCGACTCCACCACCGCTTTGGACGCCATGGATTGACGATGAAACGGGGAAAAAAGTGAATGCTATTCTCCTTTTTTTGAGGAAATATAAAACGAGTGTACGCGTAGATGGGAGGGTGCAGGGCGAAGGTCACCATTTATATAGCGTGCTGCCACGGAACGGGGAGGATGCAATCAAATCATGCTGCATTAAATTAAACTAATGGGTGTTTAATTGGGACTTGTTATACGTACATATCACTGATACTGATAATTCATCCTAAGGACGATAAATACAATAATTTGAATTATGAAATAAAAAGTAGTCTATTCTAAAGTAATCGAGAAAAGTGATGAAGTACCTTTCTTTTATATAATCTTTGGCCTTACTAAAGAGTACTGAATTTTGTAACTTTCTGGCAATTGTATGCTTGTAGAATCAATGTTAGGACCCGGTGAGCTCTTAACCACTAATTTCCAGCCATTCCATTATGATAGCCAATCACTTGTCATTCATTTCAATTGAGTTGGGAGATCGCCAACCTCTTCTAGGGCTGTACATTGACTAACTCGCATGCACGTGGCACGCATGCATCTAAAATAGCAGAGTAAAAGCCTGGAAAATTATTATAATGTGGCTCCAAAAGAGCTCTAGCAATTTGACCGCAGAAATTTTTTATGCAGCCGCTAAAAAATTTAAGAAAGATGGATAATTTTAAGAGAAAAAATATTTTTTAAAAAAAATATTAAAAAATAATCTACATGATAGAAAAATTATCAATTAATGTAGTAAATATTTTTTACTATATTTAAAATATTAATTTTTTATCTAGATAAATTTATCCACATTATTAGATAGCTTAAAATACGTAAATTACTATTTTATATTTTTTTATTAAAAAATATTTTTTTCTCTAAAATTATCGATTCTTCTTTTAAAAAAAAATTAGCCGCTGGCTGGCTGCATAAAAAATTTGCTCCCATTGACCTGCACGAAGTGAGATTAAAAAATTAGTAGGGTGGAGGGACTAAAGCATGGCGCAGGGACACGTTGCCAGATCTGCTTCATATTTTATCATTTTTCACATCAATTATTCATGCCTCGGGAACACAAATGCATGCATTTACTCTGTAGCCAATGTGTTTGCTAGGTAAAATTTTGGCGCACAGGTGTGTAGCTCAGTAAACATGGCGGGTTTCTGCCTTAACATTTGTTTGTTTACAAGGAAAACACAGCCATTTGCTCCCTGCAACCTTTCAGGAAGCTTCTTCATTGTTTGAGGATTGAATCATTTCACAAAAGTTAATTTGAGTGCTTATCTGGTGGCACACATCTCCAGCTTGGATGGACATTTATGTTTTCCAGAGTTGCTGAAGTGGGCAGTGGTACAGCTTAAGATGCCGTTTGTCTCTTCAACTCCATCCACAACAGCTAATGTTTGAAATATGACACAATCATACAAGCCTAGTTCAGTAGTTTGTGTGATAACATACTGTTAACGTGGAAATTGATGCAAATTAAATAGTGACAAGACAATAAAGGACACAGCAGGAACTGCAAATTTTTTTAATTAATATGCTAAGTTTGGTTCCATCAACACTTTCAATGTATTGATAAACAAAATGAAGCATTAGTATAGAGTATTACACCAACTCCAAATTTGCAAACTTCAAGCGTTACTGAAATTCACCACATAGCCCCTTCACCAACCATCCGTGAAAGAGAAAATTTAAATGAGGCACGTGAAGTAGGGCTTGTATGTCAGCAAAAAAGAAAGAAGAAAAATAGGTTTCTAGCCAAACTTTGTCGGCATAGTTGCGACAGTCAATTAGTGTTTGAGCCAAAGAAGCCTGTCTACCGAATGAAACATTTAGGAGGAAAATGTCTATATATATATATATATATATATATATATATATATATATATATATACACACACCAAGCTTTTGCCCATTGTGTGGTGCTGGCGTATGTTCTGGAAGCTAGGACAGATTGGACCTAGGGGTGTCTTCTTCTCATCTTCAATTTGATGCATGGGATCGAGTCGGAGGTATGGTGATACTGTCTCATGGTCTCCTCTTCCACCGAGTCAATAATATCGCTAGCTAGCTAGCAGAGATTCTATTGCAAATAAACATCATCAAATGTCCACCCAATCACAACTTCTCATAAAATATATGTAGCACTCCTGCATGGGTCTGATCTTAGGTCAGCTTTCTTTGTCTTGTCAGTCAGATTTGGTTTGCAAATTCCTGTCAGTGTTGATTGAGGTTGTTAGATTCCTACCTGGCAATCTTTTGCAATAAGTGTGACATATAGCAGCGACTCATCAGTTCGAAGAAAAGCATAAATGTATCATGTAAATGTGTGGCGTTTTATTTGTCCAGTTTGTGGATTAGGTTTTCTGCAACCACTTTTCACAAAAATAAATCAGACATTGCAGCAAAGTGCAACCTAATCAAGAAACTCCTCTTGCATGATTGCAATATGGGACCAAACTATGGATTATAGAGTGGAAGACATGTCATAACTGAAACTTGTATTACTTTGATAGGCAATACAAAACCTACTGGACCTACTGGTATGGGCCACACTAGTGGCGGAATAGATTTAATCTGGTTTAGCAACTTATACTGAGCCCATACTAACACCATGATGCAATGCATGGTGTGTAGAAAGATGACAACAAGGCACATTAGGTGCAGTAATAGAGACAGTAAAATACTAGTACATAGTAGTTGGTATATACTACTTGATGAACCATACGTATGCAGACGCCTGGCTTAAAGCATGTTCTGATCACAGTCAAGAGTGGTGACTGGAATGGCATTAAAACACAGAAAATCATCACTTAATAGCAGAACAATTAAGGTAAAGAACCTAGAACTGATGCTACATCTTTTCTAGCTTACTAGCCTATCCAGCAAATAGTCGAATACCTAAACGGTTCACAAATTGTCTGTTCTTTCATAAAGTTTATAAAATAATTGTTATTTTTTTCATACAGCTACACTGCAGGGACCTAATAGGAAGGCTGAACAAAAGATTTCCTATGTTCCAACCTGACCATTCCAAATGTTATAATTTGTTGTCAATTTAACGAAATTAACTTAACAATCTGGCATTTCAGCTGGAGAGCAATATGCGACAAAAAGTTGCAGCTATACAATGAGGCAAACCAATGGAACATAACGTAGTGATTCAAGGCCTGCAAGCTTTTTGTTAATATATCTATATAGCCTACAGGCCATCAAGAAACCCCCAAATATCTCGTTTGCGTATATTCAAGTAAACCACAGCATAAAATACCATTTCTAGTAGACTCTTAATCGGAATCAGCAATTAACAGTATAACGCTGCCTTAAAACATGGAATATTGCCGTACACAATTGCGTTTAGCAGTTAATATGAAGCAATTTAGATGGCTATCATACCCCTTGTCTGCTTCATCACAGCATGGCAAACTTGATGTGTTTCCTTCAATTAAGTGATTGATGAGTTCCTGTGGAATCGATCAAGAACTGATCTCTTTGCATTCAGTGGCAGCACACAAGGCCTTCCACACAGGGACCAACATCTTTACGGGTGGCTGCAATTTCTGCATTATTCAAAATTCTTTTAAACTCAGCACTACCTATTGATAATATGAAGACGAGGCAACAGCTAATCAATCAACAACCTGGAAAACTAACATGAGCTCATCCTCATCACGCAGAATTAAAGCCAAGCTCCAGTAACAAGTTACAGGAGTCACACATTCGTTCAACACTGCTTTACATATTTTGCTGATGGGAACAAATTGGCGATTCACCCTTCCACTAACATAATAAGAATATCATTAGAATCTATGCAGAAAGAGAAGAATAAAGACATGAGTAAAACAAATAAACCCTTAGAGGCATCCAGGAAAAACAATTGTATCACCATCTACTATATACCTATTCAACCAATGTAACACAACTTGTACTTGGTAATAAACATAGTGCAATCTAGGCAAATATGTGTGTGGTTTGGTAAAATGCAAGGTTTGGATTCTATAAGAAAAACTATCCCCAGGATAACGTATCTAGTATTATTTAACAGTGCTCTTACGAGTCCAGATGAAAAAGAAAGCTCATGGTGTTGGCACATAAATATTTGAAATTACTGAGAAAGTAATCTCGAAGCATATGGAAGGAGATGAGCAATGATTAGTAAGACCATCTAGAAGGTAATCCACATCATATCCAGTGATAACAACTTGAAATTAAAACCTGAACTACAGTATGGAAAAGGTCAGCTGTATCAATGTGGGAATTAAAATATGAAATAAGCTAAAAGGAATGTTATTTAAAAGTAAGCTCTAAGGTTTGTTTAAGGTTCGTCATTAGAGAAACATGGCATTCAAAAGAAATGAAACAGTATTACATAATTTTGGCCTGTAAGCTTTCCTCAATGTTGTTTCATGAGAAAAAGCTTGACAATATAAAAGTTGAAAGAAATGGTATTCACAATTAAAGGGCTTAAAGTTTCATTAAGGCCCGTTCAATGCAAAAGCATTAATAAACAAAATACTTACTTCCAGTAATGAGTTTCAAATTGCACACCAAATGCCGGCATAATTACAACTGATTCTACATAATTCAAGAAAAGTTATAATCAGTGAATGAATACAAAAGTAAATTCACTACTCACTTCACTCAAACCTACTATAAGGAAGCAACATCCAGTCTTCAATATGTCTAAAATTCATTTGTGGAATTTTTTTTTGAAATGTACTTCAGTATACAAATATCACAGTTATCCCATCTTCTGTCATATCAGTTTGAATGGTTTAATAATGACTCCATTAACAAAAATATAAGCATATCAATTCTGTTTACTAAAATAAACTAATTCGAGCATGGAAGAAGTAATGCATCAAGGAGAACAAAATAAAATATAGAAAGAATTTTCTATACATCACCTTTTTTGACAGGTTTGTAATGCAAAAATTTGGCCAAGAGAAAACAGGAGAGCATCATCAAAATGCTACTGGCACACAACTCCTGTTGGACAACAATAAAGTGAGACATCTAGGATAACATTAAAGCCAAAATTGTATCCCCGCATGCCCAAACAATCATTTAAAAAAAATGACAATGAAATGCATATCTTCCCCCAAGACACGTCTATTGGAAACTAAAACCTACAGGAAAATGTTATGATGTTATATCTGGGAAATATTAACAATGAGAAGTCCAGAAGAAAGAGTAAATATAGTAATACCTTCATTGTAATTAAGTATGCGCTAGTTGTCAGAAACACAAGAAGTCCAAAGTAAGACAAGGAAATCTGAAGTCTGCTCCTCTTCACAAAAATATTGTGAACATCAGTTGTTTGAAATGGACCTTCCCCATTGCTATGATTATAGCTGTATTTGCTATGAGAAAGCGAAAGTTCAGACATTGTGTATCGTTCATCAAAGATTTGTTTACAGTATGATTAGCAAACTCAATCCCCCATATCTTTGAGCTGCATGATTAGCAAACACAATTGACACTGAGAAAATTGTTATTTTTTCCACTCAAAGCATCCAAAAACTAGTTGCCAATAGTTGATACAATAGTTCGTCTTAGTTGTGGTTCTCAGATAATGCCCATCTGAACATTAGGTACACAAGTGTAATTCTTAAAACAATAAACAAGAGATAACAAAAAGCGAGAGCTAAATTTAAACAAACATACTACAAAATTTTCATCTGATAGTGTTAGAGCTCGTCAAATGAGAAAATTGAATATAGTATACTCATTAGACCTTATATACCATTATAATTATTCTCTCATTTCTCACATGATAATAAATTGTGATTCCAAATCAACCCCAAATAAGATTTCACATCCTCACCAAGTCCAAAAGCTCTAGCTTATAGTCCAAAATCATGCTACATCAATGGTATGTGAGGTTAGTCTAATGGCAGATGTATTATCCACAATCTCATGCCTATTACTAAGTGTGTTATTATACTATTTGTTTAACTGGCCAACTGAGAAACTTGACTCACTAATTTATAAAACTAAAAGAACTTGACCCAAATGAAAATTTTTAAACCCAAGTTAATGGAATAAACTCATTAAACCTTATATATGATTATAAATGTCACGCCCCAGCAAGAAGCCAGCAAAACCTAGTTGAACATCCCCATGGAAGAGACAATTTATTAGGAACCTCAAACCGAATAAAACTCATTAATAAAATAAATCATCTCACATATCAAAAGATTTATAAAAAATAATTTATAAACTTCAGGACCCTTGCAATCAAATAAAACAGAACAAATTTGAGTTAAAATAAAATTTCTTAATTGCCACTATTCATAGCTAGATCAATTGATCTAGCTCAAACTGCTACAAGATGGTTTATATAGCTATCTAATATATCCCTCCATAAGCTACCTCTGTACTTGGAACTTGGAATAGAAACAACAGGAATTAGCAAAAAGTGCTAAGTAGGAATCAACAAGATGATGCATGCTCAATTAACAAGGTAATTATATGCCAGCAATAAATAATATAAAAATAACTAAACACAAAGAATGTCGTATCATATATATCATCAAGTTTGGTCAAACAAATCTCAATAATGAGACACATTATTTTTAGAGTGTTTCTATTATTAGCTCACACAGTAGAATGACTGTCTTAAATAGCTAGATGGTGTTACGTCCAACACCTGACAACCCCAATAAAGTGCGAAAACAATATGGAAGAATGCCTTAACCGACAACCAGACTGATATAATCAGTCTCTATACAACATATAGAGGTCTACTAGTGATAAATCATCCAACACATGGACAATATGTCACAATATAACAACCTAGATATGCCAAACTGTTCCAATATGCTCATATGACAATATATAAGTATCCTCACATACAATCTAGAATACATCTTTACTAACATACATCCAGAAACAGAATATGACCAAATAAATTAAATAAATGAGATCAATCGGATCAAAAATAAAACAAGTAGAAGGATCAATAAGCTAATGGTGCTAATCTATTCTAACATATGTATCTGACACCAAATCAAAAGAATAGGCAATCTTTGATATAGGCAAAGATTCCTACCTAAAGTCCCAATATTTTTATCCTTCAATCCTCTCTAATATCAATTAATAACAAAATTACTTCCCCCGGTAAGTGTTGATTCTCCAAAGCACAACAAGAATTCAAAACTCTAAATTAACCATAACCAAAACATGTATAAAAAATTAGGATTTTCATTCCTAAAATTCATATCAAATTCCCACGTCCAAGGATAGGGTTTAGTCACCTAAGCACCCAACAAGATGAAAGGAACAAGAGAGAGGCGGTCGGCCTTCAGCACACCACCACTTCGCCGGAAACCTCACCGCTGTCCGCTTGCAAACAGCAAGGAGGGAAGGGGAGATGCCGCCGGAAGAAGGAGACGCTCGCTGAGAGAGAGAAGAGGCGCCGCCTGCCGCTGGAGTCGCTGCACACGACGCTGGAATGAGACGCCGACGCACACGGATGCAGTAGCAGCACACGTCGCCGCACCACAGAGGGAGAGGGAGGCGGCGTTTCGAACGGACACAACAGCCGCCGCACGCGTCGCTGCAAGGAAACGCCGCCGAGAGATGAAAAGGTCGCCTCGCCGCTCGCGCACGAAACTCGCCGGACAGACGACGCTGCACCAAGGGACGACGAATACGACTCCGGCGCTCTTTTCAGTCGCCGCCGGACGCTCGAACTCGTCGCCGGAAGGGAAGAAGCGACGGAATCAAGTAGGCGGTAGCGTCGCACGAACGGCCTGTTTCAGTCGAGGGAAATGGGGAGAGAAAGGAAAGAAACTTAATTCCTTCCTTCCATTTCCTTGGTTTCAATGAAAGGAAATAGACAAAGGAAAGGAAATATTTCCTTTCCTTTCTCTCCAAAACGGTTCCCTCAAAAAGAGACGGAAATCTCATTTCCGTCCCTCGCTCCAAAAACAAAATCGCCCTCAAGTCTCTCGTCGCCTCTCCCATTCGTCCAAGCCGCCCCCTCACCGATCGCCCTCGACCTCGACGTCGCCCTTCTCGCCTTCGACCTCGCCGATCGCCCTCGACCTCGACGTCGCCCCGTTCGCAGCCGCCCCCTCCGTTCGCAGCCGCCTCTCGCCCAACTCACGCATCTCCCTCTCCCGATCTCCCGACCTCGCTCGCCCCTCTCCGTCCACCGACCACGCCCCCTCTCCGTCCTCCTCCGACCTCGCCCCCTCTCCGTCCACCGACCTCGCCCCTCTCCGTCCACCGACCACGCCCCCTTCCCTCTTCCTCCGACCTCGCCTCCTCCTCTCTCCCTCCGACGCCGCCCTCCCTCTCCCTCCGACCTCGCCCCCTCCCCTCTCTCGCCGACCTCGCCCTCTCTCTCCGACCTCGCCCTCTCGCTCAGCCGCCCTCTCCCTCCGACCTCGCCCTCCGACCTCGCCCTCTCGCTCAGCCGCCCCCTCCGTCGGAAGACGCGAGGCGTGCATCGTCGTCTTCAACGGGCGTGGAGCGTGGAGCGGGCGGACGTGGTCCACGCGTAGGCGGCGCTCGGCGGTGGAGGACGAGTTGAGGAAGACGACGCGGATTGGACGAATGCGAACGCACGTGTTCGAACCGTGCAATTATCGTTCGGCGTTGAAGGCTGAGTCAACGAGGGTAGCGGTCAACGGAGATTTTCAGCGATTTTGACTTTGTGCTGCTGGCGTAAGGTGATGTCAGCAAGGTTCCTTTCCTTCCACTGAAACACAGGGCCTATAAGGGAAAGCAATGATTTCTTTCCCTTCTTATTTCCTTTCTCTTTCTATTTCCTTTCTTTGCTCATTTCTTTCCTTCCACCGAAACAGGCCGTGAAGGAAAAGAAATAGGAATAGGGAGAAGGGTTTCGTTATTATTTATATATATTTTTTTTCAAATTAACCTAGCTAGTTTCTTTATTTACGAATATGTACCTAAAATTTTAAATATGTCTTTACATAGAAATTTTTGTGTTCCATTATATTGTGTTATACTATTAAAATTTATAAGATATTTAGTTAATAATTTTTTAAGTATAATTAAAATTTAAAATAATAAATAAATATATTATTTTAAATTATTTAAAATAATAACTGTAAAGGCATCAAAGGCACGTTTGGCCCGATTTGAATCTTATATATGCTAAAAAGTAGAAACGGTTGACACTAAAATTCCTAACTTCTCACGGCTTCTACCTTGAAAGTTGTGCAAAGATAGGACCAAACGGGTCCCAAATTATAACTTTCTCAGCTTTTGCTTTCTTATTTTTTTTTTCTATTTTATATTTTTCATTACCAAACAGTTTTTTAAACTGCTTTCTACTTAAAGCTACTTAAAATCAACTTAGATCATAAATGTTTTATATAAATATTTGATTTTTAAAACCATGCGAGCAACAAGTACCAATTCAAAATCCAAATAATATTGGTAATTTAGTATATGCCTTATCAAAAAAATTTCCTAGGCAGTCTTCCGCAAGGTCAAAGTAAATGCAAGGCACACATCACAAAGCGTGAATCTCAATGCTGTCATTTTTCCTTCGTTATCGTGATTTTTTATCTTTTCTCCCTCTGTCTCTCGTTTCCGTCCGCATCGCTTTTCTCTTCACTGTTTGCATCTTACTACCTACCGCACCAGTTAACCCTGGTTAGTGAAAATCTCACTTTTCCCTGATATCGCCAAATGCTATCTTTCTTGTTTTCCCCTGCAATCGCTAAGGGTATAGTTTCCTTGGGAAGGAAAGGGGAAAGAAGAGAAAAGAAAATTATTTTTCTTTGTTTTTTTGGGTGGAAAAGGAGAGTAAGGAAAGATTACTCAAAGGAAAAGTTGATGGTTTTCTTTTCAAATTTTTTCTCTCCAATTTGGAGAGAAATTCGTTTTCTCTCGCTCGCTCTCTCTCCCTAACTCTCGCGCACGCTGCCGCTGCTGCCTCCCTCACCTGAGCTCGTCCGACTCCCTCTGCAGAGCTCAGCCGCGTCCCTTTATAGAATCCGCCTTTCTCTCCCATGGTCGTCCGCCTCCCTCTGCAGATCTCGTCCGCCTCCCTTTGCAGAGCTCGCACTCCTCTCGAGCTTGCCCTCCCCTTACTGCCGGGTCCGCCTCCCTCTCTCTAGCTCACCCGCCTCCCGCTACCGAGTCCGCCTCCCTCCGCCCGCGTCCCTCTATAGAGCTCGCCCGCCTCCCGCTGCCGAGTCAGCCTCCCTCTACAGAGCTCAGCCGCATCCCTCTACAAAGTCCGCCTCTCTCTCCCATGCTCATCCACCTCCCTCAGCAGATCTCGCCCCCCTCTCTCTGCCGGGTCCGCCTCCCTCTCTTGAGCTCGCCCTCCTCCTACTGCCGGGTCCGCCTCCCTCTCTTGAGCTCACCCACCTCCTGCTGTCGAGTCCACCTCACTCTCCCATGCTTGTCCGTCTCCCTCTCTAGATCTTGCCCGCCTCCCTCTGCCAAGCTCGCACGCCTCTTGAGCTCGCCCGCCTCCTACTGCCGGGTTCACCTCCTCTCTCCATCTCGCTTGCCTCCCGCAGCCGAGTCCGCCTCCCTCTGCAAAGCTCAGCCGCCTCCCTCTCCCATGCTCGTCCGCCTCCCTCTGCAGAGCTCGCACCCCTCTCGAGCTCGCCCTCTTCCTACTATCGGGTCCGCCTCCCTCTCTCGAGCTTGCCCGCCTCCCGCTGCCGAGTCTGCCTCCCTCTGCTCGCCTTCCACCTCTCGCCGACACCCTCTAGCCTACTTGCCCTTGCCATCGATGCCCCTCCGGCCCTCGCCGCCAACGCCCCTCCAACCCTCACACACGCCTCCACCTTTTTTTTTCCTTACCTATTTTTTTTCCTCCCAAGGAAACAGCCTAAGTCATATGCTACTCTTTTCTTTCTCTTATCATTTCTTTCCTTCCACTCATTTCTTCTCTTCCTGCTTTTCTTTCCCTCTAAGGAAACAGAAATACAAAGCGACGGACGGACTAGGACCGATGAAAACCTAACTTCATCGTTCGTGCATGATTTCTCTCCAACTCTAGTTCAATTCATCGTCTTCTCCGGGTGAGCGACGGGGACACTCAACCGAGGTGAGACAAGTTCGTACGAGCTAGCATCGAAAACAGTCTGTCCAATCGAGCTATTGAGGTGAAAATTTCTTATTCATACTTGCTTTTTTGTAGTTGCCTCTAATATGAAGATTTTTTAAATCTGCACTGAGCATTTGAAGCTCCAAATGGACGATAACTGGTATTAAGATAGTGTCGTTGCTGAAGCTCAAATTTTTGTAAAGCTCAAAAACTAGCATCAAAAGCTCAATTTTTGTAGTACGTAGAACTAGCTGCTTTTATAAGTGTTTGATAGTAGCAATATAGGATACAAGTCTACAAGCGAAGTGGCAAGAGCAATAACTAGAAAGCAAGTAGATGGTAGAGGTTCAATGAAGACATTTATAAGATTGTGAAAGAAGTCAAATCTATTTAGATATCACATTACCAACAAAGCAGTTGCCAATCTCAACATGTTTTTTCCGATTATGAAAAACAAAATTTACTTATGATGTAGATGGAAATTTCACTATCACAATACATTGTAAAAGGTTTATCATGTAATGCCAAAAACTTGTAAGAAATTATAAAACTAAAACTCAAAAGCTTGATATGAGGACCGCATCATCAAACATCAGATGTTATGAGGCCTACATTGAACACAATAATTTAGCAATTACTAATAAATTAGAAGCTATGCTTGGGAAAAAAATGTTAAACATACATACATCGTCGATGGCAGGTCCCAAAAGCAAACCACTACAAAAAAAAAACTTGTGATGGATTATAACATGAAAGATTTTCGGGTTCCTATCAAGAGCAATAAATTTTATGGTAACAAATTTATTTAAATAAAATTAATAATTACAATTATAATCACATACTTGTGGAGGTGCACAGGTAGATGAAAGAGGCAAGTTGTGTACAACTTCTTTTGATCCTCTTGAATTAACTCTTTTCCCATGTCTTTCAAGCACATTATTTTTTCTCTTCAACTTTGGCCCTTTCTTGGTCAGCGGTGCCTTTATGGTAACATTCATGTCTAATGCAATAATAGGACAATCATTATTTTTTTTCAGACTTTTTATCATTTCGCAACTTTTCCTCAACTTGTTGGTTGAGCTTATCTAAAGATTGTTCAAGCCACACAAGAACTTCTCTAGAATGAGCACTCTTTGTTGGAATGCAGAAAGCCTTTTGACAAACACGACTATACAAAGAAGATAAACTCTCTTCAGCACTTAAACTAATGGTATCCACACATAGGTTTGCCGCATAACCACATTTTGCATACTTTGCCCACCTTTTTAACATAAAATGTTGTGGTAAGGAGTGCACATTATTATGCATTTGGTTTATTCTGCATTGTTGAAAAGACAAAATTCTTCTATGTAATCGCAACATATGTGTCTTATCAGGGCTTGTCATTGGGTGGTTGTGATTGAGCTCTAACCTCTACAATGTTCACTCACCATTTGTATCAATTTTGAATTCGACACGAGCCTTATGATCTGTTCTTGTGATTGGTTGAGACTTTTTTTGTAACATGAGTTTTATGTCGTTGTCTCAACCCTTGCTTACAACAAGTAAAACTTTTCAATTTTAATGTATCATCTTTTCTGCGCTCTACGTGAAACTTCTTTATACCAAAATCTAGCCTTTTGGCATACCCATTGTAAAAGTTGTATGCCTCGTCTTTGCTATAGAATTTCATACCAACCACGAGTGTAGACGATGAATCTGAGGCTGAAACCATCTACAAATATCAAAATGTAAAAAAGAATTATTAACTTTACTAAACGAATAGAAATAATATCTAATTTTGTATATATGAATTAAGTACTTACCGCTTCCTTATCCTGATCAGTGCAAACTTCATTCTTATTTGTTAGTTGATTATATATGGGAATTTAGTTCCTCCACTAGGAGACTCCAATGCATTTGTCTTATTGCAAGTTAGGTCAACAACTTCATTTATGTCTATGGTCTTACTACAAATCATAAAAATTTATACCCAGGTATACATTGATTAAGTTGAAGAACTATATTTCATACCAACCATACTACAAATTTATAACATGTATTTACATTGATTAAGATGAAGAACTATATTTCATGATTTGAAGCTATAAGATAGCACTAATAAAAACTAAAAAATAAATAGACTAAATTATTATAATCATCACAAATGGTAATTTTAACTTGCTTATAAGAAGATTCTAACAATTGGTCACTCATGGTATATACACAATTTGCATATACCAAGATGCTAACATACAACATAAACATAATATACAATCACAATATAACCACATTTCATCTAATCATGTTACACTAACAAATTTTCATAACATTGTACATAACCAAATTATAATCATAACCAAAATAGTTTGTTATTATGGAGTAACAAAGTGGTCAAACTTCTCAAAGTACTCAGCATTCTACAACTCAAGTCCCTCAAGAGTCATCTCAATTCTCGAGCAATAAACTACAAATATACACTTTCCCAAATCGCTCAACCAAAACACACAAACAACTAAAGAGACACATGCTTGCACATGATGGCAAAGACACAATTCATAACGAGGAAAAAGCGAATCTTAAAGCAAAACTTTTTTACCATTTAAGATTTGTGTTTTAAAGAGATCCACTGGTGGACAAGCAAGCCCTGCTTTAAATTCCCAGGGACCTACCTAGAATTTCTAGGCAGGGATCTGCTCGAAAATCTTAGACAGGGTCACCTGTCCACCATTAGATTTGCTGAAAAAGCAACTCTTAAAGCAATATGAGCTGCAATATGAGCTTTGAACCCTTATTAGTCGAGGAATCAACTCTGCTCCGTGTTCAATTGTGGATGATAAAATTTGTTTCACATCACATTCTTAGTCAATATTTGCATGCCAAAACTTTTGTAAAAAATTATATGCAAACAACCACTCAACATTCAAAAGAAAGAGACAATGTAAACCATTATAATGAAGAATTGATGAACTCCATGCCATAAACATATGTACTAGGACCCAAACTATTATCAAAGAAATTACTAAATTAGCATGAACAACATATCAGTGATGGAGCTTATGAAAAAAACTTTCTTTCACTAACATTTATGCTTTTTTCGATGGAATTTTTCTTCAATGCAAATGATAAAACCAACAAAAATAAATGAAGATGCTACTTTTGCCAAATGTATGTAAGCAATATGTACAGAATCTCATTAGTCAGTGCATTCATTTACCAAACAGGTTTTGTGTCATAAGGGTACGATTACACGGGAAAACAACCTATTATACAAATGAGATTCGACTCTAAGCGAAAAGACGCATTATCTTCTAGGGCTAAAAGATGATGAGTGAGGACAGCAGTCCGGGATCCAACAAGGTTATAAGATGCTGCCCGCCACCTCTTTGCAGTTATCGCGTGCAGTGAAAGGGGTACAAAGGAGGAGACGGCGGCAGTGGATGCAAAACACAACTCGACAGGGTAGGTGACACCACATTATATGCCAATCCATGATGTATTGATGTATACGGGCCGGGACAGGTGAAACAATACTACGCAGCAGGCATTGACACACTAACACCACCACAACAACATAATAAACCATAGCAATTTAGAATCCCATTTTATCAAACAGAAACCAGGACAAGAAAGACGGTATCACCTTCCGTGTAGGTATAAACAATCAGATGCAAAAGCTTGCGGAGGTCAAGTTGCAAATCAATGGGGTCTTCGGTGGCTGATAGATGCTCCAAATCAGGGATTTCAGCCAGAGGCTGACGACAGCAGGACGGAGAAAGATTGGCGAGGATCAGATAGGTTCAGCGCCGTCGAGTAGAGGGCTAGGAGGTCAGGCGGTGGTGGTGGGAGATGTTGTGAGTTGTCGGGGACGTCCTGCGGAGTGTCACACCCCATGAAGCGGTACTTCGGTGATCCTTCATTTGCATACCCAAACTTATAAAATTTGTGTCCAATTTGAACTTTCGTTGACGCAAAACTCACAGCGCACGGCTCAAACGCTTGCACTTGCTTGTGTGTTCGCTGAAGCGAGCTCGTCTTCTCGGGCAACTTTCGATCGCAAACTTGACACGTCGCCGATGAAAAACCTGCCTCCAAGTGTGCCGACAGGGAAGAGGTGAGCGTTTTCTCACCTTCAGCCACTTCGCTAGAAGCTGCCCACGTCGTCGCCGAACTCAAGAAAGATGATAAACAGAAATGGCAGAAAAACAAGAGAAACACAGATTAGAAAAATTTCCTCCTTAAATATCGAAAGAATTACAAAACCCTCATGCTCCTGCGACACTACACGTCGGCCGTTGCTCCTCCTCTCTTGTCGACGCCCCTTTGTCGTCGACCCTCCTCTCTCTCTATCTCTCGCCGGTCAGCCAACACGCTGCCGGTTTACAAGCTCTCAACACTCAGTTCTCACAGATCCGTCAGCGTCGACCTCCTCTACGCCGGAAAACTTGGTGATGTTGATGATGAGATGCTCGGAGATCCTTCTCGCTTCCTCGTCCGCTCGCCGGACGTCTTATAGGGAAGGAACAGGGGAGAGGGCACCGCTCCGTGTTCTCCTCATCGTGGCGCACGCAGCCACGATTTCCACCACGCTTCTCGCCCCTCCGGAAGAGTTCCAGTATCGCCCACGTCTTCGCACTGCCCACGAGCATCGTTGCTGCAACCGTCGTCCGCCGAAGATGCTGCAGAAGGCGTTGCAGAGAACGGGCTCGTGTAATGGTCAAAATCGGAAGGCGGGCGTGAGGCGGGCGTTGACCCGATGTGAATCTTCATTCGATTTCGGGCTCTGCCCCTTCTTCCGCGGCGTGGGTTTGGGCCACGGCCCGGTCTGCCTCCTTCCAGCCCAGGCCTCACGAGCTTGGGTGTCACACTGAGGTCGACGAGGCCGGGGGGTCGATGGAGATCCAGCGGCAAGGGAGGAATCGGCCGGTGGAGGGCGGCTGTCGGAAAAATAAAACCCGTGAGGAGGAAGATCACGGTCCCGATCCCGATGGACATAAGATTTACCAAATGTGTAAGTTAAAACTAAAAAAAATACTATTAGATTTCATAAATTGTCCAAATATAAATGCAAAAAATATAAAACGTCATATTTATCAATAATTATATTATTATTAAATTTCATAAATTCTCCATGAGCAATTTTTTAAGATAATATATTAATTTTATTGCAAAGTATCAAATGATAATATAATTTTTGATAAATATATTATAATTATATTTTACAAAATAATTTAACATTACGCATTTTTAAAATATGAAAGTTTAATTTACAGGTACCTGTTTAAATACTTGAGGCAAGTTTGGGTGTATCGGGTAAACAGCCGGTACCCGACCTGTTGTGTACTAAATGTTTTGTTGATGTTTGAGCTACTATCGGATCGGATCGTGAACAGTTTGGCTCAAGATCCGTTGGTCGCTTCCTCTACTCTCGTAGTTTTCGACCATTCGGCTTATCGTCGCCGAGGAAGCGCGCGAAGAATCAGGGTTTTCTTCATTGTGTTTCTCGTGGTGGTGCTTTTGGGCGATTTGTGTTCGTCGAGAACGACGAATTACCTAACCACGCCCAGTTTGATGAGAATGACAAATTGCTTGAACCACGCCGGGAAAGGTAAACTTTATTTGGCGCTTACAGCCTTTTTTTTCTTTGATTTCTGGAAACTCCTTTGAAATGATTTGGTTTTGTTACCGATGAATCAATGAAGTGGGATATGGAGTGTTTTTTTGGAAATCCTTGTCAAATCGAACAAAATAGTAAGAGCAGCTTATCCTAGTGAGAAGCATTATCGACATTTTTAAAAATTTCCGCCTAATTTTACCCTCATTAAAGATGCTGGTGTTAGTCTATTTTCAACAGGGAACTTAGTCGCGAATGAATTTGTTCACCGCGCAGATGACAGATCGAGATAGTAGATACGGAACCCGATCATACCAAACAAGGAGCATTGACTATGAATTTTCAAAATATTTATTTTTTAGTAAAAACATAAATGTTTTTTTTGCATATTGTCGTGGCAGTATTAGCAATATGCAAATGCTTAGCAATATGCAAGGATCAGGACATTGTATTTTTTTTCATAAAGTACGGTACAACAGCATCAACTTCAATCAAAAAAACAACTCAGCTGAGAGACAACATTCTACTCTCCTCATTTTTCATGACGGTTAATTTTTTCTGTTTAACCACTAGTTTACTCGTAAACAAATCCCTAGCAATGAGTTAGAGAACATTTCGACAAGGATACTCTTTTGAGACTCACTCAAGTTCCAGAACAGCTCTACCATTGTTCTTTCTATAGCAAAGGAATCAGAATAACATTGTCTAATTGGTTAAACAAGAACTGGTTATTCTTTGATTTCCATGCTTAAACTTGTTTGAAGAGGAACTATCGATATTTTGCAAAATTGAGAAAATGTGTTGATTGATCTACTCGAAGAAAACATGCATCTCTCAGTTAGAGTATGATGAATAGCAAACTTGTTAAAATATGCAAGAAGCAAGTCCTTTTCTTCTAATCCAGCACATTTCATGCTACATGCTATGTCACTGCTTGTTTCCTATTGGAATTGTAACATCTCACCATCCACTGCTCAAATTCATACCTTCTATTGGCTAGAGTGTCTTGAATTCTGAAAAAAAAGAATAAATAAATAGATTGAATTTGAATGATGCTATTCATGTGATTCCTTGGATAAGTAGGAAGGTGTCTCTTCGTAAGCTGTTTTGGTCCAGAATTTTATGTTATCTGAATAGTAGTGTTGTATTTCTTAAATTAATTCATCTGTAACTTTTTTCAAGTTCTCTATTCCCTTTTATAAGCTTCCTGAAACTGAATCTACGGAAGGCATTTTCAGGCGCTCTTGCTGCCCCAAACAATGCCATTTCATCCAAAACTTGCCTCAGGAGATTACCATGTGAATTTTGTAATTCCCAACAACAAACAGAAGCTGGGAATTGCCTTTTGGAGACTGCTGATAACATTTATGCACTAATTCCAAGCAGGTTCTTCGTGGGTTCAAGATGACAGCAGAAAAGCCACATGCTCCTAATCAAAAAATGAAACAACAGAGACACTCCTGTACTAAGGCACAAAGGTTGGCCTTTTGACTTCAGAACCTGTTTATTCATCTCTTGCTTCAGTGATGCGAAGAGATTCACCTGCACACAGGGTATGTTTTCCCAGAATTTAAATGCTTGTTTTGCTTTCTTGCCTATAATTCATGCATTTAAATTGTTTATTAATATTCTGTTCTTTCTCCTCTCGAACCATCTTCTAATAAATCTGGTCATTCTTTTTCTAAATCCTATCGATCCCTCCAATCGAAAGCTTTTGCTCTTTCTGATCGATCTGTGCTGGATCCAGTTTGTAGCAAGGCAGCTAGCCAACATGCTTAGAACAACTCCTAGTCAATAGCCAAAGGAGATGCCACCAGACCATCGAAACATGCTATCTACCTCGTCAACAAATCAAGCAAGTGATGTTTTATAATGTTTGAAAATCCATTTGCTTTTATGAGTATTTCTGAAGGCATAAAATCTTTAAAGCAAAGAGAGTTAATATTTCTTTCCTTCCACTAAAAAGATATACTAAAAGGGGAGTGGAAGAAGAGGGCCACACGTCGTTGCAGAAATGATATTTGTTGGTTATAAGATCGTAGTCATGTTACCATATAATATTACGGGCAAGCCAACCCTGGGTGGTGGAGTAGTAGCTTATACGTGAAATAACTCTAAATAAACACCCGTTCCAATTGGATTTTGTGGTGAATGCTCCTAGAATTTATAGGTTCATGATTGCCACTATATGGCATTTTTATTCTAGAGTTTGCAGGTAAAACACTGCGCAGCTGTGCCAACTTGCTGCCAAATTATAAGATGAAGAATTCAATTAGCCAAAACATTTATATTTTTTTAACAAAACATAGAATTAATTAACGGAGCGTTCTGATGAGACTCTTATCTCAAAGCGATGATATTCAGAATAAAAATTAAAACTTTGTGTGTGGCGTTTTTTTTCCTTGTTGCGCACTTAATTCTCTATATCCAAGAACCTTATTGCTGTCAAATCAAATGCCACATATAGATTGGCATTCTCTTTTCTCTGTAGAATATAATTGAGAAAAAAAACTGAAAGAACCTATCTTTATTTCAGTAACACGAGGGACGAAAATAGTTATAAATTATTTGTACCATTTTACGCTTTTTAATTCACATATTTCTAAGGGTCTGAAGTCATAATGAAGAGGGGTCCGCGGGAAAAACTAACGTACCAACGTTCATTAAAAGCTTCATGTCCTCTCTCTCTGTGCTTAAATAATAGCAATAACGAAGGAAGAGAAATTTGAAGCTCTTTCTTTTGCCTCGCATCGGACCTCCGTTGCCGAGCTCCAATGGCGGAAACTTCGCAGGAGCTCCGACGAAGAAGTTAGAAATAGGAGGAGCGTTTGTTTGGGCACCGGAGAGGGATGCCGACCATCAGACACGAGATAAGGAACGAGTATGGCTTGGGGAGCTCTAAGCTGTACGCAGTGGCGGACAAGGATGACCACGAAGCGCTTCTGGAAAGCGTTGCTGTGGCTGGACTTATCGGCCTGTTGCGACAGCTCGGCGATCTTGCGGAGTACATTTCCTACTGTTCTTTTGATTTTTTTTTTTTCCTTCGTCCTCGTTCTTAGGACAGGCATCATAGTGAAGAAAGTTTAATTGTGTGAACTGCGTTTTCTCGTGTGTTATGTCAATTCTTTCCCTTTTTTTCTCTGTCTTCTTTGCGTGGTTTTGAACAATAATGGCAAGCGAGAGATGGAGGAGGTTTGCTGGTTTGGTGCTATTTTTGTCGTAGGATGGAGTCGTTCAATGATCACTTGCTAGGAGGCGCTTAGGTCCATTCGAACTAAGTGTTCTGGTGGATTAGGAATATTGTTATGAAGTGAAACGCTTTTGTGCGTGATATATGATTTTGGTGCTTTGGCGTTTGACAGATGTGAGTGCTGGAAGAGAATACAAGGAGCAGTGCGATTTACTGGATAGATGGCGGATGATATAGATTGATACATGAACCCTTTATATTGACCTTCTTTTTTTGTCAAAATTCGTAAATTATGATGCTTGATGGCTCTTACATTATAAGATTCCTGTCGTGTTCATTCTTTTCATAAAAATGAATTTTATGCCGTTCAAATGTCATTGCTTCCAGGGGGCCATTTAAGGGGACAACGCCTAGTTATTGGTGACTTGGAAAAAGTTCGGAGTGATTCAAACTGAAATTGACTATGACTCCAACTATAATTCCTCATTAACTGGAATTATAGGAGAATTCACCATCAGATTGGTGGCACAGATATTTGAGGCCAAACGACTTTTGGGTAACTAAAAGAGAGAACCATCAGTCTAAGATAATTCTGTCTTCAAATTGCTTTGTTTCTTCTTTAGATTGCTGATACATATGGTCAAATCAAGATTTACCCGTACTGGACGGAACTGGTGGAAGCTTGTGCACGCCGCATCTCGTGAACTCGCGGCTGCTCGTGCGTGCGATGGAAAGCTCGTCGTGAGCTTGCAGCAGCGAGTGCTGCGCTTCAAGACACCCTCCTTGTGGACGACTCACACTCACAATGGCGTGCATGCTGCGCTCATCTTCTCCTTCTTCTCCTTATTTCTTCTTCTCCTCCTCTTCCGCTCCACTCCAAGATGGCCTATGTATGTGTACATGCCCCCGGTACAAACCACTAGGATTGCTTGATACGAAACGGTTTTTTAAACCTTGGTCCGCCAAATGACGGGCTAGACAATAATAAGTTAATAACTTGGGACTACAAGACATTTCCTTAGTAACTTTTGGCTGAATAGCAGCAACGGCTTGAACCACCATTGTCATTGTAGTCATTTATTTTCATTAAAGCCATAATTACTTTGGTTTAATTCTTAGAGATTCATAATTTATGGGTCTAGATGAAAGTCAATTCAATATCTTATGAAGACTGTAGCTTTCTGCAAACTTACAAGAGTGCTGAGCATTTTCACATCAAAGATATAAGATACATATATTGACTTGCAACGTTTGTTTACCTCTGTGACTACAGTTAACTACTCAAAGTATGCCAATTTATTTACTAGTTATTGTGTAGCTATTCACAGTGATATGAGATGAACATATTGTACGACAGGGTTGCAGCAGAGGTGTTCCACAGTTTGCATGAAGAAATTACGAGCACTGCTTCCAGAGGGCATAAGCTGATGGCTCGAGTTCAACAATTAGAGACAGAGGTTCCATCAATTGGGAAGGTCATGTTTCCCGACAGTGCATCTTCATGTTTGTCTTATAATGAAGGTGAGTTCACGCTTAAAAGTTACATTCTAATGGCAATGAAACAAATGCTGTAATATGCTTGTGTTTGTCACAACTGGACTTGATTTACATTTAAATTGAATAGCTATTGGAACTGACTTGTTACATGATTTTAATCCAGTGTTGATTTTGTAGAAATATCAATATAGATGCTTACATGTAAATCTTATCCTTTTTTTTCAGAAGATACCTAATAATTAGCAGAAGTTTGCAGGTATTGATTGGCGCTGTAATCTCCAAATGGACCATAATCTAATTACGACTGGAAATATGCCTTATTTTATCATGGATACATATGAAGAATGTCGTGGTCCACCAGAATTCTTCAACCTAGACAAGTATGTGTACTATTCTAGTCGTGTCCTACCTAGATTCTGTTAGAATCATACTTATCAGTTTGTGTCTCCTATTTCCTGCAGGTTTGATATTGCTGGTGCTGGAGCATGTTTGAAGAGATACTCCGATCCATCTTTCTACAGAATGGAACTGACCTCCAGATTTGGAGGCCAAGATGCGCAAAGAGAAAAAAGAGCTTCCAAAGTAAAGGTGGGAAATTGTTTTTTTTAGGAATGAAGTGAAGAATACTGCTCATTTAAATCAATTGGATTGGGATAGATAGTTTCACATAGAACTATTGGACATGGTTTTTCGACTGAAAATCAAAACCAACTAAACAGTAAGAAAGTTTTGTGATAAATTGAATTTGACTTATCCTAAAAATAATGATCTTAATAAGTTAGATTAGTGATGGTTGTTTTCTATCCCAATCCTTATCCTCGTACTTCTATTCAATATTATTAATATATACCTAAGGAAAAGGAATTCATTGATTTGATAGGCTTAAAACAAGGTAAAAGCCAATTAGAAATTTTTTAAGTCCAAGTTAATAACAGTAATCTCATTATATTTCATATACATTTTGATGAAATAATGTTTTTATTGGCGTAAAAGAGAGAAAATACATGATTATAGAATCAATTGCACATTAATCTAGGCAATGTGGATTAAGATATTAATTTAGTGCACAAAGTTAACTCTAGTACGCCCACATAAGTTGGAGTATATATATATATATAATCATCTCAACTTGGTATAAAGATAAATTGACCCATTAACTCTGATCGGCCTAAAAAATAAGTATATGTTATAAATAATATTTTAAAATTAATTTTCATTGCATGTTCATAACATGTAAATAAAAATATTTTATATAAACTACATAAATCATTTCTACATAAATAATAATAAAAATAATTAACAAAACATCAAACTATTATAAATTTAGTAACTATGTTATAACTTAAAAGGAGTAAATTTGTCATTTTAATAATTGGGGCAGGTTCGAGGTCAGGTTCGGAGTGGCTATCTGAATTCTCATACCCGATCTCGATCCCGATTCCGATCTAACTTTACCCAGTTAGGTTTTACTCGAACCTGACCCCAACTCGAGACTCAGTCAACTTGGGTTTTCCCGTTGACTTCGGGTTGGTTCGGAGATGGGCTTTCTTGTCATCCCTAAATGAGACTCATTTTAAAATGATTAAACCAAAGTTAGTGATACTGTTATGGGCCCATTTGTTAAGGGCCCATTGTCTATTAGGGTAAGGAGGAGGGGGAAGTGAGAGGAAAGGGTGTGAGGAGAAAGGGTGCGAGGTAGGAAGGGGTGCGAAGGGGGGAATATAAATAAGGGTCTAGGGTTTAGTTTGGGGAAAATTATTGAGTGTTTAGTTATTCTATTGTTAGGATGTGCTTGCACGATTTTCGTCGGTGACGGCTGAGGGGTTCTATCAATTGGGCGTGCTCTTGCACGATAGTTTCTATCAATTGGTCCGACCTGCCGGATCCCACTAGGGCGACGACGGGAGTCAACTACATGGTTGGTTGTTCGTCGGGCGCAAGTTCACTGCTGGATAGATCGCCGAATCGGTGGTCCGGCGACGGATAAAGGCGGAAGGAGCTTCCATTGTCGGTGATAGATCTAGTCAGTGGATCTATTATCGTGAATCAAGCTGACGAAGAAGGTGAAGATTCGCTCCTCCGGCGGCTCTGCGTTATTCCTTGCGATTCCCGGACGTTTGTGCCCTCGCCGCCGGTGATCCAGCTGTCGGATCTCTACGAAACTTCGTCCATCACATCTCCTACCCAAGACGAAGCTTCAGTCACCGGTATCCACCCATCCGCCGCTCCGATCACCGGAATAGAACTCCGGATCAGATCCCCAGTTTCCACCCCAGCACGACTCTTTCCGTTTGCCTCGCCACCGGCGACGATCCGACCGTCGTCCCCAAACTCCAGCCACCCTTTCTCTACTTCCGGTCGAAGACATAGCCTGAAGGATCTCCCCATCCGACGCCTGGATCGCCGGAATCGGGAAGATCTCCGGTGATGCCTCACGCCCTGCTTCCGCCCCATCTCTGTTATTCGCCGTCGTCCTCTCCCAACCGGCCATCATCGGCCCTCAAACTCCGGCCACGACTCTGTCCTTCCTTTTCTCGCCCGAACCCTAGCCGGTCGGAGCAGTTGGCCGGCGAAGCAGCGGCAGGCGCTGTGCGTGCGGGTGCGGCGGGTGAAGGAGTACTGTAGCATATTAGGAAAAAAAAAACCCTTGAGGGGAGATGGATCATCATCTTGTTGTTTTAGATGAGATGAAAATAATGCTGAAAGATATGATTAGAGCGACACAAGAGGACAAAGGTAGAGCTGTCACTTTTGGTGGAAGGGAGATCCTGAAGACTACATTACCGAGCCAAAGAACTACGGAGGATAGATGGCTGACTTGTATTCTCACGGTATTACCAGGATTTAATGGCCCTGATCCAGAGGATTGGATTGCACAAGCTGAATATTTTTTCAACATTAAAGGTGCGTCGGATGACTTTAAATTTCCTATGGCTTTTGTTCGTATGGAGGGAGAAGCATATGATTGGATTCGAGGATTAAACCAACAGATTCCCAATCTCTCTTGGGAAAGGTTGAAGGAAGAGATGATACTCAGGTTTAGTGTAATTCCTGATCAAAGCTCCTTTGAGGAAGACGATCTGTCTCATGTTGATCAAGGCTCTAGCGCATCTATTGATACCTCTTTTGATCACCGTTCTGAACCAAGTGTTTACCTAGCGGAGATTGATTATAGTACTGATAAAGAAGAAGAAATGATTGGTGTTGTTGTTGAAGCTTCCATGAGAGAAGATGAGGAACCGAGAGAAGAAGAATCTAAAATTGAAGACATTAAACAAGGAGTGGTAACAGGGGGTTCTCATCAGATGGAAACTGGCTGTTTGGGTATGGGTACCAACATGTATCCTTCATCAGCTCTATGGGGACAAAACAAGGATGAATCCGTGGTTGCTTTGCCAATCGATGAATTAATTGAGAAGGCTGATGGTTTTGCTGGTGTGTTTCCTGCGCACAAGTATGAGATTGTCAAGCTTGAGGCGACCATCTATGGTGTTCCTGCTTCAACAACTTATCGAGCGATTTGGGATCCTGGCAACATGCTTGAGGCCGAAATGTTCGGTGTTCCTGAGTCAACAACTTACCGAGCGATTTGGGATCCGGGCAAATTAAAGTTTTTCAGCCTTGAGGACAAGGCTAGTTTGAGAGGGGGGTATTTGTTACGGGCCCATTTATTACAGGCCCATTGTCTATTAGGGTAAGGAGGAGGGGGAAGTGAGGGGAAAGGGTGTGAGGTAGGAAGGGGTGTGAAGGAAGGGGTGTGAATGGGGGGAATATAAATAAGGGTCTAGGGTTTAGTTTGGGGAAAATTATTGAGTGTTTAGTTATTCTATTGTTAGGGCGTGCTTGCACGATTCTCGCCGGTGACGGCTGAGGGGTTCTATCAATTGGGCTTGCTCTTGCATGATAGTTTCTATCAGATACTAAGTCTTCTAAGCCTTATATACTATATTATATTTTCTTTTATTTCTCGTATAGGACTAAATAGGATATTATATTCTCTCCTACTTAGGACTTGATGTCCTTGTCAAGTCTAAGATCTAATATTCAAGAATTATTAACTCAATGACGGCTCCACCATTCTCAATAGCACTTTCCTATTAGCCTCTCTCCATGCTTAAAACTAAATTTGCTTTAATACTATTTGTTATGACTTGTTTGATGAGCCGAATAGCAATATGACCCAATTTAAAATGTGTAAACCCTAAACTCACTAAGCTTTATATAATGTACTATCTTTTCTTTCACTTTCCATATAAGACTAAATTGAGGTATTACAAGATGAAACAATACTTCATTAATGAAAAGGAGAAAATATATAGTGCTAACTACAAATCTTCTATAATAGTCTAATTAACATGGGACTACGATACCAATGCAATATAAGAAGATAACTCTAACATCTATTATCATAATTCTTCTCCATCCATGCAGGATCAAACTAAGGTGTACCAATTCACTCAACTAAAACTTGGCATCCTCATCAAACCCTAAAGCTTAACTAATGGCCTAAAGTCATCCTTAGTCACAAGTAGGTGAGTTAGTGCATTAATTGCTCTTCCATCAATTATAACCCTCTACTATCAAAAATTTTACCATGCATAATATAGATTAGCGCCATATATTATGGCTTGTCTAATGAGAAAATTGACTTATTATTTTGGTACTAAAACAACATAGCTTGGTTGATATTGTTGAAACTCAAGTCGATGGTACTAAGCTCATAGGTCTTATACCATTACATTTCCTATGTGAGATTAATTCTAAGTTGATAGGGACATTGCAATTTAGTTCTACATGGGATGTAGACAAAGAACTATAGTATATATAAGATCTATAACTTATTACAACTAATTTGTCTATAAACATTTTCAATTTGGTTTACTGTCAAGATCAATTTAATGAGTCATTTTTCTCATAAAATGGAATAAATGATATCAAAATAAATTTAGTCTTATGCGTGACAAATATTTTCAATAGGAAAGAGCTATTGTGGATAGTGGAATATGCTACAAACCAGGGTGACTCTAAGCTATGAGTTGTGCATGTGGACCAGATATCAAATCTTAAGTTGGGATATTATAAGAGTAACACCTTTTGGTTTAGTTCCACATGAAAAGTGAAAGAAGAATTATACAAACCTTGATTTAAGCATTTTTTAACTAGATAACATTAGACCTATCTAATTAATCAATTAATTTTCTCATTAGGCATATTATAATAGTTATTGTATTAGATTGGCTAAAACATACCATGAGTAAAATCATTTGATAGAAGTTCCTCAAACTATATGATTCTACCACAGAAATTTAAACAATACCACAAAAGTTTCGCATATAGATTCTGTAATTAAAAAAAAAAAATCAGAACAACAGTTGTTCCCATTCTTGAGTTACATAATGAATCTGCAAGCTTCTATTTTTTTCTTGCTATGATGTTTTTGGATAGAATTATATTACTGGCCTGGCACAGCAGGTCTTAAATTTATTTCGTGAACATGTTCTAATGCAATTTTCTGTACTTTATGCAAGAATTTTATATTCTTCTCCTTGTAACTTCTCATGCCAACTCTTTGTTCCCAAACTTAACCTTGAATTGATATCAAAACTGAGGAATTGATATCATATCCACAAACTGAAAACTACATAATTGCTTTAGGTGGAAAATTCTCGTCAGTGGTTTGAATGTGTTTACTGTCATAATCTGAATTATGATGTATAATTGCTTTTGTAGCCTTTTCTCACTTGCTCAATAAAGAAGTATCATTAGTTTATGTTATTGTTTTTATTCAGAACTAAGTTGAAAAATAAATTTCTCTGCAGAGTAAGGTATCATTCTCCTGCAATGGTGATTCATCTGAATCTTTCACGAGGGCTCATACCAATTCCGGGTACTTTCTCAATTTCTCTGCAGAGTAAGATATACATCCGCTGCGTCACTGAACACTATATCAAACTTTTAGTGCTCTAAGGTTTGTTTTTTGTTAATAAACTTGATGCTTGTATATACTGTTTAGACTGCAGCCGCATACTTCTGACCAAGTATTTGGTGAAACATTAAAACATGTCAAGTTGAAACCTAGACGGCTGAATGAATCAGTAATCTACAATTTAAGAAGCTCCATGGGAAATATTGCTGATTTGCATCCAAGAGAGCAGCAAGTGATTTCTGAAACATCTATAAGCAAGTCCATCATGGCAAAATCTTTTGAATCAAGTGGAAACGCTAATGGAATTCATGAAATTGGAGCATATGCATCTTCTGATGTAGAGGAAGGCCTAAGGCCACCTCCTACTAAGCAGGAAATAACTACTGCAAGTGACTTGGTGAAGAAAAAAACAGAAAGGAAACATCTCTTAGGTACACAGTTTGAGCCAGCTAATACTAACAAGACTGAAGGCCATTCAGCAGTTGAGGAAGTACACCATAATGGATTTTTCACTGCTGCATGTAGTTCAGTGAACAGCTCTGATGGCTATGTTTCTGATGAAATTTCTAGTGAGCTTGAGAATTACGTGGACGCACTTACTACCATGGAATCAGAAACAGAAACAGATGCTGAAAATCAGAATAAACCAGATTCTGTTTTTGTCAGCATTGAAACTCCAGGAACAGATTCTGATACTAATGATGAACAGTATGAGTTAAACGCCGCCCAACAAGCTGGACAATATCTTCTTGAAAACTCTACTTCATCACCAGGTTTCAGCACAATATTTAGGAAAGGGACAACAGATCCTTTCTTTTCAGATACTTTAGGGCACATGGCTGCACAGTTGCTCGAAGAGAACAAGTCTCGAATTCTTTCAAATTCAGATATTAGCTCAAGTGAAAACAGCGGTATCAGTTTTGAAAGGACAAATGATAAGATGGTGAAAAATAAATCTATAGACCATTTGCTTCTTAGTGGAAGATGTATTGTTGAGGCATCAAACGTTTCTAGTTCTGCTGTATACGGGGAAGGCATGGATGAGACATCTATATATTGTGAGAGTGAAACTGACCAAGCTGTGGATACCTCTCAGATTTCTTCCGGAGAAAAGACCAATATGGCATACGGTGAGTTGGCAAAAGAAGATGGAGAATCCTATTCCATTGCAGGAACTGCCATCTTGGATGCAGACTTAGGAGATGTCACGGTTAGTAATAATGTTTTGGCATCTTCAAAATTGGTCCCTCCACTAGAAAATTTTGACGCATTGACTCAAGGAAAAACTCCTATCTCTATCATATCTAGAAAGGAGGAAACTTTATGCAGCTCTGATGAATCTGATTGGTCTGACGAAAAAACAAATGATGTGGCATATGGGCCACCGCGTATTGTTGGTCAGATTGTTTTGCCTCATAAAATGATCGCAATGTCTGAGACATTGCAGCATTTAGAGCCGATCGAATCATGTAAAGATCAAGATTCTTCTTCTCCATGTCTAGTTCCAGCAGAACTGTTTGATATTAATGATACTTCTTGTTTAAAGCCTCCGCATAACTATTTTCTCAAGAATTCAAATAAGAGTACTCAAGATGTCTTCCTAAGAAAGGCAGTAAGAACATTTGAAGAAGCTTATAGAAAAGAATCAAGCAATGAGCTTGAGAGTGCTTCTGACCTGGAAGAGGGGCCGCAACTTGAGTCATCTGCTCTTAATTTTATCGAGGATATAGTTTCCCAGCGAAGTACTAGTATTTACCCCACAGAAGTTATTGACGAGACTCTCTTGGAATCATCAGAAAATAAGAATCTTTTTTATTCAAGTGCATCTATGTTGTTTCCCTCCACGAGTGCCAACGAGCATATAATAACATCTACGTCTCATGCTCTGCACTCTGAAGATTCATCTGGATTACTAGTTGGAGACGATCCAAACTTGATTTTACCGCATGATAGCACTGATATTGTACCTTTTGCAAGAATCTCATCTACTGGAATTGAACTGCCGGATGGTACAATGAGTTCACAAGCAGCAGGAACCCAAATTACTGCAAGTGACGTCAATCTTAGCAATACATCCAATTCACAAGTACCTTATGTCATCATGCAGCAATTTTATGAAGAAGAGTCAGAACTAGCTTCCAGTATACCTCATTTAGAGAAGGGTGCTGCATCAGAAGATAATCAAGAGGTATCAAAAATTGCAAAGCTATCTCCAATATCATGGAGATTGACAAAGCCTTCTCTAGATCCTTCTGTGTTTAGTAGTGGTGCTACCCAATTACCAAGTACACTGTTACCAGTTTGTCAGCAGGAACCTTTACAAATGCTGTTTGTTGAAGGCGTTGAAATAGCAGATTCAGATAGCACTGAGCAGTCTGGGAAATCGTATCATAGTCCATCTATTGTTGAAGAGAGTCGTAAACATGATAATTTAATTTCAGATGAAGAAGTCGTGGATCAAGTTTTAGAGTCACTAGTTGAAGAGGACAAACAAGTATCTGATGCCAGTCCATGTGGAGCTGGAAATGATGCTTATCCTTTGACATTTGTGGAAGCGATATCAAGGATAGATGAACCATCTCCAAGTTCAGAAATACACAGACCTGAGAATGGTTCTGCAAATTTAGATAGGGAATCCTCTAGTCCATTCTCAGTACTATCAGAGAAGCTTTGCCACCAGGTTCCTGGTTCTGTTATAAATGCTAAGCTTCCACCACTTCCAATGTCAAAACCTAAGAAATCTGGAAATGAATCTCCTTCTATAGAAGAAATGAATTTAACCTCTCTGTATGATTCTTCTGCACCGACTCCAGAGTATGGGAAACCACCGAGGAAGCTGCACTCAGTTTTCATCAAGCCTAATGACCCCTTGATTGAGGCTATTGCTTCTCATGATAAAAGCAAGGTATAAAATTCATGTTTCTGCATGTTTTGTCAAATAACATCTGATCTTTCTTCTCAAAGTCAATTTTATTACAGTTTCATCTGAGGAAAGAACTCTAGATATTTGTTCAGGTAGTATCTCTTTTAAGCAACATTGTTCGAGTAGTATCTGTTTAATTTATCATTGCAGTTAAGGAAGGCACCTGAGCTAGTTCATCCATCGGCTATGCCAAACTGTGACGAAAGGGGATCATTCCTGGAGCAGATAAGGAACAAGGTATGAGGCTTTTACCATAAATCTCGATGTTTATGCACTTTGTTGAGGCTGACAAATCTTATTTAGGGAGGAGATTGCGACGGTGATCTTGTTTAGTCCCGCGTTAGAGTTGAATGGAAAATTGTAGTAGTATTTAAGGTCTAATGAGTTTGCTATTATTAACTTGACCTTCAACGATTGATTTTCTAATGAGCAATGGTTTTATTATATTATTCTCCTTTTTTATGCCTATCTGTCTTACATGTTTTTTTTTTCCTTCTACACTCTTGTATACTTCTCTTGTTCTTTTCTCGTTCTCTAGGAACGGTATTTCTATCGTTCCCTTTTGAAATTAAGATTATATTAGTCTTTTCCTTTTACTCAAAATAAACTATAAATCTCGGCCTGCCGTAGAATGGCTTCAATTAGTATCTAATGATGAACTCCATTCTTTGTCAGTCCTTCAGCCTGAAACCGACTGTAGCACCAACGATCAAGTTCAAGGGCGGCCCTCCAACAAACCTGAAGGTTATTGCTATTTTGGAGAAAGCAAACGCAATCCGCCAGGTCTTGTGAGATGTTTTTTTATTTTCTCCGGCGTAAATCTGCTTCTACTAAATTTCACTTTGATGCAGGCCTGCGCAGGAAGCGACGACGACGACGATGAAGATAGCTGGAGCGATTCTTAAAAAGCTTTGACGACAAACAAGAATTAGAAAGACGTGATGCTCTGAAATATTGAAAATTGAAATGCTCAGGCAAAAATCACATTCTTGCCTTCTTGGACGTGCAGCTTGCTGATAATTATACAAGTACATTTTTTTCCTTTTTATTAAAAAAATGTACCATATGATAGCTTTTTTGCAGATCAAGTTTTTTTTTTATTATGCCACTATAGCAAAGAGTGATTGTTGCATGAAGAGATATGTTTTTTTTTTCTTTTTCATTTTTTTTTTTGAAATATGAGATTGTTTGCTTACGCAACAAGGCCATGGGGCTACCCGCATGGTCGAACCCAAAATAGAACTATAATCTAAACTGGTTTAATATTAACCATTTGTTTTAAAAAAATTGAACGGGTCTCTTCAAATTTTGAATCAAAACTGAACAGAAAATAATTTTACAATATATTATTTACGTAAGATTAAAAAATAATTCTTGAAATTTTGATTTATTCAGCTTAATTTAAATTTTCGTGTTGAATTGCAAATTGAACGATAACTTTATTAAATATTTTAATTAGACTAAACTGAATCAGTTTAAATATAGATTAAATTAAACTAGAAATTTAGATTGGGTTCCAATTAATTTTCTGGGTTAAGCCGAAAATGAACTGGCCTAATCTTTATCGTTTGAATTCATAGCCACATCATAAGTTTTACGGAGAGAAATATAAAGGGAAAGAAAAGAATTTTTTTTTTTATTTCGTTTCTTTGGAGAGAAAAGTGAAGAGAAAAAAATAGAGCAATCAAAATTTAAATTTTTTCTTGTTTTGCCTTATTTTTTAATTTAATTTATTTTTTTAAGTAATAATAATATTTCTAATTTTCTTTCATTCAAAAAAAATAAAAGGCCTAAAAACATTATTATTATTATTATTATTTTGTTTCAGTATTTTTTTTTTCCAATTTTCTCTCCTCTCGAAAGAAATAGACCGTAAAGTCTTTATCTTTTGCCTTTTTTTTTACTCTCTGTTTTTCTTCCCATCAAATTTTTTAAATTGTCCGCATTTTCCAAAAAAAAAATCTCTGCATTTTGACATTGTTCGTGTATCGCGGGCCCGGGAGCACACACAACAGTCAACAGAGGTGGTGAGATCACCGGTGCGTATTTTCTTTCCATCGGTTGGTTCACAATTATCTGGGCCCTTCGATGACAGCGTAGATTTAATCAGACTGCTAGTAGCGTGACTCGAGATCTATTTAAGCTACGTTTCACCTCCCACCATTGTCTCGAGCTTCGACGCCCACGCCGCTTTCAAGTATTCGCAACTAAAAGCATACTTTTTATATCCCACCTCTGCGCTCGACTCCTCCCTTCCGCATCGCCGCTCTTTGTATGGGCAAACGCCTGCTGTCTCCGGCGAGTCTAGAAAAGTACGCCCAAGTCGCTGCAGAGAGGATCCGGAAATCCAAGATCGCCAAACCCTCTCTTAAATCTCTAGCTTCGAGCAAAGAGGAGGTTGCTGCCGCGGTCGCTGCCTCCAGGGATCACGGGCGCGGCATGGACGATCAGGAACAGCAGGCGGACCGCGTTCCCCTGAAGGACGTGGTGGCGGACTGCACTCGCCGGTGGTTCCAGGACGCGCTCAAGGAGGCCAGGGCTGGGGATACCGGGATGCAGATTCTCGTCGCCCAGATGTACCGTAGTGGCTATGGAGTTCCGAAGAACGAACAAAAGGTGAGGTTTTATGTTGATGATTCCCATCTTTATTGTTTTTTCCCTATGGTTTTTAATGTTCCTGGGCGTGATGATGCATTGCACGTGGAGTTTATTTCGACGTGGGTTAGGTGATTTGTCAGAATTTGGTTTCGATTATTAAATCGAGTTTTTTCGGCTTATACATGTTACCGAATTTGATGGTTAGGGATTGGATTCAAGATGGAACATATTAGTACCCTGAGATGTACCTTAGATTGTGTACAACAGATTTAAAATAGAACAAAGTAATGTGTGTTAGTTGGAATTAGATCTGTTAGCTTATGCATTCCTATCTAGTCGTTTTGGATTTAAAGCCAAGCTTATGTGCTTTGTTGCTTGAATGGTCGAAAGTGAAATTTGAATCCCTTAGGCACTGTGAAACGCTGCTAGCTTTGGGTTTGTCTTTAATTGTTGCAGCCATGTAAATGTTTTAATCTCTTGGGGTTCTACTCGTATGTTTGAGCTATTAGAAATACTGATATGTTGATTTGTGTGAAGAAACCAAAAAAAGTGAGACGAACTTGAGCCCTTTTGTTTACAGAGGATTTTGTTAAATGAAGGTTTGGATTTTGAAAGACGTAATTACACAGACAATGAAGAAGTCAATTATGTTTGCCCGCCTTATTTGCTTTGTCCTCTGAGAAAATAGTTCTAGTATCCTGCTCCTTATTTTGTTGTGACATGGAAATTGAAGAACATTATGCTATATGGCATCAGTATAGTGAAGCTAGGGTTGTTTTTATTCTATCATTAACTTATTATGTCTTTTATGTTGTATATAAGCTGCTAAATCTGTGCAATAGTATTCGATTCTATTGTGCCAATATTTACACAATCTTGTGCGAATCTGTTAGCTTACTTAGCCTTGATTCCGCGGTGAGCATTTCATTTCAGTTTCTATTTCTCATCTTTTGTGCACCTGGAAGCTTTACGTATATGTGTAGCTCTTATTATAGAAAATGTATAACCTGTTTGGTGTCATGTTCTCAATTGGAACCAGTGAGTTAAATTGAAATTTGAAGTCTATTTTATTTGTAACTCTTAAGTTGAAGTAATAGCTTATCTTGCTTCGACTGTCATGGTATTTTATGGATGGCACAAATGGTTAAAGTTTCATGCTGAACTGAAAGTTTCAGGATTTCCAGATGGAGTTGTTTAAATCTGAATAATAAGTCAAAGACACTGAATTCATCTACTCACATAATTTGTTAGGTAAAGTTTGTTCTATGATTCTTATTTGATAAAATTGAGAGCATAATAGAATTTTCACTACATATAAAGAGTTAGTAATTGAAATGTTTTAGAAATAGAATAACTATGCTTTCATTTCTTCAAATGAGTGATTGATTCTTCTCTAGAAAGTTCCTAAATTGCATTTGCTTTTCAGGCAAATGCTTGGATTGCCAAAGCATCCAAGTATCGTTCATCAATTTGGAAGGTTAGGGACAAGCGACCAGGTAATGCTTTAAAAGCAGGGATCTGCATTACCTTGTGTTCTTAATCCTTTTTTTGCTTATGGTGGTATTTATTTCTTAGGTTACAATGCCAGTGACTCAGATTCTGATGAGGAGAATAACATAAAAACATGACCGGAGTAACCTCAAATTGAAGAAAGTTTATCAAAGTGTGTTATATACTTCCAGGTTCAATGATTTATAAAACTGAGTTTCTGGCTGGATTGATGCTCTTATTAATTAGAATGCAACACATTTGAAATAGTAGAGTATAAGTGTCAAATAAGACAAATATAACCTATATGCTGAATACCAAAGTTCTGATTGACTTGTGAACCTATGGTTCCAAGCTTCCATGTTCATGCATCTTCTGATAGCGAAGCTTTACAACCCTTCTTGTTTCTCTGTTAGACATCTTGATGTAATACCAAAGATATGGTGGACCACCTCTCATATCAATACCTTTCACGAGTCACAATGAGGAGCCTGGTTGAGATGATAGGATAGAATGAAATTCTTAGTTTCTTCTGCATGAAGTCATGGTTCCTATGCATGCAAGAACCTAATGACTTGAAGTATTCATTTAATACTTCTATAATTCCTTTTCTCCATAAATGTTTTATAAAAATCGTGCATTCAGTTTTGTAATCATAATTAGTTATTTTTTTAAGGTTCTCCTAAAATTGCTTCATCTATGTTTATTGAACAGAAATAAATACTTGGATATATAACCTTACGCATTTTGGCCTCTCGAGTTTATTTCCTTGCTATGGTACATATTTTATTTTGTCTGTACTAGTTGTTCAACTCTCTATGTTAGCTAAATTTGATGATTTATTTATTCCCAAATTTGGTAATATACAGGGATAATTAGTACATAGAATCGCATAGCCTAGCAATTCTGTACCGCCAATGGAATCTAAATGGAAACTTTGTTGGGGATTTTACAGGGACATGGAGATCATGAAGCTTGAAAAGATGATATTATTTTTTGAAATTACATTGAGCAAAATTTAGGCAAACTAGTGCTACATGAACATGGAAAAAAAGTTGGAATGAGAATGTCTAGATGCAAAGTTCCGTTCTTAAAATAATATGGTCATAATTCTTTTAAATAATGGTTACTAATATGTACTAATCAACAAAGACAAGGCTAGATGGTATGCAATTTCAACAGAAAATAGAGAAGACTTGAACCATTGCAGAGGACTTTGTGGAAAATGGAACTGTGTCATGGTGTTCCTCCAAAGAGGTTCTTGATTTGTCTCGGTAAATATGCTATTTTTTCTTAAAAGAAAAAGATTAATTTATTATGATCGGCTAATGAGAAAATTAATCCATTAACTTAGCAAGCTTGAAGTAGCATGATCCAATTTAAAATGTTTAAGTTCAAATTAATAGTAATAAGTTCACTAGTTCTTACATACCATGACATTTCTCAATTCATGTGCAAGGCTAAACTAGAATATCACACTCTCTTAATGTTCACATGACCTAACATAGTCAAGAACCATCCCTAATTGACATCATAAGGGGTTTGCTCGATGACGACTCTATCATCTATGATAGTGCTTTCCTATTGACCTCTCACCATGCCTAAAACTAACTCGGTTTTGATGCCATTTTTATGACCCGCAAATGAGAAACTGACCCATGAAGGAAGATCAAGGAAAAGTGAAGGAGAAAAGAAAGAAAACTAGGGTTTAAGAATCCGTCATCTAAAAAGCTTTGGCTTAGTTGGATGGAAATAATTTGATTGAATAAATTCAAGAGAGTGTTTATATAGGTTACTGTCCATATAAAACTTAGATAATTAAACAACACTGTGGGATTACTATAGTAACTCTAATATATACATATAAAACATCTCTAGCATTGCCTCATAAAGTGATGATGCAATCTTGAGTTAAACACTTCCTCATAAGTTGTAGATGAGAGATGCTTAATGAATGTAGAAAAAGTCTCATATATTAAGCATGTGATCATCATGTGAATAACTAAGTATTGCTTCTATTTTGTATGGTTTGTGCAAAATTTGCATGCAACAATAAGAACACTATGTTCATATATTGAAGTATACTTAGAGAATAGTGACGCTCAGTGCAAAAAAGTATTTGTGAGCAATGTTTTAAATCTTGGTCCATATTGGTATACTGAACCAATCTCAAACTGGTACGGACTGGTGGTACTAATACTAAAATGTACTAATATTGTTAGTACTCACACATGATATGTTGGTATTAGTTTGTCTTGGACCCGTCCATACCTCGGGCACCGCTCGTTTATAAAACCTTATTTGTGAGATAAAATCAAATAAGTAGAAGCATAGGTATTGGAGGAGGAACCATTATGTTATGTTCCCACCATGTTTACACCGTGCCATTTGCTCCCACACCATCACAAGTCAATTTGTTCCAACAATATTATAATATTGAAGTCTAGGAAGCAATTAAACTATTAAAGTTATTGAAATCAAATGTGTCATCGATATTGTTCCTCTTGCAAGCTTCAGCTCCAAGAATTTAAGTTTTTGATTGTGATGTTTGAGAAGTAGTGAGGTTAGTCATGTAATTGACACCAAGGTTGTCAGGATCGAAATCCTACCTAGGAACGATAAAGGCTTTATAGGATCGGAACGTAGAATCGGATCGTAAGATCGTAAGATCCTACCAAATTACTTAATATATATATTTTTAAAAAAATATATTTATCTAATTACACTTAAGAGTATAAAAAATATTTTAATAAGTAATAAATAATAAAAATATATATACTATTATTCAAATGTATTAATTGTATAGTATAGAACAATGAAATTGAATATTTGTGAGGTGATGATGATGGAGATAAGTTAATAGAAGACGAATATAATAAAGGTGTACAATAAAACTAAAAACAACAAAAACATGCAGTGAAATGAAGACAACAAATAAAAACATAAAAAATGATGAAAATAAAGATATACATTATAATGACAATAAAAATGATAATAACAAATATTATAAAGTTTATTCTAATAAATAATTAAAGTAGACAAATATAGTTATAGATGATAACGAGCTTAAGTTGATGAATATTGGTAAAAAAAAGCAAATAATGACAATTAAAGATAAAAAATTATATCACATTAATTAAAAACTTTTAACATAATAAATTATTGATTTTTAGTATAGTATGAACTTATTTTACCTATTAACTTATGATCGAGTAGGATCTATGGGATCGTAAGATCCTACCCGATCCTAAGACCCAGATCGTGGGATCGTAAGATTCTACCATATTTTAGATCCTACATTCGTTCCGGAACGGTTTTCCTAATTTGGGTCGTAGGATCGGAAGATCCTAAGATCCGGAATGCATTTTTGACAACCTTGATTGACACAGACGAGGACATAGTTTTTGAATATAAAGGTCGTTGGAGCCTTAGCAGCAGTGAAGGGCATCAAAAGGCTGTCTAAGCTACTGGGAACGGACGACAATATTTTGTAGGTGTGGCATGAGGTGCATATGGTTTCTTGCAGGAAGGAGGCTATTTCTTTTCTGCTGGGTGTTCGGGGGGAAAATTTTTGCAGCAGGGTATCCGCTGCAATTTTCCCCGCTGCCATTTCGTATAACAAGACTATATTATTGTATAACGTTATACGAAATTTTTTCATGTTATATGAAAAAAATATATTTTATACGAAATTTTTTCATGTTATATGAAAAAAATATATTTTATATAATATTAATATATTTTCATATATCTTTATATAAAATCTAATCATATTATACGAAAAAAATTAGTGTTATATGAAATCTAATTTCGTATAGCAAAAAAAATTTCGTATAACGTTATACAATAATATAATTTTGTTATATGAAATGGGTACCCCGCTGGGAAACGAAAATTTCTCCGTGTTCGGGGTATAACAGTAGCAAGTCAACTGTAGAGAATCTACATGGCGGTTGCTGCAGACTGGCTTCGTAGGTAGGAAACTTCTGCAGAAGGTTGCAGGTGAAAGAATCTGATGGAGAAGGCTGCAGGCGGCTAAAAGTGGTTGCAAAGAGAAAAAGAGGGTGTTGCTGGAGACTGGTGACATGAGGCAGAGAAGATTCTGCAGCTGTGACTTCACGCAAGCGAGACGGATGCTGGGAGGACAGTGTTAAGAGGTGAGATGCAGCAGGGACTGTCAGAGTGTGGCTACAGAAGGGACAGCATGAATAGGGTGGTGGTTTGCTACTGCTGTCAAGAATGTCTACAATGGCTGGAGTAGTGCCGCAAAAGAAGGCTGCTGCTAGGTTTTGGAGTGGAGTCGAGAGAGGAAAGAAAGGGTTTTATGGTTTGGAGAATCCTGTCCTTGTACCAAGTTGGATGGAAACAATCTAATTCAATAATCTAGGGGAGACTACCTTTATTACGGCCACCACGAAACTAAACTACAAAAAACTAAACATGTGGTTTATAATAACTATATATATATATATATATATATATATATATATATATATATATATATATATATATACACACACACAAATGTCCCCGTGCCCTCATAAATATACTAGCGTAAAACTACCTAAGATAGGTTTTAAGTAGTCCCATCTTTGGGCAATTGCAAGTCCGTACATGGATTGTGACTGTGGAACCGAGAAGGGTCAGTTCCTATTGCCTAGAGTCTGTGGCGATCACAAATTTGCAATTGGGCTCGCAACCAGCTACCTGAAAACATATTCTTACACATCTCTACTACAATTAACAATCTGTACTATCGTAGCACATGTACTTGAAGGCAAATTTTAGGTCCTTGCAACAAAACAGAAATGTAAAAAATCATAAAACAAACTAAAAGAATTATTGTCCCTACGTCAAATCAGTAGTCAAGCAAATAGGTGAGCACCTCCATAGTGAAGTCAAATCCAATTCCCATCATATTATGTCAAGCCATATTGTGCTAAGAATGTACTGAATCCTATTGTGCTGCTGCTACTCGAGATGGTAGGATCTCCCTTTGCATTGTGAGAATAGGAAATCGTGAAGCCTCTTTTTTTTAGCCTTACATTTTAGTGGCAACATGGGCATCCTTGCTCTGATGAGAAAAAAAGAATAGTTTGTCCCTGGAGAAAAAGCTTGCGCTGCTTTTCAAATTTTAATGTCTTCCTTTGATATCTTCAGTTCCTTTGTTCATTTTATCTACTGAAGTTTGTGATACTAAATAATTACAACACTGGCACGTTCTGTTTGCATTGCTTGCATTTTGTCAATTGGATAAATAAAAATGTATTGGACGTGCCATCTCATTGCATGCACTTGTCTGAAATGCAGTGTGCGCCGCAATGCTCATCATCTCATCGACATTTCCTGGAACTCCACTCAGACGTACTACCCATAACTCTTTTTCGTTTCCAAGAATTGTTTAGTTAATTTTGTTTCGAATATTGGAATTGCTTGCTGGAATTGTAAGAGTATATGACATTTTAAATTACATTTATTTGGATATGCTTATCCGTTCGCTTTTATTTTCCTATTTTTGGATCTGTACGAGTGGATCAAAAACTAAGTCAAGCAGTTCTTATGTGTTGAGTTGGGGCGTAATAGTGAAGCTTAATTAAGAGGGTTTTTGGTGCAAAGATGGGGAAGAAATGTAGCTTTGTCTAGAAGAGAGGAGCAGAAGGGCAAGAAATTGCATTTAAATATTTTATTTTGTCAAAGTCTTTGCCTTTTTTTGTTTATTCAGGTTGATCGTTCTTCCTCTGCTGCGATTGGTGGCACATCCGTAGAAGCAACCAGCGGCCAAGAGACTCCGCGATGACAGGTATTCATCTATGAAGTTAATCGAAGTCACAAATCATGTTTGGATTTGTCTTGTTCACCTTCTCAGATTGATGTGCTCAGTGTTGAGTACATATATAGAACAGTTGAGGTGGCAAATCCGGAGCTTTAAGTTCGGGGCTATTAATCCGTTGTATATAGTCGATCTCTGCTGTTAGTTACATTCTTAATAATTGATCACTCTTAACTTTAATGTCTCATCTCTCGTGCTGATTGTACGCATGGAACAGCCCTAGTGACGCCAAGCCACGACTAAGGCGCTGTCACCTTTACATAATTAATGGTGTGTCCTCTGCCACTGGATCCTCAAATTAAATATTAAATTGCCCAGAAACGGACTCTTTAGAATACTCTCCACCACGAGTTCCTTCTGAGTCTTTGGCATGGCAATTAAGGACTGAATCCAAGTGATCTCGTATCTGAGGATGACATGCATAGAAATGAATAGCTGGCTCCTCTGGATAATTCAAATCGGACCAATTTGATGATGGAGGAGGGGGGGTAATAGGGAAAGGGTTAAATGGGTTGACTCGGGCACAGGTAAATGAAAATCTCTCCAAGCAATAATAGTAAAGTAACGAAAGATAAGCAAGTCTAACACACAAAAAGTATAGTGGTAGGATTTCTCAAGTTATGCGTGAATATGGGTCAAATACAAGCCGTAAAATATGTGTAATAATACCTATGCGAACGAGGCCAAAGAAACTAGGCTTTTTGTGAGCCAAATCACTTGTGGGGCTGCTTTGGATTAGATCTACTGGGCTGACTGCTGGAGGTGCAATTTGGGCCTGGCTGTAAGGTGGCCTAGTAGTAACATTACTTTTTTTTAATCCCGCACGACGCTTCAGTTCCTCACGTCTCGTGTGCGTGAAGCAAAAACCGTCGTTGGAGGCGTAGCTGTCAGCGGTGGTGACTGAATGGTGGCGGACGTGGGATCAGATGGCGAACTTGCTTTCGGTGTGGAATTTGGGCGACGAAGGGTAACGGCGAAACTGATGAATGAGTCTGGAGACAAGGGGACGGAGGCGGCAGTTCTCCTGCCATTCGGCCGCGGGTTAGGAATGCTGGACGGTCGAGGGCGGGGGTCTTCGGACGGCTCGAGACGTAGTGCCGACCTTGATCGGGTGGAGCCGAAGTGTGCGCAGTTGGAGGTGGTGGAGGCGTGGCAAAATGAAGGGTTGAGGCGCGTTCGTGATCCTGACGATGGGAGGAAGTGGAGAAGACGGCGGTGCTAGAGAAGAAACTCTGGCGGGGAAGGATGCAGGAGGCAACGTCGGGGAGATGGTGGCGTACGAGAATGGCGAGGTGGGCGCGAGCCGATGAACTTGGGAAGGGGAACGAAGAGTGAGTTGGCGAGATGATCGTGCGGACTGGCGGTGGAGAGGAAGAAGAAGAGCGAGGGAATGAAGAGCGAGGGGCGATGGAACCTGTTCAGGCGAAAGATGGGAAAGCGGGGCGACAACAGGATCGTCGGTCGTTGGATGGGAATAGCAGGAAACAGGGAAGAAGGAGAGGAGAATGAATAGAGGAATGATGTATAGAAAGGAGTACGAATAGAGAAGAACTGCACTTAACTCAGAACAACACAAGTTTCAATTCATTCAACTGTACTGTCTATTACATTATAACAGGTACCTATTTAAAGTGACTTGGATGGATTAGATTATAACACGTGTCTAAAATCAAATCGTCCAATATCAACAAAATATTTAATACGTCATAATGTCAAAGCCATGAAAAGACGTAGTAGGTGTCATCATGACTTGTGCCATCAATGTCATAAGGATAAGTGTCATCGTAACTTGTGTCATTTAGTATCATAATGGCGGTCGTCATCATAAGTCGTGCAAAAATTAATATTGGCATTAATGCTGATGGCTGGATCAATCCTGGAGTTTTGTTGATATTCGTTTAGTTCGCTTGGACTGTCGGATTGGGTTCGGATCCCCATCATTTGAGCTTTATTGTATCTCGATCTTGAGATCTTATAGCCAAGGAGTCTAGCTCATCTACATCTCAAACTCATGATCCAACGATCTGAGAGTCTTGGTTGGATTATATTTTGTTGCTATCTATTTTTATTCACATTTTTCTGTATGTATAATTGTAGCCAAATCAGTAATTTAGCCAAATAATTGAATGGTCTAGTAATTGGGAGATGTTTGTTAGTTAGCTGAATTAAGAACTAGTCGTTGATACCAAAATTTTTGGGTCGAGCTTCTGTCTTTGTCACTTTACTACTTGTGTATATTAAAACTGGAGACGCTTAGCTTAATAATTTTGGTCGAGATAGGCATGTATTCTGCTTCGGCCTAGTTTGTCGCATTCGCACGGCCGCCTTGGCTAGCCGACAACGGTGGCCCTTTCCCTTAAGTCCAAGAATTCCTTAACTTTCTAAAATTTCTGAAAACTGCTTCTGATCATCTCATGTGGTTCTACACTTCTAGTAGTCTTTGGGATCTTCTATAATCGTTATGTAATAATGTAGGCCCGAAAGTTTTGTCCTATACAATAATTATACACTTGATTCCTATCGTCAACATGACGTAGTGTCGTTGTAAGCTCAGTTTTTTTTAATCATGCCATATTTATTATTATTATTATTATTATTTAATTTAATACTAGTCAGAAACTAGTATTATTCTACAAGTACAGAGTAGATCTTTTAACTCTAGATATATAACTTTAGCATTTTGTATGAAATTTTAAACGATCTTATATATGTCGAAAATAGCTTAGGTGACATGTGATATAGATCAAAATTTGATCAATTAGATGATTAAATTTAAGTTCAACTTAGTACACTTGATCATTGCGTAAATTTTTTAAGCAGAGACCTCATGAGCAAAGGCCTCCAATCCATCATTCATTTAGTATTGTGATTTGTGCAACATGAATCATAAAAAGTGGATGGTGGCCCTGCTCAAAGGGTCCCCGCTTAAATATTATTTTTTTTTTTTTGAATTTATAGGTGTCATCTACTTTTTACCAACTCAATCCCTAAAAAAAAAAGAAAAGAAAGAATACGTTGTGATAGTAAAATAATAAAAGGTTATATTTTTAATATATTTGAATTTATATTAAACCTTAAAAAAATCAATCTGATCTTTAAAGTAACATTATTCTCTTGTAATAAATATAGATTGTGAAATTAAATTTTAATGGCAATTAAAATGAGAACCTAATATGTGATATAACTAAAACAGTTTTTTGTTGGGAATATAACATTTGTCAAGTAATTTTAAGATAAATAATTATATTATAATTATATTAATACATGCTGTTTAATATTTACGTTTTAAATAATTAATAGTGATAATATTGTCGTGCTAAGTGATAATTTAAAAAACTTTCACAGTAAACATCATAACTTAGTGTCACGCCCTGGTCGGATCGGCCTGAAAACAGCGCTTATCCGTTGTCTCAGGGCCGTCCGGCGGAATACCGGAACGCAACTCTCCCTAGGGTTTCCGACCCGAAATTAGAAACCCTAGTTCCCCGATTAATTTTTATCCCCAAAATACAATTCGCACGGAGAACCCTAACCCTAATTTAGGAAATCGAACCTCAAATCAAAATTACCTCCCAATCAATTTTGACAGAAAGTCAAAATTACTGTTCATGCTGACGTCGGCATGACGTCAGCCCTCCAAATCGGAATTGCCACGCGCGCAAATCTCCGTCGCTGATGTCCGCTGACGTCAGCCCTTGATCGAAATCTCGCCGCGCCGAAAGTTTCCTCCTTGCTGACGTAAGCGTGACGTCAGCGCTCCAAATCGAATTCACAGCGTCGAATTCGATTTCGCTCGTGTTGACCGGCTTCGATCGTTAACCACCTCGAAGTGCGGGTCATCCTCTTCCTCGCGACGCCGCGAATGCTCGCAACGCTCGAACGCCGCCTGCGTTCAAGCCGACGCCGGAGAAGACTGACGACAAGGGGAGAACGCCGCCTGCGTCTCGCCTCGTCGCCGACGACCTAGCAGCCGCCTGCTGCTGGGAGCTATCGCCGGAAACGCCGAAACAGGGGAAGGAAGTTGGAAGAGTGAAAGCTTCGTTTTATTCCCATTAAAACGTTACAAAACTCCTCTCAACGCCGACGACCACCGTCGTCGGTGCCCCCATCCCTCCCTCGTCGGTCATCGCCGGTTACAAGCTCTTATTGACCTCTTTCTCTCTCGTCGGCACCTCCGAGCCGACCTTCGCCCCCTGGCGGCATCAGAGCCCTGCTCTGGAGGAGGCGACGGCGCCCTCGCCGTCGCCGGTGGAGTCGCTCCCCGGCGCTCTCTGTGGTGGCGCTTTCGCACCCCGATCTCGTCTCCGTCAAGCTTCTTATAGAGAAGCTTCGCCTGTCCGCGGGATCCGCTCGCGTCGTCTCCAGCTCCGCGTCCTTCGCGTGCCTGTGTCCGAGCTCTTCGCTGCGCCCGAGTCTTCCGCCGAAGACTCCGTCCTCAGCTGCCGCCAGCTTCGCGTCGACGACGCCGCGTCCGCCTTTCTCGGCGAGTCCGCGTCCAACTCCTCTGCTCGACACCGCCCGCGCCGTTCGCGTCCGATCTGTGCGCTGGAGACGAGCTCGCGTCTCCGTTGCCCTCGATTCCCACCGGAATCGGTCGCCGCCTTCAACGTCTCCGCTCGACGCCGCCCGCGCCGCTCGCGTCCGCTTCCGTCGCATGCGATGGCGAGCTCGCGTGGCTCGCGTCCGAGCTTCGCGAAGGAGATGGGCTCCGCTGCTTTGTTCCACCGCGTGGGCTTCCTCCTGTTGCGGGCTTTAGTTTGGCTCAGGCCCAATTGGGCTGAACCGGGTTCACCCGGGCCTGACGTTCACCCGGGCCTGACACTTAGCGTGTGACCAATTGTACGGGAATGACCTGTCAATTGCATGTAAATAAGAATTTTATTTTAACACCGAATGACGCCATGATATATTACTTTTCTTTTCCCTTTTTTTTTTGAATTTATATGTTAAGCGAAATAGATATCTAGATATTTATTTAAAAATTTAATATTATAAACTACTAAGCATTTAATATATTTTAATGATACGTATGTGAATGAAACTAATGGCATTAATTACTAGAGTCTTTGTTGACTACATGACCTCTTTACATTTCTAAGATGATAAGTACCAAATATATATATATATATATAGAAAATTGTACTTGTATGGATTTAAAGTTTAAACTCGAATTTTAACCTAGTTAAATGGCCAAGTAAATTAGAAGCCTTTAAGGTCATTTAAGAAGAAGAAAAATTCAAAGTGGTATTTGGTAATACTACTCTTTATCTTTAAGTTAGTAAGAATATGATTGTGACTAAAGCAAGATTTAAAATTTCTAAAGTCACACTCGAATATCTTCATTGAGCAAGATAATTATTGGAGCTATTTAGTGTAACGTGACACCTTGATCATATAATAATTCACTAGTTCTATTAAATAATAAACACACCCAAAATATTTTAAAAAATTTGTTAGAACTTGCAATATGAGATTGTATTTTCTAGGATTTAAATATCCAAAATATCAATAATTTGAATAAAAAATTGAATTCTAAGTTATAATATCGTCTCAAATATAATTACTCCTAATTCCATAATAGAGATTTGGCGAGGAAATTATTTTCTCCATTATTATTCATTACATATTCAACAAATTTTATGTTAAAAAAAAATTAAATGCTACGTAAGCCCGTAGCGTTTCTCCCGCCTCTAGTTTAACGCCGCCTTCTCTCAGGTCAAGGCACGAGGTTTGACCTGCCACCCTCTGCTTCTCTTTTTCTCCTTCGGGGCTGCTTGTGTTTTCATGCTACCGTAACGACAAAGTAAACAAACCACCATCAACTACTTACCCTTAAAAATGTCTCCTTTCCTCCCTTCTTCCTCCCGTTTCCTCCCTTCCTCATGGCTTCCTCCACTGGCAGCTTCGACACCTCCGCCACCTCGAGACCGCGGGCGACGTTCGCCTTCTTGGCTCCCTCCTCCACCTTCACCGGTCTCCTCTCTGGCGGTGTAGACGGAGGCGGCCCATCGATCGACATGGATCTTGAAGGCCCTGGCAGCGGCGGCGTGCCCAAGTTCAAGACAGCGATGCCTCCCTCACTGCCCATCTCCCGGCCTCCCGTGTCGCCTTCGACCTGCTTCGCCATCCCCGCCGGCCTCAGCCCCGCCGAGCTCTTGGACTCGCCGCTCTTCCTCTCCTCCGCTAACGTAAGCCCATAAGAAAAAGTTAAATCCTTTAGCTGCACATTGTAGATTAATTTGTACTAATTTTGTTGTCATTTAATTAGTTCTAAGTAAATTAGCTATTCTTCTGAAACGCCAGATTTGCTTCTGATCTTTTATTAGAACAGACCTTGCCTTCTCCAACGACTGGGACTATTCCAGCACAAGCTTCGCATTTGAGATTCTCCTCTGCTCATTCACAAGAAGGGAGAAAAGATGAAAACAGAGGGTACCTTGATTTCTCCTTCCGTACCAACACACAAACCCAAAACTATCAGACGGGATCGTATCAGAATTCAATGGCTACGATTCATTCGGTTCTTCTTCGATCTTTTAGTTGAACTAGACGTCTGAGCTAAGTAGATTCTGTTGTTAACTGTGTTCCAATCGCACTTGATACAGGAGGGAGCTTTGAAAGGCCTCAAACAGTGGAACCAGAATAAAACCAGCAATAGCAACAACTCTCAATCATCGTCCTTGAAATCCAGCATCAGAGTTGAAGCGGTAGCTCCGATTCGAACAAATTCTTTCGAGATGCCACCCTTGCAGGCAAACACTCAGGCCAGCAACGGCAGCGCAATCCAAACTGATCGTTACCATTCCAACCAAGCTTCCTTGGCCCTTAAAGAACAGAGGAAGTTGGATGATGGATACAACTGGAGGAAGTATGGCCAGAAACAGGTCAAAGGAAGCGAAAATCCGCGAAGCTATTACAAGTGCACATACCCGACTTGCCCCACGAAGAAGAAGGTGGAGAGAACCTTAGATGGGCAGATCACTGAGATTGTGTACATAGGCAATCACAATCACCCAAAGCCTCAGTCCACCAGAAGGAACTCTGGTGCATCTCAAGCAATCCAGAGCACTGTTCCTTCCGAAGCATCTGAGAACTCCTTCGGTGGGCGGTTGACGACGCCAATTGATTCAGTTCCAACTCCAGAAAATTCATCAGCATCTTTTGGTGATGATGAGATCGATATGAGCTCTCAGAGGAGTAACCAGGGAGGTGATGAGTTTGACGAAGATGAGCCTGATGCCAAACGATGGTAAGCTTCCTGTTAAAGTTCAACATTTAACTGAGATATCATGTTTACTTGAAGGCACAAGATCTGTTTGTGCGTTGGCCCGTTCTAAAGTAGATTTTATCATATCATGAGATAGGATTTCAGTGATTGAATGATGAAGTTACAGTCTAGCTTGTGGTTCTTTCAGGAAGGCAGAAGGTGAGAATGAAGAACTATCAGCACCGGAACAAAGGGCAGTGAGGGAGCCAAGAGTGGTGGTTCAAACACAGAGTGACATAGATAAACTTATCGACGGGTATAGATGGAGAAAATATGGGCAAAAGGTGGTGAAAGGGAATCCAAATCCAAGGTGAGCTGATATTTTCATCTGTATTTTCTTTGTCAGATACAGTATTCTCTCTTCAAACATTTCAACGAACAGTCGAACACAGTATAGTCAAGTGTAATTTAATCTGATTATTTCCATACAGAGAAAACCTAAACATATAATTTGATCAACATATAGGAGTTACTACAAATGCACAACCGTGGGTTGCCCTGTGAGGAAGCATGTGGAGAGAGCTTCCTACGACATGAGATCGGTGATCACTACATACGAAGGTAAGCACAACCATGATGTTCCTGTAGCCAGGGGTAGCGGCGCATACACACTTAGCAGGCCACAGCCAGAGGGCAACGGCACCGCCGTGGCGATGCAGTCGTCCGCCATCGCCAATCATGCTAACCAAATTGCTGCCGGCAATGTATTTGGTGCAAGATTCCATGCATTACAGAGTCAAGCTCCATTTAAAACGGAGATGTTGCAGAGCTCAGGGAGCTCTGGATTCTCAGGTTATCAGAACACAATGAGCTCCCTCGTTAATCAGCAGCAGCAACAAACACAAATAGGAAACTTGTTTTCTGGAAGTAAAGATGAACCGGGGGAAGACCTGTTCCTTGACTCCCTATTGGGTTGAGATGGAATTTAGCAGACCAGTATAAGAAAAACACACAAGATTTAGTTACTAGGACTTGTATATTGGAAGGTTTTTGTTGTCATTTCAAAGTATTGTGTACATTTGTTTGTTTATTTATTTGAGGCCTTTGTATTGTGTACACAACAGAATTGCCTCTTAAGACTTACTACTGTCATGCTAAGTCCTAAGGGGAGAAATAAAGGCTGCAATATATCATCCTCCAAGAATAAAATAATTCACTATATGTTTAGAGTTGAAACCTAGACTTCATTTAGATGAAAAGGTAGTAACTTCTTTTTTTTTTAACTAACAAGTCTTTTTATTGATACAACAATCTCAAGAACATCTAGTTTATATGAAAGGATAGGATAACAAAATTTTATTTTGTGCATAAAAATAATCAAAATGGTGCACGTAATACTTGATGGCTAGGAAAGAAAATGCAACCTTGGGTCATCCAGGATAATTAAGTTTAATATACAACTGTTATTTTATATACACATATGAGAAAGTTTAATTTTTTTTTTCTTTTATGTGTTTTCTTGAACGAAAAATTGAAAAGAAATAATGAAAAATATATTAAATCTAATAGCATTTTTTTGTCTAGATTCAATCTGTTTTTCATTTTTTCTTCTAATTTTTCGTCTAAAAAAACACAGTCTAGATAAGAATAAAGGCTTTGATGCAATATATAAAGTATGCATTGGAAAGCAAGAAAAACATATTGATAACAAATAAAAAGATAAAATAAAAGCTTCTTTGGAAGATCCTATTCGAAGAAAAAAAATTTAAGGTCACATCAGACTCTTAATGCACGCTTTAATATCCGTGCGAGTCAATTTCCACATACCAAAGCATGTATTGAGGGTATGGTGTGATTTTTTTTTTTTTTTTCAATTCTAAGCGAGGTACCCCGATTAGAATTTTTTTCCCTATTCCCGGAAGTGATGTATAAAATAAGCAGGAACTAAAACTTGGTGATTTTGATTGCATAGATATCACAATCAATTCTATAGCTGTATCCTACAAAGCTGAAAGGGTTGTTGTATCCAGGAGTATCATGCATCAAATTCTTATCAGTAATTAGAACAGAAGATGACTACAGCTGATAGCTTCCATAAGAAGTCAAAAGATAGTTGGTAGGGCACAAATTGTTCTCAATTTTTTGCAAGTATGCCAAGTTGGTTAACTTGTCTCATTTTAGGGACTTCTTCCACTACAACACATGGTGTGAGAGTCAATCTATAGTCATCCAAATCAAGATTAGAGTTTATTTTTGTTGGTGGACCTGATGGATCACCTTACCCAAAAAGAGCAATGACATCGCTTAAAACATTAACAAAAAGAAGAAAGCCAAAAATTTATACAAGTGTCTTCTATCCTATCCACAAGATGATATTGTGTTGTAAACTTCAAGCGATGTCTCAATGCATCATATTATATCATGCTAAGTTTGTATACCTTGTGATACTTACTACTTAGGGAAAAATGTATTTTTAGGGTTGTCAAATGAGACATTTGAGATATTACGCTTTTCAGTTATCTTGTGATGTAGTGTATTGAGGGTGGTAGGTTATAGCTGATGCTGCATGGTCGATATGAATTATATATATAAGACAGTGGGTGTAAAGTATAATGGCCCTAGGAACTAGTGGTGAGTAATGTCACTATAGATCTTTTGGGGATTCAACATCTCAAACTCTTAGCATCTTTGACTCTCCTCAAGGTCTTGGTCTTCTTCATGTCTCAAATGCTACAACTCTAGTATTAAACTCTTTCTTGTGGCCAAACTAAGTATAATTATGTGATACCCTTAATGTCATCAACTAGAGATGATTCTAGATTATGTGTTAGACTTTAGACTTATTGAGGATGTGAAATCATAATTGGGGGAGGTTATATTCATGCAGCTTAGTTTTCTATAGAAATAAGATGAGAAATAATATGGGATATAATATCTAATTAGTTTATTATTATTAACCTAAGATTAAATATTATTAATTAGGCATGTTATTTTAAGTTCATCAAATTAATAGATTGAACCATAATAGATTTTTTTTAAAATTACATTCCAGGTCTTTTACATAGCTTCCATTTATCCAACATTTATCATCATGAAAGTCTTTGAAATATTGTAGATAAGTACTAGAAATAAACACAATTAGGGTCTGTTTGGCCCTACTTTGAAGCTGCTTTTAAGTAGCTTTTAAGTAGAAAGCTATTAGAAATATGTTTGATAATGGAAAATAAAAGTAGAAAAAAATAGTAAAAAAGTAAAATCTGAAAAAACTACAATTTGATCCTTTTGCTGCTTCTATTTTTCAAAAAAGTAATTTGCATGATTTTAATTAATTTTTTAATTATTATTATTTTAAATAATATAAAATTTTTAAAATATATATATAATTATTTTAAATAATTTATTTATTTATTATTTTAAAATTGGATAGTAATTAAAAAATTATTTATTAAACATCCTATAAATTTTGACAGTACAACACAGTACAGTTTAACACAGTTATAAAGCTATTAACAGCGGGGTCAAACAGACCTTAGTTATCAGCTTCACATATTTTTTATTAAACATAGTAAAAAAGAGCTTCGCATTCAAAATATAGTATGCCACTAGGGAAAGAAAACTTAAATATGAGAATCTTAGATTGAACAGCTGATAATAGTTAACCAAGATACAAGCACAAACTGATAAGTAGATCGGATCCACAATCTCTCAACAAGGACATCACAGATACAGGGAAAAGAGTTGAAAAATTATGCACAACAATATAAAGAATATAAGTTGAATAAATTACACTCATCACCAAAGAAATAAAAGAAAAATCGTTTTCATCATTCTTAATATCAGGAATGAAGAATACTAGCGGGCGTGTTCATTTACATGTAATTATGTTTTGAGACTTTGAAGCCAGAGACAAGAGCGGATAGTGCAAGGGCTACAAAAGATAGGAAGGCCATGCTAATAGATGCAGCGGATGCATCAGTAAACATGTTACTCACAGCTACTCGCATGTGATTTGTAATCGGAATGGCTGCAGACAATGCGGAGATCAACAGGTACGCCATCACCTGTGGCAGCAAATCAGCAAAAGCTGTTAGTGCACAGCTCCATAAAAATGGGGATGGTTTATATATATTGTCTAATATTCCGATATTTGTAGAAGAGTGAATAGTTTATGGATTACTGTACTGAAAGGTAACTCAACCCAAGTGACTAATTATTTTGGCCTAGTGAACCTTTCGCTCATAATAAATAGTATTAAAGCATACCTCTACTCATTCACCAATGCTACCATAGGGAGCTAAACTATACGGATCAGGCTATATGCAACACCACCAACCTGCAGGTGATACAGCGTGGACCACAACCTAAGACTTTCATACACCAGTTCTTTTCCACATCTTATTTCAGCTACTCTATTTCTCTCTTGAGGATATTTTAGTATATCAAGCCTCACTGCCCTTTGTTTGTTGCCTCATTTGTTTATTCAAGTGTAGTAGAGATAGTTTGCACATAATGGTAAAAATGCTATGTGTTCTCAAGAGTCACACAAATCAATAAGTGTCACATGTCTAGGCTAGAGGAGTCCTCTTTTTAGACATCATGGTGGGGTAATGGCATTGTTTGTTTATGAGAGACGCACAACTAGTGTTGCATGTTCATGCACACACAATAGAAATAGTTTATGTCAGGTCGCATGTGATGATAAGAGAACAACTTGTTTATATTCTGGTTTTGGTTCTGATTTTACTTGTGAATGATATAAATAGATGTTAGTTATACACATTTGTGTTTTGATATTCATGTTATTGTCCGAGTTCTATTACTTAACAGGAGATTGTCACACCCCACACAAGTGGGAATATCGACCAAAGTTTTCAGGGTCGGCACTTGTTGGGGTGTGACAAAAGCCCATACAATGCTTCAAATGTAATGGAATGATAGGTTTCAAATAAAACATAAATCCTCTTCTCATTCTTCCTCTCTCATCTCTTTACCCTTTTCAGCCTACATCAACTATTCACAATCTGTAGGTTTCTGGATTATGAATCTAGGATTTCAATTATGTCTGGCTAAATCTCACTAAAGGTGCTGATCACTTTTAGCTTCAATATTCACAATCAACCGAATTTCATCCTTAGATAGTGGCAGATACCAGTTAATAAATAAGGTGGAAATTTTAGTTGGTCAGGTTTGATGTTCACTACTCGTGTACTTTCTTGACGGTCATATAACTGTAAGCATACACATATATTTGATCTAGGCTACCAGCTACTATTATCTGCCTATGCCAGAGAACTTTCACAGTTCCACCTAATAAAACACATATACCTGGGCCTGAAAATACACTAGCTACTGAAACTATTTGACCAATCCTATCGAATCCAACTTTAATGCATTGAACAGGTACTTGTCATAAATATCAAACTATATTTGTTTCTCATTCTAGACAAGCAAGTGAAAAATATGTTAATATTCTTCCATCATTACTATAAAATGGATTAATGATTATAAAGAATTGACGAAACAAGGAAGCACCACAGATGATGCATCTTAATCGTGAAGAATTAGCTCTCCCAAGATACTTATAATTGCCATCAAATAAACTTGCTAGTTGAGGGATTGAATTAATAGCATATGCAGGAAACAATTGATTGTACTCATGCAGATCCAAATCAGGTTGAGATAAATATAGAAGGACTACAAGAGAAATATTTTATAAAAAAACACTTGCCACCTTAATATACTCAAATGTTTCAAGAACATCCCCCTTGCCACTTCAACTTTCTCATAATTGTTTATAAATCAGCCAAGTACCATATTTTTTAACAAGAATCCTCTGGAAAATAAAAAAGTATATTTAGCACAACTAAGAAAATGTTGTCATTCATCCATTGATCCCGACCAAGAGTGAATAACCTTAACCGAACCTAGAAAGCAAAGCACCACAGTGCCTTCTATCCGGGCAATTTGTAACTGGTTAGTAGCCATTAGGCATTAATGGGCAGTACATGCAAGTATTATATAACTAGTCACAAGCAAGGAAGAGATTTTTTTTACTAGAAAGCAAAAAACGTAGATTACAAATTTGATATGATGCATGTGACTGAGATAAAGCAAACGTGTAGGTAAAAGAAAATAGTGCCTTGTGTAGAACAAAGATGTGGAAGAACATATTCAAGATTAAAAGCAGATAATGTTGCTGCTAAAGTGCTAATGGCATGAAGCATGATGACAAGAGCTCTAATTGTTATGACTTAACTAAAGAAAAAATTAACTTTTCAACTTAATAAACTTAAAATGATAAATAATAATAAGCTAATTAGGCCTCATAAACCAAAGCAATTTTTTTTCTCACTCCCACCTAGGACTAAACCAGGTATCATAATCTCCTTGGCGTCGTTGTCCAACCCAAAGCTTAACTCATAGCTCAAAACCTTGGTTAATCAATGACATATAAGATTAAACCAATGACAGTCCCACTATACACATTAGCCTTTTCCTATTAGATCCTCAGCATGGCTAGAACTGGGTTTAATTTGATAGCATTTTGTTATGACTTAAGAAATGAGAAAAGTAACTTATTAAGAGCTCGAAAAAACATGATCCAATTAAAATACTCACTCCTAAGTTAATGGTTATGAGCACGTTAGATTTTATATACCATAACAATTATATTCTCACTTCTCATATGTGTCTAAATTAAGAGTATCATAATCTTTTCACATAAGATTTGACATTCTTGTCAAACTCAAGATCTAACATATAACTCAAAATCATCACTAGCTGGTGACGCATCAGCTCAATCCATGGCAGTTCCACTATCCATAAAGCCATTTTCTATTGAAACCTCATGTGATTTTGCTCTAATAATATTTTATTATGATTCATGTAATGAGAAAATTAACCCGTTAAGCCTAAAATAATACGGCCTAATTAAATACTTAAACTTAAATACATGGTAGTAAACTCATTAGCTCTTATCAATCATAGCAATTATTCTCTCACTTCTTATATAGAATCTACTAGGGTATCATATTATTAATGACACTGAACAGATTTAGCAATGAATTTGGTTACAAATTAATCAGACTACGTTTTTCATTGAACGCGAGAGTCCACTTAGATTTTTGGCTTCAAGTATGTGAGAACTATGTAGGATACCGTTTTCTAGGCCAAAAAAAGAATACTAAATTATATTGGCTGATATACTAATTCAGGAACGACTTTTTCAAAATACTAAAAGAAATGGATAGCGGTTCTAACTTCTAACAGGAGAACGCAATTTCCACATTAAAACAATTGAAATTTCAAAATCCTCACGCATTGTAACCTCCTATTTCTTAAGAATAGATAGCAACGGCAAGATTTTCAGTGAAAAATGACCAACCTGATCGCCAGCGAAATCGACGATCCAAGAATACTGAGCGGGCACTAAACCCGCCGCCCTTCTTCTCACCTGTGTCAGAACCTGAGCCATCGAGTAGACGAATGCGATCACAGCGACGGACAGCAAGTACCTAATTAGAGAAAGAAAGGCGCCCTCAGCAAGGTTTGATCCCTCGCATAACAAGTTTGGTCTTCTTTTTCCCCCGTTGAACGATGTCGCAGGATCAAAATCGAACAATTATTTACCGGTATTCCTGGTAGCGATCAAAATCCTGCCAGTCCCCGTGCTTGTTGGAGGCCAAGACGATGAGGGCGATGAGCGAGAACAGGCCTGCGAAGGCGCGGAGCAGCAGCGCGCCCTTCTCGAGCAGATCCTCCGTCCATGGCTTACGCAGCACCGAACGCGTCGCCCTGCTGCTGCCGCCACCGCCGTGCGTACCGGCGGGCGAGGGCGCGGCGTCGGGGTAGGCCTTTCCGATGGCGCCGGGCCCTAGTTCACTGCTTTCGGCGGCGTCGGCTGTGGTCATGCCGGTGCTTGCCCAACTAGCGCAGCGACAGCTGGCGGGAGGAGAAGACAAGGAACGACTGAAACTTTGTTCCTTCCCGCGTTTTCCCCTCCTCTTTTCGGCGCTACTAAAGTGAGCTCCAATAATTATCGATTTTGGTATACCATGTGCTCTATCCACTAAGCATCCATTCTATTATTCGATGTGGACATAAAAATGACAAGTTGAAGCATCCACATGAACTGTTTCAATTATCTCTTGTCCATGTAGTGAGAAAAATCTAAGTCTGTTTTTTCTCTTTTTAGGGGAGTTTGCCAGAAGTTGGTCCCACGCATACTTCCAATCATGAGCTTGGCAAGTTCAACGGGTAGCCGTGACCATGAATCGTGTAAGGCAACGCTTTATCGAGTGCCAGCTCACCAGCTCGTGATTCGACTAATCCATTCTGGAAGGCAGGTGGCCCCACGCGTCGTCTATCACCGTGTCACTGCACCTGCTGCTGCCGATGCCGAGTTCAGCCACGATTCGAGGCAGGAAAAGTGCAACATCGTCGAATCGATCATTCCACGGGCAGATATCATGTACGATTAGCTCTTGGATTTATACTTGGCTATTTTGGTTTGTGATTTAATCATGTTATTAAATTTTAGTGCAATGTAAACTCTAAAAATTTTGTAATTTTTAAAATAATTTATTATTCTAAATATAAATTATTATATCTAATTATATAAAAATATAGTTAATTGAAAACTGACGATTAACTATATTGAAAATCCAGGAAATCGAGATCGGTTTCACAAATCTCCTAGATCGAATCGAAAATGGTTTAGATGGTTCCCTCACCCAAGGATGAAAAAAAAAATTTTACGGAAGGACCCCCTTCTGCGACGATCGCAGAAGGGAAGCGCGATCTTCCAAGCGTGAATCTTGACGCACGCTTTATACCATACTTTCATGATTTATGCGTTATCGTTTTATACCATAAAACATTACCTTTATACCATAAGTGATTTTTAACTATTTTACACGATATTGAATATCTCTTATACGATCTCAAAAGTCAAGCCAACGTCGACTCTTTTGGAACGGCCGTAACTCATGGCAGCTAACTCTAACCTCAGTTGGGTTAGAGTTTAAAACTTCCTCGCGAACGAAAATCGTGAACCCTAGCGCCGACAAAAATCGTGAACGAAAATCGCAAATGAAAATCTCCCGCCCCCCGCCGGTGGTGTTCGACGGCATTCGACGCCTGTGTACGCCCTTTAACGATCGCCGACGGCCTCGACGTCTGCCTGCCCTCTCACGACCTCCGACGGCATCAGATTTTTTCGTGAGTACCAATCGACCCAATCTATCGTGTCTTTCCTTCTAGTTTGGATTGTGCTTCCGCTTGAATATGTTTTCTTCGGGGCTGAGGGTTTGAGGCCTCAACGTGTCAGAAGCAGGGGTGTAATTGACAATCTCATATCTGGCATGATTTGGCTCCATTATTTTGTAACTATTTTGGAAATTATCTGAGCCAATCAATTGAAGTTCACAATCTAAATTAAATTGAAACTGCTGTTCGAACTCCTTATATATTTTTCTAGTATAAACCAATGATGCCTCTCTACACATGTTCCCGAAAACAGTAATAGGTGTGCTGTTTCTTGTCTTGAAATCAGCCTTTATTTTCTTCTCCCGAAAAAAACTTAGTGCCTTGTCATACTCGTCTAAAAATTCGAAAAGAGCGGATCTTTTCTTAAAAAATCTCTTGAAGTGGAAAATCATACTTTCACTTCGCTGGGTTGTTGACATGTCTGCACAAAATGTCTCAGTCCTATAACACGCTACCCACTTTTCCCGCACTTTATAAAAATTTATCACTCATTGATGTTCATGAAATTTATACTTCATTAACATATCAGCCCATAATTTCTCAAAGCTAGTTTTGCTTCGTTCATATATGCAATTTTTCAGATCTGACTTAAATGCACTATTACCATGAATGACATGGGATATATGTATAGTAGTATTATTAAATATATGCCATAAGCATAAGCGATGTGTCATATTTGGCATTACCGTCTGTATTGCTCTAGCTATTGCTGCCAATTAATCTGTAAAAATAGTAACAGGATAGAGGCCAGACATAGCTTGCAAAAAAGTCTCAAATAGCAAAATAAATGAATCTGTAGACTCATCAAATAATAGGGCCGCTCCAAATACCACAGTTTGTTTATGATGATTATGAAAATGACATATCATACTGATTTGTTTGAAAAGTAGTATCAAAACATACCACATCACCAAAAATATTGATAATCTATAATAGATTTTCCATCGGCTCAAAAAAATGAGTAATCTCTCCTGATTCAACCGCTTTAGTAGCATAGAAAAATGAACGGTCGGCTGTCTGTCTATCCTTTAAGTATTTAAGAATACCCGGGGTTTCCTTCACATTCATTGTTCTTCTTCTACGTCTTTGAATATAGTTAGTACTATCATCCCTTGTAAAGCCAACTTCAATATTATCACTTGCACTTGACTTAAAATAGTTGAACATGTGATGAGCCCTAATGCCTGATTCTGTCATCTTATCTATTAAAGCACATTGGTGGGCTAATATTACCCTATGTGATCTCAGCATATGCTTCTTATTTGGACTTGTCATGGGATGATTATGCTCTAGTACTACTTTCGATATTCTCCACACCTCATTCTTATCAATTTTGAATTCAACCCGAGCTTCACAATTTGTTCGGGTCTTTGGGCGTGGATTCTTAGGAACATGACCCTTCTGAAGTTGTTTTATCCCTTGTTTGCTACAACATAACTTGCGAAATTTCAAAGTACCATTATTTCTTCGTTCGAGATGGTACTTTTTAACACTAAATCCTATGTTTCTAGCATAGACATTATAAAAATCATAGGCTTCATGTTCATCTTTAAATGTCATACCAATTACCGAAAGTATAGAAGCATGTGAACTTTCAGAATCCCAGTGTTCTACATATGCTTGTGCTTCTGTTTCATTAACTTCCTATACAAGTATACAAGTTCTTAAAAAAATAACAATGGTTCTTAAAAAGCAGATGAAACATATCAGGTTAATTCTTACCAGTTTTACTTTTGTGGGGTCATACTCAAAAACTTCATCATCAGATGAAGTATGATCATAAGATGGGCCGATATGATGTTAATTGTCTTTCTGATGACATGTGTTTTGTCATCACTTGATGATGACTACCCAAACATCTTAGCAACCGTTGTCACCTTATTTTTTCCCTTCTCCATGCCGATCTTTATGTAAGCTTATGCTTCGAATTAGAGCATTTATAATGCATGACATTTTCAAAAAGTGTCAGAGAAGGTATAAAGGAGGCTACATTCATTATACTTGAATGTTATGATCAACAACAAATATATACTTACGAGAATGACAAAAATAAGAGATTATGAGAGCTAGGGTTTTCACAATCCAGGAGGTTGTGAGAGGGCAGACACGTTGAGGCCTCAAACCCTCAGCCCCGAAGAAAACATATTCAAGCGGAAGCACAATCCAAACTACAAGGAAACGAGAGATTGGGTCGATTGGTACTCACGAAAAAATCTGATGTCGTCGGAGGTCGTGAGAGGGCAGGCAGACAACGAGGCCATCGGCGATCGTGAAAGGGCGTACACAGGCGTCGAATGCCGTCGAACACCACCGGCGTGGGGGGGGGGTGGATATTTTTGTTCACGATTTTCGTCGGCGCTAGGGTTCACAATTTTCGTTCGCAAAGGAGTTTTAAACTATAACCCAATTGAGGTTAGAGTTAGCTGTCGTGAGTTACGGCAGTTCCAAAAGAGTCAACGTTGGCATGATTTTTTAGATCGTATAAGAGATATACAATATCGTGTAAAATAGTTAAAAATCACTTATGGTATAAAGATAATATTTTATGGTATAAAATAATAACACATAAATCATAAAAGTATGATATAAAATGTGCGTCAAGATTCACGCTTGAAAGGTTAGGCTTTTCTTCTGCGATCGTTGGAGAAGGGGATCTTCCGCAAAACTTTTTCCAAGGATAAATACCGGCCCATGTGGCCTCCGGAGCGCGGGACCACACGCTTGCAGAAGGTGTCCTTCCGCAAAACTTTTTCCAAGGATAAATACCGGCCCATGTGGCCTCCGGCTCCGGAGCGCGGGACCACACGCTTTCTGCGACGTGGCAGTATAGGGTCACTGCGTGGAAAGCCATCCTGCATCGTTCTTCGTGACACTAGTCCACGAGAATTTCCACCATTCCGACCAGTTCCCACTTGGCCCTGCCTACGAACTTATTCACGAAAATGCCATCGCCTCGGATCATCGTCGCCGTCTTCGCTTTTCGCTGTAACCGTTACCCTCCCATCACGGTCCCTTGGCTGCACGCGCATTTATGCCGTTGCCAAAATCAACGGCTATTATCACGCCTTCGACTCCACGTGCCGTGGGATCTTCAGTTGTATCTTATCATTTTCCACCTTTGCATATAATTTATGTTATTAGAGTCCTCAGCTGGTGACTAATAGCATAGTTCGGTGAAAGAAGTGGTGCGTATCGGAAATTTGCACGCATCACCTCTTCCAGATAAACCGCGGCGATGGATCGGGAGTTCGGCGTCCTTTTTTGCTCCGGATAGAAGAGTGCGGGCCAAGGAGCGGGAGAGAAGAAAGCGGAGGAAGCGAGGGGACTACGGAGAAAGAGCGCTCAACGGCGATGGCAAGAGGCAGCAGCGGATAAGGGCGACCGAATTGAGGCGTGCCATGGGTCTCCGTTCTTGCCCCTCTTCCCCGTTCTATTTCCCATCTATGCGCTCCTCGCGACCTCTCATCGGCGCCAATCACACCTCCGCCCGGTTCTGCTCCCGTTAATCCACCTCCTCCGCTGCCTCCTCCAATTGATTTCTGTTAGGATTAGGTTTTCGGTTACTGTTGGTGTGTGTGTTTTTGAAATATATATAGGGATTCTTTTGATTCGTTGATCTATTCTTTCCGGCAATGGAGCCGGCGGCGAAGCCGAGCTCGATGCGAAACCTCCTTCTTCGGGTGCTCCTCTTCTTCGTCTTTTTATTTCTCCTCCGGTTCGTCTACGTCGTCACCGTTTACGGTGGATCCTGTACTGGCGGCGACTACTGCCTCTTATCCTCTCTGGCTGAGCCTCTCACGGTCGCGGGAACTGCTGGCGGTGTTTCCTCCTCGGTCGCCGTCGTCTCCGTCCACGCGGGCCTCGGATCGGCCGCTACCCCTGCCCTTCGCGCCCTCTGGACCAGCCGCGAGTGGCGGAAGGCCGTCGAGTTCTACTCCGCCGCTTTCCAGGACCTCGTGGCCGAGGGATTTCTCTCCTCAGACTCCAAGTGTTTATGCATCGACGCCCCTGTTGGTTACGAGGTCCTCGCCCTGAAGGAAATCGGGGTCCCTGATGCAATCGGCGTCGCCAGGAAGAGCGCGGCTCCGCTGGTGGTCGCTGGCGGAGATCCCCTCCGCCTGCCGTTCAACAACGGCACCTTCGACTTTGTATTCGCTGGCCAGTCGCTCGATCGCAGCAAAAACCCTGCGTACCTTGCTGCTGAGATTGCAAGGGCGTTGAAACCCCATTGGTTCCTCGTTGTGATCACTCGATCCACTGGAGATATGTACAGTCTCCGCTCCCTTGAAGAACTTTTTCCTGGGTTTATTAAAGTTCGTTCGAGGGAGATCCGCAGCCCAGCTACGCCTAGGACTCTTCAGGAGATCGTATTGCAGAAGCAAGATGATGCACTCATTGCAAGAGCCAAGGGTAATTCACGTGATGAATGTCCAATCCCCGAGCACAAGCTCCAGATTATTCAGTCGGCAGAGCCTTTGATCCTGGAGGAGCCATTGAAGCCATGGATCACCCTGAAGAGAAACATCCAGAACGTCAAATATTTGCCATCAATGGTTGACATAAGCTTCAAGCAAAGGTATATTTACATTGATGTCGGCGCTCGGAGCTATGGCTCAAGCATCGGAAGCTGGTTCAGAAAACAGTACCCTAAGCAGAACCACACCTTTGAAGTTTATGCAATTGAAGCCGATAGGGCATTTCATAAGGAGTATGCTACTAAGAAAGGTGTCAATTTGCTGCCTTTAGCAGCGTGGGTTCGAAATGAGACTTTAACGTTCGAGATTAATCATGATCCGGATAACCATGATATTGAAAAGGGACGAGGAATGGGTCGCATCAGGCCTGTTGGGGGCTCTAATGGTCGTGTATCATCAGGCGATGTGCATGCGATTCAGGGTCTTGATTTTGCTGCTTGGTTAAAGAGAACAGTGACAAAGAGGGACTATGTTGTGATGAAGATGGATGTGGAGGGGACTGAATTTGATCTGGTGCCGAGGCTGTTTGAGACTGGGGGTATCTGCTTGATCGATGAGCTCTTTCTCGAGTGCCACTACAACCGATGGCAGAAGTGCTGCCCTGGTCAGAGGAGTCCAAAGTATAGAAACACATATGGAGAATGCTTGAATTTGTTCACCTTACTTAGAGATAATGGAGTTCTTGTTCATCAGTGGTGGTAATCGGCGATTGACTATATTGTCCCAGGAAATTTGTGCTCTACTGAATACACTGATTCTGTAATTGTTGTTCACTTTTTATCTTTAGCATTAAAAGTGTTCTTTTCTATGCTTGATAGGATACTAATCAATAGAATTGTAGCTATGAACAATCATAGTTACTTGCTGTTATTTTCAAAAGGAATGAAGCCATTTATTTCACAAATGTTTTAGTATGTGACAGGTCATTGTTGGTATAGCACAATTATGCCAATGGTTATCCAAGTTTGTTTATTCTTAGCTTTTGTTGAAAGTGAAATGCTACAAAGTTGTGTGCGCTTCTAGTCATGCGTTTGCAGATGGAGCGTACTAGCAACTCTTTCTAATTGTATGGTCTATTTCGTTATATTTCTTTAAATTTGTTTCTGATTGTTTTCCTTTCCTTACATGGCGTGCTGTAAAATTATGATTGACAGGTAATTTAGTTTGAGAAAACACAAACATTAATCTTCATTAGTCTAAGATAACTGGCATCTCATATAATGACAGCCTTGGTTGATTGTGGTGCATAACCTTTCACCTCTCATGTCAGTAAAAGATGTAGTCCATTAAATTGTACATAAGAAGTTACTATCACTGAGCAATTGCGAACCTAAGTAGGCTATAGGAATATCAATGCCTGATACAGTGAAGAGGAGATGTAACAGTTGTCATAATTTTTCTATATATCCGATTGCTTAACCATTTTTAAGTATTATTTCAAGTGATCCGTGGATAGTTTTTTTACATAAAAGAAGACTTAAGACTTAAATCGATGGGCATGTAAAATTTCTGTTCTAATTAAGTAGGAATGTATTTGATCTTGTAATGTTGTAGAAGAAAAGTAGGAAATGCATTGGTCTAATCATATAATAATTTGTCCATAAAAGAACAGAACTAAGTTCTGAATTCAGTTAAAATGTTGGAAGAGAGGTGGACATATTTCTGTTACCTTATTTTTTTTTTCTTTTTTCGTTAAATTTTTTCTTGTTTGTTAAGAACTTATTCGTTCAGTTCTGAATGAAGGTTAACAATGCACACACAGTTGGAAGGATACTGAGGCCGTATATTTGGTAGAGTGTTTTACCGGATAATTTATGTATTATTTCAGTGTAACATTTGGGGTCACTGAGTCTTCATTTTAAATCTTAGGGTGTATGAGCTTCTTCAGCTCTTTGATAAATCTTCTTATGCATATTCTTAGTAACTATGACTTGTGTTTTATGTCATCTCTGAGAACTCTAGGATGCTATCCTTGATGAGGGACCGGATGATTTTCCGGAAAAATAATCTTTTCGAACAAAAGATTTTGTTTGGTGAGAATGAAATATGGGTTTGTTAGACACTGGGCGATTAGTCTTAGGACTCTAGGCCATCTAATCATTTATTCATTTTTTGCATTCTTATCTACTAACTATTCTTTGATGATTACCAAAAAACTAATAAATCAACATGACATTGGTTTGTGTAATTGGTTCACATTGAAAGTATCACTGCAAAGTAACATAGCTGCAGCTCATTAGCACTATAGAAGAACTTTGTACTTGAGATGGCACATGGCTGAACTTGTTTGAGCCTTTGAGGGCTTTTACAGGTAATCCAAGGGTACAAGTTCCATCGTTCCCTTCATCAGTTCAGTACCTACTGCTTTACAGGCTTGTGCCTGACCATGTTTCCTTGCCGCTTTCTCAATATGTTTATTTTTGTTTGATGCTACCCATAAGGCCATAACCACTTAATTACTGCACTGATATCTTTTATAATGCTGCCAATGATCTTGATTTTCGTTTTTTGTTTTATTTATATGCCAACTTTGCTGTGTTAACTCTTTCATATTCGTTTGACTAACTGCATTATCTTTTTATAAACTGTTTGGTTTTTATTATTAACCAACATATTGTAGAAGATATGTTTGGTATTCTTTAGGATTGTGTAAATGTTGCAATTTACAGTGACAATGTGAGCACGAGAATTGATCAACCACGCGCATGCACCTTCGAGTTAAGAGAGACATTATGGTCGAAATCTTATTGTCCTTATGTGTTTCAGATAATGGTGAATTTGACTTTTCCAGGTCTCGTATCATTCTTGCACCATAATATACGGTGCCATCCAATGTGGATCAGATATGGTTGTCTGTTGGAAGTTGATAGGTTGGTGTAGATTTCTTATGTTCTTCACTGAACTGGAGCCCCTTGAGTTGTATAATCTAACTTGTGAACAGTGATTGATGCAGGTGAGGAGGAAACCGTTGGAAAAGAAAGGATGGCCACAGTATCTTCTTATGACTTAAATTTTGTTCTTTATTTGTTAAAAATAGGGAGTACAGTAGCATCTTCAGGTGACTTACTTTTTGATTTATTCTATCAAAAGTATTGAGTGCAGTCAACTGTTAATTGTCGGAAAAAGTTATATTGCTTTCCATGAAGGTGAAATCATCAACTAAATGATGGTCATCAAAAATGCAGTGACCAAATCAACATGTGTGTGCTTAGCTATCTAATGTTGGAAGTCTGGGCTATAGCAAATAGAGTCTGCTGTGATATGTAAGGAGGCAGCGAGCAGGTTTGCCGGCATCAAGTTAATGGTTGGTAATATAATCCTTATACTGACCTATTCATTGGATTTGTACTGTTCACGTTGCATCGATGACATTTGTTTGAAAGATTGTACATTAAATCATGTTCGTTGTATATAGATACATATTTAACACTTAATAACTTGATTGACTGGCGCTTATTGTAATCAGATCGTCAGGGATACAAGATGCTCCACTGTTTGTACTTGTGAAATCTAGCAGCGCTTAAGGAGCAAGTGTTTGACCTGTATATTTTATTCTGCTCAGACGTGTCTAGTTGCCCATAGGGCTAGCCTAAGGGGTTGTCTTCTATATAATTATAACTTAAATTATCATTGCTGTAATTAGCCATGAACTGTCAACCATCTGAACTCAGGAAGAATCATGTGATAAACAAAAATTTATTTTCCACCTTCGGGGTTGACATTGAGGGTCGGAATTCAGATTCTTTAGGCATAATTCTTTAGCTAATCTAGTACAGTTGATACTAGATTACATAGTATAGCTTACATGTATAATAGTTTAACTGTGAGTTCTGTCAACTACCGGAGTTGCATAACCATCTTCTGCCATTTGCATCTCCTAGCTTCGGACAGAACTCAAAAGAGCCATGGCTGGAAAATCCATCTTTATGTACCTATTTGAGTATGCTTTCATTTGTGCCCCGGTGCCACTAAAAGTAGTCCGAGTTCTAACCTTAATGGTGTATATGTTTCATGCTTAAAAATGTATTGGATTATATTAGCAATATGCAACCCTCTAGTCAGCAAAGAAACGCTAAAGGTGATTGTTTAATGAATGTAAAGTTTTTTGCTTTTACCGCGTGTATCCATGCTTGCTTATAACAGCGTGTCGTGTGCAATAATTTTAACTTGCAGAATTTATATTTCCACCTGCTAATTTCCCACAGAATGTCATTAACCAAGTTAATGGTAATCATTTTCAATTAAGTTATATTATTTTAGGCCTATCAATTAATTGGTTAATCTAATGGCGTCAATAGTAGATGATAGAGTTGTTAGGGCACTTGTCTTAAATGCCACGAGAGTTAGGCGTTAAGACTTGATGGGTGTATTAAGCCTAAGAGGAGGAGATTATAATTATAATGTCTTTGTTTAGTCTGGAAAATTACAATGTTATATATGAGATATAATGACTTTACATAATCAATTCAGATCTAGAGCAGTTTTAATGAAGTCATGATATTTCAGGTCTATGAAATTAGTGAGTTAATTTTTCTTACTACAGACATAAGCCTTCTTGTGCATGCTTGTCCTTTAACTCTTATTGTTTTATCCATTGTAGGTATTATCAAATTATCCTGTAAATTAATTTTAGAACAGACTAGACAAGTTTCTTATTTTATCAATTTAATTATACCCTTAAATAGGGGGATAAGGATAGAAATAGCATGATGTTTTTGTTGACCAAATAGACAAGTACATACAAAAAACCAAGCGATCGAAATGGTATTAATCCTTTAATTAAGCTAATGATAGCGTTTATTGAGAAATAATGGCACTTGTTAATACTAGAAGTGATCGGATGTTGTATTGGAACTAAGAAGAAATGAATAAAATGACAAATAATCCTTTCCTGCCGTAAAGTCAAGCAAATGCACAAAGGTAACGATTCTTTGTGCTATACATAACAATGACTGTAAATATAGTATCCTAATACTTGCAGGATACAGTTCTTCATCTCTTCAGTAGAATTAATTACATTTGTTAAGTGATTAGTTAAATTTGAAGTTTTGTCACTTCCGCTTGTTCTTTCCGTCCAAATACTACAGGGTCTTCATGAATTGTTTGGTTTAATTAAAGACAGACTTAATAGTCTTTTTTGTTAATGATTGGTTGTATTAGTTGCTAAGTTGATTCTAAAATCGGTAGCTAATTCAAATTGTTTTGATCTCAGTTATTACCAATAAACATTCTAACAAAATTCAACTTAGATGAAGCTGATGTCTTAGTTCTAATCCTTGAAAATTGATGTGTTGTTTTCATCTTGGAGCAACCACAGTCTGTGAACTGTAAATAAATTATGTTTACCTACAATTAGCACAGAGCCAGCATAGGTTTGTTGCAATAATTGCAATAATTGAATACCTTCAAACATTGGTAAAGCATAGTAATAGATCTCTATGATCTATTAGGTTATGGGGTCTACAGAAAATAGGTTTGCCAGCTAGCTACGTGACTTGCTGCAAGAATTGTCCATGAGATCTTTGGGAGTCCGTGTACCAAACTAAAATTTTTTGTTTTTTGTTTTTGGATCATAAGACAAGGAACAAAAGTGCGTAATTTGCACCCCTTTTTGTATGATGTCAATGCAAAGCTGTGTAAATTTTGTTTTACTTGATTAAGACTCCTTGATTCTACGATTGATGGTTTAGTATGAGGACAAAAACAATATCTCAACCTCCACTCCCATTGGGGACAATAGCTATCAGTTTTGTCATGCATTTGGTTGCAGTCTTTATCATTCTTAGCACCACCTCTTTCACCATTGAGCCATGCCTCTGAGGCTCAATCATTGACACATTTTTTAACCTCTGAAGGACCCCATAATTCTTTAACAATTCTTTCTCGCTTTCTCGCTTTCTCGCTTTCTCAACTCCCTAGCTCTTGGATGCCACTGCTGTATAAACTATTAGATTCTGGAATCCCATTCACTATAAATATTCTTGTAAACAATCTCTTGGCATGCCAAGAGAGCAGTCAATAGTTTGCACTAAATAATGCATCATATTAGCTGTAAACCTTGAACTAACAAGCCATCGTTTTGTCAATTCCTGTAGGCTCTTTCTTCCACGCAAGGAAGGTCTACTATTCTGGCACAAGTATCAAATATGATCTCTTTCCTCAGTCACGTACTGTTCGATATGGTTGTTTAATTAAACCTGCAACCACACATTTTCTTTAATCTTACACGTACTCCCATTAAGGTGAGCAATGGTACCTTACTGATGTAAATCTTATCCATTGTTGAGGTTGAACGGTGAGCTGACTGCCAAAGAAGAAGCGACTTGATAAACTACAGGAAATAGCCTACACACCATGAGGATCAACAGGTGTATTCATCAGTGGAATGATTTGAATGGATGTTCAAAGATTTCAGAAAACTCTTATTGATGTTCACATAGAACTTTGACAAGAAGATGGTTTGAATTTCTAATATGTACAAACTTTGCTTTGATTAGAGTCGAGTCAAATGCCACATATATGTACTCTTTTTCCATAAATATATATGTATTAAACAGAGCTACTGTTGGAGATAAGAAAATTGTCAACAGTCCTCTACTGGCTTTCACCAATGTTGCAACTGCTGCTACGGTGCTACCATCACAAGTCTTCACAAATTCGCTCGAGATGCGGCCGCCAGACTCCGACGCGACCGCTTTTCCGGCGGCGGTGGCTCGACCTCTTCTCCGGTACGATTCCAACGCCGCTCTGCGGCGCGCCTATGCTCGATGGTTCGTTTTTGGCGTGCTGCTTTCCCCTATGAATTGTCGTCCTCTTCTGCTCGGGCAACGTGGAGGTGGGAATGAGGAAGTAGATGTGACCACGCTTGAGCTCGGAGTCGGGCGAGACTATCAGAATCCGGCGTACGACCCCCGTGGGCTGGGAGCACGGCCTGCTGAGGGCGTGGTTGGGGTTGGCTGCCAGGATCTCTCCGGCAGTGACGTGGCGACCGTACTCGTCGACCTGACCGCTGAGATGGACGACGCGGACGACGTCGAGGGCGCCGCAGGGAAGGACGCAAGCCAAGCAGCACCGCAGGTTGTTGCCCATCGATGGCAGAGCAGATCTGTTTTCGTTTCTGCCTCGCTCCTCGCCAAATGCTGCAAACGTGGAAGTCGATGGATTCATTATATATATTGGGTGGGGAGGTGCCCGTGCAACTGCAACTCGAGTGGCTAATGATAAATTGAGAGGGGGCGGGGGCATGTTCCATCGGTCTAAGGCTGTTAAATTAAAAATGCGCCTTACGTTATTTAATCTATAAAACCTGATCTCATGTATCTACTACTTTTAATGTGTTGATGTGAGTAATGCATAGTAGTGGTGAGATGGATATAGATTTCTCATATCATGTGCGAGTGGTTCCTCTTCCTTCCATTATGATTGACTAACTAGTGATCAGCGAAATGTTGCTGTCAAGATTCAAGAATTTGTGATCTTGTGGAGAGCAGATATATATAGAGAATGATGAGGAGTAGATATGTAAGCCTAACGCATTGATCAAGACTGATCAGCTTCCATGGACGAATTGTGGCTTCTTATTTTTCTGATGAGGGAATGATGTGATTAGATGTCCTTTTTGATGTTTAAATAAATTGTCGCTCAAAGAAAGTGTTTAAAATGAGATCAAAATGATTTATATGATTTGTTTGAACTTTGACCTCTTACTAGATGTCACGCCTTGGTTGGATCGACCTAAAAACAGCACTTATTCGCTGTCTCAGGCAGTCCGGCGGAACACCGAAACGCAACTATTTAGAGTTTTCGATCCCAAATCGAAAACTCTAACTCTTCGATTGATTTTTATCCCTAAATTACAAAACCCTAATCCTAATTTAATCTTGCCTCAATAGTCAATCTCAATTTTGACCGCCGCTCAAAATTACCGGATTTCCTTTCTGATTTCGCCCTCGCTGACGTCACGATGACGTCATCTGCTCAAATTCGATTCCACCGAATCGAATTTCGCTGCCGACGTCATTGCTTGCGTCTGCACCAGTTTCCGCCACAATCTTTGACTTTCGCCTGCTGACGTTGCCTTGCGTCAGCACTCCAATTCGAATTCGATTTCCGTTTTCAATTTCGCCTCATCGTCTTCGTCTTCCTCGAGCTGCCGTGCGACGCCGCCTGCGTCGCTGCGTTTGCCGATCGCCGCCGTCCTCGTGCGTCCGCCTGAAACGCCCTAAGAGCTCGCCGAAAAGTACGATAACCATATAGGGAAATTTCACTTTCATTGTGCACAACTTAAGTTACAAAAACCTTCCTCTCTTACGCTCATCACTCCTCACGTCGGCGGTGACTCACCGCCGATTACAAGCTCTCCACCGTCGAGTACTCCTCTGGATCAAGCCTCTCGCAGCTTCTTTCTCTCCCTCGGGAGCCTTTCTCCCGGATCCGCTCTCTCCTTTGTGGTGTCGCCTCTGCGCACAGTGGCTTCGTCCGCCTCGTCGGACTTTATAGCAAGATGTTGCCTACTTCGAGCTCCGCGAAGACCACGTACGTCCGCTTCTGTCGCTGCGCCCCGCATCGTCCGAGATCTTCGCCGTCTCTGCATCTTTCGTCGACCTGGCCTCCGACTTCGTCGCTGAAGACGTCGCCAACTCCGCGCGATCCGCTCGCCTGAAGATTCGGAGCCGTCTGCGTCTCCCGCTGCTCTGGATGTCGTCCATAGACGGCGTCCGAGTCTTCCTCCGAAGACTCCGTCCGAGCGCCCGCTCTGGTCGCTGCGACCGTCGCCGCGTTGCTGCGTCCGAGCCGCGCGTGAACGATGATGCTTCGGCTGAGGCGTCTTTGTCAAAATCGGAAGAGGTAGCATGCGTTGACTGCACGAATTTGCCTTGAGGATGGGCTCCGATTTGGTGTCTACGGCGTGGGCTTGGGCTTGGCCTTGGCCCAGTGGACTCCGGTCTAGACAGGACGAACTCGGGCCTGACACTAGAGGTGGCCAAACCGCTGGGGCCAGCCTGCTACTCGCACAGTCTGACACGACATAATCCCGACACTGCCGAGCATGTATCCATAGTTTTATCCTAAATTCGAATCCGGCCCTCTACCTAAACCCGTTACTAGAACCCGATCCAAATTTAGATCAAATATTTAAATGGATACCCATGGGCACCTAATCAAATAAAAAAAATAAATTATTTATTATATAAAATATATTTTAAAAATAAAAATATATTTATGTAATAATTATTTATTATTATTTTTATATTTTAATAGTAATAAATTTTTATATAATAATTATTTTATTCTTATTTATATTATAATAGTAAAAATTTATATTTATATTTTTTTTATTGAAATCAGATATTGAGTACCAGGTAGGGGTGTCAATGTGTATCCGAACTCGTGGGTACCCGACCCGACCCGATCCATTTATGGCGGGTTCGGGTACCCGATTAGCTAATCGAGTCGAGTTCGGATTTATTCTCACGGGTTCAGGTACCCGATTAATATATAATAAAAAATAAAATTTTATATTTATATAATAAAATATTTTTTAATAAACATATTTATTATTATTAATATTATTTTATAGTTATATTTTATAAAAATAATTTAAAAATAAATATTTTAATTTAAACGGGTACCCGGGTACCTATTTAAATATCCGACTTGGGTTTAGTCAGGTTTGGGTTTGGGTCGGGTCGGGTTCTGGTTTGGCCAAAACTCGCGAGTACCCGACCCGTTGACATCCCTAGTGTTAGGGCCCGGTTCAGGCGGTCCGGCCCAGGCCCGAACACAAGCCCCAAACACAAGCCCAAGCCACCGAAGCCCGGTCAACGAGGGCGGTTGACCAACTCAAACGAAGCAGAGGCTTCGTCTCATCTGCGTGACGCTGATTAGGCAGGCAACGCAGATGCACGGAAGGCGTGCGCGTCGCAGCGTGCGAACGCGCGTTCGCCGAAAGCTTCGCGAGCGTAGCAGACGACGCGGACAGCGACGATGGAAGCCGCACGGCGTCGTCTTCACCCCACGACGCGGACGCTGGCTCGACGAGAAAGGTGGACGCGGCTGGCGGCCGCTGAGGACGGAGTCTTCGGCGGAAGACTCGGACGGGACGCATGACGCGGAGCTCGCGGAGGCGAGATCTGCGGGAGACCTGTTCCACGCGACCAGATGGAGCAGAGACGGCGAAGCTTCTCTATAAGAAGCTTGACGGCGACGAGATCAGGGTGTGCGCGGGGGCGTCACCACACTGAGAGCGCCGGGGAGCGACTCCACCAGCGACGGCGAGGCGCCGTCGCCTCTTCCAGAGCAGGGCTCTGATGCCGCCAGGGGCGAAGGTCGGTGCGCAGGTGCCGACGAGAGAAACTGAGCGAATGTAACCGGCGTCTAGAGAGACGACCGGCGAGGGAGGGATGGGGGCGCCGGCGGGCGTTCGAGTGAGGAGTTTGTAAGCTTTACCGATGGAATGAAGTCTTCTTCTCCGACATATCCCCTTCCCCTGTTACCGTTCCTCAGATCCGACAACAGCGAGGAGCTTTCCTCTCCGACGAACGACGCAGAGGAACGCGGCGGCGTTCCTGTGTTCGGGCGTCGCGAGGTTGAAGACGAAGCTCGGGCTCGAGCTTCGAGACGTGACGTGGAGTCAGAACGAGCGGTCAACGATCGATTTCGGTTTCGAAATCGAAATCGGAACGCTGACGTCAGGCGGACGTCAGCGTGCAAAATCGACGCGGCAAAAGAGATTTCGGGCGGCTGACGTCACGCCGACGTCAGCAACGAAAATTAATCGCGGGCGGCGGACGATCGAGGGCTGACGTCAGCAAACAAGTGGCTGACGCAAGCAAGGAGATGATTTTGACTTTGGTCAAAATCAGAAGAGGTAAATTAAATTGGGGTTAGGGTTTTCTCCGTGCGATCTTGTATTTGGGGATAAAAATTCTTCGGGGAGATTAGGGTTTCCAATTTAAGGCCGGAAACCCTAGGGCGAGTTGCGTTCCGGTATTCCGCCGGACGGCTCTGAGACAACGGATAAGCGCTATTTTCAGGCCGATCCGACCGGGGCGTGACAACAGGTATCAGAGCTAAAAGATTCAGCCATGATGGTGAATCAGAAAGATCCGAGAGGCAGCAACATCACTACCGGCGACAAGGAGTGTCGTTTTTCCAGGGCAGGGGTCCTGATGCCAACACTAGGGTGTGTTGATGCCAATGTCTAAGGGCATTGATGCCGATGTCAGGGACGTCGATGCTGATGTCGGGGGACATCGAAGGAGACTCTATAAGAGCTCAGTGATTGCCAGATCACTTCCCGGAGCAGGGGCTCTAATGCCATCACCAGGAGGGTGATGAAGAGGGGTCAGCGGATCCTTTTCCAAAGCAGGGGGCTTTGATGCCAACACTAGGGCGTGTTGATGCCAACACCAAGGCGTGTTGATGCCAACACCGGGGCGTGTTGATGCCAATGCATGGCGTTGATGCCGGCGCCAGGGGCGTCGATGCCGGTGTCAGGGGACATCGAGGTTCAGCTGAGTTCAGCAAATATGGTGAAGCAAGATTATCTTTGACAAATTTGTTGATGCAGGTTGCTATAAGCATGGTGCAGCAAACATTCATCAGCAGAGGATGGAGGACTTTGAACATTGGAAGGCCAGTGTTCAACTTGCATGGAACATCGAGGGCGATGTTCAAATCAGGTGGGGGAGAATTGTTAGGGCCCGGTTCAGGCGGTCCGGCCCAGGCTCGAACACAAGCCCCAAACACAAGCCCAAGCCACCGAAGCCCGGTCAACGAGGGCGGTTGACCAACTCAAACGAAGCAGAGGCTTCGTCTCATCCACGTGACGCTGATTCGGCAGGCAACGCAGATGCACGGAAGGTGTGCGCGTCGCAGCGTGCGAACGCGCGTTCGCCGAAAGCTTCGCGAGCGTAGCAGACGACGCAGACAGCGACGATGGAAGCCGCACGGCGTCGTCTTCACCCCACGACGCGGACGCTGGCTCGACGAGAAAGGCGGACGCGGCTGGCGGCCGCTGAGGACGGAGTCTTCGGCGGAAGACTCGGACGGGACGCATGACGCGGAGCTCGCGGAGGCGAGATCTGCGGGAGACCTGTTCCACGCGACCAGATGGAGCAGAGGCGGCGAAGCTTCTCTATAAGAAGCTTGACGGCGACGAGATCAGGGTGTGCGCGGGGGTGTCACCACACTGAGAGCGCCGGGGAGCGACTCCACCAGCGACGGCGAGGCGCCGTCGCCTCTTCCAGAGCAGGGCTCTGATGCCACCAGGGGCGAAGGTCGGTGCGCAGGTGCCGACGAGAGAAACTGAGCGAATGTAACCGGCGTCTAGAGAGACGACCGGCGAGGGAGGGATGGGGGCGCCGGCGGGCGTTCGAGTGAGGAGTTTGTAAGCTTTACCGATGGAATGAAGTCTTCTTCTCCGACATATCCCCTTCCCCTGTTACCGTTCCTCAGATCCGACAACAGCGAGGAGCTTTCCTCTCCGACGAACGACGCAGAGGAACGCGGCGGCGTTCCTGTGTTCGGGCGTCGTGAGGTTGAAGACGAAGCTCGGGCTCGAGCTTCGAGATGTGACGTGGAGTCAGAACGAGCAGTCAACGATCGATTTCGGTTTCGAAATCGAAATCGGAACGCTGACGTTAGGCGGACGTCAGCGTGCAAAATCGACGCGGCAAAAGAGATTTCGGGCGGCTGACGTCACGCCGACGTCAGCAACGAAAATTAATCGCGGGCGCCGGACGATCGAGGGCTGACGTCAGCAAACAAGTGGCTGACGCAAGCAAGGAGATGATTTTGACTTTGGTCAAAATCAGAAGAGGTAAATTAAATTGGGGTTAGGGTTTTCTCCGTGCGATCTTGTATTTGGGGATAAAAATTCTTCGGGGAGATTAGGGTTTCCAATTTAAGGCCGGAAACCCTAGGGCGAGTTGCGTTCCGGCATTCCGCCGGACGGCTCTGAGACAACGGATAAGCGCTGTTTTCAGGCCGATCCGACCGGGGCGTGACACCTAGTACTAGATATCTGCATTCTTAAATTTGAACCCGACCCATTTTAGCTAATCGGATATCTGAACCCGTCATTAATGGGTCGGGTCAGGTCGAATACCTGAATCTGTCGGGTGAAATTGCCACCCCCTATATGCACATAATACCATTAATGGTGACTTAGTACGTCCTCTATAATGCTTAAATCTTGGTTATTTCGATTCATTTGAATTAGGCTTAGGATATCAACTAACTAGATCCCAAAATCTATGGGGGGCGATGTCAACTATTTGTCTTTTTTTCTCTCATAATCCTTGAGCGCCGATAAAATCCTAAAGTACCTATGTTGGTTTGTTATTTTGAAGGTGCTATTTACCACTGCTCTAATCTCGTTTCTTCATGAAATATTTTTTAATACATTTTTTTAAAATAGCTAAAACAAAAAAAATATATAGGAGGGAATAAAACCCTACATAGAATTCTGCATACAAATCCTATATTCGATTATACTTGGAAGCAGGTTCTGCCATGAGTCACTGAAGAGCCTGGTTCGAATCTCTTCTGGGCCTCCAAAATAGTGCACACGGTGTTAGGCCCTGGGTTTCCGGTTCAGCCCAAGCCCAAACTCCGGCCCAAGCCCATACGGCAAAGCAAGAAAGGGGGTTGATTTGTTCGGTCAACTCAAAGTGTTGACCCCAAATCAAGCAGCGTACGCGACGAAGCCTTCGGCTTCGACAGAGATGCGATGTCAAAGCTTTCGGTCCCCGCGATCTCCGGACGGATGGCGCGAGGAGGAGGTCTTCGGCGGAAGACCCGGACGGCGTCGACGTGCCCGGATGGAGCAGATGGCTCCGAGTCTTCAGGCGGGAGACGCGGGGCGGCGGAAGAAGAGGTGGCAGCCTTCTCCCTTTAAGGGACGCGATCGAGTCCTGGAGCATCTTCAGGAGAGCAGAGAGTGATTGAGAAGGGAGATCATCACCAAGCTTGCGAGGAGATCTGAGAAGACTATTGAGAAGCCGAGATCTGAGAGAGCTGTGAGTGAGATCTGTGAGGTGAGAGAGCTCTGTTGTAGAGCCGAGGGTTGCAAACGACAGTAAGAGGTTGTTGCCGGCGAGAGGGAGAGGGAGAGGAACGAGGGTTTTTGTAATCTTTACCCAGTAAAGAGGAAATTTTCCCTATCTTTGAGTTTCTCTATTTCTTCCGAGTTCATCCCTGCCGGACGACGGCTGAAGGCTGAGGGCGGAAGATGGCGTTCTTCCCCTTACCGACTTCCTTCCTCTCCGGCGACGGCTACGAACGCGAGCGCGGCGTGCGTTCGCGTGGCGTGAGGAAGACGACGACGCAGGGACGATTCGGGCATTCGAATCGAGGGCGAGTCAACGGTCAACGAATGAAATCGAATTCGATTTCAGATTTCTGCACGGCTGACGCAGCGACAACGTCAGCAGAGCAATCCGGCGGGCGAATTTGGTGCTGACGCCGGCTGACGTCAGCGTAAGCGAGATTTTCGAGCGGTGAGTTTGATTTTGACTGTGGTCAAAATCAGTAAGGTATTTTGATTAGGGTTTTTCGATTCTTTTCGGATTTCCTAATTAGGGTTAGGGTTTTTCTGAGCGATCTTGTAATTTGGGGAGAGAAAATTGAGCGGGGAACTAGGGTTTCGAATTTGGGGACGAGATTCGGACCGGAAACCCTAGCGCGATCACGTTCTGGTGTTCCGCCGGATGGCTCTAGGAAGCGGATAAGCGCTGTTTTTAGACCGTTCCGACCGGGGCGTGACACACGGAGTGAATTATCAGAAAGGATTTGTTGGGTTGGTGGGTCAGACCAGTGGATCCAGTGTCCGCTGGCCCATGATTGATATCCAGGGCACCTCCTTATTAAAGAAAGTATCTTGTTGTATTGTTTAGGTCATTTTCCTAAAAAAGAAAGGAATAATAAAATTCAAAAAAATTATTAGGAGACATGTCCTCATCGTACCCACAGCTTACCCTCTTACTTTCCTCCGACAAGATTAGAGGAAGAATGAGGGAATCATTATCAACAGATAAGCCAGTGTGAAAGCGGGCTGGGTAAGATGTTACGCCCGATAGATTGCGGGCTGGACCGAGAGACATTTGGGCCGGGGCAGAGGCCCAACCCAACCCCTTGAGAGTGGATCCAGAAGCTTGGAGGCGGATCTGACGGAGGATTCGGGTCCGCCCCTGTCCAAAGCGCGCAGAGGCGCGAAGACGAGTTTCAGGCAGGCTTTCAGACGGGAGCAGTTGACCAGCTCCCGTCCCTTCACGGCAGAGAGCCGTTGATGCTGGAGCAGAGGAAAAAGGGGAGAGGAGATCATCTTCGGCAGAGAGCCATTCTCCTCCACGGACGCATCTCCTCCACGAGCTTCGGACGAGTGTGCCACCTCCACCCTGCTCTTCCCCCACGAGTGACGACGAGCGTCATCTCCACCATCCCGAGCGGCGGCGTCGTTCTTCCCCGAGCTGTGGAAGACGACGAGTAGAGACGGACGAGACTTTCCATTCCTTCCTGAGCTGCAGGCGACGACCGACGACGAGAGCGTCGTCTCCTCCTCGAGCGACGGCCCGAGATAGCGCTGCGCTCTCCTTCCCTCAGGCGGCGACCAGTGGGCGTTCCGACGAGCTTTCCGACGCCGACGAGGTTAGACGAGAGGGAGTGTTTTGTGTGTGTACAGAGAGGAGTGAAGAGGGGTTTTAGGTAGCTGTATTTGGAGATAAATAACAGGCGAAACTTTCCCCTCCATCCCGCGTCGTTTCCTGCGTTTTCCGGCGTCTTTTCCGCGTCTTCTCCGGTGAGCTCGAGAGCTCCTTCTCCACCTCCGGCCGGCGATCTCCAGCGTCCAGAGGGACTCCGACGACGCAGGCTGAGGGCGAAGGGCGCAAGCTACCCTTCCCCTGCCGCAGGCCCCATCCCTGCGACGCCTCCGGCGAGCGCACGCAGCGGCTGAGGCGCGCGTCCGGCGCGATCGAAGACGATTCGTTCGAATGCACATGGCGTTTGAAACGAGGGCTTCGGTCAATAGTCAACGCATCAGAGGAGCAAAAGCAAATCGGCGTGGGATCGATTTGCTGACGCGGCCGGATTTTATTGATTAAGCGTGCTTTGCTTAATCACGGGCCTGACAGTGGTATTAGAGGCAAGGTTATTCCGGCGATTTCAGAGGTGGTGCTCCGGTGATACTGGCGGAGCAGGAGAGTTTGGCAGTGGATTGTCCTCCCCGGCGATCCCAGAGACTGAGGGAGAGGGACGAGATGAATTCCTTAGCTAACTGGGTGGCATGATTGGAGGAGCTGATCCGTGTCACCGGTGATGAGGAGACTGCCCTGGCTCCACAGGTGGAGGATCTTCATCAGCAGGCGGAGGAGCAGAGGCTCCAGATCATTGCCCTGCAGGAGGCAATGGCGGGTATGGCGACGCTCCATGACCAGGTGGCCGGATTCTCGGCCCTACTGCAGCAGGCGCAGGCGGCGCAACATAAGATGCAGGCCGAGATCGTCGTTCTGCGCATGGCGCTTGCGCAGACCCAGAGTGGAGGCTACCCTATGGTATCGGCGACGGGGCAGGCGGCCCCTAAGCCGAAGGTCCGGATTCCTGAGCCACCGACGTTCGGAGGAGTCCGATCGGCGAAGGAACTGGAGAACTTTATTTGGGACATGGAGCAGTTCTTCATTTCTAGCCATGTCCCAGAAGACGAGCGTGTGCAGGTGTGCACTGCTTACCTTACGGCCGATGCGAAGCTTTGGTGGAGGACCAAAGCTGGATTGACATCGGGAGTAGCGACCTGGACCTGGGGCGTATTCCTGGAGGAGCTGCGGAGGCAGTTCCTTCCCGGGAACTCGGTGGATCAGGCCAGAGACGCGGTGGACAAGCTCCGGCACACCGGCCCGATCCGCGAGTATGTTCGAGCGTACTCCGCGCTCATGCTGGAGATCCTGGACATGTCGGAGGCGCACCGACGACACACCTTCCTCCGCCATCTACAGCCGTGGGTCGAGGCGGAGGTCCGACGACATTCTCCGCGAGATTGGCGCGAGGCCGCGGCGGTGGCCGAGGGCTTGGTGGACACGAGGCCATCGGGATCGACTTCGCCGAGAGCCACGGCGTTGCCCCCGAGACGCGGATCCCCAACGAGGACGAGGCCACCAGCTCGAGGCCGACACCCTTACCGGCGTGGCGGAGGCCAGCCGGCACGTCCCCAACCACGATAGGAGCCGGCCATACCTACCGAGAAGGGGCCGGAGAGATCCAGGCCGATGGCGTGTTTCCTCTGCCAGGGTCCACACCGGATGCGGGATTGCCCGAACCGGGAGCGGATTTCGGCGTTAGTGGCGCGAGAGGTGACCGCCACCCCCGACTCCCCTCTAGCGACGATCAGAGCATTGGCGACCGGAGCGATCGCGGCTGTCTCAGCCTCAGGAGGATCAAGGCTATTATACATGCCGATGCGGATTGGAGGAGTTGATGTCGAGGCGATGGCCGACACCGGCGCGACACATCTGTTCGTGTCAGAGCGCATGGCGGAGCGCCTTGCATTGCAGACTTCACCCACGGAGGAACGGGTGAAGACCGTCAATGCCGCGGAGCAGCAGATGATGAGGATCGCCCTTGACGTCCCGGTGGAGTTGGGACGATGGACGGGGCGACACCATGTTAGAGTGGCGAGGATGGACGACTACGACGTCGTCCTCGGCATGGAGCTGATTCAGCGAGTGAAAGCGGCGATAACACATACTTGGAGGGCTTCTTTATCCACGACGTGGAGGCATCCAGTTGGGTCTCTGGCATTCAGCGAGACAGCTCGGCTTCTGGCGCATGGGGGACGCGACGAGCGAGGGACCCCGCGCACGCACAGGCGAGTTCCTCCACTATTCCAGCCGCTCGTAGGCGACGAGGTGGCGTAGCACACATCGCGGCGGTGGCCACGACACCGGCAGAGTCCCGACGTATACGTCGCGAAGGCTGTGGGTCCAGAGATCAGACGACGGAGAGGACGTCGAGGGCGACGTCCAGCTCAGCCGGGGGAGAGATGTTACGCCCGATAGATTGCGGGCTGGACCGAGAGACATGTGGGCCGGGGTAGAGGCCCAACCCAACCCCTTGAGAGTGGATCCAGAAGCTTGGAGGCGGATCTGACGGAGGATCCGGGTCCGCCCCCGTCTGAAGCGCGTAGAGGCGCGAAGACGAGTTTCAGGCAGGCTTTCAGACGGGAGCAGTTCACCAGCTCCCGTCCCTTCACGGCAGAGAGCCGTTGATGCTGGAGCAGAGGAAAAAGGGGAGAGGAGATCATCTTCGGCAGAGAGCCATTCTCCTCCACGGACGCATCTCCTCCACGAGCTTCGGACAAGTGCGCCACCTCCACCCTGCTCTTCCCCCACGAGTGATGACGAGCATCATCTCCACCATCCCGAGCGGCGGCGTCGTTCTTCCCCGAGCTGTGGAAGACGACGAGTAGAGACGGACGAGACTTTCCGTTCCTTCCTGAGCTGCAGGCGACGACCAGCGACGAGAGCGTTGTCTCCTCCTCGAGCGACGGCCCGAGATAGCGCTGCGCTCTCCTTCCCTCAAGCGGCGACCAGCGGGCGTTCCGACGCCGACGAGGTCAGACGAGAGGGAGTGTTCTGTGTGTGTACAGAGAGGAGTGAAGAGGGGTTTTAGGTAGCTGTATTTGAAGATAAATAACAGGCGAAACTTTCCCCTCCATCCCGTGTCGTTTCCTGCGTTTTCCGGCGTCTTTTCCGCGTCTTCTCCGGCGAGCTCGAGAGCTCCTTCTCCACCTCCGGCCGGCGATCTCCGGCGTCCAGAGGGACTCCGACGACGCAGGCTGAGGGCGAAGGGCGTGAGCTACCCTTCCCCTGCCGCAGGCCCCATCCCGGCGACGCCTCCGGCGAGCGCACGCAGCGGTTGAGGCGCGCGTCCGGCGCGATCGAAGATGATTCGTTCGAACGGACACTGCGTTCGAAACGAGGGCTTCGGTCAATAGTCAACGCATCAGAGGAGCAAAAGCAAATCGGCGTGGGATCGATTTGCTGACTCGGCCGGATTTTATTGATTAAGCGTGCTTTGCTTAATCACGGCGGTTATTATGGTAAATTTTAAATGTTGGACTCATTTGGTTTGAACCCTGAATTCAGTTATTAGGATTCAAAATTTCGAATGCCCGTCACAATCCGGTATATTTACCTACCTTCAGGGGCCGTCTCGGTTGCAAAACAGAATGACGGTGACCGGATACGGCGATACGCTACCGTCGGACGTTTCCTGAGAAGGCCGAACAGTATTCCGATTCACAGGAATCGTTTCCCAAGAACTCCAAACGCTACAGCATTGCTTAAAGAGAAACTGGTGCGAAACCTCTACTTAAACCCTAACCATTTCCCTCCACTCTCGCGCTCCTGCCTCGTCGATCTCCATCGGTTCTGGGATCGACCACTCGCTCATTACGTTCCGGCGATCGCTTGCTGAAGAAACCTTCCTCCTCGATTTCTGATTCATTGTGGGGGTTTGATTTGGTTGAGATTAGGATGGGGGCGGGCCGGAAGACGAAGACCATTCACGTTGCGGAGGATTCGCGGGCCTGGCCGTCGGAGGGCTCGAACTGCTCTGTTGCTGCGAGGAATTTGCCCAAGAATAATCTGGGAGGAGTAATCTTTGGCTGTAAGCATTCGACGATGAACGAATGCCTTGGCAAGCTATTGTTTGGTTAGTGGCCGTCGCCTTTGCAATTCTCATGGTTGTTGTAGCATTGTCCTTATATCTGCAATGTCTACTTTCTTGTTTTTTATGTTCATTTCCTCTTATTTCTTTTTCTGTCTACGTCATTATCTCTGGGTTTTCCAGACTTACGAATAGTTTCTAACTGGATTTGACGTCTGTGAATCTGTGATCGTATTGGCAGGCCTGCCCTTTTCTCATTTCTCGTATGTGAGAACCATTGAGCCGGGCCTTCCCCTTTTTTTATTCAATTATAGCGACAGAACAATGCATGGAATTTTCGAGGCTGCTAGTCATGGTCAGTTGTACATCGACCCTTATGCTTGGACGGAAGATGGGAAAGAGAAAACTCAATTCCCTTCACAGGTAGTTAAATAGGAAGAATTTTTTGTGCATACCATGCTTCATCTGAAAGTCGGAGTATATATAGATCTATAATATCTGCCTGTATCTGTCTTCTCTGTCTGAAGTAGCTGCTGCATTTGGTTGTGTAAATGCATGACCATCATCCCTGTACTCTTGCCAAGTTCTCTATCTAATTCTTGATATGAACCTGACTTCAGTTATATCATTCTATGCAACCTAGAATTAACAGTTTTCTTGTGCCAATACATGACATGTATAGCGAATTCCTACAACTGAGAACAGATGCAGTTCATGAGTCTCCACTAGATAGGGTTTGTGGTGGTTCAATGCGTGTAACCTTTGTTTTTGTAATGCAGGCACTGGTTATCATTTTGAAATAAGGCCTGGTTGCATTTTACGGAGGTGTAACCTATTATCGGCCTGATTAAAAGTTTCTCCAAGTCCTTGTAGTTCACACATCTTATTCAAACACATAGTTGTAATAACTTGCTAATCATTTATAGCAACTACCTTGTAAGAAAATTGTTTTGGCTACTTTTTCATTGATAAGTTTGCATTTGTATATGATGGTATAAGATGCTCTCTTTAATAGATTGCTAATTATAGATTCTTTTTCCCCTCAAGGTTCGTGTGCTTGTTAGGATGTTATGTCAACCTCTTTCAGAAAAACAATTCAAGGGTGTGATTCAAGACAACTATTACAGTGAACGACATTTTTGGTTTGAACTTGATCACTCACAAACAAATAGCATAATGTCATTATTTCGGTCATCACCAATTCCAAGCAATATTAAGCAAGTTCCTTTGACGTTGAACAAGTTTGATAATCCTTCAGTGGTACTATCTAAAAAGAAGACACTTGACATCCAAGAGAAATCAAACATGAGTTCTCTTGAAATAGTATCCAAAAACTCTACTAAACCTAGAAATATGAATAAATTTGAATTACTTGGTGCACATGATGAGAGAGACACTGAAGAAAATGTTACGGGTTGGGGTCATCAATATCAACTCAGCAGTACAAGCAGGGGATCTTCTAGTGTGCACGATGAGATGGATTTTAAAGAAAAAGTCATGAATTGGGGTAATTGCACAACTAGTGTGGATGTTCAAAATGACAATACGGGTGATGAGAACGACAACAACTTGGGTAATCATTCAATTGACCTTCACTTGAATGAAGAGAATGGAAAACACTTGGTGCAACATGAAAGTGCTGAATCATCAGAGCCTGACATAGACAAAGTTTTGCGCAAGCTTAAGGAGATTTCAGTTGAGCAAGAGACTTCAAGTTTGTTCTCCAAAGATCCTAAAATTGATAGTTCTGCTCCATGCATAGCTTATGACAGTAACAAAATTTCCAAGATGGAAGAAAGTAAATCCACGACTGACCCTCAGTCGAGTGAGGTAATCCAATTTTACTTTTCTAATATGCATAATACCGTGATGCAATCTCTTTCTTTTATTTTTTTTGCTTCATCCCGTGTTTTATCTAAAAAGTTGTTGTTTTGTTTAGTTGGCTCAAATCATCAAAGCATTGACAGATAGGACCGAGGAATTGGAGAAAAAGCAGGTTCCAAAGTTTGATCATTGATGTGCTATGATAAATGTCAATGATTGTTTTGAATATACTTCTTTAATAATTCTCTTTTATTCAAATGGCTTGTTAGATCACAAATATGTAAATTGCATATATTTTGCATCAATTTAAGCTTTTGGGATAAGTGGTTACTAATCAAATTGTAACATAGTACAAGAGCTAGAGGTCATGAATTCAAAACCACACATTTTATTATTTTTGCTATTTCTCTATTTATTCTTTGGATTGGTCATATTGCTCTTATGGATCAACCTCATGAATTGTATTATGCTTCTAGGTTTAAGATACCGGTTCACCTTGAAATACTAGTTCGAACCAGTCTACCGATGGTACCGACACATGGTACCGATTGGTACAACATTCATGTGTATATATATTTTTGTATTAATCGGTAACTACATGTATGAGTATTGATTCATGGTCAAACCAGTACAAACTGGCCATACTATGCGATGCGGATTAGTTTTTCATTCCTTGGTATGCATGTGGATCAATTATGCTCTCTCACACTTTGGTACACGTGTAAAGCTACATGTGATTGCATATGAGGGTCCCTATTGATTATGGGCACGATTTGTAAGATCATAAGTTTATAACATAACTTGGTTCTGCAATCAAATTAAGCTTTTGGGATAAGTAGTCAATCAAATCTTAACTGCAAATGACTGTATTGATTATAGGCATATCTTGTAATATAGAAAATATAAATTGCCTTTCTTCAATCAAATTAAGAATTTTGAATACGTAGCTAATCAAATCTTAACAAAAACATGTTTGATTGGCTTTTATTATAGCTATATCTAAAGTTTTAAGTATTGGTCTGTACAAGTCAATTGTCGAACCATGGTATGTAGGGATTGGTAATTTATAGCATATTATATATAAGTATATATATGTATAATGCAAATTATACAGACTTGTGTATGTGCATATATATATATATATATAGACATGCACACACAAACACAAACACAGTGTTATTATAATAACCTGTTGTTACTAGTATAGAAGCTTTAATCAACAACACCTAAGATTTTCTAATGGAGTCAATTGCTCCATTTGTTGATTATTCATTAAATTCTCTACTTTCCTTTTGTCATGCACATTTCCATGTGATCTCCATATTTATATGATCTGCTTCTTTTTATTTTTCTCCACTATATGCTGCAGGCTGAATCAGAGAAACAATTGCACCAGCTAAGGAATACAGTTACGGAATCAGAGATGACACTGTGTCGATTACGGAATCAAGTTAACAAACTTGAGACAAAACTTAACCCTTCTATATCTTCTGGAGGAACTAATCTTGAGCAACATTTAGTACCTGAACAAGTTATTTACCTTATAGGTGGTTTTGATGGTAGTTCTTGGCTATCGTCATTTGATTCTTTTTCACCTTCCAGTGGCATACTAACCCCTCTTCAGACAATGAGTTATGTTCGTTCATATTCCTCTGCGGCAGCATTAGATGGGAAATTGTTTGTTTTAGGTGGTGGTGATGGCATATCTTGGTATAGTTCAGGTGATCATGTCTGCTTTCTGATACTATTCAATTCTTTGCTTGATAAAATCACGTCACTTATTCTCTATACTCTGTGAAGTTGAATGCTATGACCTGAAGAAAAATGAATGGAACTCCTGTCCAAACTTGAATCAGCAAAAAGGAAGTCTTGCTGGAGCTACTTTAGACAACAAGATATATGCTATTGGTGGGGGAGATGGAATAGTGAGTCTTGCAGATGTTGAGATGTTTGATCCAATCCTTGGAAGGTGGATCAATGGTCAGTCGATGCTTCAGAAGGTATGCCAAGCTTCTGCGAGTAATAAGTTTGACTAAGTTATCTTCCTTTCTCATCCGCGCCACTCTTTCAACTAATATGAATGCTCATCTTAATTGCAACTTGCTACCCTACTTCCTTATGAACGGTTATGTCTAAAGATTTTTGTACTGTCGGATGATTATCTGCAGCATAAACCTGTAAATTGCAATACCTTGTCATTTTTATCCATCCAGTTCAGTTTTGAGTTGAACTTCAAATAATTGTCATGGTCACATTTTTTATGTTAGTATATTGCAAAGGATGATAAATATAGTAGAATGAAACAAAAAATAATAACTTAGCGTTATTACTATTATTATTCAGAATAAGATATCCTCCGTGAACATTCAAAAGATTGATATTACAAATAGGGTTGTCACAAAATTATTTTTGTTGCGACTGAACTCTGGTTGTGACAGCTGCTACTTAATCTCTTTTTTTTTTTACTTTCAAAGTTAACAGTCTTCTTTTTATTGACGTACCTTGCCCCTTCTCACAATCTCTTTTATTATGTATGCCATTTATATATTGTTCTAGGAACCCTAAGATTCTCCTAATAAACTTCTTGGATGTTTTCTTGACTGCATAGCATTTTAGTCCATATGGTGTGGTTGGCCTGAAAACTATGATATATCAATTTTCTTAATATATATGATGGTTTGTGCATGCATATGGAAGACGGTTTTGTTCATAGTTTTTTTTGGAGCAGTAGTTGTTATCAGTAATATATTTAATATGAATTATTTATATAAGTACATCTTTTGAAAGAACCTTTTTCCACAACCCAGTTGACTGGTTAATTACTAATTGGCAATCTATTTTTCCAGCGATTTGCCCTTGCTGCTGTGGAATATAACGGTGCCTTATATGCTGTGGGTGGTTATGATGGCAAAGAATATATGATGTAAGATACTGTTTAAGTTTCTTATTCACAATATGATACCATGCATCTCTTTTGAGTTTGTTACATTGAACTTCGATTTTTTTTTAAGAATCCAACTAGAGAAGCCTTAATGTGTTTATTAGGGGTGACTGAACTTTGGAGTATTGAAACAAAAGAAATAGAAGAAACATGCTGGAGAGATTAGTGGCACAATGCTCACATGAAACATTTTTGTGGTTTAGTGTTACAATCTACTTAATGTGCTTAAGCAAATAGAACTATTAACTTGGTGAGTCGAATAATATGTGATCTAATTTAAAATAATTAAGCTCAAGTTAATAGTAGGAAGTTCACTAAGCCTTATATCATATTAAACTAGTATATTATAATCTTTCCTACTTAGACTTAAGTTTTCATCTAAGCCCATGGCCTAGCACTGCCAAAGAATCATCCTTTAGTCAACAAGGTTAGCTTAATGATGGCTCCACCATTCTCGGCAGCCTTTTCTGGCCTCTTAATATGCAGAGGACTAAGTTTACTCTACATTATTTGTTATGCACAAATTGACTTATTAGCTTAGTGAGTCGAATAACAATGTGACCTTATTTAAAGTGTTTAAACTAATAGTAATAAGTTTACTAAGCTTTATACACCTTATCATCTTTTCTCCCACTTACAACAAAGGATTAAAGTTAAACTAGGATATTACATTCAACGTCAAGTGAGAGTGTCTGCATCATTAGACACTACTTTGAATAGAAATTTTACATAAACTTTCCAACTATAAAGAATAATTGTTTGCATGTATTTATGGGATCTTTAGTATCCTTTAACTCGTGGAGAAAGCTGGATCCACCCTTTTTTATTTTTTTTTATTTGGAACCCTATTTTCTGAAATTACATATTGACCAATTAAATGCTGACTGCTTTAAGGAGATATCAGATATGATAACCAAATCATCTTGTATGAAGTTATGGTTTATTTTTTTTTTACGAGTTGATTGAACTATGTGCATGAGCTATTGATTGATCTGATTTGTTGCATTTGCAATGGAAATTCTCATCATCGCGCTATATGGTAGACAGGTATGAGTTCTTTATGTTGGTGAAAGACTAACAGAACCATGCTGAAATAAGGTGTTTTTTATTGCTCAGGTCAGCTGAAAGATATGATCCACGAGAAGGTTATTGGACCAGACTTGCAAGCATGACACACAGGAGGGGTTGCCACTCATTGTCGGTTTTGCGTGGGAAAATGTGAGTAACGAAAACAACGCTTCTTTCCTTAAGCACGATAACGTTTAAACCTTTTTCTTTTCTTCTTTAGTTATGCCGTGGGAGGATTTGATGGTAAGCAAATGATTTCGAGTGTTGAAGTTCTTGATCCTCGTTTTGGATCATGGGAGATCAATGCGCCAATGAATTTTCATAGAGGATATGCTTCCCCAGCGGTGGTAGGGGATACTTTGTTTGCCATCGGTGGGCTCGACAATGAAGAGAACGTCTGGGACACTGTAGATTCCTCTCTTTTTTTTTCCCTTGTAATTACGTATTACGCTAAAGTATACTGACATTTTGGCCCTATACATTTGATGATAGGTGGAATGTTTCCAGGAGGGGGGTAATTGGTCCACTTGCCGCTTCCCGGCAGTTGGGAAGAGGTGCTTTATGGCAACTATCACCCTATAGACGCCGAAGCTGATGTTTTTCCTTTGCTTGGTGAGACTCGTGGGTTTGAGGTTTTTTTTTGTAAGTGCCTGCCGGTGTCATATCTAGAAAAGTGGCAATTTCGGAAGCGTGGCTGCGTGGGGGTTGTAAAGCGAAAGGATATTATGGAAGTCAAAAGGCTGGCCTTTTGTAAAGGATATTGTCATCATTTTGCATAAATACAAGTAATATTAGGTATACCATGGTAATTAATATACACGCTTCCCAGCCGTAATGTGGCATTACAGTTATATAATTTTATGTAACAGATAAAAATAGGTAGACGACTTGTAAACGAAATGCTTTAAAAATGGCAGGCCAAACGATTATGACGATCTGCGCTTTAAGTCGCCTACTTGTGTTCTAATTAAGTGCACGCATGATGAAAAATAAAAAATCGCATTACTCACCTGAAAAAAAGAATAATAACTTTAATGCGCTCGTTTGATTTAGTGTGTGTATGATCTTCCAGTGCACAATAATTCCACATTCGAGCAATTAGCTTTTGCAAGAAAGAGATTCTCAGATTCTCCATTGACCGAACAAGAAAGAGCTTAATGTTAGGTGTCCACCACCCACAAAAAAGGCCATTGTACTCGAGAATATAATCCTAACTTAGGATTGCTTACAAGAAAACGTTGGCTTAAGAAGGAAGACGCAAATGCTGCCACAAAAAGGAATACAATGCGCAGAACAAACTACTTCCAGTTTCACTGGTCGTAAGATTTCATTTTCCTTGAAGGACTCGTCGCAGGTGCGTGCAGAATACCAGCACGATTGCTTTCCCCCCACAAAGATTCCAAGTTATCATCAAAATCACCTAACCCGTAGCGAATATTTGCTAACCTACCTCCACTTGTTTGCATAAGCTCGGGAGCCTGCTAACTCCTGCAAACACGAACATCCCTTACATAAAAGAAAATCAATTTATGGCCATCAATTTGCCCAATGTAACTTACAGAACAAAAATAAAAAATATTACCAAGAAAATCTTATTAGTCTTTTATTTCTCATCCATTGCTCATCAATAATAAGACTTCTCATCGATCATCAAGAACTAAATCTATACTTTTTTTTTACATAGCCAAGTTAAGTAATAAAAGCATGATCTGATTACCAGATCATGTTATCAACAACAAATGTATTTACCGAAAAAGTAATAAGATTAAAATTTCCTCTGTTTCCTTTGTGGAAGAGTGGTATCACTCTACTCAGCCACCTACAAGAGCGAGGTATGAGATCACTGCAGTGTAGGAGCAGTCAGGGAGAGCTCACTACGAAGTTGCAAGGCACAGAGGTAGAATAGCAGGTGCAAGACATGTGAAACTTTCTCTCCCTCCATTTTCTCTATCCTCATTTAAATTTCCTTGCATTTTTTTCTTCCCCTCCAAGGTAATTTACTTTTTTTAAAAAAAATCTTTTCCTTATGGAATCTTTGAATTGTTTGCCTCTACCAATTCTTTCTACACAGTTTCAATTATATTCTTTCATGTGGGATTGGAATCGCAGTTAGGTCTCCTTTGACTTCTGTACCACTCAGAACCTCAAGCGCAATATTATATGAACCCCCCTGAGAGTTTAGCAGCAGGTATCAAGCGATCCAACCTCCTCCATGGCTTCTAATTTTGTCGTTGATGTCTGGAGTTGGATAAGTAGTCTTCCTCCTTTCATTCAGTGGAGTACAAACAGCAAGAGCTTTTGCATCTGTACTTCAAGATCAACCAACACATCCTTGAAATTCTCAATCATCAGAAGTCCCCCAAATCACGATCCATATGTCTCCTTCTCCATCTATGCAGATTTCCATGTCCCTATATCCCTCTGGAACTCGAATCCTATCCACCTCAACAGAAATACACAGAATTCTCTGACTGAAGACCAGATTGTTCATCTCTTCTTTGACATAGTAAATGCAGTTCTCAAATATGGAAACTGTCAGAAATCCTCCTTGAGACCATCTCAAGTAAAAATCCCCAAGAACTTAAAAGATGTCCTCAATCTGGCATTCCTCACTTTCACCTTCCTGATCTGCATCTACGAAGCCCCATATGATCTTCGCTGTGGATGCCTCGACTCCTTGAGCCTTCAGCTGTCGAGTGCAGGATCCAGAGAAGCACTGAAGCTTCTCGTACGGACGCTAGGTTCCAACCTCGAAGAGCAATGGATGAGATCATTGCACCTCGGCGTGACAAACTGGATATCAGAGCATCGCACCTCAAATCACTTGTTCAAGACACCATCGCCACTGTTTACATATGCCCTTTCTGCAAGTGGATTATGGAAAGTACAGCTATATTGTCCGGTCATAGCCATGGGCATTGAAGATCCCACTGCTACTACTCAAGATGATCGCTTGCTGTTCTCCCTAAAATACCAGCAGCTTGAAGGGGTGGTGCAACTTTCTTACAAATTTGTCATCAAAGAAAACTGGATTGACATAGTGGTTGCTGTCGATAACGTAAGGTCAGTGAAATATTTCTTCACAATAATTTGTACATTACTTATTATTAGAGCTGAGCTCAAATCACAAGCTAACTGTTCATCAGACAAATCACATATAATTGGCAAACAAACTAGAAGTCTTACTTTTCATTGCGGCAGATGCGATGTGATCCCTCTGGTATCTGAGACTCTCATGGCTGAGCGAGGCTACGGTTCTGAGGAAAAGCATTTCCCATCAAGAATATCTCTGCAACTCACTCCAACCCTGCAATCTGATATCTTGTCAGTTTCAGTAAGCAAATCTTCCGATAACCCTACTCAAGAAATTGGCCTCGAGAAGGCACTCGAGGGCGCATTCGATCCTCCAAATTCTTATCTAGGCCTCAAAATTTCAACAGCAGAGACAATTACCATGAGCATGAAACCTTGGAAATTTGAGCAATCAGTTTATGGAAGCAGCGCAAACTTGCACTGGTTTCTTCATGATGGAGCAAACGGTAGAGAGGTTTTTTCTTCCAAACCATCAAAGTTTGCGTTGCTCCAACCAAGAACATGGTTCAGAGATCGGTACTCAACTGCTTACAGGCCCTTCACAAAGCAAGGGGGTGTCATTTTTGCAGGCGATGAGTATGGGGAAAGTGTGTGGTGGAAGGTGTGCCCAGGAGCGTTGGCAAAGAGTATGGAGTGGGAAATTAAAGGCTCGATTTGGCTTACCTACTGGCCAAACAAGCAAAGAACTTTTTACAGTGAAACTCGAAGGTTGCAGTTCAAAGAATTGCTGTATCTTACCCTTCCTAAAGCGCCATAGTGTCTGGAGCTATGCAAGTCATGTATGCTCGGTGGTAAGAGTTCGGTGATGTAATTGTTAGCTTGGCATATGTTAAAGTGGAAAAACATTAGTCTCTCTTATTATTCAATTGAATATAGATGATGGTTTTACATAGACCATGTATTAAAACATGAAAGACCAATTTCCATGTGCGACTAAATGCTTGCTTAACTAGGATAATACTTAAAAATTCTAACACTTTCCCTTATGTATAGATATTTACAATGCCCAATTGCTAATTGAAATAGGAAATCTGTCTACTCTAAGAGGCTTTGGTGAAGATATATATATCTACCATTTGGCTCTTTGAAGTATTGGCGATAGTACAAATCTTCTTTGACAGTAGAATATCTCTTATAAATTGACAGTCCGCCTCTATATATTTTGTTCACTCATTAAAATATAAATTGCTTGCACTATAAATGACTGTCTAATTTTCATATCTCATTGCCATGGATTCTTTATGAGGAAAGTTTATAAATGGTTGCTTAAATATCACATCTCATTGCCATGAGTTCTTTACAAGGAAAGCCTACTTATATTATAAGTAATTATAGCAACATCATCTGATCATCTCACAGGCAGCCTAAGCCATAGCCATATACTCAACTACAACACTTAGATTTTTTTGCTTCTCCAAGTAACTACATTTCTTTCAATTGATGTAGATTACTCAGATATAGATCTCGTATTAAAGGTACTACGCACATAACCAACAACAATATAGGATTCAATCTTTAGATGTCCATTTCTTCTATATTGGATTATTTTTCCCAAAGCTCTTTTTGGGTAGCTAAGAATCCTGAGGACTGCCTCGCAATGATATTTGTTTGGGATTCTCAACGAATTGACTTATAACTCTTACCCATGTAAGAAGTGTCTGGTCTAGTGGCTGTGACTTGTGAGTTACCCTACCGGTCCTCGGTGTTGTTTTGGATCTATACTTTTAGATTCATAAGTATTATATAAATTTGACAAGATAGGAGTATCAATTAGTTCACACCTTAATAGTCTATTTCCTGTAGAAGGTCAATTCCTTATGAGTCTTGTAAGCAAATTCTATTGCTGAGAAATGTTATAGTTTGCCAAGATCCTTAAGTATAAACTTATCCTATAACTGTTTCTTGACATAAAAAATTCCTTGTTGATCATCTCTGATCAAAATAATACATTCAACATAAACTGTAAATATAACACTACAAGAGAAAGTATTCAATATAAATATTAAATGATCTATCTTGCATCATGCTATAACAATATATCATGCTATAGGAGAGAATTTCTTGAATCAGTATCGTGGCTTTGTTCCAATTTATATATAGCTTTCTTGAGTTAATATACCATATTATCTCTCTGAATAATGAACCCTAGTAGTTGAAACATCCACATTGATATCAATCCCTCTTAAAAAATGCATTCTCATCATTATCTGAATCATACATGAACTATATTTAACCTAGTGATGAGAGACAGTCGCAGGGTTGTCGTGTCCACATCCTTTGCTTCAACCAAATTATACACCTCTATTGCCAAACCCCTGTTTTGAAGCAAGAGGGGTTGCCTTTGGATTTGTTGGACGAACTTTTGGATAAATATATTAATTTTGTAAAACTTTATTAAAAGCAATTTCTAGCTAACACAGTAGCATCTACTATAAGACTATTGCAAGTAGTAACGTATGAAGCATTAAACCTGAATAAAATTTTTAGAACAAGAATGTCTTGGTATTATTTCAGTATATTTGTATAGATTTGGAGTAGGGGATTGGAACACTTGCAATTTATACAATTTTACTTGTAAAAAAAAATAATATTATTAAAGTGTTTTGTCGTCTTGGTTTAGGTAGAACAGTTCCTCATAAAGTGAAAATACTCATATAACCTTATATAACCTTGTTCTTAGGTGGGGTAAGTCTTACATAGGGAGTCCCAAAGATCTCTTGTAGTGAATGGAAACATAATTGTGCTCTGAATTTGGGATTACATACTGTTGATAAGCCATGTGACAACTTGGTAATTGACCATCTTCAATTTGGGAAAATCTAAATTAATACTAGAAGGGTGGAACAGTATGATAGAGTTCACCTAGAGATATGTGAAACTATCAAAATACCCTCGCCCATATTGTATAGTCCTGTTCTTTAAATATAACAAATATGCCAATGATCTGTGTAGGTTTCTTATCAGAGGAAGAATTTGAGCGATCCATCATTCGGTATAGGGTTGGAAAAGTTAAGCAAATATCTAAACCTAGAACAATGTAACTCCACCTATATAAAGTCTAGATTAGAATTTAAGTACTAAAATTGACGGCAAGTTGAATAGTTATCAATAATACATATAAAATAGCCTGTCGTAAGCATAATTCTAGTCATAGTTAAGAAGAATCAGTTGGACATATTCTAGCAAGAATCCTAAAAAAAATCTATCTTTGGTGAAGAGAACCAACCAAATCAGATGAAGAATGCTCAAGGACATCGGTGAACTATTTAGAGATATGATCTAATTACTATGATAATATCATGAAACTAATGGCTAATATATCACAAGATTGGAGTGTAAAGACATCATAGATGCAGTGTTGTCAAAGTAGTTTTGTTGAGACAAAAACGGTTGGTAATTGAAGAAAGTTTAAATCCGGAAAAACATTCAAAACCTCAAATGGAAAGAAAATAACGGGCTTATCGTGCGTTACCAATGAATAGAAAGGCTAAGAGCCAATAAAAACCCTGAAGTATAGGAAAGATCGAAAGACCAATGTTGTTATTAAGAAAAAAAAAACACCATACTTGGCAACCGCGAAGATGAGACCTTAGCTTTAATCCTCTTTTGCACATGAAAAAGAAGAAGAGGTGAGTAGACATGAAAAATATAACATAACGTTAGTCCTCTTTTTGCTCTGATCAAAACCCTGTATATTGTTGAAGTCTATATCTCACACAATGAGAGCATCTCTCTCATGGACCAATCACTCTGTTATCATCTCATCAGCTAGCAACTAGAAGGAGAAAATTGAGGTTGAGCGAAGAAAATAAGATAAGGAGAATAAAAATCAACCAAGCACTCGAAATAAAAGCAGTAACGCACCTTTGTGGATAGGATCTGTCTAAGGGGGCAGGCAACGTGGGACTCATTGATCTGCTGCTTGCGGCGAATTAGGCGCTTTAGCTTTTTGGATCATAAAAATGTTCTCGTCGTCTCTTGTTAGGCTAGGGGTTGAAACTTCCAAGGTGAAAGGACGAGGTGATGCAAATAATTTGCAGCTCTCCAACTTCAGGTGTTATCCAGTGTAGTTTCCTTCACTGAAATGTACTCCTCGAATTTGTTCCAATGTTGATCACCCACCACTCTCAGTTAAAAGATTATTGAAAGTTTGATTATCAACCATTGCTTACAATAGACTATACAATTACATTAGAAAGGAAAACTAGCAACGAACATATACACAAATATAGGCAAAAAGGAGTTAAAAAAATTATAATATTGCCAAATGTATCAGCTCTTGGGACTGGAAGGTAATTGCATCTCCACGAGACCAAACCCTGGAGAACTAAGAGTCTCTATTAGCCCACACTCCCATGGCCTCAGCAGACTATCATCTTTGTACTCGTTATCAAATGGATTTTGTTCCGTGCTCCATACCATGGTATCATCTGCATTTTGAGAGTCCACTGTTATGTCCTTCAGACTAGTGCATTGCCAGTAGGCATCTCCAACACCACCACAAAACTCGCCAGCACCATTGTTTTCCATGGCCCCTTCCATCATCTTCAACATCTCCTCCACTGAGAGTTCATCTACCTGATGATCTCCTGGGGGCTGACACGGCGCTGACAACTCTGTCTTTGAACGATCAGCTGCTGCAGGAGAGGACTGGGTTCTACATTCCATCTCTTGTTTCTGCTCTACCTTTGGAAGCTTGATTGGGAAACAAGAGGCGGCCACATCGCGACTACATTGAACCTCCTCTTTCACATCAATCCTTGAAACTTTGGCGACAGAGTCACGAGAGACAGAAGAGTTGTCAACTAAATGCAAACGACGTGAACCTTTGACATCGGACACATGAGAGTCGGACGCATCAACGGCGTCCCGGTGACGTGAGGTCGTAGTTGATTCACATGTCTCCCTTGACGCGGCTTCAGGAAAATTGAGACGGGCCAAAGTGCCATACATAGCTTTCGCAGCATTGTCGTAAGCAAGGGCAGCATCACTAGCAGTGGGAAAGGTTCCCAACCAAAGGCGACTACCTCGATTTGGTTCTCGGATCTCAGCAACCCACTTACCCCAAGTACGCTGTCTCACGCCTCGATATCTGCAATTGGGATTCTCTGGTCCTCCTTTGCCTTGCATGCAACCTTTCTTTGAACCTTTTGCAGGAGGCCTACGGATTTGCTTTTCACTTGACATTGAACATTCGACTTGGTCATTATGTTCCCTCCACAGAGCAATAATTTCTGAAACTGAACTAGACCCATCCTTCCCTCTGCGTGCTCTCTTCCGCCTGAAATCAAGAGCAAAAGTTTTAGTTATTCGCGACCAAAAACAAACACTTGTAATCGATGGTAAAACTTTAAAAAAGGGATCAGAAACAAACACGTGCGATAGAATTGAATGATGACAAAAAAAAAAGCAATGAACGTACAGAAAACAAAAAAAAGAAAATCAAAATAGTGAAGTTGTCCAGAGGGCAGGACCGTAGTGGTTGATAATAAAGTCTTAGAGATCGAATCAAAAACATATTAGAAACGCATGGATACCAACACATGCACACAATGGACCTAAAACGAAGAAAATGAAAGGCAGTTCGAAGGTCCAGCAGTTCACCGCCAAGTAAATACAAACAGCTCACAAAACATTACACTATCCAATCGGTTTTGAAGACAACAAAAAGCAAGGCTTCTACTACAATAGACAAAGGACAGCTCCAGGATAAGACTTACAGCATGCTACATTTCTTTCGAATTCACATTACCTGAAGGAGTTTGTTTTAAAGATTGAAAAATCCATTTTTTTATAAAATAAAATCAACACCGAATTAAACATTCGATATAAGTACGAATTAAGCAAAAATCATGATAGCGTACCTAGATAGTTTGTAGGACCAAAATAACCAAGCATCTGCCGCTCCAGGATTCTAGTTCAGAATCATAGACAAAGTACAGAAGAATAAGAATGTGATACATCAGAACAAGAATCATAAATTCAGGTTAGAAAAACAATCAGCTTTTCTGGAGACTCGATTCAGCATGTTGACTCAACCCATAAAGGTAACAAAACAAATATTATAGGTAAAGAAAACTCGAAAACTCTGAACCTAGGGTAACTGTAAGTCTGTAACCAGTCAAACACAACCTAATATCACATATATATCCTCTCTCACAATTCCTATATATATTGGATTAATTGATGGCCGATATAGTACAACAATTCAATGTACTTGCACTCCCCAAGATGATGTTATAGAGGAATACAAAAGAACAGATTCATGCATTACTCACTGGCTTCGTGATGTTGTTACCCTATCAAGCTGACACTCTTATCACAACTACATCACAATCCTTGCCAAAAAAAAGCGCCATCGTTAAAGTCCACCAAGCGAGGATCTTAACCAACTATAGAAGAATGTCAGACTGGCAAGCCCATAGCCGAAACTCTGCAACGTTCTTCTGTTGGACATCAACTCACATATCAGTGTCCAAAACATCCACAACTAGGGGACAGAATGCTCATAAGGTTTCTTTGCTGCCACAAAAAAGTGTAATCAAAGCTTGAAGCTGCATGAAGACTGACAAGGCTTGTCAATCATGATTTAAGCTTGTACAATAACGTCCTTCTACTTCCTATTCAAGATGCATGTACTGCTTGATTTGCATATGAAGGATTGTTTCTTAGATTCTAGCTCCATGCAAACTAACACCCAACCTTTTTCCAAGTGTTACAGGGATGGAGTCTTTGGTAATATACTACAACCCACTTAATAAAAAAAATGATCCATGTGACTCAATTAAAAATACTTAAACCCAAATAAATAGCTTTAAGCTCATTAAGCGACAATTCTACATCCTTGCCTAATGCATAATCGAAAACCGTTCCTGACAGCATGCGGGGTTAGTTCATTAGGCTTGATGATATATATATTGGCCAACATACTATGTTGAACTAAACAAGATATCTTACAATTATGGAAAGTAACATATTACAATTAGAATTAGAAGAAGAGAGGAATCAAGAGAGAAGTCAAGTAGAATAGATAGAAAAAACATAAGCCTTCAAGGCGTCAACCAATGCTAGATTGGTCCAATCCTAGATGCATAGGAGGATGCTAAAACCGAGCACCTTGAACATAGAAGAGCCATTGAATATGTAGGTATTCTTTTCCTATTGTTAAAGTTTCCTTAAAAGTTATCTTTTTTAATGGTTATTGGGTTTAGTATAATATCAATTACCCGTTAAGCTTATACTTATAATCTAGTTTTCCTTAATGAATTGTATCTTTTTCTATGTCTCTAAACCTAACTTGATATCAGAGGTACGCTCTCTTGCATCTCCTGCCCTTCCACTCTTTTGCCGCCGCGTTCCACCTCACCCTCCACATGCCCACCACCCACTTCATCTTTCTTTTCATTTTTGGTTCTTGCTCCATCATCTGCCTAGGTCTGGATCCGATCTGCTCCTAGCGATGCAACAAGGCACTGCAATGACTTTTGCTCCAACCTTCCACCTTTCGTTCATGGCTCAAACATTGCCTTTGTTCACCGCCTTTATCCTTAGTCCGTCACCTAACACCGTGTGCGACGAACCACACCCGATGGACTTTCTTTTGTGAGCAAGACACCATGCCTCCATCTAAGACTTATGACGCCAATCTAATTCCACTTTCACCCAAATGCCTAAGATATATTGTGCTGCTTCACTTTGCTCCCCTTCTTGCTATTAACCTCCTTTTGATTTGACACATTGCGATCTCTATTGGGATGGATTTCCTTGCCTCCAATGCTGGGATCAAACCTAACTCCATCTTTGAAGCAAGTATAGTTAAATTTGATGAAACTAATTTTTCATTATAAGGCTCAATCAATGTGTGTCTCTTTTTGGGATCTCATAGCAAAGAGTATCACTTAACTCAAAATGCTCCTTTTTCTACTGATCCATCTTCTAAGCTTTGGCGTCGTTCTAATATGGCAATGCTCAATATTTTGCTCAATAGTAGGGATCATAAAATTGCTCCCACATTATATAGCACAAATCTACTAAAACAACATGGGACTTTTTTAACAATATTTATGTCCCTAAACAAAATCTCAGTTATGTTTTTTGCCTATACGAAGAGATTATTAATATGCAATAAGAAGATTGCATGTGACAAGAGTTCTATACCTTATTATAAAAAAATAAAATGAATTATCACAATATCATCCTCCTTCAATTGATATGGAAGTTACTTTTCAATAACGACAAGAGTTTCTAGTAACCAAGTTTTGGTCGGCTCTTAATTCTCAGTACTCTGCTGCTAGCTCTCAACTACTTGTGGACTCCACCATCACATCACTTCAGGCTACATTCTCCTAAATCGAGTATAGCATCTCTTATTTCTTTACTTAAATTATTGATTTTGGTACCTCATCTCATATGATAAGTAATTGTGCCTTAATTGTCTTATTGTCTACTGGGGGTGCCTATCCTCCGATTTCAATTGCTGTCTCTGTTCTTAGTATTGGGACAATTCATATTTTCACTGCCTTTACTCTTTATAACGTTTTGTATATACCTTATTTTTCTATTAATCTACTTTTTGTCTGTGTATTACTACCTAATGCAACAGCATTGACACCTTTCTTTCCTCACATTATTTATTTTAGGACCTAAAGGCGAAGAAGACGATTTGGGGGGCGCTTAGGTGTGGAGATGTCTACATTCTCACCACATCCTAGATACCTCATACCTTCTCTTCTACTGTAGTATCTCTTTTCTAGTGGCATTGTTGGTTGGGCCATCCCTCACCTGCTCGTCTCCGGTAATTTTTGTTCTTACCGTCCACGCCGTCCTTTACTTGTGATGGCTGTCAAGTAGGCAAACACCATCGCAACTCCTTACCTCATATGACTATCACTAGAAATCTCCGTCTTTTTTTTTTTTGGGGACCTAGTCCTGTTCTTGGTCAAAAGAGTCATAAACATTTTATAATTTTTATCAATAATTTTTTTTTCGTATGTGTTGATGTTATATTTTGACAAAACGGTCTGAACTATTTAATGTATTTTGTAACTTTTATGCTAAAATCCAAACTCAATTTGATGTTTCTATAAAACTTTTACATTTTGATAATGTTTAGAGTATAATAGTGCTCAATTTATTTCATTTTGTCAATATCATAACATTATATATCAAACCACTTATAGTTATTCATCAGCCCAGAATAGAGTTGCTGAATGCAAGAATTGACATTTACTTGATGTTGCCCAAACCTTATTATTTCACATACAGGTCTCTCATTCTTTTTGCCTTGGTGCTGTTCTTACAGCTTCCTTTCTCGTTAATCGAGTTCGTACTCTTGTCCTAGTAGATAATTCTCCTTTTTCTCTTCTATTTCCCTCCAAGGTCTCTTTCTCTCTTATTCCTCGTGTATTTGGTTGTCTTTATTATGTTCATAATTTAGACCCGGGCACTGTTAAGTTAAGCCCACACATTATCTGATGTGTTTTTATTAGCTACTCTTGTACCAAAAGAAATATCGTTGTTTTGATTCAAGTATTCATCAAACTTTTGTTAGTGTTGAAGTCACTTTTACCGAATGTCAACCTTTTTTTTTGTCATCTTATCCAGTGTCCTCATTCACTCCTGACCTTCTTACGGTTCTCATCATGCTTCTTGGCCCGCTTTCCGTTGATACTTCTTCCTCTGTTGATATGTCTGATACTTTATTTATTCCATTATACGTCTATTGTCGGCACCCGTGGCCTCCACCTACCATCCCTTCTTTGTCTACAGATCATGCAGATGATCTACCTATAACTTTACGAAAAGGCAAGCATATTGTTTCTCAATATTCTATATCTAATTATGTTTTCTTTGATTGATTATCTCCTCTTTATCGTGAGCATTGTCCTCTATACCCTTGTCAATCTCTCAATTGCAGGCTTTACTTGTTCCCGAGTGAAAACAAGCTATGGACGATGAGATCACCACTTTAAAATCCCGCTAGACATGGACGTTAGTTAATCCTCCCTTTGACGCTCATATTGTTTCATGTCAATGGGTGTTCACTATTAAGTATCACCCTGATAGCTCCATTGCTCGTCAGAAAGCTCGATTGATAGCTAAAAATTACTCTCAGGTTTATGAGATTAATTATATCAATACCTTTTCTCTGGCGGCCTGTCTTAATTCTGTTTGAACTCTGTTCTTTTTGGCTATTAATTATGATTGATCTCTTTTTTAAATAAATATTACTAATGTCTTTCTATATGGTGATCTTTCTGAGAATGTTTATATAAAGCAATCTCCAAGGTATATTGCTTAGAGGGAGATAGTGTGTAAGATGCACAAATCTATCTATGACCTTAAGCAAAGTCCACATGCATGGTTTCACAAACTCTCACATATAATAATATTAGTAAATTTTTGTCATAGTCGTACTGATCACTCTATATTTATTCAACGATCAGATGCTAGGGTCATTATCCTGGCAGTCTATGTAGACGATATGCTACTCACTAGCAATAATGTAAATGATATTGATTAAACTAAGTTACCCTTACAATCTCATTTCACCATTAAAAATCTAAGAAAAATAGGTATTTCTTGAGAATTAAAATAGCCTATCAACAAAATTGCTTATTTATGTCACAGAAAAATATATGCCATGGATCTTCTGAAAAAGGCAGGTTTGAGTGATTGTAAACCAGCAGTCTCTCCTCTAGTTCCAAACCAAAAATATTGATATTAAGAACTCCAGGCATGTTGATACCACAAAATACAGACATATTATAAGTAAACTTAATTATCTCACTATTACAAAATCAAATATATCTCACGCAGTGGGTATTAATAATATAATTCATGCAAAAGCGAAAACAATGTCATTAGAATGCTGCCACTCGGATTCTTCAATATATTAAGAATACTCCTGATAAAGATTTAAGATATAACAAAAATGGACATAATCACATTGAGGCATATTCTGATGTTGACTACACCAGGAACATTGATGATAGAAAATTTATTTTTGGATTTTGCACTTATTTAGGAGGTAATTTGGTTACTTGGAGAAGCAAAAAAAATTGTAGTAGCCATGTCAAGTTGTGAAGCGGAGTAATGAGCAATGACTTATACCGGTTGTGAAATATTGTGGTTAAAAAATTTTATACAAGAATGCGGGCAAAATTTTTTGAGTCTAATGGATATATTTTGTGATAATCAGGCTGTCATTTTTATTACTAACAATTTTGTGTTTTATAAGAGAACTAAACACATTGAAGTGGATTGTCATTTCAGCAAAGAAGTCACCATCAACAAAATTATTAATACTCCATATATAAAGCCTGGAAAACAGGTTATAGATATTTTTACAAAGTCTTTGAGACCAACTAGGCCTCATAAACTATGTACCAAGCTGAATTTAATAAACATCTTTGATTCAGCTTAAGGAGGAATGTTAGAGTTTCCTTAGAGTTAACTCTCTTAATGGTTATTGGGTTTGGTATAATATCTATTACCGTTAACCTTGTATTTATAATATGTTTCCCTTAATGAATTTTATCTTTTTCTATATCTCCGTTGGAGCAAGGCCCTTCAACAATGAACATGTTAGCGAGCTCCAATCATAGTTAAAAGGATCTCTCATGTGGGCAAATTGATGTGAAGGCACAACAATATGCAAGAATTTCATGTGCATCACCTTGATAGTCAAAACAAGGCCCCACAACATGACCCAATGATAATGAAGCATATCCCACGAATATACATGTATGATAGAGCAAGAGCACTACAAAAAATTTTGCAATAACATTCACATTCAAAGCCAAGACACCGTAGCTATGAGAGGGGGCTTTGTAGTTTGTTAAGAAATGGTTTGGATTTGTCGACCATAATAATTGAAATAGTACCACAATTATCAAAAATATGTTTCTTCTCTTTATTTCTTCATTCATCATCTATTTGCAAGCTCCTCTTTATAAAGTAAAATAGAGGACACAAAACAATAATACAGGATTAGAGTACGAGTCATCAATTTATATTCACAATTACCTAGGTACCTAGGTAGAAAGGACAACGGCATCAATCAATTTAGCAGCTGATAGTTGGTGGTTAACCAGCCCAAATTATCAAAGTGGGATTCATGGCCTTTAGTTCAACTCTAGAAAAGTTGTGCCTTTACCTCAAATCATGCATGAGAGGCTAATGATCCATGCTCAATCTGGTGTCCAGCAACTCATGTTTTACTAAGGAGTTTGATGTTAGGAAGGTATGTCAATGTAAAAAGTTCAACAATTAGCATTGGCTTTGTCAATAAAAATATAAGGGGTGGATTTGGACAAATGGTTTATGTACCTAGCTGCCTCAACCACCCACAATTGCTAAAAATTACTCAAAATGAGAGAAATGACAGGAGAGTGCTTTGATGAGAGCAAAATCTAGTCATGTTCACTCCTAAAATCAAGTTGGGAGAAAGGAGAGGAGAGCACCTTGACGAGATCAAAATCTAATCATGCTGCCCATCGATAATGGCAAACCTTTTGAGTTGGAGGTGGCATAGTCAATTACAAGTTTCATGGTTAATGAAATAGAACTATCAAAACATCATGGATCAAAGATGAAATCATGGCCAAATTAAAAAGCCATGAGCCCCAAGGTTTTTAAAATTAGTCAATGCCACAGTAAGGGGTATCAACTAGTACCATGTTATGTTTCTACCAATATTATATACATACATATGTTATGTTTAGACCAATATTAACCAAAATCATAAGTCAATGTTTACTAGTCCAACAATTGACTGATACACTGGCATGGACCAAAATTAAATTATGAGAGGTACATCCTCTTCATCCATCAGTTGTGTGGGAAAAATCAACACTTTACAATTCAAAATCACTTGCAAGTTTTTATGAGGTGATCAAATTGAAAGGGAACATAATATTGTATATTAGCTTTGCACTCAAGACTTAAGATAACACTCAAACCATCTAAAACATCTTCTTTACAAATCCATCTTAGTGAAGAATATAGTGAATCTGAAGGATTTCCAATATAGCACTGGGGTGGGTTAGGTGAGGGTTAATCAAAGTTAGACTTGATTAAGGGCATGATAAAAAAAAAATCTTGATTCCATGCAAATTAGGCGTATCGACGTGATACATTAAATATACTAATCTAAATCTATATGCACTAGACTCCAATATAGATGGGCTTCTATGCACAGATGGTCGGACAACACTGATTCCATGCATCAAAGAAGAGCACAATATAGAGCTTAGCAAGTCAATGAAAATAACTACGGCAGTCAATATGTTAAGAGGAAATACGAGGCATCAATTAGACCTGGCAATTCGAGTCAGCGGGTCATAAACGGATCGTGTCAGCTGTGACCCATGACCCGATTAAGTCAACCCGAACATGACCCATTTAATTAATTGGGTCAATCTGTATAACCTGAACACGATCTGAATATAATCGGGTCAACCCAACACAACCTAAATACCCGTTTATCATTCATATTTTAAATATAAATAATAAATTGATAAAAATTATATTAAAATTAATAAAAAATTAGGCTTATGAGTAGGCCGAAATCTATGTTAAAAGATAATTGGACTTATGGGCTACCAATAAGAGTTAGATGAGCCTATATTTAAATTTTATATATATAAATATATATTGTAATCGAGTTTAGCGGGTCAACCCGTTTATAACATGACACGACCCGATTATTTTCGAGTCATATATGGATTGACCTGTTTATGACCCAACATGATTATGATTAACCCGAACCCGCCTAACTTCGTGTCAAGTCGAGTCGGGTTAGCGGGTCGTGTCAAATTTTGCCAGGTCTAGCATCAATATTTTTTGGTTGTGAGGGCAAAGTCTTGTTGAGGTTCATGTGACATTGAGAAGTTGCACATATTACAACCCATAGGATTGAGTATTATCCAACTGAGCAATAAGACAACAATTCACATCTCTCTAAAGAGGCATTAAAATCACAACACAAAATAACAAGCATAAGCAATGGTTAGAGGCACAAAGGAGATATCGCATTGCTTTTCTTCATCCCTTATAAAAGAATCCTTAGGTTTACACCAAGATTCTTCTAGATTAAGATACAGAAGGTTGCCTAACCCATAGTAAACACTAGATTCATTTACAAAAATGAAAGAGAATCACTTGATCTCCAAGAGTAAAGTTAATGGCTAGTATTCCTAATTCATATCAACATTGGTTTCATCCATGAGAACAAATGAACACTACCTAAACTCCTAGTGTAAAGCTTCTATGTAAGTGTTACCTCAGTCACTTAAAATATTCGTAGCAAAAGATACCTAATTGTCACTAAGTGCTTCCACAATTTTAGTTCTCCATACCTTGTGTGGAAATTTGAACAATGCCATATGACACTCTTTTAACTATAAATCTGTCACAGTACTATATGCCTACCACTAAAAAACTTGTTTCAATGTCAATCCTCCTATTAACCAAACCATCCTTTATAATAGAGTGAAAACCTTTAAAGATAATGATATTAATAAAAGATTTTAAATACCAATTCATACTAGTGGACTAATCCATATTTGAACTAGAATGTACCACTCTATACTGACATATGGTATCGACAATAATAGTTGGTGTTGCTAAGATATTATAAATGTGTATATACTAGCAATCTTATACTAGTACTATAACAAGGTTAGACTTATGCTACAGCTTGTACAAGGTAGTAAATATTGATTTTTGAATCGGATATACATAACTAACACGCTCATGAGAAAATTATAAGCTTACTACCTAGTTTTGCCTGACAATAAAAAAAAAAAATAATTGTCATAATTCATATGTCTCATAAGCTTACTACCATTAACTTTAGCTAAATCATTTTAAATTAAGTTCTATTGTTTTATCCCGACCCGCTCAATGAGACTCGGGTTTTACCTGAACGGGTGTGGGGTTTTTTTTGGCCAACCCTAGGATTGACCTCACAGAGCACCAATTATTCTGGACTTTGAGTTGGGCCTTAAGCTCGAAAAGAACGTAAAGTCCTAATTGTCTAGACGCACATAAAAAGATGAGCTTCCTAATATTGACTTAAGATTAAGTATTTTGAATTAGGCCATCAAGCTAATAGGTATTTTTTTTTGGCTTGATACTAAGTTGTGCAAATATTAGTGCAATGTGTTGGGGACGGTAGCACAATAGCTTGGTTTCCTCTGAACTCTGCTACATACCCGAAATATATGCAATCAGAGAATTGCAAAATCTATAAGAGTTCTGGTCCTCAAAAGGTACGTCGTTTAGTTTTACAAACAAATTAGCAAACTAGCTTCGTCATAATAAAATAAACACACAACATGACAACAAGCCACACTCACTTCTGCATCATACAAATGTGACCTTAGTTACCTATAGGTTACTCAACGAAACACATAATATCAAGTAGAACCCTTCCCAAAGCTAAAACTGCAATTTTAGTGCTCCCAAGATCCACAAATACAACAACCAGCTAGAACCCGCTACGTCTCCCGTATCTACCAGTTTGATTCGCATATCTTAGATTGCTAGTGTTAGCACAACCGAGGAAAACACTGTAGAGAGGTGTAGAAATCCAACGGTCGATCAAAAAGACCATTTGTGGGGCGGAACTAACAAGGAAGTTGAATCAAGCGGAGATCAGAACGAACCGACAAATCAGAAGCGATGGAAAACCAATCAAGCATCGATTGGAAAACTCGTTCACTGACTTAACGCAGCAGATGCAAAGATCCCTCCGTACCTATCCGAGTCCGTCATCACCATCTCGCCTCGCGCTTCTTCCCGTGATCAAGGGCTGCTAATCCGCCATCGGGGTTCCGGATGTTTCTTGGCCTAAAAGAAAGGCGGGGGTGGCGCACACATATATATAGGGTGACGATGTGCCCGTCGTCTGACGTGGCAGAGATCGTGTCGAGATGCGGCGAAGGAGATTCACTCGGAGTCGTCTACCCACTACGTCACCCGTTACTTAACCCCCAAGGCATGACTGGCCCATCGAACCGCACGCGTGCGCTTTGATAATCGTGTTTTTCGTTTGTTTGGCCCTTGCGTAGTTGCGTGCGCGCCCACGGTTTGCCAGCGGATAGTGAGGCTTATCTGATGAAGCGGAGGAATGGCTGTCCGATCCCAAATGGAAGGACATGATCAATTGACGAAGCCTTCCTCAATTAATAATTTGAATTATTTATTTCAGCGGTTCTTTTTTTCCTTTTTATGTTAAAATAGAATTTTATTTCAAAGAGCATATACTAAAGAGTTTTAAAGCATTTTATATGGTTATCTTTCCTAAGCATACGGGCCATGCTCCTAAGAAAGGCCCAAACCAAGCCCAGTACTTCGTTGGTTCGAGGTTTCTGCCCAAATGGCATGAAGGGCCCGTAGTTTTCAGTTTCGGTCCGATTTGGACGAAATGCATGAGTCAGCATCTGGGCGGAAGAATCGAGGACTATTTCAGACTAACTGGGACTTAATGAGCTCCGCCGCTCTCGACTATCTTCCCAGCTTCCTTCGCACCGAGCTGTCTCGCTCCGGTCGCTTGCTTTCGATCTCGTCGACCGATTTCTGCCTCCACCGCCATGTTGTCGGCCTCGGCTGCTTTGATGCCCTTGGCCCCGCTCCACCGGGTATCCTCCCTTAATGGCGCTCGGAGGTCATTCCCGTGCCCGAAGAGCCTCTGGAGATCCAGGGTTTCCATGAGCGTTTCCGCTGGATCCAGATCTGACGTTGCTAATGACGCCCTCTTCCTAGGTTACAAACCCACCAACGCTTTCTTGTTTCCCGGTCAGGTGATGCATCCCAATACTCTCTAGTTATCCCGACCCAATCAGTTGCGCTTATGGCCATGTCCGGACTCTTTCGTTTCATGCTCCTAGTTTTGTCGGGAAAGAAGTTGTCGGGTTTTCCTAATGATGTAATGAACGGTCGAACCTTTTGCGAATAGTGAATTCCGTATGGTGGGTTTTGGTTTGGAGGTACTGTTGATTATGTTACAATGCTGGAATTTAGATAGGCGAGGAAGGAATCGATAGATTTTGGTTCATCTGCATGTACTTCCTGACAAGCCTTAACACAGCACTCACCATTTGAAGCTGAATTGACATGGATATTATTGTTCTATAAGTGCCGACTTTCTACTATTTGATAATCATAATAATTGCCTGTTCACATTAGTTAATTTCCATCTTGAGGATACAAACGCAGAAAATTGGGCGGTAGCATATCATTCTATCATGCATTTTCACCTAACTTGTGCTTCTACATAATAATGCTCCGGTAGTAACTGGCCGGAGTATAGAGCAATGCTTTTATACATGAAGTATGGTATTGTTTGTGACCGTCGTTCCCAGCATTCCATTTGTTCTTCTCGTTGTATTTGATTTTGCAGTAAACTTTTCTTCTGCACAGGGGGCTCAAACTGTTGGAATGGGAGTGGAAGCTCAGAAAGTCAAAGCAGCTGCAGATTTGTATGTTAAAGCAAGTGAGATACTTGGGTATGGTCGCACTCCTTGCTCTATTTTCTCAACAGAAAATCTAATTAATATAGCAAGGTGCCACTGTATTGTCGTTAATGCTTCTGTAGTTCCCATACTTATATCGTAATTCTAAGATCTTATCTCATAGTACTTACTAAATAGGCATGTGCCTTTTCCTCAGTTTTGATCTCTTGGATGTTTGTGCCAATGGACCCAAAGAGAAGCTTGATTCAACGGTTATAAGCCAGGTACTATGAATATATGCATGTTCTTGCCATAGATTTTTTTTTCTTTTGGCATGTTTTACTTGTTATTCTATAAAAGTGTTCATTTTCTCTCCAATGGCCTATTTGAATTTCTTCACTTCTTTGATGGAAGAATCAGAAAATTTTCATGCTGCAAAAGTCTGTTAGAAAAAGATTATAGTTCTACTTATGTTAGATAACTTTAGTGAAGCTTGATTTTTTGCTATTCCACTTAATAGGTACCTGGAGTATGTCACTTCAACTAATCCTTCGCAATTTCAATTCGGCACTGATAACGTCTCTTGCACATGTTCTAGCAAAATGAACTAGGATAGTTGCAAAATGAACTAATCCTTCGCAATTTCATGTGGATAGTTGTAAATTTTATAAAGCACTGACATAATGGCATTCCTTGCGGCTTGTTTGTGCTAAAGCTATTGAAAATATGCCTTTTGTCCTTGTCAGCAAAGATAAACTGACTGGACTCTAGTTCACTAACATAGGTTTGTGAATAAAATGATTTATTTTAATCACTCTGAAGTCTAAATATATCGTTCAAAGAAGAATGCATGACATGCATTAGTTATTACATTAAGGTATAGGGATGATTAAAATATTCTTATTGAACTATCTTTGGAAAATGGCAATCCGAAGTTCAGATGGCTTATGGTTCATGCTGACAAGTTCACAGACTTTGCATTTGCCCACCTGGTCATGTCAGATTGCCCAGGAAGAGTGATCTTCAGTCTGACCCTATATAGCAGAGGGGATGGCGCTGCAATTATCAATACTGATATTAACAGTATGCAAATATTTTGTCACAAATCCATTTATTCTTGGATTACTTAGCTACTTTGTAAGCTGGTTTGGTTTTCATTGGATTACTTAGACTTTGCATTTGTCCACTTGGTCATGTCAGATTGCCCAGGAGGGGTGATCTTCAGTTTGACCCTATTTAGCAGAGGGGATAGTACTGCAATTATCCCTCCTAAATATAAACAGTATGTAAATGCTTTTAGTCACAAATGCAATTATTCTTGGATTACTTAACTACTTTATAAGCTGGTTTGTAACAGAAAGCTTAGTGAATAATACCATCATAAATGTTTCATTTGCAGCCAGCTATATATGTTACTAGCCTAGCTGCCCTTGAAGTGCTCCGAGCACGTGAAGGAGGTCAGGATATTATCAATTCTGTAGATGTCACTTGCGGTTTGAGCTTGGGTGAGTATACAGCACTTGCATTTTCTGGTGCATTCAGGTACTTTATTTTCTGGGATCTTCTAGTTATAAATGTTCATAGTTTTTTGTATTTAACTGAATAAAATTTTCTTTTAATTATTCCCTAGTTTTGAGGATGGCCTCAAGCTTGTCAAGTTAAGAGGTGAAGCAATGCAGGTCTGTATCTAAAAGCAAGAGATGAACCAAATAATTTGCTAACAACCCAACTGATTTCTTTTAGCTTTTTTGTATACTCAGGATGCATCAGATGCCGCCAGTAGTGCTATGGTAAGTGTCATTGGACTGGACTCTGACAAGGTGCAATTGTTATGTGATGCTGCCAATGAAGAGGTTGATGAGCAAAATAAAGTTCAGATTGCTAACTATTTATGTCCGGTACGTGCGCTCAGTTTTTGCTGTTGTTTTAGTGGTGCTTACCCTTATCTTTGACTTGTATGAATATGAAATGCAGGGTAATTATGCTGTTTCTGGTGGTGTGAAAGGAATAGAAGCAGTTGAAGCTAAGGCAAAGTCTTTTAAGGCTCGAATGACGGTCAGTCTTTTTTCTTGGCTATGATTCTATACTAAAAACAAATTCTCGTTAATGTTCAGCACATTGACTGTTGTGAATTTTCTCTTCTAATTTACTTTTTATCATGGGGGATGGAGGAGATTGTCTGTGAAGAACTCAGAGATTAAAGTTGAAGTTTCCATTATTAAAAAAGTAGTTTTTTTCATAATCAAACCCCCAATCCGAATTTTCCATTATGAATTTTGTCTTCTAATTTACTTTATGTTCAAGCTACTGTAATAGCATGATGCTTTTGTTCCTTCTTTTCTGTTTACCTGTTCTTTAATGGTACCAATCAATTGATACTAATGACATTTTGCCTTTCCATCATATTGCTTCATGGTTCATAGACAGCCTTTGATTGGTCAACTGTTGGAGTTTGGAAAGAGCATAGGGAGAAGGAAGCGTGGATCTTGTCATGATGGAGTTTGGAAATAGGATAGTGAGGAGATTCATGCAGCGGAAGGGAGGAGGAATAGAAATATTATTCATTCCAAACTCAAATTACATTGGAGGACCATTGGTCCTATTTATAGACGTTTGCACCGACATCAAGAGTTGGTGAAGAAGTTTCTTACACTCTTCTACAAAGTCAACTGATCTGTTGACTTGTTTCTAGATTTTGTTTTTTGTTTCTAGCAGCTTCTCAATTTCACCGACGCACTAAGTCGGTTAACTCTTTTCTAGAATCTTTTAAAAACTCGTTACATCTAACAAAAACTTAGCCTCCAAAGGTCCATGTTGATTTGGATTTGACCAACCAAGTATTATCAGAAGAGGACTACTTCAAAAAGAACCTCTGTCATTAGTTGCAAAAACATGTGGTCCGAGTTAAAAGGGTATACCTAGTGTCACGCCCCGGTCGGATCAGCCTCAAAACAGTACTTAACTGTTGTCTCATGACTATCCGGCGGAACACCGGAACACAACTATCTAGGGTTTCCGGCCCCAAATTCTGAAACCTTAACTCCTCGAACAATTCTTTTCCCCAAATTACAAATCGCTCGAAGAAACCCTAATCCTAATTAGGAAATCGAAACCCTAATCACAATTTACCCGATTTGATTTTGACCGAAAGTCAAAATCACGCTAAACTCCGCCGAATATCGCCTGGCTGACGTCAGTGCCCAAATTTCCTTCGTCGCTCCCGAATTCGAAAAATGCCGCTGACGTCGTCCTTGCGTCAGCACGCAAAATCGATTTCGATCGAAATCGTCTTCCGCTCCGCTGCTTCCGATTTTGACTTGAAGCGTTGTCTTCGTCTTCCTCAAGCAGCTGAACGAAGCAGCTGCGTTCAGTCGCCTTCGTCCGCCGCTGGAGGAGGGAGTGTGAGGACGCCGCCCGCATCTTGCCACCGCCCTTTGCTTCTGCCGAGGGTCGTCGCTGCCGAAGACGACGAGAACCGCAGCTGAGGAATGTTGGAAACACAGAGACACGGGGGGGAGGAAGGATTCGATGAAGATGAAGCTTTATTTCTCTGTGAAGCTTACCAAACTTCTCAAAGGTCGCCGACGCCCTCACTCCCTTCCTTGGCCGGTCGTCTCCCCAGACGTCAGTTACAACTCAAACTCGCGCAGAAATCTCTCACCAGCGGTGATCGCTCCCCTGAGCCTTCTCTCTGCCGGTGGTGATCGAAGGTGATGGAAGCACGCTCGTGAAGATGGAGTCTCTTCGATCCTCTGATCGCTCCCCTTCTTATTGATGGAACCTGTAGCCTCCTCTATTCCTGGCGCCGACCTTAACGCCAATGCCCGCAAGACTCGTTCCTCTTCCAAGATTGAGACGACTCCGCCACCTCGCTCCCCACGTCCTCTTTTCTTCCGCGTCGCCCGCTGTTGCCGCAGTCTGCTTCCGCGTCCGATCCACTCGGCGAAGATGCAGCTGCCGAGTTCTCCGAAGATGCCGCAGCGCTCCACATCGATTTGGAGAGGTCAACCTTTAGGGTTGACTCATGAAAATGGGTTCCGCTTTGTGGTCTTCCGCACGGGCTTGGACCGTCTCTCGGCCCAGTGGGCTTTGGGCCAGACCGGCCTGAACCAGGCCTGACAATTCTCCCCCGCCCAATTTGGACATCGTCCTCGATGTCGGCAACGGGCGGATCTTGAGCAACTATTGCTCTGATCCTCAAAGCACCAATCCGACACTGCTGCGCTCCCGTGGCAGTGTTCGGAACTACTTGGATCCCCCCATCCTCACCTCCTCGGTGTTGACTTCAGCTTCCTCATCTGGTTCCCGCGCTATTATTGCCTTGAGTTTATGTCGGTTGGGGTAGTCCTTTATCCAGTGAGGACCCCCGCAAGTGAAAGAATCCTGTGGCTTTTGCTCACGCCGACCCAGTGAACCTCTGTTCTACTGGTGAAAGGGCCTACCCCTCTCTGGAACCCTAGCTCCCGGCGGTGTGCGTGGGGAGCCGCGCTTCGGTAGTGACCGTTGCTTCTTTGGTGGTGATGTCTTGAACTTTCGATTATCCACCAAAGACCCTGCCACTGCCGCAGCCGCCCTTCAATCGATCGGTGCGTGCCATCGGACCTCCGTCTCTGCCCAAGGCTGAAGGCTCCGGAGGAAGAAATACCTCCTGTCATCCTCCTCCATGCGCGGAAGCTCCAACATCAAGGCAGAGAATGCCCTGACGTACTCCTAGATCGAGCAAGTATGCCTAAGCCGATCCAGTTTGCCACGTGCCTGATCCGCCGAGTTTCCGGAAAGAAACTGCCGCCACAGTTCCTCACGGAAAGTCTCCCAAAAACAGCTAGTAGCCCCCGGTGTAGAGCTAACTTTGGTTCGCTACCAAAGCTTTGCGTCGCTGGCAATGTTGTTAAATAGCCGCAATAGCGGCACTATAGCGTTTTTCCATAGCGGTTTTTGAGCAATCCGCTATGAAACGCTATAGCACCGCTATAGCGGATAAGACCACATTATAATGTTTATATGTTTTAGAAATTAAAATTATGACTTGGATTGAGTTAGTACTAAGAGATCTTTCTTTATATAATTTATTTTATTTTTATACAGCTTAATTTATTAGGTATATAATATATATTTCAAACATTAAATTTAATTTTTTATGTATATAATATATATTTTAAACGCCATGTGACTTTCGCTATTTGCCCGCAACGCAATCCGCTATATCATATTGCAGATTTTTAGCTTTCCGCTATTTTCCGCGATCCGCTATTGATAACACTGGTCGCCGGTGAAGTATGCGATGCACACCCGCACCCGATCTCTTTCTGGAACATAGTTAATAGAAAACAATTGTTCGATATCCCAAATAAAATTTTCTACCTCTCTAGACAATCGAGCCCCCCCGAACGTCGCTGGTTCAGGCACGCACATCCTCGGCTTGGGAGTCTCCTGCTCCGTTGGTGCTGTAGTTCGGGATACTGATATTAGAGCCAAGCGTAGTACCCCGATCTCAGCCTGCATGTCCTCCTTCATGCGCGCCATCTCTCCTGGTAAATGATTCAGACTGCCGATAGTCTGCTGCATGCGTGCTATCTCTGCTTGTTGTTCCTCACGCATCTTGATCATATACTCTGGTAGGTCGAGCAGACTCTCTAGGGCTTGTTGCAAATTCTCAATTTGCAACTTCTATTCCTCGATGGTCTTTCGAAAGTACTCCATCTGAGGAATAATTGCCGTTTCTCTGTCACCCGCCAAACCGAGTGCCTCCTCGATCTGAGCAATGCGTTCTCCCTGATTCACCATCTTCTCAGGTTTAGCCGTCTCCTTGGCTTTACCCTGAGGCCACATGTCCTCTACCACGCCTCTAGAGGTGTGGGTGATCTTCTGAAACTTCAAACCCTTCTTCACCTTCGAGGGTGAAGGTGCCGTGTCTGCCGTAACATGTTAACCAGCTCTGATACCTGTTGTCACGCCCCGGTCGGATCAGCCTCAAAACAATACTTAACTGCTATCTCAGGACTATTCGGCGGAACACCGGAACGCAACTATCTAGGGTTTCCGGCCCCAAATTCCGAAACCCTAACTCCCCGAACAATTCTTTTCCCCAAATTACAAATCGCTCGAAGAAACCCTAATCCTAATTAGGAAATCGAAACCCTAATCACAATTTACCCGATTTGATTTTGACCGAAAGTCAAAATCACGCTGAACTCCGCCGAATATCGCCTGCTGACGTCAGCGCCCAAATTTCCTTCGTCGCTCCCGAATTCGAAAAACGCCGTTGACGTCGTCCTTGCGTCAGCACACAAAATCGATTTCGATTGAAATCGTCTTCCGCTCCGCTGCCTCTGATTTTGACTTGGTCAAAATTGGAAGCGTTGTCTTTGTCTTCCTCGAGCAGCCGAACGCAGCTGTCGGTCGCCTTCGTCCGCCGCCAGAGGAGGGAGTGTGAGGACGCTGCCCACGTCTTGCCACCACCCTTTGCTTCCACCGAGGGTCGTCGCTGCCGAAGACGACGAGAACCACCGCCGAGGAATGCTGGAAACACAGAGACACAGGGGGAAGGAAGGATTCGATGAAGATGAAGCTTTATTTCTCTGTGAAGCTTACAAAACTTCTCAAAGGTCGCCGACGCCCTCACTCCCTTGCCTCGCCGGTCGTCTCCCCAGACGCCAGTTACAACTCTCAAACTCGCGCAGAAATCTCTCACCGGTGGTGATCGCTCCCCTGAGCCTTCTCTATGCCGGTGGTGATCGAAGGTGATGGAAGCACGCTCGTGAAGTCTCTTCGATCCTCTGATCGCTCCCCTTCTTATTGATGGAAGCTGCCGCCTCCTCTATTCCTGGCGCCGACCTTAACACCAATGCCCGCAAGACTCGTTCCTCTTCCAAGATCGAGACGACTCTGCCGCCTCGCTCCCCACGTCCTCTTTTCTTCCGCGTCGCCCGCTGTTGCCGCAGTCTGCTTCTGCGTTCGATCCGCTCGGCGAAGATGCAGCTGCCGAGTTCTCCGAAGATGCCGCAGCGCTCCACATCGATTTGGAGAGGTCAACCTTTAGGGTTGACTCACGAAAACGGGTTCCGCTTTGTGGTCTTCCGCACGGGCTTGGACCATCTCTTGGCCTAGTGGGCTTTGGGCCGGACCGGCCTGAACCAGGCCTGACACCTAGTATTTGACTTTTTGTAAAATGCCCAAAGATTGGATCTATAATTCTTCTTCCCTAACTGAACTTGGAATACTATCCATGATTTTTCGTATTCATGTTCACGGAAAGTTGGTTTACTCAATGATTCATCATTCGTCATCCTTCACTTCTCCCCGACAGTATGATTGAGATGAAATAAAGCCAACACAAGTAGGTGGTTTCTTAAGGCTAGACAAACACAAAGTACTATAAATCTGAACCAAAACATCACAATGAGGGGTGTCATATCAGTGCAGAAGCATTATCACGAGACTCGCAACGACACATTTTGTTGCTCTAATTTACAGTATTTTTACACCCTTCCGTTTAGTATTGTTTTGTGTTTGTCATGCTTGCCATTGTGTTGAATTATACACATACTGAAGCAAGAAAATTGTTTTGTCTATCTCCAGGTTCGCCTTGCTGTTGCAGGTGCCTTCCATACCAACTTCATGGAACCAGCTATCTCCAGATTAGAAGCTGCACTTGCAGCAACGGAGATCAGAACTCCCAGGATACCTGTTATCTCAAATGTGGATGCCCAACCACACTCGGATCCTGATACAATCAAGAAAATTTTGGCACGACAGGTCTCCACGTTTGCAGTATTTATATGCTAAATTGGCTTTTAGCGATGGTGAAATACAGATACCTTAAAAGGACTTGCTTTTTCTTACAGGTGACTTCACCAGTTCAGTGGGAATCGACTCTGAAAACTCTCTTAAACAAGGGGCTAAAGAAAAGTTTTGAATTAGGACCTGGAAAGGTAATTGAACCAGATCATCACTTCAACCATTTCCGTATCTTTCACATTTTTTTTTAATAAATTAAATACTTTTTTCAGTCTTATGATGTTTTTCGTAGTGTAAGAATCACCAATATGTTGTAAACACTTCTCTTTATGAGTGAAATGTGCTTAATAATCTGGTTTCATCAGGTTATTGCGGGGATTGTGAAAAGAATGGATAAATCTGCCGAGGTTGAGAACATTGGTGCTTGATGATTTTTCCGGGGAACTTGGTCCATACTGAGTTTCAAGCCCGCCTCGGTAGATAGACAAACTTTTGCGTTATCCCCCATTCAGGTTGACATGCAAATTGTGCAGTAGTTTGCATGATTTAAGTATTCCTTTTTGGTTATATCATTTCTCATACGCCCCAATAAAGATACTTTGTCCTGAGTGTTATTTTCATGATTTCATAATTGATTGTAAGTTAAGTTGTATCTGGAATTTTGATAAAACAGTCAGGTAAATGTTTGCGCAGTAGTTCGCGCGGTATTGTTAAGCATTCACTAATTGAGAATAACAGCTTTTTTTTTCAGATTAGAAATGACAAGCTGTTCATTCAGGGCCTAATTGTGGCTTCGTTCACCTTGCACGGTGGGATGCGGCCATGTCTGGTGGTGTGGTTGGTACGTCGAACTTGGTTTTAATAACGTATAATATGTCAATGGTCATACATTTATGTAGGAGCTTAAAATTTTATGCTATAATTGAGGGATATGGTCAACGAGATGAACAGTCAGAGGCATATCATTAGGGATTGAGAGATTTCACCTGGGCGGTTGTGTTGATGGTGGAGACCATTGGAGATGGACCTCCTCCTTGTCTTCCGTACCATCACCACGACTCCCACCTCCTCCGTTCAGATCCATAGCCGTTAGAGCACTGTCGGCATCAAGAAAGAAGAATCTAGGGTTAGGATGCTGGAAATGGAAGAGGCCGACAACGACGCCATTGGACGGGATGGGGGAAGCTGCATCGTTGGTTCCTCTATTACCGAGGTTGTCTGAGTCCGATCCATCGTCGAAGGCTGAGATGGGCTGGTAATTGACATTGTGTGTTTCGTCGTCGTCGTCGTTGGTGGCGACGTCGTCTGTGATGGGGAATTGAGGGATATGGTCAACGAGATGAACAGTCAGAGGCATATCATTAGGGATAGAGAGATTTCACCTGGCGGTTGTGTTGATGGTGGAGACCATTGGAGATGGACCTCCTTGTCGCCGACGGGACAGTTGGCGGATATGGCAAATATTCGACTTATAAGAATGGTTGTAATTTCAGTAAAAAGATTAGCACTAAAATAACTAAAACAAAAGTATTAATTATAATTTTTTGACAAAAGATGAAAAATCTGATACAAGGAAAGTAATTATTGCTTGTATAAAAATTGACATGACTGAAAATAAGAGTCTTTTTTATTGTGCCCCAGATTTTCTCACAAGTCTTAAGGACTTGGGAGATTTAGAAATTGGTATCCAAGCACGAGGATACGAAGATTTTTCTGGAGGTTCTAATCTTCTTATAGGGTTAGGATTTTTAGGAAAATTAACAAACAATTCTAATATAGGGTACAAGCTGTATATTTCTTTCGTAATAGTAGCTTTAGCCAGTAAAGGAAGATACCAAAAAGGAGAAAAAGGGGTATTTTACACTAGAAAATACTTAAAAGATGCTGAATATATTAGAAAACCAAAAGAACTTACAAGAACTGAAGAAAATTCCTAACACTTGCACACTCGACTAGCGGAAGGCGGAGGATGATGATTTCTTACAACAAGCTACTCTCTTTATATAGACATGAGATGAAGAGGTTTACTTACAAACGAAGTAAGACATCAATAATTGATGCCAGCACACATAACACTACAGGAAGACAAAGAGCATCTTTCGTACAATAATTTAAACAAAGATAATTTGACTCTACAGGAAAGAGCCTGACCCTTCAAAAAAAAATTCTCCGGTAGGGACCGCCTTGCATAAGGAGCCGACATCGCGTCTTTTCCAACACGTGAATCTTTTAGAAAAGCGGCTTTTCTCTAGAGTCCTTTGTACCTTTGGCCACTATTTGTGAATAGTTGGGATGCTTTTCTGATAAGGCTTCTGCCTAATCATCTTCTTGGATTTCTTCAAGAATATCATCACCACCATCATCAATCTGGTGAATCATCCTTCCATAATCCTTGTATTCTTTAACCAGAGGTTCACCCTTGGTCTGTTTGAAGTGCTCATACTGTCCAGGATGTGAACAGAAATGAGAAGAAAATGGAACAAAACAATAATCTTGTTCATCTTCTACATAAATTTTTAGCGTCTTGTCTTCTGTTACTAAATACGCTAAATAAAAAATCAAGGTGTCTTCGGTCATGCAGTAGTTTCGCCAGAGGCTAACTTGTAGGTCTAACGGAACATTCTCTGTACGTCTGACTTCTTCTTCAAAAGACGGAGTCCAGAAGTCTGGCATATATTCTTGCTGAATTTTTATCAGCACTTGGTGCTTGGCATCACTAGGATATCCTAAGAACCAAGGAGGACAAGAACTGATATTCAGGTCGAGATAACCCTCAAATTGGTGTTGTTTGCATAGATAATCTATACAATATCTAAGCTAATATCTTGTGCAGATGAATAGAATGGACTACCAGTCGGTCAACTAATCCATAATTGAAAAGATCTAAGAGAGTGATCTTTGTATTTAGGATCTGACAATCTTGCCACTGAGACAGGTCTACAGAAGCTTTAATGATAGTAAACCCTTTATCACACTGACAATGGGGCTCTTGATCATGAGCTAGATCACGTTGAAGAGTGATCATTGTCAAATGTAGTCCTGCTGGCTTTGTAATTTCATGCAAAGCAATTTTTCTGAAATATGAAATAATTTTCATAAATTTCTGATGTTGCATCTTTTTCAACAAGTCATAGACTTGTTGTTTGACTGGATAGAGCTGTGGAGGGATTCTAGAACGAGAACCAGTCCATTGTGCTTCCATCTCTTGTTCCCAAGTTGTACTTAACAACTGGATCCTTTCTTCGAGCTCAGTTTTTTTGAGATTGTAACTCTGTCATTTGAGCTTTAAGAATACTGAGTTCTTTTTCTAAACTAGAAATCTTAAACTCTTTAGCAATATACGCCTCAAGAGTTTGTGGTTCTAATTTAGGTTGTTTTGTAGCTGGGGTTTGTGACAGGGTCTTCATATATCGAATAGACTGCATATGACCAGCTAATGTGTTCATGGCCGTAAGAAATCCAGGGCCATAGTGATCTTTCCACAAAAGATCTAACACCGTTCGATCATGTCCAGTCAAAGCAGTATAATTTTTTGGAGTGCGAAGCGCATGTTTGAGCTGGCTCATCTTTAATGACTTGGGCATATGTCATGTCATCAGTAACCATTGGTTGGGGATCTTGTAATCCTTTCTTTGCTTTCCCAGTGTCTTTTTTCAAAGAACTACCAGAAGCCATTTCCTGCACAATTATATTTGTTGTTATAACTGACCTTTTAGCAATGGTATATGGATAACCTTAGGTTATCATGTTTAGCCAAAAATGCATGTTATTATTCTGGCCTTTGTAGAAGGCGTGATAAAATATCTGAAATGACATTATTTTTACCTTTGATATGTTCAAAGATAATTTTGTATGCATTATTAATGCAATGATCTATAAATGATAACCATCTCTTTTGAGAGATACGTTTCTCATTTTTTATATTAAAGAATTTTACGATTGCTTCGCAATTTGTTCTTATTAATATTTCCTTCTTATTTAACAGAAATAGTCTAAAAGCATCTAAGCCATTGCAAACAGCTAGAAGCTCTTGATCAATGCTGCTAGTGACATTTTTCTCTCGAAATTTGCCAGAAGCATATCTGCAGATAGTCTCGGGTTCTGTGGCATATTTATGAGATTTGTGAAGAAGAATGGCTCCTCATCCGTGTTCACAACCATCTGTTTGGACAATAACGTAATCACTGTCCAATGACAATTTAAGCAAAGGTAGTGTATCTACCAATTGTCTGATTTTATCGATTTGTTTATAGTCTTCGGTGTTAAATTTCTTTACACTAGTTAGACTTAATTTTGAGTAGAGGGGTCCACTCAGTTTATATAGATCTTTTAAGAAAGGTATAGCATAATTTATTAGTCCCAAAAATTATTGAAGACTCTTGGTATCTGTAACCTCAAAGGTTTTTATTTTAGAAGCAATATGAGGTTGGAGTGTTATGGCTCCGTTCTCAATTTCTACTCCTAAATAGTCAATATTTTTTCTATAAAATTGAGATTTTTGTCCTGAAACAATAATCTCATTTGTATAGAATTTTTGTAATACAAGCTTTAGATGACTTGTATGTTCTTTTTCTGATTTGCTATGTACTAGAATATCATTTATATACACGCAAATAAATTCTTTATAAGGTTTAAATACCTCATCCATTTTTCTTTGGAATACTGCAGGTGCAGTTTTAAGTCCAAATGGCATAACAAGTCACTCAAAGCTTCCTAATGGACATGTAAAAGCTGTCCATGGTATGGATTCTTCTGCCATTCTGATTTGCCAAAAACCAGATTTGCAGTCAAATTTTGAGAAGAACGTGCTTCCCTGTATAGAGTTTATTAATTCTGTTTTATCTGGAATGTCATAACTATCATCTTCTATATTATCATTTAGACGATGATAGTCAATTACCATTCTCGTTTTTCCCCGAACTTGTTCACTGTGTTTATTAACAATGAAAGCGGGAGATCTATGAGGAGAAGTACTCATTCTAATCACATTGAGTTTTAATAAGTCATCAATGTGCATTTTAAATTCAGCAATGTTTTCATTTGTTGCTGTGATTTTCTTATTTGTAATCCAAAAACCAGGGTCTTTGATTTTCAGTATACAAAAAAGTTTATTTTTATCCCAATGAGCTTGGGGATTTGAACCAAATATCTGGTCCTTTTCTAGAATTCGAATCAGATTATCGACATCTGGATTTCCTGATTCAATTTTATTATCTAGAGGATGTTCGCAAACATCTTCTTTTTCATATTCTCTATGGAACTTATTAAGAGGGTTTCTTATGATCCATAGGATTTCTTCTTCATCATTTGGTGGTGTTGAACCATTATTTTCATTTTCCGCTTGTACTACCTGGGGCATTTTGCATGAACTAGGTATAGAACAAGGACACCCACCACGCTTCACAGACGCTGTAAAGGTGTAGGGAATAAATGTATGGGGCAGAAAGAAAAGTCCCTCAGTGGTAAGCGTAACGCCTTTATAGGAATTAATAAGCATATTAAGTCCGATGATAAATTTTGTTTTAACAAGACTCAAAGGTCTTAAACAAATCCTACCAATATAAGTTGGTGGGGTATGATGAGCATTTCCTAAAGAGAATGAAAGCTTATGTTTGGCCAGAATATATTCCCGGCTCCGGACGAGCGCGTGGAGGCGCGAGGCGAAAGAGGTGTTGGCTTCCCGAGGCTGGCGGCGATGCAGACTGCACGAGAGCATGTGGCTGGCATGCGGCAGGCGGCCATTGCAGCTTCTCGCAGGTGGCGAGAGTAGAGGAAAAGGGACGGACGCGAGGGGGCTTCGATACGAGCGAAGTAAGAGAGCTTCGTGCGCCATCTTCTCCACCTGAGCGACGCGGGCGAGAGCTTCTCCCCACGGGCGGCAAGTAGAGCTCCCGGCGACTCCAGGCGAGCGAGTCTTCCTCCTTCCCTCAGGCGTGGACCAGTGACCGCGCCGACGAGGCTTCCGGCGGCAGTGAGGTCGGGCGTAGAGGTGAGGGTTGAGCGTGTACAAAGAGCGTGTATAGGGAGGAAGGGAGAGGGGTTTTAAGGCCGTTGTATTGGAGATAAATAACAGTAAGCTTTCCCCTCAAGATCTGTGTGCTTTCTGGTGTTTTCCGGCGTTGTTTCCTGCGTTTCCCGGTGAGTTCTCCGATCGTCTTCTCCGACTGACTCCCCACCTCCGAGGTTCGTATTCCGGCGGCCAAAGGGCGCTGAAGGAGGCTAAGGGGCGTGGGTGAGAGCGCACCCTTTCCCTGCCACAGGTCGTGTGCCGGCGACGCCCACACCGGCGGCGTCGTGCCTTCGACGCACGCAAAGGAGACGACTCGAACGGACGCGCTGGGCGTTCGGTTCGAGGTGAGTACGGGTCAAAATCAGTCAACGTGCAGTTAAATCGGGCGAAGTTTCATCTGGCGCGAGGGCGTTGGTGCTGACGTGGACGCGTGATTGCAATTAGACTAATTAAGCTTGGGTTAAGCTTAATCGTGGCCTGACAGCTGTGCTCTTGCGATGCTCCAGTCATATGACTCTTTTCACACGCACAATAAGGGCTGGTTAAGTCGTTTTTGGTATGACCAAAACTAGCAAAGGGGCATCTGAATTCTGCCAAATTACACCCTCTCAGTAGTTAACAGAAGCATAAGAACCTCGACTATCCCTAGCATGTCCGCTGAAACTTCGTACTAAATCTCCAAGCATACTCTGTAAGAAAGATTGCAAAGCAGATAAAGTCATGTTAGCTACTATAATCACACGTTATAGAAAGTTTTTGCTTTTGAAATTGGTCTTAATCAGTGGCAACAAGGGTAACAGTTTGGGTATACGTTTCATGTTGAGGATTGGACTTGATGCTTTAATTTTGCATGGTTGACGACTGAGAAAAATATATTTACTTGATCATCAACTTAGTACATGAGATGATGCCAATTGTTAGGTTAAAAAAAAGACTCGCTATGATTTTTTTTCAAATATTTTGATTCTTCCGATTATCATGAACAATGCTACAAGAATTGCTCGAATTTCACCAAGCTCAATAGAAACATACCTTTGCTCTACCTGGCAAACTGAGCCAAAAATCTAAGGTCGGTACGGCCTGAAAGTTTGCATATCAAGTTAAAGTTTGCACGAGGAGTCTTATAAAAAACAAATGCTTGTATCATAACATGATAGTTGACAACTAAACCTGTTCCTTTACATTTAGTGCTTGAAGAAAACTTGGCACTAGTATCAGATGGTTATCAAAGAACCTCGTTTTATATTGGAAGCAACATTAAATCAAATGATTATCTAAATATTGAACTAATTACAATGTCATGGTATTATTTGTTTCAGTTACCATAACCACATTAAGCAATTATAACATTTTAATTTGTACCCAGTAAACCATTACTCAAAATGTCGAAGCTACAGAAAAAATAAGAATATATCATACATATAACTAATGACATTTCCTGCATTATCAGTTGAAACTTTGCAAATCAAATGAATAAAAGAGATGTCATATTTAATAAAAAAAAGTTAGAAGCCATCTTACCGCTGCACCATGAATTCCCAGGAAAAAGAACCTGTAGATAGCACCTACAAGAATGTAACCTACCAGGAGGCAAAAAATGCTGCAGTGCGCAAAATAAGAACGGCTATTAGTACTATTGAAATCACTTAACAGTAAAACGATGAAATCAATCAAACTAAACAAATGAAATCAGAAAAACAGCATATTGTGAACCATACATCATCATAATTGTCCCAAACCAGCCCAATCCATTTCTATTAAAGTAAATGACTTTTGCACAACCAGATGGATGCCTAACCACTGCAGCCTGGAAAATTCAGGTCAACATGTTTTTTAGCACATCCTACAGTATATTAATAATTATATAGTAAGGAAGCAATAACCATGAGCAAGTAAGCATGAGAAGGTGGTGATGATGATGCGTAAAGCGAAAAGCAAAAAAGTTATATAGACAAGAAAAACTAACATGCAAATCACGTAAAGACATCATCTTGTCTTTCAATTATAAGAAGTTTATTATACTCTCAAGATCACTTTACATACTAATGAATAAGAATGATGAACAATCAGGAAACTGCATAAAAAGAAACTACTTGCTTAAGGTGAGAATGTTGGATCGGAGGTATGGTTTTACTGAAAACAAGGAGAGATCGTAGTTGTCAACAAGCTAAAGGATAAAATTAGATTTCCCGTCAAAACCGTACATACTACGTGATCAAAGGTAATAATACATAGATGCAGACTGTATACAAGGTGGGTCAATTGTAAGAAACAGAACAAGATTCTTAGCTTCTTGCATACTCACATAGTCACAATTTCCTGTTACATTCAAAGTATTTGACACCTGTAAGTTAAAATTATACACAAATCATTCAGGATGAACAGAATCTTCATATTTATGTAGAAAATGTACTAGATACGCCTGTTATAAAGTAAGCTTCTCAGAAAGAGGGCACATACTTGAACTTCATTTGAATGACAGAAGACTGAAACAGAAAGCGAGCAATTGGTCTTGACACCAATAGATGCTGTCTTAACAAGAACACCTTTTAGAGGATTGTTCTGGTCTGTTCTACAATCAGTAGGAAGCAATATCAGTTCTATAAGTTCATATGCTGCAAGCTAAACAAAAAGGTGAGTAATTATGCTGCTAAACAACACAAGTGAAAGTGGAAAAATAAACATCCTGGAACTCCGTAAGAACTTCAAAATGATGTAAAAGAACTGGCCATGACTTTAAAATATAGGAACACTAAGGAAAGCAAATATTGTCGCTCAACTACTAGCTAGAACTCTCTCCCGAAGCTTGCATTAGAATCTTAACTAATTAACATGCAGAAAAAAAGAATTATCTAATAATTCAAATGAATCATGTGGGTGAATTTGTGTTGCTCCCCTTTGATAAAATGATCAATTAGAGAATAGAAGGTAGAATTTTATAGTTCAAACTGAAATTCTAAAAGCATATATGGGATAAACAGGGTTACTAGTAGTCTATCACATTTGAAAATAACAATAAATCAGGTCGTAAGAGTAAATCTCAATATGATTACACGGTCATGAAGAAAAATTTGGCAACAGAAGTATTGTAGCTCTTGATAAAAATAATAAAAAAAATGAAGAACAATCCTTTTCTTCAATCAAATAATACCAAATGATAATTTCACAATGATAAGGATGCTATACAAAGGAATGTACTGATAACATGGCAAAGAAAGTAGTTTACAGCAAGAAAATCAAGTGATGGGTAAGTCATCTGGTGCTCACACAGAAATGAATTAACTCAACAGTGACAGCAAGGCTAGGACGGTCAAGAAAACTGAATTAGAAATAGTTAAAGGATAATATACTACTCTAGGATTTAGCTAAAAGTTATCTCACAAACTAAAATAATATAGCATTAATACAAACTAAGGTAGAAAGTTCATACGGATTTGTGCATAATGGAAATCAGGTTCTTGTTTAGTTTCATATACCCATCCGGGAGCAAATATGGCAGCAGAAACATTATCCTTCTTCAGTACATCAAGGGCTACATTTGTTTGTCAATGTATTGAAAAAGGTTGAAGATTTATGTTGGGAAATATACTAATATAAGCCAAGGATGTAAGAACCAATTTGTACCACCTAGTACATACCGGTTCAAGATGGTACTAATAGTGGTACCTATAGTGCCAATACGGGCAGTATGTATCGGTCCAAACCAAGACCAAAACTGAAATTTTTAACTTTGGTATAAACAAATTAAACCAAATGGAAGCACGGTGTACAAGATGTACAAAATTAAGAATATGCAAATAGATAATGCTTCCTTCCAATCTAGCATAGTTCATATCGCTATATATTAGGAGAAACACCATTCTAAAGCTACCTGATTTAAGTAGTCAAACAATCTATGTATCATGCTATGTTTGCATAATTTGCTCAAGGCAATGTTGCTCTACAAAGCCTCGCAAAGTAAGTTTTAAGTACATCAAAGCAATAATTTATTTTCTGCAATTTTGTTTAAGTTCTACATCAATTTTATACTATAAGTTTTTTGAAAAATCAAGTGATAAAGAACAAGATAATATAGAAAAATTTATGGAATACCAGATTTTTTTTTTTTTTACTCTCGTATGTATATGCGTGTACATGTGTGTTATAAACTACATCATACTAATACAAAGTCTTATTTTTTATCTACCTAATAGAATAAGAGTGAAGGTCGAGTGAAACTCCAATTAATCCTTGTGCCCTTGAGTGAGTATAATCACGATGAAAAAGGAAATGCATTATATAGTAAGTTGTTGTACTATTATATCTCTACAGATTTTGCTCCATTTTTTTACAATCACATTTTTAAGAGAATTTAGTTTACAAAATATATTAGAAAAAAAATCAATATGTTGTTTGTAGTTATAGTTGCTCACACATACTAAGTATGTAGGCTTGACTATCATATAACATATAACATGAATACTCCAAGGATATTTTATTTGCTTGAATAATGACTAATTGTTGTAATTCATGCGATTGCAAAAAATATGCTGCATGAAGAGTTTGTTTTCGTGATAGCCTCAAAATGTCTGACTCTTTTGATGCTCTAAATTGGTAGTTTGGGCTCTCGAGAAGTGATTAGGTTATATATTGGTAATTTGGGCCTAAGATATTAAATATGTGGCTTTTATAATTGTTATACGTGTGGCGCAGCATAGCTCTTTTATTCTTTGCTTCTTGTTTATTGCGCTACTTCTATGGGTAAGCATTCGGGAGTTCGGTACCGGTATCGATACCAAATTTTGGGTATCAAACTCCCGAAGTTTGATTTTTATGTACCGGTACCGACACCGAAATCCCAAAATTAATTTGAGAAAATTCCCGAAGTACCGAAGTTGCAGGAGACGAAAAAGAAGAGAGAAAAAGAGAAGAGGAAGAAGAAGAAGAAGAAAAGAAGGAAGAAGAGGAGAGGAGGAGAAGAAGAAAAAGAGGAAGGGGAGGAGGAAGAGGAGAAGAAAGAAGAAAAAAAAAATTGGTACTTCGGGAGTTCGGGGTTTCCCAAACTCATATTTGAGGTACTGATACCAGTACCGCAATCCCGATCTCCCGAACTCCCAAAATACCGGTACCAAAGTATTGGATACTAAAAATTTTGATATAATACTTTGGTACCGGTACCATTTGCTCACCCCTAGCTGCCTCATTGCTTATAATTTCACAATATTAGCTATCGAGCTTGTCTTATTCCTTAAGAAGTTGACAAATGAAAAGCTTCTTAATTTACATAGAGTAAGACTAATCTTTTTTTTCTAGTTGTGTACCAAGTGCAAAACAGTATCTACTCATTTTTGTTCTAATCTATTCCTTTAGTGTACAGGTAGCAGGACAAGCAAATGATATTCAGATGAAAAATTTCATTTAATCTAAATTCTTGGGCAAGCCGTGTAGCAGTTTTATTTCATGTTTAATAGTTTTTTCTATTCCTCAATTAATGTTCTTAGCATCTAAAGACTTGATTTCCCCAAAAAAATTGCTTTAAGAGCAACTATAAACTATGTTTTTATTTTGTTTGAATGTTATTTTTATTCTCAAAATTATTTACTTTATGCAAAAAAAAAAACATAAAAGTTCTATACACATAAAGAAATATTGGATTTTTTTTTTTCCAAAAATCAAATTTCTTTAAAAGTATTCACAAACCGAGGTTCAAGATACCAATAGTCCAACTAGTACATACCAAATGGTATTACAATATATTATATATATATTTAACAAATAATGATACCGATGAGGTCAGACTAAGACATTTGGACCATTTTAGTTCTTTGCCAAAAAGTCAGACTAGCCAAATGAATCTCGTTCAAATAAATATACATTCTTTTTTCAAGTAGTTTTCAGCTGATATGTTATAGCTTGCTTATCTTTTTTCTTTAATTTGTGAGCAGATAGAACATATCAATAAAGTTGCTAAATATATTGCGGAGAGTCAGCAAAGGGCTTGGTATGTTTCAAATTCAACAAGTTATTTTAGTTTAGATGTATCAATGAATATTGATGCCTAATGCGTATACATCACTATTTTCATGTGCAGGCATATGGCATTTCGACCATATGCTTTTACAAGTAGAGATGACTGCTTTAGTAATGTTTGATTTAATGTTTTGAGTTATCTTATTCATAACGTGAACATTTCATACAATTACTTGTGTAATAGGCTTTTACTAAATGACATCTTTTTTGCGATAAAAAGACATTTCAAGGATATTAGCATTTCAACCGATGTGAAGTACATTAATCCAACCTACATGATCCGAGCTTGTCATGCAAATACATATGATACAATCCTCTGCACTGTTCTTCGCTAGAATGTTGTAAGTTTCAGTCTTTTTGTTTATATTTATTTTATTTTTTCTGAATGTAAAAAAAAATATGTTAGTTTGGTGAATAAACATCTTTTTCAGATTAGAAATATCATATTATGTGAACAATCAAGCCACCAAATTTAGTCCTACAATTAAATAAGGAATTTGAAAACCTAAATTATTTTCATGTATGATCTTATGATTCATGAATACAACTCTATATATTGTTATGCTAGTTTGGTACTGTTTGATCTTTGTGTTGCTTGTTGTCGGTAATTGGAATTTCACTCATTTTATTCTTTTCTTAGACAACAATGCTTCTTCCATGCATCATGTTATATTTACATAATTTGCTCATGACAATGTTGATCTAAAAGGCCTCGCAAGGCCTCGCAAAGTAAGTTTTAAGTACATCAAAGTAATCATTTATTGATCTCAATTTTGTTTAAGTTCTATATCAATTTTATGCTACTAGTTTTTTGAAAAATCAAAGTGATAAAGAACGAGATAATGTAGAAAAACTTATGGAATACCAGATTTTTTTTTCTTGCTCTCGTATGTATGTGTTATGAATTACATCATACTGATACAAAATCTTATTTTTATCTTCCTAATAGAATAAGGGTGAAGGTCGAGTAAAACTCCAATTAATCCTTGTGCCCTTTTAAGTAAGTATGATCACAATGAAAAAGGAGATGCATTAAATAGTAAGTTGTTGTACTAGTATATCTCTACATATATACTCCATTTTTTTTAAAAAAACCAAACACATTTATAAGAGAATTTAGTTTATAAAATATGTTAGAAAAGAAATTAATATGTTGTCTGTAGTTGTAGTTTAAGTATTCATGCTATATGATAGGCAAGTCTTCATATTTAGTAAGTGTGAGCGACTATAACTAAAGACAACATATTGATTTTTTTTCTAATATATTTTGTAAACCAAATTCTCTTAGAAATATATTTGATTTTTTAAAAAAAAATAAAGCAGAATATGTAAAGATATATTAGTATAACAACTTACTATACAATGTTATCTCCTTTTTCATCGTGATCATAGAAGGGCACAGAGATTAATTGGAGTTTCACTCGACCTTTACCCTTATTTTATTAGGAAGATAAAAATAAGACTTTATATTAATACAATGTAGTTCATAACACACATGTACACGCATATACATACGAGAGCAAGAAAAAAATCTAGTATTCCATAAGTTTTTCTACATTATCTCTTTCTTTATCATTTGATTTTTCAAAAAATTAATAGCATAAAATTGATGTAAAACAACAAAATTGAGAACAATAAATGATTGCTTTGATGTACCTAAAACTTACTTTGCAAGGCCTTTTAGAACAACATTGTCATGAGCAAATTATGTAAATATAACATGATACATGGAACAAGCATTGTAGTTAGTATTATTGTCCAAGAAAAGAATAAAGCTGAGTGAAATTCTAATTACTAACAAGCAATACAAAGATCAAGCAGTACCAAACTAGTATAGCAATATATAGAGTTATATTCATGAATCACAAGATTATTCATGAAAAAAATTTAGGTTTTCATATTCCTTGTTTAGTTGTAGGACTAAATTAGTAAAAGAATTTGGTGGCTTGATTGTTCACATAATATGAGATTTCTAATCTGAAAAAGATGTTTATTCACCAAACTAACACATTTTTTTAATATTTAAATAAATTAAAATAAATATAAACAAAAAGATTAAAACTTACAGCATTCTGGCCGAGAATAATGTAGAGTATTGCATCAGATGCATTTGCATGACAAGCTCAGATCATGTAGGTTGGATTAATATACTTCACATTGGCTGAAATGTTAATATCCTTAAAATGTCTTTTTATCTATTAAAAAGACGACATCTAGTAAAAGCCTGCTACACAAGTAATTGTATAAAATGTTCGCGTCATGAATAAGACAACTCAAAACATTAAATCGAACATTACTCAAGCAGTCGTCTCTACTCGTAAAAGCATGATCGAAATATCACATGCTTGCACATGAAAATAGTGATATATATTAAACATTAATTTTTTGAGAAACCAAGTCTTTAGATGCTAAGAACATTAATTGAGAAATAAAAAAATTTATTAAACATGAAATAAAACTACTACACCTGCTTACCCAAGAATTTGAATTAAATGAAGTTATTTATCTGAATATCATTAGCATATCCTACAACTTGTACACTAAAGGAATAAATCAGAACAAAAATGAGTAGATGTTGTTGTGCATTTGGTACACAACCAGAAAAAAAAAAGATCAATCTCTTACTCTATGTAAATTAAAAAGTTTTTCATTTGTCAACTTCTCAAGAAATAAGACAAGCTCGATAGCTAATATTATGAAATTACAAGCAATAAGGCAGCTAGGGGTAAGCAAACAATACTGGTACTAAAGTATTATATCAAAATTTTTAGTATTCAGTACTTTGGTACCGGTACTTTAGGTGTTAGGGAGTTCGGGAATCCGGTACCGATATCGGTACCCCAAATATGAGCGGGAAATCCCGAACCCCCGAAATACCAAATTTTTTTGTCTTCTTTTCTTTCTTCTCCTCTTTCTCCTTCTCCTCCCTTTCCTCTTCTTCTTCTCCTCCTCTCCTCTTCTTCCTTCTCTTCTTCTTTTTCCTCTTTTCATCTTCTCTTCTTTTTCCTCTCCCGCAACTTCGGTACTTCAATAACTTTCTCAAATTAATTTTGGGATTTCGGTGCCGATACTAGTAGCTAAAAATCAAACTTCGGGAGTTCGGTACCCAAAATTTAGTATCGGTACCGATACCAAACTCCCGATTGCTCACCCATAGAAGCAGCGTAATAAATAAGAAGCAAAGAACAAAAGAACTATGCTACGCCACACGTATTACAATTATAAAAGTCATATATTTAATATCTTATGCCCACATTACCAATATATAACCTAATCACTTCACGAGGGCCCAAACTACCAATTTAGAGGATCAAAAGAGTTAGACATTTTGCGGCTATCACGGAAACAAACTCCTCAAGCAGCATATTTTTGCAATTGCTTGAATTAAAACAATTAGTCATTATTCAAGCAAACAAAATGTCCTTAGAGTATTCCTGCTACATGATAGTCAAGCCTTCATACTTAGTATATATGAGCAACTACAACTCCAAACAACATATTAATTTCTTTTCTAATATATTTTGTAAACCAAATTCTCTTATAAATGTGTTTACTTTTAAAAAAAATATAGCAAAATCTATAGAGATATACTAGTACAACAATTTACTATACAATGCATCTATTTTTTCGCCATGATCATACTCACTCAAGGGCACAAGGATTAATTAGAGTTTCACTCTACCTTCACCCTTATTCTATTAGGAAGATAAAAATAAAACTTTTTATCAGTATGATATAATTCATAACACACATGTACACGCATATACATACAAGAGCAAGAAAAAAAACCTGGTATTATATAAGATTTTCTACATTATCTCGTTCTTTATCACTTTATTCCTCAAAAAACTTGTAGCATAAAATTGATGTAGGATAATAAATGATTACTTTGATGTACTTAAAACTTACTTTGCAAAGCTTTTTAGAGCAACATTGTCACGAGCAAATTATGCAAACATAGCATGATACATAAATTGTTTAGCAACTTAAATCAGGTAGCTTGTTTCTCCTAATATATAGTGATATGAACTATGCTAGATCGGAAGGAAGCATTAACTATTTGCATATTCTTAATTTTGTACATCTGGTACATCGTGCTTTCATTTGGTTTAATTTATTTATACCAAAGTTTGAAACCTCAATTCTAATCTTAACTTAGACCAATACATACTACTCGTACCGACACTATAGGTACCAATATTGGTACCATCTTGGAATGGTCTGTACCAAGTGGTACTACCAGGTGGTACTATGGTACTAATCGGTTCTTACATCCTTGGTTTATATTTGTACATTTCCCAACATAAATCTTCAACCTTTTCACTTTTTTATTCCTTATACGTTGCTAGACAAATGTAGCCCTTGATGTACTGAAGAAGGATACTGTTTCTGCTGCCATATTTACTCCCGGATAGGTATATGAAACTAAACAAGAACCTGATTTCCATACTGCACAAAATTGGTATGAATTTTCTACCTTAGTGTGTATTAGTACTATATTATTTTAGTCCCGTGTTAATTGTTCATCGCCAATTTAGCCAGTAATATGCAGAATCTAAAAAGTAAGAAAATCAAATGATGGGTTAAAGTCATCTGGTGCTCACGCAGAAATGAATTAACTCAACAATGACACAAGAAGGCTAGGACAGTTAAGAAAACTAAATTAAGAACTGTGAAAGGTTAATATACTCCTCTAGGATTTGCCTAAGAGTTATCTCACAAATGCTATAATATTACAATATTAAATTGGTTTTCTCTATAACTCAAGCTTTTAGGATTAATCCATTTACCCTCAACATAACATCAGAACAAAAGTCAAGAGTTTGAAACTTTAAATAGTAAATACCTTCTATTTATTAATTATTCACTCCAATTTGTCAATATTTTATGTTCAACATTAAGAACTATAACATAAAAATAAAATAAAGAATGAAATTTTAAATATATAAATTAAATCCTTTCATAATAGCTTAAGCATTTGGGAAATCAAATTAATCTTAATAAAAGCAACAGAATAGGAAAAAAACAGACATCTATATACCTTATTAAACTAGAATTTAATTGTAGTTCATCAATGAGCTTTAATAAATCATAAAAGATTCTCATCCAAAGTCCAATCTAAATAACAAAGTTTTGACAATGGGTTAGCTGTCATATGGAAGAAAAATAAGTACTGAGGAAGAATATGAGGAACTATATTTACAACTCATAGTTTAAAAAACTAGCCCGTCAAGCGATATGCCGGTTTGTACTGGTCTGTACATGATTGGTATCACATATAAGTACATATATAATATTTAGCTAAAACCAAGTAGTACCATTGGTACGATATGTTAGTACAAATTTGTACCGATACTAGGGTAACATGTGTGTGTGTATATATATATACAACTTATAGTTTAAAAAACCAACCCGTTAAGCGATACGGCCGAATTGTACTAATATGTACATCATTGGTACCACATATAAGTACATATATAATATTTAGCTATTAGTACCATTGGTACATAATGTTAGTACAAATCTGTACCGATACTACGGTAACATGTACACATAAGTAGGGCTGTACATTCGGATCGGTAAATTCGGTATTTACCGATTTACCGATCGGTTCGGTAATTTCGGTTTGTTTAAATCGGTATCGGTATCGGTATCAGTAGTAAATTTTTTATAAATCGGTTATCGGTATCGGTATCGGTTAATTTTTTTTCGGTTCGGTAAATAACCTATTTTACCGATTAAGCTTTATATACTCGATTTTACTCGTTTACTCGTTTACACATTACTCATTTACTCGGTTAATCGGTAAATTCGGTATATTCGGTTCGGTAAAATAATTCGGTTTGGTAGTTTAATTGGTAAAAATAAAAATATTTTTATATTTATAGGAATTAAATAATTTAAATTGGTAAATCGGTAATTTACCGAATTTACCGAAAATTATTCGGTAAATTCGGTTCGGTAGATAATCGGTAAATTTCTTATTCGGTTCGGTATCGGTATTAAAATTTTCGGTAAATTTTAAATTGGTAAAATCGATTCGGTATATTCGGTAAATACCGAATGTACACCCCTACATATAAGTACATACATACATACATACATACATATAAGTGTATGTATATATATATATATATATATATATATGTTACCCTAGTATATGCCCTAGTATATGCTCTAGTATATCATACATACATACATACATACATACATACATACATACATATGTATATATATGTATATGTACATATATATATGTATATATGTACATATATATATGTATATATATATATATATATATGTATATATATATACATGCATATATATGTATCTACATGTATATATATGTACATATATACATACATACATATATACACATACATATACATGTATGTATATGTACATACACATACATACACATGTATGTATATGTACATACATATACATATATATATGTGTATACATATGTCTATGTGTATACATATGTCTATGTGTATACATATGTATGTGTATACATATGTATATGTGTATACATATGTATCACACATATACATATGTATATGTGTATGCATACATGTGTATATATATATATATATGTATATATATATACATATATATATGTGTATGCATACATGTGTATGCATACATGTGTGTATATATATATATATATATATATATATATATGTATATGTATATATCTACATATATTTATACATATGTATATATATATGTATACATAGTTGTCAAGATCGAGATCCTAGCTAGGAACGATAAAGACTTTCTAGGATCGAAACGTAGGATTGGATCGTAAGGTAGTAAGATCCTACCAAATCACCTAAAATATATAATGTTTTAAAATATATTTATTTAATTAGACTTAATAGTATGATAAATATTCTAATAAATAATAATTAATTAAAAATAATATTTATTTATTTAGTATTATATATTAAGGTGTATATATTTATATCCAATATTTTATAATATTATTTAGATGTATTAATGGTATAGTATAAAATTATGAAATTGAATATTTGTTAAGTGATAATGATGGAAATAAGTTAATAGAAGATGAATATAACAAAAGTGTATAATAAAACTAGAAACAACAAAGGTATGCAATGAAATAAAGATAATAACATAAAAGCATAGAAAATGATAAAGATAAAGGTATATATGGTAATAACAATAAAAATGACAATAATAAAGATCACAAATTTGATTCTAAATTTCTAATAAATAGTTGAAGTAGACAAGTATAGTTATAGATGATAAGATCTTTATGTTGATGAATGTTTGTCAAAGAAAGAGTAAATAATGACAATTAAAGATAAAAAATTATATCACATATTAATTTAAGACTTTTGCCATAATAGATTATTGATTTTTAATATAATAGTAATCAATTATAAACTTATTTTATCTATCAATTTAAGATCTAGTAGGATCGTAAGATTCTACCCGATCCTAAGACTCGAATCGTGGGAATCGTAAGATCATACTACATTTTAGATCCTACATTCATTCTGGAACGGTTTGTCTAATTTGAGTATCGGAAGATTCTAAGACCCGGAACGCATTTTTGACATGTATGTACACACATATATACACATGTACATACATATGTACATTCATAGTATACACTAACTAGTACCATAATGTATCAGTTTGACAATTAATTAGTACACAATTAGTATTGAAAACTTTGGTGCATAAATGGATCGAGATTTTAAATATGTTTCAACGTAACTCAATTTCTAACACAATTGTCTCATTAATCAATAGCAGACAAATAAATCAAACAAAAAAATTCAATAATACCAATAAGAGCAATGTGCTGATTTGAAGCCTCCCCTAGAGATGTGCACACGGAGTATCCTGCGTATGGTGACAATATAAATTAGCAAATTGTGAAACCACTCTGCATATAGTGGGATCTCTGAAGACAAGTGTCATTTTCGTATAAAGAAATATTACTTGAGCAATGTAGGTAAATGAAAAGCTGGGCCTTGCGATTCAATTTCATCATTTATCAGGAAGTTTCTTTCCATGGACTAAAACATTTAAATGTTTGAGACAGAGATCCTCATAACGTTTATATATAACCAAGAAGTTGCCAAGTAACCTGATTACAAATTGTTAGAATTATAAATTTATTCTTTTATTCGATCTTGTGGAATAATTTTGTTTTGTCTTATTGGATAGTGATGGTTAAGATAGAGGATATCGACTTATCTATTGTATAAATACTTGATCATTCAATAAGTAAATAGGGTTTTGGAATTTTCCTTTCAACCGAAATAAACATGGATATAGAAAGCAAATTATAGGTGTGCATAGTGACAATTTGGCAAAGATTATAGCTAGATGTGGGAAAGCAATTAGGTAGAAATTTGATTACTCAAGTAAAACCATGACTCCACATATTGTTCCATTACTAGTTCGTTTACTCATATTATTAGAAAGTTTTAAGTTCAATTGATCAGTTCCTTGCCATTATCTGAAACTTTTCACTTAATCACCTTGTGTCTTCTGAGTAGCCCATTAAGTTAACATCACTTTCTTTTCATCTAGGGATCCTAATCAGGGTTGTTTAATCCAGGGCCTCAAGCTACTTTAGGTGTGACTGTAGTGGGGAACGAAATAGTAATTTCTAGGAGCAACTTCTAGAATTTGTTACAGGAAAGATCTGGTAAATGTTTTTGTAACAAATTAATGCATTTAGCACTAAGGATGTTTTATTCTAAAAGGAAACTTCTAGCTGATTTTTTTACTGACACATACATATGGTGAAGCAGGGAATAGCCCACTTGCAGACTACCCTACAAGAATGTGAAACAGTTGCAAAAATAGACTCGAGTTTTTTATTGAACCCGCATCTAATGCATGCGTTATGCAGAATCAACTATTTCTGTAATCTCCGCAGACATATTTGCAACTATTATTCTTAAAAAAGATGCATATACAAAATGTGACAAATACTAATTGATGTCTTCTTGGCATTAAGGCAAAAGATATACTATGAGTAAAAATATTTCAACCAGAAAAAATGTGTTACCTCCTATGTCGTTTGCCACAAGTGCACTGCACCTCATACCGCAATGCGACGGATCTCCACAATCCTGTTTACATATTACCAAGAAAAATCGAAAAGAGAAAAACCAAACAATTAGGTATTTGAATTGACAACAACAGTAAGGAAACGTTTAAGAAAAATATTAAGCACATTTTGGCACTCTAATTCAGCGATTGCAAGTTTTCTCATTAGAGGATAATCAAGAAAGGTACCCGATATATCCATTATAAATTAAAAAAAAAAATACTAAGAGATGCCATCATGACGGCAGAGTTGCCAGTGAAGTAAGCAACTGGCAAATAATTCTACAACCACCATGTAAACTCATATGTTTCCACTCAAACAATTCAGAAAATGAAACAAAAAAGAGAGAAACAAGTGTCAAACAACAATTGAATTGGTCAACATGTGAAGAGAACAATGAAAAAAAATATAATAAGTTGTCAAGTATAATTGAATTCGTTTTGAATTTTCTTCTATATCCTAGGAATTAATTGGAAAACTTTACTATGATTTCTAAAAGTTGGGTAATAACAGCATCTAGAACCCTCAAACTATGTTAGTTACAGATATCTTCAGTTACTAAGAATGAAACTCTACAAAAATTTGTGGACATCCAATATAATAAAACCAACAAGATCCATGTATGCGTCATATAAGAACAATGTCATAGTTGAAAACTGAAATGTCAAACTTAGCAAGTGGATATTCTTGCAAATAAGCATTTGTCATTATCTACAAACTTGGCCCGCACCAATAGGTTTGTTATCAACTATACTTTTCAGCAAAATTTTAATGGCTAAAATAGAATGTGCTACATTTGACAAGATAACATGTTTAAGAGGAAATGAAGGAGCATATAGATATGCTCAAACGTAGAAAATTAATTACCCGGCAATATTGACAACTTGGTGGGTCATGATTGAATATCATTTTATCACAAAGCTGTACACAATAAAATCAAATTAGGTACATTTAAGCAAATGAAATGCCAATATCACGTACAAATCGAAAATGGTGCAACATTTTCCATATTCAAAGCGAACACTTCACCATGCATGCATCTTGGAATCAAACTTCCATGTAGATGCATTTCATGGTCTACTACATAAAACCAAAGAGAGAGATGTCAAATCCTGCTGACTGCTGCTGAATTAACTAACCAGTACCCACTTCACAATTAATTTTTATTTAGTAGATGTAGGATATTAGTAGTTTTCATGATTCCAGAACAATGTATATCTTCTAGTAAAAAAGTTGGGAGAGCCCATATATTTTAGGCACATAGCTGTGCTAAACAGATTGATATTGAATCATTGATCTTAAATTTAAAAAGAAGGTAGCTGGATGAAACCAACCTGAAACCAGAGTGAAGTGTCATTTACAACCACTCTGTAAAACCTACAAGCAACAAAAATGCTCAATAACTAATATTATTCATTTGGATAATTTTGAAAAAGAGTTGACAGCTATCAACTCCTGAAGATAAATTTACAGTAAGAAAAAAATAATGGTGAAATGATGATGACAAAATTCAATCTCTGTTTGGAGGAGGTGAGAATGTTGGACAGAATGTTCAAGGCAATAACCGAAGGAATTTAGTGCATATACTTGAAGTGAAGAAACCGAGACATACAAGGATACGATTTCTGATATGCTGAAACTAAGTGACCAGAATTTCTACGCTTGCAACTCAGAAATGGCAGGTGCACTCTCACCCAAGAGGATCATGAGTTCATAGTTCACAGTATTGGTATCAGATAGCCAAAAAAATATCTTCAATATCAGATTCGTGGAATCAGAATAAATTAATCAAATGAGAAAATAATTAAATTTTAAAAAATAAAAATAAGAAAAAGTGAGGACAAATATCAGAATATATCTTTTAAATAAATAAATAAAAATGAAAAATGAATTCTTATATCTCATGACAATATAAGTTTGTTTAAATTATTCTGCATAAGAGATAAAATGAAATTTTTAGAATTTTTCTAGTTATTTAGTTGAGGCCTTCAACTATTTTAGCTAAAATCATTTAACATAATTAAATATCATTTATTATAAATAATACATTGCTTATCATTTTTAATATTATATATTAAACATCTAATAATTTTATTTTATATTGTAGTTACATATTCTTAGTTATATATAATGAATATTTAATTATTTATTTTGATGCTTTAGATACATAATAAATAATTTAAATATATGATAACTTCATAACTATAATTAAAGTAAATTGTTCAAAGATTAAATTTTAAGCATTAACCTAATAAAATAATATATGAATTCCTTTAGTCAAGCTAAATACATTTAGGAAGATTTTACTAAAACTGAACTGTGACATGTTTAATTATGTAAGTTAGAGAGGTTTTTGGCTATTCATCTCTTTGATGCCTTCACATTTGAACTGTAAGCAGCTAGCAACATCCATCTCAACACCAAACAAGATACATTTAAGCGGTGAGCAACACTGTTTGCATACATCCAGAGGCATTCATGAGCTGCAATTAGCGAGAGGTTAAAACAACAACAAGAAACAAGCAACTAAGCAAGGTTAGATGAACGAGTGACATACCTACAATTCCTTGAGACAATTAAAAAGATTTAAATAATTACTAACAAGAGGCAAGTGAAAAAAAAAACTTCAAGCCACATCAACAAACTATAAGACATGCATCAACATTGACACTGTGTCCTAACTAGCGGATAAGTGTTAAGCCTCATCTTCACTTGAAGACAAGTTCAGTTTTTTTTTTTCTTTTCCAATTATTTACTCCTAGTTTTTGATTATTTACTCCTAGTTTTTGAGATAAATATCTAGGATCACTCAATCATACGATTCAAACTTGAATTATCCTGTATATGTGAGCTTAAGAGTACCTCTCATGATATCATCTTGCATCTCATCGTACTCACCGATCTACCATTATTCTCCATTGTGTTCGAGAAATTGATAAAATCACAACGATAGCTATTAATCTTGATCCAACTCAGCCAATCTAGACTAGTATCTATGCCATTAGCTATGGACAAGTTCAAATAGAAATTATTTATTTAGGTGTAAATGGAGGCAATTTTTGTTAGAGTACCGAGTTTTCAAGAAGCTTCTAGAAAAAAGTCAACCAATGTCGGTTGACATTAGCAGATGTTTTTAGATTTGTGTAGAAGGTTGTAGAAAGGTTTAAACCGACTTTAGAATGTCGGTTGTCACTTCTATAAAAGGACCAAGGGTCCTCAAATGTAATCTGAGTTTGGGAAGTAATATAACATCACTCTTCTTCCCACCATCCTTCTCCTCCCTTCCGCTGCATGTAATCTCTTTCTCCTTCCCTTTCCAAACTCCAACAATTTTTCTACATGAAAATTGGAAATACAACACATCCTAGAAAATTTTGATCCATCTTTTTATATTATCTAACATTTGGGTTTGGGTCTTTGGTTAAAATATCCAAAAACTTGAACCCAAAATGAATCCCATTTATTAAAAATAATTTTATTTTTTTTCTCATACTATTATTTCTTACAAAAGATAGAGCCGCAGGTTACATATTACCCGAACTAGCAGTTGCTTCAGGTTTGGAATATATCTGATGAGATCAAAGGCTCTCTTTTGAACCAATAGAGAAATCACCACCGTGGTGTAGATGGTTTAGCAAACCCACCATAAAAGCATCAAGGCCAACAAGGTAGATTAGAAACTAAGAAAATGCTCACAACTTCTTGAGAAAAAAAAATCAACTTCCCTACAACTTGATACATTCTGAATGAGATGCCACAGGAATCCGGTACTGATCCTTATCCCACCGTGGTATATGATTGTTATAAATCAAGGAAACAAAGAAGATCGAGGAGGCGAGCGCAGAGGAGTACCCGTCTTCGCTGAGAGCGCCGTGAGGGTATGTGGAGGTGGGCGCCGCCAAGCTGTAGTTGTACAAGGCGTTGCGGAAGCGGACACTGAGCTCGCACGCTCCGCCGTCGGCGCCGAGGGAGAGTAGAGGCTTGAAGCACACGGAGAAGACAATGAGCAAGCAGCGGGCTCCGATGCTATCCCCCGTCGGCATCTGATCTCCAAAGGCAGCGAGGCGTCCGTCCTCGCTTCGATGCCGCTCACTCAAGTAAATTGTTGGGCCTGGTATCTGGCAGGAATCATGGGCCATATGGACATTGAATAGGCCCGCCCGATGGCAATGGATTTGGATAGTGCCATAGTGAGATGTGCTATTGCAGTTGTATTGTTACTATAGTAACTAAACCTAATTAAAAATTATTAGATTTGGTAGAGATGTGCTATTTCAGTTGTATTGTTACTGTAGTAGAGTATTTGTGTTGTTGCTGCCGTCATTAATATTATTTTTAATTTTAAAAATTTTATTTTTATTAAAATGTAGAAATATAGTATGATGTAATCCTTTATTTACAATTTATTATATTATCTTTTAATGATGTATTTATTTCAATCTAAATATATAAATGCTTCGAGAAAAAAAATAAGATGATAATGACAAATATGACACAGTCTACTATATATGCTCATTCCAATCAAATAAAAATTCATTTTTTAAAGAATTAATTTTATGAAAATAATTTAAAATTTCCTATGTTGTATTAATAAATTTATTAATAAAATATTAATGTATTTATATTTATATTGTATGCTTTACATATTGTTTAAATTAAGTTAATATAAATTAATTATTTATATAAAGGTGTATACATATAGATTAATATAAATTATATAAAAATAATTATTAATACAATATTAATATATAGTTAAATTAGTATGCCGCGCAACGCAAAAGCGCTTGTCACGCAGTCATGCACAGTAGTATTTGACCAGTGTTTAAAAAAGTAGAAGTGGCAAAAACAGCAGCAAAAGGCCACTGTGCTTTTGCTACTTCCGTAAACAAGTAGACACAAAAATTAAATTATAAGTTACAGAGGAGCTCTTTGAATAGACTTGAACTGTGGTGACATCTAGTCTTTCTTGGATGGTTAAATCAGTAGCCATTTGACAAATTGAGTTGAAATGAACTATCAAGAATAAAATAACTTTTATTCTTATGCTGAGAAGTGAGAATTGAAACTTGCCTTCTGGAGGGTAATTCGTTTGATTTCCAGGAATTGCGTTGCAGTAGAGAGGCAGAAAATAGAATGAAAGAATATGCACAAGTTCACAATTGAAGTGAAAATAGATGGCAGTTAGACAAGTATTAACAACAATGACAAGAAACAGGATCGCAATAAAAATCTATGAAATAATTGACGAAAAAATTCATCTTAGTTTAAAACAAGAACATTGATATCATGAAGCTAAGTGATTGTGCTTGATATAAGTTAGCAGAAGAAGCTGCTGGATTCTCAGAAGCTGCAGCATTGCTGTGCCATTCACTTGAGCAACCAACGTAATAAGAGCTTGTTAATTACATCATGTATAATGCAAACCAATCTTCAACAGTCTTCAACAGCTAATTCAAGACTAGGTGACTCACCAAGCTTCTGGCAAGTTCCATCAAGGCCACGGACTTGAATGATAAACTTAACTGTAGCTCCAATGGGAACACGAAGATCAGATATGTAAAAAGCTCTAACTCTGGCAAAACCAAGGTAGCTGGGACTTGTGCCGCTTTCAAAATAGATGTTATATCTAGTAAATGATGTCATCTCTCCCTCTTTGAGTTCCCAAGCGATTTTTAGGTTGAGGATTCTATTTCCATGAGAATCTGAGCCCCAGTGGATATTGTGGCCCTGGACAACCCACAAATCAGCTGGTGGAAACTTCACCCCCTGCTCAGTGTTTCGCATGCTGATGTGACCTAATAATCCATAGTAGGGTGAAGATTCACTGGTTTCTAATAAGCTACTTTCGCGGCTTGAACTTTCACTATTCTGTATCTTAATCAGGTCAGGATCTCTCAGGGTACATACTATATATATGCCACCTAAAGTGTAACCACTCATAGTCACAATAGCATCATGTACAAACCATGGTGGATCAGCCAACACATCGCTCATCTTATCTTTAATTTGTGGCATAATGATTTCATTGTACTCGAGGCCCGCGTTGGTGAAAGCTTGAGAATCATTTGCAAGGAGAATGGACGTTCTTCCATTGGTTTCAGACCGTAGCTCAAGGTATAGTCCGAACAAAGAATTTTCACCTAACTTGGTCTGCATTGAAATCCAAATAATTTCAGATTAACTATGCATATGAGAAAAAAAAACAGTACATCTCAGATTGAGTATATTCTTAGATAGAATTAAGATGCAAATCTATCAAAGGCAGGAATGGTGTAATTCAATAGCAGAAAATAATAGGTAGTTTTCATGTCAGGGGTGTAGCATTATGTGTGAGGCATTAAGTTGTTTTCCTAGAAAAGGAAATGGAAAGAGTGGAAGGAAAAGGTTTAGATTAGTATAATTTTACATTTTTTTAGAAATATAATTAAATACTTAAGAAATTGAAAGAAATATCTACAACCTAAATATTAATATCAGTTTTCTTATTTTTATATGTATTTCTAAAAATAATATTTTGTTTTTAAAAAACTTTTGTCATTCTTTTTTCTCTTCTGGGAAACACCTTAGACGTAGTTATCAAGCACAAGTTAAAAGAAACTTAAAACATCAGGCAGAGAAAGAATTAATAGACTAGGTAAAAAAACTACGGTAGAATATAGGAATTAGGCAGGAAAAGAAAATTTGCAACAAAGAATACATATTCCTAAAAGTGTAGCATTATCCCATTGCAGAACAGTATATATCATTTTAAAGCAGCAATAGAGAGGAAAATAAACAATTATTATCTTATAAAGTAAGATGCATCTTACAGAATACGATATGTACACTGGTTGATCTTCCAGCAGAAGTTGCCCATGAAACAGCTTTAGAGAAAATAATGAATTTTCCTTTAGACTTCCTTTAACAGTGATTGAGCCTCCACCAAAGTAGGATGTTTCCTTGAAGCTACCAATTTAAGAATAGGAACACTAAATTAAGAACTGCTGCTGAATAATTTATTCATGAAAATGAAGAGAAAAGAGACATTTAGAATAATGTTAGAAAAAGATAAAAGTTGGAGGAAATGACAGAAATAAAACATATGTCAAAATGGAAGCAGTATTTGACTTTTTCTCATATGGTTAGACAAATATTTACTGTGAAGCTATAATCACCATGGAACTGATTGTCCTACACACTTATACTGTGCTTCCTTAGACCAAATCCACAACGGAAAGAATGAAAAACACATTGAATCTAGATATAAATTCTTTCCGCTATGGATTCCGTCCAAGAAAACACAGCTAGAGTTAATCCGGTGAATATTCATCAAAGTAATAAAGTTAAATATGAGACACAGGAGGAAAATTTTTAAGATGCTGATATTTAATATAAACCAATTTGATGGATCACGAATTGAAGATAGAAGGAAAAATTATTGCAGAAAAAAAAAAGGAAGCATCATTTCCTCTGTACTGATGTAATGTTCGAGTTGTGAGCTTCAAAACAAGGGGTAGAACTTAATCAAAACAAGTTGTCGAGTCATTAAGGAACTTGAAGCATAGCCAACCTTATAAATCTCTAGAGAGTAAGTAGCAATTCACATTATTGGCTTTCTTAAATATAATTGCGTGTCTAATTATCCCAATAGCTTAAGCTACTAAGGACCTGAATTCCATTTTTTTTCTCATAAGTTAGGTTTATGATCTAATAATTCCCCTCTTGTGCAAGCCAGGTTAGGCTAACTGCGTGAACCCAGGAGCAGAAAAGCATAATTGATCAATGGGCTTACAACTCTTCATAAAGGTGGGTCAGGGAAAGTAACAAGAGAGCAGAAAATATCAGATAACTAAATGAAAATTAAGCATACAGAAAGTTTCAAACTCATGAACCAGGTTTTAATACAATGTTAAATTTAATGAGTGTTCAATTATTCCAATAAATTAAGCTTTTAGGAAAGGACAGAATTTATATATTTATGATTTCATGAATTGGTCTATGATCTAAGAAGCTTAATTGCACACTAAAAAATTAGCATAAAAGATACTTCTACAACAAAAAGGAACTCGTATTGTGGGTTCTGTTGTGAGTGCTAGAGAAACAAGCAATCCACTGATAATTTCGAAAGCATCTCTTTATCATGTGAATTTCCAATAAACAAATTCAGTTTAGATCTTAAAGAACACATATGATACAATGTCCATGTTACATATTTGTTCCAGCTTTTCATAGTTTGATACTCCATTTGTAAGGATGTAAAGTTTAGACCCTTTATTTGATTGTTAATTGTTGATAAATAGATGAAGTATGTTGTTGGAAAGAGATCAACAAAGACATCATATCATGAAACCATTATCTACATCCATGTTTAGGTATTACCATGGTTTATTAAGAAGCAGAAGAATTAAAAAAAAAACATAACAGTGCATATGCATGGTAAAGAAGAGAAACTTTGTTCATAATAAATGCACATACGCATGTTTCATCTAGAACTGAGATTTAGAATTACATAAAATTAAGAGCTATTATTTTTCTTGTTTTCTTTTTAGGAAATGAGAAAGAAAAAATTACTTGATGCAGGCTTCAATAGATGTAGGACCAGGACCCAAAGATTTATTTAAGAGAGGCTGTTTCAAAAATAGAAATTAATAAAATATTCAACAGAGACCAGAAACATGCTATATATAATCAAAGTTCCAAAGATAGTTACTAGTTTACAATATTTACACGAATCTTAATCTCTGTCCTGTCATGGTACCACTCTTTAACAATAATTAAGATGAAGGCCCTGATTCTAGCAATTCCTAAATCAATGCATATACGATACGCTGATGCACCCCCATCTTATACTGGTGGTCATACTGAACTAGCATGGAAGTCCAAATTTCCATCAATTCTTTGACACAAAAAGAACCTTTTTGATCATTTAATGTTGCTATTAGATAACAGCATCACACTTTTCAATTTGAATTATTTCTGCATATCAGCAGAAGAACATAATCTCCATGATATCTATGGGTATGGAAAATCTAAAAGAAGCTGAACGAAAAAATATTTCCAATAACAAAGAATAGATTCACAAATCACATATTATGTATACGTGTACCACACTTCAATCTTTGAAAGATATTTACACTCAATAATCTCATTCAGGTTTATAGATGTCAATAAAAAGCATACCTCTATTGGACCTTCTTGCAGATTAAATAATGAAATAATGTTAGGAATTAGAAGTTCACTCCCTGAAAATCATACTCCCTTTCTAGATAACAAACAAAAATACAAGTGAAAAACTATAGTCTAATAATGTGGTTTCAGTTGGGTACAAAATGCCGAATGGCTTTTATCCTAAGTATCATATAGAAACTCTAATTAGAAATTGGAATATTGAGGAAGCTCTATGAATCAGTAAGCAAGCACAATAATCTTCAAATATGTTGATTTAACTTCAGCAGATTTCAATCAATTTTTACAAAGAGATCTATCACGAACTAGCACTAAAAGTGTCCATTATTTCGGATGACCCAAAAAAAATCAAAACTAACCAACACAACATTTTAGGTTCGACTCAACTTTCTCCCTATTTGGCACCCTTTGGGTTTCAACATAGAGATTTTTTTGGTTTGGTTTTTAGATTCATATTTTCTGCTTTATTGAACCCAAAAAAAATCTGATTTTTAATCTAATCTTTTAGATTTTTTATATTAAATTTATGTTCATATTTCCATTGTGCCATTATTGTCCCTTAGAAATTTAACAATAAATATGTAAAAATGTAGAAAAATTAAAGTGATAAATTTTTTATGTTTTTGTTAAAAATATAAAACAACTAAAATATTTTTAAGGCTCAGTTTAAACTAAACTGAACAAAATTAAACACAAAACATTTAGATTTGGTTTTGATTCAATTTTAAATTAATTCAGTTCAGATTTTTTGGGTTCGTATTCTCTGTCTAAAAAAAATTATTTAGGTTTCATTCATTTCACATTGAACAAATGGGCACTCCTAACCAGCACTTGCAAAACCGTGCCATACCGCCTTGTTTATACGGTATGGTACCGATCCGGTGGTTGGCCGGTTTCGAAACATCCGTCGGAGCACGGTCGCAAGCAGACGGCAAAGGGAAGTAGCGAGCGGTGTGGAAGCTTCGATCGAAGCTTCCGCTGTCGCCCACGATGTCGTCCACTGCCGCCCACGATGCCGCCCGATTTATACGGTACATATCAGTATCATACCGGTCCAACGACTCACTAAAACGAGTCGCCGGATCGGTTTTGCAAACCTTGCTCCTAACAAATACCAAAGTTTCAAGTGGAATAATATAGGCGTGAAGCACATGCAATGAAAGGATGTGCTATCTGAATTGCACCATTCTTCTGATAATCTTCGTAACAAAGAAATACTCCAATAGAATAACAACACAATATACTGAACAAACTTAATAAAATAAAACCTCCAAAAACTAGTTAGAGTTCAGGCTAACAAACAATGAAATGATAAGTGATGGTTCTCATGACCAGAATCACGTTTACAAGAAAGATTAGTAAGTATGAAGGGTAAATACAAAATATACCTGAAAACCTTGTGAAGATATGTTATTCCATGGATCAATGGACACATTAAAGCCATCAATTGAAAAATGATAACCATAACCCTGGAGAAAAATAAGGTTCAAGGTTCAACATTGCTATCAAAATGATAAATTTAAGCAGATTTGAGGTGCATGAAAATTAGATTATCCGCTATTTAAACAGAAAACAAACAAGGATAAAACTTAAAAGATATGACAAAGAAATTTAATGTCCTTTAATAAAATAAAAACTTCTAATTTGAATAGTACTTTATAGGAAATAAAATTTCAAAGTAATACGAAGTTTAGCAGAAAGAAGATACGAGTCACGTTGTAACATCACCTGACATATATAGTAGGAACTAGGAAGGATGAAACTGACGAGCATAGAAGACATTAAACAACTAAAGACGACATGAAATCCTACCATCAGTATGCCCTGCAGTTCATTATTTCTAGGACTGAATTTAATTATTGTAGAAGTGGAAGCTAGTAATCCCTCGAAGCTACAAGTCATGTAGAACACGTGACGCTATCATAGAGGGAAAAATATTTAGAAGGCCCGCAAATCGCATGGACACGACTACATGAATTAATATGTAAAATTGTAAATCATAAGTTAGACTTTGCAGCATAAACAAGTTCCTTTCTGTTAGTGGTTTTAATTAAAATAACACAAACGGCACATACTAAGACATGAGGCAGCTAGCTATTTGTTCAGTATCTGTCAGAGATAGACGAGTCTTCTTCTAAATGTAGCAAAACACCTTTTTCTCATCTATAATTTAAGAGGGAGTGTTAAACTCAAGGTCTCACTTGGTATGAAATGAACCACAAAACTACTTTCATCCGATTGTTTTAATCAATTAAATTAAATTTGAAAGCTGAAGGAGCACATTCTCCCTATACATGCGGATCCTCTCTTCTCATACATGCACTCTAAAAGTGTAAAAAGGGCTTAGTGTCTCCTTCCTTTTCTTCTCTCATTCTAAGGTTTAGTCCTACAAGATAGAGTATTTTATTATTGTTCACTATTTTTATACCCCACATTAAAAAGGTCCTCCTACATACAAGTTTCCCCATCATTGTCACAAGGAAAGTAATATTAGTTGTATCTTAGGATAGAAGACCTAATTGAACGCATGATAGGGGTCTTATTTTTGGCTTAAGGCTTTCTCAATGCCTTTAGACTTCCAACATTACTATTGATTTCATTGTTCTAGAAGTTGCTAATTAGTTTAATTGGTAAAGATCTTAAATGTTATAGGGTTCACCCCCCCACCAAAAAAGAAAATAAAAATCATTGCTCTGCATGTAAACATGAACAAATTCAAATGTAAAAGTACATTATCCAAACCCAAAAGGCTTAGATATGTAGAAGAAGTAACAAACTTCCAAAATGCACACCTGATCAAAGTCTGAGAAGAAGGGTAATACTTTTGGGTAGTCTTGAAGTATCCCCCATGATTTCTCAACAAGACCCCACCAGCTGTGGAATTTAAGTCAAAACATCTTTAGACATTACAAGTTTACAACATACAAAAGCCATAAATTGGATGTCAGCAGTTAAGGGCTTTTTATATTCTACAGCTGGCTAAATTGGCAATGAACAATTAACATTGGACTAAAATAATATAGCACTAATACAAACTAAGGTAGAATGTTCATACCGATTTTGTGCAGTATGGAAATCAGGTTCTTGTTTAGTTTCATATACCCATCCGGGAGCAAATATGGCAGCAGAAACATTATCCTTCTTTAGTACATCAAGGGCTACATTTGTCTGTCAAGATACAAGGAATATAAAAGTAAAAAAAAGTTAAGATTTATGTTGGAAAATGTACTAATATAAACTAAGAATGTGAGAACTAGTTTGTACCACCTAGTATGTATCAATCCAAGATGGTACCAGTAGTGTCAGTACATTTAGTATAAGTACCATCTAGTGTTGGTATGGGCAGTACGTATCGGTCCAAGCCAAGACCGGAACTAAGATTTCAAGCTTTGGTATAAACAAATTAAACCAAATGAAAGCACTGTTTATAGGATGTACAAAATTAAGAATATGCAAATAGATAATGCTTCCTTCCAATCTAGCATAGTTCATATCGCTACATATTAGAAGAAACACCAGTCTAGAGCTACCTTATTTAAGTAGCCAAACAATCTATCATCCCAACAGAATCAATTATGTTGGCTTTACAAGAAAGTAAAGTCAAAATGATTCCTGACATCATTAATGACATAGATGTAACTTATTTCCTGTATCCTAATTCCAATATCTAATTCTCTAACTATTGGTCCTTGCAGTCTCCTGCATTGAGTATACAAACTTGTCAACAATGCATAACCTGCAGAGTCAAACTCTCAAACTCCCATTTGAACTACACCTGAATGATTTCCCACCATTCTGCTACACTTAATGCCCATTATTCTAGAGGTTCAACACGCCAAAGGTGACTCACCATACTCGTAGAACATGAAGTAACAAGAAAAGGCCCATAGAGTTGCTTTAATCATCATGGATCAGAACTTACCAAAAATCATTAGTAGCAGCTACTCAGTTCTTATGTGTAAATTTATAAAATCCATTTTTTCAACATATACATTAAGAACAAATTGCCCAAGTAACAAGCATGATGCTGATTTTTTTGCTATTAATAAATTTATGTGATATAAGATACTGTGTATGATCAAGGAACATATAATTTAAAAATAAACATGGTAGATTGGCACCCAGTTGCAAAATTAATTAAGGTACCAGAATTAATTAAGGTTAATTCTATTTCGACATTCTAATTTTTTCAGCATACAAGTTCACCTTTGCATGAATTTATGCCATTAAACATATATATGAGGTTGAATGAAATTATGTAACATTCTAGATCTAGAAACCATGACGATAACAAACCACTGACCAAAGAGAAAATATATTACTACACATTAGCCTAACGGCATATTAAAGTTATTATTTTTTTTCAAGAAATTTTCCATCTACAAATTAAGTTCAAACTCTATTTTTATCTTATTATCTGGCTACTGGTACAAGTTAAAATAATCAAGTTATGGATATCAACAGCAAAATGCTGACATACATTCCATTCTCCACCACCAAATGTATTTCTGCCAAAAACATCAATACCCATGTAGACATCGAACCTTCTCTCGCCAGCTTTGGCAGCTGAAAGTTTGGGGTATTTTTCCTGCAAGTACAAATATCTAAATGCAAGTACAAAAAGGGAAGTAGAATCCAAATACTTAGCATCAACGGAAACTGCTACCTGCCAAGTGTAATTGACAAAAATACCATCGCACAAGTCAAAGAAAGGTTTATTTTCATCATTTAGTTGGTTTTGCCAGTCAAGTTTGCCATCTATAGTTACAGCATCATACCTGCATGACAATGTAATTTCGGAAGTTTTTATAACTTCCACAAGGGTATGATATATAGATCAGTTCTTAGAGAAAAAGGAAACTGGTGTGAGAAGTACCATATAACCAAAGATCCAGGAACTGAAGCATGCATAGTACGAGATAGATGATGGACAAACTCCTTCAAGTTATCAATTTGAGTTCTGTCCAATTTGACTTCAATATTAATCTGAAAGCCTTACTATCATGTCAGAAAAAAAGTAGCCATTAATAGGGCATTTACATTTTATGTGAAGAAAAATATAAAACAGAACTAAATACTTATTAAGATAACCCCTACATAAGGAATCCCAGACAGAGAAAAAACCAGAAAAATCAGTTGAGTCTCAAATAAAGAAAATAAGAAATAAGGTATTGTCACAAATAGAAGAGAGAAAGCTAACCAGCCAACCATCAAATCCCAAATCAGTAGCTAGTTCTGTCAACCGTTCAGCATACATTTGAGCAGACTCCTTTGTTGAGAGCAAGGTATCACAAACAATTCTACCTTCATCCCATTCTGCAAGGAAGGTTCCTAAGACCTTCTCATTCATTAAGATAAGATAAAAAAGTAAGTTTTTGCAAAAAGCAAAATGGATATATCAGCTATAAATTCAAACTGCTGTAGCATAAAAGGAGAGGAAATAAATGCAATGGACAACCAAGGGAAAATATTAATATCTTGAGTATTGAAAAATATCAAGGAGAAAAATATAGCATATAGATCTTGGACATCATAAAGAGTTCTGAAGATTTTAGGCCAAATAGTCAATAGAGAATTTTTTTATCAACCACTAATCAGCAAGAAAAAAGTAAATAACATGTGAGATACAGTTTGTTAAGAAAAATTCATCAGTATACCAAATGTGGAACTGGAACAATTTAAATCTTGACACAATGCAAACATATGGTGCACCAATAAACTACGCTTGTATTATGTGATATAGGATAGTATTGTTTCTCAATATGGATAATACTGTACTGGAAGTTATATATTTTAGCTTTGTTAACTAAACTACACCTGCATCAAGTAGAAGAACGTTCATACTGAAGCTACGAAGACAATGTATTTTTATTGCACTGAAAGCTTCATAATTGTTTTTTCCTAATTATAATAATGGATAGGCTCATTCACCATTGGCTTTTGTTCGTCTGTTGGTTAATATTAAGAAAGTGGAATAGTATATGAGATTATATTCCCAAGTTCAATATTCAAGTCATGCACCAGCTAGCTTCTTCACCTAGCAAACTTTCAAAACTGAATATAAGTTAGTGTACAAGTGAGTGGCGACCCATAACCACCTGAATGAAGAAAATGCTTCATTTTTTCTTAGTAAACACATCTCGGGACTCAGACTTGTAAGAAAGCATGAAGCAAAGTTCTGAAACCATAGCCTAGTAGTTTTGCAGCCAAAAATAAGATTTTAGTTCGTTCAGTCCAGATCGTTCAATTAACTTTTCATGAGGCACTATATAATGTACTTCGTTCCTACAAAGAGGAAGCAGACTATGAGTATTACAGAGTTGATGGTAGCAACAAGTTCCATATCGAATCACACTATTTATGGCTTTTTACTTGTTATCTCAAGTGTATATATGCTGATTACACATATAAGCACCGGTGTTCGTAGCAAAAGAAAAAGGATACTCCGCAAACCTGAGGAGCTTCACTGACTTAAGCATATTAATCCATTTAGAGAAAACCAACGAAGATTTCATGTCCAGCCCTGACGAATCGGTTCGTAAGGCAATGGCAAAATCAATGCTTGGTTCTCCGTGGAGCCTTGGCACGATTCTATTAACTAATCCACCGACAGTAGAGCGATACATCCAAAGTTCAACCAAACAACCACTGAAAAGTCATATTTAAGCCTAGGAGGCAATACCTTGACGCCATGAGTGTGGGCAGCATTCGTCCAGCACGGCGGCGGCAGCGTGACCAAGTAGTGGGAGAAGTAAACGAAGACATCCAGCAGGTGCCAATGCCATATGGCGTAGGTATCGGGGTTGCTCCCGCCCTGCACAAGCAGGTCGTCGGCATACGCGCCCTTCATGTCGTGGCATACAAGGATCCTCCGGCGAGGAGGCAGCACGACAGCGGAGGGCGGGAGCGGGACGGATGCCCGGTTGAACGGGCGATGGAAAGAGTGGAAGTAGGCCCTGGAAGCGAGGTCGTCGAGGGTCGTGATCGGGTAGGAGATAGGGAGGGCGGGCTGCGACGGGTCGAAGGGCGGATCCCACGGGCGGAGATCAGGAATGGGGCTGCGGCGGCGGAAGAGGTGGCACAACAAGCAATCGAGGACAGATTTGAGGCACCTGCAAAAATTCCGCATCGCCATTTGCAGAGGGCGTCTTCCTTTAAAAACTTTTTGGTCTGAGCAGCCAGCAGTTATTTGGATTTCCTAATGAAGGGTTTATTGAGAGGATTACCTATAACGAAGGTGTTAGGCCTACGGGCCGGACGTTGAACACGGCCCAAACCCAGCCCAAGCCCACTAACATTAACTTATGCAAATCGGGTAGCGGATCAAGTTATGTGCCCATATCCGGACCCATTTTGCCTCAACGGGCGTCGTGCATGCATGCGCTTGCGTGCAACGGAAGCGAAGGGAAGCGGGGGCGTGGGCTTATTCGACGTGTGAGCGCCTCGGGCCGCGTGTGTGGTAACGCATGAAGAAAGTCGTCGTCTACGACGACGCAGAGAGAGAGAGAGGAAAGCTCAGGGACAGAACGGCTCTCTCACTCGCTCTCTGTCGGATCTCTCCGACCAGCGTGGTCGCCGTCGGACGCCGTTCGTCAGCGAGCTTCCAGCGTGTTCCGGTGGTGTGGGCGGGTGGTGGAACGCCGCGGGAAGCTTCGCCCCCATTCTTCGTCGCTATCTTCCTCCTCTTCGTGTCGCCACCGTCGTCCTCCTCGCTTCGACATCGCCGCCGTCGCCGCCGCTGCCGGACCTCACCGCCATACCGCCTTGGAAGGCGCGGTTGGCTACCACGTCATCGGAAGGAAGGAGCCGGCGCCTGGTGCCGAGGTATTCCTCCTCCATTTCTTGGTCTCTGTCCCGGCAGCGCACTTCTGCTCCGGCGAATCCCTTCGCTCCTGTTCCCTACGCTGAGCGTCGTCCGGCCTCCTCGCCAGTGGGGGAGTGAGGAGCCGGCCGGAATGAGTCCCATCTGGGTTCGGGTGAACCCGGTCCGGTTCAGAGATACCGGCCCTTGGTAAATCCTGAGCGTTGATCGAGTAATGTTGGAACGGCAGCGATCCCTGTTGAGTCCACAGTCGGGCTGGGAGTCGATTCGGGAATCGACTCCGCCAGTCGCGCCCAATCCGGCGGTTTCGACCGTTAGGATACCTGCGTTGACGCAGTTGGACTCGAGTCAAGCGTTGACTCAAGGGTGAAATGATTAAAAAAAATATTATCGTAATTGTGGGCGTGACAGCTTGGTTCCTTTGCCGGGATACTGCACGTTCCGACTTGTATACATGTTGTATAAGTGTTGTACAGCTAGTTTTGACTTATCCTGTTGCTTATTTGTAGATGGAGCTTACGGCTGACAGCAGGATCTCCTCTTTGGAGGATATTGTTGGGGATGCTTCCTTAGCCCCCAAAACACTAGTGGATTTGGTTTCCACCCTGCTCATCTCACATGAGAGTCTTGCAGCCCAGGTGACTCGACTCACCGGGGAGCTGGAGACGGCTCAGGTGGAGATCGCGCTTTTGAAGCGCCTTACAGCAGCGGTACCGATGCAGAGTGTTACGGATCCTGGCCAGGGGGCCGTCGTACGACGACGTGTCCCGGAGCCTAGCCCCTTTAAAGGGGTGCGGTGCTCCAAGGAAGTTGAGAACTTCCTATGGGATATGGAGATGTACTTCCAGAATGCCCAGATCCCCGAGGGGGAACAGGCCCAGGCCGGCATCGCTTATCTCTCCGGAGATGCAAAGTTATGGTGGCGGACTCAGGCCGCACCAAATCTGCTCGGGGCCGATCCCACCCGTAGGCTCTCCTGGGAAGAGCTGAAATCTGAGATCAGGGCACAGTTCCTTCCGGGGAAGTCCACTTGGGCGGCAAGGGATGCACTGAAGAAGGTTCGACACTTTGGGAGTATTCGAGATTATGTACAGCAATTCTCCCAGCTCATGCTGGAGATCGACGACATGTTAGAGGAGGGCCGACTGTACACTTTCATGGATCATCTCCAGGGCTGGGCCCGTGATGAGCTGTGCCGCCAGGAGGTGAGGACTTTGAAGGCCGCCATGCAGGCTGCTGATGCTCTAGCGGACCGCCGGGATCTGAGGGGGCAGGGCCCTCCTACTGCTGTTACTACTGCTGGGGCTTCTACCTCGCGGGCGAGGGGCCCATTTTCCACGAAGGGTAAGAAGCCATTCACGAGGAAGAACCGGCCAGCGGGGCCGAGCTCACCGAGGTCTGTCAGAGACCGCCCCCCGACCCCAGCACCGAAGAGGATGTTCACTACGATGGAGTGCTACATTTGTAGGGGCCCCCATATGATGAGGGAGTGCCCCAAGAGAGAGAGAGTTGCTGCCTAGTAGCAGCCGAAGAGAGCACTGGAAAGGAGGGGGAGGCGCTCCTCAATCCTGCAATACTTGGTGCTGCTTCGACTTCTGTGGACAAGCCCACTTTACTTTAGGAGGCGCTCCTATGTCTTTTTGTATTTGGTATTGTTGTGATGACTACCGACAGATCTATTTTGGACATGTCTACTGACGGTCCTACTAAGACATATATTCTGTGTATATTTGTATATATTGTGTGTATCTTATATACTCGATGCATGTGAATGATCTGGTTGGTACGAGTACATTGTACACTTTTTTTTGTTGTGGGGGCAATCCCTGTTAGGGTAAGGGACTGGAGCCGGATCGTGGAGGTCGGTGCAGGAGGTCCCGAAGTCGTAGGAGTGACCTACGACGTATGTGTTGGGACTAGTTGCGGGTACAGTTGGCGCCATGCCAGATCCCCGACCTCGTGGACTACGAAGTCACTCCCAGCCTTGGGCTGTTGGAAAAGGCTTCCATTGCGGTAGTGCCGCATCTATATGGAGCACGGATGCCCGATAAAGGGCCCTCAAGGAGAAGAAAATCACGGAACCTTGGGGGAAGATAGCAGTCCGGCACTGTTACTCGGTACCCATTGGTCCTGGAACTCCTTGATAGACTGAGAAGAGTCTGGGTATTCTCCAAGCTTGATTTGTGATCAAGCTTGGGGCAACTTCGCATCGTCATGGCCGACGAAGGGAGACACGATATGAGGAAGAGTTAGCAGACTCTAAAACTGTTATTTGGGGACAAGGAGAGTGGACGGTGTCTAATTAAAACAAAAGAGACCCCTCTCCTTTGGGTTCGACTGAGCCAACTTTGCATAAGGGGACGGCTTTGTGTAAAGGAGGCTTGGGAGAACAAACAAGGAAAATCCTTGAGCTCTGTCCGAGCTGGGTTTCCCGTCATAAGGGGACGCCTTTATGAAAGAAAGACCTAGGGGCAAAATGGTAATTGGGGCGAGCTAAGTTACCCGTCCGCAGAGGTGGTATGGACACCTTCGAAAAGGAGTAGACTTAGGCGCAACCCAGTTGGACGAGGTTCCCTGGAAATGTGTGGTCCAATTCGTTCACAGGTATCATGACCTCGGATGAAGAAATCGTCGTGGGCGACTTAGTGCTTCTCCGACGTATCCCGCAGATATGGAGGGGATATCTGCGAAGGCAGCGTATCGGGGTCTAACAGAGATACGACAGACCTTTCGAGGTGTCAAGTTGGGTTGACTCAGTGGTATATCATCTGAAGCTCCCCGATAGGATGAAGCTACACCTGACAGTCCATGTGAGCTTTCCAAAAAGGGGTTAAAAGGATCCAGGGGGGGATCCAGCTGGATCTCAGTCGCTTCGGGCACCTACGATGGTTCGAACGGGGCTCGACCAAAGGATCGAGAGGATCCTAGATTAACGAGTTTTGGGACATAGCAGGATGAACCGACGAACAGATTTTTCGTGTTCGGTGAAAAGGTTCTCCAACGGAAGAAGCTACATGGTATAAGGCGTCCAAACGATAGCAGTTTGAGGATGAGATCCGACGTTACTTGGAGTCGTCGAGGGCGACGACTCGCTCCGGAGGGGGAGAATGTTAGGCCTACGGGCCGGACATTGAACGCGGCCCAAGCCCAATAACATTAACTTATGCAAATCGGGTAGCGGATCAAGTTGTGTGCCCGGATCTGGACCCATTTTGCCTCAACGAGCGCCGTGCATGCATGCGCTTGCGTGCAACGGAAGCGAAGGGAAGCGGGGGCGTGGGGCTGATTCGACGTGCGAGCGCCTCGGGCCGCGTGTGTGGTAACGCGCGAAGAAAGTCGTCGTATCATCGTCTATGACGATGCAGAGAGAGAGAGGAAAGCTCTGGGACGGAACGGCTCTCTCACTCGCTCTCTCTCGGATCTCTCCGACCAGCGTGGTCGCCGTCGGATGCCGTTCGTCGGCGAGCTTCCAGCGTGTTCCGGTGGTGTGGGCGGGTGGTGGAACGCCGCGGGAAGCTTCGCCCCCATTCTTCGTCGCTATCTTCCTCCTCTTCGTGTCGCCACCGTCGTCCTCCTCGCTTCAACGTCACCGCTGCTGCCGGACCTCACCGCCAGACCGCCTTGGAAGGCGCAGTTGGCTACCACGTCATCGGAAGGAAGGAGCCGGCGCCTAGCGCCGAGGTATTCCTCCTCCATTTCTTGGTCTCCGTCCTGGCAGCGCGCTTCTGCTCCGGGGACGCCCTTCGCTCCTGTTCCCTACGCTGCATGCCTGGTTGGCCGGACCCGTGCTCCTCCGGCGAGCCCTCTCCTCCTCTTCCGGCGGCCGGCTCGCCTGCGTGCGAGAAGTCCCGGAGCCGAAGCTCGTCTGCGAACGAGAGAGTCCAACGGTTAGTTCGTCGCCTGCGTGCGACGTCTTTCGTCTGGTGGTCGCCGCCTGCGCGCAGCAAGGTCTTTCCCTCCTCCGGAGAGCAGCTTGGTGTGGCGATGAGCCTTCGGCGAGCTTCCCTCCAACGAGTCTCCTTCTCTGTCGCCAGCCCGGCCGCCCGTGTGTGGAATCCTTGGAGTTGGGCGTGAAGCCGGGTGAACGTGTACACTGCCTCCCCTGTTTGTCGAGTAGCCGTCGGGTGGCGTCTCCTTCATTCGCGTGGGAGCGAGGGAGTGCGAGGAGCAGGAGCGTGAGACTTCCCCGCAGCCTGAGCAGGGTTCCTCTCCAGCCGTCGTCTGCCTGAGTTTCCTCCCTCTGGCGTCAGCAGCGGTGCTCTCTTCCAGCGGAGTTGCAGCAGGGCGGCACGCGCCAACTTCCTCCTCCGCGTCCCTGTTTAACCGAGCTCGCCTTCGGGCGAGCGTGTGGTCCCTTGTGCCGGCCGTCACCTACGTGTGTTCGGAGCCGGCCGCCTTTGTGTGTCGCCTTCGTGCGATCTTCTTCCTTACAACCGTTCTCGTCTCGTACGAGAAGGACGAGGCCGCCATGTTCACTGGCGGAGCGTCGTCCGGCCTCCTCGCCGGTGGGCGAGTGAGGAGCCGGCCGGAGTGAGTCCCATCTGGGTTCGGGTGAACCCGGTCCGGTTCAGAGATACCGGCCCTTGGTAAATACTGAGCGTTGATCGAGTAATGTTGGAACGGCAGCGATCCCTGTTGAGTCCACAGTCGGGCTCGGGAATCGACTCCGCCAGTCGCGCCCAATCCAGTGGTTTCGACCGTTAGGATACCTGTGTTGACGCAGTTGGACTCGAGTCAAGCGTTGACTCAAGGGTATGATGATCAAGAAAACTAAATTAGAAATAGACCTCTTCGGACCAACACCATGTTATCTTTCTAGCAAGTGAAGTTAGCTTCCATCAAATCGATCTAATTTAATGAAGTCTTTGTTGGTTCATAATTTGAAATGTAGAATTATTTTATTTTTTTCATTGTAATATCTTTTTTAAATTGTTAAAAAAAATCAAAGGTTTGTAGGTGTGCTAAGCACTTTCTTTAACAAGTTTAGATTTAGAATTAAGAGTATATTTGGTTTCGCTAAAAAATAAACGAGCTTACAATCTGAGTTAATAAAAACTGAAATTTAAGAAATAATATTTTTTAGCTTTTTTAGCTTTAAAGCTAATTTTCACCTTATAGTCGATTTTTAGCGGGGTCAAATAAACCATAAGTCTTCTTTAAGATATAACAAAGTTTTTTTAAATATCAATTACGTCTAATTTTTTTATGACTAAGAACTAATTTATTCTTATGGACAAAAGTATGATGATCAAGAAAACTAAATTAGAAATAGACCTCTTCGGACCAACACCATGTTATCTTTCTAGCAAGTGAAGTTAGCTTCCATCAAATCGATCTAATTTAATGAAGTCTTTGTTGGTTCATAATTTGAAATGTAGAATTATTTTATTTTTTTCATTGTAATATCTTTTTTAAATTGTTAAAAAAAATCAAAGGTTTGTAGGTGTGCTAAGCACTTTCTTTAACAAGTTTAGATTTAGAATTAAGAGTATATTTGGTTTCGCTAAAAAATAAACGAGCTTACAATCTGAGTTAATAAAAACTGAAATTTAAGAAATAATATTTTTTAACTTTTTTAGCTTTAAAGCTAATTTTCACCTTATAGTCGATTTTTAGCGGGGTCAAACAAACCATAAGTCTTCTTTAAGATATAACAAAGTTTTTTAAAATATCAATAACGTCTAATTTTTTTATGACTAAGAACTAATTTATTCTTATGGACAAAAGTATGCTTCTTATTATGCACCAATTTTGCCGCATAGGCAGCAACTAATCGTCATATGTATAGTAAAATAAAATAAAATAATTATTTTAATTAAATTTACCAAGTTCTAAGTGTTAAGTGTCAAATCTTAATATTCTAAAAAGGAGCTTATTTATTAATTTAGTAATAGCATTATTTAAATAGAATATTATATATATACTAATTAGTAATTCATGCAATTATTTAAAAAATAGCTTATTTCTTAATTTAGTAATACATATTTACACCACTATTTAAGTATGATAAATTACTTTCCTTTTCCATGTGAGAGAGAGATGAAATCCCTAGTGATTGTCACGGCACAGGAATGACCGATAGCCACCCGATCGATGACGTCCTCTCCAAGCGCGTCAAGGAGCTGGGCCTTGTGCTTTCCGTACCCGACGTGTCTTTACCCGGTAAAGGTACGTGTGCGAGACTACAATCAATGAATAGACTAAGTAAGTTTTCTTCGCATATGCAGGGAAGTTTGATTGAGATCATTTGTCTTTGTAGACATTGAGATGATCGAAATAGCTCTTAGCGTTTTTCTTATGGATTTAAAATGGATTCAGTGAGTTTTAGTGAGAGGGTCTTTCACTGTTTTTGATCAATTTATGTTCGCAACCGTTAAGATGCTGATTCAATATCCCGAGATTCCAAGGAAAAAGAAAGATCAAATCAAACTATAAGATGATTGTGCTTTCGCACTTCTCATAAGAGCAAAAAGCTTAACTTAGAATATATATATATATATATATTTTAAGATTTAAATATGAATGTTGTAATTGCATGTTTCTGCAATCTTCATCTAATTATATGTATTTGTGTCATGAATAACAAAATATAATTTTTCTCCTCTACTTTTTTGTTCCATTGTGCTACACCAATTAACATGGTATTAGAGCAATCTATTTGATTTTTTTTTTTGTTTTATACCACATGGCTGTGCAAACTGAAAAACATGAAGCTGTTATCTATAGTGATCCTAATGATCTTTTTTTTTCCACTATTCGGATCAACCTAGGCTTGTACTCATAATACAGCTGTTGAATGGAAGCAACTACAATGCTTGGAGTCATGCCATGCTCATGGCTTTTAGCATCAAGAACAAAGAAAGGTTTGTTGATGGTAAGGAACTTCATCAGTGAAGGCACGTTGTAATAATCTAGTAAAAACTTGACTATTTAATTCTATTTCACAAGAAATCGGTGTAGCTATTTTATATAGTGAAAATGCTCATAAAATTTAGTTAGATCTCAAGGATAGATTCTCAGGCACTAAGAGTATATATCCTTATCAAATTGAGGAAGTCATACATAATTGTAAACAAGGAAACATGATGATAGGGAATTACTATACCAACTCAAAAGTTTGTGGGATGAACAGGATATGCTTCATAATATTCTCAAGTGTACCTATAAGGTGATGGGAGATATCGTTCAATTCCAGCAAAATAAAAAAACCATTAAGTTTCTCAATGGACTTCGTGATGTTTACACCAACGTGAGGGGTCAGATCGTTCACATGGATCCGCTTCCCTCTGTTAATAGAGTTTATGCTCTCCTCCTTAAAAGAAGAAAAACAACGCAGAATAACAAATGAAGATAGTTCAGAATTCATGCTGCAAAGGGTAATACACAAAGGGCTGAGAAGACTTTCACCTCAAAAGAAAGAACAATATTTAAGATGGGGAAATGTGACCGAATTGGCCATACAACGGAAAAGTGTCCAAGCCATCTCAAATGTGACCATTGTGGGCTTTAAGGTCACACAATCGATTTTTGCAGGAGGCTACACAAGCGAGATACCACATATAAGCAAGAACATAAAAGTATTTCCTCAAAAGCCAATCGAGTAGGAACCAATGCACCATTTACCCTCACTGTAGAACAATACCAAAGTCTTATCAGGTTGCTCGCTAAGAACAGAACTAAAACTACAGCAAATCATGTGGAAGATGACTTAACATGTATAAATTTTTGTGCTCCAATTAATACCAAAAACTTAAACGGAATATTTGATATAGGAGCAACGGATCACATGGTATATTCAGTTGATTTGTTGACAGCAAAAAATAGTCACTTCTAATTGCATGGTCAATTTGCCTAATGGTGTGATTGCTACTGTCACACACATTAGAGATGTTCAGTTTGATGGTTTCACACTTCGAGATGTGCTATGCGTTCCCTCAATTAATTGAATCTTATATCAGTTCGAAAGCTTCTGCGCAATTCTTCATACGTGGCTACTTTCTTCAACAAAACTTGCATATCGTAGGACCAACATTCAAGAAGATGATTGGGATAAGAACTGAACATGAAGATCTCTACTAAATGGATATAACTTAACAATTGTGGGCGGCAATGTTAGATCTCCAAAAACATGATGCAGGAGCATCTCCACGAAGTTTTTCAATCCTTGTATTTTAGGACTTCATGAATTTTGAAGCTTATCTTGTATTTTGTTACTTTCATGTTCTTGCTTTAGAGTATGGAAGTCTAGGATTTTATTTTCTTTAAGTGTTTTTAATTTCCTAGATGATGTAGTGGGTTATTATTTAGCATAGGGTGATTGCACATGTAATTCACATACAAAGCACCATCTCCTTCCCAAGACTCAATATCAGCCCTCCATCTAGCTCCTCAATGATCAAGCAACATCCACCATCCATCAAGGTTTCATTCATCTTAGCGCCAACTTCCAAGACCACCAAGACACTTGGATGCCACCTCAATCCACCTCATCATGATGACATGGATTGGCACCCAAACCAGCCTCAAAACACCAGAGGTGCCACTTCCAAATTCACAACTCAGATCAGCCTCCATTCTCCACCAATGAGGATCAAAGCACCCCTTCATTCACCAATAAGAAGTCATGTGCCAACTGATAGCATGCATATATATGGTATATCGCGGTTTAATTTTATTATTATTTTGAAGTAAAATGCATGTTTTGTCTCATTTATTTGCCTAAATGCTTTATATTATTCAGAATCTTCACTTTTCCTTAGTTTCATTGAAATGTAGGGATTTCCCCCAAAAATTGGTGGAATTTGAAAGATCTGAAGTTATAGGACAATTCCTTATGATGAAACCAAAGCTACAAGTCAAATTTCAGCTGTAGAGCAAAATAACTCACATGCAGGTATGACTTAGTTATGACCGAAGCGAGCCACAAAGACTCCAGGCTATCTAGATGAATATTAAGTTGAAATACCTCTCCCTTATAGAACCAACACCTCATCCAACTCTACAATTGTGATAGGTATGAACACTAAATATTCACTAAATGTACTAATATATGATAATTTGTCTCCAAAGCAACGAGCATTTGTTATATTATTGTCCAATGATAAAGAACCTGCAACATTTGAAGAAGCCAACACTACTCCCAAACGGTGTACAACGATGCAAGAAGAGCTAAGGCGCTCGAACAGAATAAAACCTGATCTTTACAACAATTGCCTCCCGATAAGAAACCTATAGGATGCAGGTGGATATACAAAATCAAATATAGATCAAATGGTTAGATTGAAAGATACAAGGCTAAGTTGGTCGCAAAAGGATACAATCAAGTTGAGGGGCTAGGGCTCCGTTTGGCCTAGCTTCTACTTCTAGTTTTTACTGGTTGAAGAAGTGCTGGCTGAAGAAGTTTGAGGGTGTTTGGATGCACAGCTTATGGCTAGATTATTCTATTTATAATAAATAAGTTTTTATTAAAAAAATTACTAAGATAAAAATTATATGATTAAATTTATTGTTAACTATAATTAAAATATTTATTAAAAATATTATAAGTTATACTATTAAAAAATTATTATTACAATTGACGATAAGCAGGTGGGGGCCAGAGAAGTAGCTTCACCCTTGCTTCTCAGAGAAGCAGCTATTTGTGATTTGGAACAGAGAAGCTACAGGGCCAAACACCTCAGCTTCTTGATTTTTGCTAGCCGCAACACCATAAGCAGCTCCAAAAGCTAGGCCAAACGGGGCCTAGATTATCAAGAGACTTTTGCACTAGTGGTGAAGCATGCAACCGTTTGCTTTCTTCTTGCAATAGCTTCAATAAAAATTTGGCATCTACATCAACTTGGCATCCATAATACGTTCTTAAATGGAGACCTAGAAAAAGATGTTTATATGACTTTGCCCCTTGGGTTCAGACGAAAGGGCGACACTTGTGTTTGCAAGCTTCACAAATCTCTCTACAATCTCAAACAAACATTGCGCAATGGTTCATTAAACTCACACATGCTCTTCAATAGGCAAATTTTTCTCAATCAAGATCAAATTACTCCATGTTTGTCCGGACCCAGAATGATATGATTGTAGTATTACTTATCTATGTTGATGATGTAATCGCAGTAGGAAACGATCTAAGTGAAATTGAGGGAGTAAAGGCATTCCTAAGAAACAAATTCATGTTGAGAGACGTTGGAAAACTCAACAACTTCGTTAGAATTGAAGTTGCTAGATCGAACAATGGGATCTCCATTCCTCAAAGAAAATATGCACTTGAAACACCCGAAGATGTCGGGTATCTTGGAGCTAAACCAGTGTCCTATCCCATGGAACAAAATTGACCACTCAGCAAGTTTGAAGGAGACTACATTGATGATCCATCTTCTTATCGAAGACTAGTTGGGGAGACTGATTTATTTAACCATCACTCATTCAGACTTAACATATGTTGTAAATCTATTAAGTCAATACTTGGATAAACCAAGGGTTCCACATTTACAAGCAGTGTATCAGGTCTTGCACTACATAAAACAAACACCAGTTCAAGGAGTTTTCTTTCCGTTAGAAAACTCAATTCAGTTAAATGGCTCTTGCGAAATAGATTGGGGAAGATGCCGTGATACTCGTCGCTCTATTTCAGGCTATGGCACACTTCTTGGGAAGTCATTGATCTCTTGGAAAATGAAGAAACAAACCACCGTGTCAAGATCGAGTGCTGATGCAGAGTATCGCGCGATGGCATTGACATGTTGCAAAATTACTTAGCTAAAAATGATCATGCGTGGCTTAGGAATTGGACACCTACAACCTATCAGCTTATTTTGCAACAATCAAGCTGTGATTCATATTGCGACAAATCCAATATATCATGAGCGAACAAAGCACATAGAGATAAATTATCATTTGATATGAGAAAAGGTTTAAGAGAAGGTAATCGAGCTGCATCATATTTCTATACTTAGTCAATTAGCTGATATATTCACTAAGCCTTTAAGCATTGCATAGTTTAAGACTCTTGTAACCAAGTTGGGAATCATCAATATATATGATCCTAACTTGAGGGGGAGTGTTGAAGATGCTGATTTAGTATCCCTAGATTCTAGGAAAAAAGAAAGATCAAATCAAGCTATAAGATGATTTTGCTATGGTACTCTTATAAGAGCAAAAGCTCAACTTGGAATGTATATACATATTTCTATATTTAAATATGAATTTTGTAATTGCATGTTTTTTCGAGTCTTCATCTAACTATATGTATTTGCCAAGAGTCATGAATAACAAAATATAATTTTTCTCCTCTACTTTTTGTTCCGTTGTGCTACACCAATTAACAACAATGGCTGGTCCGTCGGTCGGGATGGGTACTTGTCTACTAGAGATTAGTCCAGTGGTTAAACTTCTAATAGTCAATTAAACTTGATCTTACTAGGTTATGGGTATTAAGAAGGTATATCAAAGAGGGAAAAAAGGAGTTATTAAATATAACAATCTGGATAAAGAGATACTTGACTCTCTTTTTTATCATATTTTGTGGACAATGGGATAGATTTTCCCAGTGGCGATGTGGAAAATCTCAGTGACGGGAAATAGAGATAGTGATATAACGAATCCAATCCGAGTGTAGGTGCAATCATACTCACAAATAGTGTAATCAATCTATTGGATCTGATGTTGCTCTAAACAGGAACCAATCATGATTTTGATTAAATATTAAAGGAATAAGAGGATTCCCTTCTTATAATTGTACATATAGCATCCAAAGAGATTCTATACTAATTTATCCATTACTAATAGAACATGATTTGAATATAGAAACTATAATGAGGAAGAAGCAAATTATGTGAGATTGTACCTTATGGGATCAATATTTTATTTGTAGATGAGTTTAGTATAGTTTCTTTAGTAATACCATACTGATCCACATCTTAATTATTAGTTCTTTCTCATTTCATAGCTAAGTGCATTTTTAATGAGGCATTCATTTCTTAGACAACAGTGCTAACTACAATGCTTCTTCTATCTATCATGCTATGTTTGCATAATTTTCTCATAGCAATGTTGCTCTAAAAGGCCTCGCAAAGAAATTTTAAGTGCATCAAAGCAATCATTTATTGTCCGCAATTTTGTTGAAGTTCTACGTCAATTTTATGCTACTAGGTTCTTTAAGGAATCAAGTGATAAAGAATGAGATCATGTAAAAAAACTTATGGAATACCAGGTTTTTTTTCTTGCTCTCGTATGTATATGTGTGTACATGTGTGTACATGTGTGTTATGAACTACATCATACTGATACAAAGTCTTATTTTTATTTTCCTAATAGAATAAGGGTGAAGGTCGAGTGAAACTCTAATTAATCCTTGTACCCTTGAGTGAGTATGATCAGGATGAAAAATGAGATGCATTATATAGTAAGCTGTTGTACTAGCATATCTCTACAGATTCTACTCTATTTTTTTTTTTAAAAAAAGCAAACACATTTCTAAGAGAATTTAGTTTATAAAATATATTAAAAAAAATCAATATATTGTCTGTAATTGTAGTTGCTCACACATACTAAATATGAAGACTTGACTATCATGTAGTAGGAATACTCCAAGGATATTTTGTTTGCTTGAATGATGACTACTTGTTCTAATTCAAACGATTGCAAAAAAATATATTGCTTGAGAAGTTTATTTCCATGATAGCCTTAAAATGTCTAACTCTTTTGATGTTTTAAATTGTTAGTTTGGGCCATCGTGAAGTGATTAGGTCATATATTAGAAATTTGGGTCTCAGATATTAAATACGTAACTTTTATAATTGTAATATGTGTGGCGCAACATAGCTCCTCTATTCTTTGTTTCTTGTTTATTGTGTTGCTTCTATAGGTGAGCATTCGTAGTTTGGTACCAACACCAATACCAAATTTTCGGTACCGAACTCCCGAAGTTTGATTTTTCAGGTACCGGCACTAGTACCGAAATTCCAAAATTAATTTTAGAAAATTTCTAAATTACCAAAGTTGCGGGAGAGGAAAAAGAAGAGGAGAGGAAAGAGGAAGAGGAAAAAAGAAGAAGAGAAGGAAGAAGAGGAGAGGAAAAGAGGACGTGGAAAAAGAAGAAGAGGAGAGGAGGAGAAGAAGAAGAAGAAGAGGAGGAATGGGAGAAGGAGGAAGAGGAGAAGAAAGAAGAGAAGAAGCAAAATAAAAATAAATTTTGGTACTAAGGGAGTTCGGGATTTCTCGAACTCATATTTGGGGCACCCATACCAGTACTGCAATCCCGAACTCCTGAACTCCCAAAGTACCGGTACCATAGTACTGAATATTGAAAATTTTGATATGGTACTTCGGTACCGGTACCATTTGCTCACCCCTATCTACTTCATTGCTTGTAATTTCACAATCCCTTCTTTTAAAAAAAATTTAGCCATGGAACATGCCTTATTACTTAGGAAGTTGACAAATGAAAAGCTTCTTAATTTACATAGAGTAAGAGACTGATCGTTTTTTTCTAGTTGTGTACCAAGCGACACAACAACATCTACTCATTTTTGTTCTGAGCTATTTCTTCAGTATACCGGTAGCAGAATAGGCTAATGATATTCAGATGATAACTTCATTGAATCCAAATTCTTGGGCAAGCAGGTGTAGTAGTTTTATTTCATATTTAACAGTTTTTTTTATTCCTCAATTAATGTTTTTAGTAACTAAAGATTTGATTTCCCAAAACAAAATTATTTTAAGAGCAACTATAAAATATGTTTTTATTTTGTTTGACAGTTTTTTCTATTCCGAAAATTATTTACTTTATGCAATGAAGGAACATAAGAGTTCTATACACCTAAAGAAATATTGAATTTTTTTTTGCGAAAATCAAATTTCATTAAAAGTATCTAGAATCCGAGGTTCAAGCTACCAATGGTCCAACTGGTACATACCAAAAGGTATTAAAATATATTATATATATATATATATTTAACAAATAATGATACCGATAAGGTCAGACTAAGATATATGGACCATTTTAGTTTCTTGCCACAAAGTCGGACTAGACAAACAAGAATGTGAAATCTCGTTCGAAGGAATGTGCATTAGGGGTGTCAATGGCGGGTACCCGACCCGACCCGACCCGTTTTTGGCGGGTTCGGGTACCCGATTAGCTAATCGGGTCGGGTTCGGGTTTACTCCCATTGGTACCCACGGGTACCCGATACCCAATTTTATATAATAAAATATATATATTAATATTAATATTTATATAATAAAATGATTTTTTATAAATATTTATTATTATAATTATTATTTTATAGTTATATTTTATAAAAATAATTTAAAAATAAATATTTTAATTTAAACGGGTACCCGCGGGTAGCCGTTTAAATACCCGACTCGGGTTTAACCAGATTCGGGTTTGGGACGGGTCGGGTTCGGGTTTGGCCAAAAAGGGCAGGTACCCGACCCCATTGACATCCCTAATGTGCATTCTTTTTTCAATTGGTTTTCAGCTGATATGCTATAGCTTGCTTATCTTTTTTTCCTTTAATTTATGGGCAGGTAGAACATATCAATAAAGTTGCTGAATATGTTGCTCATCTAAGGGGAGTTAGCAAAGGGCTTGGTATGTTTCAAAGTTAACAAGTAATTTCCATTTAGATGTATCAATGAATATTGATTCCACATACGTATATATCACTATTTTCATATGCATGCATATGACATTTTGACCAGATGCTTTTATGAGTAGAGATGACTGCTTGAGCAATGTTTGATTTCATGTTTTGAGTTGTCCATCGTAACACCTACCCCAGCATTTTGACACATTTAAAAATATTAAAGACAATTACTTTTGCTTTTGTGGAATGTGATTCCTTCGCACACTATTAATGCACGTATTTCAGTTAGAATGAATATTAGTATTTATTTTTAGATGTATCAATAAATATTGATGCCAAATGTGTATATATCACTATTTTTGTATGCAGGCATGTGGCATTTCGACCAGACACTTTTGTGAGTAGAGATGGCTGCTTGAGACTGTTTGATTTTATATTTTGAGCTATCCAACACAACAACTTCCCTAGCATTTTGACACTTTTAAATGTCTAAAAGACAATCACTTTTGCTTTTCTAGGATGTGATTCCTTCACATGCTATTAATGCAAGTGTTTCATTTAGAATGAATATTAGTATTTGTTTTTAGATGTATTAATGAATATTGATGCCAAATACGTATATATCACTATTTTTGTGTGTAGGCGTGTGGTATTTGACCAGAAGCTTTTACGAGTAAAGATGGCTACTTGAGCAATATTTTATTTCATGTTTTGAGTTGTCTATCGTAACAGCTGCCCCAGCATCTTGACACTTTTGAAAACCTTAAAGACAAACACTTTTGCTTTGTGGGATATGATTCCTTTGCACGGTATTAATGCACGTATTTCAGTTAGAATAAATATTAGTATTTGTTTTTAGATGTATCAATGAATATTGATGTCCAATGCGTATATATCATATTTGGGGCACCGGTACTAGTACTGCAATCCCGAACTCCCGAACTCCTGAACTCCCAAAGTACCGGTACCGTAGTGCTGAATATTGAAAATTTTGATATGGTACTTCGGCACCGGTACCATTTTCTCAACCCTATCTACTTCATTGCTTGTAATTTCACAATCCCTTCTTTTAAAAAATTTTAGCCATGGAACTTGCCTTATTACTTAGGAAGTTGACAAATGAAAAACTTCTTAATTTACATAGAGTAAGAGACTGATCTTTTTTTTTTCTGGTTGTGTACCAAGCGTCACAACAACATCTACTCATTTCTGTTCTGAGCTATTTCTGTAGTATACCGGTAGCAGAATAAGCTAATGATATTCAGATGAATAACTTCATTGAATCCAAATTCTTGGGCAAGCAGGTGTAGTAGTTTTATTTCATAATTAACAGTTTTTTTATTCCCCAATTAATGTTTTTAGTACCTAAAGACTTAATTTCCCAAAAGAAAATTATTTTAAGAGCAACTATAAAATATGTTTTTATTTTGTTTCACAGTTTTTTCTATTCCCAAAATTTTTTACTTTATGCAATGAAGGAACATAAGAGTTCTATACACGTAAAGAAATATTGAATTTTTTTTTTTGCAAAAATCAAATTTCATTAAAAGTATCTAGAATCCGAGGTTCAAGCTACCAATGGTCCAACTGGTACATACCAAATGGTATTAAAATATATTATATATATATTTAACAAATAATGATACCGATAGGACAGACTAAGTTATATGGACCATTTTAGTTTCTTGCCACAAAGTCGGACTAGACAAACAAGAATGTAAAATCTCGTTCGAATGAATGTGCATTCTTTTTTCAATTGGTTTTCAGCTGATATGCTATAGCTTGCTTATCTTTTTTTTCTTTAATTTGTGGGCAGGTAGAACATATCAATTAAGTTGCTGAATATGTTGCACATCTAAGGGGAGTTAGCAAAGGGCTTGGTATGTTTCAATGTTAACAAGTAATTTCCATTTAGATGTATCAATGAATATTGATTCCACATACGTATATATCACTATTTTCATATGCATGCATATGACATTTCGACCAGATGCTTTTACGAGTAGAGATGACTGCTTGAGCAATGTTTGATTTCATGTTTTGAGTTGTCTATCGTAACACCTTCCCTAGCATTTTGACACTTTTAAATGTCTAAAAGACAATCACTTTTGCTTTTCTGGGATGTGATTCCTTTACATGCTATTAATGCAAGTGTTTCATTTAGAATGAATATTAGTATTTGTTTTTAGATGTATTAATGAATATTGATGCCAAATGCGTATATACCACTATTTTTGTGTGTAGGCGTGTGGTATTTGACCAGAAGCTTTTACGAGTAAAGATGGCTACTTGAGCAATATTTTATTTCATGTTTTGAGTTGTCTATCGTAACAGCTGCCCTAGCATCTTGACACTTTTGAAAACCTTAAAGATAAACACTTTTGCTTTGTGGGATATGATTCCTTTGCACGGTATTAATGCACGTATTTCAGTTAGCATAAATATTAGTATTTGTTTTCAGATGTATCAATGAATATTGATGTCCAATGCGTATATATCATTATTTGTGTGCATGTGTGTGGCATTTTGACCAGACACTTTTACGAGTAAAGATGGCTAATTGAGTAATGTTTTATAGCTATCCATCGTAATAACTGCCCCAGCATTTTGACACTTTTGAAAACCTTAAAAACAATCACTTTTGCTTTTATGGGATGTGATTCCTTCGCACGCTATTAATGCAAGTGTTTTAGTTAGAATGAATATTAGTATTTGTTTTCAGATTTGTAAAACCTCAAGATGAATCACTTTATCTCTGGCTAAGAAGGTAAATTTTCGTGCTTACATAATGTGGCAGCATAGTCTAAATATTTTAACCTTCGAAATTGAAACAAATACATCATATATAACATTGTTGTATCATTCCATTCAGAGCAATTATATGTTTAACTTAATAAAAAAAACTTGTTTATTTCCGTGGTAGCCTTAAAATGTCTAACTCTTTTGATATTCTAAATTGGTAGTTTGAGCCCTCGTAAAGTGATTAGGTCATATATTGGTAATTTGAGTCTAATATATTAAATATGTCATTTTTATAATTATAATACGTGTGGCACATCATAGCTCTTTTGTTCTTTGCTTCTTGTTTATTGCGTTGCTTCTATGGGTGAGCATTCCGGAGTTTAGTATCGGTACCGATACCAAATTTTTGGTACTGAACTCCCGAGGTTTGATTTTTAGGTACCGGTATCTGTACCAAAATCCCAAAATTAACTTTAGAAAATTTCGAAGTATTGAAGTTGCAGGAGAGGAAAAAAGAAGAGGAGAGCAAAAGAGGAAGAGGAAAAAGAAGAAGAGAAAGTAGAAGAGGAGAGGAGAAGAAGAAGAAGAAGAAGAAGAAGAAGAAGAGGAGGAGGAAGGGGAGGAGGAAGAGGAGAAGAAAGAAGAGAAGAAACAAAATAAAAAAATTTGGTACTTCGGGAGTTCGGGATTTCCCGAACAATATGGCACATTATAACGAGGGTTGAGCAAATGGTTGGGATACCAAAGTACTATGCCAAAATTTTTAGTATTTGGTATTAAGGTATCAGTATTTTGGCACTTTAATACTGGTATCAAATTTTTATTTGAGATTGCAGTACTAGTACCAGTACTCAAATATTAATTTGGAAAAATCTTGAACTCCAAATATATATATATATATTAATTGGGTAAGTTAGAGTGGTTATTTCATATGATATTATCATTAACAATTTTATATGACAAAAGTCCTTGTATAAGTATTAATTGAGTAAAATAGAGTGGTTAATTCCATACTTTGGCTAATTCTCAAAAAGTGAAGACAAACTAGTATCCGACTCCGCCGCTACATCCAAAGATCAAGTATTGGAGAATAAAGAAAGACTAATCAAACAAGAGAAAAATGGCATATGAAAGTGATTGAGTTTTGGTGGGTGAAAATACAAACACATCCACAAATAAGAAGGTATAGAACACGAAGTCAAAAGTTCCATAGACAAGCAGGTATAGAACACGAATTCAAAAGATCCACAAAGAAGAAGAAATTCAAAAGATCTAGTGTGTTATCCATAGAGCACACAAAAAAGAGACAAAATGATTATATTATAAATGTAAAGAAAAAGAACACCGTTATTTTTCCATGCAAAAAGGAAAATGAGCCCAATAAGATGGTAAAAATTTGCAAAAAGAAAACATCGAATTAATCAATTAAAAGAAAAAAAATTATAATAGAAAAGAATGATACAAACCTAGAATTAGACTCTGAAGCTCAACAAAACCGGAAAAGGGGGAGACAAACTTGTATCTGACTCCACCACTGTATCCGATGATCAAGTATCAAAGAAGAACGAAAAAATAATCAAATGAGAGGAAAATGACAAGTGAAAGACTATACGGAACTAAATAACCTTTTAAATTCTAGAGTGCATGAGACTAGCTGTGACGCCCTTCGTGCTTGATTAGGCAAGATGTTTTGGAATAGCACAGACCTAGTGTTAGGGGTGAGCATTTGGGAATTTGGTACCGGTACCAATATCGAATTTTCAATACTAAACTTATAAATATTGATTTTTAGGTACTGGTACCAGTACTGAACTCTATTTCGGGAGTTCGGTACTGATACCAAAATCCCAAAATTAATTTTAAAAAATTTTTGAATTCCAAAGTTTTAGGAGGACAAAAATAAGAGGAGAGGAAAAGAAGAAGAGGAGAGGAGGAGGAGACAAAGAAGAAGAACAAGAAGAAGAAGAAGAAGAAGAAGAGGAGGAGGAAGGGGAGGGGGGAGGAGGAGGAAGAGGAGGAGAAGGAAGAAGAGAAGAAAAAAATAAAATAAATTCAGAACTTTGGGAGTTTGGGATTTGCCAAACTCATATTTGGGGTACTGGTACCGGTACCAGAATCTCGAACAAAAGTTTGATACTAGTACCAAACTTTCAAACTCCAGAAGTACCAAATACTAAAAATTTTGATATGGTATTTTCTTACCAATACCATTTGCACACCCCTACCTAGCGTATTATGACTTAGAGAGGGGCTAGCGGAGTATTATAAGTTATTGTACTAGTGAGTATGAAACTCTAATTAATCCTTGTGCCCTTGAGTGAGTATGATCACGATAAAAAAGGAGATGCATTGTATGGTAAGTTGTTGTACTAGTATATCTCTACAGATTCTACTTTATTTTTTTAAAAAAAAAGCAAACACATTCCTAGGAGAATTTGGTTTACAAAATATATTAGAAAAGATATCAATATGTTGTCTATAATTGTAGCTGCTCACACATACTAACCATGAAGACTTGACTATCATGTAGCATGAATACTCCAAGGACATTTTGTTTGCTTGAATGATTACTAATTGTTCTAATTCATGCGATCGCAAAAAATATGTTGCTTGAGGAGTTTGTTTCTGTGATAGCCTCAAAATGTCTGACTCTTTTGATGTTCTAAATTAGTAGTTTGGGCCCTCGTGAAGTGATTAGGTCATATATTAGTAATTTGGGCCTAAGATATTAAATACGTGGCTTTTATAATTGCAATATGTGTGGCGTAGTATAGCTCTTTTATTCTTTGATTCTTGCTTATTGTGCTGCTTTTATGGGTGAGCATTCGGGAGTTCGGTACTAGTACCGATACCAAATTTTCGATACCAAACTCCTGAAGTTTTATTTTTACGTACCGGTATCGGTACCGGTATTGAAATCCCAAAATTAATTTTAGAAAATTCCCAAAGTATTCAAGTTCCGGGAGAGGAAAAGAGGAAGAGGAAAAAGAAGAGAAGGAAGAAGAGGAGAAGAAGAAGAGGAAGGGGAGAGGAGGAGAAAGAGCAGAAGAAAGAAGAGAAGAAAAAAAATTTTAAAAAAATTCATACTTCGGGAGTTTGGGATTTCCCGAACTCATATTTGGGGTACCGGTATCGGTGCCACAATCCCGAACTCCCGAACACCCAAAGTACCGGTACAGAAGTACTGAATACTGAAAATTTTGATATGGTACTTCGGTACCAGTACTGTTTGCTCACCCCTAGCTGCTTCATTGCTTGTCATTTCACAATACTTTCTTTTTTAAAATTTTAGCCATGGAGCATGCCTTATTACTTGAGAAATTGACAAATGAAAAGCTTCTTAATTTACATAGAGTAACATACTGATATTTTTTTTTCCGGTTGTGTACTAAGCGTTGATGACGCGAAAATTCATAGTATATTTTGCGTCATTTTTTAGGTCTTTTGGTGTTATATCCATGATATTTTGCTTATTTTTATACCTTATTTATCAAATATTACGGAATCTACACATTTTTGTATTTTTGATCATTTTTAGGTAAAAAGACACAATTTTAAGGCGTTTTCAAGCAAATTCAGATGCATAGATGAATTCCCATCATCAAGAGAAGATTGCATGTCAAATTTCACGCAATTCGAAGCTTTAGACCGTATTACGGTACCGTGGTTTCACTGCACTTACATAACAAACCACGACACTACCGTAATTTCATAGCACTGCCGTATTTTGGGTCAATTTTTGTACAGAAGGTTCACAGACTTTACGGCACCGCCGTAAACAACATTACGGGCTGTATTTTGAAGCGATTTCTGACCAGAAAGATTTACAGAAAATACGGCACCGTCGTAATGCATATTATGGTAACGTAATTCTGGTCGATTTCTGTACCGAGAACTTTGCAGCAATTACGACACCGCCGTAAAGATTTTCACGGCCGTAATTCTAACCCGGGCGGCTGATTTTCCTGAACTTTTTGAAGCCCGATTCTTGCGCGGATGATTGCGGACGATCTGGACCATCAACTTGAGATCTGTAAAAAAAGAAATACTCGTGAGACCGAAGAGAGGACACACACACCGAAAGCCCCAATTTTCATCAACGTTCGAGAGAGAAATCATAGTTTTCATTGTCGCCCTAGGTTTGGACGCCGGGAAGCGTATTGTGCATCTCCAGCCGTGAAATTTGAAAGGATAGAGGAGAAGAACATACTCCAGAAGTTTCAGAGGAAAAGGAGATCAATCGGAGGAGAAATCAACAAAAGAGGCACCGCCACCACTGTTCATACTCGAAATTACCACTGTAATTTTCATTACAGCCGTGCTGTTAGTTAAATTTCTCCTTTCTCTTCGATTTCTGATCCTTCGAAACTATGGTTTATTGTAATTCTTCAACTATGCTAGCTTAAACCCTTTTTGGGACTTGGGGGTGTAATCCCCTTAATTTCTTAATGACTAGATGATTTTTATTTCATCAGGATAATTTTACTATGATAATTCTACTTATGTGATGATTGCCTTTAATTCTCCATAGTTTCATATTATCTGCATGATTTAGAGTTTTTTGCGATATGGATTGAAAAGTGACTTACGAAAACTTAGAACCCTAAAATTGAGAATTATGAACTCATCGTAAGAAATTAGGTTTGTTCTTATTTCTAGATTTTAGAAATTTATTGTCATGTTGATAATATGATCTAGGATTGAGTTATTGAAATAAACATGATGATACTGTAAAAAATTAAGTGTCAGATTGTTGGTGAACCATAAGTAGAGCCCGTGAAAACTAAAGTATGAAAGTATTTAGTTTTCAGTTGAAATGATTGACTTATAAAGGAAAGTGTCTTCCAAGACTACACCCAAACCACAGCACAAGTGTGAACCCAAGTCACTTGACATATGTGTTTCCTTTGCCACTGGATGTTCTTATTGGACAAGCGTGTCAAGCCTGTAATTCCAATATGATGAGAATGATTAGATCAGATGAAACATAGTCATCTGGGTATGGCTATACACTTTCTCAATCATCTCATCCAGGGGGCCCCTATAGAACATCACACTCCAATCAAGGAGACGGCAATCCTATATCTATCACTAGTGCCCTAACATGACTCATGTTCATTATCCAAGATAGTCTATAACCATTATGTTTCAAATGATATTGAACTACCTCAAAACAATGCCAATCATCATTTAGAAACACAAGTGATCTCAAGTCAGAGGAAATATGTCACTTGTTTGCATATAAGGATTATTCACATTGTGACAAGCAATTGAATATCCTAAGTAGGGTCTGTCCAGTACATCCAATGTACCCATGAGTCTACATCTTATTCCATGCTCGAAGCATCCTATAAGATTAGAACACATATTAGTCTCAATCATATCAAGGCTGTCTCATGTTCACCAAGATATCTCGACTAAGGACAATACTGCATGTCAGCCAAGCTGAACAGCATTGAGACATTATTCAGAAGTATACATATTGCAGCAGATGATGTAACAACCTGAATAACAACCATTGCCTTTATAAACATAGAGTTTATATATACATGATACTGATATAATCCCAAGGCCTCAAACATTAGCCTTAAGGGCATACCCCAACAATCTCACACTTGCACTTAATCTAATGGTTGAGAAATCTCAAACCCATATTATTACAGTGCTTCTCATGCTTCTGCTGCGCCAGAGGCTTTGTAAGCGGGTCAGCCAGATTGTCATATGTATGAACCTTGCAGACTTTGATCTCGCCACGATCAATGATCTCCCGGATCAAGTGAAACCTTCTCTGTATGTGCATGGACTTCTGGTACGACCGTGGTTCCTTTGCTTGTGCAATTGCTCCAGTGTTATCACAGAAGATAACCAAAGGATCTGCACTCGAAGGAACAACACCAACTTCCTGAACGAACTTACGAATCCACACTGCCTCCTTGGATGCTTCTGAGGCTGCAACATACTCGGCTTCTGTTGTGGAATCAGCAACAATTGACTGTTTGAAACTTTTCCACACCACTGCACCTCCATTCAAGCTAAAAACATAGCCTGATTGCGATCGGAAATCATCCTGGTCAGATTGGAACGAAGCGTCAGTATATCCTTCAATACTGAGTTCTTCCTGACCTCCATATATCAAGAACATATCTTTGGTCCTCCGAAGATATTTCAAAATGTTCTTGACCGCAATCCAGTGTGCCTGCCCTGGATTACTTTGGAATCGACTGGTCACGCTTAACCCGTAAGCAACGTCTGGGCGAGTACACAACATCGCATACATAATGGACCCAATAGCCGAAGCATAAGGCGTATTGTCCATTTCATCTTTCTCAGTCTGTGTTTGTGGACACTGACTCTTTGAAAGATTCAGACCATGTCTGACTGGAAGATATCCTCTTTTAGAATTTTCTAAATGGAATCTCTCCAGGACTTTATCGATGTAAGTACTCTGGCACAGCCCGAGAAGCCTCTTAGATCTATCTCTGTAGATCTTCACACCTAATACATAGGCTGCTTCTCCTAAATCTTTCATCTGGAAACATTTTCTTAACCATGCCTTAACCGCATGTAGTTCAGGAATATCGTTTTCAATGATTAAGATATCATCGACGTAGAGGACTAGGAAAGTAATCACGCTCCCACTAAACCTCTTATATACACACGGGTCATCTTCATTCTTGATGAAACCAAACTTACAGATTGATTCATCAAAACGAATATTCCAGCTTCGCGATGCTTGTTTAAGTCCATAAATGGACTTCTTTAATTTGCATATTTTATGACGATCTGATGGATTAGTGAAACCTTCAGGTTGTGTCATATACACATCCTCTTCTAATTTTCCATTAAGGAAAGTGGTCTTCACATCCATTTGCCAGATCTCATAATCATAATATGCCGCTATCGCAAGAATAATCCGAATAGACTTGAACATGGCTACAGGAGAGAAAGTTTCATCATAATCTATCCCGTAGATTTGTTTGAAACCTTTCGCAACTAGCCTGCCTTTATAGGTAACCACGTTACCATCTATGTCTATCTTCTTCTTGAAGATCCATTTACAGCCTATAGGGATTACTCCCGGAGGCGGATCAACCAAATCCCATACTTGGTTATCTGACATGGAGTCCATCTCGGCTCGCATAGCTTCAAGCCATCTCGTTGATTCCGGTCCACTGACCGCATCCGCATAAGTGAGGGGTTCATCATCAATGATGTAGACTCCGTCATAGCGCTCAGGCTTTCGACGGATCCTTCCCGATCTTCGCAGTTCCCGTGATATCTGAGCCTCAGGTTGTTCAGTAACCTGATCTACTGGCTCAGGCACATCCAACTGTGCTTGACTACTTTGTCCTTCTTCTGGATTCTCATCCAGCTTTATTTCTCTTCCACTGGCTTCTTGCAGAAGAAATTCCTTCTCAAGAAATATAGCCGTCCGAGCAACAAATACTTTGTTCTCTTTGGGATCGTAGAAATAATAACCCTTAGTTTCCTTAGGGTAACCGACAAAGATACATTTCTCAGATCTGCTCTCTAGTTTCCCAGAGGCGAGCTTTTTGACATAAGCCTCGCAACCCCAGATCTTAATAAATGTCAAGCTCGGCTGTTTCCCATACCAAAACTCATATGGAGTCTTTGAAACGGCCTTGGATGGCACTCGGTTTAGTACCTTTGCAGCTGTTTCCAGTGCAAATCCCCAAAAGGAGTAAGGTAGAGTAGCCTGACTCATCATAGAACGAACCATATCCAGTAATGTTCTATTTCTCCTCTCGGACACACCATTCCATTGCGGTGTTCCTGGCGGAGTGAGCTGTGAGATAATCCCACACTCCTTCATATAGTCAGTAAACCCATGACTCAAGTATTCTCCACCTCGATCTGAACGAAGTGCCTTGATATTTCGGCCTAGCTGATTTTGTACTTCATTTTTGAATTCTTTGAACTTGTCAGAAGATTCACTCTTATGTCTCATTAGATAGACATAACCATACCTACTGAAATCATCAGTAAAGGTAATGAAGTATGAATAGCCACCTCTGGCATGTTTACTAAATGGCCCACACACATCACTGTGAATGAGGTCAAGTAAACCTGAAGCCCTTTGACCTTTGTTGGAAAAAGGAGACTTCGTCATTTTACCCAATAAACAAGCTTTGCATGTATCAAGCTCCTCATAGGAGAATGATCCCAGCAGTCCATGGTCATGCAACCGCTTAATGCGCTTCTTGTTAATATGGCCTAAACGACTATGCCATAGCAAGGTGCTGTCATCAGCATACTTGGCTTTCTTAATATCAATCTGCTGTATTGAACATTCCATGTCCAACATGAATAACCCATTGTTAATTGACCAGTAGCATAAACAATATTATCAAAAGAAATGTAACACTTTGAAATCTTGCATTCAAAGGAAAACCCTTTCCTGACAAGAGCAGGAATAGAGATAATATTCTTAGTTATGCTTGGTACAAAATAACAATTGTCCAGTTCTAATACAAGACCAGATGGTAAAGAGATGTGATAAACTCCTACAGCAACAGCAGCAACCCGTGCCCCGTTTCCTACTCGTAGGTCCACCTCATGCTGTCCCACCTGTCTTCTTCTTTTGAGTTCCTGTACATTTGAACAAATGTGAACTCCACATGCAGTGTCTAACACCCATCAAATAGAAGAAGATAACATGACTTCAGTCACGAAAATACCTGAGCCAGAAGCGAAAGAGTTGCTTCCCTTCTTATCTCCTTGGAGCGCTTTACAGTCCTTTTTCCAGTGACCCAGCTGGCCACAATGGAAACATCTGTATTCCTTCGACCGCTTTACTTTTTGCTTCAGAGCCTTGTTGTAGCTCTTGACAGGGGCTTTGCCCTTCTTCCCCTTCTTCTTGTTCCTAGAAGGAACCATGAGGACAGAGGATGAAGGCGTTCCCTTCTCACGAGACTGAGTCTGCTCAGTTGTCAAGAGCATGTTCAGTAACTCTGCAGGCGTACAGTCGATCTTGTTCATATTAAAATTAATGATGAACGGATCGAAAGAGGCCGGGAGAGACTGCAGGATGATGTCTACAACAAGCTCCTGATTGATGGTGTGTCCCAGTTTCTCTAGAGCCTCCTTGTACCCAATCATCTTGAGTACGTGAGCTCCCACTGGACTCCCTTCAGTCAGTTTGCTCTGAAAGAAAAGTTTAGTCAAATTATAGCGTTCAGTCCTTGCCTGTGCTGCATACAGCATCTTGAGGTTTGCTATAATTTCTATAGCTGATAAATCCTCATGCTGACGTTGCAGCTGTGGCGTCATTGACGCTAGCATAAGGCAAGCGACGTCAATGCTATCATTGACATGCTTTTCATAAGCATCCCGAACCGCCCTTGCGGCGTTCGCAGCGAGTTGAGGCGGTATAGCCGTCTCGAGGACATACAGTTTCCTCTCAGCCTTAAGAACAATCTTAAGGTGTCCGTACCAGTCTGAGAAGTTTGGCCCAGCAAACTTCTCCCTTTCCAGTAGGGATCGCACATTGAAGGCTGTGGTGTTCGTTGCTGCAGTAATCTACAAGAATGCAAGAACAGCAAGGTCAGTATCAATGTTAGAATCAATTCAGGACTTAAGAATGATTCTTTTCTCACTATTTTATCTGACTGAAAAATCCAGTAAAACAGTCTGAAAGAGTGAAACTCTTTTAGTGAGATGGGATCCAGATTTCATACTTGGTCTCCGCGTCCCGCTCAGGCGAGATAAGATGCACAGAGAGTACAAGCACTAATTTCTGGTAGGCAATCCCTGCCAATCGCCAACCCGTGCGATTCCCCTTCATCTGGGCAATCCAGCAGACTGTGCCAACTGAGTTGGTACAACACAGTCTCTGATCCCACAGATGGCTGCCTCCATATGGCTACCATATGCTCAATATGTAGCCTACATGGTCAAGCTGACCCAACCTACTCCCTGGACCACCACGTGCTATGCTGAGCAACGAGAAGCGATAAATCCCTTCTCTGTAACACGCAGGTGTAATCACACACCGTCTGAAGATAGATGGGCGTGCCCACTGAGTGGGTACAACATGGCCCCAACGATAGTCAGAACAGTGAGGTTTCGCGTCAGAAGGCTTACGTGCTTGATATTTAACGTTGGATTTTAACGGTCCTTTTATCTTCTTACTATCATTCAAAACCTATGGTGATAGCAGAAGAATAAATCATGCAGTTACTACATTACTGAAACAGTAAATTAAAAGCATGATGATCTTATGTGGTAAAAGCCCACTAAGCCTAAGTAAGACCTTAATTAACTTAAGTCTTCACTTGAGCTCTTCTTGGGTCTTTTGCATTTCCTCTGGCCCAACCCGGGCCCAAGCGCCCACTGCAGCTCAGGTGCGCCCACCAGGTAAAATGCACCACCTGTCCTAGAGTCGAACCCTAGACCTCCCACTGGTGAAGCCACTTGCTGCATGCGCCTCTGCCAAGTGTGCTCTGTGCTCATGTCTGATTAAAATACAATTTAATCTATCTAGACATGATTGACACGCAGGTCAATTACACTTTATAAATTAATTAAAATGTGATGCGTAGATCACAATAATAATTTACAAATCATAATCCAGGCACGCAGGCCCCAGCACAGCACACATTAAATAGGGCAGCCCACATAAGATTAAATAAACAATCATTCCTCATGTTATACAAACATCATGTGATCCATCCAAGAAAATAAAATTTTTTTTGAAAAACCCATTGGCTTCATTTTATTTCCTTATGTGCCCTACTACCTTACAACGGTCCATTAATAGGGATCCACTCATCAGACCTAGTCAGACCCACTGCCCTTGCATGCACCAAGTCATAACCGACTTGAGTCGACCTCATGGTCAACAATGCATGCGTGAAGGGCTGAACATCCCTCATGAGTTTAGGCAAGCGGGTGTGACCCCGGGCCTTAATCATGGGCGTTCATCTGGTTGTCTCAATCAGACATCGCTACACGCCTTTCAGCAGTCGACCTATAGCCACCTCATGCCTGCGCATAGGTGCCATCTGGTCGACCCATCTAGGCTGTCAGATGGTCTGATCAGACTGTCGGGTCTAGACTGGACGATGACTTCAACCCTAATAACCCGTCTAAGTTTTTACAGTAGGCGCTTAGATCTAGTGAGGGGCGCGCAAGTCATGTTTTGAGAAAACTACAACAAGCGCCAACTTGCATGCAAGCGCCAATGTAAAACATACATGAAATTTTCGCATGCTCTTTAGATCTAATCATATGCGCAAACAAGGATCACTAAAACAAGCAATCGTATGCATCATACAAGGAAACCATGGCTCTGATACCAATTGAAGGTTCCCCTCAGGGGGCGAAACCCTAAACATGCGTATATAATAAAACTTGCATGGGCGGAATCATAGGATTTCTAGGATCGCATGTATGAACATAGATTAACTTAAAGATTTGACACAAGGATCATACCATTGCCATTTCTTGGATGGCGACTTGGAAGCAGAGAACGATGCGGCTCTCCTCCAAAGCGTGCGCACACAAGATGGGTGATCGCCTACTCCTTGTCGATCCTTGTGCTAGCAAGGCTCCAAGGTCTCCTGATCGCAAGAAGGGAGAAGAGATGATCTCTTTTGCTTGGTCGAATCCTTCTCTTGTCGTCAACCTTCACACACGAGAGAGTGAGTCGTCGTGAGCAAAAGGGGGCGAGAGGCGAGAATAGGGAGAGCTCTTCGAACGTGAGGCGTGGTCTCATTTTGAGATCATGGCTTCTAAAAATAGCAAGCCACCACATGCGATCATGTGTTCACACCAAGTGAACGATCGCAATTTCCTCTACCCTTGAACCATGCGCTCACTTGATGAGCCGGTTCATTTCATTTGGTTCAAGGACCAAATTAAGCCAAGCCTTGATCCAGATCACATTAAACCAAAAGGCTTAAGATCTGACCATTCATCTCTTGATGCTCTTGATCTCACCGATCTAGCATCCAATCTCTCGATCGAAGCTTACCGATCTCAAGCCCTAATCAATCAAACATGATCAGACCAGATCTCACTTACAATCAGAGTTTAAATCCCATTAAACTGAACTAAAACAATTCAGTCCACACGATCTGACATAAGTAAGCCATATCATCAAATTGTGCGACCCTAAGGGTTTCCTTTAAATGTCGGTAACGATAACTCACGTTATCACGATCAGTGAGGGGTATCTAGCAACACATCACTGTCTCCCGATATAAAGGAAAGAGTCTTCCAAGACTACACCCAAACCACAGCACAAGTGTGAACCCAAGTCACTTGACATATGTGTTTCCTTTGCCACTGGATGTTCTTATTGGACAAGCGTGTCAAGCCTGTAATTCCAATATGATGAGAATGATTAGATCAGATGAAACATAGTCATCTGGGTATGGCTATACACTTTCTCAATCATCTCATCCAGGGGGCCCCTATAGAACATCACACTCCAATCAAGGAGACGGCAATCCTATATCTATCACTAGTGCCCTAACATGACTCATGTTCATTATCCAAGATAGTCTATAACCATTATGTTTCAAATGATATTGAACTACCTCAAAACAATGTCAATCATCATTTAGAAACACAAGTGATCTCAAGTCAGAGGAAATATGTCACTTGTTTGCATATAAGGATTATTCACATTGTGACAAGCAATTGAATATCCTAAGTAGGGTCTGTCCAGTACATCCAATGTACCCATGAGTCTACATCTTATTCCATGCTCGAAGCATCCTATAAGATTAGAACACATATTAGTCTCAATCATATCAAGGCTGTCTCATGTTCACCAAGATATCTCGACTAAGGACAATACTGCATGTCAGCCAAGCTGAACAGCATTGAGACATTATTCAGAAGTATACATATTGCAGCAGATGATGTAACAACCTGAATAACAACCATTGCCTTTATAAACATAGAGTTTATATATACATGATACTGATATAATCCCAAGGCCTCAAACATTAGCCTTAAGGGCATACCCCAACAATCTCACACTTGCACTTAATCTAATGGTTGAGAAATCTCAAACCCATATTATTACAGTGCTTCTCATGCTTCTGCTGCGCCAGAGGCTTTGTAAGCGGGTCAGCCAGATTGTCATCTGTATGAACCTTGCAGACTTTGATCTCGCCACGATCAATGATCTCCCGGATCAAGTGAAACCTTCTCTGTATGTGCATGGACTTCTGGTGCGACCGTGGTTCCTTTGCTTGTGCAATTGCTCCAGTGTTATCACAGAAGATAACCAAAGGATCTGCACTCGAAGGAACAACACCAACTTCCTGAACGAACTTACGAATCCACACTGCCTCCTTGGATGCTTCTGAGGCTGCAACATACTCGGCTTCTGTTGTGGAATCAGCAACAATTGACTGTTTGAAACTTTTCCACACCACTGCACCTCCATTCAAGCTAAAAACATAGCCTGATTGCGATCGGAAATCATCCTGGTCAGATTGGAACGAAGCGTCAGTATATCCTTCAATACTGAGTTCTTCCTGACCTCCATATATCAAGAACATATCTTTGGTCATCCTGGTCAGATGGATACTTAAGCAATGTTTGATTTCATGTTTTGAGCTGTCCATTGTAACAGCTGCCCTAGTATTTTGACACTTTTGAAAACCTTAAAGACAATCAATTTTACTTTTGTGGGATGTGATTCCTTCATACCCTATTAATGCAAGTTTTTCAGTTGACATTTCGACTAGATGCTTTTACCAGTATAGATGGTTGCTTAAGCAATGTTTCATTTCATATTTTGAGCTATTCATTGTAACAACTGCGCTAACATTTTTACAGCTTTGAAAAGTTTAATGATAATCACTTTTGCTTTTGTGAGATGTGTTTCTTTGCACTCTATTAATGTAAATATTTCAATTAGAATGAATATTAGTGTTTGTCTTCAGATATATCAATGAATACTGTTGTCAAATGCATATATATCACTATTTTTGTGTACACACGTGTGACATTTCGATAAGATGCTTTTACGAGTAGAGATGACTGCTTAAGCAATGTTTGATTTCATATTTTGAGCTGTCCATCGTAACAGCTGCCCAATATTTTGACAATTTTAAAAAGCTTAATGACAATCACTTTTGCTTTTGTGGGATGTGTTTCCTTTGCACACTAAAATATTTCAATTAGAATAAATATTAGTATTTGTCTTTAGATATATCAATGAATATTGTTGTCAAATGCATATATATCATTGTTTTTGTGTGCACGCGTGTGGCATTTCGACCAGATACTTTTACAAGTAGAGATGGCCACTTGAGCAATGTTTGATTTCATGTTTTGAGCTGTCCATCGTAACAGTTGTCCCAACATTTTGACACTTTTGAAAAGCTTAATGACAATCACTTTTGCTTTTGTGAGATGTGTTTCCTTTGCCGAACTTATATTTAGGGTACTGGTACCGATATTGTAATATCGAACTAAACTCCCAAACTTAGGCCTGGGCGTATTATAACTTCGATATTGGTACTCAACTCCCAAACTCCAGAAGTACCAAATACTAAAATTTCGGTATGGTACTTCTATACCAATACCATTTGCTCACCCCTACCTAGCGTATTATAACTTAGGCCTGGGCAAGAGGGGCTAGTAGAGTATTGTATGAGTGAATGATGTGAGCCTAGTCGTGCTAAGTTAGATAGATTGAGGGCGATGCGGTGTATCATGACATAACTCAAGTATGAAAGGTTGGCTAGAGTGTTGGTGTGTATGATGGGTTATTATATGAACCTAGTCATGTTGAGTTTGCGAAATGCAATACGACACGTTATGACAAGGGTTGAGCAAACGGTACGGATACCGAAGTACCGTACCAAATTTTTTGGTATTTGGTGTTAAGGTATCAATATTTTGGTACTTCGGTACTGATATCAAATTTTTATTTGGGATTACAGTACCGGTATCAATACTCAAATATTAATTTGAGAAAATCTCGAACTCTCAAAATATATATTAATTGGGTAAGTTATTGTGGTTATTTCGTATGATATTATCATTAACAATTAAGAAATTATCATTAGCAATTTTATATGACATTAATGTTTATGTATAGATAATAATTGAGTAAAGTAGAGTGATTAGTTCTATATTTTTGTAAATTCTCAAAAAAAAAAAATTTGGGGATTTTGATTTTGGATTTTGATATTGGTACCGACATATATTTTGATAATGTGGTACCAATATTAATACATAAAATTTAAGGTTCAAGAGTTTTATATCAAATGTTCGATACGATACTTGTATCCAACTCTCATTTGCTCATCTCCCATGAGAGATTGGGAAAAGTGTTGAGATGGGTATGTTAGCCTTGTGCCAACCCAAGTGAAGTCTCAAAAAGTACATGAGAATTGAGATAACAACTTAAATAAGAAATTTTCATTTTTTTTAAAGAATATTATGCTCTAAATTGAAAAGGCATATAATTAACCCTAAAAGGACAAAAACTGCTATAAATTGAATATATGATGATCATATCTTTAATTTTATTTTTTGCTTATTAGGAGATAAAAACAAGCAATGAAACAAAAGTAATGTGAGTAAATATTCACTAATACATGTTAGGGTTAGTTGTTAATTGTTTTATCACTGCACTGTGTTACGCTAATAAAATTAGTAAGTTATTTGCTAAACTATTTTTTAACTAGTATTAAAATTTAAAATGATAAATAAATATATTATTTTAAATTATTTAAAATATTAATATATAGTTTTTTTATTAAAATTTTAAATTATTTTAAAATAATAATAATAATAATTTAAATTTAAATTGAGTGAAGTATTTTTTTTGGATAAGTAGAAGCAACATTTCTTTTTTTTTAATTATTTTTTCATGCTTATGCTTTTCATAACCCAAGACTTTTTAAACTGTTTTCTGCTCAAAAATTATTTAAAAATAGAGCCAAACATGCCTTACGCTAAAAGCATCTTAAGCTAAAAGCATAAATACAATAAATTGAATTCAAAGATTTTAGCTAGCTAGGCGACTATTATATTTTCTTCAAAACTAAGTAAACAATGATAACTACACACACATTATAGTGTAAATTAATTGGTTTCTACATGATGAAAGGAGAGACTAATGCAAATATTTGTAAGCTATATATAATCCATATTTGACCTTCGCTCATAAATTCATCGACTTAGAAAATAAGTCTCATAGTTCAACTGTATGAATTTTATTCCACAATAATGTTGAATGTTGGCGCTCAAGGGTTGGGGCAAAAGCCAAGCATTGGAGGGAACGTGGGATGTGCATGCATTGCTCTCATCTCTCTCTCTCTCCGTCCTCTCGTCCCTCTCAAAAGGCCACTCAGGCACAGTTCAAATTAATTTCCCCGTACAAAGAAAGCCTCCCTCGCCAACATCCCGTAGGACCCCCGTACAAGATTCTCTCCTGTTCATGTTTGCTTTTTCTCCTGCACACTGACTCATCAAAGTTTTGCTCCAAACTCCCAAGCTCTGCACTTGCACTGCGCTCCAAACCAAGCCACTTCATGCCATTTAATCAGCCCACTCAAACATATAAATGGATTCAATTTGACGTCTTCGCCTCCTGAGTTACTCCCAGTCACTGTTCAGCACTGACTCAGAGTTCTACTGTACAGTAGTGGATCACATATGGCATCTGAAAGAAAAAAAAAAGAAAGATATTGATCTGATTAACTTGTATATAGAACTGCACATAAATTTCTCTTTTTAACTTGACCTAAGAATCACTTCTGCCTAGAGTTTTTGCTCTACCGCATCTGTTTGCTTCAAATTATGATGATCCTGATCAGATCTAACAAAGATCCGCTGGGCGAAATCTAGCATCCACCGCGAAGCTTGGATACGCGCAGATCTCGGACCCACCAGATTAACGTTTTTCTCTGCTGTGTTCTTGCACGGAGAGACCAAAGAGGAGGGGGCAGCAGACTTGTATTATTTGTTCAGACCTTCGTCTGACTTCAATTCTAAGCAGGTAGGTCTCCTCAGAGAGTGCCGTACAAATTTTTCTGATATTTTAATTTGTATACACTTCTTATTTGTAAAGGTAGAGGTAAATTATAAGTTTAACATTTAAATCATTCAATAATTGTAGCTTCAGAATTCTCTATTCTGAAAAATATTCACTTTCCTTCGTCTTAATTTCAAGCAAAACAATGACTAAATGCAAATTATTAGTGTTCTTGAGAATATGTAAATGCTTTATGAATAAGCCTTTTTCTTGAAATTTCTGAGCATTACTAACAATACTATTGTTATAATGAACAGAAGCCCACTTAAAAAATACTTACATTAATAATTTAGTGTGATATTAAGTGAACATGAAATAAATTTAATAGTAAAATTAATAAGAACTTTCTCATATGCTTAAAAATGTGTTATTTTGTTTAATGATTTGTATACAATGATGCACAGTTAATTATAGACAAGTGTTTTATCATATTTGATATTATGGTTGATAATTAAGTTAGCTGAAAATAGAGGCCTTCTTCAATAATATTTTACATATATATATAGAATGGAATATATATCAGATTTTTTTTTTACTTTAATTCATTCAATTAAAATATAAAAAATAAAATTATTTGGATTCTAATTTCTTTTTTTTTAGGTTTAGATTGGATGGTAAAAGAATATGAGTGCATAAGCAGTCAGCTCAAGCCCTAACTTATTATCCTATGGAAGATAAATCCTACTTAGAATTATTTAGAAGTATGATCAAGATACTTGAATGATGGAAATGTCAACGTTAATAACCTTCTCTCTCTTTTTTTTTTCACAACAGCAATGAGAAAAGTAAGGAATCAGAAACAGTGACTGTTGTTCACCTCCTCAATTCATTAATCATAGTTCTATTAGACAGATTATTGTACATATTGATTAGATTTAGTCATCATATAAAGTGTTGCAATTAATCATATACATATATATATAGCTTATGCTACAATTGAGACATTGTTCAAGAGATCTAATTAGATTTATCAAATTCTGCTCTAGATTTGCTTCTCTAAAGTTAGGAAGACAAGTTAATCAATCAGTACCACTCAAGAGGGCGCCGGCGGCGCAGCGGCGGCAGCTGAGCTACTCGAGATGAGATCACTGGTAGAGGCGTCGGCGGTGGCAGACAAGGAAGCAGGCTCCGCTCCTCCTCCGCCGCCCGAGCTACCACCTTCGACTGCGGCGGGGCTAGGGAGCGCGCGCCTGCGCTTCCTTTTCTTGTCGTAGGGGACGCCGCGCGCTTTGGCCTGGCTCTCCTTCACCTCGCGGAGGTAGATGGCGACGGGTCGCGCGCCGAAGGGGTTGGACTCGGGCCGGCCGCCGCCGTTCTCCTCGTAGGCGGCGCGGAGGCGGCCGATGAGCGCGTCGAGCGAACCCCAGGCCTGCCTGAGCGGGCACGCGCAGGGCCCGGGCGGGGCGGGGCGGCCGAAGAAGCCGCAGGCGGCCACGTGGACCTTGGTCTTCCCGAACTGGTCCAGGTACTTGAGGAACTCGATCACGTGCGCGCCGCTGCAGCGCGCGAGGCTCAGCGGCGGCCGATGGCTGCGCAGGTACTGCAGGAACGTGTTCCAGTCCCGGCGCTTCTGCGACTCGTATCGGCTCGCCGGCTGCTGCACGGCACGTGAGTCTGGCGGAGGCGGAGGAGCAGGAGGAGGCGGAGGGTCGTCACCGGGAGCCTCCTCGCACCCCCTGTCGCCGAGGGAGGCCGGGACAAGATCCATGGCTGGGATTCTTGCCTCTTGATTTCTTCTTCTTCTTCTGCGCGATCTGATTCCAACTAATTAGAACTACAATTAGTAGCACCTTTTTTCTTTTTGGGGCGAGGAATTGGATTGCAGGAAATTAAGGAGAGGGCGAGATGAGGCCGCACGTCAAAAAGAAAAGAGTAGAAGTAGTGAGTGCTGCTGCCGATGGACGGAGGGACATAAGGATTAAAGAAACTGGGAAGGGCAACGCTTTCAAGAGGCAGCTCTGACATCGTGGCCCCTCGGAAATTAAAAATTTATGAACAAGTCCTTTTCATTTTTTAATAATATTTAAATTCTTTTACAAAAAGTATAATAAATAAAGATTTAACCAATTACTTATCTAGACTATATAGACCAGAAAGCTGTTATTTCTTAGGGGGGAAAATGAAAAGAAAAAAAGTCATATTCTATTAAAATTGTTTGAAATAATTTATTTTCACAAAAATCGAGGAATCGAGTAAAAATGAACAAAAAATTGTAAGTGTTCGTGTAAAATTAAAGGGTTATTTTTTTAATTAAATGAATATAGATAATTTTAAAATATTTTATTTATTTTTTGACTTTTTCCTTGATACACAATTATATTTCCCTACTATTTTTTAGTTTAACTAATACATACGTGCACCGATTTCATTCTAACCCTTAAAAATTGATATTTCTAAATAAATTGACTTTCATAAGAAATGGTTTGTTTCGTTTTCTTTTTTTTTTTCTAGTGGGCAAACATACCTCGCAATTCGGGTCAGCGGGTCATAAATGGGTCGTATCAGCTACGGCTCATGACCCGATTAAACCAACCCGAATATGATCTATTTAATTAATTGGGTTAAACTGTCTAACATGAACACGACCCGAATATAATCGGATCAACCCAACACGATCCGAATAACTCATCTATCATTTATATTTTAAATATAAATAATAAATTAATAAAAATTCTATTAAAAATAATAAATTTTTGAGCTTATGTATGAGCCAAAATCTGAGTTAAAAGATATTTGGGCTTATGGGCTAGCAATAAGAGTTAGGTGAACTTATATTTAAATTTTATATATATATATATATATATATATATATATATATATATATATATATATATATATATATATATATGTAATCGGGTTAAGCGGGTCAACCTTTTTATAACCCGACACGATTCGATTATAACTCGACATGACCCAAACACGATTATGGCTAACTCAAACTCACCTAACTTTGTATCGAGTCAAGTCGAGTTAGTGGGTCGGGTCAGGTTTTGTGAATTATGGAAACTTTAATTTTAAACCAATTTGTATATTTATGTCAATATATATAGAATATTCTATTCCTCATGAAATTTAATTAAAAAAAGGTAAGTGAATCAACAAAAATAATATCATTTTTTACATTAAAAAAATTTAATATTTTATTTTTGAAATTGTACATATATGTATAAGGAGTATTGTTTTACACAAAATAAGAACATCGGAAAATAATTAAATAGAGATTGAGAACAAATTTTAGATTCTAAATTAACACAATCTATTGTTAGAAAGCATATATACATATTAACAATAAGGTTATTAATGATAGGATATAAAATGGAAAGAAGCGAAATTTCCGGGGCTAAAGTGAAATTAGCCCGAAAGCTAATTGTGTGGTCATGGTTGGAGAGAGAGCCACGCCATGTCATTTGATAGATTACGAGATCTAATGATAGTACGGCAGTTGCAATTTAATACTCCTATAGTGTTGTTAGTGCTCAATCGGTCAATCCTAAGATTCCATTAAATTAATAGATCTCATAATAAACAAGTTTAATCATTCCAGTGAATTAGTGCTAGCGACAGAGAAGAGAAAATATAGCTCAAAGACATTAGCTCGTATTGTACAAGCTATCTATTTGAAACATAAGAAAATAAAAATGCTAAAAATTTAGTTAAATAGTGAAATCATGCATTATGTACCTCAAATCTTCAAATAATATGAAAGAAACATAAAGAATCAACACTATGTTCTTAGCCTACGAAGGTTCCTAAATAATCAAACGATCAAGAAATATAAGTAATGTTGAGGGACTCTTTTGGTAGATAGATAGGTTATATTTAATTAATTTTATAATTAAATAGCAAAATGCTATGTGTTTGTGACCGAGCCTATCCCAAGCCTCAATTGATTCCTTCAATCATTTAGGTCATCATCATGTGCAGTAAAATAATGCAAAAAGGGAGGGCTAATTGGGAAAAGGGAAGCCCTAATGAATGAGTAGGACATCATCATAGGACCCCAAGTTTAATATTGCCAATTTGAGATTGTGATAATGTTTTGCCACTTAGGAGGTGCGGACACGTGATGTGGCCCAACACAGCAAAATCTATTGCCACACTCCACTTTACAAAAAGAGCCAAAAATAGGGGGTGTTATCTAATTATTAATAGCTTATATTCCATGCCAAAAAGTATTTACTAATCTTTCTGAAATTGGAAGGAGGTGAAATTCGATTATCATTGATTCAATAAAATAAAAGGTTTGAAAATACAAAAAAAATTAAAAAAACTAGAGAAGAGAATCAAATTTATTGAACAATATATAGATACAATTTATGTTTCTCTCTTGTGAGATATGATATTAGAAAGATTGATCAGTCTTTTTAATAGCAAATATTATAAAATTATAAAAAGAGAAAAAAAAATAAAAGATACAATTAGTCTAGGGTGAATGTCTTTTTTTAGATGAGACCTAATTAGAAATTAATTTCAACAGCTTATAATTATTTTTGATAACTCATAGTCAAAACGTTTTGATGCACAACTTGTAAATACCAATAACATATTAATGATTTAATGTATAACAACTCATAATATAGTATATAATTATAATGTCTAGCATATTAACATGCGAATTATTATTGAGAGCAGTTCTGAGTGAACTTTTATTCTTCAGCTTGAAAAACAGATTCAAGGTATGAGAGCGATATGCTTCTTTGTTGTCATAATTTCAGGTGGTAGCAGAATTATTTGACGTGACTCGGATCCACTAAAATTCTACCCAACGATGTTATCAACAAAGGCGTAGAAAGAGATTTTTCAAGTGTTAGGCCTACCTGCAGTTTGACAATCGTTGTACTTTTATATTAAAAAAATTAATGTAATTAATTTTCCGCTTAACAGTTGATTGAATGAAATTTTCTATAAAGCTCAATCTAAACACAGCCCAGTTAAGTCCGCTTTGGGTCACAGGCCTTCTCCTCAGCAGGCCGCATGATTGGGCCAAGTTAAACTGAATTGGAGTAAGTTGACCCAATCAATAGGAAAAAAGATTTTATGATTATAACATTCAGCGTATTAATACGTGAAATTAAATTGAAGAAGTTTTAAATTTTTTTTTATACTTTCTTTAGAGGGCTACAATGATAGGATAGCGCATACATAATTTATACGGGGTCGATATAGTGAAATAACCTGAGAGTTACGTTCGGTCGTTCCCCCTCCATGATCCGACGTGAGGGATGGGAGTATGGGAACGGATCAGGTCGGGCGTCGACAGTGCATGTGGTGGAGCCATCTCCTGCTGCGTCGGCCGGCCTCGTTGTCGAGCCCGGCCGCCCAACGCAGGAGCATGTGATCCCTGATGCCGTCCGTACAAATATACCAATAATCTAATTATTTTTTTTTAAAAAAGAAAATAAATCGAGAGTTTGGGCTCGGGAGGTGAAACGGACACATGATTGGATGCGTCGTGGAGGAGACGTGCGTGCCATGTCAAGGTCGAGTTATGGCCTTTAAATAGCTCACATGACCCATCATCTACGCGTAGTTTTGCTTTTTCCTCAACGTACCTTTTGTTCCTTTTGTCTCTCTTAGAAGTTAGAACCCCTATTACCTTTTTTTTTTCTTCTAAAAATTAGTATTCGTTTACTAATTTAAGAAATATATGTATTTTTTGATATAAAATTCCTAATAATATTTCCAATATAATAATAAAAGCCATCATTTTTTTAAGATTTTAAATTTATATTTTGACTCTACAATTTTCATTTTGCAAAATCCTCACAAATTGATACATTCGTAATTTTAGTGTTTAATAAATTTTTTATAATTCGCTGTATTTTTTAATAAAAACTAAATTTACTGATATTAAGTATTGAATTAATAAATTTGATAAAATTTATTTGGTAAATTATTAAATTTTTTAATATAAATATATAAATTAGATAAATATATTTTAAAATATTATTAATGTATATCAGTAAATTAGTCTAAATCTGTATTTTTTTATATCGGTTTTTCTTTTCAATATATATATATATATTAATAAATTCGGTTTGACAGATTCAATTTTGATTTTTAAGTACCCAAATGCCTTAAATTTGAAAGCGAAGAGATACGCCACCTGTCTAGACTTTCGACAAAAGCACATGCGGACGAAGCGTTCCGGCGCGGCAGGTTTGACGAGCCGGCCACGCTGGTCTCGGACGCCGGCTCGACCACGTGACACGTTGGGCAGACCGAATCTTCAAGTTCCTGTAGCCGTCAGCTCAGCCATGTGGCTCCACGCCGTTGGCTACTGACCGCCGCCTGCTCCCCCTCGAACCAGGACGTCGAGCTTGGACCGCCGCCGTGTTGTTTTCGGTCGAGCCTGTTGGCCACGTAGAGTTTTGAGTACAGTGGGACCCACTACAACTATCCAATCCAGCATTTGGTAATTGAGGTTAGCGTAGGATAAATTTACGTTGAGATGCTTCATATTTTATTATTATTATTTCTCCAATCAAAGTGTATAACGGTTAATAGGGAAAAAAAGCGGGAAAATAGTGACAGGCTGTCATCCGCTTTGATTATTCGCGCGCATTTGACGTCTCAATTGACACCGTATAATCATAGCGATTTGAAAAAGAAGAAGCAATGAATGATTTGAATATTCTTCACAATTATACCATGTGTTTTGCCGCATTAATTGCATGTCTGTGCTATGCTCCTCCACCTGTTCCGTGCTACTTCACCAAATATCTAATGCAATAATAACAATAATCAGATTTAAATCCTATAATTGTAAGACTAATAATAATCTAAGCTCTAAATCTCTAATAGCTCACATTTGGTTCGATGAGGTCTGTAAGTGCTCCAAGGCTTGCTAATTATTTCGAACCGAACCGTATCCGGTCCTGTCTAATCTGAATTCATAAACAGTGTGGGTAGGACAATAATGGGCGAGCAAACTGCAAAAGCCTGCAAGTCTGCAGTAACAGTAGTAGGGAGAAGACTACGATGGTTGTGGAAGCAACAGATAAGCATTAAAAGGAAACGAGTAAGATGAAACGATTACTCGTTTCCTTTTTTCCATTTACCAATTTACCGCGCTTGACTACTGCGTACTACCCGACTCCTAATTCTTAGACGTGCTCTGCTGCTGCGCCATTACTGTTGACAGAGCAGTCTCACATGCACATTTAAGCCTCACCACCTCCTCTTCCTTCTCCACCACCTATTCACACTCTCGCATTGAAGCACCGCCGCAACCCGCAACCTCTCCTCCATGTCGCAGTAGAAGTTTGAAGTGACTGATTTCTGGTTTTTTATTTTCGTATTCTTCGTTTGCCCCAGTGTTGGATTCAGCTGCTTAAGCGACTGTATGGCGGCGGCGCTAGAGTGCTGGTCCGGGCGGCCGAGCACGGACGAGGACATGGTGGAGCAGGTGCTCATGCAAAACCACGACCGGTCCGAGGCCTTCCACCGCTCCGCCGCCGCCTCGCCAGCTTGCAACTCCTCCTCGTCGTCGTCCTCGTCCTCGTCCTCCTCGCCCATCTCCTCCCCGCCGTCCCCATCCGCCGCGCTTCCGCCGCCCAAAAAGTGGCAGCGTATAGGACGCAACTTCGCCGGCGCTATCGCTGCCCTCCGCAGCACGCTTAACCTCGACTCCTCCCGCGACCCCTCCCCCTCCCGCTTCGACCGGCTCTTCCGCGGCGGTGCTGCCGCTACCCGTAACCTAGGAGCTCAGCCGCCCGACAAGCTTATCTCCAGCGCCCGCCGCCACTTCGATGCATTGCCCAACAGGTATTCGCTGTTCCAATCCTTTTTGGCTCCGTTCACCCGCGTCGTGGTTGCCTAAACATTCCCCCTTTTATTCTCCAACGCGAAGCTATGCGCAAGCGGGATTCGACATGAATGATGTGCTTTTGCACGTGAGGCTGGTCGAGCAGGCGTCGGCTGACGACCACCCCGCCGTCCATCTTCAAGAGATACACGATGACAGCGGTGCCGAGGAAGCCATCTTCAAGGTCACATTCGCTTCAAGCTCGCCGCTATCATGGCCGGCGATGTCGGGCGCGCTCGATAGCTCCTGGATCTGCTGCAAGAAGATCCAGATCTTCGAGAAGAAGGGTCTAACCCTCGGTGTCGTTACCGTCTTGGTCCAGCCGGGGAACGAGCGGCACTTCAAGGCCCGGATCGAGGCCTCGGTCAAGGCCGCAGTCAAGAAGCCCAAAACCAATGGCGTGAAACTTTCCTTCGGCCTCTGCGGCTGTCAGGAGGAGAGCTCGAAGAACATCGAGGACGATTCGCAATTCGACGGCGAGGACGGCCAGGGAGGCGACGGCGATCGGCCTCGCGGGATCCAACTGCCAATCCCGCTGCCGATGTCGTCGGTCGTCGTCTCAATCGACGAGTGGCAGAGCATCCGGTCAGGCGGCGACGAGATGGGGCGGTGGCTGCTGAGCCCCGACGAGGTCGAGCTCGTCGACCGGTCGGGTCCCAACGCCTTCAAGGGCGTGTACAGGGGGCGGCGGGTGTGGGTCAAGAAGTTGCGGGGCTGCGAGCGGGGCAGCGCCTACGATGTGGAGATCAGGCAGGACCTACTGCAGCTGATGAGCTGCGGGCAGAGGAACATCCTCCAGTTCTACGGCATCTTCTTCGAGGAGAGTCAGGGGCTGTGCGTGGTCACTAGGCTGATGGATGGTGGCTCCGTACAGGATTTGATGCAGAAGAACAAGAAGGTTTCCGCGAGGGAGGTGGTGCGGATTGCGTTGGATGTGGCCGAAGGGCTTCTGTTCATGAACAACCATGGCGTGGCTTACAGGGATCTCAACACGCAGAGGATTCTTCTAGACAGGCACAGGAATGCTTGCCTTGGCGACATGGGGATTGTCACTTCTTGCAGCAACGCCGGCGAGGTCACCGAGTACGAAACGGCCGGCTACCGGTGGCTGGCTCCGGAGGTCAGTGATGATACTTTGCGCTACATTATTTGCCACAATTCTCTTGTGCTTACCTCTCTTTGTTCTTCAGTATTGACTCACATATTACTAGTAAAAAAATTAGATTCAAAAATGAAAAAAATATTTAAGCTCATAATTAATTCAAAATAATTTTTAATTAATATGTGAGATCGATCCAACGATGGCTTCACCCTCCATTGCATACCATTTCTTATACCATAACCTCTTAACTCAATGCCTTTGCTGAGCATTGTGATTGGCTTACGTTCCTTCAGTTTCTCTGCTCGTGGATACAATATGTTATATCGTAAAATGAACTAATTATGTTGCAGATAATTGCTGGGGATCCAGAGAGTGTGACAGAAACATGGATGAGCAATGTGTATAGCTACGGCATGGTTCTCTGGGAAATGGTGACTGGTGAGGCAGCTTATTCTTCTTACTCGCCAGTTCAAGCAGCAGTTGGAATTGCAACATGCGGGTTGAGGCCTGAGATACCCGATGACTGCCCACAATTCTTAAGGTCACTGATGCACAGGTGCTGGAACAATAACCCAGCGAAGCGACCTCAGTTCGAAGAAATTATTGCAATCCTAAATAGGCAGAATGTTCGATAAGCTACCGAAAAGATCATCCCTCTTTTTTCCTTTTTCCCTGGAAGAAACAACCCCTCCTTGTTCTTCACTGAAAATGAAGAACAGCATCAGTGTAAAAGATGTTTCTGCTTTGCTCTGATTGTTGGTCCTACTGTGGATTTGGTGTGTTCTATGCAAGAGAATGTTTTGCTTTGTCTTCTGATTACAAGTTTAAAGATGCCAATGCAACAGTGGATATGATTATTGATATTTGCTCAGATTGCGATGGTTTGGTTCTGCTTATACCTCAGTAGCAAAGTGAACTAGTTCATCACTTGCATCGATTTATGCTTCTCTGATTCCATCTGAATCAAAGATAAAAGTCTGTCTTGATTTGAGTTGTTGACTGGGTTTTTAGTAGGTTCTTGCAGAGTTGGCTTCTTTTCTGCTGCTTCTCACATATTTGTCCATCCTGGCTTTCATTTTCTAATGCTGTATAAAGCTGTCCACCAGTTTCCACACCGTCTGGTCCCTCACTAAACATGATGATGGCTACAAGGATTAGAATGTTCCGCGAAATGGCCACCAACTGTCAACTGTGATAGTTTACTTGTTATTTAAAATGGACTAGGCTAGTTAGGCTTTCAAGAGACTCCACGTCATGATTCATATTGAAAGATTAAATTCGGAGTTAGTCAAGTGAACGCCCTGTTCACAGGTATTATTGGATAGCTTATAATAATATTTTTTAATTTTTTTTAAAGTTATTTGGTGGTAAAATCGTCACCTTTTTTTTGAGGGTGAGCTGCTCACAATATTTGTTCCTGTTTGGGACTCTATTTTGGTTGCTTAGGGAACAATAATTTTCAAATGTAGTAAAATTAGGGCGTTGTTATATGGACAAAAACTGAAGGATATATTTTTTTGAATAAAATTTATTGTGGAATAAAAATTTTTCATTTAGATTCATTATATTTTTCACCTATTTTACTATAAATTCTATTCAACAAAATATACTTAAAAAAATTGTACGACAGATAAAAAGCACTCGGGGAGTCATTTCTACAACTTACAACCTCGCTTCTTGGTTTGCCCTAACTCCCACCTCGCTTCTTGGTTTACATGATTGATTTTGTTAAATTTGGAGATCACCTTCAACCTAAATAATTTAAGGATGAAATAACTTAAATTCGCAAACTCTAACTCAATCCAAAATCAAATCGACGAAATAATTTAAAAAACAAAAAACATTTTTTTCCACAATTCATTTCATGGTTTTGGAGACACGCGAAGATGGGAAACGTTTTCGGATGGCCGCACGAAACGCGGATCCCCAAACTGGGCCGTCAGCCAGCCTGGCCCTCGAGGAAAGGCCTGCTATTCCAGCCTCCCTTGCGTCAAACACCTCCGCTCCTCCCCCGGACCTCCCTCCCCCTCGTCTCTTCTCCGTCTCGTAAAGAGATCTCTCGTTCGTCGGGGACGAGGAGGCAAAAGCAAGCTCGAGAAAGGAGATCGAAATTCCACTGCCGTTCGGTTCGGAATTGGATCGCATTTTGGTATTTCCCCTTCTTGTTGCTTAGAAACTAGCCAATTCGATCCAAATTCTGTATTGTTAGAGCAATATTTCGATTGGAACCGCGGGGCCTCAGATCTTGCGGTGGGTTAGATCGGTGGAGTAGGAAATATGGGGGATTTCAACCTCGCGCTGGTGATCGTGGCGGTGGTGGTTTGCGTGCTGGTTTTTCTCGTCAATGTCTACCTCCTCGTGAATTACCAGCACCCGGATGATGTCAATCAGGCCTACCTCCCCAAGGTTGTTGTGGTTCTTGGCCTCTCGATCGCCGCCATATCCATTCTGATGCTACCAGCGGACGTCGCCAATCGCCATGCCTGTCAGCATGCTATATACAATGGCGCTTGCAGCCTCACCCTCCCGATGAAGACTCTCTGGCTGGTCGTCTACATCGTTGACGCGGTCCTCGTGTTCTTCGTCATACCATTCGCTATGTTCTACTACGAGGGTGATCAGGACAAGTAAATCTCGTATCTTTCTCAACGGGGAACTCTGTTTGTGTTTACTTTCCTTTCTTTTGTATGCTTGGACCATTGGACGTGACAGTACTTTGCTGATAATGGATGAATATTTTTGCAGGACTATTGGGCAGAGGATGAAGAGTGCTCTGTTGTGGGTCGTGGCATCAGCAGTTGTCTGTGGGCTTTTGCTTGGGATTCTTTATGGTTAAGCCCTTCTTCCTATCTCTTTGATTTATTATTTGTTTCTAATTGCACGTTCATTTGTTTAATACTTTTGATATTGCTTTATCATTCGGGTACAAATTTATGAAGAGATTTAAATGGAGAAACATGCATCAGAATACAAACTGGAGATATCTTAACTTGAAAGGAGATGTCATCCATCTTATGCTTCTTTTGTACTCAGATTTTCTATCCAATAAATGCTCACAGAAACTATCTTGATATTACATTTGTAGCCTCTTGCATGTTGCGTTTTTACTAAGATTGCACCATTAACGCAATAGTTCTAACACACTAGATTGAAAACCATTGATGTAACACTTTGTTTGTCTTTTTCCTCATATAGATTTTGACATTCACATCTTTTGCTTATATATATGTTATAATTTCTATAAACCCAATCAATTCTAGAAGGTTTCCTCTTTATCATTATCAATTTCCATCCTTAAAAATTTTCTTTCAAACCAAGCATTTTGAGCCTCTAGATGACAAGATACTATAACATGATACAATATTCATATCCAGTCCAGTCCCAGCACCTGAGAACATTCTACATTTCCTCCTTATCATGTGGCTGGGGTGCCTTAGATCATGTTCCTTACTGATGCCTATTCACGAACATCGGTTATTGAGACATGATATTATTTTTTTTAATCATGAAAAGATCAATGTAATGCCATTATTGCAGACTATTAATGAAAAATTTAATCACTTCCACTAACTATTAAGTTAACCATATTCTGTGAGGGTTTGTAAATAGATTAAGCTTGGCGTTCCCTGTTGATCAAATTTCCTCTCTGCATTATTTTATGCTATGCCACTTGTATCCAATCATATAGTTTTGATATCCTTTGTAAAACAGTTTTCCTCATGTTCAAAAAAATTGGTTGTTGGAGTTTATGCATATTCTTCTTCCATGTTGAAAACTGTGCACGTATTAGAGTATTCTTGTGTACTATGTGCCTATATTCTTCTTACGTAGTTGCATATAATGCATTGAATCTATTTTATAAAGGAATATGACAGAAAATTGCATGCATGTTCGAAAGTATGGAAAAAAGAATTTGACTTTTAATTCTGGCCAGCTTCGTTTTGTTCTCAAGAACAGTAAACTGCACATTTCATTAGGTAGAATCTTGCTTTCTTTTTAGACAACATATTTTTTAAGCTTTTGAGGCTTTTAGTTTTCATTTCTCAAGCGCCTTTTAGTTCACTAACTTTTCTGTGCTATTTATCTAAGTTTGTAAGCTTCCTGATTGTCAAATTTTCACAATGGTATTCAGGACTAGTTGGTAAAGTGGACTTCACAGTCAGGCATCTCTCATCAACAGCCTCAACTTTTCCTAGTTCTTGGTCTACATTCTCAAGTTCTCAACCTTGCATAGGCTCAACAAATCGTCTGGTGAAATCTGTACTTCTTTTTGTAGTTTTACCCGTATCTATTTGGCACATTACTTCTTGAATTATTTGCTTGATAATATTCATGACATAGGATATGTTAGTAGTTTTACTTTTTAGTAGTAAGTTGAAGAGTCCATATGCCCATATTTGAAGATAAAAAAGATATTATACTTCCAGTGTGCATCTTTTGCATGTTATATCAATCTTAAATTCTTGGAATGTCCTGTGGGTTGCAAGTGCTTGATAAATCTTATCTCAAAATGATAGTCTTATAGAATTGTTCTAAATATTTATCCAATCATGGCGTTAGGTGTGGCTTTGTTAACTCAAAGCAATTGCATTCTTTTTACACTATCTCATAACTCTATGATAATCATCTCCATCTTCATATCTCATGATCTCAATACTAGCCAATCAAAATTTGCAGAATTATATTTTAGCGGTAACATAAACCAAGCATTAGATGGATGTTCCAAACACTAGCCTTAGCTTTGTGACATGTTTCCCAAAGTGATGAAATGATCATGAAGATGCCTTTTTATCTGAAGAAAACCTAGAGTGCCACTGTCAGTCAATATATTGTTAGCAACATAAATAACAAGAACCATGATCCTCAAAATAATTTACCAAATAAAGGTAGAGAGATCTACCTTGTTGTATTGAGAGCCTACAAATGTAGCTATTTAAAGGTAGTTTTCGGAATCATGCTCTAGTATTAAGGCATAATAGCTTTGATGAGCTCGTGTACTTTCTCCAGCCTAATATGTACTTGAGGCTACTCTGTATTATTTTCTTTAGCTAAATATCCATATAAGAATGCATTTTTAGCATCTTGTGCAATTTTGGTCTAAATTGATGGTTAAGAAGAACTGTACTCAGAATAATATTGAATGAATGCGTCAAAATTATCATATTAAAACCTTTGGTGATCAATTGTGCCTTTAATTAATAAACAGTACCATATTGAGAGCGAAGAACAATCATCTCTTCTTTCATTGATTGTTTCAATGTGGAATAGTCTACCCATGTCAAAACATTTGGAAACAAAAAGAGAAAAAGACTAAGATGGTGAAAACATGAAAAAATGATAAACAATCATAAAACACATAATGAGAAAGTAAATGATTGGTGGAATTGTTTACCTTTTCATAGAGCAATGGGAGTGTCAAGGTCCATGAAGCTATTGGAAGACTCTTAGTGGAAATTGACGGTGATGTAAGGGAAGCCAACAATGGTGGTGATCAAGGTTTAAAATTTTGATATGGACCATGACATGATATTGTTTGGACGAGTAGCCTATATATAGTAATATATATAAGCAAAAGAATGTACAACATATACATGTCATAGCCACTCAAGTGCCTAACTTGATCACACAAACCTAACTCCTAGAATCCACAAAGAAAACCTATTCCAACAGTCAGAAAAGAAAGAATGGAGTCTTTTTATTTGGCAAACACCCTCTTGGTGTTTATCTTGTGCAGCACATTTACTTGGATAAAAGACAATAGAGGCATACAGGAGGACGTGCTAGTTTCACATTGCTTTATTTCTAGGTACCGAAGAATGGTATGTGTTAATAGTAAAAATTAACTTCTTTAGAGTGCCTTTGTTGTCCAAATCTCATACGGCTTTTGCGTCCCTCAAATGCACAAAGTATTCAATGGCTCCACCTGCTTGTTGAAGCCACTATATGAAGTTGATTGCTAGTTGCTAGATGGGATTAGTAAACTAGCAATGGAAGAAAGGTGATATATGCTCAGTTACATAATTAGTGTAAGTTATCAAGAGTGATCTCCGTAATCTTTCGAAGGTTGAGAGCTAGTCGTACAAGGGAAGCCAAGTGATAAAAGAAAATTGTGGAGCTCTTCCATGATCCATACCACTATGTCCTAATCCTCAATCGTGGTCATAATGAGACGCTTTTGTACATCGAACAGATAAAAAAGGAGCCTAGGCCTTAGGTAACTTGGAGATGTTGTTAACCTCTAAATGGTGTGCTGGATTAGGATACTCTAGAATCTAGATGGTGGCAGATTGTGTGGAGCAAGGAACACCAAGTGTAGGGATATATTATTACCCTTCTTGAATTAGCTAGGTTATGATTTCATATTGCATGGAGGGTTCTTAAACTTATAGTCCTCTAGGAACTTATAGAGGACAGCTTGGGGGTGCTAGGGATTGAGGCAAATGTAGGCCTCATCTCTAATAGTATATGATGGATTCAATGTCTATTTCCAAACCAATAGAATGCTTATGAGACACTTAGGAGTGCCTCTTTAGATACCATGTTGTAATTCATCTCACCCAAGAACGTCTTTATTAAATGCAATATGCTAGTGTACCTCATAAGATAAGCCTTGTTCGTTTGTCTACTCATCTAAGGTTCAATGTTCCTTTGATGTAAGAAAGATGAATAATACCCGAATGTAAGATTTTAAAAATTAGTTTATACATTGGGTACAATATGCATTAGTCTGAGACACAATTGGCACTGGACTACCAACATATCTTGTGTTGGTATGACTAGTACTAGTATAATACAATGTTGATATGTTCAGTATAGATATTGGTATGAGATTGCACTAGTATATTGATATGGACTGGGATTTAAAACCATGCTACGGACCACCTTATCAAGGCTCCTTGTCATTACCCAATTATAGGAAGTGGGAGAAGAGATACTCTAGCTGGACTAGTACCAAGTACCAACCAGTATTGATATAGGGTTGGATCAACATACCGAGCTTAATCAATATTTAGAACATTAGTGGTTACTGAATCTGAGAAGAACACTTGCATTATTAATAAACATGCACGTGACATCAAGCTGAAGCATCCACAGGAGGTGGGCCTGGCATATGTACAAGGGAATGGCGAGAAGGAGAGGTAAGTAACAAGGTATTGAGGGTTAACAATAAGGAGAGGGTGGATAGAGGTAGGATTAGGGCTGAGGTGAGGAGAGGGAGAAGAGAGAAGATAAGGGATGTGTGATTGAGTTGGAACTGGTGGGTGATGACAAGGTGAAGAGGGGCAAGGAACTAGGTTGGAGTTGGTGGGTGGTGACAAGGAGAGAGATAGGGCGGTGGAGACAAGGAGGGAGAGAGATGCTTTGGTACCAAGTCAAAAGTAAAGAAAGTCCACATAAACAACTAGGGACTAAAAGGTAAATTGATTTTTATGTGTGTATGTTGTTTATAGAACTGTATCTTCCCAGTAGAATTTGCAGTTTTCTCTTGTGGGTTTTTTTTGTTGTTTGCAGAAAAGGTTTATTGTATTTTCATGTAATCCCATCCATCCTCTTCACAATTTTTTTTCTCCAGTGTGATGCATATGGAGCACCTGCTTCATCAGAGACAACTTGGACTATGCGAGCCACCTTTCCGGAGTATGTGGTTGCGCTTGCAACAATTGTTGGTTCAGTGCTTTTCACTGTACGTCGCTTTTTTCGACCCGCGGTTGCTTAGCTTGGTTTCCTTAGAACCAACATATCCTAGATTAATAGCCTGAAAATTATTATTTTATGTTGTTTAAAGTATTTAGGATATAAGATGGTACTCTCAACTTTTGCTCTCTGCTAAAATGCTCACTTGATGCACTTGAAGTCTTAAATCTTAATATTGGCTTTTGTTTATACGTTTGGTAGTGTAAAGCTTATCCCTCTTCGCAAGTCTCTTATATTTGTGTTTTGTGGTAGATATTTGGCGGTGTTGGGATTGCATGCCTTCCACTGGGCCTCATCTTTTCCTTCATACGGCGTCCCAAAGCTGTTATAACTCGTTCACAGTATATCAAGGTTTTGTTGCGTCTTTATTCAGTGCATTACCAACTGATATCTGCAATACTCTTTGAATAGTAATTGTTCCCCTATTTGCACATATTCTGATGAGCAATTTCCTTGAAATCTGCTAGGAAGCAACTGAACTTGGGAAAAAGGCCAAGGAATTGAAGAAATCTACTGAAGCTCTTCGTCAGGAAGAGAAAAGCAGTTCTAAGGGGAGGAAATGGCGCAAAAATGTGAAAGCTGTTGAGAAGGTGAACTTTCTTTATGTTTATTAAAACTGATTCGATGCATTAATTGTGTTCTGGCGTATGAATTACTCTTTTGATGAAATTTGTCAATTCCATCTTGCATCACAACTGTCCTAGTGCTCTATTCATTTGAATTTTAATTATCTTAAGATTTAAGAATGCAACACTAGAAGCCTGTCTATGATTGCTTTTTGTGTTTATTTATCTTTCCCTATACTTGTCTAAATTCATGTACTACTACTATCAGTTAGAAAGGTTAAACTTTGGTACCATGAGGTCTTTCTTTGTAGCGTGCAATACAAATGGATTCCAAGGCCATGATAATTACTTTTTATCATGCATTTGACATACCGTTATAACTGGTGTTCATGATAGAATCATAGAAACATGAAATGCCTTTACGGAGGTTACATGGACATCTAGGTTGCACACTTACAGAACAAGCTGCGGTGTCATGGCATAACTTGGCTTGACATTAATGTCTTCTGATCAATAGCAATGATTATTGTCTCGTAGTTAGGTTTATTTGCTGGAGACCCCTGTAGTAAAGTCTATTTGTAGAGTAGAAGGACCCCTCAATTTGCATGTTAATGATAAATTTAGTAATAGAATAGTTTTCTAATATATGATGGTTCATATCACATTTTCATTGTCCACATGGGGTTAAAATTTTAGCATTTATGAGATAAAATAACAGTTTTTTGTTATTTTGAATATTCAAACTCAATATAGAGTTTTTAAAGAAAATTTATTGCTAGAATATGGGGTGGTATGAATCACAAAATATTTCTTTAGTATCATTAATTTTTTCGCTAGTTATTGAGTTTATATAGTTTTCTCACAATTTAAATGTGCGGATTTTAGTTTAATTTGGCATTACTATCCAGTGAGATATATTGTCAATGCTAGGACTTAGATTCGTTGGACTAATTGAGTATTTTAATTACTCAAAACTTTTTTTTTTTTTTTATTTACTTGAAGATATACATTAATTCCATGAATCTAATCTTTTATCATATGAAGTATGTGTCTATGTTCTTGCCTTTATCAGTTACTTCTCTATTCTTAAAAAAATAACTATGTGTATGTTGTATTCTTTATTGCACATGGAGCTGAATTCTTTGCCCCCACCCTCTCACTATCCTTCTTTTCCTCCAATTAATAAAAGGAACTACTGAAGCACATACAAACAACGCTCATGGTCCTGGTGAAGCATGGTGGTAATCATAGACTGATTAACTGATGTCAGTTTTCAGTGTCTTAAAATTTGTTGGGTAAATACCAAGAACAATAATATAATTTCTTCATGGACACATGGATTCTGGTAATAAATGTCTATCATATGAACACTATCTAAAATGAAGCAAACGATATGTTTTCTTGTAAGCTACTGTTCTCTAAGGAGATGCTTTGGAGGACAATATTTACAAGATAATCATTGCCTTAACTGCTATTTTCATTTGGTGTTTCATCTCTGCATTTTGCTTGTTCTATTAGCTTTCATCTTTGCATCACTAGTCTTTGGTTTGTATCTTCTTTAATCGTTTTTCTCTTGTGCTGTTTTCTAGTACCTCTGATGTTCTTTATTTGATTTTTAGGAGTTGCTTCTTCTGGAAGAAGATACAAAAGCTTTGGAAGAAATGTATCCTCAAGGAGATCAGGTGAGTGAGGGTTGCAAATAGTTGCTCGTTTGATCTGGCTAGTTGTCATTCTTAATAAATGTTTTGCACTTATTTCTTGTGCAGGCAGAAACTCTTTGGGCGCTAACTGTTCTTGGTTACATAGGAAAGCTTGCATTGGGTATAATAGGGTAAGTGCTGTAATTCATGTTCATTAGATTCTTAATTATCCATGTCACTTTAGGATGACTTACTGATAAAAACATGTTGGAATACATTGAATAGTTATCTCTTTTTTGAGAGAGAATTTTCTTTCTGGCCTGTGATAACTTGTTTGTTTAATGTCAGGAGAAAAAAAGGTGTTATTAAGATTTGTGACAATTGTCTGACATAGAGAGGGGTACAATGAGCACTGCAGTTATGGTTACAATTTAGGTAGTTATGTGATGGAACCTCTAATTATGAGCATTAGATAGAGAAGTGCATGAAGAATACTCATTAAAATTTAATAACTTTATATTTATATCGGTAAATTTGGTAATTTACCGAATCGAATTTACCAATTAAATTACCAAATTTGATAAAGAGGTAAGTAAAATTAAGTATATTAATTTTAATCGGTAAAATCAGTTTTTTACCGAACCGAAAAAATTTAACAAATACCGAAACTGACCAATGTATAAAAAAATATTACCGATATTGATTAAATTGAACTGAATTTACCAAACAAAATGGTAAATTCGGTAATCGATCCGAATGCCCACCCTTGATTCCAACACAAAAGATCTGTTCATGTAATGTTAGGAGACAAGGGACTGTAGATCTTAGGGTCCGCAATACCAGCTTTTATGCATTCATTTGCCTGTTTTCCATCATATATATCAATGATTGCTTTACCTTCTCTGGTTATTTTTTTCTTCTGCCCAGCTAAGCCGACGTCTTGGTTTTGCTTCCTTACATTTTCTAACAATGGGTCATTGTGAGTAGATGCATTCGCCACTATACCAAGATCATCATTCATCTCAAATATACTAACGTTGGAGGGATTACCAACTTCCTCTGTATTGGTACATTTAGGGATCCAAACCTGTTTATTCTCCTCCAGAAGGTTACAATTATTATTTCCATGCCCAATACAGAGCATTTAGTGCATCTAGGAGGCTTCCGTTCATACTCAAGTTTTATATGTTGTTCAGGTTCCCTGTTCAAGGAAACCTCTAAGTTCTTCTAAAAAGTCAGCATTTGCCTCTATCCCTACACAAACTCGTGCATATCTGATCCTGCTACCCTAAATCTCTATATAACCCTGACTTAACCAAAACATTTAAATGAGGACTTGCTGGCAAGGTTTAAAAACTAGACCGGTGTACTAATCTATTGTTGGACCAGTACATATTAATCATGAATCAATCAAAATCACTTAAAGCTTAAGTTAATAGTAATAAATTAATTGAGTCTTATATGCGATTATAATTATCATCCCATTTCTCATGTTAGATTACCCCAGAGTGTCACGATTTGTAAACAAATAGAAATGCTAGTCATGCTTTATATTCTAACTAGTTGTAGCAAGCGAATAATGTTTACGTTATTACTACGTGATCATAATTTAAAAAGAAAAAGATACGTGGAGATAGAGATTTACCCTAGTCTGACACCCAAGTTTCGGTTTCTTATATAGGTTTTCATTTCCTGTACTTTCAAATTAAATTTGAAAACTTTACATTAGAGTAATTGTGACCAAGGACCCAGAATGCAAATCAATCTCTGAAGTAGTATGCAAACGTATTAGCTCGAGTTTGTGTTAGTAATTATTTCTCTCGCGTTCTCAATTAACAAAGGTGAAGTTGTGGAATATTTTCCTTTAATACTTTCCAATTCAATGTTATTACTTCATTTATAGTCTAGAGAAGCCTTCGGTAAGATTTAGTACTGCTTGTCCTTTGGAAAACGTAAAGGTTACAGGCAGATTATTCACTGTAGTCTGAGCACTTGTTTTATATATATGCTCTCAAAATTAACATCATCTTTCATATTCCACAATTCTTTTCAGGCTAATTGTTTCAGTGGCTTGGGTCGCACATATTGTTATATACTTGCTGATCGACCCACCTCTCTCCCCCTTCCTAAATGAAGTCTTCATCAAGTTGGATAGTGCGTGGGGTATGTCAATTGACGGCAGAATGCTTTGTTAGTTCTTCTGTTGTTTTGACTAACACTTTCTTGACAGGCCTGCTAGGTACTGCTGCATTTGCAATTTTCTGCTTCTACCTTCTCCTTGCTGTGATTGCTGGGGAGACGATGCTTGGATTGAAGTTGGTTTTTATCACTATCCATCCAATGAAGTAATGAATCATATTCCTTGCTGTTCCATGTGTAGTTGCGTGAAGAATGCTGTTTTATTTTTCCCATTTTACTCTGAACATTTATGTAATCTTCCTCAGGTGGGGAGGAACACTGATGAACTCCTTTCTCTTTAATGTGGGACTCATTCTACTTTGCTCCATCAGGTTTGTATTTTTGAGATCTATAAATCTAAATTATGTTGTTGAGCCATATTCGAATACTGATTATGTAGCTTTCCCTTTCTATTAATCAAACATATTGAGTTGATTGAGTTTCAATCAAGGGTTTAATAGTCAGTTTGTCCTATGTTACATATTAGTCTAACCTTATATTGGTATTCGGCAAGTTGGTATATATATACATATACATATATATATATATATATAGATAGATACATACATACATATACATACATATACATACATACATACATACATATACATACATATACATACATACATACATATACATACATACATATACATATACATACATATACATACATACATATACATATACATACATATACATACATATACATCCATATACATACATACATATACATATACATACATATACATATATATATATAGCCATGCCCTCTTCCTCGATCAAAGTTCATGCATGTATCCGAATAGCTGCATATCAAGGAGCTCAAACTAACTGAACTTTTGTTTCTGCTAAAAATTTTTGACAGATGATCATCATGCTCGTTTAAAGTGCATAATTCGATTCTATTTTTGTATAGATTCAGATCTTAATTCTAGGTTTTTGGCATTGCCAACTCACCTTTATATGTGGTATTGACTTATTCACTTTCTAGCAGATTTGACCTCTTTGAATTTATTTTTGTCATTAACGTTCACTTGTAACTATTGCAGTGTGATTCAGTTCTGTGCTGCAGCTTTCGCTTCTTATTCACAAGCAACTGCTGCACAAGAAATATTTGATCACACACTACAATCTCTACGTGGAATCAAGTACTTATATAAGTGAGTAGAATCTTTATAATTGTGGTGTCTAAAACATAAGAAGCAACGAAAATAGGAAAAGCCATCTCATTTGAACTAAGACATTCTCATTGTTTAATTTGATTTTCATGCAGGTATAATGTGTTTCAAATTGGTTTTGTTGTCCTGGCGATCGTCACATTGTTCGGCTATGCTGCATTTGTAAGTTTTACTGCCATGTGAAATATTTTGATTTAAACTATTTTGCATTTACATGTCATTATTTTGATTTAAAATAAATTCTCTCAGGGTTGGAAAAAGAGAAAACCAAGTGGCAGATTTCAACTTTCGGGCTGATCATTGTTGCTTCTTTTGTTGTTTGAGACACATGTGCTGGTCTTCCGAATTCTTAAACTGCTTTGCCTCTGGTGTTAAGTTGCGCGTGTATGAGTATGATGTTATACAAGAGGCGATATGTTGATGGCGGTCTATGTAAAATAGCAGTAAGTGGTTTTTGCATAACGTCAAACCTTACGACTTTGTATCTGTTGTTTTGGTTTCTTTGTGATATTGGCATTTTTTTGACAAAATTTACTTGTATTGTCTCCTAGATGACTGACTTGAAGTTTATATTTGATCAACGTGGTACGACACCGGGGTAGAAGTTGTACACATTGTTTATTGTCTTATGAAATGCTAATTGACTTGTTCAAATGAGCCCCAAATCGTCTCTGACGCGTTGGATGCAATGTTTCGGTGATGCTAGTTTGAGTAAATTTTTAATAAAAAATTTGCAGTCTTTTATTAAGAGGTACATTCCTAAGCAGACGGAAATGAAACGCGAAGCAGAAAACTTGTACATTGAAGGGATTTTACGGGATATGTCGGGCAAGGAACTTGCAATTGAAGTAGTATTTCTAAAACCGGACTGTTGGCTGTCGGTCTATCCATCGATTTATTTTGTTTCGAATGAAAGAGCGGAGTTGAAAATTCAGAGAGCATGTTACAATTGTTTTTTTAGGTCAATTTTTATATAAATTTAGTCTGCTTCCAACTAAACTAATTGCATCCATTCAAATACAAAAAAGCCCTCGATCCAACAATCACCTATTTTTTACAATTCTACTGGCCATTTTCTTAAGAGCATTCCACAACCTCCCACGGTTACAAAATTGCTTGCGTTCCGCGTTACCACAACTACCTCGAAAACATTCCAAAGTAGGCTTGAACACAATTCAAAGTCCCCATGATACTCGCTCTTCCTGAATTTACATTCAATTCGCATCGATCAGAAACAGCTATCTGCGTGCTGAAGTCCTACTTCCGTCCACTTGAATTAATTGAACACTTGACTAAGCTTCTTAGCAATCGTCTTCTCATCTAACTAGATCGCTCAGGTAGCTCTTGATCAATAAGGTCCTCTGCCTTAGCATTGACCTTCACCCATGCAGTGAACGATCCCCGTGGAAGCAGCCATCGGCAAACTTTACGTCTACGTTATGTAGATTGTGCGGTAACATAATTGACGGACGCACATCCACAAGCACATCAACTGACAATGAACAAGCCCCTCAATATCTTGCTTATACTAGTATCAAATGTTGTCGCTCGAACATGATGAGACAGAAAGCACACTGTTCCTTGTAGGCTATAGCCTGTAGCATTCTCCAAAATTTTGGTAGCTAACACAAAAGCACATACTTTTGAATGAAATATGCGATAAAAAATGCCTTTTCTCATATCATTGATTTTTTTTTTTCAACAATCATGTTTCAGAAAGATGTTTATAAAATTTACACCAATGAGACTAAACGGACGGTTGAGAAGCTTCTGCTGCTCCGTGTCAACTGGTATTTCACTCGGTACATCTTCCACAGATCCTGTCTTCCGAGTGCACCCGTTTGGTTGTTCCACCTTTACACATATCTTTCACAGCTTGTACAAATATATACACACTGCTTTCTGCCTCAAAATTTGATCATAAATCCGATTTCTGTGCTCGCCATCTCTGCAACGTGGAACCGTCTCCCTGCCACGTTCTTGAGTCTTGAATAGAAGCTCACTTAAGCAACATTTGTGGGCAAGCTTTATGTGCTCTGGGGTTCTGTTCTTCCAAGAGCTTTTTTGTAAAGATGCAGTGTATCACAGTGAGCCGGATCAAGGCACAATGCGGCTTCACAATCTCGCAAAGTGGATGCTTTGTTTCCCATGGAGTCGTGGAATGCGGCACGCAGATGTAGCAGCTGGAGGTCTGGCTTGAAAGCTATTGCCCGGGAGAGCTCTGCTATTGCGTCCTCTTCCTTGTGGTCATCCATCAGAACTGAACATTGGGTAAACTTTTTAAGTGACAATAGTTATCAACACAAACACTGTTGCATTCAAGTAACTTACCTGCAGCTCGATATCTGTAAGGGTACGTTCTCAAAGGATCTAACTTGGTCGCCATATTAAGATCGTTCTTTGCCATGTCACGATCACAGTATTCTGAGCGTTTTTCATATGCTGATGCATTATTCTTTGCCTTTTCTATCAACTTTGTCATCTCATCATACGCAGCCTTTTTCTGATTTTTAAGATAATAAACTCGCGCCAGGCCCTGATGTGCTCTAGTATGCTTTATACCAAGTGCTTTCAAGTAGCATTCTAGAGCTTCATCCAGCATTTCACAGTCCACATATATACTCCCCATGTTATTGTGTGCCTGAAGGAGACCATATCGACATTTATGATGGTTAAAAGTTAAAACATTATTACTTCTAAGGAAAGCATCCAATCACACCTGACCCTTTCGGAGGTTATCAGAAGCACAGCTATTAGCTTGTTCCAATAGTTGAATCACATAATTTGAAAATGTGGGATCCACACTAGAGTCTGCTAGAGCATATGCTTTTAGGAAATACGCTTCAAATGACCTTTGCTGGTCAATGGATTCCTCTGCTTTGGCCAATGCTTCATCACGATGCCCAGTGTCATATAGGATCCATCCTTCATACACAAGCCTTTCATGATCATTGGATGAATGATTTTGGGCCAGACGCAAACTATGCATTGCGGCCTTTTGGCAATTCAATCTAAACAACAACAAAAAAAAACCATTATCAGTAAAGCTTGACGCTGCTCAACAACAGAAGCTCTGTGCTTATCCTAGATATTAAGCAATTCCTTTGTTCCATAATAAGTTCAATAACGATAATATGGGGAAATTTTTACACTTAAAGTTGGCTACGCAATGAGTAATGATCAAAACAGAATATCAGAAATTATAAATTAATAATAGTGTAGGTACCATCTAAAAAATCATAGAGAACATGGTATATATAATCATCGTATTGTAAGATTGCTTTCCTGCTCGTCCAATAGTCCACACGACCAAGAATCGAGTTGTAATCAACAAATCAATCTACAAGGAGATTATATTGTTGTCCTATACCTCTTGGTATGAAATGAATCACAAGAAGTTGTTTCCATCCAACTTGTATAGTGCGGGTTTCTTCAAACCTTAGAGTTTCCCTCTCTCTTCTCTCCTCTTTTCTTCAAACCCTAGCCAAAACACTCTTGCATGACTCACCATGCGGCATCACCGTCATTGTTGTGGCGACTTTGGAAATAATCCACCGGTAACTTTCTTTCTACGTTCTCTATCTTTTCCCTAAAAGCATATCCTTCTCAGCCAGATTTTCTCCACCTGAAACCCTAAATCCCTATTCTCCAATTGCGGTAGCAACTGGAACTCTCTCCTTCCACTTCTCTGTTTTACTCCACCCCACAACTGCCTTCTATTTCCTTCCACCCTGCAACCATGTTTCCCTGCAAGCAACTTGCAGGCCTACAGCTCGCTTGCAATCCCCCTCCTGCAAGGAAACTACATTCACCAGCCTCTTACAGCCAGCTCCCATGTGGCCAATGTCCCTGCCCTTCTCCCTTCACTTTCACAATTCTCTGCTTGCAGCAGAACCCAGTTGACATGCAGCAAAAACCTTACAATCGACTCTTCCATACTGATCCTCAGTGGTCACAAAAAGGATTCTTTACTTCCTCACTCTCCAAATTCCTAGTGAAAAGAGATGATTCGACGCCATTGAAGATGGCATCATCATCAACGATAATTAGTATGACACTTCCAATTTAGTGAAATATTGAAAGACAGTAGAAAATTGAAATGACATTTGAGGTTTAATGGCATCATCATTTCAGAATTCTGACTAGTTAAGTTGTAGAACCATAACCTAGAGGGCTCTCCTCTCCTACTCTAGTACTTCCATATCTCCCTTCCAACAACTTCTCTAGCTTTCTCACACACATGATTTATTTTATCAAGTAGAATAATAAATCTACCTCTTGGTATGAAGTGAACCGCAAGAATCATTTCTCTTTACTGACCGCCCAATTTCCAGTGACGATCATTTAAGAAACGGTAAAAGAACTTCAATAATAATCTTTTAAGTTTTGACAAAGATACTTAGAAAAGACTTGATTACCTTAGCAACAGAAGTGATTGCCTGAATCGTAAGCTGCTATTTGTAGGATCTTTAGCCAACATCATGTGCACCACAGCTAGGGAGCCAATATCATCCACCGCGGACCACCGATCATAGAGCTGCATCCAGCAATCCGCCATGTCCCATTGCTTCACATGCTGCTGGAGGATCTCAATCAATCGGTCGCCATGAATTTTCCCATTAAACATCATGTACTTGGGGTCCAGAGTCACGAGTGCCCTTATATCCTGCAGTGCTCCCTCATAGTCCTCAAGTGCCAAAAGGAACCATGCTCGGAGCTCGAGGCAATCCGTAGAAACCTTGAACCCAATTATCTTGTTGATTTCGGCAACGGCTGCTCCAATCTTGTCATCCTCCATCAAGGCAATGGCGCGGTACTTGTAAGGGTAGGCGAGGGTCGGATCAAGGTCGGTGGCAACCCTTAAATCTGTCATCTTCTCCTTGCCAATGCAATACAATGATCTCTCCTGATACATCCACCCTGAAGGAACGTGTTTATCAATGAGGCTGCTGGCCAGCTTATAAGCAGAATACTTATGTCCCTTCTTGAATTTGGCCCTAGCAACACCAACGAGGGAATACACATGCCCCTCTGAGGCAGCCTTTTCGAACCACTTCCTGGCATCCTTGAACTCGCCCCTTTCGAGCATTACGCATCCCAGCTGGTGCAAAGCTAACTGCTTTTGCCACCCGGGGGAAGCGCACGCCACGGACCTCTCTAATAGCATCACTGTGGCGTTGGATTTCATGTCCTCCTTCATGGAGACCTGACAGAGAAAATGGTACAGCAAGAAGGAGGCATGGCCAGCTGCCTGCAATCTTTCACTTCCCTCCTGGGTACAAAGTAGCCTCATTATGTCGGGGTCGCTGAGCGAGCTAGGGAGCTCGCGGAGGAACACCTGAAGACAAGCGGCCACAAGGAGGTGCGCCGTCTCCTCAAGGCCGTAGTCAACGAAGAGTAAGGCGTCGTCGCGTGTGCGCACTAAGGACGCAAGTTTCACGTCGCAGGCGGCCTTGAGGCCCTGGCAGCAGAACCTGTTGGCGAATGCGAGGATCTCGAGTACAGTTTCGGGTGGAAACTCGTCGAGGCGGCCGGTGCGGCTGAAGACGTCGACGGCCTTCATCCCTCTGACTGTGATGCCGTTGTGGGAAAAGCTGATGTGCTGGCGCTTTGCCTCTGCGAAGCCTCCGTATAGCAAGGTGTTGAGAGGCTTGCAGAGGCCGGCAATGTTGGAGCGGATGCATGGGACCTCCTCATCGCCGATGCAAAACCAGACGTCGGCGTCGTCTTCTTCTCCAATATGACTGCGGCGAGGGGCAGGGGCAGAGGAGGGGGGAGGGGAGGGATCAGGAGGGGGACAGCGGCAAGGGCAGACGACGTCGGATGAGGAAGAGGGCGAGGTGGCGGGAGAGAGGAGGGCAGCGCGGGGACACTCGAGAGCGGGGGAGGTGGCGGAACAGGCGGAGAGAGGGGATGGCGATGGGTGGAGCTGGTCCTCCCGCCGCTCAAATCGCAGCCACGCGGAGAGAACGACGCGGTGATGCGGGTCGGGGGCGTGGAGGCGGGCGGAGCGGAGGGCCCGGCGGAGGAGCTTGGGGTCAGCGAGAGGTACAAGCAGGGATCGTTGCTCGAGGTGGAGGTCGCAGATGTGGAGAAGGCGGTCGGGCGCGCCGGCGTCGGCATCGAGCGCGGCTGAGAGGCGGCGGAAGGAGTCGGAGAAGGCGGAGACGGGGTCGACGGGGCGGAGGAAAGGGTCGACGAGGGGCTCGATATGGTCGGAGGAAGGGAGCCCGAAGGGGAGCAGCGAATCGACGATGATGGAGGGCGCGTAGTGTTGGGCGCTGCCGTTGCCCGTGCGGATAGACTTGGAGCGGATGGAGAAGGTGGGTAGCAGATTCGGCTTCTCGCACGACGACGTCGACGATGAGGCGGCGGGTGACGCAGCATTTGCGAGATTCACGGCGTAGACTTGCGTGCTTTTACATCCGTCGATCAGCTTCAGGCTTCGAAGCGTCGTCAGGAAATGGTTTTGCATCTTCCCTGCTTCCCCCTTTTCTCTCTCTCTCTCTCTCTCTTTGGGGCAGGGGGCGATGGAAGCAGAGGAAAAGAATCCGTAAGAAACAAGAATGAGCGAAATCCTTCAAACACGGCCGGAGAGGGAGAACCGGAGAAGGAAAATAATGGAAATAATTCTTCTTTAATCTTTACTTTCTTTTTCTTTTTTTCCTCTTTTCTTTTCAAGAAAGATGGCACCTTTTTTAAGGGGAGAAAATAAGCAAGACGGAATGGGGTTTCAGACAAGGTGGAGGAAAGAGAGAGCCAGGGTGAGGAAGAAGCCACGGTTTAAGTACGGTGCTTGGGTACTTCTTCTCCTTCTTCGGTGAGAGAATGGATGGACGGACGGATGAGTCAGCGGTGTAGAGAGAGAAGAGGGGAGGGGCGCGGATGTCGGGGTGTTTCTTAGATTTCCTCAATCCCTCTCCCTCTCCGCCCGTATCGAGCGATGGCTTTCCCCCCCGCCCGCGTGGCTGGATCGAGGGAGTAGAGAGGTAAGTCAAAAGTGGACCTTCGTGAGACCAAAGTAATGGGAAGAAAAATTAGTTAGTAGATAAGAGCACTAATCCCCAACTGTCACTGAAAGGGACAAGGAAATCAAAAATAATATATAAACAGAGAGAGCGAGCAGTTACGTGTTGGCCATAATTTTGCCAGCGATTAGATCAACAGCTTAAACAGCGCGCATCCAGCTCGGCTGCCTCTGCTTTGACAGCAGCGCCAGTGGGCAGCGGCATGCCGGCATCCTCCATGACCATGGTAGACGCAGCCGCCTGCTTTGATTTATAGTCATTAATAACATGAAATAGTCTTTTTTTTCCCTTTTTGCAATATGTAAAAATTTACCCTCGGTCCTCGGGCTTCCGTTTTTTCAATTTAGCGATACTCAAAAAATATTATTCTTCTAAACAAGCGTCTCAAATACTAAAATCTGACAAGCGATGATTACCTCAACCTCAGCTTGCATGGAATGAGTCGAGCGAGATAGATAAAGGCACCACCACGCTTCCTCCTGGCAAAACTGCACGAATACTAAAACTGAACGTTCTCAGATACCATTTCACTTAAACATTAACATAGAGCAAACTAAAAAAACGAAGTTCTGGAGTTCACAAGAAACTATGAAATACCTCAGTTGACCAATGTGACAGCTGACAACACACCAGTGCACAGTACTAAATCTGAACTTCTCAGATAACATTTCATTTAACATTAACATAGAGCTAAATAAGAATCGGAGTTGAGTTCACAAGAAACTATGAAACACTTTCAGTTGACCAATGTGACAGCGGACAACATGCCAGTGTTGAGGTAAATGGATGGACTGACAGCTGCGAGCTTTCTTTTTTTCTACAGTATCGCACACACAAGGAACCGGGCCAGCCACGCCAAGACATGATTGTTGTTCCCTGCCAAAAAGCAAAAGCCTTTCATTTCATAAAGTAGTTGTGTGTAATTTTGCAGATGACTGCACATATATTCAGCAAAGAGTTCGATATCGAGGTTTGAAATACTATTCCACTACCTACAAGGGTCACGGTCTTGATCCTCCCCCACCGAAATCTTCTATGCAGAATGAGGAACTGTGAATGGTAATATAAGATATACATCAGCGACTAACAATTGCGAAGAAGAAACTTAAGAGACAAAACACATGATAACCAGTCCAACAGAACTTACCTCCACTGCCAATGATCACGAGATAAATTTTTTCTGCAAGTTGATGCTATACCATAATGCTTAGCAGACAGCAGCTGTACTAAAGACATTGTAACAAGCAATATTAGATTTTCTTTTTAAAAGAAGTAATGACACTAGCGTTCAACTCACAGTTTCATAGCACAACCATGAAAACAAGTCAGACAAAAACAACCTCTGAAATTGAACCATTTAGATGTTAATCATTTTTTACAATAAAATCTTTATTTGATTAAAAAAACATTTCGGAAAGACTTTGTGGTGTTATTAGATCATTAGGTATCATTGATGACAAAATTGGTTCATGAAAAATACAAATGACATTGGTTGTATCATGACTGGATCAGGACCCATATAGATATTAAATAATGTAAAAAAGTTTAAAATTAAAAGTTGAGATTTCTGAGTCAATTTCTAATATGCCTAATACGAAATAGATTTGAATTAAGATAATACATTGCATATGCATTTCAATTAATTCTCATATATTGAAACTCATAAGTGATCAATATCCCATAAAATTATAATAATCATATGCATTATTCTTAATTTATATTATATGGAATATTTAACATAGTTTATTTAAAATTATTCTCTTGTTTGAAAATATTTCTTGGATGCTATATTAATTCCATTAGTACAGATTAATATACATTTCAGTTTGTATTATTATATATAAAAGTTTAAATTTAGATAATAATTTTGTCTTTAATAATATCTATGCTTTAAATGTAATGTATATGCTTGTTAATTTAAGTTTTAATACCTGTTTTAAAAAGTTAGGGTATTTTATGATATTATGTTGAAACTTTAGGCTATAACTAATGAAAATAGATAAGTTTCCTTTGATGATGTACATTTTATACAACTAAGTTAAATGAAGAATGTTATGCAACGTGTTAGTGTTAGATGTCCATTCCAACAAGAGAAATTCATCACATCACATGAATGACGAAAATAATAAAAAGAAGAGATGTTTTCACCATGGGATCCCAGAACTTACCTAATCCTAAATCCTAATTTGAGATCGGTCACAATTATTAAGATCAGTGATTTCATGCTAAAATTGAATAACCTCAAGTCACTATTAGCGAAATTCAACAGACAAACCACTGTTGTATGACTTTTTTTATCATCCTAGGCTAACATTTTAAAGGATTTTTTTTTTTTTTTTGCTCAAGGCAATTTATCAATAAATATGGGAGTGGTGAATGCGATAATAGTTTAGACTTTAGATCGGTCTATAGAAATTGGAACCTGTCATTTTTTGCGAACTACGGATATACATGACAAGGATGAGGAAACAAAAATGAGCACTAAACATACAAGCTGAATATAGTGACACTTGAGAGATGAAATCCAATCAGCACTGCAGATCATTAATGTGTTGCTTTGAAATTTATACACTTTAACCAGAATAAGGTTAATAAATTAGTACATCAATCTACAAAATGATTCACATGTGCTAATTTGATTTGGTTGAATTGTATAAATGATACATACATCTGAACTTTTATTTTATAAAATAGAGCAGAAATTCAATCCGGAGTAAATGTGTCTTTGCGAATGCAAAATAAAATTCTATTAAATGTTGCCGCTTTTAGGAGTTTGACTGACTACTCTTTCACGTAACAGCATAGGTTCATTATTTTCGAATCTCACAAAGTATCATAGTAAACTAAGGGGAAGTTTGTCGTTCAGTAGATTTCCTCAGTTCCTTTCCCTGCAATTCAACCATAATGTAATGAACTAAGAAAAAGGTAGATGGTGAAGACTGAAGAGAATCACGTACATGTTGCATGACTGGGCAGATAATGAAATAGTAAATGCAGTAATTGGTGGGAGAAAAAAACAAAAAAAGTCATTAACTTACAAGCCTATAACTTTGTCATAATAAAAGAAATGTGGATTTCTAAAAAAAAAAAGATCAAAGGTGGAAATGGAAGCTATTTGTGAAAAAGAATGTTAATCTATCACAAGTGGCAGTGAAGTAAAATGAGAAAGAGCGCACCTGTTACTCGTGCCATCCAAAATGCATATACCCTGGGAGCAACAACATTTCTTGAAGAACTATTGTGATGAACATTTAATTTATACAACATGCTCTATTACCTTGGTACTATTAAAATCCAACCTCATAGAACTCTGTACATAATGTATGATTTCAACTATTCAAAATATAGAAAATTTCGTAGTTACAAAGTGGGTTGCCAGATGTACCTTACATTTTGTATCCTTCACTAAACACTGGCATCCAAGTAAAAACATTTATTTTCATCCCTCGATGGGTGTGTGATGCCAAACGGGATTTTTTTTCATTCTTTGCAAATTAACATAAAAAACTGAATGCTGCACATTTTGTGTTGGAGATAATTTCGCTTCACCGATTGCGAGGCAAAAGTCCACTAAAGCATTTTGAGAATCCATAGCTTATTTTTGTGTATGTACAAATATAAAAGACAGGGCCCAATCAGTTCTTTTTCTGACAGGCGCTTGCAAAGTCTGATATATGGTTCTATACTCCCAGATTCTTGTATGCTTTTTCTTAGTCCTTGCAAAACGGCAACCCTATCCATGTAATCTGGACATAAGCCCAAATCGAGCATTTGCATGAGTGTTTCTGAAGCATCCAAATAAAGCCCTCCCTTGACATAGCCGCGTAGCAGCCATGATAACGTCTTCTTTCTAGGGCCAGAGCTCATTCCCTCCTCTCCAGCAAGCAACCGATTCACAGCACCAGCTTCCTTTTGGGATGCACAAATTGCTAAAACAGCATCATAAAGTTCCCTGTCAGGCTCCTTACCCGAAAATTTCATTAGCCATAATTGTTGCTCTGCTTCAAGTCCAAAGCCAGCACATGTATACAGCGCAAGCAGCCTCTCATGAACGACCCCTGAAATCATAGAGCTACCCGCCTGCAGTGCCCAATCAGACAGTAGGATCCCATTCCTTATGAGGTCTGACTGATAATTTTCAATATTGCCCAAATTCTCAGAATCCAGTTCACTGATCGAGCCTGATTTAATCGAAGCCTTCAACTTCCGTAAAGCTTTCGAGAACTCCTTTTGCTCTTTAACTAAAGCAGTCAATGCAATAATGTAACTATAAACTTCTAGCTTTAGCCCGTTTTCTTTAAATTCAATTACCAATTTAACTGCGCCCATATAATTTCCATCTACCTGAAAGTAGACCAGCATAATAGAATAAGATATGATTTTCAATCCAATCATAAAGTGTTCTTGCATACAATGTGGGAGGCAAGGAAAAACCAGAAAAGGTATACTGACACGAGATATAGAATCATAGGCATCATGCGACAGGATTCTGAACATCCTATCAGGAAATGATGATACCTCAAACAAGATCGATATCAAAGTCAATTATTCCAAGACTAATTTTTATATACTTATGCAGGCTCTAAATTCATACTTTGTTAGAAGAAAATACATAAGAATGGATTTTGAACTCCTCTGACGACTTTGAACAAAACCAAGGATATTTTTTGTGAACTACCAAACAAGAAAATAGCAGTCTTCCATTTTCATTGTTATGATTATTAACTCATCTACAATTAACATATTCTAGAACTCTGAAGAAGTAATGGAACTAACTGCAAAATGGTTCATCAACATAAGCTTCTATTCTGAATTAGCAACATCTTTTCTTGAAAGCACAACTACAGACTAAAGCACCATGATCATTTCACTGATGTACACATTAAGATCAGATATCTGACAAAGATAGAGGATGTTAATTGACCCTAAAGGCCTAGACATCAGAATGAGAAATTATTCAAGCTGATTTCATTCAACCTACAAACTAATTAGAAAAGGTAAATTGTTCAATAAACTGGATATATTATTTGCAGAGCATATCAAGTTACTCAAGGAAAGGAAAACTAGTAATTCTTTGAGCAAACAACACATATATGGAGTGAAAAAATAGTGAAGCCGTTACCATCATCTTCCAGACAAGATAGCCAACAGGGCCTCCTCTTTCGCTCTCTCGCCCATCTTCAATCTTATAGCCGCCAACTCCCCCTCGTCTCAGAACATCCTTCACAAAGGCCACTGCCTCATCCTTATTCCCCCTCTCCCAATACAAAGACACCGCCTTCTCCACCATGCTGAACCCTGGTTCGAGCCCGACGCATTCCATCTCATTCAGCAGCGCCACTACGTCCTCCACCGCATGGTCCCCGCTAATTAATCTCTCGATCCAGCCGCAGGCGATGGACACCATGAGCTCCATGGTGTCCGCGTCGACCCGGTTCTCCTTGCGGAGCCAATCGAAGACCTCCAGCGCGCAGTAGGAGTCTCTCCCCTCCTGGGCAAAGTAGACCAACACCAGCTGGAGCTCGCGCGCCGATAGCCGTTCGATCAGCTCACCGAGCACGTCGGAGGGGTCCCGAACCATCCGCTCCAGCTCCTCGATCGCTTCAAAAAAACCCTCGCCTATCTCCTCGGCGTCGCTCGTGAGCAGCTGTTCGAATCGCACCGATTTCAGGGGCTTGACATGCAGGCTGCGGTCCTGGGAGAAGGCGATGGAGGATGAGGCCGTGAGAGAGGATCGGCGATAGGAATTGGGAACGGGAAGACGGAAGAGGAGAGGGCGGCGTCGATGGGTGGAGGAGGAGGAGAAACAGAGGGAAGAACCAATCGGAGGAGAAAGAGCCATTTCGGGAGAGAGGTTAGGGTTTAGTGGAGAGGAAACGAGGAAGCCTCTCTCGCTCGCTCGCTCGCTCGCGGAGCGGTGGAGTCTTCACATTTACGTTTTCTTCCTCATTTTTAATTTGATTTGGGGGTTGGAGTCGGGTGAAGTAGCTGGGAGCAGCGACGTGTCCAGCGAATGAAACATACATACAGATATATATGTTATATCGGTACGTGATTGTCCCCCTTCGCCTCTCACAAAAAGAAAAATAATATACAACCAACAACCTAACTCAAGTTACGAGTGAAGGGCCGCTGTCGTTAACACCATCGGCAATTGCGACATACCAACGCAGTATGATCCCCTCCCGTATTATATCATTTTCTATATAGCTTTTTCCCACCCGTCCATCCAGAAAAAAGGGGAGTTATGCTTATGCAGATTAGACCTGAAGAAAAAAAAAACACATTAAAACCCGTGTTCAGCTTTACAATTTCTTATCTTAGATAAAAAGAAAAACAATTAAAAGAATTATTTAAAAAGGTTGAAAATGCACAATAGACATAAAGAAAAATATAAAACTTTAAAATACATGGATACAACTAGAGGTGGCCATGGGCCGTGCCCGGGCCGGCCCGGGCCCAGGCCCGCCTCGGCCCGGTTCCAGCCGTGCCATGCCTGGCACGGCCCGTTTCAAATCGTGCCGTGCCAGGCACGGCACGGCAGGAAAACCGCTGGGCCCGGCACTGCCCGCGGCCCGATTAACCGTGCCGGCCCAGGCACGGTTCGGTTGGAATGTGAGCACGGATCCGGCACGCGGGCTAGGCACAGCCAGCGGGCTGATTTCGGCACGCGGGCCGAATACGGCCCAACGGGCCAAATGAGGGGACTCGGGCCGGGTTTGGCCCGGCCCGATTGTGGCCCATGTGCCAAAGTTGGCCCACGTGCCAAATTTAAAAAAAAATAAAATAATTTAATAAGTAAATTATTACTTAATTAAAATATATAAAATATGAATAAATAAAAAAAATTGAGAAATTGAGAATGTATATTGCATAAATTTTTGAAAAAATGTTAAAATTTTATATATTTTAGACCGGACCCATTACAGGCTGCCTACGTACCTCACTCAAAGGAGGAATCAGGTCTACGTAGTTCTCTTTTTACAACTCTTTTTACAACTCTTTCTACAACTCTTTTACAACTTTTTTTATAATTATTTATTACAACGTTTATCCATTGTTGCTTCCGCTTGCACTTCCAAGACTTTGTTCATCATCATCCGATGAAGTTGAATGACCACCTTTATCTTGAAGACGATCTTCAGCATCTAGCCAATCTTTAAGACAAATACACATTTCCACGCTTTCTTCGTTCATTCGGCTTCGCTTCTCGTCCAGCACCCTGCCGCCTGCACTAAAACAAGACTCCGATGCTACAGTAGACACCGGAGGAATTAGTAGATCACGTGCCATGGCAGAAACCACAGGATATGATTTTCCTTGTGATCTCCACCATGATAAAATATCAAAATTATCTATTTGTTCTTCTGTGAGTAAAGATGTATGATTATTTTCTAAAAAAAATGTTAATTCATTAAAATTACTAGATCGACTTGTTGATGTTCCTTTTCTATTTAAAATTGTGCGTATTCTTCCTGTAATATTTTTACTACTAGTAGATACATTAGTTTGAGAGGATGTTGAATTCATTGTATTTCCAAATTTTAAATTATAAACATTATACATTTCATCTAATAAGGTAGAAACTTCAATTTTTTTCTCATCTACTCCTTCAAGTTCCATATTTTTATAATATTCATCTAATAAAATATGAACACCTTCTAATTTTAATCTAGGATCCATAATTGAAGCTAAACAATATAAAGGAGATATATTTTTCCAATATTTTTTAAATTTTGTTTCCATTTTAAAAATTACTTGAAAAACATTTTCATCATGTCTGAGAAAATATTTCACTAATTAAAACTAAATGTTCTAAAATTAAACATGATGTAGGATAATAAACACCAGATAAATGAGTGCTAGTATTATAAAAAATTTCTAAAATATTATGTAATAACTTTGCTTTATCCCAATCATTTTCTTCAATATTTCCATCAGGCATTCTTTCATTATAAAATAATGTAAGAGGATCCTTAAATGGAAAATATGTTGTTAGCATATCATAAGTAGAATTCCATCGTGTTTTAATATCAAGTTTAAATTTTTTATATGACAAACCATAAGATTTACATATTTGTCTAAAATCTTGATTTCTAGAAGTAGAAGAAGTAACAAATCTAACAGCATTTCTTAATTTAGTTACATGTTCATCTACTTCTCTTATTCCATCTTGAACACATAAGTTTAGAATATGGCATGCACATCGTATATGAAAAAAAGCACCATTAAATATTGGATTTAACAATCTTTTTAATTTATCAATTGCACTATCATTATTACTTGCATTATCAAAACTAATTGAAAAAATTTTATTAATTATATTATATGAATGTAAAATGCTATGAAATTGTCTAACTATAGCATTTGCAGTATGAGGATATTCAAAAATTTTAAATGCAATAATTCTTTTTTGTATAAAAAATTCACTATCTATCCAATGTGCCGTAATACACATGTATGACTGATCAGAATGATTACTGGTCCAAATATCAGATGTTAAAGAAATACAAGAAGTTAATGTAATTAAAGCTTGTAAAAGATTAGTTTTATATTCAGAAAAAATTTTTATAGCATCCCTACGCATGGTTTGTCTACTTACTTTTTTATATTTATGTTGTAGTGATTTATGTATAAATTTTTTAAATTTATAATTTTCTGCTAAAGAAAATAGTTGTTCATCCCAAACAATAAATTTAGCTAATTCTTTTCTAAGAACTTCAGTAGAATAATTAAAAATTTCAAAAGAACTACAGGAAAGATTTAGAGTAGCCTGTGCACAATCGATTTGAGTTTGATGGCTTCTGATGTGGCGAGTCAAATGACCAGTTCCACCCGATGATTTGCAAGTCAAGACTTTTTTGCACTTTTTGCAGCTGGCTCTTTCTTCGCCGTTAATCATCACCACATCGAAGCTCTTCCAAACGTCGCTCGTGCGTTTTCTTGAGCCCGACACAGTAGACTCGTGAGGGTTTGCACTGCATCCCTCCTCTCCCTGCATAGTGTTAGTAGGCTCCAATTCAACATGATCTTGCTGTTGTTGATTTGGGTCGTAAGGCGGAGGGTTGGCATCTTGATCGGGTGGCATAACGGGGGTAGTACTAGTCCCTATTAGCTCTTGCTGTATTGCCTCAAGCTCCCATGGCAAAAAATCCCATGTATTGTTAAATCCCGCCATTAATTCTACATATAATATTAAAAGTTAGCCAAAAAATTTATAAAATAAGATTAAATACTTACTAATAATAAATTATACATTAAAAAATTACCTTATCACGTGTTTGAAGATCGCTTAGTAAGAACTAAGAAGTTGAGGTTTCAGCCTTCAACAACCTTAACTTAAACATAATTATGAAAAAAAATTTATATTAGAATAATTTAAATTTAAGTACAATTACATTATAAAAGACTAAAAGTAAATTAATTTACTACTTACTTGATCTTCTCCACGTGACTAGACCGAGGGAACTTTGAAATCTTGATGACTAGACCGAGGGAGCTTTGAAATCTTAATCTCTTTTCTAAAAGATTAAGAGAGTATTAAGAGAGAATGAGAAATTAATCCAAAGTTAATTGGAAACTTGTGTGAAGAAATGAGAGGGTTGGGGGGTCAATTTATAGGGATGAATTGGGTATAAATTTACATATTTATCCCCTATTTTTAATTATTAAAAGGGGCTAAAATGGTAATTTTATAACATAAAGACAATTATATCCCTAACTTTTAAATTTTTTCAAACCGTTATAGGGCTATTTGGGTAAAAACGCATGTAAAATTCAAATTTTCGAACGTTGCCGCCCAAATTATTCGTGCCGTGCCCGTGCCGACCCGCGTGCCGTGCCGGGCACGGGTCCGTGCCGTGCCGGGCACGGGTCCGTGCCGTGCCGGGCACGGGTCCGTGCCGTGCCGGGCACGGGTCCGTGCCGTGCCGGGCACGGGTCCGTGCCGTGCCGGGCACGGCACGCCTACGGGCCGTGCCTGGCCCGGCCCGCGGGCCGCGAACCTCCGGCCCAGCACGGCCCGAGCCGGGCCACGGGCCGCCCGCCCGGCCCTTGTTGTGCCGGGCCGGCCAGGCCGCGGGCTGGCCCGGCCCGTTGGCCACCTCTAGATACAACTTACGAATCTTCCCTCTGACTGTGTGACATGTGATAACTATTATTTTACAAACACACCAAATAAAGCTCTTTAAAGCTTTTAAAAATTAATATCCATTTTTTTTTATTTTATACTGAAAATTGAAAATGACAAAATGAATAATACCAACCACAAGCTAAATCTGTTCATTGGAGTTACGAATAATAATCCTCGACAGAAGTAGAAGATAGGGCAAAATCAATGCGAGTATCCTGCAACAACGAATCAAAAGTGCTTCAGAAACGTTCCGAGTGACTATTCTTCTATAAAGCATCAGTATTTGTGTTTATTCTCTATTCGTATTTCGATAAATGTTCAAATTTTGTATCATCAATCATTGAGCAAAAAATAAATTAAGCTAACCCATGATTGGGGCACACAAACTGACAAAGAGTAGTTAAAAAATGAATCAACTATGCAAGATGCAGTTTATTTAATAATTTAGATCGTCAAGGCTGCCCCCAGCTGCTTTTTTAAGTCTATGGACCCTACTACTTCGTTGGCAGTGCATATGCATACTGCATAAAGAGATTAATGTCAAATCCATACAAAAGCCAATTTTAATAGCGACTGCCAAGTAGATGCGCTCAACACAAAGACCAAAAAAATTGTATAATGCGTCGAAAAATTCTGACCACTTCCTTTTTTCCGTCAAGCATATGCAATCCATATCTCGGTTCTTTGCTCAAACCACAAGTAGTGGATGCGGGGACACCTGCACACGCGAACGCGCAGAGGCTATGTGAGCTGACCAGCAACAACTTGACGAATGAATAGATTGAAGAGTACAGAATGCAAAAAGATACGGGCCCTCAAAGTGTAAACTCTTTCTTAACCGTGATGTGTGGCTTGTTTGTACGATATAATGGGGACATGCACCATACAAATGGAATACCGAGAGATTTATGTATGCTATTTGAAGCTAAAATATATGGTAAACCATTTCGTATGAATCACATGTGTACATGTCTGCAATAGCTTTTTTAATATTGTTGTGTGGCCATTCTTCATCAAATGTCCAAGAAAGAGAAAAGAACTTTCAAAAGAACCAAAAGAAAGAGATAAGAACTTTCAAAAAAAAAAACAAGAATGCTACTCCTTTACAGGATTATACAACTTGAATCATTGAATCTGGACGCACCAACCGAAGGGCAACAATCAAGAGGCATGCACACTAGCACGGTGACCAACCAAATAGTAACGTTCCGATGCCACAAAAGGATTAAGGAGGCTCTCATCAGGTTCTGAAAACATAATGTGATACAGGAGCTAGTTGAAAAGGAAATACTATGTAACGTTGCAGTTGAAGCACTAAACTCTTTCCTGCAGAAGCCAATTGAAATGAACATATGATTGAAACTGAAGCTTCTAACATTTTTTTCCAGTACAAATTCAAAAATAAAAAACAGCATACATGGAGCTGTGCCATTGTGAAGTAGCACAAGAACTAATGCAACCAGCGGAAAATGTTTTTAACCTAGATATGAACTCAAAATAGTTGTTAATAAGGGAACCCAATTACGCAATAATCAGAATATGGTCACCCGGAAAACAAAAACACACTTAAATTCCAAGTATGAACCTAAAACTTGCATAGTATGCAAAATTGGTTGCTTGCAAAATGAAGACTAGAATGTCAATAGACCCTCAACACTTAAAGCTTATCAATTACTATGCCATAAAACACGACAAATGTGAGAATACCTAGTACTAACCGTCTATAATTCCCAAAATGTAGATGAGTGATTAAGGTAATGCCTCCTCCTTCAAGACCAGTCTTGAATATCCACTATCCATCACTGCCTACATAATTTCCTTCGTTTAAAATGGAGATAGACAAATTAATCATAGAAATGTCTAGCAGATGAAGTTTTGTGTAAGCATCATCTTGAAATTATTCAGGGTCAATTTAGAATATCTAAATCTGTTTCCTGCCGTAAAAGTAATATTGATTACTACATCTCAAAACTTGAAATAATATAACATAGCTTATAACATTATCAAAATGACATACGGCAGAAGTTTTGGCAGATCAGATCATTGTCTTCCAACCTTAGATAACAATTATCAATTGAACAAAGTGTTAACACAAAGAATACTTACCGTAAAATAACACTTAATACGGCTCACGTCCAATAAAGGCCGATCATAATCCTAGACACATTAAACACTTGGAAGTAGGCAATAAAACTGTCTAACATTGACGGCAATTTGATCAGATGGGATAGCTACTTCATTCCTTGTCTATTTCTGTAGAATAATTATTTCTCTATTTGGTCGACAAACCGTATATAATTGAGACCAGGGAAAAGATATACCTTGTTCAACAGGAACAACTTAAATTGTTATGCATGATCCCACATGGGTTAAGATCAAGGAAAGCCAAATCCTCAATGGGACTCATGAATCATGAATTATTATCATTCTCTTTAAACCTAGCCATGGTATTGGTTCAGATCCAAGGATTGATGTTACTCCCTACACGTGACTTATGGGAAGGGCTCTTTTTCACCACAATGCAGCAATCAAGAGAAGTATGAGTTTTGAAGATAAGAAAATATTTAGATCTTAGCAATAGCATGCAATGTGATTATATCACGAGATCTTGCGAGTTGATCTTCTCCAAATGATGAAACCTACGGGTATATAATGGGGAACCTATTAAACAAACAACTTGCCCATTATCCATCCACTTATAACTGCTAACATTTAATACATAGCCACAACTTTTTAATACCCAAACTTGATGGAAGTACGTTTAATGCACAATCGTGCAATGGTAAATGTACATGCACAATCAAACACATCCCTAGTAAGTAACTAGGTTCCCATCATTTAAGCTTCAGTAATTGCATGACCTAACATTTAATGCTAGCAATTAGAGATTAAGAGTTACCCAATGGTAAAGGTATATATCTATATATATAATGTGTGTGTTATTAAATATAAAAAGGTGTGTGCATATGCATATACTATATATGATGTCGATTTTGCTATCATATGTTAGTACGCATCAAGTGTACTATTCCAAGCAAATATTAGTACTATGATATAGACTAAGATTGAAAACCTTTGATTAACAGTTTAAGGTTTCATTTCTACCACCCCTACCAGATAATTCTAGTCCAACCCTATATTGACACAAAGAATAAGGTGTGTGTATACATATATGTTATATAATATATAATATTAGTATCAATCATTAAGTATATCGGTTCTGGCTAATACCAGCATATTGGTAGGAATTAGGATTGAGATTAAAAGATAGACTGATAAATAAAAGATTTAATAAAACATATAGTAACACTTGACTAATGAGAAGACATTTCAAAATAACAACAACTCAAAATGACCAGACAACAAGGACACAAAATATCATAACAAGTGTCACATCAAGAAGAAGATGACTTTTTTACATGGATATATAATCCAATGAATGATATCGTGACCTTCAGAAAAATAGTTAAAAGATGGTTGCATGTACTTAAATGCACTATAAGTGTAACACTTTAATAAAGGCACCAAATTGATTCTTTGTTTTAGTATAACACATTTTGAATACAACAAAAACAACATATTTACTCTGAAGAAGGCAAACTTACATCAACAAAAGTTAGAAAGTAACAAAAACTAAAAGATGTGTGCATAGGGTTTGATCCTTGGATATTGAAAGAACCAACCTGAAAGGGGTCAAAACTCTTTGATTGGCACTACTAGAAAATAACATAATAATGTTTGACTAACAAGCCTCACACGCAAACATCGGATATGATCAATGAGACCAATTATTGAAAGACATGAGATGAACAAGACAATAATGCCATTAATACAAATAATGAAGTCATAGAACCAAAAGCAAAGCACAAAATGATAATCAACAAGCATGTCAACACCACTAAATTCACACACCCCACCAATCATAGCCTTCAAATGAAGGCCCTAATGGAGATAATATATCACCAGACAACATAAAGATCAAGTTGTGCACTAATAGATAATAGACAGATGGAAGATTTTGGTACCTAAAAAACATATCTGAATATGATTGTGAAAAATATATGTATAATACCAACACTATACACAAGAACAAAAAAAAAACAACAATGTAGATAGATGGCGATGTAGATTAATAATGCCATCTAGGATGAGAATCCAGTTTGACCTTTTTTTTCTCAAATTAAATAGAAGCTTCAGAAAGTGCCTTCTTCTACCTCTCCAACCTCATGTAAGCAAGAGTAAGTCTCAACGATGGCCAAGACGACCTCTCTTTGAAGCTCAAGTAAGAAATTTAAATAGTATGCAAGGGAGTTTGAGTCAAGTGGTTTACCTACCTTTCCTCCACTAGTTCTATGGGTATCCATTACCTACGCAACAGAGTAACACTAGGGTACTCTTGGTTGTACTACTCTTCAACATGTCGACCTAGGTTGCTTTTTCCATTACCCATGTTTTTCCGTGCTCATGGTTTTGAGGGTTTGTGGCTTGCTAGGTTCCTTTCGTGCAATAGAAAATGACAACTATAGGACATTGGACATGTAAACTCAAATTATGTGTTGTTTCTAGTATAAAATACAACATATTGAGAAAACCAAAAAATAATGCTGACACAAGATAGCTTAAAAATTCTTTATACTTCAACGATGAACAATTTACAAAGTTAAAAAATAATGCTGACACAAGATAGCTTAAAAATTGTTTTTAGGTTCACAAGTCACTTGGTCACATAGGCATCCAAGCTCTTAACCTATCTCTTAGGCATCTGTGACATATTTCTTGACATCACTCAGCTCAAATGACGTAAGAAGAGGATGGGTGACACCATTCTTCATGTCACTTTGTTGAATTTACTTGGCTGACTTGACTTGCCTCACAATCAAGCTTCACTTTGAAATTTGTATAACTCAGTTCTTTATTTGACTATGACTTAACACACTTGATCAATTTTTGAACTCTTCAAGTAGAAGCCTTTGGCACCCGTTGCACCACGAGTGGAGAGGTTTCAAGCCAAGCAATAGATAGCTAAAATGTAAAAATGTAAAAGGCATGCCAAATGAAAAAAAGAATCCTGGTTTTACACAAGGAAACAAAAATAGAATCATGATTTAACAATGATCAGAACCTCAACCAAATTTAATGCGTGAAGAAGATGACGCAGCGCAGACAATACAAAAGCACAAGTTTATAAAAGTTTTGTTTCTGGATAATATTAAGGGTAGAAAATATGTATGAGGCCATTCTTTTCGTTTACAATACAATGCATTTGTGCAAATTATCGGGTAAAGCTTCTGGAACCTAGTGATATCTGAGATAATAAAAAACCAGATAAATGCTAGCAGCCACGCAATAATGAAGACAGGAGTTCTCCTGATAACTTACTAGATCCAGGGACGTTATGACCTCGCTTCAGCTTCTCCAGATTAATTTGATTTTCCATGAACATCTTCATCTTCTCGAGCTCTAAATTCTTCACAAATTCCATCCGTTTTATTTCCATCTCCATCATCTGCTTCTGTTTTAAGGTTTCCACTCTCTCGTAAACATCCATAAATTTCATTATCGCTCTTGCTAGAACGCCCAACGCCACATCCCCACCGCTACAATCATCGTCAAAGCCACAACCAAATAGCCCCTGTTTCTTCTGCCGCTTGCTAATGGATGCACTACCAAGCAAGTCATTAGCCTCACGATCCTGCTCACCGTCGTCCTTTGCATCACTTTCTTTCTCCTCTTTGTCAATGCCCTTGGTATAATTTCCAGCAACAAACTCGAGGGAATGGGACTCAGAGGCGGCGTTGCCGATGAGGAGATCGAGGCGGGAGAAGAAAGGCCACTGAGACAGCCCAGGCTTCGCCTTCTCGTTTTTATACATCTTCTTGAGGGACTCGATCCGGTTCTTGCATTGGGCGTCGGTCTTGGGGAGCATCCACTTCTCCGCATCCAGCCGCTCGTTAACGGCTTCAGCCACCTCAACCCAGTCCTTCTCCTGAAGGGAGCCCCGGTTCAGGCGAAGGTGCCGATCTCCCCAGGCCTCGATGAGGACGGATGTCGCGCCTTCGCTCCAGCACTCCTCCCCACCTAGGTCTTGATGGAGGAGATGCTGACTGCCAGGGTCCATGGAATGGTACCGGGAAATTTAGGGTTTGGTGGAGGGAGATGGAAGGGAAGGTTTTCGCCTAAGGTCGGTGAAGGCGGAGCGAGGGAAGCCGTCGGCCGTGCATGTGCTTCTCTCTCGACCCCGATCCGGAGGTAACGTGACCTGCGGTGGGGTACAGCCAGCCCGCCCGGAGGCTTGACGGCGCACGACCGCGTCACTGACGGAGTCCGCGGTGACGGAACTCTGAAACCAACAACACAATTCAAACCGACAAGTCGGCAACCGCGCAAGAAGCCTGCCTGTTGTGATGGTCCTCGAGCGTATTCCATATTAAACTGTCCCGTCTCCTGGCCCACTGGCATCCTGCCACGTTATATTGTTCTTTCAGAAGAACACTTTTTCTGTCATGCGTCATTTGCTTTGTAATTTGTGAATGATGAGATGGAGCAAGTACGAATTGGAATAATTTAAATTGATTTTTGCGCCTTTACATTGTTGCTTTTATATAAATTTAACCATAATACTTTCAGGATGAACGCCAATTTAGCAACAAAATCCAAATACAATTGACCCATCTTTCACAATTGAACACCAATTTAATTGGATTTCCTATTGAGTTTGAGCTTAACCCGACTTTTTAGATTTTAAAATCTTAACCCTAATTTAATTAGACTTTATGTTGAGTTCGAGTTTAACTCGACTTTCAAATTTGAATTATATTTCAGAATTTTAATTCCAATTTAATTAGATTTCGCATTGACATTGAACTCAACCTGATTTTTATGAATTTGGTTGTTATTAGATAAGAGATTAGTGAAAGTTGATGTTCAAATTGGAAGTTATATTCACAACTTGACCTCATGGCACATAAGTCGGATGTTCCCCTAACTTGATATGAAATAGGATCAAATTAGATTGTCTTTGTCAAAGTCAAGTTAGATTGGATCATGTGAGATCGGAGATTAACCAAATTAGATTATGTTATCCCTAGTATCTAACACTAACTATATTTATAATATAAATAGTAATTTAAATAATTAAGAACAGTACCTTATTAAATGGTACTTTCATGGCTTCTATTACTTCTGTTTAGATTTACCAAATAGGATCTCGTTTCATTTTGTGCACAATGGAAACCCTAATTAATTCTCACAACTCGCAACCGAAAAACAAAAAGACTGATTAAATAGTTAAATAAATGGTCAATAGACGGCAACGAATTTTCCACAAAACGCACCCCACTGTGAAGACCCGTTGCTCACGTACCCAATTCTGTCATCAGACGCTAGCCAATTGAATTCACCGTATGACTCTTTGGGTCCCACCTAAATGTGGCTAATGCAGCGTCTCCGACACTCACTGAGTTCCACAAACAGTTACCGAATTAAGAGACCCACGGCCTTCCACTTGTAAGCACCGCGCGTCGAGACTTAAGACACGAGGAAGAAGGGACGAAAGTCTCACAGAGGCGGAGTTGGGAGAGTCAGTCATGTCCGGGTGCGGGGTCGACGACGCGAGCCGCGCCGCGTGCCGCAACGGCGCGGCGGCGCAGCACCTCAAGCTCGTATCCATCGGCATCATCCTCGCCACCAGCGCGGCAGGGATAGCATCGCCGGTGGTGCTCGCCCGCCTCTTCGAGGGCAAGCCCGCGTACGGCCGCGCCCTCCTCCTCATCAAATGCTTCGCCGCCGGCGTCGTCCTCTCCACTGCCCTTGTTCACGTCCTTCCCGACGCTTTCGCGGCCCTTGCCGACTGCCAGATCGCCGCCCGACACCCCTGGCGCGACTTCCCCTTCTCCGGCCTGCTCACTCTTCTCGGCGCGCTCCTCGCCCTCCTCGTCGATGTGGTCGCCACCTCGCACGCCTCCTCCTCGTCCGCCTCCGGCGGCAAACATCCGTACGAGCGCCTCGAGGAGGGTAAGCAGAAGCAGTCGACCGCGTCGGTGGCGGCGGTGGCGATGACCGGGTGCCACGGGCACCACGGAGGGAATGGTCAGGAAGAGGGGGAAGCGGAGGAAGTGGATCAGGGAAACGAGGAGGAGAGATTGGCGAAGCTGAAGCAGAGGATGGTCTCTCAAGTGCTGGAAATTGGGATTGTCTTCCATTCGGTGATAATCGGGGTAACCATGGGGATGTCACAGAATCAGTGCGCAATTAGGCCACTTGTCGTCGCCCTTTCCTTCCACCAGATCTTTGAAGGGATGGGGCTTGGAGGATGTATCGCTCAGGTAAGTCCTTTTTGCTCAGATTTCTGGTTATAAATCGTATTTTCCACAAATAAGATCTCTGCTTTGGTCGTGATTGCTTCTGTGGAGTGTGGTCTATGCCCTTGAAGTGTCTGCATTATGATTGTATCATCAGTGGCTGACAGATTTATTTGAGTAATCAAGATAAGGGGAAATTAAATCGAACGCACAATATATACACACATTTGAATCTTTCTAAATTAGTCCACAACGTAAGTTGTTCACTCTGATGCATTGAATGGAAGTGAATTGTAAACTTGAATTCTTCAAGCTAAATGTTCTGGATATTGCACTATCTAATTAATTATTGTCCTTTCTTATATCGATTCCTTTTTCACCACAGACGGGGATCTATCACCCTCTAAAACAATCACAAACAAAAAGGAACTCTTAAAACTGATTCTTTTAATCTAAATGGACATGGTTTTGTCTGAATGTGATCATTGGCATTTCTCTAAGAATTTCCGATATATTGGCTGAAACTTGAGCTATCAAATCAAACAGCGAGATGATTATCACCTTTTCTAATTAAGTAAAGTGTTGGGTGAACTTTTCCTGTTGTGGAGTCTAAGTGGCACTGCACAAGGGAAACTTTTATGTCAGGAAACCAAAACAAAAGAATCTTCTTGTTGATTTCATCCTAGACAAGGTAAGAAGATGATTCATCCTACTGACCTTTGTGCAAAAGAAAATTGCGACTGAAACTTTAGATATAGCGTAACCAGGCCAACTTCCACTCCTTGTATCCTATCCTTTTTCTGAAGGTGCTTATCCAGCTTCCTCTAGTAAGGCACTTGTGGTTTCTGCAAAGAACAAGAATTCTAATTGGCATCCATGTGTACAACAACTTAACAAGCAATGTGCCCAGCACCTTCTACCTACCGAGCATTGTGTATAAAGATATTTAAGATTCTATTATTCTCTCTGAATACCTAGTTACGTAACAATTGTTTCCAACTTTGCAATGCCTCTAAGAATGCATTTGATGTACTGAAGAATCTCAAGATAATTTCCCTGTGAATTCTGTTGGGTATCAGAAGTGTGTAGATTAGAAATTAGTAATTGAGCTTATATTCCATGCTACAATTAAAATTGAACCCCTACTGGGGAAAGACAAGTTTCAGTGCCGCACCGAGATGCCTGGGTGAATGATCCGAGGGTTTTAATTTTGCAGGCTGGCTTCGGCTTGGCAACAGTTATTTACATGTGCCTTATGTTCGCTGTGACCACTCCAATTGGTATAATTTTGGGAATGATTATTTTCTATATGACGGGCTACGATGACAGCAACCCGAATGCACTGATATCGGAAGGATTGCTGGGTTCACTCTCTGCTGGCATTCTGATATACATGGCACTTGTGGATCTAATAGCTGTAGATTTCTTTCACAATAAGACAATGTCCTCAAGTCACCAATTGAAGAAGGCTTGTTATGCAGCATTAGTCCTTGGATCTGCCTCGATGTCTGTACTTGCTCTTTGGGCCTAGAATATAGTTTTGTAACAACTGCTTTGTTTAAATGTAGTACGGTTTAAGATTGAAATGGAAATTCATCACATTAGGCTGAGAAGCAGAGAGGTACGGCAATATTATCTTCTTTTTGCAATTCATTGAAATATCTCATGATCTCTTGCTCTGCCTTAATCTTCAGATTTGTAAGGAGGTTCTGGGCAAAGGTCTTGATCCAAAAAAAGCTAATTAGGGTCGTATTTGTTTTAATATTTCATTCGTCGTGTGTGCTTTATATTTTATGGTATTTCTCTGTGCCTAAGGCATCATTCCTTTGCTTTCTTTATTCATTTTTTTGTGCTTGCTTTGCTGTAGATTAAAATTGTGTACTTAGTTGATTAAAAAAAAACATGTATACATTTGTTTTTGATACAGTTTGTGTCCCTCTGCTGTATTCTATTCACTCGAAGCAGCAGAACTGCGGGACCGAACAAAATTTCCTTGTGATTTTGTTTAGGGCAAATGACAATTTGCTCATCAAGTTTGACCTCACTGCCAAGATGCCCACAGAAGTTACTAGTAGTGTCAATTTACCTCGTAAGCAAGTATGTATTATGTGCCTATCTAGCTGTAAAAAATTGTGTGAAAATATTTATTGACTACTCAAGACCTTAAATAGGCATGATTTAAAATTAGATAAAACTTTAGTGTTTAGGTTGTACCGTTTTACTCACGTGCTTAGTAATGAAGGTGTTTGTCTGAATTCTATAGCTTTAGGGATTGAAACAAAAAGGACAGTTTGAAATAAATTCGCACGGTGAAACAAAGATCATATGTTAAATGGTGAATTGACGGTAATTTTTGATACTTAGGGGCTAAGTTAAGATACATTGAAGCTTGCAAGGGTAAATTGATGCTGAGATAAATTTTCACGGTGAGATGTCATTTGCCCTTTTTTTTTATTAGGTGGCTATATTTTAGATTTTGCATGCCCCTCTTCGGTGTCCCTAATTGGTCCTAAATGCACGAGACTTTTGCAATGACTTCGATTCCGCTGGCAAGGCGAGACACTGAGACCTTGGGACCCAAGATTGTGACTAGAGTTGAAAAGGGCAATATAGTGACAATTGACTTGTGGACCAGAAGAGTCCACCAAATGCCTAGCAATGAGGTCATGGAAAAAGACAATTTTCTGCTCAACACATCAATTTTTAGCATTAACCTTGCATTGACGTAGCACAATCGATTATTGGAATTTGAAACAATGGGTTGGAGCTAACAGGGTTAGGAGGCTGGTCATAATCTTGGCAAGCTTTTCTTTTCGCCTTAAGATAACCAAGTCATGTCCCAAAATTATGAACTTTTTTATTTGGTATTATCGGATTTGTCCGCATGCCCACATCTGTCAGACTATAATAAGGATAAGTACTTTGGATGATTTGTGATTCAAAACATGGGCACTTAAAAGAAACTGCCATTCCGTTTAATTCGAGTGAAGTTAGGCATCAGCATGTGGCATTTTGAAACAAAATTAAATTTACTTAGAGGCGTACGAATGGCCAATAGTCGTATCGTAATCAAGCTCTTCTGGTCTATACCAGTATCCAAGCAACGTAAGCAAAAATGTTGCAATCCACTTCTGTTTTCTTCTTCCCCTATTTATTTCAGCACTAGCATTAGGTATGATAGTTTGGCAAGCATCATTACGTTTTGACAGTTTAGAAACACAGTGTAATCTGCAAACAAAAGGTAGAATCACCAAAATACAACCTAAATTCCAATTAAGTTGAATGCAGTGCCTGTAGTTTTATTCTTTTACGACACCAGCCGACGACCTTAATACGATGCTGGGAAAAGCTTTGAACAAATAAATACATTGTGAGCTTACAATTTTCAACCACGACATCACGGCACGTACAAGTATAACTCCACCCTGAAGCTTATATTACTTACTAGCAGACAAACAAACGAAGATGATCGATCAACCTTGGACAATGTCCAATGCATATTATGGCATAACACAGATATAGAGTTATCCACAAGACTAAGATGTGGAAGATGATTCTTCAGCTTCTACCTCGTCTTTTTCTTTATTCTCGCACTGGACAAGAGCTACTTCCTCTTTGTTATTCGTTTCATTTTTGTTTTCAGACACGCTCAACTTTTCTATAAGGCCAGCACCAGATGAACAGTTCTCGTTTTCTTTGTTTTCTATCTTACCAAGTGATTCAGTAATTTCTTCAACCATCTCCTTGAACTTCTTACAATCTAATGCACAAATAGGAAAACGATATTCAGCTGTGTTCGCAAACTACAAACTATGGATGATCTTAGACAAGAGAAATTAACCAGTTGTTTCACCCAAAACATGACATTTGGTGGTTGAGATGCCAAATAATAATTGCAAGAGACAAGGGGTCATAATAGAGAACGATGATAAAAGTTGAAAGACTTTTTTAGTTCCAACCAAGTAAGCAAGTGAAAATAGGAAGGTTGAACCATAAAAGATAAAATGCTCGTTGGTGGCTAGCAGAACGAACAATAACGTCATGTAGCAAGCTATATTATAAAAAACTATATACAGCTGCAAATCAATGTGAATATGATAACATAGTATAACACTATAACGTGACAAACACTTTAACTTTGCCTATAATTTTGTTACATTCAGATACCTTATGGAAGTCAAGGCCACTTACCAACAAATATAAATGGCAACAAATGACTTGCATTACAAACTCTCATGCAACCTTCTTCCTATTCTTGTTTCTCTAAAAATACCAGTAGTCATTTTCAGATCACACACCAGCATAATTCAGAATCTATCATCAAACCTGTTCTTTCATCTTTTACAATAATATCTTTGACACCGTTGACAATTTTTCATGCAAAAAGCAGGCAAAAAAAATATCATACTAAATATTAATATCCATTAAATAGTACTTAAAATCATTAGCTAAAGGTTCATTATCAGCACCTTGTTTGCTAGGGTGGAAAGAGAAGAGAGGGAAAAATATGGATTTTAATTTTTTTTTCTCGTTTACCCGAGCGGACAAAAATGAAGGAAAGTGGGAAGGAAGCTTACTTAGGGTGAGTTTGGGATTGCAGTGCAGGTTCTGCAGTTGTATGTTGTAAAAGCAGTACTGTTGCTGTAATGTAAGTACTGTTGCTGTGCAGGTCCTGTAGATTGCTGTTGAAAAAAATAATATAAAATATAATTAAATAAAATGCTATATAAAATTAAAAACAGTGATTAAGCAAACAGAATACTGTAAATTTTTAGATTACAAAATTTAACAATCATGTCTTTTATAGAAACATACAATTCTAAATTTTTAAAAATCCACAGTTCCATACCAGGTCTCTTATATATAAATACAGTAACTAATTTCTATATTCCATCAAACTTAATGCAATTTGATCACGAATATTATCGATTTCATTGTGTTGATGTGATTGATGTGATTCTTCATCATCAGACAAATTTTCCTCTGCCACCAAATCAGGATCAACGTCAGCTTCTTGAAATAGTCCATCATTACATGTTATTCCCCTAATATAGTTGTGCAATGCCATTGTTGCAACCACAATCCTCACCTGAGTTCTATAATTATAAGATCGCATATCTCGTAGTACGTCCCACCTTTTCTTCCATACACCAAACGTTCGTTCAATACAACTTCTCAAAGAGGCATGCGCTTTATTAAATACTTCCTTGTATCCTTGTGGTGGATGACCACGTTGAAAATCAGTAAGATGATATCTTACTCCTCTATATGGCCCAAGGTATCCTCTCAGTTGTGAATATCCAGCATCAACTAAATAATATTTTCCTGTGGTAATAAAAAATTCAAATGTAAAATATATTATAGTTTCATGAGGTAATCATTTCAAAATCACAATCAAATTCATACCTGGTGGAGGTCTAGGAAATTCATATGCAGGTGTAGTAATTGCTTTTGTTAAAACACGACTATCATGAGCCGTACCCTCAAAACCAGCTAAAACATATGTAAACTTCATATCAAAACTACATACAGCCAATATATTTTGCGTTGGCCGACCTTTTCGTCCAATATAGCGAACTTGATTTGCAATAGGAACTACGACATCAATATGAGTCCCATCAAGAGCCCCAATACAATCCTACAAAAAATTAAACAATTAGATGGTATGCATATAATTATATACAAAAGAATAATAAACTTCATAATTTACCTTGAAATGAGGCATGTAGCGTATGTCGTTCAAAATTTGTGGTGAGATATCTTTGAACTCTGGATTAGCCGGTTTAATTAAATCTTTAGCCAATTTACAGACTGCACATAAAACCTCATGAAAGATTCTACTAATTGTTTCTCCTGAATGTTGAAAACGTTCCTGTACTCGCCGATTTGATCCACCTTGGGCCAATGTAAATACAAAAATACTAGTTTTTTCAACAACTCCCATATTTCTAGATGGCTTCACATCATAATGATGTTCTAAGTTATAACACAATTGTAAAAAATCTCTTGCCTCCATTCTCATCATCCGTTTACATCTTTCTGGATGGCCATATAATATATCTCCTATCCACTTTGCACCAGTGAATTCAGAAGTCATACAAGGTGATTTTGATAATGAAATATTATTAAAATCCATCATCAAAGAACCAACAACATGTCCGCATAACCAAAGAGTTAAATTCATATTCTCTTCATCATCATTGTTTTCACAAAAATATGCATCTGCTACATTCTCCATTTCTATTAAAGCACAAAAAAAATTTCATCATCATTAGAAAGAGATACACATATATATATATCAAAAGTTAAATACATCATCCAAATAAAATAAACATCATTAGAAAGAGATGTCTTAACAGTACATCATCACCCAAATATAAGTTCAAAAGTTAAATACAATCCAAAGACATCATCATCCAAATACCAGTTTAATACATAGATATAAGTTCAAAAGTTAACCAACACAATTAACTACTTAAACCCGACCAAATTTCTTATACAAGTCATATTGAAAATTTAACCAACGCATCTTCATTTCTGGAGTCTCCAATGAATTCCATAGCTCCCTCTTTGATTTTTGTTCAAATAGTAGCATGGCAAAATAAAACATCTCATCTTCATTAGAAATACCGGTAAGATTCTTCAGATCAGTCATAACCTCTTTTACACCGCAGCCTGGTGGACTCATAACATCCTTAAATTCAGCCATGAGATTCATAAATTTGCAAAAATTATCATTTAACTTTGATACTTCTGAATTTCTGCCCTTCCTCTTACTAGCTATTCGATTAGCTTGGGATGCTTCAGCATTCAATGATCTATTACCTTGAGATGATTCGGCATTCATTGAATTATTTTTCAAATCTTCTACCGGTGCAGAGTCATTTTCGCTTCCCACATTCATATTATCATTGACATGTGGAGGTATGGCTGGTGTATAACAATCAGATCCTAAGGCCACAGTATTGCCGAACATAATATCGTTCTTCGCTTCGATATCAGGATGAATGCCTTTCTTCTTAAACTTGGCATAATCTTTATTGACCTATAAATACAATACACATATATATATATCAATTGAATTATGATTTTATAATACTAAATTTGGTGTAATACCTGAATTTTTGCCTCCCACCAATCTGCTGGTGCATCCACGGTTTCAAGACTAGAATTCCATCCAAGCCCAGTTTCTCGTCCCTTCAATTCTTTCCATAGCTTCCAATCGATTTTAAGTTGTTCCCATCGATTTTTTAATTGAGCCTTGTCATACATAATACCAGTTTGTTGTTGGAAATTATCAACCACATATTTCCAACCTTGTGTATTAAAATGAGTGTCAGGTCTCATTGATTGCTCAACAGCTGAAACACATATATCACAGAAAATCCATGTATTGTGAAAGTTCCATATAGCCTTTCCTGATCTTCTCGTGTTATGTTCCATGTAAAAATACCCTAATGGATTAACCAAATTGATTAGTTAAACAAATGAGTAGTCTACTAACGTAACACTTAATCATCTAATAGATTTTAAATCCACATGTCAATAACAAACATTCATAGTTCATATATTGGAAACAAGAATGTCGTATAGCCTCTGCGCAAGCTCCAAACCGAGAGGAAGGAGGGAAGAGAGAAATGGAGCAGCGTGGGGAAACGAGGAGGCGAAAAGGGAAAGAGAGGAAAGGAACCGGAAATAGAGGGCGCGTGAAAAAACCCTCCTCCGCACCCACAGGGGAGAGCCTATTGGCTAAGCCGGACGGAAAACGCCCGGTCAGAGTTGGTCAACAGAGATAAGCAGCTAATAAGCACTCTCAGCGCCAAACGGAAAACACTGTTTTGACCTACGCCCCACACGACCGGGCGCCCCGCCTACAATGCCAAACGCGACCTTAGTTTTCCTCCGTTTCCTAATCCGCCTCCAAATCAGGCGAAAAACGCTCAATGCCTCACAGCCCTCACTGTTGGATGCTGCTCGCATCTCACCTTGCCCACTCGCCGCCACTCTATGGTCGCGTTTGGCATTGTAGGCGGGGCGCCCGGTCGCGTGGGGCGTAGGTCAAAACAGTGTTTTCCGTTTGGCGCTGAGAGTGCTTATTAGCTGCTTATCTCTGTTGACCAACTCTGACCGGGCGTTTTCCGTCCGGCTTAGCCAATAGGCTCTCCCCTGTGGGTGTGGAGGAGGGTTTTTTCACGCGCCCTCTATTTCCGGTTCCATTCTTGTTTCCAATATGAACTATGAATGTTTGTTATTGACATGTGGATTTAAAATCTATTAGATGATTAAGTGTTACGTTAGTAGACTACTCATTTGTTTAACTAATCAATTTGGTTAATCCATTAGGGTATTTTTACATGGAACATAACACGAGAAGATCAGGAAAGGCTATATGGAACTTTCACAATACATGGATTTTCTGTGATATATGTGTTTCAGCTGTTGAGCAATCAATGAGACCTGGCACTCATTTTAATACACAAGGTTGGAAATATGTGGTTGATAATTTCCAACAACAAACTGGTATTATGTATGACAAGGCTCAATTAAAAAATCGATGGGAACAACTTAAAATCGATTGGAAGCTATGGAAAGAATTGAAGGGACGAGAAACTGGGCTTGGATGGAATTCTAGTCTTGAAACCGTGGATGCACCAACAGATTGGTGGGAGGCAAAAATTCAGGTATTACACCAAATTTAGTATTATAAAATCATAATTCAATTGATATATATATATGTGTATTGTATTTATAGGTCAATAAAGATTATGCCAAGTTTAAGAAGAAAGGCATTCATCCTGATATCGAAGCGAAGAACGATATTATGTTCGGCAATACTGTGGCCTTAGGATCTGATTGTTATACACCAGCCATACCTCCACATGTCAATGATAATATGAATGTGGGAAGCGAAAATGACTCTGCACCGGTAGAAGATTTGAAAAATAATTCAATGAATGCCGAATCATCTCAAGGTAATAGATCATTGAATGCTGAAGCATCCCAAGCTAATCGAATAGCTAGTAAGAGGAAGGGCAGAAATTCAGAAGTATCAAAGTTAAATGATAATTTTTGCAAATTTATGAATCTCATGGCTGAATTTAAGGATGTTATGAGTCCACCAGGCTGCGGTGTAAAAGAGGTTATGACTGATCTGAAGAATCTTACCGGTATTTCTAATGAAGATGAGATGTTTTATTTTGCCATGCTACTATTTGAACAAAAATCAAAGAGGGAGCTATGGAATTCATTGGAGACTCCAGAAATGAAGATGCGTTGGTTAAATTTTCAATATGACTTGTATAAGAAATTTGGTCGGGTTTAAGTAGTTAATTGTGTTGGTTAACTTTTGAACTTATATCTATGTATTAAACTGGTATTTGGATGATGATGTCTTTGGATTGTATTTAACTTTTGAACTTATATTTGGGTGATGATGTACTGTTAAGACATCTCTTTCTAATGATGTTTATTTTATTTGGATGATGTATTTAACTTTTGATATATATATATGTGTATCTCTTTCTAATGATGATGAAATTTTTTTTGTGCTTTAATAGAAATGGAGAATGTAGCAGATGCATATTTTTGTGAAAACAATGATGATGAAGAGAATATGAATTTAACTCTTTGGTTATGCGGACATGTTGTTGGTTCTTTGATGATGGATTTTAATAATATTTCATTATCAAAATCACCTTGTATGACTTCTGAATTCACTGGTGCAAAGTGGATAGGAGATATATTATATGGCCATCCAGAAAGATGTAAACGGATGATGAGAATGGAGGCAAGAGATTTTTTACAATTGTGTTATAACTTAGAACATCATTATGATGTGAAGCCATCTAGAAATATGGGAGTTGTTGAAAAAACTAGTATTTTTGTATTTACATTGGCCCAAGGTGGATCAAATCGGCGAGTATAGGAACGTTTTCAACATTCAGGAGAAACAATTAGTAGAATCTTTCATGAGGTTTTATGTGCAGTCTGTAAATTGGCTAAAGATTTAATTAAACCGGCTAATCCAGAGTTCAAAGATATCTCACCACAAATTTTGAACGACATACGCTACATGCCTCATTTCAAGGTAAATTATGAAGTTTATTATTCTTTTGTATATAATTATATGCATACCATCTAATTATTTAATTTTTTGTAGGATTGTATTGGGGCTCTTGATGGGACTCATATTGATGTCGTAGTTCCTATTGCAAATCAAGTTCGCTATATTGGACGAAAAGGTCGGCCAACGCAAAATATATTGGCTGTATGTAGTTTTGATATGAAGTTTACATATGTTTTAGCTGGTTTTGAGGGTACGGCTCATGATAGTCGTGTTTTAACAAAAGCAATTACTACACCTGCATATGAATTTCCTAGACCTCCACCAGGTATGAATTTGATTGTGATTTTGAAATGATTACCTCATGAAACTATAATATATTTTACATTTGAATTTTTTATTACCACAGGAAAATATTATTTAGTTGATGCTGGATATTCACAACTGAGAGGATACCTTGGGCCATATAGAGGAGTAAAATATCATCTTACTGATTTTCAACGTGGTCATCCACCACAAGGATACAAGGAAGTATTTAATAAAGCGCATGCCTCTTTGAGAAGTTGTATTGAACGAACGTTTGGTGTATGGAAGAAAAGGTGAGACGTACTACGAGATATGCGATCTTATAATTATAGAACTCAGGTGAGGATTGTGGTTGCAACAATGGCATTGCACAACTATATTAGGGGAATAACAGGTAATGATGGACTATTTCAAGAAGCTGACGTTGATCCTGATTTGGTGGCAGAGGAAAATTTGTCTGATGATGAAGAATCACATCAATCACATCAACACAATGAAATCGATAATATTCGTGATCAAATTGCATTAAGTTTGATGGAATCTAGAAATTAGTTACTGTATTTATATATAAGAGACCTGGTATGGAACTGTGGATTTTTAAAAATTTAGAATTGTATGTTTCTATAAAAGACATGATTGTTAAATTTTATAATCTAAAAATTTACAGTATTCTGTTTGCTTAATCACTGTTTTTAATTTTATATAGCATTTTATTTAATTATATTTTATATTATTTTTTTCAACAGCAATCTATAGGACCTGCACAGCAACAGTACTTACAGTACAGCAACAGTACTGCTTTTACAACCTACAACTGCAGAACCTGCACTGCAATCCCAAACTCACCTTATCTCCCCGTTCACTACACACGTGCAGGTCTTGTGACCCTAATTCCCTTCACTCATTTTTTTTTCCTTCTTTTTTTTTTCTTCTCTCTGTGTCCGTGTCCGTCCATGCGAGTAAAGAGACCTTAAATGTTTTACAGTAGATGTGGCCTACTCATTCACCCAGAGTTGTCCAAACGAGTGTTCATATGTTCCGGTTATTAAAAAAAATATATCAATCATGAAACTAAATCAACCAACAAAATAAGTTATGAAGCTTGCAGTCCAAAGTGGCAAGTGTCTCATCAATATCATGCCGGTAATACAATAACGAGAACATCAATGGCATGACAAAACTATTGGGAATCAGGAATATCATAGGCTCCAGAGTTAGCTAGCTTCGTACCATGCTATCAATCTGATCCAAAAGATTAAGGGCCTGTTTTTTTAGAAGAAAAAAAACAAAGTGGAAAGGAATGAGTTACTCATGTGAATGTCATGTGACTGTACCCTCATCGTTCGCAGCAATGTCTTTCGCTCACGGTGAAAGTAGCCTCCGACGCTCGTTGCAACAGCAAAGGCGCTCGCTGCGAAGGCAAAGCCAGCCGGCACTCGCGCTCGTCGCGCTCGCAGCTTCGAGGGAGAGAGGGAAGTGGTGCGGGGAGGCAGGAGGGGCACACGATGAAGGTGAAGCCAGTCGGCGCTCGCACTCGTCGTGCTCACGACGAAGGCAAAGCCAGTCCACGCTCACGCTCGTCGCCCTCGCAGCTTCGAGGAGAGAGGGACCTTAGCCGCGGTGAAGGGAGGCTCGTAGCTTCAAATGAGAGAGGGAAGTGGGGACTTCGGGGAGGGAGGAGGGAGAGAGATGGGGAGGGAAGTGGGCGGCGAGGCTATGAGGCGAGCGGGCCGGGAGTAATTTGGAGAGAACACAAAAGGAGAAAAAAATAGCCTTTTTTTTTTTCTCTTCAAATCAGTCTCTCGAAAAAAAAGTATCAATTCTTTCTCTTCTCCTTATTTTCCTCCAAAAAAACAGTCCATAAACTAGCAGGTTCGCAACTATTAACACTAACCATTTAGAAAACATAGTCCTACTTCTCACATAAAAAAAGTTTGTCCATGGCCTACTAAGTACTATGCTATATGTGACTTACGTTGCTTCCGAGTTGGGACTTGGGCTCAGCTATTTGCATGTGGTAATTCGTTAATGCTTTGCCGGGAGAATCTCCTACGAAGGCTCGAGAAGCAGAATCTCCTTATCTTCTTTCATTGCCAGAGTGTGTGTTTGTTTTACTTAGATTGCTCAGATGGATTACGGTCGGGCAATCTAGTTGATTATTGTTGCTCATATTTGAAGAGTTATTCTGATTGATCATTCACATTGTTTTGGTGCACGAATTGTGTCCATTCCTTAAAAAATGAAGATATGGGGAGCTTCTCCCTTTTCCTCGAAAAAACTCGTAAATCTCTGTGACAACTTGTAAACAGACGATAAAAACAAATAATAGCTACCATAAAGGCATTAAACAACTTTGCAGATGTTGATCTTCAAAAAATAGGGAACAATATGCTCACTTTCAGGGGATCCAAATCGAATAGCAAACACCTCCTCCTTCAGCTCCCCATCCATTAAAGTCCATCGCATGCCACACGCATGACTTATCGTTCCCGGCATGTTCCTGCATCTTGGTTGACGGAATAACTGCAAAACCACGCATCGCATTCAAAACTAAAACATTATCAATCCTAATCGTATGCATCACAAGCGAGATCCAAAAAGAAACCAAGATGATTGGCGCAGATCTTGAGTGTCTTGGCCTGCCTCATGACAAGGCGAACCTTCCCGGACTCCTTATGCTTCAGAAGCTTCGCGCTCCCGGTTCCCTGCTCTTTCCACTGATTCCCCTCCTTGTCAGACCGGTAAAGCTTCGCCTTCCTGCGACCGATTAGGGCTCACTATAAATAAAAAACAAGAATCGATCGGGAAATTAATAAGATGAGTGGGATTGGGATATCACAGGTCGAGGACGATTTCCTCGTCCTACTCGCCGGTGGTGACGGCGACCGCCTCCAGGCGCACGAGGGGAGAAACATAACCACATGAGGCTAAACTAGTCCAACCAATCTATATTTGCCAAGTATATAACTATATATACGATAAAATTATCATTTTATAATTATAAGACATTTAAAGTGTCTTAACATATTTCTAAGATACATGATATATAACATATACCAAAAAAAAACACAATATTTATCGTCAAATTCAACAAAAAGAAATCTTATGAAGGTCCTTGGTGTTTTGTGAAAGCATCATCATTATAAGAAACGATTGATCTTCACATTCTAATTTACATTATAAAAAAATAATAAAATTATAAACAAAAATAGTTATAAATTTAAAGAATTGTATTGCGTTATATTTAAAATGACTGAACGAGATGACTAGATGTCTAATCCTCTATAAATAGATATTCTCTGGATTTTTATGATCGAGCCATAACACTTTGTAGGGTACGCTAGCTAAGAATAGAAATATGTTTGACTTCCGTTAGTTGTGGTAACCAGTGATACAAGTCAAACAACAATTGCTTCCTCACTAGTCCAACACAATCATTACAAGTCAAACCATTCTTACAGCAGCAACTACAATGGAAACAATCAGAGCAGAAGCACGAGCAAGAAACAGAGCAACTCCCGGAGCCCCAAACCTGCTCCCATCCATCACTGCACCAGCCCAAACCTCTTCCTCCATCCGAAGCCAACTCCCTTACCCTCTCTCTTGCACCGGCCACCATCTCGATCTCACCCCCATCATCATCACTACTCCCAACGATACTCATACTTTCTCCAAAAAACTCCTCCTGCTCCTCCTCGCAGCAGAACTCAACATTGGCCCACTCGAGAACACCTCTCGGCGACGGCTCTACCGACGCTCCTTCTTTAGCAAGGAACGGGTGCCTCAGGAACTCCTCCGCCGTCCACCGCTGGGCGGCGTCCCTCCTCAAACACCTCGCTACAAAATCCCGCCCGGCGTCCGACAGATGGGCCGGGATCTCCGGCACCCCGTCGCCGTAGCCAATGCAGAGCATAGCTCCTTCCGCGACTCTATTTCGCATGTCCGGCCACGGTTGCGCTCCCGTGACCATCTCAATGACGGTGCACCCTAGAGACCACACATCGGCGGCCGGCGTCGGCCGCTCCCCTCGCGCCACCTCTGGCGCCATCCAAGGCGGCGTCCCGCGTGCCCACTTGCGCCGCCTGCCTCTGCCTTCGTCCGTTGACAGTACTGCCGCGCCGAAGTCAGCGAGCTTGGCTTCGCGGCCGCCGCGGCCCAGCAGCACGTTTCGGCCCTTGACGTCGCAGTGCACGACGCCAGCGACGGCGTGGAGGTAGTGTAGTGCGCACGCCACGCACCTGGCAAGAGCGCGCGCTTGAGGCTCGCCCGCGGGCGCCGCGTCCGCCGCCGTGCCACCGGGCATGTACTCGAGGTGCAGGTTGCGGCGCGCACCAGCGCGCGAGTCGAGGGTAACGTCATCGCCGAGGTACGCGACGACGAAAGGCGAGCAGAGAGACTTGAGGATTCGGATCTCGCTCTCCAGGGAGTGGACTGAGGCGAGAGGAGGCGAGGCGAGGGGAATAGACTTGACGGCGAAGAAGTGGCCGGTGGATTTTTCGACGGCTAGGTGGACGGCCGCGAAGGCTCCGGCGCCAATTGCACGCCCCCTCACCCAGTTCCCGCCCTCGCTCTCCATTATAGATAAGAGGAATTAGAAGCCACGGACGTATTTATAGATGGGCATAAGCTGGTACGAGCGAGTCTTCAATTGGTGTTATTTCGGCTAAGCTCGAGTTCGAGACAGACTTATATGAATGGTGGCAATGAAGGGGTCTCATGGGGCTCCCCAAAAGCATAAATTTGGGGAATCCTTGAAGAGGAAATTGAGGAGAGGAGAAGAAAGGAAAGTTAGGGGGAAGAATTGATGGATTCAGGGCTCGTGGACGTGGTGGGAGATCACACGATGCATGTTGGGGAAGCTTGGGACATGAGGCGACGTGCACAAGCCATGCCAGGACAAGGAAGAATTGGTGGGCACGTTCAGTTGGTTTCCCTTAAGCTCACCAGATTTGGGCAAGAAATGGCTGAATGAGAAGCGAGCCAAGCAGGCGAGCAGCAGAGGTGAGGGTGATTTGAGGCAGGGGAGTGCAAATCCAAAGCGAGCAGAGCAGCAGAAAGGAGGGGTCACACTCACAAGGTGGATGAAAGCGAGACAGTGGGCAAAGCAAACGCAGAGAGCAATTGATAGTGGTTAGCCTCACCACGCAAAAGTTTCCCCACTTTGATTTGATTGATTTGATTTGGTTGCAATAGTAATATATCCTTGTGATCTTTAGCCGGAGCTGAATGCCTGTGGAAGGATAAAAATTATAGGCATCTACTGCTTGCACAGGGTTTGTATTCAATGTTCAATGATAGCTAGGATGCATCTAAATATCAAATCAGTTTGTAAGGAATCTACTACTTACACTACGAGGACGCACGCACCTATTTGGGGCGTACTCAAAAGTGTAACGCTTTGATTGAAATTGAATCATATGTGAGCAGATATGAGGCAGACTATGTAAAAAATCTAAGCCAGCGAGAGGAAAATAGTAGCAGTCAACGATGAGGAACAAACCGACATGATACCCAATGTTAGTTGCAACTTTTTACTAGTAATTAGCCAAGCAATGCACATGCAAAGCGCGTGTCGACGTCCCGCAAAAGAATATGAATGCATCGAAAGCACACCATGCGATAAAAACATGCCTGCGTAATGAGGAGTATCCATGCACATGCGGGTCAATGTCACTGCAACAGGTAATGTTGTTGAATGTGGATGAACTTTGTCCTTATCGGAGTTGAACAATTTTCCGGGAAGTCACGCACAATGCATGAGGTGAAAGCCCTGTAGCAGTATGGTTTTAGGAATAAAAGCCAACTGCTATCTGTCGGGTCAAATTTTGGTTGACAAAAGAAAAAACAAAGAGCGACCATGCGGTCATGTCCACATTCTACGTACCTGAAATCATCTACTCTGATGCTTTTTGACTGGAAATATGATTGAAAGGCAAACCATCGGGCTTTCAAAGAGATACGCATTCACCTCTAGATATATCTTGCATCATTGCATGGCTGCATTCTTCCAAACATTGCTCTACAGTCACTCTGGCTGCACGGCACTCTCCTTTTCTTTTCCTTTCATTTTGGGCATACCACTTGCACATTATTACGGAAGGAAAAAAAATTGAAATGACAAAAATCAGATAAAACTATTGCATATAACCCAATATGATGAGTGACCCTTTCCAATTTGTAGTGTCTAACCAAAAATACAAGACAATTCATCTCAGTTTTGAGTTTTTTATTTATCTTCTAATTTTGATCGTACAGTTATGAGCACCCTTCATAACACGACTTTAGGAATCTCATACTCTGCAAACCGCACGTATGCAGCAGCACCTTCCTAACCCATCAAATGGAGTTCAGGATAGGGAAAGAGTGGGGAATGCCTGCCTGTTAGGTGTCCAATGTTGCAAATGGTGATTAGTTCTAAGGATTTCTTGCTTTGTAACACATGCATATCTGTCTGCAGTTGTGAGATGTACTCATGTACTCCTGCAATAACAGACGACGACAAGTTGTCACAATCTGCAAAATGAAGAGTTCTAACGTTATTAAATGGTTGAATACACAAAACTAGAAAGATGCTTTCTTTACTATATAAAGAATCTCACAAAGTCTCTTTTTTTCTCTCTTGGAAGCTTTTTTAGTTGTTCCTCTACACTATAGTTCCAAGAAAACGCAAGGCCAAGAGAAATATTCAATAATAAGTTCACAGTAATGCAAAAATACAAGTCATGCCCTCATTGACTGATATAGTTAAATTAGGAAGTTGGTTTATGGTGATTTACTGCATCTTGTAGTTTAGAAAATCCAACATTCTTATACAATCAACATTGATAAAAGCATGAATCACCTATTCATTATACATGGAAAGCACATACTAGGATAATGGTTTAAACATACGTCAAAATTCTTCTACAAATAGTCATGAAACGATAACTAAAAATACTGATTAAACTCAGCTCTCTGTACTGCTAACAAATTAACACTGCAAAAAGTTACAGCTGAAGCATCTCTTGTAAATTTGTTTAATAAAGCTAAGCAAGCATGATAAGTGCTTGAAAATGAGAAAATTACACAACTGATGTTAGGAGAGTGAAAGGCACAACAGACTATCAGATTGTCTTCTCCCTCCATAGCAGTAATGGTTGTATCTCAATTTATTTTAGCCATTTAATTGTGCAATCTTCATTAGCTTTTTTATTTTCATGGACAATGTTCCTTTTCTTGTAGAAATTCCATTCGTTGTTCATTATGTAATCCTGTAGATGATGCAAACGTGATCACACAATCATAATTGTGGATGCTTCATCTTGATCCAATGCTATTTGTAATGAGAATTTATACTGGCAACAGCCAATCTTTCATCATTACTGAATGAACCATCATTGATAACTGAAAGCAATACAGCGTGCAACTTGGTTTTATAATGAGGAACATACCACAGAGTCATGTTTGAAAAACCTTCAAAAAAGTTCCATTCATAGAGTCCCGTCGCTTCGTCAGCAACGGCCCACATAATAGCCTTGCCTGGTGGAATGCTCATAAACCTAGGAAGTAACCTTTCCAAAGTGAAAAAATAATCCTTCCTCAGCATATACAGTCCAGATTGCATGGACCATGCCCTTGTATTTTACAGTACCTGTTCTGCTTTGCGCCATCAACCTTGTCTTCGCAAAATCAAAGGGTCCAGTGCAGATGGGACCAGCTGTCCCTGCCAAGAAACCTGAAATCATCGACTGCCAAGGATGGAGAACTGTTTCATATGCTTCATGCTTCTTTCAGAGAAAGACATCAAATGCATTCTTAGTTGTGAACATGGAAGCTTGGTTAGTTCCATTTCACATAACCGTCGGTGCTGCACCAACCCACAGCCCTAAAATTCCTTATTCATGAATAATCATCTTTGCACAGTGTATTAGACCCTTGCACTACAAGATATAAGGACTCAATCCTTTCTGTTGTTGCAATCAAATTTTCACCACCTAATAAGCCAGTATAACTAAAAGCGTAAATATTAGAACAATCTCAGATTTGCTTAACACGATGCCATATTTGTAACACCATGGTGCAAGGAAAAATATTATAGCTGAAATATAAGAAAAAACATGAAGTGTATTACCTCATAATACAACAATGATTACATAGTGTCTCTATACAAATAAGTTAGAATACGATGGTCATGTAGAAATATGCACTATGATTATGACATATAAAGTGCAGGATAATTAGGAGATTACAAGGTTTTCATAATAAAAAAGCATCAAAGACCACATAATCATTTGAAACATAATACATAGGATTCAGTTATATAGTAGTATGTTGTCAGTACTCATCCTTCCATGTGTACATCTTTTATATTCTCTAATACTCCTTTGTAAACTTAAAATGGTAAAATTAAAAATAGTCTTGAATTTAACACATAAGCTACAAATAAGAAAATTATCTATTGCACTGAAAATAGTTTTGTTTGACAATACATGCGAGAGAAAGTAATGTGTAAGTAACTTGAATCACTAGTCTAGGCACAAGCATATTCCATGTTCAGCCGCAATTGTTGGTAAGTTCTACTATGAGAAAAAGTGAAGATGAGTACCCATAAATCATAGCAAGTGGCTTGATCACCATGAGAAGAATGTCAAATAATCAGAATATAATTGAATGCAATAACAATCCATTAAGATAATTACGCACCCTTTTCCCGAAACAATATTTAGTGATCCACGGACTGCATTAAATCCTTAGAGACATCTACATACTAGATAACGCATCTAGTGTGATAGACTCTGTGAAGATTATTCGATTATTCTCGGACCTTGTCACCTACAGAGAAATTTGCATATTGCTCAATTGAAATCTCGGGGTATAAGGCAGATTTTTCATGGAACAATATAAATGAAGACTGAACAACCAGGCTAATCAGCTAGTTTACAGCTAATCTCGACGACACATGCGTAACTAATAAATTATTGTACAGAAAGGTCGGCGGGAATCCTTGCCTCAAAAGCGCCTGACAACGAGGAGAGGACCCCGAAGCCCCAGCAACGAAGCCGGAGACCATCCTGCCACGATTGGTCAGTTCTCCGGTGGCAGGGCCTTCAAAGGTGGGCTATAATAGGGCGTTGGATCCCATCCGGAAGGCGTTTTCAAGGGTTAGGTGGGTGGCGCAGGGGGATCAATCCCTACCACAGCGCCAGCACGCCCTCCTCCCACGTTACCTTCAGTGGACGATAGCGCGGTACGTCCCGCGGTGGTCGACCTGCAGCCGCGACTTCACAACATCAATGGGCTGCAGGCAGCACGCTTCCACGATCCCATCCAGGGACCCCGCCACCGCCCTCACGTGAACAGAGATCTGAAACCGCGCCGCCTTCCCCCTCTGCGCCACCGATTCGCCGGCGCAAAGTGGCCCTCCGCCGCGTCGGAAGCGAAGAAGCGCCGAGCCCTAAAATTCGTGCGTCCGCCGATGTTCCCCAAAACTTTACACGTGTCGAACCCACAATTATTTAGGCGATTTCAACTTGGGCTAAGGAGCCATCCAAACTGTCAGCCCGGTGCAGCCAGTTCGGCCCAAGCCCAAATTCTTGGACGCATGTAAGAAATCAGGAGGGAGCCCGATTTACTCAGTCAACCTATACTGTTGACCCGAGAAGCTCATCTCTTCCTCCGCACGCGTCGAAGGCGGACGCGGCAACGACGAGCGATCCGGATGTCTGGGATGCGGCAATGGCGAGACTCTCGGACGCGGAAGCTGGCAACGGTGGAAGGCGTGGTCTCCATCGGCAAGTTTAGGCGGCGACCGGGTCGTGCGGGACGCCCTAAATCAGGAACAAAGGCGGCGGCTCCTTCGTTAAAAAGGGAAGGAGCGATCGAAGGGAGGGGATTACCTTCAAGCGGCGAGATCAACCACCACCTGGGAGAAGCTGAGGGAAGCTTTGAGTGGAGTGTTTCCGACGTCGTAGGAGACATCGACGAGAGGCATTTGAGCGAACTGTAATCGCGACCGGTGAGTCGACGGTGAGGGAGGGAAGAGGGACGCCGACGGACGGGGGTCCAACGACGGCAGAAGAGAGGTTTTGTAAGCTTTCGTAGTGAATAAGAGCTTTTTTCTCTCACGCTTTTTCTTCCCCGATTTCTACTCCCTTCTACGGCTGTTCTCTACGGCTGTTCTCATCGTCCTCGGCGGTGACGACTTTCGGCGGCAGCAAAGGACTGGGGTGAAACACAGGCGGCGTCTTCACGCTCCTTTCCGGCGACGAACGACGACAGAGACGAAGAACAACGCAGGCGGCGTCGTTCTTACAAGGTGGACGAACGACGAGTTCCGATTTTGATCGGGTCAAAATCGGAACGCGGAACAGTAATGTCCAAATCGATTTCAAATTGAAATCGAAATTCGGCGGCTGACGCAACGCAAACGTCAGCATTGCAATTCGGCAAACGGGGGATTTCGAATTGAAGGTGACGTCATCACATAGGAAATTCGAGCGGCGACGGAAATTCGACGTTGACCGGTCCAGTCAAAATTAGGGTTTGACCAAAGGTATTTTCTAATTTATGGTTTGATTTCTAAATTAGGGTTAGGGTTTTCTAAGTGACCTGTAATTAGGGGATAAAATATTGTTCTGGAGTTAGGGTTTCTGATTCGAGTGAGGTTTTGTTCGGAAACCCTAGAGAGTACTGCGTTCCGGTGTTCTGCCGAATAGTCCTGAGACAGCAGATAAGTACTGTTTTTAGGCCGATCCAACTGGGACGTGACACTGTCGGACTCAATCCCGCCCGCTAGTAATCTTTATAGCCCGCGATTCAGTTTTTAATCTCCAGTTTGTGTTACATTACCTCGAGTTATATTTAATTTTTAAATCTTGCATGTTTAATATTTAAACCTTTATAATAATTTATATGTACAAACTTTCTTACTATTTTGTATTGTATATGTTAGTGCTTTGTTGGTTTGTTGCATCCGAACAACTTAAACTTGCTTTATTTCGGCTGATTGTTTAACTAATCCACTATTTTAGTGACCTTCCTTTTGTTGATAAACTAATTTAGCACGTCCTTCTCACATCCTTTCCCGCGCTCAAACACGCGCGCTACAAATAATGGCGGGAGTCATTTAACTAAATCATGCACTAACCAACGCGCGACCGAAAGTGTTAAATGTTTGTCGCAACAAGTGAGTGAGCAATCGGACCCCTCCACGTGGCAGATGGGCGCATCTTTACACGTGATAATGAATCACGCCCAACCATCTGTTCGGCTTTAATCAACAATCATCGATGTGATATTTTAAGAAACAAACAAAGATACGATGGTTACTTTTGTATCGTTCTGTTATAACTATATCGTTATATAAGTTTTTTTCTTTCTTTATGTCCTATTCGTTGGGCAACCAGCTTGGCGCGTGCATAAAATGGTTAAGATAGGTACTTTAATCTATCGTCCACGAATCTTAAAGCCACCGGTGGTCATGCAAATCCCAATATCTGAAACTGTTATTTCTCGCCCCGTCGCCCGTTACCCTTCTTTCCTTAACCCTAGTCATTAGCATATCCTTTTGACTTCAGTCCATTACCTTATTAGAAATTAGATAATCTATATATTTTATTACGAAATCACCACAATTCATAGAATCATGTTGTGTAGACCATCCATAGCTCATGTTGTTTTGTACTGAAGTAAATCTCACTCTAGAGCATATTTCAGGCATCTAGTCTGTTATAGTAAATGTGAACTCAATAAATTAATCTGTATTAATAAAAAATAATAAGCAATTAGATTTGAATAATTAGAATAAACCTAAATAATGAAACAAATACTTACAAGACTATTTAGCACATAAATGTCAATTCTCCTTTGTGTTAATAAAAAATTATAAAGGATTATTATTTTATTTTTTTTTCTATGTACATGAGTCACCAATTGTCATTATTATACACTGGGACAAAAATTTTATGTAAATTGTTTAGAGTATAAGAGATATTCCATGTAATGAAAGTCTGCCCTAAATTATCTGTGTTTATATAAATTAAAAAGTAAGAGAGATAAGTGAGAAATGATAGTTTTAGGCATCGATATTCGCATGACCACAAAGTGGCTTTAAGATTCATAAATAGCATGTTAGGGTATCTAGCTTAGGCTATTTTTTTCTGAGATGCATATTGATTGTATAATGTTCTTAATGTAATATACTTAATTTTTTATAAAAATAATATTTTAGATTATTCATATAATACAAAAGTAATTTATAAAATATATAAATAGGATAAGGTATATGCTACGTATTTATGTGGGTTTGTTTATGCCTTTCAATTTGAATAGCAGCGGAAGCATGAACAAGTATACAGGGAATCATTTAATACTTAGATGGACGGATCAGTGGCGAGCCGAGTTGTCCAAGTTGTGGCCTTGGAGTAGATGAAGTAGTTAACTAGCAAGAGGCGCGGGTGGCGTCGAGAATATGAATACACCACTTGGCTCTGCATCAAATTCTCACCTTTAACACGTGCTGCAAATATTCTCCTCTACCCATATGCCCAATCGTGCTTCCTAATGATACCCATTGCCCAACCCGACTTTGTTCGGTACAACATTATTTGATTGGATTCTATATTGGGTTCAGAAAAAAACCGACTTACATAGGCTCGATCGAGGTCAACTATGAAAATTCTAAGACTCATCCCAAATTATAATCATTGTTTTGTTATATTATACAATTATTTGATTTTAATTATAATATTTTATCTAATTTTTAAAAATTATTTTAAAAATTAGATGGGTTAAAAATTAGATGGGTGGATTAAAAAAAAATTTCAAGATAGGATACCCAACAATCTACTGAGCACACATCTTAAAGCATCCATGTTATACGATAGTATAAGATTTACATGATATCGAGTATCATATAATAACTCATCAATGTTATACAATATCATATGTGTTATACAATAACTCGTTAGTATTATACGATATATGATATATACGATAACTCGTTAATGTAAGATTTGATACGATATCGAGTATTATACAAAATACATATATATTATATGATATTTTATCGTATGATACTAATGAGTTAGAGTATAATATATGTTATCGTATATCGTATAAATGATAACGTTATCGTATGACATTAACACTTTAAGATATGTGCTCAGTAGATGAGGGTACCCTATTGTGATTGTAAATGGAGGTACCTTGCCTCAAAATTTTTTTGGGTGGATTGGGATAGAGTTTCCTATAAATATCTAATTATTTATTAGGGCAATAAAATAGTAGACAAGTAAAATTAAATATTATTAAAATAAAAATTATTATTTTTATAAATATAATTATTTTTATGACACTACTTAGACTTTTTTTTAAAAAAATTAGTAGAAAGAGTATATGAAATTTTTTTAAAGAGACAAAATTTAATTAAAATTTAAATGTTTTATAAAATGCAATTTTTTTACTTTTAAATACATAAAAATATTTTTAAAATTTAAAAGGCACAAGCATGAGAGCATGTGAGTCACTAGAGTGAAACTAAGAACGATCCAATTCGGAAGTAAGATAGAAGTAGTAAAAAAATATTTTTATGCTATTTTTATTTAATTATTTATATAAATAATGCAAAATGATATTTTATTTTTTCCCCTCTCCATCATATATATATATATAATATTTATATTAATAAAAATTATGAAAACAAGTCATTTTTCCCATTTTGTTTAAAAAATTCATTTAATAATCGGGTGGAAAATAACTACCATTTAATTTTTTAAATATATTTTGTGCACACAAAATAGAATTTATTATTTTTAAAATCTTTTTGTATTAATTTAAAATTATAAAACAAATTGTTATATTATGAATAAAATTAGGATAAATTAGCAAAATAAAGATTACTTATCGAACTATATTACCTTATTAGGACATATTAAATTATCTGACTATAAAAGGTTATCGGGATCATCCTTTTTCCCTCACCGTCAATTGAACGACCCAATAATGCACCCGAATGTCCCGTCTTCTGTGATTCTATCTCTCTCCATTCTCTTCCCTGCGCTCTCTATATATACAGTCATTACTCACTTCCCCTTTCTTCTCTCCCAAGCCGGCACATCTTCTCCCTCCCTCTCTCTCTCTCGCGTGCTCGCTCTTGCTGCCCCTCCTCCCCCTTCTCTATCTCCGAGGAGGTCCGAGGAGGCATGGACGCCTACGCCCTCCATCTCGCCATGGCGGCGCTTGTCGGGGCCTCCGTCGTCGCGGTATCCGCCTACTACATGCACCGCAAAACCCTAAGCCAGCTCCTCGATTTCGCCCGCGCCGTCGAGAGGGAGCGCGACCGCGGCCGTGGCGCTGGCGACCATGACGATGAGGACGATGAGCCCAAGCGGGTTCCCCCGAGGCGAGGTCAGTATGGGTACCGCCGCAAGGGCCCCGGGTACTACCGGCGCGGCGGCGGGTCCGCCTCGCTGCCGGACGTGATGGCGGCGGCGGCGGATGTGGACGGGGAAGACGACGAGGCGGTGGAAGAGGAAGAGCAACGGTTGTGGCGTCATTCTGCGTTGAACGGGTCGTTCCTAGCCGGGACGGAGGAGGACCAACGGGGCTTTCCGATACCTGTGGGATTGCCTCGGCTGCAAACGGTTCCGGAAGGTACTTATGGATCACCATTTTCTAATTTCTCCCCTGAGTGAGGCGGTTTATAGCTTTTGGGAAACTGTTATTCATGTAAGATACGAATCTTTTTTAGGCTTAGCGACCCTCCATCGATTGAGAAGCTATAGTAAAAAACAGCGTTGACTATAATTGTAATAACTATACACGAATTACTAACGATATAAGATTTCTTCAATTGTTCCGATCTGACCAAGAAGTATGCCTCAATCAAGGTGAGAATTGAATTCTGCTTCATAGATTATTTCCAAAATTGTTTTCTTATTTTGTGAGTATTTTGTTTGTCAAGTAATGAAATTGTGTTCACGCTGAAAGTTCAAGCTTAAAGAGCTTTGCTATATATAATGATCTATTCTTACTGTCACTATTCGTTTTACCGTACCTCTGTGATAACTTTCATAAAGATAGCCTTTCTTTCCTTGAACTCCGAGCAAACTCATGCAGACTTGAATACGTACTTGGAAATTTCAAAATTTTCAATCCAGTGTTTTATAAAATTTTCCCCCTAGACTTTTTGTTGGCTGCTGAAGATTCATCGTCAAGCTCCTATTCCTAGCCGTGATAGAAGGCGGGTGCAGCCAACACCTTAAAGTGTATAAAAAGCCAAAAAATCAATATTTATTCTGGTACTTATTTATTTGTTTAAAATTTCATCAATACTACCTTTTGCAATTATTTTAAAATTATAGGAATTATCTTGACATTACTCAGAAGTCAAGACCTGGTAGAGTATGTGGAGTGCGGTGAAAATTCTATTAATTTTGTTTCTGATGGTATTTCTATTGTTTCATAATTGGATTACTGGACCACCTAGGCATCACTTTTTAGATAGTTGTCTGAATTTTGACAGTGAAATTGAAGTGTGTCAGTGTTGGTTGTATCTTAAATGGAAAGCCTTTGAAGCAGGAAAATATGTGAAAATGAATAATTTTATATGTTACATTTATCATGAAAAGAAGTATTCTAGATGTCATTCTTATCACTTCTTGCTACTTTTGAAGTTTGGACTGCAGATTTTATCATGGAATTCACCATGAGTGTAGCAACAATGAAAAATAGAAACATGTAAATTTACAATTAATTCAGTGTTACATTTACATCACAGATCCAGTGGGTACATTTTTGTTCAAATTTGATGAACTTCTAAACTTGGAAACATAGTTCAGTAAATCATGGAATGATTTTTCAAAAGCTTTATCCAATTCAACATGCCTGGGAAAGAAAATTTTCAGGTTTGTATCTGAAGGAATATGAAATTTCAAGGTTGGGCTTGTGGAAATGCTAATGTTTGCCCTTTTCTGAACTAATGGGCTTTGCTTCTGCTCTGGAGCACATAGTTTAAACCATCTACCTTTTGACCATGACTATCTATGTTTGATGTGAAGAAGCTTGAAAAAGCCGACGCAAACAACTTCATTCCTAAAACAATACTTGTTAACTCTACTCTACATTTCTGTTTTTGACAATCAAATAGAAAAATAAGCTGTTTGATGCTTGGTTTTCTCTTGCAGTCCAAATAATATTAGTCAAATAAGCTATTGCTTCATCTTGCAATGCACACAATAAATGCTAGAGTATGATTCTCATATGGATTATGTAAAAATTAAGATGGTCTAGCTTCTCGTCTGTTTTTTAAAATTTCCTTCCTTAAATACATAGTAACCTTTTGTCTTTCAGTAATAATGCATATCATGCCGCGCATGAATGTGACTTATGTTTCTTGTAGAAGAATAAATGGAACTTGTAAGCATCTTGATATTAGGCCCTCGAAATTGCACAAATTCACATCATTTTGATCCATAAATACTCAAAATAATTGTGGTGTGAAATATTGTGTTTTGTCTTTGGGTTTGGCTATTAAAACACATCTCTCTTTCACTCTCTCTCTATATGTATATGTGCACGCATCACCCAACTGTTTTCTGGTTTCTCCGGTGGAAACCATTTTGATATTCTTTACTTTTAATTTTTGTTGTTTTCCTTTCTCAAATGTTTCTACTATTAAATCAGTTATGATGCACCAGGTAATAAGCAATCGGTTCATGCTATATCAAATAAAAGAGGTGGACTTGGTAATGGACCAACTTCTCCTAAATCACCTGTTGCAAGTGCTAGCGCTTTTGAGAGCCAAGAGGGATCAGATGAAGATGATCATATGCCAAATGATGCTAAACTTGACAACACCTATTTGCATATTAATGGGAATTTAGTAAGTTGCTTGTGTTCATTTTATTGTGAATTCTCTATTCTCTTATAATTTAAATCCACAAGAACGTAAGTACATAGTTTTTCCAGATACAAAGCAAAGGGAAAATTTTGTCTCTAACTGTTGCTTGATCCTATAAGATCTATATTATATTCTGACCAAGCTGCGTTCCTAACTGCCTACCAATTATTAGTGCAGGCTTAGCATAGCACATAATCCTAGTCTTGCTAGAATATGCTTGGCATACGTGCAAGGTTGCTTGTATATAATGTAACATGTGCATATTTCATGGCTCAGAATTTTCCTTGTTATAATATTGCGAGCAAAATGATCGAGGCATACCTTGTTGTACCAAGTGTAAATTAAAAGGACAGTACCTAGAAATACCTTTATTTGTCATTTTTGATATTCTTTTTTGCTTTTAGTCAAAGCAAGAATTTTTTTTGCTCCGGAGGATTTTGTTATTTTTTATATTCTGATTTATTAGCAAACTCACATGACCAATATTGTACTTTGCTTCCCACCTATTAGAGCCTGATTGTGACTAATTGTTTTATTTCAGCTGTTCAAAACCAATCGCAAGTGCATAGTTGGTCTATTTGTCTTCCGAAATAACTATAATTTTTTCATTTATATGCTTTGAGTTGTGTCTATGGTGCTCATCATAGTACCAGATGATGTATGTGATTCTGGCTTTTCTTATGTGGGATTACTTCTAAACTCTAGTGCTTATTTATTTTAACCTTTTCAAGTAGTTCTAGAATATCTGAATCTGTTACTTAAGGTCTGTTGTTTATTCTCTAGCAGAAGTTGATATTTGTTTTAGTTAATGTGTTTTGGATTCCCTTGAAGTTAGCATTTTAGTGATGCTTCATGGATACTGCTAGAATCATATATGACAGATATCCATAATTTTGGTCTTCTGCAGTGTATTTGTTGAAATATAAAGCCAATGGATACGTTCTTTTCCATATTCTATGCTAGATATCCTTATAGGACGAATATCTTTTACTGCATTCCTAGACCATGGGACTAACTTTCTTTCTATTTTGACTGTGTTATGCAAGGGGGAAAGTGGCAAAAGCTTATTTCAAACTTTGCCTGATCATATCACTGGAAACGGGGATCCAAAGTTACTGGCTGCACCTAGCATGATTCGATCTCATAGTGTATCTGGTGATCTGCATGGTGTACAACCTGACCCTGTAGCAGCAGATATTCTTAGAAAAGAGCCTGAACAAGAAACCTTTGTTAGACTCAAAATTACCCCAACTGGTATGGTATATTTGAATGTTTAATACCCATATTTTATGCTTCCAAGGTCATATCTAGTTTGTTCAACCATGCTATATTTATTCTTTACCTTTCTGTCTCTAGAATTACATCGTTCCACTAAATCCTTAACCACTATTTATATAATTATGGTTGCTATTGAATTCTTTTTGAGTCTTATTTAATGTTGATAGGTCTTTGGTGGTGTTCCAAACTGGTCATGGCCGTAAAACCTAACAAAAGTCAAAACATGCTGCAAAGATTGGAGTGAAATTCCTACTCATAACCAAAATCTTCTATACATATATATTATATATTTAGAACAGTACCAATCGGTACTAGATGTTGGTACATACTATTTTGGTAGTAGATTGGTCTGATGGGTCCATTATAACCATCGAATATGTATTTAGTTTTCCTACTTTTGTATGTACTATTCATCTCTATAGCTGTGGAGTCTGCCTAATCTAACTCAAGGAGCTCAGAATGTGCTGCCTTTTTTTCCTTCTTGGCCATGGAGACTTCAGAATCTTCATGACATTCAGAATCCTGAACCTAAGTCAATTGCTCATCTTGTAAGTAACACGTGTGCTTAGATGTGTGGAGACATTGATGTATAATAGTCCCTTACTCCCTAGAATATGAAGCCCTTTTGACATCATATATCTCCATAGGACCTCCCAGATTTTTTATTCAAGTAACATACACCTCTAAAGTAGTAACTATTTTGCAGTTTATGCTAGTAGATCATAAGGTATTTTAGTATCATGTCTTTTTTTGTTCTCAGAGACACCATCTGCTGAAGAAGCAGAAGTCTACAAAATTCTCCAGAATTGTCTTGAGCTACGGGACAGTTATATCTTCAGAGAGGAAATTGCTCCTTGGGAGAAAGAGGTCATAACTGACCCTAGTACACCAAAACCTAATCCTAACCCCTTTGCCTATGTACTTGAGCAGAAGACTGACGTAAGTTTTTTTTTGTCATTCTGTAAACTGTTTGTATTTTAACTGATTTTTTAAATTAATTTTTTGTCTTAAGTTTGTATGACGGTATCAATATAATTTATTATTTTTGCCTCAGCATGTATTTCATATGGTTGATGGAGTTGTTCATGTTTATGCAAGTAAAGATTGTAAGTCTCCATGTGGAAGCTTAACTCTGTAACTTTGTTTTTGCCTATCCTTCTTGTTGTTTTGTTTGCCACTGATTGTCTACTTCGATTCTTGTCTCAGCAAAAGAAAGACTTTTCCCTGTTGCTGATGCTACGACCTTTTTTACGGACTTGCATCATATCCTTCGAGTAATTGCAGATGGAAATATCAGAACATTGTGCCATCAGCGTCTGGCTATTCTTGAACAGGCACTACAACTTTTTGTTTATTAATTTTGAGAAGTTTATTATTTTCTACAAATCAAATTGAGCTCTAATTAAAAGTTTTTTTATTGTTAAACATTATTAGTTGATAAATTAATAACATAAAGCAGATTAAATGTTTATGTGATTGCTGATGCTCATCGAAAATAGAGAATATTTGGCCAGAAACTTTTAATACTATGAACCCTCCTTGCAGAAATTTAATCTTCACTTGATGCTCAATGTGGATAGAGAATTTCTTGCTCAGAAAAGTGCACCTCATCGAGATTTCTACAATGTCAGGAAGGTTGATACGCATGTTCATCACTCTGCATGTATGAATCAAAAGCATTTATTAAGGTTTATAAAGTCAAAGTTGAGGAAAGAACCTGACGAGGTATGCAAATTAATTTGTTGCTGTCTTCTTCTATTCTCTTTTATGTTGAATAAAATTTCTCATAGATAGACTTGTTTTAGGTTGTTATCTTCAGAGATGGGACCTATATGACACTCAAGGAGGTTTTCGAGAGTTTGGATCTGACTGGGTACGCTGCTACTGTGTGATCTAATTTCCACCCCATTTCATATCCTGGTAAACTTATCTATTTTTATGGTTTTTCGGACAGGTATGATTTGAATGTCGATCTTTTGGATGTCCATGCAGACAAGAGCACCTTTCATCGATTTGATAAGTTCAACCTTAAATACAATCCTTGTGGCCAGAGTAGGCTAAGGGAGATTTTTCTAAAACAGGACAACCTCATACAAGGTATTGATTTTTCTATTTAATCTGAGTAGTTTATGTCCCATGTTTGGCAATTATTTATGTATATTTGTCAGCACGCTTCCTTGGGAATACTTTATGGTTAGGCTCTACAAGGGATTTTTAATTAAAAAATAGTATTAAAACATATTGTAATTCAGGGAAAAGAATCCATTAACCAATAAACTGTCCTTGATTGGCTCATGTGTCTGAATGTGGTTGCACTATGTATGGTGTCTATATATTTTGGTCCTTGTCTGTCTTCCGTACCCTGTTTCTGAAAATAATAGCCATCTTCTGTTGATAAAAAATAGACTTTTGTGGTCCTAATTTTTAAATTGTTTTATTGGTTAGACTTTTTTCTGCTCACACTAAAGTTTATTTAAAGAGCTCAATGGGATTGCTTTGTAATTAACATGCCAAACAATTCTTACGTGACATTTGAATGTTCACGAGAGTGAAAAATTTACTCTTGTTTTATTGTGTAGGCCGCTTTTTGGGTGAGGTGACAAAACAAGTGTTTTCTGATCTTGCCGCTAGTAAATACCAGGTAGATCTCTTTTTTTTTGTTATTAACATCGTGTTGCCCTTTTGAATGCACTTAGCCATGTGCATGACAACATAATATTTTGAATGCATTTTTAGACATGGTTTGCCAGTTTCACTTTCACATATATCTCTCTGATTTGGTTGTTACGTAGATTTTATGCAAAGTTATAGTGTAAGTAGGTGATAAAAGTAGTGTATCAAGCCATTTCTTGAAAGCTGTTTTGGTGTTTCAATATTTTGAAACAAGAAGCAACAACCCTAAATCTCACTGTCTGACTAGTGCAACATTATATCATTACCTTGTTCGATCTACCTTGCCAAAAAAGGGAAAGTAGGAAATTTTTTGCTCTAGATTTTTATTCGATATTGTTCGTAATTGTTGCAGATTGATAGTGACCGATTGAGTTACCAAATTATGATCCCTTTTCCAATTATAGGCTACAAGAACAATTTTATAAAGTTGATGAAGGTTAATAGTAAAGTCTATTTTTCATTTTGCAAGCTAATTTATATCTCCCCATTTCAGTGGATAACTTACCTAAAGATGATCTGATGTGAATGCCTGATACATCGGCAGGGTTGCTATGGAGGTGTTTTAAGTCAATTTGGGGAAAAAAAAACAATCACATTGGAGCTTTACTAATGGTGCTAGTGCTAGTTTCATTCATGTAGTCATGAACAACTAGCTTATTGCTCAGTATAGAACTACAGATTGAATCTTTAAAGACATCCCTCATGGGTCACCTTCGTTTGGGTTATGCTACCAATGTATAAACCACCTTTCTCTGAGCATACCATGTGAGGTATACTAGTTGGTATACTATTACATTCTTATTCGAACCATGACTAATGCATTGGCTTGGCTGTTGCATTAAACCTTGCTTGTATATAATTATAAAGCATTGCATTATTTCATAACTTATGAATAATTAATTATGATTGCACATTAATATATTTATTATATTTATATAATTAACCAAAGATATTTAAACAAGTATTATAGAGCTATTGCAATTTATAAACTAGTAAGTATAATAAAGATTTAAATTGATAGATCATTGTGGCTGTGTTTTTAATTTGGATTTGTCAAGCCAATCAACATGGTTCAGATGTGGAAGATTATATATTTTTTTCATTTTTGCTAAATTTTATTAAAGATTCTTGACTCATTTGATTTGTTTCTAGGCCAGACGTTCTGTTAGCATGTTATAGTATAGTGGTTATATTATTCCCTGAAATCAAGGTTTTAAAAACCAATTCCTACCATACCGGTAGTATATTCCGGTTCAAAAAGGGACTAATATGCTGGTACATATTAGCAGGGGCTCTCTAGCACAGAGAACGGGAGTCAAAATTATACATGTTTTCTAGTGGAGGCAAACACACAGTTTTAGCTATAATATAGATTTTTATAGTGTATGACTTAGTTTAACCTGATACCCCGAACATAACCGAATATGTTGGTTTGGTCCGGGTTTAGAAGTAAACATATTTTTTTTGTTCGCTTTATAAAGTTCTAATAAGATAATGGTTCGGGTTTGTTTTTTAATTCAAAAATAGTTTAAAAACTTAACCGAACCAATGAAAATAGAAGTCAAAGCATTTGTCTATTTGGTTCGTTCAGCTCACATATGCAAATGTAACCTCCCAGTAAAATATGTGCCTTGTTGCTTCATAACTGGTCTATCAACAAAGGCAAAGCGACTAGATGAGGGTGATCGAGGCGACAAGTGGTGACTAGATGGAGGCCATGTTTCTGTAGATTTTAGGATTGCTTCTATGTGGCTGTGAGATGATGGTGGTCGAGGAGAATCGAGATCAATGAGGTACTTGCTCTTTCTAAGCATCTTCGTCCAACTTCCCTCCTTAGGCTTTCCTCAAAACCATTTCACTCCTGTAGCTTTCCTAAAAACCACCTTGCTCCAGCTTTCCTCATCTTGCCCCTATGGCTTTCCTCAAAACCATCTTGCTCTGGTAGGTTTCCTCAAAACCACCTTGCCGTGCTTTCCTCATAACCACCTTGCTGTGACCTTGCCAACTAGCCCTAAGTTGGATTGTGGCATTTTGCTCCAACTCATTTGCAAACTCGCACGCTTTGCAGCTTTCAACAATCCAACTTAGGCTTTTGGCTTCCATGGTAAGTGTTCAAAATCATTAATTTTTTTGTTAATTTTTTAAATGCTGTTGCTGTTTTTTTATTAATTTTTTAGATGCTTTTTTGGTGTTCAACGGCACCATTTATATCAGTGTTTAGATGCTTTATCAGTGCTTAGGTGCTTTTTTATGAACAGAATCTTTATTTCATAGTAGGAACCATTATAATGATTTTTAGATGGTTTTAACAATTCCAGGTCTATCTTCAATCGGTTTTTACTCAGGTTAAACCGAACCAATTTCAGTTCAAAGTCGGATTTATAAGAAAATGGTTCCGCATCAGTTTTAAATTCTTTTGAAAAAAAATCAGGCTGACCCTGAACTCAAGCCGTATTGCTATGATTGTTATGATTGGCCAAGCAGTTTAATATTTTTGTTGCTTATTTGTTTAACAAAACATGTAAGTTCAACGATTGTACAGAATCTTGTTGTAAATCTGAGTTAGTTCAGTAGCTTGTTTAGCTCTGTTGCATGCACCATGTATTTATACTTCTATAATTTTCATTTTGAATGTCTTACATAAACTATCACATTTTATTTGATTGATGTACATAAATTACATCTATCATTTTATCCTGATTATATACTCATTATTTTGTCAGATGGCTGAATATAGAATATCGATATATGGAAGGAAGCAAAGTGAGTGGGACCAACTTGCAAGTTGGATTGTTAATAATGAACTATACAGTGAAAATGTTGTCTGGTTAATTCAGGTGATTTCTGCAATCTATGCAATGTTATCTTTCTGGTATTTTGTATATTGATTATCTTTCATCGATCTCAGTTTACCCTTGCATTCTCTCGAGTGGCTGATTCTGCTAGTGAATTAATTACTTGCTTCTGTTTGCATATTAAACCTTATTTCTGTGATCTTGACATGTGCTTCTAGATCTGATGCTGTGTTATTTAATTGGTAACATCAATTTAAAGGTGCAAATGATCTTTGCCTTTATCTCCTTGGCTTGATTGATCTAGTCATTTTAAAAGATTGTATGTATGGAAAAATTGATACATGAGAAAATCCAACGATTACCTATATCAATTGCAGTTTGCTCATTAGATCTGACAATGGTATCGCTAGTTCGAAGGATGTCTTTGTAAATAATCTATGTTTTATTCTATTTCATCGATACAATGAATATGCATTATGGTAGTCAAATTTCATCTTTGTTTGTATTTTTTTATTTTCTAATCATTAAGAAGTCTGATTAATTCTCATTTGCAGGTTCCACGTCTGTACAATGTCTACAAGGAGATGGGTATAGTTACATCATTTCAGAGCCTTCTGGACAATATTTTCCTTCCCCTTTTTGAGGTCACGGTCGACCCAGATTCACACCCACAGTTGCATGTATTTTTGAAGCAGGTACATGTTTGTTTGTTGTGCATTATTAAGCTAGGCATTGATTTATGTGATGGAATACAGGTAGTTTATGATTGAAACTTTTAAATAAAATATACATAATTGATTGCAAGGGCCATATTGTGAACAATATGCCTTACTAGAAATTGAACCCTAGGTTTCTGGCTATTTAGCCTGAATGAGCTAACATTTCCATGCAAAGGGATATTTGCTCTTACGGGTAGATACTTCACTAGAGAAAAACAGTAAATTTGTATTCTTTAGCACACAACAAAAAAAATTACTCGTACTTGAATGTTTGAAAGTTTATCTTGCTACAACCAAAAGGCTTACTTGCTTTTGGGATAGCTTATGGCCGTTTTTGAACAAAAGGCAACTTTGTGGCCCATCCTCACTAAGGAAGGCGTGATTGATTGTGTATTTTGATTAGATTAGATTCATACTGATGGTTTACTTGGATGGAATCTTGATCATGTCAGCTGAAGTACTGTAATAGCGTTCAGTCCTCTCGTAAGAAACATGGTTGGTACTTGTAACAGTGGTATTTGTATTTTAATTTTTAACTGACCTGGTTAGGATTGGCACGACTTGGGACAAAAATCTTCAATAAGCATTTTTTAAAATTGCCTTTTAAGGCCTTATCCTGGTGTGCTGCCAATGGCTGGCATCATTGATACCGACCAGGTGACATTTTGTACAATATTATACTTGAATCCTTGGTCACAATTTTGAATTTGTACATCGAGATCACTTTCCCTTTTACTTCTGTCTATCTTTTTAGTTTGTTTTACTTTCAACGCTTCTAATATTTGTTTCTCAAATCTTCATTTGTTGAACCACGCCTGCTACTGTCTGTTATCAGGTTGTGGGGTTAGATTTGGTGGATGATGAAAGCAAACCTGAAAGGCGTCCAACAAAGCATATGCCGACTCCCGCTCAATGGATAAATGTCTTTAACCCTGCATTCTCGTATTATGCATACTATTGTTATGCTAACCTGCATACGCTGAACAAGGTGCTTGTTCTACTCTATCTTCATGCTTCAGTTTTCATGACTAAAAAAAAATATCAGATTACTTTTTTATCTTTCTAGCTTCACACATGGTATATGGTTGTGTTCTCCCATTTTAATCTCTAAATTTGTGTCCTTGTTCCTTTTTGGATTGCCATCTCCATTGTCAGCTTCGTGAGTCTAAAGGAATGACAACAATCAAATTTCGTCCTCATTCTGGCGAGGTATCATTTAATCAGAATTGTCAGTTTTCTTTTCAGTTTTGTAACTCATCTGATAGCTTATGACTGCTTTCTGCAGGCTGGCGACATTGACCACCTTGCTGCAACATTTCTCTGTGCAAACAATATTGCACATGGGATCAACCTAAGAAAGTCCCCAGTGCTTCAGTACTTGTATTATCTTGCTCAGGTAATTCAGGCTACTTAAAAGAGTTGTTCCATGTTCGCTGGCCTAGTCTGTCACTGCTCAATTTACAAAGTATATTTGCTAGGAAGAAGCTTGCGATGCTTTGTTCTATTTTCACACTTCTACTTTCGTACTTGTACTGATTTGAAATTATTGACCACCAGATAGGTTTGGCTATGTCGCCTCTCAGCAACAATTCGTTATTTCTTGATTATCATCGAAACCCTTTCCCAATATTCTTCCACAGAGGTCTAAATGTCTCTCTTTCAACGGATGACCCTTTGCAAATTCACCTGACAAAAGAACCGTTGGTGGAAGAGTACAGTATTGCGGCTTCGGTAATTTATTTAACTTTACCAACTTATGTCCCTACGCCTTCCGCCATGCGCTTGAATAGAACCCTAATCACCTAATGCCTTCCTAAATATTTGTCTCTTCTATAGGTGTGGAAACTTAGCTCATGTGATTTATGTGAAATTGCTAGGAATTCAGTTTACCAGTCTGGTTTTTCACATGCTCTCAAGGTATGAATAATTTCAATGCCACAGCCGTGAATGTGAAATAGTACATATGATCATTGTTCTCATATTGGGTGGTTCTGTCTAAAATAATCTCCATTTTTCTTCTCTAGTCGCATTGGATAGGAAAGAATTATTATAAGAGAGGACCTGATGGCAATGATATTCGCAAAACAAATGTGCCTCATATCAGACTTGAATTTCGTGACATGGTATAATTCTTTATCCCGAACCTGCTGAGTGTAACCCTTCATCTGGCGATTTAACAATATCTCATTTTATTTTGATATATTTGCTTATAAACTTCTTTAATGCAGATATGGAGAGAAGAGATGCAACTAGTTTATTTAGGAAAGGCTGTTATACCTAAGGAAGTGGATAACTGAGTCCTCTTTGTGGTTTATCAGCACAAGGGTAAGCCATTGTTTGTGTTGTTTAGTAAATATATTACACATGTAACCTTTTCCTTCTGCACTTTTTAGCATCGCATTTCATGACTGACTATATTATTATTCTCGCTCAGTTTACTAAAACAGTTGTATTCTATGACGATGTGCACTTCGAGCACAGCTAAAGAGTCTTTGCTTAATGCTGCAATGGATTACAGCTACTGAGCTGAAACCGAGCATTGCATCATTTGTTAGCTGCTAGTTGGTGAAAGGATGAAAGATATATGCGCCTATGCATGAATTGGAGAAATGGATGAGTTATCCAGCGCCATCAGTCTCAGTTTTAAAAACAGCATGTCTTCGAGGCCAATCGAATTCTAGCGGTTGGCGGGTTGATGGTAGATATGCTTGTTCTGTGGTATTTTAGCAGAGCCCCTAATAAGGAAATCTTTCACGCAATATTATTGATATAGTCTTTATTAATAATCAAATGAATAAAAGAGTTTCTATTATTTTTCCCATCGCAAGGTGTGTCGAAGTGGAAAATGTGCAACTGATCTTTACGAAATAATACTTTTCTATCTTGCTACTCATCGTCCTATTGTTATATTCATTGGTAAATGTCTTTTTGGGCAATCTAGTTTGAAGAAATGTGTTCCACCGGCCACAACGTTCTATGGGTCCATTTGGTCGTGCGGTGTGAGTGGCAACACAGCGCCATCCCGTAACAACTGTTGAAATTGTGTTGTTCAATACGACTGAACAGTAGAAAAAATAGATTTTTTTTGTGTAAGTTGTGTAAAGCAGTTTCTTGCGCAACACAGACACTGTTCATGGATAAGTCCGTTGTTCATTGCTTGTTGCTCCTTTTTTTTTTCCCTCTTGTTGCGAGTTCCTCCGCTCTCCCTGCTTGCTACTCTCTTTTCTCCCCTCTCGTGAGTTTCTCCATTGGCCGATTCCCCTTATTGCTTTACTGTGCACGCTGTGAGATTGGATGTGATCTATGCCGAGCTAATCTCGACCTGAACCTATATTGACCTAAGCTTACTATAGGACTTGAGCAACCACAACCATTATTTACTATAATCACCACTAGACTAAATTGCTATAATCACACCCATTACTACAACTGGTTGCAAGCGTAACAGCCTATAGTTCTTTGGTGAGATCAGTTCTTTTTCTGACATTCAACGACGCAACAAAGAAATAGCATAATGTTAATTACAGTTGCATTTCCCTCTCTAAATTTTTAATCAATTTGGGCAGACATTGACATAAGACAATAACAGTAGGAATTAACTCTGATCTCTTAAGGGTTGAACAAGCTTACATGAGACAGATCTTTCAACAGCCTTAATTTTGTCCCCTAGATACAAGGATCACTCGCTACCTCCAAAGCAGGCAAGCTTGCGCCTAATACTTGAGCGGCCTGCTCTAGTTCCTGATCCTATATGGTGAACGGCGGCACCAGCCAAACGAAAATTATTTTTCCAACTGTCAGCACTAGAAGGTCTCGGCATCTTGATAACTGATAAGCATCGACAAGAGTAGAAGCTTGGACGTCGAGTTCGATTCCCACAATAATCCCAAAGCCACTCACTTCCTTCACATGGCGGTGCCTTCCCAGTTTCTTAAGCAAGTAGAGTCATTTCCTTCTTACATTGGCCAAGAAACTGGGATCCCTGATTTTGTCCAACACTGCAAGGGCAGCATGAGAAAGAAACGGTCCGCCAGTGAAAGTGTTCCCGTGGTCTCCAGCAGCTAGGGCTGTTCATTGTCGGTTAAGTAAATCGTTGACCATAATCAATCGGTTAATCGAACCGAATAGAAGGAAAAAACCACGAACCGTTCCTGAACCGTTCGACCGGTTAACCAGTCAAACGGTTAACCAGTCAAACGATTAAACGATTCGGTTAACCACGGTTAACCAATTATAATTTATTTATTAAAATTTATTTTAAAAAATTAACTTTGACTATTAAATATTTTAAAAAATTAATTTTTAAATTGATTTTACTTATTAAATATTATTATAGGATAATTATATATGTAAAATAATTAGTTTTTAAGTTGTAGTGAATGTTCGAACTCATGACCTACTAACTCGCAAAACAACCTTCAACCATTGCACTAGATAAACAATCAAAATTTTGAGATATACATATATATACCAGTCGGTTCGGTTAACCAGTCAAAATTTTTTCTCCGAACCGTAACCGAACCGAACCAAACCATTATACTCAAAAAACTGACCGTGAACCGAACCGATCCATTCGGTTAACCGCCCGTTCGGTTCGGTTCGATCGATTTTTTGGTTCAATTCGATTTTTCGATTTTTCGATTTTTTTGAACAGCCCTACCAGCAGCTATGGCCATAACAACCCTTATCGGTGGTGAGGATGACACCAATTGGCAGACCACAAGCAAGGGACCTACACGAGTGTCATTACACCAAAAGCTTCATGGGCCCCGAGATAGCCTGTTCCGCCCAGTCAACATGCGACCTACATGAGAGAATGCAATTGAACATGCTATTAGTCTTAAAAAAAGGTAGAGAAAGGAACACAATTTCTTCTTTATAAAATTGGTCCATACACACAACCAGTTTGTACTAATTTAATTATATATCGATATTAGTATTGACCAATATTTACCAATCCAATCAATGATCCGAACCAATATTTAAAACCTTTACTCAAATAACTTTGTAACACAGAAGAGACTTCTATTAAAGTTTCAAATAAGTTACATTAGCCGAACTGAATGCGAACGAAAACGTTGAGAGAGCTGATTACCATTTAATTTGATACTATTCTCACATGACCATATTCAGTGTTAAGCCTTCGGACCCGTATTTGGGAGCGGCCCCAATCCAGGCCCAGCCCACTAAGCATTTCCATTTGAATTGGCGGACGCGGAGCTGGATCGGGCACGATGCCCGAATCCGAAATCGCCGATGGTGATTCACTAACGCGGTTGCGTGCTTAGACGTCTTGACGTGGACGGGGCGCGGCGTGGGTTGCTGTCGCCTCAGACGTCGCGTTGACGCGGGCAGAAAAAAAAGAGACGAGGACATCATCTCATTGGTGGGAGGGCTCTCCAGTTTTCCGAGGGTGAAAAGAAAACTCCGGCACTTCCCTTTCGTCGCCCCTCTCCTCCGGTCAACTCTCTCTCTCGTCGGACGCCTTCGTCGACGGAGTCTCCAGGCTGCTTCGGTGGTGTGGGTGGGTGGACGAAGCACCTCGGAGCTCCCCGTCCTCCGCCTCCGTCTTCGCCGCGTCCGCTGCTGCAGCCGACGACGCCCGCCGTCAGATCGCCTTGTTGCCGTCACAGTCGCCGGACCTCACTTCCAGATCGCCTTGGAAGGCGCAGCCGGCAACAGCTTCATCGGAAAGAAGGAGCCGGCGCCTAGCGCCGAGGTACTCCCTCTTCCCGTCCGTTTACCGTTTTTCTTCCCCGGTCGAGCTCGCAGCTACCGGGCGACTTCGTCTCCTCCGACCCCGACGGTGTGTTCTGCTGTGGCCGCGTCTCTCTTCCCTGCTACTCCGGCGAGCCCGTTCCCCTCCTCTCTCGGTTGCCGGCCTGCCTGCGTGCGGGAACTTCCGGAACCGTTCCTCTGCTCGCCTGCGCGCGTGCTCCTCTTCTGGCGCCGTCTGTCGCCTGCGTGCGACTAGAGACGGCTCCCTTCTCCTTCGCCGTCTGTGTGGGGTGGAGCTGCGCCGACTTCCGCCGAGCCCGATTGCAGCGTGGAACGAACGGATAGGCGGTTCCTCCTCTGCTTCCCGTCAGTCACCGCCCGTCCGCCGGACGTCTTCCCCATCAGCTCCAGTAGCGGCGCCTCCTTTCCGGCGGTGGTCTAGCGGGTGGCCAGCGCCACCCTTTTTCCCAGCATTCCCTTCCAGCTGAGCTCGCCTCCGTGCGAGCGCGATCCTTCCGGCACCAGCCATCGCCCACGTGCAATTGCGGCCGGCTGCCTTGATCGCTCGCCTACGGGTGCCCTTTACCTCCGGTCGTTCTCGCCTACGCCCGAGAAGGACAAGGTCGCCGAGTTCCCCGTCGTCCTACCTCTTCGCCGGCATGCGAGTGAGGAGCCGGCTGGGTTCTTTCCATCGTCACCGGCGTGCGACGCTGTGTTTACAATCGTCCACGATCGCCGAGCGCCGTCTTGATCCTTGGATGAGTGGGTGAGTCCGGCTCCCCAGCGGGGGAACATCCGGTTACTCCCCTCTACTCTCTCTGGCACGTGAGCGTGCTCGGAAGTTATTGTGGACCACGTCCGACGCGGTCGTTACAGGTGAGTTCCTATTGGGTTCGGGTGAACCCGATTCGACTCAGCGATATCGGTCCCCGATAAATTACGAGCGTTAATCGAGTCATGTTGGAACGGCAGTGATCTTCTGCAAGAGTCCTTAATCGGGCTGGGGGTCGGTTCGAGGAATCGTCCCCGCCAGTTAATGCCCAATCCAGCGGTTTCTACTGTTGTGATATTTGCGTTGACGTATTTGGATTCGAGTCAAGCATTGATTCACAGGTAAAATAATCAAAAAAATATTATCCTAATTCAGGGCGTGACATTCAGTTTGATCACCCAAGTAAACAAAGAGCTATGTTTCACCGAGTTATTTTATGCAAGCAAGAACAACGCAGCAGACCATATGCCGCGAGGACTTGTGGATACGAAACGATGATCAAGGTCCAAGAACATCCAAATGCAAACCTATTGCTAACCCATAGATACACATCTTCATTTTATAAAAATAAATTTTAAAAAAAATAGATTTATGGTCCACGAAGACCATATACCGCACGCCACCAGAGCTGCCTCCTTCCGTCGCTGTAGCTCCCCTAGCGCCTTCTTCATTGCCACGTCAACACCCTCGCCTTCCATGTTGCACGCCATGAATATCTTTGCGATCTCCGTTGGCGTCACCTCCACCTCCTCCAGCAGCGCATCCGCCTCCGCCATCAGCTCGTGCTCCTCTCCCACCTCAAGGTAGTTCCTTACCATCACTTGGAATGCCGTCGGCCCATAGTATGATAGGTGGATTTGTCGGTTCATGCGCCCCAGCCGGAGCAGCGCCGGATCGAGTCTCTCCGGGTGGTTCGTAGTGAAGATCATCATATGCTCACCAACGCACGACGACCACAGCCCGTCCACGAAGTTGAGAATGCCGGAGAGGCTGACAGTTTTGTCCTTTCGGTTGCCTCCCAAGGAAAATTTCGTTGCACACTCCTCCGTCTGCCGCACACTCCTTCGTCTCCGACGAGCTTGAATTTTTCTTGCAATTGCGGAGGTTGAGGGTGCAGTCAATGTCCTCGATGACGACGATCGACTTGGGGGGTGGTGGAGGCGAGGAGGCAGCAGAGGATAGTATTGGAGATAACGGTTGTGAGCTCGAGGTCGTAGACATCGAACTCGAGGAGGTTGGCCATGGCTGCAATAAGGCTGGTCTTTCCGGTACCTAGATGGCCGTCCAGGAGGTTGCCGCGCTTCCAGGATCGGCCTACGCGAGAGTAGTAGCCCCGGCGGCCGACAAAGCGAAGGAGATCGTTGTGGATGTCGTGTCGCGGAGTACCGGCTCTATGGCGAGCGTTTCAAAGGTAGAGGGGGTGGTTGAATGGCACCGCTGTCCAGGGGTTGTCGAGGAAGATGGTGTGTCGGTTGGTGTAGAGGCGGCACTCGCGGGAGCGGAGTCTAATATGCTCTGCCTCACGGAGGACGTGGGGGATGTAGAAGGAGCAGACAACGTGGCGGTGGTGGTGGCGGTGGTGAAAGGAGAGCTGGAGAGAATGGTTATCGGCGGGACGGGAGCAGTTGGTTCCGTTGTTGGAATGGGAGGAGGAATTATCGACAACAGAACTCCAGCAGAGTAGGATACCGTTGAAGGAGTCGTAGGTGGTGTGGTGGGAGGGGAGGGAAGCGGCGGCGAGGTGGCAATCTCAGCGCTTAGAAAGGCGGACGATGGAGGCGCCATCGTGGCAGCGGTCACCGAGGTAGGTATGGGCGGCAGTGTAGAGCTTGTTAGCAAAGTTGCCATCGTACTCATCGACGATGATTTTGGTGTCAGCGTGAAAGCACGCCGTGAGGATGTGGAAGAGGAAGTTGACGAATTGGCGGGCCTCCGGCGGGAGGAAGTCCCGGTACGCCATTCGCAAAAAGAGAAGCGTCGCGAACAATGACCCTACCGAGCTCCAATCCCACGTCCCGGCCGCCGTCATGTTTTTTAGTGTTGCCTCCGCTGCTGAGTGCTAATGAACGTATGGGCGGTGAGGTCGTGAGGGTATTTATAAACGTGTCGCGATTAATTTTATAAATGGATTGTGTATGAAAGCTCGTCATACAAATTAATTACAAAACTTGTAGGTGCTGACCCTTCCACCAAGAATCGGATCTGAACCATCCGATGGAGTGGAATCGGATTTCAACCTTCCGATCAAGACATACATATATGTAATTGATTTTACTTGATTGGCATGCTTCACGCGACAATTTGAACAATTGGATTGGTTGACCATGTCAACCCAGCCTATCAAGCCGAAATTGTTTGGCACACGAAGATCGTCATTTCAATTTGCTCGATGGATCTGTAGATCGTCATTTTCCTCTATTGCGTTTTTTTTTCATTGTTTGCTTGATGAATCTGTAGATGGCAGCTGATGGTGAATCTTCATTCAAAAACAAATTGAAATGCCTGATCGTCGACGATGACGACACTAGCCGTAGGGTTTTGAAGACAACTCTAACAAGTTTTGGTATGGATTTCACAGAAGCTACAAACGGTAAAGATGCTGTTGATCTTGTTTTTGCTGGGGAAAGTTTTCATATAATATTTTTGGATTGGGAAATGCCAATTATGAACGGGGTTCAAGTAATTTTCTTGCTCTTACGTATTGAGTTTATATATGATATGACGTGATTTCAATCATTATAGACTGCAATGAAGCTTTTTTCCATGAAGATCACTGGAAAAATCATCGGTTTGACAACACAAGAAAAGATGCAAAAGTTCCGTGACGCTGGTATTGAGGAGGTTCTGGAGAAGCCGGTTGATTCGGCAAAGCTAGTTTTACTGCTCCGAGCTATGGATGACAAACTCGGGAACGAGTAAAATGAAATGATGTATACAAATAAATCGAGATCCTGATGATTTCGTTTGTTACTTTGTTTGTTGTGGATGACAAGCTGTGGATCTTCATGGAAGAAAGCTCCATTGTGGATCTTCATGGATGATAAATAAATCGCGATCCTGACGATTTCATTTGTTACTTTGTTTGTTGTGGATGACAAGCTGTGGATGACAATCTGTGGATCTTCATGGAAGAAAGCTCCATTGCGGATCTTCATGGATGACAAATAAATCGAGATCATGACGATTTCGTTTGTTACATTATTTGTTGTGGATGACAGGCTGTGGATGACAATTTGTGGATCTTCAAGGAAGAAAGCTCCATTGCGGATCTTCATGGATGACAAATAAATTGAGATCCTGACGATTTCGTTTGTTACTTTGTTTGTTGTGGATGACAATTTGTGGATCTTCATGGAAGAAAGCTCCATTGCAGATTAACCAGCTTGTCATTCACAGCCCGGAGCAGTAAACTAGCTTTGCCGGATCAACCGGCTTCTCCAGAACCTCCTCAATACCAGCGTCACGGAACTTCTGCATCTTTTCTTTTGTCATTAAACTGATGATTTTTCCAGTGATCTTCATGGAAGAAAACTCCATTGTGGTCTATAATGACTGAAATCACGTCATATTATACATAAACTCACTACGTAAGTATAAGAAAATTACCTGAGTCCATTCATAATTGGCATTTCCCAATTCAAAAATATTACATGAAAACTTTCCCCAGCAACAACAAGATCGACAGCATCTTTACCGTTTGTAGCTTTTGTGCAATCCATACCAAAGCTTGTTAGTGTTGTCTTCAAAACCCTACGGTTAATGCTGTCATTGTCAACGATTAGTCATTTCAATTTGTTTTTGAAAGAAAATTCACTATCAGTTGCCATCTACAGATCCATCAAGCAAACAATGAGAAAAAAAAAGCGCAATAGAGGAAAATTATGATTTACAGATCCATCGAGCAAATAAAAAGTGAGAAAAAAAGCACTATAGAGGAAAATGGCGATCTACAGATCCATAAAGCAAACAAAAATGAAAAAAAAAAAGAGCGCAAAAGAGGAAAATGGAGATAAAATTTTGTCGGGCGAAAATAGCACCTAATCTCCTCGATGCAGAGAAGAGCGAGATAGATGGGAAATTTGGGGAACAGAGGGTTATATAGGCTTTCCGTCAAATACAATGGAACCGTGATGCACATTATTATTATCTTGCAATTAAGCTAATCTAGCACCATCACGCCCTTATTCCTCAGCCTGTCCACGTGGGCAAAACTTGCGTACGACTATGTGCAAATCCCAATCCCTTTTCGTCAAAATCAGCCGCGCCGATCACCAAATCAAAAATCGAAAGCTCAATTCGATTTTGACCGAGAGGGTTGACTGGATTGCCTCCTTTCGAATGCCCGCATTCGAAATCCATTTCGTCCTCGGCTTCTGCTCTGTCTCGTCGTCTTCATGCGATTTCGAATGAACGCTGCCTGCGTTCGTTCGTTGGCCGCCGTCGCCGGAGGAGGTGGACGGGGAAAGGCGCGTGCGGCAGGCTCAGTGTACTACGTTCGAGCCTCAGCCCTCACGCCGTCAAAAGTTGTCGCAACTGGGGTTGGTGAAGAAGGTGCTTGGCGGAAGCTTTCGCCGCCGGAAGAACCAGAGGCTCGTCGGAGCCAGAGAAGACAACCGAAGAGACAGGAATTAAGGAAAATTTTTGTTGATTTCAATATCAACCTTCCAAAACCCTTACAGAGCTCTCCCTCACTCCCTCACATCGACGGCGGCGCTCACTGTCGACAACAGTTTCCTCTCTCGCGCCGGAGGAAACTCCTCGTCACCCGCCAGGCGACGGCATTAGAATTGAACCCTAGAACAGGGGAGGGGAATGGCGGCGGATGCACGCGCCGCCGGGATGTTGCTGCTTCCATTGCTCGGGGGAGTCGGAGGAAGCCCGCCATCGGTTTTTGGTCCCGCCTCCCCCTTCTTCCTCTAAATGGAGCTGGAAGGGGAGCTTGTGTTCGGCGTCTCTCGAAACAAGGGAAGTTGCGTTCTCCTTCCTCGTTCCTCCTCCTCCCACTTCGATCGTCCGCCTAAAGCTTTAATGACGGGAAGATGCCTTCTTTGGGAAATCCAGCCAGCGCCTTGTCCGCTCTTTGCGTCTGCACGACGAATCCCGCTCGCCTCGTCCGCCTTGTCGAAGCTGAATTCCGCTGATTCCGCTCATCTCGTACGCCTTCACGTCCGCCCAACGATCCCGCCGGAACAGACGCCGCTGCTGGCGTTGGAGATGGCGCCGAGAAGGAAGCCGTTGAAATCACCGACGAAGCCTGCGTTTGATTTCGTCCGCTGATGAAATCCATGGTTCAACTCCTCCATGTTGACCTGGAATCTGGGCTTCATCCATGGGATTCGGGATTCGGCAGCAGACCAACCCAAATCCGTCCAGCCCGGTCCATTCTGATTTGTGCATTACGCCAGGAATCTTATGTTAGATCGTCGGGGGGGGGGGGGGGGGGGGGGGGGGGGGGATGAGTCACATGTAAGCAAAGTATGAGATTTTTCATTTTTTAGTTGCTTGTTATAGCACAGATTATAGTTGTAGGATTATCTTAAATAAATTTATTGTATAACTTTCACCGCATAAAAGTATTTAAAATTTGTTTAACTTTCCTCTAAACTTGGTATATTTTGTTTTTAAAGCACCTTATTTTAGTTTTATAGTATATTATATAATTTCTAACAATTTTCTTTTTTTTTACAAATTTATATTCATTCAAATTAATTTATATTTATTTTAAATTAATTTTTTTATAATTTTAAATATCACTAATTATCTATACAAATTTTTAGTCTATTTATGCTCTGTATTTTAAGAATTGCTTATGGTGTAAATATTTAAAAATTATTTCATGGCTTTGAAAATGTCTTGCATAATTTTAAAATATTTTTTTCTTTATGCAAATCTACAATTTCAATATCAAAACTTTTTTAAAATTATGTGAGATGTTTCTAAAACCGACTTTACGTAACTTTCAAAATACCTTACATTGTTTGTAAATGTCCCAATACAAAATTTAAAATATTTACATATCATAAATTTATATTTGCACGGTGAAAAGTGTTCTCAAAAGTATCAACAATTATTTTAAAATTATGTAAGGTTTTTTTCAAAAAACGTACACATATACTTAAAATGTATCTATAAAGCATTAACGAACCTTTCTCACTTTATAGATACATTAAGGAACCTTTACGCCGTACGAGTCGCGTGCGGAAATGGTCCCAATTATTTGGGAATTGGGGTGTTTAAAACTGTAAACTCGAAACTAAAAAAATTAGGCGATAATTATTATTTTATATATAATGTGCTTGTGTCGAAATATTTCATAATAATTCAATCCGTTCTTACTATTTAATTTATTTATATTAAAAAAAATAATAATCATAATTATAAACAACTCCTAAATTACACTATAAGTGGAGGATTTTGGAATTTGCCTCTATTTCATTTCATTTTATTTTAAAAAATAATAAAAATAATCTCCGAGCTCGAGTTCCAAGCATATATTCTAAACACGGACCGTGCCTAAGAACCTTAAGCATTGTACTAATCCACCATTCAATCCGCTTTTGAGTTTGTGCAAATTCATGCACGCATCCCAAAGCTATAAAATGCACACATCCGAAAGCAATTGCACGATGGAAGGCAACCGACGAGCCAGAGGAAATTTGTAGGGGAGGGAGAGGAGAATATGCCTGGTGGAGAAGAGCAGCAACAGTCGCAGCATCCGTCGTCCCGTGCTTATGCACTGGCCACAACTGCACTGGCCTCCGTCGTCCGGTAGCGACAGTAGCAACAGCCGCAGCAGCCGTCGTCCCGCGCTTATGCTAGAGTTTTTCTCCTATTTTTAGCTTAAATCAGACTGATTACGAAATTAGAAAAAAGCAAATCTATTTTTTATTATTATTTTTCTTTTTTATTTTTTTCTATCTTTTTAGGTAAACGATGAAAAGTAATATTTGTTTCATCCTTCTTCTCGTTTTACTCTCCTAGTAAACATAGTATAAGACCTTTTTTCTTCCGAGTTCCCAGTTCCAACTTCCAACCCAGCACCACTCAAATCTAAATCATAAAAGCTGTACGGGCACGTCCTATCGTCCTCCAAAAGCATACAATAATAGGATGTGTACAAAATCACAGTGCAGTAAAGTGATAACTAAATAATTCCAGAGAATTATATTGTGAATTAAAATAAGAGAAAAAACTAAAATAGTACGTTCTTTAACTTGGAAATTAAGATTTATCTTTGGACAAGTGACCACCAATCATGTGAAACTAATGGCAATATTCACAAATAGAGCATGAGGGGAAATTTATCCCATAAATAGGATAATCAATTTGTTAAATATGGTTTTCATATTGTGATAAGTGGTCTGTAATTTATTATGAAATCTATTGAAAGCAATTATGTTAGTTAAGTTTTGCGTGCATATTATTGTTATTCCCTTATCTATTTTGGTTTAAAGAATAACAATAGGTGATTTCTCCGTCGGTAAATCAAAAATAAAATATCAAGAAATAGAAATTTTGGATGATCTAAGGGCACATGGAATATGCGAAAGGGATATTTATGATGAGAAACATTTTTATCTAAAAATGGTAGTTAATCTCTTTAGGATATGAGAAAGTATGATTTTTTTAATGAAAATAAACATATAAAAATAGCCCATTTTCTAGTATTTAAATTTAAACTAAAATTACTTATAAAAGAATATTTTTAGTGTAGGACAGCTGAGGCTAGTCGTCTGAATTGTTATTTAATATAATCATTCAATTAGATTAGATATTGATAATAAGGTGGCGAGTTCAAGTCAGGTCTTTGTTATTTTGCTTATGACAAAGAAAAATTATATGACCTAATTAGGAAAGTCTAGGGAGGGTTTAGGTAGATTGAGCACTAAGTCCGATCAAAGAGAGCATAGCCGGGTAATCTACGCAAATAAGGGATCTTCGTGTGCCAAACAATTTCGGCTTGATAGGCTGGGTTGAGATGGTTAGCCATTTCGCCAGAGGCCCGCCATTTCGCCAACTTCCTCTTCCACAGCCTCACGGCATGCTTTCACGCCGACACCAAAATCATCGTCGATGAGTACGTCGGCAACCTTGCTAACGAGCTCTACACCGCCGCCCATACCTACCTCGGTGACCACTGCCTCGATGGCGCCACCGTCGTCCGCCTTTCTAAGCGTCGAGATTGCCACCTCGCCGCCGCTTCCCTCCCCTCCCACCACACCACCTATGACTCTTTCAACGGTATCCCACTTTGCTGGAGTTCTGTTGTCGATAATTCCTCCTCCCATTCCCTCCCATTCCAACAACGGAACCAACCGCTCCCGCCCCGCCGATAACCATTCTCTCCAGCTCTCCTTTCACCGCCGCCACCGCCACGCCGTCCGCTCCCTCTACATCCCCCACGTCCTCCGCGAGGTAGAGCATATTAGACTCCGTTCCAGCGAGCGCCGCCTCTACACCAACCGACGCACCGTCTTCCTTGACAATGACCGCAACCCCTGGATGTAGGGGTGAGCATTCGGTAAAAACCAAAAAATCGAATACCGAATTATCGAAAACTGATTTACCGAAACCGAAAATTCGAATACCGAAACCGAAACCGAATATGGTATTTACCGATCGGTAAATTACCGAATTACCGATCGGTAAATTGGTAAATTACTGATTTACCGATTAAAAAATATTAAAAAAAATATTACTATTGTATAAATATCAACAATAATATTTATCATATTTATGCTATTACTATTGCAAAATATATGTGGCCTGATATTTATTTTTGAAACTGTGATGTTAATCCTAATTTCATTCCAAATTCCAAAAGAGAATTTTCAAGATTTTTAAGTAAATGAGCTTTTGGGCAATCAAAGATCAAGTAAATTATATTGAGACAATATGCTCCACAATCAAATTATTTTACATTTAATAGCATACATATTTTATTATTAAAATATTTATTTCTATTACATATTAGCACAATACTTTTAATTTATAATACGACGTAGTAATTTACCCAAATAGACCCAATATTACAATGAATAATAGAATCCAACCATGGAATATCTGACCAATGATCAATAATTTTTTCTTTAGAAGCCAGAACAATAAGTGAGAAATAATCATGGCGATGAAAGATTTGAGTTTAAAAGGCTAAGAAAAAAATATTAAGCATTGAACATTTTAACTATCATCAAAATAAGAAGCAAAATTGTATAAAGATTATAAACAAAAGTTTGCTCAGTCAATTGACTGATACATACAACTGCACTGAGCACTCCCTGCTTTTCAAGTCCCAACCGTAACATGAGTGTGGGTCTGTGGGATATCAAGCATACATTCCAGGCCACTGGCCCAAACAAGTTTGGGAGAACTCAAAAAATATATTACAAACAGTTGCTAGAGTTTCTAAAAGATACTCAGCAAATATGCAATCATTTGCATCTCCATATTTAACACATTCTCAAATGATTTCAAGATGCTCCTTTATTTGAGTCATCACAAGCAGCACAGCAAGAAGATATATAACATGCACTCTTATAAACTTGTCATTCAAAACACACAAATTAGAGTTATTAATCACCTACAAAATATGTGCGCTCTATAAACGATATTAATCACCTACAAATTAGAGATATTAATCACCACATTGTCAGAGTCCTAATATCTCACGGTCTCACCAGTCACCACAGACTCAAAATATTTTCACCATATTGTTTTACATTATCACATCACATGATTAAATTACATGACCTCATCAAATTTAAGTTATCAGCAATCAAATTTAAGTTATCAGCAATTCAGCATCAAGCTTCAAGCCTTCAAGCCTTCAAGCATCAAATTTAAGATAACATGCCATTCCCTCTCAGCCTGTTAAAAAATTTAGTAAGACCACAATACCACATTATCCTTACATTTGATTTCACTATAAAAGATGAGTTAATGCCTTAATGGTATGCGATATTAGTATATACCATATACAAACACTCAAGCTGCAAAATTGATGAGCCAACACAATAAGTCAATAATGCTATAAGCCTGCAACCAATAAACAACAATTATCAAAGTAGTTAATAAACAAAATTCAGCTCACAAAATAAAATTATAAACAATGCTTACCTTATACAAGCACTGAAGCAGCCAACACATGCTTTAAAGATGATTTCATCAAAATATCATAATGTTGTAAATTCTACAAAATTCAGCTCACAAACAAAAAATGTCATTAAAGATGATTTCATCAAAATATCATAATGTATAACTAATAACAAAATGCAATAAGTATTTTACCATTTTCAAGTTTATCAATGTATTCCATGGTTTCTTGAATATCAACTATGTCAGATGATGAATCTTTCAACCAATCTTGAGTACATAAGAGAGCCTGCACTATTTTTGGAGATAAACAACTTCGAAATGGATCAAGAACTCGGCCCCCAGTGCTAAATGCTGATTCTGAAGCAACGGTAGAAATTGGAACTGCAAGTACATCTCTAGCCATCTGTGAAAGCACTGGAAATCTAGGACTGTTTACTTTCCACCATGCCAATATGTCAAAATCTTCAGAATTCGCCTCACTGTCTTCACATATATATTTATCTAATTCAGTTTTTGCATCCACTCCTTCAAATTCTGATCTGCACCTTTTCATCCTTTCTTTTCTCTTTCTAATTTGTGCTTCACGAAAATTTTCATTCTCAATGGTTTCATTAGCAATAGTAGTTTGAAATTGAGCATTCTCATTTGATTGTGCTCCTTTATGAGAAGTATTCAATCGTCTGTAGTCATCAAACATCTCAAACAATGCAATCTTAACGTCTTTGGCCACACCCAAACCCCTCTCCTTCTCATATAGTGTGCAAAGCTCTCCTTCAATATATTTAAATCTAAGGCGAGGGTCAAATATAGCAGCAATATACACCAACTTATTTGTTTTCGAAGTGTCACCCCAGTATTTGTTATACTTTTTTCTCATGGAATAAGCCATCAAAGTTAATTCAAAATCTCCACTATCAGACATTTGGTTCAATAATTGATCAATTAAATTAAGCTCATCAAAAAGAATGGTAGAAGTCACATATAAGCTACCAGAAGCTTTGACTGTAAGAGCATAAAAGTTCTCCAAAAAATGAATAGTTCGTCGTGCATTTTCCCAATATCCATGGCTAGGTACTCCATCAGTGCCATCATCCATTGCTAATTCATAGCAAAAATTAGGATCTAAGACTTTGTATCTTTCAAATGCCTTTTCAAATTTTTGAGCTGCATCAAGCATAAGATATGTTGAATTCCATCTAGTGCTTACATCTAAGCACAATAAACTCTTAGACTGAATATTTTCAATTTCAATGGATTCTTTAAATTTACTTAATCTTGATGGAGACGACCGTATATAACGAACAGCTTGTCGAATTTTATGAACAGAAGAGCCAATCTCTTTCAACCCATCATGTACAATCAGATTAACTATATGAGCAATACATCTCATATGCATATACTTTCCATGTGCAATACTAAAACCCCAATTGACTATTTTTTCTCTCAAGTAATTGACAGCAACATTATTGCTAGAAGCATTATCAACCGTCACAGAAAAAACCTTATCAATGCCCCAATCAAGAAGACACATTTCAATAGCTATGCCTATCCCTCTACCAGTGTGATCATGAACTTGGCAAAAATTTAATAATTTTTTCTGCAATTTCCAATCTTCATCAATGTAGTGAGCTGTGAGAGACATGTAATTGGATTTTTGCAAACAAGTCCATGTGTCAGTTGTCAAAGAAACTCTTATTTTTGACTTTTCAAAATACTTTTTTAGCTTCAACTTCTCATTCAAATAAAGTTGCAAGCAATCTCGTGAAGCTGTCCATCGTGATGGCATCCTAAATCTAGGACATGCAATTGAGAACAAACGTTTAAAACCTTTTGTTTCAACAAACTTAAATGGCAGCTCATTGATAATGACCATTTCAATTAATGCTTTCCTAATAGCCTCTTGGTCAAATTTCCAAACACTACCAGAAGCTAGTTTATTATTTTCATCATCTACCTTGAAATTGAGTTCTGTTTGCTCGCCAACACTACAAGGATGTTTCTTACATGCTTTCATATGATTTCTTAACCCAGAAGTTCCATTTGTTTTTGGATCTGCCCTAATTTCTTTCTCACAGTACTTACATTTACCAACCACTAAACCATCTTTCTTTACATTCTTAATAAAATGATCCCATACCATAGATCTTGTACTAGATTTTCGAAATTTTTTTGCTCTTGAAGAAGATGCAATTTGTTTTGTAGTACCAGTATGTGTTGTCTGTTGTGTTACTTGTGTAAGATCCTGAGTCTGTTGTGTAAGATCTTCACTAGATGTGTTATGATTTTCCATATCTTCTTCTAGCATCTACGAATTATAAGTTTATAACGTAAATAAAATTATAAATATGCGTAATAAACAGAATTTATTTCTAAAACTTGTTGTTCTGTTGTATACTTGTATCTTGGATGAAGTAGTCGTAAATGTAATGCTGTAAAAACTCACATTTGAGGCTACAGATGAAGTAGCCGTGATGTTGTATCTTGGAGGCAGGGGCTACTGGGCTAGGGCACGAATGCACGATGGCTTCGATTGGAAGCTTGGAGGCTGGAGCTGTCAAGTTGTTCTGCTGTGGGAACTGGGAACTCGGAACTGGGAGTCTGGGATTCTGGGAAGGACGCAAGGCCGCAAGGGCTTGGTTGATGGCGATGGCCGACGGGGAGCTGGGAGCACCGGAGCAGTAAGAGTCGAACTGTCGAAGACGCGAGCCGCAATGAGGTGCTTGGTTGATGGCGACGATTGTCGAACGGAGAGAGGACCACGACGAGAGGACAACGGAGAGAGACAGAGAGTAGTCGCCAGTCGCCACTCGCTGTCGATTGTCGAACGGAGAGTCGGAGAGAGCCGAGACGAGAGGAGTCGCCAGTCGCCTGGATTTGGGAATTTAGGGTTAGGGCTGTAAGAGAGCCGAGAGGCCCGAGACCGAGAGGAGTAGAGGTCTGACAGACTGAGCCACTGAAGAGTGAAGAGTCGCCAGTCGCCACTCGTGACTCGCCACGCCAGTCGCCACATAAGAGCCTGAGTCGCTGAGTGGAGTGGCTAACAGTCGCCACTAAGTGGATTTGGGAATTTGGATTTGGCTAACAGTCGCCAACGGACGGAGACGCTGAGACGCTGAGTGAGTCGCTGAGCTGCTGATATTTGATAAGAGAGATTAATATAAGATAAGAGAGATTAATATAAGATAAGAGAGATTAATTATTTATATATTAATATATATCGGTAAATCGGTTAATTACCGAACCGAATATATTTTACCGTACCGAAAACCGAAAAACCGAATTACATTAAAACTAATACCGAACCGAAAACCAATTACCAATTTACCGAACCGAATTACCGAATTACCGATTTACCGATTGGTAAATTCGGTAAAAACCGAATTATGCTCACCCCTACCTAGATGGCGGTGCCATTCAACCACCCCACTACCTTTGAAACCCTCGCCATCGACCCGGTACTCTGCGACGTTCTCCTTCGCTTTGTCAGCCGCCGGGGCTACTACTCCTGCGTAGGCCGATCCTGGAAGCGCGGCTACCTCCTGCATGGCCCTCCGGGTACCGGAAAGGCCAGCCTTGTTGCAGCCATGGCCAACCTCCTCGAGTTCGATGTCTATGACCTCGAGCTCACAACCGTTATCTCCAATACTATCCTCCACGGCCTCCTCACCACCACCACCCCCAACTCGATCGTCGTCGTCAAGGACGTTGACTGTTCCCTCGACCTCAGTGATCGCAAGAAAAATTCAAGCTCGCCGGAAACGAAGGAGTTTGCGGCAAAATTTTCCTCGGGAGGCAACCGAACGGACAAAAACATCAGCCTCTCCGGCATTCTCAACTTCGTGGATGGGCTGTGGTCATCGTGTGTTGGCGAGCGTCTGATGATCTTCACCATGAACCACCCGGAGAGGCTCAATTCGGCGCAGCTCTGGCCGGGGCGCATGGACCGATAGATCCACCTGTCATATTGTGGGTCGGCGGCGTTCCGGGTGATGGTGAGGAACTACCTTGAGGTGGGAGAAGAGCATGCGCTGATGGCGGAGGCGGAGGCGCTGCTGGAGGAGGTAGAGGTGACGCCGGCGGAGATCGCGAAGATATTCATGGCATGCCGAAAAAATTGTCCCGAAAGTGCCCAACCGGGATGAGATCCGGTTGGGTATCCGGATCTCGCAAACGTGAATATTAAAGCAGCACCCTAGAACAATTTTTTCTGGGTTTTGGATCACGAGGTCAAGGCGCCCTAGAAGCGAGCGGAGACATGGGTCCAGGAGGAGACGAGGAGACGCATTGCGCTTCGCCGAGAGATCGATGGGCTCTTCAACACCTCCAAGTCTAACAAGCACCTCTGGGAGCAGATCTCCGCCAAGATGCGGGAGAAAGGGTTTGATCGGTCGCCCACGATGTGCACAGATAAGTGTAGGGATGGCAAAAAACCCCATCCCCGACCTGACCCGACCCAAAGTCAACGGGGAAAACCCGAGTTGACTGGGGGTCGGGTTGGGTTCAGGGAAAACCCGACGGGGGTATAGTCAGGTCGGGGTCGGGTATAGGAATTTAAATACCTGCCCCGAACCCGACCCCGAACCCGCCCCGACTATTAAAATAACAAATTTACCCCTTATAAGCTATAACCTAGTTACTAAATTTTAATAATTTATGTAGAAATGATGATATAGTTTATGTAAAATATTTTTTTATTTATATATTATGAATAAAGAATGTAAATTAATTTTAAAATATTATTATAATATATATTTATTTTTTAGGTCGGGCGAGGTCGGGTTTCCCCGCGGGGTCGGGTGTGGGGCAGGGTTTTCTAAACCCGTCGGGTTCGGGAACGGGTTCGGGGAAGTCAAGGCGGGTTGGGGATGGCAAAACCCGACCCCGCCCCGCCCCGTTGTCATCCCTAGATAAGTGGAGGAACTTGCTAAAGGAGTTCAAGAAAGCGAAGCACCAGTTAAAGGGTTTGATCGGTCGCAATGGCATGTTGTGCTCGCTTGTGGAGGCAAGGAAGGGGAGATTGCGAGCGAGATTAGGAGAGGAATTCGTCTAGGGTGAGGAGAGACATGAGTCATGGGCTCATGGCCGCGGAGGACCAAAACCCAAAAGAAATTAGTGTAGGGAGTTGCTTTGAGATTCACGTTTGCAAGATCCGGATGCCCAACCGGATCTCATCCCGGTTGGGTACTTTCCGGGATAATTTTTTGTGCGACAGGGATGACGAGGGTGCTGACGTGGCCATGAAGAAGGCAGTGGGGGAGATGTGGCGACAGACGGAAGGAGGCAGCTCTGGTGGCTCGCGGTGGGGCCGTGTCCGCTATTGTGGCAGCTGAGGAGGAAGTTGGTTAATTTGGTAAGGGTCATTTCAGGAAACTAAAAAGTTTTCAGAATAGTTTTTTGATGCGGGAATAAAAGTTGCTCCCTTGAACAAAATATTATGATAGTTACGGCAATGTCGGCATCGAGTGCGGTTGACGAAAAAAAAAACTAAAATGTAAGTCTAAGTTTGGGGGGCAAATTTATAATTAATAAATACAGTTTTATTCCCTTAATCCTTAGTTAATAATTTAGACCGGGCAATCCTAGTTAGCGGCTTATAAATGGATCGTGTCAGCTATGACCCGTGATCCGATTAAGCCAACCCGAACGTGATACGTTTAATTAATTGAGTCAAACTGCTTAACACGAACATGACCTGAATATAATCGGATCAACCCGACACGATCCGAATAACCTGTTTATCATTTATATTATAAATATAAATAATAAATTGATAAAAATTCTATTGAAATTAATAAAATTTTGGGCTTATGTGTCGGCCAAAATATGGGTTAAAAGATAGTTAAAAGATATTTGGGTTATGGACTAGCAATGAGAGTTAGGTGAGATTATATTTAATTTTTTTATATAAATATATATTGTAATTGGGTTAAACAGGTCAACCCGTTTATAACCGGACACGACCTAATTATTTTTGGATCATAAATGGATTGACCTATTTATGACCTGAACACGATTATGACTGACTCGAATTCGCCTAACTTCGTATCGAGTCGGATCGGATTAGCGGGTCGGGTCAGATTTCACGAGGTCTAGTTAATATTCACTTTTATGTGGACTAGGATAAAGTTAGAGAGGAATAGTGGTCGAGCTCCAACGAGAGTGTATACCATTCGTTATTTAAATATACGACCATATGGGATGAATTACATTTGAGCCATATAAAATAATAAGTTTAATTTTCTCAGTGAAAAAGTAATACATAAAATTATTCTTTTATAATTGGAAGCATAATTCACTCTAATCATGATAAATTTAAATTTGTGTGTCATTTGTCCTATTTTAGGTATGAGATAGTCGAATTCAAGAGGAGACTCTTGTAATCTAAAGTAATACTTTGCTCTATTTAGAAAGTGGAATTGTAGAGATACTCTTCCCCTTGTAGGTATCAGTTATTTATGAGATAGTCAAATTCTAGAGGAGACTCCTCGTAATCTAAAGTAATACTTTGCTCTATTTAGAAAGTGGAATTCCAAAGATATTCTTCACTTTTTAGGTATCTAATTCGTAGACTCTTATTTATATGGGTTCTATTACAATACGTAATAATATTTTACATGATATTTATGTTAAAATAAATAACTGTAAATTTAATTTACTTGGCGATCTGCCCTAGTTGGAGGAGGCAAGAAGGGAGAAGTTCATACTCAGAGGTGACCGAATGAATCACTGGGACATAGAAGGTCATAAAGGAGTTATGAGATTTGATAAAAAGGGAAAGTTGGCCCCACGATTTATTGTTCCTTTCGAAGTCTTAGAGAGAATTGGTCCGGTTGCCTATCGTATTGCTCTACTACCTTCTTTAGCCAGCATACATAATGTTTTTCATGTATCTATGTTGAGGAAGTATATTGCTAAACCCATCACATGTTTTGACTTATCAACCCATATAAATACGTGAAAATACTTCTTTTGTTGAGCAACCTACTCAAATCTTGGAGTGCAAGGAGCATGTTCTTCGAAACAAGATTATACCATTAGTGAAAGTCCTTTGGCAACATCATTCAGAAAAAGAGGCAACTTGGGAATGTGAAGAAATTCGAAGCAAATATCCACAACTTTTTATTAAGAAGGTATGAATTTGTGAACCAAATTTTGGGGAAGGAATGATATGATCCATATATATATATATATATATATATATATATATAATAAAAAAATATTAATGAGAGGGAATTGTCTTTTTAGTAAGCCTTTAATAATAAATTAATTAGTCAATTTAATGACTGCAGTAATTTCCGGATTTTGCTCTCGCTCATCCTAAATTGCCGTAAGAGAATTAGTGTTGACTGGGAAGGAAAGATTTTGGGAAGGGATACGTTGCTCTTGGTTTTGGCAGAAAGGGTTGGACGAGAGGTGGGGGAAAGAGGAGAAGCTTTGGAGTTTTGGCGTGAGTGGTGAAAAAAAGTAGGTTCTTCTCTTATGTTTAGTCCTTCACGTCTATATTTTCTCTCGGTTAATTTTACTTTTCTTCTTTTTAATTTCTAAATTTAAAAGATCGTAATGTCTGGTTTATATTAATTATATATTAATAATTTTGGGTTAATATTAAAGAATTTTTTATCAACATAAAATTTATAATATTTTCTTTAAGTTCACGTGATGAATTTTCACGCTTTTATTTAAGTCTACTTACGATATGATTATATTTAGATAAAAAATAAAATAGAATAAGTTAAAGTTACTAGAACTAAACCAATGATAAATATTAGTATCTCTAATCTACTTTTGACCTGACCTTTTTACGGAAAAAATAGGCTTTGTGGACATAGTTTATTTGATCTTCTTTTGCTTATCTTTTTGGTTTACTTTTGTGCATAAAATAATTATGTTTAGGGTAAAACTAAAATGATTTAAGTTTTTATTTAGAATAAACTAGTGTAGACATTTGTGTGCTGACTATGATTATTTCTTTTATAATTTTGATTTATAAGTCTGATCTGTTTAGTTTCCATGAAGAAAATTTACCTCTCTTTATATAAATATTGTGCAAATTTTATTAAATACTCTACTTTATAGAAATTTGACATGTGACATAGTAAAAAATGCAGTATTATTTGTGTTTATGTGTTTATTTGAAGCACATTTTTTGTTTTGACTTATGGCCAGTATTGGCATATGTTGGCAATTCTCATATGGGATTTTAGCGGATCATCAGACTACTGTCGGTCTTCTCAGTTCTCACTGTGGCAGGTGTTGGCACCACTCCTTGTGAGTGTCTTATGTTGGCTCTCTTTTGCCAAAAGGAGTGTTGCAAGCTCTTATGAAAGGTAATGTACGATACATAATTTATTATTGGTGATTTGTATCTTGGGATTACTTGTTGATCTTTTGGTCTCCTAAGCTTTCTAGTTTTATTTTTGAGAAGCCTACTTAACTTTTTGTTAAATCATGTTGTTATCCCATTTCAGAACAAGTAAATGCAAGCAAGGCACAGGAGAATGTTAAGAAAAGTATTTATTTTAAAAGTTTTCTTTTTAGTTGGGTTATGTAATAACCTAGTTTCGGCTAGTATTACTATTATATTATATATATAGTTAATTGACTCTTAGATTTTGAATGATGAAATAAAAACACAGTGATAATTGTTATTATTTTGATTATTATATACCTTGTGATGAAATATTATTATGGGACGTAACAGGAATAGTGGCGCTGACGGGTGTCGCCGAACACAGCCCGGTACAACACATGTCGGCGAAGCAGCTTAGTCCCAGCCAAGCAATGAGCATATTAATTTTGCAACCTTCAGGCCTGAGAGAACATTCTTCTTTGCTAAGTAGATTAGTCTCTTCTCACTAATGTGACTCAATCTCTTATGTCATAACCCTGCAGTCAATACAAATTAGAATGCTTCTTCCCTCAAGCCACAACCATGGAGCCCTTGGTCAATTTCTAATGACCATCACAAAAGGTGATGCAGTAGCCATCAATCATCAAGTCTACCTGCAGAGATCAAGTGTAGCCTAATATCCGGTACATGTCTCACATTTTTGAGCACTAGCTTTGTACCATTACCAGTCTTCAAACAAACAGTGTTGGTGCCCACTACCTTTGATAATCCACTGTTACCCATCTTCATAACCCAAAAATCACCTGGAGTATAAGATGTGAAGAACTCCTTCCTGGATACAACATGAAAGGCAACACCACTATCAATAATCCAACTGGTTTCGTCACAAGCAAGGTTAATTTCATCTTCACCATATACAATAACAAGGTTAGTAGCAGCAGCTACATGATTATCCTTTTTGTCAGTTCTTGAATTCTCTTGCTTGTTGCTACTCTTGTTCTCTCTTTTCCATTTGAAGCAGTATTTCTTAATGTGACCTTTTTTACCACAGTAGTTGCACTCAAAGTTCTTATACTTGCCCTTTGACTTCCTTCTGTTGCTTCCTCTATTCTGATCTTGGGCTTTGGTTTTGCTTCTCCCCCTATTCTCAGCAACCAAGACCTCTGAATGTGAAATTGGTGTCCTCTGAGTTTTCAGCCTCACTTCCTCATTTAGAACATCACTCTTTACCATTTGCATGGTCACAACACCATTAGGGGCTGAGTTTGTCAAAGTCACTCTAAAAGTCTCTCATGAGTCTGGAAGAGTGTTAAGCAACCAAAGTCCAAGAATCTCATCTTCAAATTTCACACCTATACCAGACAACTAATCAAAACACCCTTGGAATTCATTCAGGTGATATGATATGGAGCTTCCCTCTTTGTACCTCAACTGCATAGCCTGTTTAAGTAAAAAAACATCTTGTTGTTTCAAGTCTTGGAAGCATACAGATTCTCAAGTTTCTCCCATAAGCTACGAGCATTTGTCTCATCTGCAATATGGTTCAACACATTGTCTTCTACCCATTGCCGCATGATGCCACAGGCTTGTTCATGCTCAAACGTCCAGTCTTCATCAGTTTTAGACTCTGGCTTATGGGCTGCAAAAACAGGTAAGTGCAATTTCTTTTTGAAGAGAAGATCCTTCATCTTCCCTTTCCACTTGTGATAGTTTGTGCCATCCAAAAGTATCATTCTACTTAAGTTTGCCTCCATCATTCAATCAATAAAAAAGAACTTAATAACCCGTCCTCTGATACCACTGTTTGAAATGTGGAGGAAGAATACTGGTAGAATGAAAAATGGTGTCACAATTGTATAAAAATTTATCAATGCTAATGATCAGCGCATCAATGCAAACAGCAGTGCATCAACATAAATAACATGTAGTGCATCAACGCAAATAGCTGGTGGTGCATCAACACTAGTTACTGTTCATCAACTATAACTGGCTAATGCATCAACCCAAATAGCTGGTAGTGCATCAACGCTAATTACTATTCATCAACATAACTGACTAGTGCATCAACCCAAATAGCTGGTAGTGCATCAACGCTAATTACTGTTCATCAACCATAACTGACTAGTGCATCAACCCAAATTACTGATAGTACATCAACCCAGATGGTTAGTGCATCAACCTAAATTACTTGCACAATTGCAGGTAACAGTAAAACAGTAGCACACAATCACAAAGCTAACACCAAGATTTTTACGTGGAAAACTCTCCAACAAGAGAGAAAAACCACGGGACTGCTTTTCAGTCCATAACCACAAATTTCACTATTAGCAAAGGTTTTACAGCCACAATATGAGATCACAGGATTAAAGGTGATCACAAAACTTAGCCACAAAAATAAGCAATGATATGATGGACCACTTGGAAGGTAAACAAGAACAAACAGAGAGTCTCAATTTTGATACCAATGACAGCCTTCTGAACCTCAGAGCTGGAAATCAAAATCATACAGCTTCTGTTCTTAATACCGTTTCTCTAAAACCAACCATTGAAATCAGCACGATCTGACCTCAGATTGATCTCCGATCGTCACTGAGATGGAGCTGGTTGCGTTGGAAAACAAAAATCCCCTCCTGAGAATTGCTCTCAATTTTTCTTGAAGTGGCTGCGCATACCAAACTTTTGCTACAGTATTACCAAAAAACTGATGACAGACATAACAGTAACCTAATGGGTTTGATAAATAATTAGGCCTCATGATATTTAGATTTTATCCACATATGAAGGGACCCAAAAGCCCAACACTTGCGTGGAGGAAGTGGACTGCATGAGTAGTGGAGAAACAGACGGGGTGATCGAGAATTGGCGTGCGCAGTGAAGCGACGAAGCGGCGGGGAAGAGGAATTATAGAGGAGAGAGAGGAGGCAGTAGCACGTGAAGGAGGGACTTTTCGAGCGCATGCACATTGTGCGTCCCCATGCCGAGCTAGACACCGAAATTGAATTTGATTTAAATTTTGTCGTCTAGTGCACTGTTACAATCATAAAAATTTGACCTAATTAATTAAATTAATCTTATTTGGATTGGCTTAATTGGATCCTAGATTATAGTTGACATAACTGACTCGCTAATCTGAATTACCCGGCCGATAAAAATTTCGTTCTTTTCTACTGAGATGGCATAGTAATGTCAGGGATGATAAGTGATTGAAGGGAATTCATAGTTGTGCCCTCTAAAAACTTCTCCTTTGATCTTTCTATGCCCTGGTGACATAGAAAGTGAAGAATTTTTGGTGTTAATTGCATCAAAAGCATTAGATTTCCCTCAAGAGGCAGATTTAGCAAACAATTATCTGATCAAATTGGTTGTGTTTTGAAGATGCAGAGTCAGATCAGTAAGCTACGGCACAGTTGGACGATGAACAAGATTAGCAATTGAATTCCACGATTATTGGGCCTGCAGCAATCGGAAGGGCCTAGTGGCTGAAGGCCGAAGAAATCTTGGTTTCCGGCATTTCTCAGCAATTTGGGTTCCGGATTGCAAGCCAGCGACACATGAATGGCGGATGGGTGTTAAGTAGTCAAACCCGTGCCTACAACGTGCCATGTTTTCGAGTGACAGTTGCTCCAAATGCACACAATGAACCGTTATAAATATCTGAGATAAACAATACGACCAAGTAGGCCTTCGAAAGTCCAAAGAGGCCCAGTATATAAATTTGACGAGAAGCACGAAATTCGAAAATTATATTTAAAAATAAAAATGGAAAGTGATATAACGCTTAAAACAGATGGCAAATATTACACGAGTTGTTTCTGCAAAGTTTTTATTCTAGACTCCCTCATGAATGTTAAATTAATTCTATTATTATGACAGTCCCTTTCTAAATTTTGTCGGCTGATTCAGTTAATGGATCGGAATGATAAATGGAAACAATAAATAGCGCTGTCGCGTGGCATCTTTGAGTTTGACTTTGGTAGCCATTTTGGAGACTAACATTAGACCATGGCCGGCACCTCGTTGACTAGAGTTGCCGTCAACGACTCACTCACACACCAACATTGCACATCAATGAGACAAGAGGTTCGCTCGATAGCATTAACCAAACGAGAGGCTTAATCAATATGAATTTTCTCCCGCTTAAATACATATCAAATTTAAGTAGATTTTTAGTCTACCTTTGTTGATATCTGCTACGATAATAGAAGCAGCAGCCACCTGCTAATGCCGGAATCAAATCATCCATTGAAGGTACCATTCAGTACTGCTCAACGTTTGGCTTCTTCCACTGATCACGCAGACAGTGACGCCGAAGCGTCGCCCTCAAACGCAAACATCAACCGATCTGAAGCTCTGAACGATTGCAGTTCTGGGCACGAAAATTATAGCACCAGGAATCGATCCACCGCCGGGAACTTTGGCTGCTGCTGCGCTGTCGTTGTTGTGGGCCCAAGAACAGGAAAACAAGAGAAGATCGATCGATTTTTATTATCTTGTCCCTTAATTTCTTATTTATATAAGTAATTCTGGAGAGCATTTTTAAAATAACAAAAATTTGTGGCCGGCTAGCCACGTGGTACAGACGAGTCAAGGTCTTTGGCCCGCCCTCTTTGACTCATCATCAGCAACGTAAGTCCTCGGGCCCCACTCCCTCGCTTCCTCCACTCCAAGTCAGAAACATCGGCTGCTGCGGGACCCGCCTGGTCTTTCCACGCGTCTGGAATGTGAAACGCGCGGCCAAAGAGCAAAGGCTGCTGCATTCCCCCGCAATGGCCCACATTCCATTCTTCTGCCGACACAGAGAGATAGGAAATGGACCCCACATTCATTTCCCTGTCACCGATCGCCACCACAGCTCGTTCAAATCAAGCGCAGCCCCCGCCCTCCACCTCCTCCTCCCCCTCCCCCTCCCCCTCTCTTCCATTTCCGCCACGTTCGGCTGCCACTACCACCACCTATAATCGCTCGCCTCCCTCATGCGCGGTCACTCCGACCCCTACAATGAAGGCGCCACTCCAATTCGAGTTTCCCTCCGATGCTGCCTCCGCCGGGTGCATCACCGGAGCCCTACGCCGTCTGCTGTGCGCAACCGTCGGCCAAGACGCTCCCAGAGATGGCAGTGAGCGCGCCGAGGCGACTTCAGTGGGGGCAGTAGATAAGGCGGCGCAGCGGAGTAAGCAGCCAGCGACCCCCTGCATCGTGGCGCGCCTGATGGGGCTCGACTCGATGCCGGTGTTCCCATACACGCCGCCAGACATGATCAGGCGGAGCCGGTCGACGAACTCGGCTGAGAGCTGGGTCGGGTTCATGTGCAGCGAGTGGGGCGACGCGGCGACGCCGTCGCCATTGTCGCAGCAGCGCACTAGGAGGCCCTCCTCGTCCTTTCGCGAGGCCCCGGCGTCGTACCTACGGCAGGAGAGCGAGGACTTCTTTGTTCTGAACTTTGGTACCGAGCACGAAGCTGAAAGAGTCGCTCCCAACGGGAAGAGAGGGAAGCCAAATACGAGAGACCAATCCAAGCACATGAGACCGGCAGGTGTAGAAAAGGAGAATGTGCCTGAGAGAAAGCCGAGCAACGGCAAGAGCTCTGCTATCGCTTCGCCGGACGAAGAGGAGACATGTAAATCCTTTCAAATTATGAGTGTGCAGAGCAACGCATGGCGCACTAAGCAGCGGGAATCGCCGGCGAAGAAGAAGGCGGCGGTAGTGGCATCAAGCGGAAGTAAGAACGCAGCGGATCGCAGCTCCCAAGACAAGAGTCCTGTTCCTGTTCTCGGCCATCCTTTCGTGGATGGGTATTACTCCGGCAGCATCAGTTCTCCAGCTCCAGGTAACGACATGGTTTACTATCGCTGCTTCCACCAAATGGCTTCGGCACCTAGAAGGTGATCTGACAGGGGTTTTAAAGTTGCAGGAGGCGAAAGGAAGCAGCACAGCTCGAGAAAGAAACTGCCATCTAAATTCGAGAACCACCACCACAAGATCTGCAGAGATGGAGCAGTGAGCTTGCTTGACGAAGCAAGCACCAAAAAATCTAGTAATCGCGAGAAAGTTGACGTAAATTGGAGCCGAAATTGGCAGGAGATCTGCGTGCTTGCAGAGCAAGATGTGAAAAAGAAGTCGCCGCTATGGGCGTCAAGCGAAGCTTGGAGGTCGGAAGAGGTCGTTGAGATAATAGCCATTCTTGCAGTGGAGATGCTCCATGAAGTGCTCGAGGAGGCGGTATTAGAGATCTCCGACCGTGCTTGAAATCTAATTTGTAAATTGGTATTAACTTTTCCTTCGCAAGTTTCTACAACTTTATGAATTCAAAGGCAATTGAATGTTCTTACTTTCAAGATGACACTACTTTGAAATAAGACATGCATACATCTATAAGGTTGAAATGTCGTTGCGAGGCAACTGGTCAAGGATTTGCATCAAAAATTTTGATCAGATCTTGGATCAAGTGATGTTTCCCTTTCTCAATCGCTCTATTTGCGTCCACTAAAAACTATGATTAGAGGAGATAAATGTTTGAGCTAAGAATTCACCACGAAGTAGAAGTTTCTTTGCTGTAGAATATAAAGTAGAAAATTCTTCCCAGGCACAGAAGCTCGACCGTCCAGGTTGTAAAGAGCAATCTTTCCACGATGCCAAGGCTAATAATATTATTGTTTTAGCAAAATGCGTCGAAGAAATCACACTTAATTTTGAGAACACCGACGTAGACGAACAATGGATCGAAACTAGTTTGCCAATTAGGAAATTGGAAGATTAAATTCATTTAATAGATATACAAACAGGCATAACATGTTCTTGCTTATGTCATTCGAAAGCAGCTTTTGAACTCAGATTATTGTGTTCTTGCTCATATACACTGTCAATATACGAATAAAAGAACTTGCAGGCGCCTTAGACAAGCTCTGACTCCCTTCGGGTATCTTAGAGACAAACCTGCTAAAAATTATAACATACGATGATGAAAAGAACTTGTTAGATCGAAAAATGGAGAGTAATCCTCCATTAATGGCATCTTTAAGCCATTATCTTCTCCTCCGCCCATGGATAGAACAAGTCGCCCCGTCGCTGAGCTGGTATCCATTCTGCTGTTCGCGGTCGCCAACTGGTATAGCTGGCCCATCCTTTACGAGAGACTGCACCCACGACAGATCAGGTTCATCCATCCCAGTGGATGCTGTGGCATGAGAAGAAACCCCACCAATGGAGGGCTGGTTGCTGCGGAAGGCGAAAGAAGAAAATTTCCTTAGCTTGTTCAGCTCCTCCCCTTGAATGCCCCAATCCAGTTTGCCACCCGGCGAGCCCCAATCAGGGAAATTGGACGGGGTGGTGGACGCTGCAGTTGTCATTGCAGTGGGCGAGGATTGGCGACCAATTGGCGCTGAGCGATCACAGAAGCTCTGGCTCCGTTTGGCAAAGGCGGAAACCCTCGAATTCATGATGGCCTTAGCCATCGAATGGTCGAGTCCGAAAGATGATGTAGCGTTCACCGGAGGCGATGAAGACAGGATGCTTCCGTATCCAGAGTGCATTTGAGTCTGGAATTGTGGTCCTGTCTGTCTCAGCCCCTGCAGTTCGGTTAGCGGCGGTGGATCGAGAGGCCCCAGCAAGTCGCTGCATTCCGTAGCACGACTTGCAGATGGTAGGTTTGTAGAGCCCCAATTCCCCCGGGGGGAGGCAGTTTTGGTGATCTCGTCGATAAGCTTCTGCTGATATCCTTCTAGACCGAGTAATTCAAGTTCGAAATCTATCTCTCTGGCACTAAGAGAAGCCTTAAGTCTGCTGCTCGGTAGTTGCAAGGTCGGCGGTGTCATCACGCCGCTAGTCTGGCTCATCCACGCCGCTGTAGCCCCTACGCCTGAGGAAGACGAGGGAGAGATGGGCGATCCGGGCTGCTGCATCAACATCAAGGCCGTGGCCATGTCCAGCGAAGAGAAACCAGGCGGCGACGACCTCGGCGATGCCAACACCATCCCGGCCACAGATGCAGCCGATGGGTTCACCGTCCGCAGCTCCTCCGGCTTGTGGGCGAAAAAGCACACTCGGCGATTGCACCCGGTCTCATCTTTGCAAAGCCGAGTCCTGTACTGCGCCGGGTGAAGCCAACTCTCGAACACCCCGTGCGCGTACTCGCAAGCATCACCGTTTCGGCAAGAACCCTTTCGGAACTCGGGGCACGGCACGCAGCTGTAAGAGTACTTCCTCGGGTCTCGGCGTCGGGCGTTCTCGCCGGGATGGGCAAAAGGGCACTCCGTCCAATCGTGGGAGTAAGCGCGTGAGCAGGGCTTGATCTTGAAAGTATACATCCGGAACTCGTCAGTGCCGTAGATCCCAGTTTTTATGTCCGGAAGCGTCAAATCCAGTGGGTATTCCTTCTTCTCCCCTTGTTTAATAGGCTCTTCTTTTCCGGGAGATGAAACCCTAGGGCTAGACGGAGGAGCCTTTAAGATCAGCTGGAGGGATTTCACGTCGCCGTTCGAGATTTGCCTTGCGATGACGTCACCAGGGCGGTTGCCGCTCGCATCGAGTGCATCGACAAGGTCGGCGGAGGCGGAAATCAAGAGTTTTGCGGCATCGAGAGAGGCGGGGGAGCCACCGGCCGCGACGCAGTGGAGTGCGGTGGTCCCGTCGGAGGCGGCGCGGCGACCGGCCGCAGAGGGGCATGAGGCGAGGACGTAATCGATGACGGCGGTGCTGCCGTAGAGAGCCGCGATCATTAGGGGCGTCCGCTGCTGGTAGCCCATCTCTCCTCGTCCCGGGGAGCGAGTGTACCAGGGGGCAGATGCATCGAGAGGGTGGCCGTCCTCCTCTACCGCCCGTTTGAAGGCGACGAGGTCATTGGAGGCGGCGAGTTCGAGTAGCACCGCGGCAACCTCCGATTGATTATCATCTCCGTTGGCCGTAGGGGCGGGCATCCTGAGGCCGCTGCACATGTTCACCCTTTAGACGGCAATAATCAAAATTTCCATCAGAAACCAGAAGAAAAAAAATTGATTCTTAAAAAAAAGCCACAAAATGGTAGCAAAGAAGAGCACAGAAACGTTCTTACGTTAGTTTGTAGATCCAGCAAATGGAAGAGATGGAGCAAACCAAGAGATCGGACTTGGGAAGATAAGCTTAGGCGCTCGGTCCTTTTTTGTAGGTGGAGAAGACGGAGCTGTTTCTACAAGGCGGTCGGGGTACTGCAATGCCAAATTTTCTTACCAGTCCCTCTATAAGTTCTAATTCACCATGTCCTGCAAAATATATGCCGAAAACTCTCTTTAAAAGGATATTATCTTAATTATGTGCCTGTAAGAGGAGCTCCCTAAAAAACAACACCCGCAATAATTCCGTCGCGTTCTTCCGGTCAACGGACTATCCACAACGCAAGCAGGCAAACTGCCCGCTTGAAACGAACAATAAAAAAAACAATAACCAAGAGCTGAACGGAACGACTAACGAGCAGTCGCTGGCTCGCTGCTGCCGTGCTGCGTCTGTGACAGGGCCAACGCGGAGAAAGAATGGCACGTCAGAGTCGGCAGTCGCTTTTAAGCTACTGAGACTAATCAAAAGACGACACGTATCCTATATTATGTAATGACAGTACGGATCAGCTCACGCGCCGCGCGTTTTCCTCCTCAACCGGGTGCGGTTGACGTTTCGGTTTATTTGGGGGGTTTGTTTTGCCCCCACCTTTTTAAGATCCTAAACGCACTAATATCTACCCGTTTCCTTAATTGAGGTGGGGCTTCGTCGGTCAGTTGGTGTGATATGTTGGTAGTTAACTGTGGGATTATAAAGAGTAGATAAAGGAAAATTGTGGTGAATATATATATTCTGCGGTCCCCTACGATAACCCTGGTACAGTTACCACTGACGACCGATATTGAACGGATTGATCATGTGGGAGTGTTTTAGTTGTGGTCCATGCTGTTTGCTGAGCTAGAATGTATATCCGGATGGAGTGCTCAACAAGGAAAACACAAAAACAGTTTAACATATTCTATGGAGGGGCCTGCATATCACCTCGAAAAAAAATATACCAAGCCCAACTGACAAAACCCACTACACAAGCCCAACGGGCTAATTTAGCCATCACTAAATTCTTTTTTCGATCTAATAAGGAGTATACACACAATAAAAATATTAATTTTATTATATCCAATTACAAACTATCCCACACATAAAATTTCACACAATATCCCAACCACATATTTTATATTATTTTTGGAAATAAAAATACCAGGAATACATATTAATTATTCTGCACTCGGATAGGACGTACCGTACGGTACTACCACCACACTTGAAAATTGAAATACAATACCAGTACTGGATAAAAGGCACGTTTTGAGATATTCGGCATTTTAATTCGCACGTGCTGCCACAGTGGATGTTCCATCTTACAATTTTTAGCTAGGAGGAAGCCTTCACGAAATCTACGTGCGACTTGCCATGCGGGCCCAGCATCCTCATGTACAGCTTGTACTCCTTGAACGTGGTTGGCTTGTACATGGCGGGCGTGCCAGGTGTCAGCAGCTCTTTGGCGGGCTCGATGGGCACGTCATCCTGTGGGTTGTAGAAGAACGCCAGCGAGAGCCGCTCCGTGGCGGCGTTCACCACCACCCGGTGCTCCACGCTCTTGTAGGCCGCGTTGGTCAGCATCTGCACGGGACGAAAAAAAGATACTTTTATTAGTCAGAAAATTAAATGGCGCCGCTATCAATTCGGCGGAAATTGCTTTCAAGTTTCAACAGAAAGCACTGAAAAAAAAAAACACGTTTTTGGGAGGTGCCTCTCCGTCGTGGCAAAGTGGGAAGGACAGGTCGACAGATAAAGGTGAAGCGACAGAGCTCTTTTAATTGATCTTACTTTTTGAAAGAGCGACATGCATAATATCATGTATATGTATGTCGTAAACGTGTACATAATGCACGTAAAATTATCCCCATTTTTCTAATAATTCCGGTATGCAAAGGAATTTATGCATACAATATCAACCAAACGCATGCACGTCCCGACGTATCGATTGATCCCGCGGTATGAAGTCAACGTATCGATTGAATTATTGTATGTTTACGCAGGAGAGGAATGAATTGAAGTAGCTGATCACCTGGATTTGGTCACCCATGTTTATGATGAGGGCGCCGGGAAGGGGGTCAATGGATATCCAGGCGCCGTCCTTACGGATCTGCAGGCCCTTCACGTGGTCGGTCAGCAGCACTGTGAATCCTCCAGGGTCAGAGTGCGGCGACACCCCAAGCGTAAGCTCCGGTTGCGGGCACCTGGGGTAGTAGTTCACCCTCAGGCTCGCCGCCGACTCCCCGAAAGCCCTCCGGAGGAATCCCTCCTCAAGCCCAAGCCCCACCGACAGCGCCGTCTTTATGTCTTCGCACAACCTGATGATCTCCTCCCCGTAGGCCTCCGTCCTCTCCCTTAGGGACGGAGGCAGCGCCGGCCACATGCGGTAGTTCCTGACGTGGCGCGGGAAAACCTGCAGGAAGTAGTAGTCCCCCCAGTCGAGGCAGGCGCCCTTCGTCACTCCGAGGCGGCTCCCGTAGCCCTCGAAGTTTTTGGGAGAGTTGGCGTAGGCCTGCTTCGCCTCCATGGGTAGGCCGAAGAACTCCTTCCACGCCCGTGTCGCCCCGGCCAACACCTCCGCCGCCACCCCGTGGTTCACCGCCTGGAAGAAGCCCCACTCCCGGCAAGCCTCCGACAAGGCGTGTTCCGTCGCCTGCCGCAACGCGGCGTCTGGCGAATTCAGCCAGCTTAGGTTGATGACGGGAAGACTTGGAGGCGGCGCTGACATGGCGGTGGCCGCGGTAGGGAGTGCTAGGAAGCTGGGCCTCTCGGACGGCGGCTTGACGTACCTTTCGGGCACGGCCTCTGCCTCCGCTAGGCTCTGCACTCTCACGATTGGCTCGGGCCATTCCTGCGCTACCTCCATGCGAGTGTTTGCTGCGCGCGGGGAGCAGCTGCTGTTGTGGCGAGAAATCATGCACGGCGGTGGGGTTTATATAGTGTGTGTGGTAGAGTGGCGCATCACCGCATGGTGAAAATATGAGACGGGATGCCATGTACCACTGCGCTCCAAACGTTGGCATCCGATTCCCGCTCGGAGGTTTTTGTACGTGAGGCAAAAGGATTACCCGGGGGTGTCGAGATGGGAAGCGTATTGTGTTCTCGGATAAGATTCCAGCGGGAAAATTTTGAACGTGCAACACGCGGCTTTAACTTTACGTCCGGCTTGGATGACGACGTCTAACTGCTTGTGTCTAATTGGGCCGGCCAACGTGAAAGAGAAGTCCGGTAGCTCAGCTTTTAGGGCCCGAAATGTTGGCTTGTGGGGCCCAGGTGAGTTCAACCTCATTACGAAAACGAAAAATGGGTGTTTTCTTTGGAAAAAATTTGGCAGCGAGCGAGGTACCTTAATCTTGCAAGCGGGAATCTTAATGCAGGAGCATGAAGTTTGATGCAGCGAGGATTTCACGATAGCTGAACTAATTTCACGAAACCTTAACTCTTATCTAACCCTAGGTTTAAGTCAATTTCACGAAACCTTAGTTAACTCACACGAAATCAAGTCTAAGTTAGGGATTTCACGAAAGCTGGAAAAACTCTCACCCCACTTTTCTTCCGGCGACACCTATCACCCGTCTCTTCTTCACCGTGTGAGCGACACTTCCGGCGACACTTTCCTCCTGGCGACTCTCTTCAACAGTTCGCCGGACATTCGTCGACTCTCTTCAACGGTTCTCGGCTACTTGTCGGCTCTTTCCCATCAAAGTTTCCACGGTGATCATCCCTCCCCGAACACTGTCTTGTAAGTTTTCAACCTTTGTATTTCGGTACTGATATCTGAATCTGCACATCTTGTATGTATCCAAACATCTGCGTCGAAAATCCTAATTAGGTTTTTTGTCTCTTCGAAGGCTCCTAGGTATAAATTGATGATTTTCTTTATTATTCAATCTTTGTTTATTGTCTGTTGAGGGACTGTCTTCTTTGAACCATCCCTTTGGAAACCTAAGTTACGGTTGTCCGGCGAACTCTATTGGAGGATAAAATCAGGTAATATAATTTTCGTGAATTTATTGTGTTGTTTACCTAACATAATACATATCGTATGTATTTTGTTAGATATATCCATTTATACATTGAAATGGAAAAAGGAGAGAATTCGCATAAGGGAATTAAGATTAGTGATATGTTTGAGTGGTCATCCTCGAACGATGATCACATAGATGATGAACAAACTGAATTTGAGACAATAAGTGTGAAACTTGTAAGTTAATATAATCTATTATACTTCAATTGGTATAATATTTTTTTTAGGCAACACAACAGCTTACAACTATGCTTATATATATGCACTTTCTCAGGAAGTAGATGATGAAACAATTGCAACACAAAAGGGTGAGGATATAGAGACATGTACACTAACTGAATCCTCTTTTCTAGTTCCTTGTATTGGTATGACTTTTAGTGGGGAAGATCAAGCTTACAATTTTTATAATGAGTATGCTAGAAGAATGGGGTTTAGTATTAAAAAGTATTCTTTAGAACATAGAAAGGAGGGAGTCCTAAATATCGAAAATTATGTTGTAACAAGCAAGGAACAAAGCAAATACGAAAAGATCGTGTTATTAAGAAATCACTACCTGATACCCGAACGAATTGTATGGCTAGTGTTGAATTCAAGATTGATAGGAATGATGTATGGACATTAAAGAAATTCGAACTGAACTATAATCAACCTATGACAAGTCCTAATAAGACTTATATGCTCAGATCACATAGGAGAATTTCACCTTTCCAGCGTTCTCTTATGGACCATATGACAGAATCTGGTATTAAGGCTCATCACGTATATAACTACTTTCAAGCTGGTGGAGCTAGTAGTGATGTTAGTTTTATCAGAGATGATAGTAACAATTACATCCAAAGAAGTAGACGCAAAAAATTGGATGGTAAGGTCCAAAGGAAAAACGTAAGAAGGGGGTCTCTTGAACGAAGACATAAGAAGCCACCGGTTACCAAATCTGAAGGCAGCAACAATCTTGTTTACAACTACAAAGGGGCCCAGGTTTGCTTAAGTAGATTATGGATTTTCATGTTTAGTAACAGACCGTTCCACATAGTTGACATTGTACTAAATTTATATTTCATCTTTCTTTATGATAACATGTACCATTTTACCAGCCCTTGATTCAACTAGGACCATTCATGTCTTACACGCAATTGATGATGGGTGCATCTGCTCCGCACTATGTAACAAATTATTATCTTGCTACTTTAGTTTGTGCGTGATTAACTTATTAACATTCTTTTAATCTGTTATCTATATGCAGTTGGTTGATGAAGCCTCACAGATTCAAGGCACACACCTGTCATCTCAAGAGGGGCATAATTATTCTATACATTCACATGAGAAATGATACATGTCGGCTGTAGCTTACCATGTGGTATTCCACTTGGATTGTAGCTTATGTAATTCATGTATTAGTTCAAAATCTGTGTTGTAACAACAAGCAGTTGATTAATGATGATTTCAGTTTTTTGTGAGTATGTAGTATGGTGAAATGATACAAGTTATTGTGAAATGAAAGCAGGTTATTGTGAAATATAACAGTTTTTCGTGAAATGATACAAGTTATTGTGAAATGAAAGTAGGTTATTGTGAAATGTAACAGTTTTTCATGAAATGATACAAGTTATTGTGAAATGAAAGCAGGTTATTGTGAAATGTAACAGTTTTTCGTGAAATGATACAAATTATTGTGAAATGAAAGCAGGTTATTGTGAAATATCCCAGTTTTTCGTGAAATGATACAAGTTATTGTGAAATGAAAGCAGGTTATTGTGAAATGTCCCAGTTTTTCATGAAATGATACAAGTTATTGTGAAATGAAAGTAGGTTATTGTGAAATGTCCCAGTTTCTCGTGAAATGATACAAGTTATTGTGAAATGAAAGCAGATTATTGTGAAATATCCCAGTTTTTCATGAAATGATACAAGTTATTGTGAAATGAAAGCAGGTTATTGTGAAATGTCTCAGTTTTTTTGTGAAATGACCTAGATTTGTGGTGAAATGATACGGGTTATTGTATCAACCATTCATTACATATCTTAACTCAAAAAAACTCAAAAGAAACTCAATGCATCACCAGATTATAACATTGTATCAACCAAATGTACAATACCAATGTTGATTCACTGTAACTGTAGCTTACCACCAACCAGGTTTACACATCACTCTTTACCAACAAGCTTACCACCAAATGTACAATCCAAAATTCACTGTAACTGTAGCTTACCACCAACCAGGCTTACACAGACATTGTACCAACCTAAAACTCATCTTTTTCACAATAGTTTGCCAGTACAGAGCTCCAATCCAAGCTCCGCCCGAAATCTATGCATGTCATCTTGGGTGAAGTCGAATTCCTCGTAGCGTGATAGATAGTCCATGAATTTGATCACAAATACCGCGCAGTCCACACTATCTGTTGACTGCTTAGGGCAATTGGCATCCCACCTGAAATTCCATTGGGCAATATCTTTGCCCTTGCCTGCCTTGCACACAACGGATACATGGAACCTAACCACTTCAAGCTAGCCAAAGCAATACACTCGGTCATTAGAGACATTTCTCAAATAATATATAATGGAAAACCGAGGTGCAATACTTACATATCTTTTTACTAGACCATAATCATTCCTCTTTAGTGCCATCGAATTATAACCAACGACCTCTTTTTTCTTGAAATCAAAGTATAACAAGTACCAGTGTTTGCAATTGCATACTGGCGCCATAATACTTTTTATGCTCTGGATATTGTCCTTCTTAATATGCTCTAATTGCGAGAAGCACCCCGCAATTAGTCCATTCTCGAATTGATACAAGGCTGCCGGGGGAATATATGCAAATGGCGCAAATTTCTTTTTGTTTTGTCTGGATCTATTAGCCAATAAGGCAGCATACGCATCTATCACATGTTTCAATGAGAAAATTTCATTCAGATAATTCATTAAGTATAAGGAACTTCTACATGGAACTTAGCAGATATCGAAATAAGTATAAGGAACTTACAGTTTCAGAAATTAATAGCCCAAATAAGAGCTCACCGACATGGGACTTCGAAATTCTCCAAGGATGAATTTCGTTAAACATACTTACATCCCATGACAAGAAGATGTCTAGCTGTCCTCTTGCTTCTTCTTCTATTAACAGATGGCCACAATAGTCTGTTTTGTCCTTATACTGAAATACCAATGTGTAAGTTACTTTTATAAAATTCTGGTACTACAGTCGAATTGTTCTTTCTTCTTATTTGATAGAAAAGTTAAGAATAACATATGTTAAACAAAAGAACATTCACCTTGTCCACTACAGGTATATCCGGTGCTGAACAATCTAACACCACGGTCTATATAAAAATTTGAAATTGTTACGAGGACGAGATTAACCAGATTTATGAATTTATAGATATGTTTCTCTATAGAACCATCTAACACCACTCACCTCTGTTGTCTTCGTTTTTTTCTTTTCTTGGGTAAACGGGGATACTACTGCCCCTGATTCAACCAGGACCATTCATGTGTTGTATCTATAGCTAATGGTGCCTCGGTGGGAAATGGAGCCTCGGTAGGTAGTGGTGCCTCAGAAGGTAATGGAGCCTCGGTAGGTAGTGATGCCTCAGTAGGTAAAAGGGATCCTTCCCCTGCCTCTCTTACATGCTTGTCTTCAATTATGTCAAAAACAATCTATACATGTGTTGTCATTGTTAATATCAAAACATAACTAAAACGCATTATAGTATAACTAAGTAATTCATTATACCGAATCTTTGTCTATTTTCAGACACTTTTTGAAATAAATATTACTTTGAGGTACTTTAACTCTCGCCCAACGAAACATCCGTGGGTATGGTCCAGCCAACTTCATATCAGCATACAACGAGGTATGCTCATAAAACCAAACCTGCATAGTGTATAATGTGAAATGACATTAATAATTCGTACTTGTGCAAATTACGAAATAGCTGGTATGAAGATACTTACGTAAATTACGATACCGCAACCACCAAACCCAGGTCTTTCTTCTTCTTCTTCATACTAGCTGTGAGCTTAGTTTTCAAATAATAGTGTACAGCTTCCGCCCAATTATAGTCTCCTATTTTTTTAAGGTCCTCGACATACGAGACAACACCGGCATCAAGTGATAAATTAGTCTGGCTGAATAGAAAGCAGCAGAAAATTAGGAGGACCACCAACCTCCTAACTCTCTCCTCATCCACTCTATCTGCTAGAGGAGAGCTAACTTGTCTTCTATAACATTTCTGTTTAGTGGATGCCCACTAAATTCACTCATATAAAAGTCAGTAGTCGGCCGAGCACTCTTAAATCGAACCAAGTCTCCCTCGTCTGGAAGACCAAGAATCATCGAAACATCCCTCACAGACAAAGGAACAAAATTTTCATTAATTATAAACTCACATCTCTCAGTGTCCCATGTGGGTTGCAGATATTCTAAAGCTAACATATCCAGCTGAATGGAGGGGCCTCCCAAAAAATGTCCAAATGGGGTATGTCCCAATTGCGTTAGAAGTAAACTACCTCCTTCTATCCCCCTTATAAACTTATGTAAATGACTCAATGAGCATCGATTCAGAACGGGACAACGGTCCACATATTTCTTTCTTTTTCCTCCACTGCTTGGGCTAGTCATTTTTAGGCAATAACTAAAACAATCTCATAATGCATTAAGACAAGATGATTTAGAGGACAAATGCTTACAACTTATGCTCGTTGGAGGAGGTTGAAGTGATGCCGGTTGAAGAGCGATTTCGTTGGAGGAGGTTGAAGTGATGCCAGTTGAAGCGAGATTTCGTCCGAGGTTGAAGTGATGCTGGAGTCAACTGTCCTCAGTGTGAACGGCGCCGAAAGGGGAGATTTCGCAAGTGGCTGGAAAAAAAAACAAGGTCAGCAAGCACAATTTTGATGTCCTAGCAAAGAGGCAAAAATTTCGCGTCGTGCTGCTGATGTCCGCGTGGATGACAACCGAGTTCCACTTCGCTGGCCGCTACAGAAGGCATCCAGATGCTGCAATGGTCGGCGGCGAGGTGGACAGTACCCTGAAGGTGACCGGAGACTGGGGGCTTCAATGGTCGGCGGACGGCAGGAAAGGGGACGGACGAAATCCCTAAACCCTTTGATTTCGTGTGAGTTGACTGTGTAAACGTGAAATTGACTTAAACCTAGGGTTAGATAAGAGTTAAGGTTTCGTGAAATCAGTTCAACTATCGTGAAATCCTCGCTACATCAAACTTCACGCTCCCGCATCAAGATTCCCGCTTGCAAGATTAAGGTACCTCGCTGCATCTGCGGCAACGAGGTACCTCGCTGCCAAATTTTTTCTGTTTTCTTTGTGTGCTAGATAGAGCTAGCCATTCTGATTTTTTGATTAGTAACTCGTAAATGCGTCAATGCGATGTACCTACCACTTAGCCATTGTACCCACTCGTTGGGGTCCTTAGTTGCGTGACAGTGAAGACATTGTAAGAGTCTTAAATACAATAAAATCTTCAGCTTTTGGGGCTGATTCTGCTTCTGCTGGTTGCTGGTTGGAGAATTGTTAATTGAAAAGTAGCTAACTGAGAGAAGCAGAAACTGTTTGGGAAACTACAATTGCTAGTCAACATAATCAAAAATGACCTTTTTTGATATATTAAGCAGAAATTTAAAATAAAATTAAATATATAAGCAACCATAATAATTAGAGTTATGAATTATCCCATACAACATTGAGATATACATATAATGAATGTTAAAGGTGCAAAGCAGAGATATACATATAATGAATGACTTCTCATACAATTAGAATGTTATTAGCTAGATTGTTTAAAATCATTTAGCTAGACAAGGAAAGGTCAGTGATCAGCTTTTACATGCTCCAAAAGCAAGAAATTTAGCTAGACAATGCATGTTGCCTTTGCAAAGTAAATGTATATGTTCGGCCGGTAAAAAGCATATATAAGGTAGAAATGTTATTCAAACTAATGCACAGAAACATATATAAGGTATCATATACCAGCGGCAGAGGATCCGAAGCTGCTTGGAGAGCTGACTGGCGGCAGAGGAGAACCTGGAGTAGAGGAGAAGCTGCTTGGGTGGCTGACTGGTGGCAGAGGAGAACCGAGGGTAGGAGAGTTGACTGGCGACAGAGGAGAACCGGCGGCAGCACTTGCGTTGGCTAGCAAGAAGGCAGAGGAGCTGGAGCAAGCGGCAGAGGAGCTGATTGAAGGAGCGGCCGAGGAGCTGGAACGACCGGCAGCATGAGAGCTTACCTAGCTAGTAGAAGCTGGACGAACGATGGCAGAAAGCTTACCTGGCCGCGACAAGGAGCAAGGATCTGGATGGAAGGACGAAAGGCAGCGGAACCGGAGTAGAACGCGAGCGAACGACGCGATCCTACCAGCCAACGAAGTAGACGCATGTGGCGCTGATCTACCAGCTAGTCGTCGGCGTTGGTTTCTTTTCGTCGGCATCAGTGGTTGGGCGGGGAAGAAGACGCACGCGAAGGAATCACGCGAATCACTGTTTACGCGTGAACTTCTGCCAGAAGCATCAAATCGGCTGCTTCTGCTGGCCAGCAAAATTGTCAGCTTTGCGGCCAGTGGAGCAGCCCCAAACGATGTCTTTTTCTACTAGCCACCGGCATAAGCGCACGGCCAGCAGTCCCAAACTCACCCTTCATCCGCTTCGTACTGCTCCTTGGTATGGGGGTGTAATAACAAGTGCTACCCAGTGACCAATTTAAGCCGAATCCAAACTTGACTTGTTTATTAATTGGGCACTCTCACCTAACCCAAACATAACCTTATAAATAGGTAAACAAAATTGACATATAAAAATTAATATATAAAGACAAAATATTTAATATTTTAAAAATGTGTATCAAAAGTTATAAATATAATATGATTATAATGTATTGACATATTTTTTATTAATAGGTTGCGTTCAACTAATTTATCTTCTAGACTTTTACCCACTGTATTAAGGGCCTGTTTGGTCCCATTTTTAAGCTGCTTTTAATTAGCTTTTAAGCAGAAAGTAAAGAAAAAACTGCTTGGTAATAAAAAGTAAAAGCAGCAAAAAAACAAAAGTTGAAAAAGCTACAATTTGAAGCTTTTGCATCTTCTGCTTTTTTAAAAAAATAATTTACATTATTTTATTTAAAATTTTAAGTATTATTTTTTTAAATAATTAAAAATTTTAATACTAAAAAAAATAAAATATATCATTATTTTAAATAATATAAAATAATATATATATTTATTATTTTAAATTTTAACGGTAGTTAAAAAGCTATTAACTAAATATCTTATAAATTTTAAAGTTATTAACAGTATGATCAAATATGTCTTAAATTAGGGATGGTAACTATTAAGACAAGATTAGATAGTATAAAATATGAAAAAAAAAATTTGTATACAGGCCATCGCATCATACAGTAGCCCCATCCATCGTTTAAGACACATCCGGATAAGTGTAAAAATGAATCCCAATAACTTTTCTAAGTCCTTAAACGATGGATGGGCCTGACCTTGTATATAATATTTATTCATGAAATATGACCTTCACACCTATAGTCTATACTCTATACCACAAAGAGGCGAGAGGGTAAGCAAAAGCAAGATGGGAGGGAAAGAGAGAGAGAAGGAAGAGGGGGCGGCATGTGAGGAGGAAAATGGGTTAGAATTTTAAAGGTAGTTTAATAATTATCATAGATATGACAGATATCTAAGATCTTATGTCTGCTGTTGACTCAACTTATAATAATTAAGTTTTATAGTTTTATCAAGACTCAACTCATATATTTTTTTTAATCAAAATCAGGTTCGATTATGTCGGTTCGAGTAATCCATTTTTTGATCAAAATCACGGCAATTATCCAGATGAATAAACATTTAATTTACACAATAATGCATTTAATTAAATGTTAATTATATGTTTTCATTATTGACCATTTTAAATATGTATCATCATACTTTTCCATCAAAGTCTTACAGTGTTGACTTATTCTACTATCAGTCGACCATTGATTTTGCGTATACGGGTCTCAGATTATTCAGATAACCCCTTCTATAATTTACGAATTCGAACTGACACCCTTATCTTAATCCGTAGGCATCATCATTTGTAATGTAAACAAATAGAGGGTGTTTGCATAATTTTGAATGGCTAATCTGTCATTTTCATATCGACATTCGTGATACATTGTGGTGGATGATATCATCGCACCGATGGCATCGCATATAATTTTTTTCCGCGGTTGGCAGTCTTCTAGCGGACGATGAGTTAGGCTCCGGTTCAACCAGTTCAGCCCAAGGTCCAGTGGGCTATGTACCAGCTTTGGTTCAAACCAAACACATCCAAACTCACGTGAAGCACAGCAGCAACAGTCGATCGAACGGTCAACGGATGCTGTTGACCTGGGATGTTCCACGTCAGTGTGGGCTTCGTCGCACGGACGCGAGGCTGCAGCCGCGTCATCGTCTCCGATTTCGACGGACGCACACGGGAGCTCGTCTTCAGGCGCCGAAGACGCGGATGGCGGCGGACGAATCGGGCTCAGACGCCCGAAATAGAGGCGTGGATGGAGGCGGCGGCTTCGATCCTTAAAAGGGGAGTCTTGAGCGAGGATCGGGAACGCTCCACTGACGCCTTCGACCACGAGGAAGCGAGAGGAATTTGGGGAGGAAAATTAGCCGGAAACCCTAGGAAGTCTGCGCTCCGGTGTTCCGCCGGACAACCCTAAGGCAACGGATAAATGTCGATCCGGAGTTGATCCGACCGGGGTCTAACACGATGCAACGAAAAGGTAAGCGGCGGATATCGAACGGGAACAATGCACGAGGTATCGATTCAACGGACAACGATGTCTCAACTCCTGCTTGAGAATTTAATAAATTTTAATTATATAGCTAAGTAATTTATTATAATAATTAATTAAACTAAATTATTATATTATCATAAAATAGGACGTGACACATACCTCACGTAATACATGAACCGTAAAAGTATAGCTTCCAACGTCAACGCGTAGAAATTTTGGTAATTAGTGCAATAACGTGGTCAACGATCGAATTTAAACTCGTATTATAATAAATATTAAAATAGTTTTAAATGGTTTTTCATAATCTGTTTCAGTTTATTTATATTTGGAAAGATCAGTGGAATTGCTTGGGAAAGTGTATTGGATTATTGATTCTGAGCCGCTGAATTATAAAGCTGGATTAAAGAATTTACCCAGGCCGAGCTTCGATTGGATCCGCCTTATATTTGTACTTAGTCCACTCGGCTACTGGTGCAGCCCGTATGAAGTGTGGATTGGGACTTAAATTGGATTTGAATCACGACGCAGTCAAATTCGGAAAAATTTATATCCAGCTGCAAAATTTATGTGACACAGGATCGTAAGGTGGAATCCTAGATTTTGTAAAATCTTAAGGCTAGTTTGGTTCTGCTGTGCTGCTGTAGTTGCACTACGATAGTTGCGTTATTACTGTAGCATCTGCTGTTAAGGGTGTTTGGTGAATCTAATTGTGGTGTTACTATAGTAATTATTATTAAAATTATTTTATAGATTTACTGGGTTGTTAGCGTTGTTAATAAATAAATAAATATTAAGTTAATAAAATATATTAAAAATTTAAATTATATATATTTTATAATAAAATAAAATAATTATTTATTAGATTAATCAATATAATAATATTTTAAATTTTAATTCATATTTAATATTATATATTATATTTAAAATTTAATTTATTTATTAATATATTATATATATAATGATATATGTTTTAAATTTAAATAGATATAATTAAATAAGATTTAATTAAAATTTAAAATAATTATTTTAATAAAATTATTAAATTTTATAAAATCAAATAATTAATTTCAATATACTACTTAATTTTATATATATATATATATATATATATATATATATATATTGATTAGCTATACATATTAAAGTTAAAATAATATAAATATATATAGTTGTCATATGTGAATCTTATAATTAAATCAGATTTAATTTTTTATTTTATAAAATTGATAATATTAATACTTTTTATAAGTTTAATTACTAAAAATTATATTAACAATTTTTTAATAAAATTAGATACTTAGAATAATATTTTTAAAATCACTAATAAAAGAGTATTAATATTATGTTAATGAATATATATATATTAATATATTGATTTTGAATAAATATACATAATATAGTATTAGTTTTATAAAGGTTAATATTATGTAGTTGGGAAGATTCCTGGGCCGTGTAGACTTTTAACATTCTTTCTCCTAGGGGTGTGCAAAAAAATCGTCGAACCGCGGTTAACCGAACCGAATCGATTTTTCAGTTAACCGAATCGAACGGTTCTTAATCGGTTCGATTTTTTACTTGTGATCGGTTATCGGTTCGGAACTTGACCGAACCGCAGTTAACCGAACTGAACCGTTTATATAATATTTATATATATAATATTTATTTATATAAAAAAATAAATATTTTATATAAAATCGAATCTGTTAACCGTCAAAACCAATAGTTAACCGCCGAAAACCAACTGTTAACTACCAAAAACTAACGGTTAATCGAGAATATTTTTATTTATTAATTTTAAATTATTTTATAATTTTAAATATTTTTTATACATAAATAATACGATTAATCGTCGATTTTTGGTTAACCGTATCGAAAAACCGGTTAATCGGTACAAACGGTTCGAGATCGGTTCAGAATTTCTCCGAACCGATCCCACCGATTCGGTTCGGTTTGTTGACCCCTACTTTCTCCTCTCAAGGTTTGCACGTGCGTCGAGGCACTTCCCAGTTGTGAAAGCTGGAAAATCCTTTCGGCAACAGTAACAAAATGAGTACTGTTTTGCAGTATAAGCCATCATCCAAACGAGTGATTAGAAAGCGAACCACTTTACGATCTTACGTGTTAGGCGCCGGTTCAACCGGTTCGGCCCAAGCCCAATTCCCAGCCCGAACAGTGGGAATCAAGGTAAAGCCCGGTCAACAGGGGGCATTGACCCCGAATTCTGCGTGAGACGCGAGCGAGCGTCTGCTTCTTCGTCGAACCACGCGGACGACGCGCGAACGTCGTCTCCGCGAGAATCGGACGACGGCGCGCACGGAAGGGCGGCGACGGGATATTCGGCGACGGACGCGGACACGCGAAGGTCGGACGCCCAAAATAGGTTAGGCGGCGGCTGTGGACGTTAAAAGCGAGCTCGGGGAGCTCCGCGGAGGGGGATCTCGGACGAGGGCTTCGAGAAAAGAAGAAAGCGAGCGATTGTAACCGGCGGCTGAGGAGTTGCCGGTGAGGGAGGGTTAGAGGGGTCGCCGACGAGGGTCGACGACAAAGGAGAGGTTTTTTGTAAGTTCCGACGGTGAATAAGAACTTTCTTTACTCTCCACCTTCTCTCCCTTGTTCCACGCGTTCTTCTCTGTTCGGCGACGACGAGCTTCGGCGGCAGGTGGCTGCCGACGACGGAAGGTCGAGGCGAAGGAAAGCGGTCCTTCTCTACCGGCGCAGCGTCTCCGACGAGCTTCGAGCGCAGTCGACGCAGGCGGCGTCGCAAGCTTGAAGACGACGATCGAACGCGCTGAGGCGTTCGCTTCGAGGCAGCTTCAGCGATTTTGACTGGGTCAAAATCGAACGGCACGATTTCGAATTCGGCGATTCGGGCGAATTTGCGAGGGTGACGACAGCAATTGGCGGCTGACGCAAGCGAAATCGAAAACTCGATTTCGAATTCGATTTTCGCATCTGACGTAAGGCGTACGTCAGCGGGGCGAAAATTTGTTTCGACGATTCGGCGGTCAAAATCAATTTTGACGAGAGGTAAATTTGAATTTAGGGTTCCGATCGGATTTCTAAATTGGGATTAGGGTTTCTAATTTAAGGCCGGAAACCCTAGGGTGAGTTACGTTCTGGTATTCCGCCGGACGGCTCTAGGAAGCGGATAAGCGCTCATTCTAGACCGATCCGACCGGGGCGTGACAACAGGTATCAGAGCAGGCTAACGTGCTCTAGCAAACACGGCACCTTCAGCCTCACCCTCGAAGGTGAGGAAAGGTCTGAAGTTCCAGAAGATCACCCATACTGCTAGAGGAGCGTCAGAGGACGCTCGACCCAGGCAGGATAAAGGAAAAGCCAAGGAGACGGCTGATCCTGAGGAGATGGTAAACCAGGGTGATCGCATTGCTCACATCGAGCAAATGCTTGGTATGACTAGTGGTGGAGATACTGGGATGATTCCACAGGTGGAAAACCTTCAGAAGACTGTGGAGGATCAGGAATTACTGATCGAACAGCAGAGATTGCAAATCGAGCAACAGAGGTTGCAGATTGAGCAACAAAGGTTGCAGCTTGAGGTTATGCAACAGACCGTGGAGGGTCTGATCCATCTGCCAGGGGAGATGGTTCGCATGAAGGAGGACATGCACGCTGAAGTTAAGATACTGCGCCTAGCCCTAGCGCAAGTATCAACAGCGGCACCGGTGGAGCAGGAGGCTCCCAAACCGAGGATACGGGTGCCCGACCCAGCGACGTTCGGGGGGGCTCGATCGTCCAGAGAGGTCGAGAATTTTATCTGGGATATGGAGCAACTGTTTTCAGCTAACCATATTTCTGCAGGAGATCGGGTGCAGGTGTGCATCGCCTATCTTACAGGCGACGCAAAGCTTTGGTGGCGAACCAAAGTTGGCTCTACTTCAGGGACGACTGGCTGGACTTGGGAGACTTTCCGTGAGGAACTGCGGCGGCAGTTTCTTCCCGGAAACTCGGCGGACCAGGCGCGTGGCAAACTGGATCGACTGAGGCATACAGGCTCGATCCAGGAGTACGTCCGGGCTTTCTCTACATTGATGCTGGAGCTTCCGGGGATGGCGGAGGACGATAGGCGATACTTCTTCCTCCGGGGCCTTCAGCCATGGGCAGAAACAGAGGTCCGACGTCGCGAGCCGGTCGACTGGAGGGCGGCTGCGGCAATGGCAGAATCTCTGGCGGATAACAGAAGTTTAAAACCAGCACCGCCAAAGAAATCCAAGACACCACCAAAGCGCGGCTCTCAGCGCGGCTCCCCACGCACACCGCCGGGAGCTAGAGTTCAAGAGAGGGGTAGACCATTCTACCGGCAGAACAAGGGTTCTCCGGGACGACGGGAGCAAAAGCCACAGGGTTGCTTTTGGTGCGGCGGTCCTCACTGGGTGAAGGATTGTCCCAACAAACAGAAACTCATGGCAATGGCGGCACAGGAACCAGCCGTGGAGGCCTCGGAAATCGAGCAACCGCGGATTGGTGCTTTGAGGATTGGAGCGATGGTTCTGCAGGATCCGCCCGCTAGAGACATCGAGGGCGATGTCCAAATTGGGCGGGGGAGAATTGTTAGGCCCCGGTTCAACCGGTTCGGCCAAAGCCCAATTCCCAGCCCGAACAGTGGGAATCAAGGTAAAGCCCGGTCAACAGGGGGCGTTGACCCCGAATTCTGCGTGAGACGCGAGCGAGCGTCTGCTTCTTCGTCGAACCACGCGGACGACGCGCGAACGTCGTCTCCGCGAGAATCGGACGACGGCGCGCACGGAAGGGCGGCGACGGGATATTCGGCGACGGACGCGGACACGCGAAGGTCGGACGCCCAAAATAAGTTAGGCGGCGGCTGTGGACGTTAAAAGCGAGCTCGGGGAGCTCCGCGGAGGGGGATCTCGGACGAGGGCTTCGAGAAAAGAAGAAAGCGAGCGATTGTAACCGGCGGCTGAGGAGTTGCCGGTGAGGGAGGGTTAGAGGGGTCGCCGACGAGGGTCGACGACAAAGGAGAGGTTTTTTGTAAGTTCCGACGGTGAATAAGAACTTTCTTTACTCTCCACCTTCTCTCCCTTGTTCCACGCGTTCTTCTCTGTTCGGCGACGACGAGCTTCGGCGGCAGGTGGCTGCCGACGACGGAAGGTCGAGGCGAAGGAAAGCGGTCCTTCTCTACCGGCGCAGCGTCTCCGACGAGCTTCGAGCGCAGTCGACGTAGGCGGCGTCGCAAGCTTGAAGACGACGATCGAACGCGCTGAGGCGTTCGCTTCGAGGCAGCTTCAGCGATTTTTTCTGGGTCAAAATCGAACGGCACGATTTCGAATTCGGCGATTCGGGCGAATTTGCGAGGGTGACGACAGCAATTGGCGGCTGACGCAAGCGAAATCGAAAACTCGATTTCGAATTCGATTTTCGCATCTGACGTAAGGCGTACGTCAGCGGGGCGAAAATTTGTTTCGACGATTCGGCGGTCAAAATCAATTTTGACGAGAGGTAAATTTGAATTTAGGGTTCCGATCGGATTTCTAAATTGGGATTAGGGTTTCTAATTTAAGGCCGGAAACCCTAGGGTGAGTTACGTTCTGGTATTCCGCCGGACGGCTCTAGAAAGCGGATAAGCGCTCATTCTAGACCGATCCGACCGGGGCGTGACATTACGCGTTCAGGTTTGTAAAGTCCACTCACAGCCGGCTGCAAAATTTTTTCCGTTAGATTCGGGTTCGGGTCGGGTCTTTATCCGCTCTCAACCTATCTATACACTAGTCTTCTTCCTCAAGCGGGCGGTGCCCGCGGCCACTCGAAGCGCCGAAAAGGTCGTCGATACGGCGGTCGTTCAGCGACCTGGAAGCATCTGTAGACGCCTCATCCAGATTTTACGTTCGGGGGATCGCCGAAAAATGGGAAGAAAGTTGCTGTTGGGGGGGGGGGGGGGGTGTGTTCTTCCCAATTCCGGCGATCGAAGCCTCAGATGCTCTGACCCTCGCGTCTGATGGTCGGATGCGGAAGAGAGGGATTGAGCACGAGGTATCTTCAAGATCCGATGACCGGATCTTGATCGCCATATATCGTCGACGAGTTAGAAGAAAACAAACTTTTTGTTCGGCGGATACTCCGCCGATGAACAGTACGAAGAAAGGGATGTGCGGACGAGTTCGGGACTGTGGTAGTGGTGAGGCGGCGACGATGGCAAGGATCGGGCGACAGGGATAGCGCGGCAGCCGTTGGTGAACGGATTCGGACGAAGGAGATGAACGGCGGCTACAGGTGGACGGATTCGGATGACGGCTAACGGCTGTCCGCCCGTCACCGGAGGCCTTGCGGCTCAGCCTCCCGGCGGCGGCGACGATCCCTGGCAGATCAAACTCCACAGGATCGTGGAAACAAACAAGCCAACCATTTTAGCACCGATCAAAACCTATCATATAACACTGTTGAATAATAATAATAATAATATGATTATTATTAGTATTCGTTAGCTGTCAATCTGATTGCTGCATGTGCCGCTCCACTTGCGGGTAAAGCATATCCACTCACCCCCAATAAAATAAATTAAAATAAAAAGCTGCCACATCTACATCTCCATTTCATCTCGAGTCAGTACAATGCCTCTGGACCACCTCATATCAGACATAAGAAAAAGGTGGAAAGGAATCAATACTCACTAGTTTTATTTTCCTTTTAATATATAAAATTATTGTATTTATTTAATTTATTATTTATTTGTGACTTTAAGTTTTATTTCCCTTTTTCTTTTTAGTGAGAAAATAGAAATAGGGAAAAATAAAAATAAAAAAGGAACGTAAGAGTTCGGATCCAGGAACGTTCATCTCCGTCTGAGACCCGTTACACGAATCTGGAATGTTGACGTGGCTCCGACGGAACCGCAAACATCGGCGTCAACTGCCTGGACAAACTGCCGACGGCAGCGCGCATATTTATCCGGCCGCACCCGTCCGCACGGCGCGCGCCTCCAGGTCTATTCCCCCCTTTTCCTGCCGCCGCCGCCCGCCGCTCCTGTTGCCGCCTCTGCAAGACGAGCCGCCACCGTCAAGGGATAACTCTAAATCGATCACGCATCTTTCGCGGAATTCGTCCTTGCACCTGCGGCAGCGTCCTCCATGGCGGAGCTGGCCCAGGCAGAGTTCTATTCGGCCTCGGGGCCCGCTGCGCCGGTTAACACGACGGGAAAGAGCGTCCAGGTTTGGCGGGCTCTGGTGAGCTGGGTGGCTCTCCTGTTCCGTCTCCTGCTCCAGATGCTGCGGGTGACTCCCTCGTGGGCGCAGTTCCTCTCCTTTATTGGCCTCCGCCATCCCCTCTTGTTTTCCCCCTCCTCTGCATCCCCGGCTTACAAGCCCCTATCAGTCGATCAATCGACAGACGCCTCGCCGCTCCATGTCGCCCACAATCCTGAGTCACTCAATAGGTTAAAGGTATTTGCTGAAGTTTGGAGCTTTTTAGGTTTTTTTGTCAATATCCTTCGTCGATTTCAAATCTGTAAAATTGTATACAAGACAAACTTTTCTTCGTCACGTTTGACCCGTTGTTGCATCGATATCTCATGATGTTTTAGGGAAACCAAATTAGGAACGTTAAATTTGTAATTAGAATTTATTGCTCACGCTGCAGCAAATTGGAACGTTGGGGTTGTTGATTGTCGCCGGACAAATATGATCTTTAATAGAAAGAAATTGAAGAATGAGAAGTTAACAGTAACGAAAAGAAGATCTATATCTGGTGTCTTGAATGATGCAGGGTTCCTAGCTACTGGTATCAGAAAGAATGCTATTAGCAAAATGGACAAGAAGTCTGAAACCTTAAGATTTGTATGTCTGAATAAAAAAATCTCAATCTCCCCTATTTCATTATGTGCATCATAAATCCAACAACTACGGGAGGATCAGTTTCTTCCACATCACCTTCATAAAACTGCATGCCTATTGTCTAGATTTCCCCGTTTTAGAGGAAAAAGTATAATTACAGATTTTGGTGAACTTGGTGCTTCTTAGCTTTTATCCTCTGCCAAAGCTCAAATCTAAGAATTGGCCCTCATTCGTTTGTACACTCAGTGGGTTTTGAAATAATAAGATGAAGACTCATATAGGTGTACCATAATGTAGGCTAATTTAGTCAAAAATATGATATGATGCCACTCTTACTATGCAACTTTGCCATATGTCTGGAAAGTTTTGACTGGATTTCATAGAAAAGTACTTTAAATGACACTATCATTGCTGCTTAAATGAAAGCTGCCGAGGAAACGTGCCTAAGATTGGCATCTTTCTAGCTCACTCATGATCCCTAAACTTTGTGCGTTGGTACAAGGAAGCAATTGGCTTCATGAGGTAGAATGATGAGAAAACTTACATATCACCTGGTACTGTGAGAATGACAAATCTGAGTTAATAAAGCTGATGAAATTATTTCAAAATATTATATTTTCTCCAGCAAGTGTTTATTCTTTTTAGGAAAATTGCTAAATTTTGTGCTTCAGCTATTAATTTAAAAACACTAAGCTATTATGTTAGTTCAAATTAGAGGGGCATGAAAGCATTAATCAAATTCATTGCTACCAAATTATTATAGTTGCATATCTTGATACGTAGCTTGCCTAATACATAAAAAAACACTTCTCATTTTAAATAAAGTACCAATTCACATTTTATGAGACTCCTGCAACACTGAGAATTTGGTGCTTTTTAAAAATGGATATGATGTTTCTAGCCAATTGCTTTTTTTTTACAACTAAATGTTTTAAATTTTAATCTTCTTTTTCATTATGTATTTAGGCTCATTACTAAATCAAGGAAAACAAACATATCTTTATATGGAGTCAAATATTATTTTTATTTAGTAGGGACATTAATTATTTATTATGGTTATTATTAAATCTTGTGTTACTTGGTTACTGTGTTAGTGGTAGGTTTATAATTGGTGGTTTATATTTATCTATGGTAAGGTTTGAAATTTTGGTCAAAATCGGCCAAAAATTTTAATTTATACTGGTCCAAGATGGGTTTGTCAGTTTCACTACAACATATTGGGCTAGACTAGACTGGTACACGGGTTAGGACCAATTTTTCAAACCTTGATCCAAAGCTTTGTCTAAAAACCATTGTTTGTAATTTACATCTATTGTAATAGTAGCTTCTCATAATGAATTGTTCATTAATATATTTTTTTAATCTCTTCACTTATTTTTCTTCTTGGTGTCTCTCCTCTTCTCTTCTCTTCTTTTAGTCTCCTCATTTCAATCTATTATATCCTACGTCACTTTGCATCAAAGCTAAATGCTACCTCGCTGCACAACAAGACCATGACCTCGCCCGAAACTAGTGTTAGCAATGCCATTCCCATCCCGCTTACATCTATTCCTCCTATTTAAGCCACCTTGCACTAAATGCATCTCGCAACACTCTTACGCCTTGCCATAAACCTAACTATCTTTTCTTTCCACTAAGATCCACAAACATAAAACTGCGTGCTTGTTGTGGATGCCATCCTTGCCCTAAGAGAACTCTGGTCGCTACACCCTTTGACCATATTTCTTTGTTGCTCCATCGTTGCACAACCGACCATCATTTGCAATTTCCTCATCAGTTGTTGCTTTCACTAGACGCTTCTTATCAGAATTCTCATTTTGTCTTGCTCATTTTCAGTTAGAATTGGTCAAATAATCATTTGCATCACATGTGAAGCATTCTGAAGCGTTACAACATGCCCTTGATCCATGACTGAAATTGTGGGTGGAGAACTTTGAAAATGTGGTTATGTGCTTGTGACCACATAAACAAAAAAAAAATCAGTAGCATAATACAAAAGGAAAAAAAAAAGAACAGAAAAATGCAAAACAATGTAAAACAACAAAACAAAATTATTGAAGAAAGAGGATAAGGTAGCCAAAATTTTTGAATAAAAAAATAGATGTAGACATCATCATTAGCCATCAATTTTGCAAGTTTGTTAAACTCACCGGAGTAGAGTTTTTTTTCAATAGAGAATAACAACACAGTGTCAGGTATTTATTAATATTATTAGTAATTAATAGGAATAATGGTTGTTTATCTTTCATTATTTAATTTTGTTTTTGTGGTTATTAGATCATGTCTAAGCGGTATGTAATTTTTCGCTTACATTTATCTTACTTTATGTTTAAAAGTTTATATATTGCTTAACTTTATTGTGATTGTAGTTTTGATTCATGAATTACTGATTAGCATTTATTGATATCTCTCTCCTCTTCACTCCTCTGCTTTTGTCTGGATCAATTCTGTCCTCATCAAATCTTTTCATTGATAAGTGGTTGGTTTATTTTATTAAACTTTTTCTTTCCACCAGTGATGTATGAAGTCCTGGATCATTTGCTAAACACTTCAATTGCTTCTATATGCTTTCTCATACTCTTCTTCCATTACGTTTCTTGTAAGGACTTCCCTACCACCTGACGAATTAAACTTTGAACTTGCCATCAAAACAACTTGTGCCTTTATTGATCTCCATAAGGCTTGTCATTGGTAGATGGTTGTGGTTTTTTGTTTCATTTTCATTACATTAGAAAGCAAAACTGGGACACGGGACTTTTGACTAACTTGGTTGACACTTTTTAATTATTTAGAAGATTTTGTGGTTCCCCACCATTGGTACGAAGAGGAAACTTGTATGTTTAAAAAATTGTGATGTGAGTATTTCGCTTCTGACAATGGGATTTTATAATTTGCAATGGTCTTGTTGATATGGATATTCAGTTGTCCACATCACTTTTTTGAGTTTTTATATAGATCTTTTGAGTTAAGAATTTGCAATGGTCTAGTTGGTATGGATGAAAGAAAAAAATCTTGAACGTGTATTAAGAGTCCACATAATCGACTGATCTTAAACTGTTTTAATTCTTTTTATTATTCAGACAAACTTTCCCTATAAAATACATGATTTTGAGAGCAGTGTGTTTGGATAATACTTACCAAGTTCATTTGCTTACCATGTTCTAATGGCTACCTGTTTTAAGATTTCGTTTGCTGTTTGCAGGTTGTGCTCGACCTGGATGAGACTTTAGTTTGTGCATATGAAACATCCAGCCTACCACCTGCTGTCCGTACCCAGGCTATTGAAGCAGGTCTAAAGTGCTTTGACCTAGAATGTCTATCTTCCGAAAAGGTTAGTTACCTGTTATTACGTAACTTTTGCACTTTTTATGCTTGAGGAAGTAATTAATCGTACATATTTCTTAAGGATGCTGATGGAAGGCCAAAGGTTAATCATGTGACTGTTTTTGAACGCCCTGGTTTGTATGAATTCCTAAAACAGTGCAGTGAATTTGCTGACCTTGTTGTTTTCACTGCTGGCCTTGAAGGTTATAGTTTTTGCCTATCCCAAATTATTCTTTAGGTTCCATTTATGTTTCTGTGTCTGGTTATTCTGTTGTATATGATTCGTAGTGCTTTTTTCTTATCAGGTTATGCTAGTCCAGTTATTGATAGAATAGATATTGACAAGAAATTAACACATCGTCTTTACAGGCCTGCAACTGTAAGCACGTAAGTTAAACTTTGTATATTTTGACTTGTGCGTTTACTTTAAGTTGTTGGATCTCAACTGTTATATGTACGTGCAAATATTCTAAATCCATAAATAAAATTTTCTTTTTGGATTAAGGTATTGAAAAATATAATGCGTTTTAGTTCTTTTTGTTTCTGTATCACTTTATATGAAGATGATTAGTTTTTTGTGATGGCATTTCTGATCTTGTTGGTTTAATGGGTATCTGTTGGTGACATACCATGCTTTAGCGATCAGAATTGTTTTTGGTTTTTCCTAATCGAAGATGAAGATATTGCTAAAAGCATATTTTCTTGAAAAAACATAAAAATCTTTGATTGGAAAGTACAGTTTATTACTTTATTTAACAATTTAAGTCCCACTAAATGCAGGCTGTATCAGAAATTCCCGATTGTCGTGATATATACTTTTCATAGGATGATGTTTTGGAAAGACAACATCAGTCCCTATTGAAACTTCTTTACCTTGATTATATTTCATATACTTATTATGGACTACAAAACTATTTATAACATTCTGCAGCTTTGTATGCCTTTACTAGCATTTTGCTAGTAAAGATTCAAATTTCTCTATTGCTAGTTCTTGATTTATTATTGTTTTACCTTACAAGGAAATATATTTACAAAAGTAGATGTAAACTCTGTGGATCAGGGAACATCGGGAGCATGTTAAAGATCTTACTTGTCTATCTAAAGATCTCACCCGCATCGTCATTGTTGACAACAATCCATTTAGCTTCTTGCTTCAACCTTCAAACGGAATTCCATGTATGCCATTTTTTGCCGCACAGCCTTGCGATGAGCAGGTAATTGGATATTCTGTTCTTCATTTATTTATTTATTTGGACAAAGCTTTAGCTACTTTAATGACACCCACTTCCAATCAGAAGGATGATCATCATGTTGGTTTAAATACCTAGACGAGTATACAACTATTAAGTTGGACTTAAGCACTTTATGCCTCGGAATATAGATCTGTTCAGTTAATTGGTCAGTTAGCGAACCTAGTACCTAATAAGGAAGTATAATTTAAAGGGCTACGTGTACATGATGGACTGAGCATTGGACTAGAGATATTTCTAGTTTGCGAATTTGCCTTTGAAGTTTGATGAGGATGTCCAGCTTCTTTCAGAAGATAGTGATGCCCTTGTCTAATAGTCCAGTTGCATGTCGGAAAAGGAAAAAACTTTCTTACTATTTTACACGCGTAGAACTCTACTACGAAATTTGGACGTAAAGCCTTTTCAGTCGTGCGTATCTACTTTCAAATAGTAGTGCTACTTTATAATCTAGAAATTTTCTTTTCTTTCAGCTCATGGGGGTCATTCTTCCACTCCTGAAGCAACTTTCGCTCCAGAACGATGTGAGGCCTGCGCTATATGAAAAGTTTCGCATGCCTGAATGGTTTGAGCAGCAAGGAATTCCCACCATAAAAGCTGCTCTGTAAGTTGCCTTATTAGTGACTAGTGTATAGTATGCACTGTAATCAACCCAAGCAGGACCCATCCCAATTCATAGTGTGGGTGCCTACTTACCTGTGAATATGATTCAAAGAATCAACGGGTCATCAAAATTTGACATATACCGCGTTGAAGGTGGAATTTTGAGATTCAAGTGAGCATCAGTTGCCTTCCTCACATAAATAATCCCCTGATTGTGATTGTTGTTGTAATAGAATGGTTCGGCATTGCATGCATAGGCAGATTAGTTCTGTTTTGCAATGTAGTTAATGTTATATTATTAATTGTACAATTGAAACACTCATTGCTGGAACTGTGCACTGAAAAAGAAAATTGGATTGCTTTAAGAAAGTCTATTTTTTTTCTCAGCAAACGGAAAAGGTTTGTATTTTTGATTGATGGTATGGCTGTGCAATTTTAGCCGGCTGCAATCTGTTTCTTGTTTTCTCAATGGAATTAGATTATGGGGGAGTAGTGTTATGCCCCGACCCCCTTGGTTGCCTCAGTCGGCGCTCTGCCACTTTGGGCTGCTTCAGTCGATGATCTGTTCTCTTGGGTCGGTCATAACACGTCAGGTCTAGGGACCCGAATCTCGGCACGGTTTCCTACGTGTATATTCCGTCTGCAGCAGAATTCGATTCCTAGACATGGCCCTTAGACATTGTTTCAAAAGAGTGATGTATTCAATTCACCAATGATATATTTGACCTTTCATCGTTGTGTTTGCCTTTTTGAGGAGGAAAAATTCTTATTGGGGTGGCGACTCCTCGATCATCCATTGTCTCATGCGGATATACGTATCAAATGCTAGGAATGTTATCCTCTGCATTGAGTTATTAGATAGGGCTCTTTTGATAGAGACTAGGAATAAAGTTTGGAGATTTAAATTCTATGTAGCTTTTTCACATGTTTTGAACCTATGTGAAAAATAAATGAAACTAAACAAGAAATTAAGAGAATATTGATGGGATTTACTATTTTTTAATGTGAATTTAAAAGATTAAAAAAATATGAAATAAATAATTACAATTAGGAAAGAAATACGCCCCCGTAAATTTAAATATACTATTGGTTCAATATTAAAAGATAAAATGACATTCATAATTAGCCTACAAGAAGAAATATATTCATGAGATAAAAAAAAATTGCTACATTTCTTAATTTTCATAAGAATTTAGGAAAAGAAATATATTGCATGTTTTTCATTCAAATTTATTGAATCAAAGAGTAAAAATTCATATGAATGAATGTTTATAGAATCACTGCGAAACAAAAAAAAAATCCTAATCATGCATTCTACTATAAACAAAAAAATTGAAAATAAATATAAAATTTCAATAAAGTTTTATGATTATATTATTTTAAAAACATAATTTGGATTCTTCCTTGGATTCTATGAAGGGTTGTCGCTCTATATCTCCCACATTTATAATTTCTATGAAGGGTCATTTCATAAATGGATCTTTGCTCGATTAAGATTCTACGTTGACCGAGCCACATCGGATCCTTATCCACTTTCAGTGCGACCGACCATCGGAACTTAATTTATAATTCAGCGGCGCAATTAAGCCCGAGACAAGCCCGAACTCTCCCACATTTGTTCTCACTGTGTACACGCACCGACCCCGATCAGAAATATAAAACAATTAAGCCAATCAATTTAAATCCGAAGGCTAATTCGAGTCAACCGACGCAGCTCCTCCAGCACGAATCGTAAAGTCGGTCGTGCAAGATTAATAACAATAATAATAATCATCCGGTCTGTCTGCCAGCGCACGTCGCTCCGCGGCGCCGCCCAACCCACGCAATATAAAAGGCCGAACGCGGCTCTGCCTTCGCCATCTCAACCTTACCGATCCGCATCTCGATCCTCGTCAACCCAGCCCCAATGGCTTTTCCCGGCGACTACAGACAGCCCCAAACCCCAAGCACAACCGCGGTCGAGTCCCTCCTGTCCCCTCGATCCGTCAGCTACTGGTCTGCAATCGATCCCTTTTTCAGTTTTTGAAATCTGCGACTTCCCGATCGAAGTCTTAGATTTTAACGATGGAATTGTCGCATTTGTGTTGTTATTTCTGGGTGCAGTTGTGGTTCATGTGGTTACGCGCTAAATCTGAGCTCCTCCGATCGGAACACGGCCAACTTCGTCTCCAAGTATAGGAAATCCATCAAGAAGGGCGTTGTCTCATTCGTATCGGTCGATGAGAGTCGATTCTCTCAGGTTCAGGAACTTCGATGCCGGCCTTACTTCGAGTCGAAGCGGTCATGGGGTTTGCTGAGGAAGAGAATCAAATTGTTCTGCCGCAACTGCCGGAACTTCGTTGGCGTCGGCTACGAAGACAGCGCCAGCTCGCCTGTCTCCGATTCCGGCTCTGCCAACGGGGAGGCTGCGTCGAAGAAGTACTATATCAATATTAGGGCACTGCAGCCATCTTCATCGGATGAGTCAGGTATTCCTCAATCTTCGTGATGTTCAATGGCGTATCGGCATCAGTTATGCCTATTGTGCATCTGCGTGTACCATATGAAATTGTAAAGGATGTTTGAACCACGAAGTCTGTCCTTGATTTGTTTGTAGATTATGTACCTCAGAATTCAATGTACAGAGTTCTTTTTTGCTTTTGAGCTTCGGCATTTGTAGATAACATTTCTTTGTGTGGATTAATTGGTTAAACTCTTTTGATCTCTTTCTGATGTTCACTGTTGTGATGCAATCAAATGTGCCTCTTGTATATGCATATTTTAAATGGAATATGCTACTTGGTAATTATTGCTATGATCAATTTCTAGAAATTTTCATGGATGGTTGAGTTGTGTTATAATTGAGAGTCGTGAACTTGTGGGAAGTATGAACTTAAGCTTTTAGGAGATGATATCTGAAATATGAATGTTTTAACCTACTAAACTAATAAATTAAAAAAAAAAAACATTAATTGAGATCAATTGTAGGTTGTTTACAGCTAGATGTGGTTGAGGATTTGAATAGACGTAAAATTTGAATGGAAACTTTCCCATAGCTAATAATTCAATAATTAAGGGAGGTATTTGTCAAATATAAACATCTCACACCTTATCGTTTGTGATCTTCCTAATGGGAAAATAGACTCTTTAATTCAACAAACATGAGCCCAAATTAGTAGTAGCAAATAGCAAGCTCGTAGGCTTTAAAATTTTCTATTGCTTCAATGCTTTGCATTTTTTTTCCCTCTTGTGGGTACAGATTTTTCAGAAGTTATCTATCCTAGTATCTTAAAGTTAAAATTATAGTTTCAACATGATATTGGTGACTTAAGTAAATAGCTACTGCAGCTGTTTGATTTGCTTCAGGAACCGAGCAATGAATCAAGTCAATAAAGTGTAGGAGAAATTAATATTTGAAAAAGAAACGTATGGGCACAATAAGTTAATCCGTTAATTTTTTTTAAGTGAATTTTCCTATCTGGTTGGTGCAAGTTTGTGCATGCTTTATTTTTTTCAACCTAAAATAGAAGAAATAACTCTGAGTCCTTTATGGAAGGATGATTTATTTTCACTTTCTTTTTCTATAAAGGCTCATACACAATACACATGAGCGAAATAACAGTACAGAAACCAGAGCAGAGAATAGAGATTAGTCAAAAATAAAAGATGCAAAATAAAGAAGCAAGGAACACACGATGAAAAAAAACCAATCCTCAACATTCAACATTCACCTAAACAACAATTTAACTCATCCATATGTCTCAGAAGATTGCGGTCGCGCCCAGGACCTCCATTAGAGGGAAACAGCTGCACCTGTAAGCAGAATATATCCTGATGTGTTCTTAATCAAGTTCACAGAAGCTGATGTGTCTGCAACGTTTGAAGGGCTCTCACCAATTGAGCTTCCCTTTCTTTTTGATTTTACAGGTGCAGGCGCAGCAGTAGGAACTGTGAATTCAATTATTTCTAGAGGAAGGAGCACTTTATCAACTGCATACAGGGCTAGTTGATCACCAAAGTATATGACGCTGGTAATTTTGCTACTGACGATTCCTGTTGTTAAGTTCACCTGGTTTCCCGAGGTTGTCACATTTAATGGGTACTTACCATTGTTAACATCACCTGCCTGTGTTCTTACAGGTTTGCTTATGGTTTGGAACCGAGAGAACAAGAGTAAATAAGGGAGTTCATGAAATTGGATCAGTGCAACCTTCTGCTGGTCTGTGAGGGTGTTCATTGTACCTGAGGTAAGGCTGGAGAAAGTATTGTCAGTGACTCAGTGGATCCGAAGATAGTGATGCTATTGACGGAGCTATTCAGCTTATTGTCTATCTGGTTGCCGACGCTGGTGCTCTTAAGAGTGCATAAATGCTCCAAACTGCATGCCCTTCTCAAGAAAGCTGTGATGTTGGGGGGCCTGGAGGTGCTGGACCAACTACTTTCTGAGCTGAAGTCTCGGAGATCAATTGGACTGTGATACAGAGAAGGGCAATCACACTGGTAGTTAACTGTTGCCTTGTTTCTATTTCTTCTACAGCTTCAAGGCAACGAGGAGGTGTGGACTGTGAAATGCCTTGTTTGAATGTGGCTTGTTGCATGCAGCTTAGAGAGGGGGCTTTTATGCTAGTTGTGAATGGAGGAGAGAGAATTCGGTGGGCATAGATAATGTGTACTGTACCAAACTCAATATGACTCTCCACCTATTTTGTTCAATATGGTAAGATCATGTTCAACGGTATGAGCAGTGCGGTATTCTTTCTCAAAAAGCTTCTTGCACTTAATGATGATAGAATTGTTGGTATTTTATTTTAAAAATTTAAAATTTCTATTTGTAATCTTTAATTTTACTTAATTTGGTTTTAATCTAGAAATGTCTGCTTTCTAAGAGAGATAAAGAGATATTTTCTAAGAGATTAGAAGATATCTCTTAGAAAAGAGATACATCTTTTGAGTTTTAATTAATTAATTAATTAAAACTCTAAAAAGATCCAAAGTTATACCCCTACGAGGTGTCTCTATACATATCTCTATAGGGTCTCTCCTACACGAAAGTGTCTGTATATGTCTCCGGACTAGAAACTGGACACTCACATAGACTCTCATGAAAAATAAAGATACACAGCGCATGGTGCAACCTTGCATCTTAGTTCTGTGTATCATGCAAGCACCATACAAAATCTAGCCAAAAGGGGTAGGTCAAGACTTGGTTTACTCCACTCCTTCCAATAGAAATCCATATACTAAGTGTGTTGAGCAATGCTCTTCCCTAATTGTGTGATATAAACAATGAGTAGCAAATTTTTATTTATTTTATTTTATTTTAAAATTTTTATTTTTATGAGAGATTTTTGGTGTTTTATTTTGAAATTTTAAAATTTTTATTTATAACATTTAATTTGGTTTAATCTCTTTAAAGAGATGTGCCTTTTGAGGTTCATTTAATTAATTAAATTAATTTTATTTTATGAAGGAGTGTAGATAAGGGGTGCCTTCACCTTGTAAATAAGGGGCCCTCTTAATGTCATTGACATGAATAAATCATATGAAGAAAGGGAGAGAAATAAAAGCTCTTCCTTTCTCTTCTTTCCTCATTATTGAGGCCTTCACCTCAGATTTATTTATTTTCTTTTGCTGCTCAAAGTTGAAATAGGCTGCAAACAAGCTTTTCTGTTGTTGCATCGGCTGGCCTCGATTTTATCTTAGGGTAGAAGATTGGAATTAACTTGCACGAGACCCAAATCTTTACCTTGTGACAAACTTCGTCACTTTCGAATTATTTCTTTCTAATTTCTCATTTTATTTAATTATGCATGTCTTTAAATTAGAATTATTGGTTCAATTGATTTATTATAGTTTGGCTTTTTGCCCCAACAAGAATCAAGCTATTTAGCTACAATTTCCCTTTCTACCTTGTGTTGCTAGTTGCTTTTAGTAGTTGGCAGGTTTAATGAGGTTGCATGTCAAGAGATTGAAATGGTAAGCGCAACTGCATTATGATAATTTGTGGCGCCAGGAGATGCCTTCCTTAGAGTTTCAGGGAAAGGTAAAGGATCTGATGTTGGAAAATATGACCAACTCTTTGTCATTTCTTCCTGGCATAGTCGAAATTTTTTTTATCATTGCTGCCCTCCTCTCCACAATTTGGTTGCTGCCATGTAATTCTTACTTCTCAATAGATCATAGATGCGTACTTGTTGCTTATTGCATTCCTTTCTCTTGATGTAAGCTTAAAAAAGATTGCACTTCCTGTTTGGAAGAACAATAATTAATTGATCAAGATAATTTCTTTTCAGATTTTGGAGTCAGAGGTTGTGGTTAATGAGAATAATGAGCTCAGAGGCATGGTGATAAATAGTGGTCTGAGATAAACCATCACAAGGCCACAGAATAAGCGAAGAAATTAGTCATAGTGAAGCCTTTGAATATGAAGGTATCCATATATAAGGCTTTCAATGTTTTACATTTTCTTTCCTCTTGTGGGTACAGGTTTTTCAGAAGTTACCTATCCTAGTATCTTAAAGTTAAAATTGTAGTTTGTGTATGTTTTACATTTTCTTTTCAGCATGATATTGGTGACATAAGTAAATAGCTAATGCAGCTGTTTGATTTACTTCCGGAACTGGACAGTGAATCAGGTCAATAAAGTGTAGGGGATAAATTAATATTTGAAAAAAAAAAAAATGTATGGGCAGAATAAGTTAATCCTCTAATTTCTTTTGAAGTGAATTTTCCTATCTGGTTGGTGCAAGTTTGTGTATGCTTATTTATTTTCAACCCAAAATGGAAGAAAGCACTTGGAGTCTTTTATGCAAGGATGAATTTTTTTTCACTTTCTTTTTATATAAATGTTCATACACATAAGTTAAATGACAGTGCAAAAACCAGAGCAGAAAATAGAGATAAGTAAAAAATAAAAGATGAAAAACAAAGAAGCAAGGAACACAAGATGAAAACAAAAACAATCCTCAACATTCAACATTCACCTAAACAACAATTTAACTCATCAATATGACTGAAACAGCTGCAGCTGCAAGCAGAATATATCCTGATGTGTTCTTAATCAAGTTCACAGCAGCTGATGTGTCTGCAACGTTTGAAGGGCTCTCAGCGATTGAGCTTCCCTTCCTTTTTGATTTTACAGGTGCAGGCGCAGCAGCAGGAGCTGGGGGTCCAAAGATTTCTAGAGGAAGGAGCACTTTATCAACTTCATACACGGCTAGTTGGCCATCAGAGAGCACGGTGCTGGCAATTGTGGTATTGACGATTCCTGTTGTTAGGTTCACCTGGTTTTCCGAGGTTGTCACATTTAATGGGTACCTGCCATTGTTAACATCACCTGCCTGTGTTCTTACAGGGTTGCTTACGGTTTCGAACTGAGGGAGCAAGACTAAATAAGGGAGTTCATGAAATTGGATCAGTGCAACCTTCTGCTGATCTGTGAGGGAGTTCATTGTACCTGGGGGAAGGCTGGAGAAAGCATTGTCAGTGGGTGCAAAGACAGTGATGCCGTTGACGGAGCTATTGAGCTGATTGTTTATCTGGTCGCCGACGTGGGTGCTCTTAAGCAGGCGCATCAATGTTCCAAAATGCCCGCCCTTCTCGAGAACAGCTGTGATGTTAGGAGGGCCTGGAGGAGCTGGAGCAGGTGCTTTCTTAGCTAGAGTCACGGGGACGCTAAGAGTCACGGAGATCAATTGGGCAGTGATACAGAGAAGGGCAATCACACTGGTAGTCAACTGTTGCATTGTCTCTATTTCTTCTATTGCTTCAAGGCAATGAGGAGTTGTGGACTGTGGGTTCCCTTGTTTGAATGTGGCTTGTTGCAATGCAGCTCAAGAGAGGGGGCTTTTTATGCTAGTTCTGTAGGGAGGAGAGAGAATTCGGTGGGTCTGGGGATTGTGTCCTGCACCAAACGCAATATGACTCTCCAGCTATTTTGCTCAATATGGTCGCAAGAGATGATATTCAGCAGTAGAGCACTTGGTGTTGATAGAATCAAGTTATTTAGCTGCTAGTTCCTTTTCTACTTTATGTTGCTAGTTGTTTTTCCTAGTTGACAGGTTTAATGAGGTTGCATGTCAAGAGTTATGAAATGGTAAGCGCAACTGCATGCTAATAATTTGTGGCGCCAGGAGATCCCTTAAAGTTTCAGCAAAAGGTAAAGATCTGATGTTGGAAAATAAGACCAACTCTTTGTCCTTTCTTCCTGACATAATCGAAATCTTTTGATCATTGCTGTCCTTCTCTCCACAATATGTTTTCTGCCATGTAATTCTTACTTCTCGATAGATCATAGCTGTGTACTTGTTGCTTATTGCGTTCCTTTCTCTTGATGTAGCAACAGTATAAAAAGCATTGCCTTCCTGTTTGTACCAGCTGGAAGAAGAAGAATTCATTGATAAGATAATTTCTCTTCCGGTTTTGGCGTCAAATGAGCTAAGGGGCATGTTAATAAAGAGTGGTCTGAGATAAACCATCTCAAGGCCACGGAATAAGGGAAGAGATTAGTTATAGTGAAAGGCTTTCAATACGAAGGTATTCATATATAAGGTCGTCTTATGTTCATCTAATGCATGTGTGAATGTGAAGCAGTTATGGGATTAAAGTTTGCAGACGCATATGATCAGACGCACAGGGCTTGTGGAGGATTTATGAACGGTGCTTTTCCAGCTATTTCCTCCAGCTTTTAGTTAGGTTGTCCACCATTCCACTGTTTTGCTACTGCTGAGGACCCCGGGAAAAGTGGAAACAAATGGAGTAGATCGAAGAGTCTCGAGCTGACCACCAACGCCTGAAAAAAAAAAAATCTAGTTCAGCTTTGGACTCGGCAATTCCTTAACATTGTAATTTTGGTGCATGTTTAATTCTGATAAGATCCAAAATCTAGTTCAGTTTTGGACTTGAAACTGGATTCAGATTAGATTTGGGTTCACATACGATAAGGCTCGATCTGGGTTATGTTCTGTTAAGCTTGAATTAATTGTTCATGAAACTCAGCTCACATCATTCTCAAGTACATCAGATAGAACCCAAATGAATATGTCTAATGACTTAGCACACCTTTGAATCTAACCGTTTCAATAAGTGGTGTTGGCACCAAGAAAGTGGATGTTGAGAGTATGCTTGTTACATGATTCGGTTAAATGTGAATAAATTGGTAGATTGTATGTTACATAGTTCTAAATCTTTGTTCAAATCGGTGTATAGATCATGTACCAAGCGTATCGAAGTCAAAAGTGTACGAGTATCAATCATTAACACTTGGTATACCAATATCGATCTGATTTTTAGAACTATAATATCATTTACTATGCAATTAGCCTAACTAAACTCAATATCAAAATTTAATCAATGCGTTAATCACTCACGTAATTCTATTGACGTTCCTTTTGTTGCGTATATTTTCGGGTCACAAGAACTATCATTATAATATACAGCGAAAGAACGCCATGTTTGTTTGTGATCTTATATAGAGGCTTGTATTATCGTCTCTTCTGATGATTAAGACCATAAATAAATTGCATGTTGTATTAAACTCATGCATCCGCAAGCACTATTACATCAAACACCAAATGGCACACAGATTTAAGTCACGAAGATCTAACGACATAACAAGCTCAAACTGCAGAAGTAAATCGCAGCGTTTCTCTTACATGTTTCTAATATTTTTATTATCCGCAGAGATATTATTGTTGTTGTTTTTATATTTATTACCTCTTCAAATGTTAACTCACCAGAAGCCTCTGTGGTAGCCATCGCCACGCCCGCCGCCGAAGAAGCAGCCCATATGCCCCTCGTTGCCGTACCCGCCAATATTATTGGTATTGTTCCCGCCAAAAACGGCCGCTCCCTGTCCGTCGAAATGGCCACCCCCTTCTCCGCCCATCCCAAAGAAATCCATCGTCATTCCGTTCCCAAACACCTCCTCCCTGCTATGGTTCATTGCCGGCGGAGCCACTGGAGGCGCTCCGTATTGCCCCTGAATCGGGTGGCTCGTCTGCTGCAAAGTATACGGAGCACCTTCGGGACCAGTGAAGAAATTCATAAAGCCAGTTGGTGCGACCGCCGCCGCCGCCGTAGTGTGCTTCGTGTACGACTCCATGCTCTGTACCGCGTCGCGGAAGAAGGAAGAAGGAGGCGGCGTGGGTTTGCCGGACGAGGGGCCGCCCTTCCCGTGATGGTAGGCCGAGAAGGCGCTCCTGCTTGGATCACTGATGCGATGGTTGGGCGTCGGAGAAAAGAAACTTGACATGGAACCGGTGTTCGTGACCGGACCGGAGAAGCATGTCGACGACGGCGCGCTTACGGTCGCGCCTGCCAACCCGGCCTTCTGCAGCAGCGCTGTCGCCGACGAATCGCTGGTTGCGCCGGGTTGTGGTGGCATGCTTCCGGGGCTGTTTATGAAATTAGCTAAACTCGCAAGCATCGGGTCGTCGAACAGTGTGCCGGAGGGAGGGCGGCTCTGGTTGCCCGACAAAGCTGACGTGGGAAGAAATCCCATGAAATCGCCGTTGACTGCAGCGTTCTCGGTGGCAGCGGCCGAGTTGACTTCCCCTGTTCCGTAGGCGTTGAGGTTAGACAAGGAAAGACTGGGCTCCAATCCCGGTGGATCCACCGTCGTCTGCGTGCCGCAGTCCATGAAGGAGGAGGACGAGCCGCCGAGTGGACTGACGGAGGAAGAGGCCGGCTGCAGTGGTTGGCTCGCCGGAGCAACCCCGAAGAGTGCTCTGATGAGCTTCTCGTAGCCGGGCTTGAGCAGCTGGGTGAGTGACCCCGGGAGAGTTTTGAGGCAGTCAGGATCGTCGGGGAGCATGGCGAGCAGGCGTCTCAGCTGCTCGTCGGATAACGGGGGGCCTTCCAGATTGCCGTTAACCAGGGCAGAGAGGTCCGTGCTCTGCTGCTGCTCCTCCGCCACCACCATCGCTTCTTCCTGTGGAGCTTCCTCGTAAGAAGTCATGCCAGCGTCGGGGAAGTAGACCTGCTCATTCATGTCCGGGAGTTCAAAATCGCCATCGTAGGTGCCGACGTCCCCGGCCCGGACGGCGCTCGACTCAACAGCGGCCGAAGACGGCAGCTTTGCGCCTTCCTCCACCAGCTTGCAGCAGAAAACTCGGTGCGCCTCGTAGCTATTTTTTCTGCGAATTAATTTCCAATATCAAATTGCCCTCTAATCAACTAATATGAAACAAGAGCAGGCAACTGCGTTCATCGATCACCTGGAGAAGGTGGCGCCGCAATCGCAGAGGTAGTCCCGGAGGCCGTGGTTCTTGATGTGCGCCTTGAGGTCGGCCTCGACGGCGTAGGACTTGGAGCACTGGGGGCAGAGCAAATTCTTGGCTCCGTGCTTCCGATTGAAGTGCTTCTTGATGCCGGTGATGTCGCTGAGCGCCCGTGAGCGGTCGTTGTAGACGCAGGTGGTCACAGGGCAGATGTAGGCCTTGCGGCGCGCCGGCGTGCCGGCGCTCTTCTTGAGCTCCCAGTTGACATTGTGGGTGCGCATGTGGAGCTGCAAGTTCTGGTCTCGCTGGAACCCCTTTCCGCAAACGTCGCACATGTACCGGCCGGTCGCCAGCAGGTCCTCCGGCTGCAGTGCCACCACCTCCGCGTCAGGATCTGCTCAACGCACCCAGCGTTTTAGTCATGCACACAACTTTTGCCAGCGGCGGCGCCGTCGTCGTCACCAGTAATTAACATCATGTAGCGTCATAATAAGCTACTGAACGTTCGAAGTGCTAAAGAATTTTGTTTTCAAGCTTTTGTTCTATGAACGATAAAACTATTTTAAAATTCCTATTCGTTTCGCAATTTGCTTGCTTGATTGGTCATTTGATCAAGTCTAGACTAACTTTTTCTCTTCTACTTGGTCTATTTTTTTTTTTAATCAACGACCTAAATGTTCAACTTCTCAGCCAAATGGTTCTTTATATAAGTCAACTCTATTTAGAGTTTCTATTCATTCAGAGTTGACTTGCCTGGTCTCCCTGCTGGCCTAGTCTTTCTTCTCTTCCTCTCTTCAGGATTAGGGTTTGGTTGCACATTGTGTCCTTGAGCTGAGCTGCTTCCAGTCAAAGGTTTTCTAGACATCTTCCTCTATTTCACCTGGAGTTCACCTTGTCCAATAAAAAGCATTAGCAGAGTGAGTGTTTAGTAAAATTTTTCACTACTAATTATAGCTATGGTCAAACATAGAGGACCTTATTGTATTTAGCATAATATGTAGTCTTTTAAGATATTAAAGCACAACAATCTTAAACAAACACATTTTAACAATATATGTATATGAATGTGCATAGTCATACAAGTGTTAATGAGTGTTGAGAATAAGAATTTTAGTTATTGATAATAAGATTTTAAGATCAAACTCCGCTCTCATTATTTAACTTGTCTGCGTCAAAAAAAATATATTAAAATGAGTGTTAATTTTGACAAACAAAACCCTTTAAAACAATGTATATGAATGTGTATAGTCATTTATATATATTTTTTCACTAAATGTATAAGAGTCTCTATATGAAAACAATGTATATTATAGAATAAAGTTTCAAGAAGTATAGTGTTACATCGTTTCATAAACAATTATGAACATAGTAAGCAAGTGCATAGCTAAGGCTGCATGTGGTGGAACTGAAAGGATAAATATTGTCTGGCTTCAGCTAATTAGAAAAGTGATATCTTGAATAATACATTTAGGTGCAAATTATTTTATTTTGGATGAATTATTGTATTATGCTTTTGAAAAATAACCTTAAATATATAAGAATCTCATATTGGCATAATGTTTATGTATGAGATACATGTGTATGAAGGAAAATACACTAATGATTATATAAGAGGTATTAATGGGAATATGTAAAGATAACATATTGGTACTTAATACCATAAAAATATCATAATGTTAATAACTCTTTCACAGCAACTAAGATTCTTACTAATTGAACTAACTCTTTATAACTGTAGTGATTCTAAGACAAATAATGAAGATTGAATAATCTCTTATATATTTACTTAATTTATGTATAATTAGTGTAACAATTCATTTCGTATGCATATAGCTTAACTTCATCACTATATCTAAGCTAAAATAAACTCTATATGACATATAATTCGTTAGATTTGTTATAATTACGTATAAATGCATTACATGTCAATTAGCTTCTATATTATAAGTTTATAATCATGCAAAATAGGTGTACAAATAGTTGAGGCGTATCAATTTGCGAGTGATTCTGATTAACTAATAATCATTCTAAACGTACATTTGGATGAATTGCTATGTGGATCTCAGATAATGGATTAGGTATTTAACTTCGCAATTATAAAACACATATATGTGTACATGTATTAGAAATCAACTCACAAAATGTTACCAAAGTACCATACATGATTATAAAACGCATAGATTAGATAATTAGTCATGATAAATTAGACATGCAAAATGAGTACCTTGTAAAATAGTACTAATAATACCTATATATATAGCTTGTTATTCGATATATATTTCGTATCCATCACTGACATACATACAGATAGGGAGAGAGAGAATATAAGAGTAAAAAATATTAAGAATATGTGAATGCAAATTTGAAACATAACACAAAAGTATAATATGTTAGGCCATATATGCGATTGAAATATCGATCTAAGATGAAAATAAACTAACGAGCATATCTCGACATAAGCGTAACAAACCCTAGTTTTTCTGAAATGTTGATGCATAATGTTAAGAAAAATTTGCGAGTGAACGAATTACGCCTAAAAAATCGCATGCACATTCCATAATGAACTTAAAAGGGAAGGAAAAGTTGAATATCTCACCCTATTTCAACCTTAACAAGAATAGAATGAAAAGGAAGAACGAAGGAGTGCACATGTGATCGACAGAGAGGAAAAAAAACAAAGATGGGTTTCATTCAATCTGACCTCAAGAAATGGTTCTCTTTGATGAAAGGGGGCTGCAGGTTCACTCCGCCAGGCAGACTCCTTCACCCCCGTTATGCAAAATAGTACCAGAAAATGTCATTTTTCTCAAGCCTTGAAAGCGTCAACTTTACTTCAACAAGAGTATTAAAGAGGACAAATATATGGTATTACTTTTTTAAACGTGGCTAATCAGAGCGGTCACGTGGAATGTGAGTAGCACAATGAGAGGGTTTTTTTGCCTAATCGCTTATGAATGGCAGGGTGCAAAGTTGATTTAGGAAAAACAAAGGGAGAAGAACCTAATTATTGGTTGCATTTAAGCTTCCCAAAAAAGATTTCAAAAATATAAATATTTATTTTTGAAACTAATAATAAGAGAGCCTCGCCATGGTCAACTCAAATTGACTTTCAAATTGCTGGTAAGAACTACGTTTTGAGTTAATTTTCTTTCGATTTTTTTTTAAAAAAAACACAAATAATTTTGCCGAGCCGTAATTTGTCGAGCTTTGACTCTACTAAATGTCAACTGGTCACCCGATCGACACGTCCAATCCTGGAGAATTCAAACGCGGATGCTTCGGTGTTTTGACGTTAATATCAAGCGTTGACTTCTTCCCTTAGATTGCATGTCTCGAGCGTAGCCGCTTAACCAATTTAAAAATACATGGATGCCATTTTTTAATGCAAATTAATTATTAATAACTAAATTAAGAACCAATCACACATCAGGAAAATAAATTATAAATATAAATAATAAAATAAAAAAACTAAGTGCTATGAATTACAAGCAAATATATATTGTATTGTATTATATTATATTTGTCTTCAAATAGTGTAGTTTTAGATTTTATTTGCCCACTATTAACTGTGTAGACTGTGTTATATTGTATTATATTTCATTGTTAAAATTTATAAGATGTTTAGTTATTAACTTTTAAATATATTATTTTAAAATAATATTTTTTTTAATTTTTATTTAGTATTAAAATTTTAAATTATTTAAAATAATGATACTTAAAATTTTAAATGAAATAATGTGAATTATTTTTTTTTAAAAAATAAAAACTATAAAAACATCAAATTATAATTTTTTCAACTTCTATTTTTAAATTTATTTTTTTATTTATATTTTTTTTAATTAACATTTTAATTTTTAAAGTTTTTTAAATAATGACAAGGTAATACAATAAATATACTTATTAATAATTATTATTTTTTATTTCTAAATTAACAATAAAATATACTATTCTTAAATCAAATATATGCGTATTATAATTAACTTGACTTATTTTAAGTAATCAGTACTTGAAATCACCGTAAATAATTTAGATTTAGATATATATACGTCTATTACGGGTATAATTGTCATCTAAAATTTGAGTCAATAAATCATGAATCATTAGTATTTATAAAATATATCATAAAAATATTTTATAAATTTATTGTATTCATTAAATAACTTACTAATCAAAATAAAAAATATATATATATATATATATATATTTAAATAATTGTTTAATTTATTTAACAGTATTTATTACCATTTTTTAATTTTTTATAATTATTATTTGGATGGAATATAAACAAATTAATCAGATAATTTAATTTATATAATATCCTAATATTTTAAAATTTATTTAAATTATTTTTTTGGTCCTTTCATTTACTGTTTCCCATATTTGCATTTTCCAGAAAAAAATTTTGGTTTGATAGATCTGAATTCCCATCTCCTTAACTCACCTCCCTATTAATTAATCCACCACACTCATCACCCACCATTAAAGCTAACCTTCTCAGCTTCTTTGAACGGGTTCTTCCACCCTGGTGCCCGTGGAAGACTCTCGAAGGCCCTATTATGTTTTACCAAAAATACCCTTTATCATTTCCTAAATTCCGGATACGGACGGATTTGTCTTTTCGGAAAAGGTAGAGGGTAGTTTCGAGATAAAAAAGGCTAGGAGATGGAGTCAGCATGTGGCCTTGAAAAGAAGAGACATGATTAAAATAATCAAAGAGAGGATTTTTTTAAAAAATAAAAATAATTATTTTTTGGCGGACGTGAAGCGGATTCAATTCAGGTTAATGGCACCTGCGGAGGGCGCGTTGAAATCCACGCTGGTTGATATGTGCTTTATCGGCTCACGTCTTCGGCTCTGCCAATCTCTTTCTCTCTCTCGTTCCTCTTCTCTCTCCGCAGCTGCGCGCCTATTTCCGCCCCTCGGGCCTCGACTACAAGAAAAAGTACGAAAACAAGCCTCTGGCGGCGACGGGTCGCTCTTCTTCGACCTCCTCCGTGTCTTGCGACCGCGCCCACTTCTGATTCCGGCGAGGTGTGAAATCAAGCTTGGTTAGCTTTCGCCTGGTTCGCTACCGGCGGCAACAGCGGAAGCCCTAGACAAAGACGCGCTCTTGAAGCGCCTCTTGCTGGTTCTTGGTGAACTGCCGGCGGAAACACCAAGGATCAGCTGAGATCCGGGCGCAGGCCTTTCGCTGGTGGTGGTTTCGTGAGTTTTTTGCGGCACAGAGTCGTTCTTTTGTAAGTGTATCAGGGGGTCGATGCCCTTTGTGGATAGGGAAATTGATGCCTCCCGAACAGCCGCCATGGGAACGGAAGGAGTACCCCTTCAAGGACCAGCGAAAGTACGACAGATTGGAAGCCCTTGGAGGCTACGGCGGCGGCTCCTCGTCTGCCCCGCGTTGGAGGGACCCTTACCACGCGCCCCGTGACTTGCCCCGGGGCTCCCCCCGAAGACCCCTCTCCGGTAAGTACCTGAGGCTCGTATCCTTCCAGATCTGAGATACCCTAGCAAAATCTTAGACTTTTTCGGCTGGTTTCCTTGATGTCCTCTCTGTTCTTTTCTAATTTGTAAAAGATTCCTTCTTATAAAGGTCAGTACCGGCAGGGCGGAGGTTACCACCAGTTCTACCCAGAAGATTCCGTTGGTCATGGGGGCACGCCATCCCGGTCTGATAGATTTTGGACAGAAGGTGATGGCTTTAGATCGTCTTCTTTTAGATATTCCAGTGGCAGTCGCAGCAACAATGGTGGATGCAGCAGGGAGAATCGAGGATCTTTTCGACGATCAATATATTGGGATTATGGTGACTTTTCGAGGCAGCACCATCAAGAGCCTCATGCAAACCCTTCTCAAAGGGCAGTCACTGCTCCAATTTCATCCACTTCACAATTTCCCCCAAAGGATAAGGATGAAACGATCGGCGGCATCGACGATGGCTTTGGTGCAGGTCACAAGTTAGATCACCGGGACCATTCATTGGGTGTTGTACCCTGGAAGAAGTGGAGTCGTCCGGCCTCAACGAAGACAGGCAGATCTGAGTTGGAGGAGTCTGGCCTCGAGGTTGGGTTGCCTGTGATGAAGGAAACTCCTATTCTGTCTCCAGTCATTTGTCCTCTACCTCCTAATGAAGGAACCCCAAAGAATAAACCTCGACTTGGATGGGGCCAAGGGCTTGCTAAGTATGAGAAACAGAAGGTGGAAGGATCAACTGAACATTCTACAGGCGGTGGCAGTGTTGTACTCAGTGATAATAGTCAAAAAGCTATGGGCACATCTGGCTGTTTGTCGCCATCAACTCCTTGTTCGATAACTTGCAGCTCATCACCAGGTGAGCTGAGACCTCTCTTGTTGTTTTCTTAGTTGTTTTGTTCTGTGTTTTCATTAATTTGTCCTGGGTTTTTCAAATTATATTCAAACGTGTAGGAATTATATCATCAAGGTTTTACATAGTGTATGTGAGCATTATGAAGCTGGGTCATTGCATTGATTATATGTTGGTTGTAGCATTTTTTTCATTGATATCTATGTGAACATAATTACTCATAATTGCCAACTTCAATCTAAACATTATATGCAAAGTATTTTACATCGGCTAGAAAATATTAAGAACCAAAGCTAATAAGAGAGTTGAAGATCGTAAGAAAAGGATAGCGCACATATTCAGAGCAAAATATAGTTACTTTTCTATTGTGTGTGGAGGTTCTTATGTATTCAGGGGTTCTACACATAGGTATGACTCTGTGCAGAGATAAAAAGTAGAACAACAAAAAGTACCAACGGGGTTTCATTAGATTTGAGAGGCTTAAAAGGAGGTAATAGAAGAGGGAGATAGTGCTATCCATGTGGAGAAAGCAAAGAAGAAAGCCAGAGCACCTTTTGTTGGTTGCTTCAACAAGGCGAAAGACCTTTCTCCTGATACTACATGTAGGCAGAAGCTGGTATTATGACTGTTTTTTGGCAATCAAGGCTTCATCACAAGTATGGGGGTGTTTCCATAACTACATAGGATTTTGTAAATTCTATATATTTTGCAATAAGGTTTCAATTAGCCTTGTTGGTTTAGTTTTATACTAATTAAAACCAAAAGAGGTAAATTGAAACCAAAATTAGGATACATAGTCACTCTAGAAAATTTTAGGATGGGGCAATTTGCATGCTATGTTGAAATCTCCCATTTTTCTGGATACCCATGTTCAATATATTGCTAGATCATGACTGTGTCCTTGAATGGAATTTGTGCAAGAATGATCTTGTGTGCCATTCAATTTTTTCTATCACAACTCTAATGAAGCAACTCACTAATTCATTTATGATACTTGGAACTATATGATGGGTAGTACTACGACCATAATGATATTAGGACCTCTCATCCTTGCAAAATAGGAACCTAGAACATAAATCTCTTAGGGATTGATTGAGTGGCTATTCCGACTCTTAAAACTTGACATCCTTGTAAAAAGCTAAGAGTGGCTATTCAAAATCTACTAGTTGATATGATCATAATGGTATGCGTTACTTTCATACTTAGGCTCCTTATTGCAATCTCGTGTGTAAAAGTTGGACTTTTGTTTATCGGCATCTCATCATAGTCTAAAAGGATCAAACCTCATTGGTCATTGAATGAACCATGTGTGAAACGATGATTATGTGTGGTGACTAAAGTGAGAATGATACTTCTCGGTATCCAAACAAGTTCTTACAAATGCCACACGCCTCTTTTCTCTCTCCTAAATTCTAGTTATACTCTTCTTCCATATGACTTCATGTGAGGAACATCTGGTCAGCCGTATGCTGGTGGCATTAAGCCACCTTTCTTTATCATTTATTCATTTCTCTCTTTCACTTCATCTTTTACTCTCCAAACTGTACTTCATCTTTTACTCTCCAAACTGTACCTCTATCTTCTCTATCGATGACACCTGAAATCCTCTTTTTCTCCCTTGCTGTTTTTGGTTGCCCTTCACCGCTGCTAGCACTGCAATTTGCTTGCAACTTTGTAAGCACTAAGACCCTTAACCAGCTTGTTGCCTTATAGCCCCCCTAAGAAATTGTAACCTCTAGCATCCTCTCTCTTTTCAACAACTCGTGCTAGTTAATTCAATTGTAACGAGCTTAGTTGTTGATAACTAGATCTTAGGAGTAAATGTTGCCTTCGCCTTTCTTTCTCTAACATGTAAGACACTATGTTGAGTAAATTTTTCATCTATGCATGCCTTATTCACGAAGATGACACGAGCTAATGCAACTTAGCACGTGCATTGACAAATGGCAGAAAACTATGATCGTGCCTCTCTCATGATTAAATCATGCACTTATCCCCATATGTAAAATGACATAGATGCGCTTATGCATGGACAGATGACACTTGTCTACTTGTGTGATTCTCTCTTTGACATAGGTTGACTGCACGCACATACAAATCTTAGCTATCTATATGCGAGCTACCTCCTCATTTGCATGGACAAACGAGATCTTTACATGTAATGGACACTTCTCATTTGCAAGTTTTGGGGAATATTGAGCTCAAAATTACATCATATTTGAAACCTCGAGTTTGCAATGTAATATTAGAGTAAGTTATTATTGCATAATTAGTCTCACATTACTTATTTCATTGTCTTATTCAGTAGGAATTTTCATATGTACGTTACATCTTGATATGAATCGACCATCATAACCACTTCTTTTCATACGACTCCTTTGATAATCTATAAATGTAGTTTTGTATGAACTGGAAATTGATAATGCAGGTTGCAAATGAAAGCAATCATCATAACACAAATAACTAAAAAATTGGCAAACATATAGATAAAATATGATACCTACAAATCCAAAAAGTTGAAATTCTAAAAAGATTGACTTGAGAAGAGGATGCCACCAAATTAGAATTGGACTCGGTTTCTAATTAAAAAATTATCTATGAGACATTAGATGGATTATACAAATGGCTAGTAATGCCTCTTGGGTTGTCGAATGCACGTATTCCCTAATGTATAATAACACAAAGGATGTCCATTAAATTATTCGTAGCCATTCCTTGAGGTGCATCAAGTGTCAATCTATAGAAGTACTCTTTTAATTTACTTTGATGATATCCTAATATACAACTAGCCAAAGGATGACCACTCAATCATTTCTGGCTAGCCTTTGAGGTGCATCAAGTGTCAATCTAAAGAAGTGTTATTTCTTAGAAACCTAAGTCCCTCATTTGGTTCATTATTACAACATTTTGACGTATTTGAACAAATAAAGGTAATTTAAATGTTTCTTGAACCAAGTTTCATTCATGATGTTAAGATCTTTTATGGTTTGACAACTTTGAAAATTTTGCTCCATTACGGATCCCATAACCACATGTCCTAAAAAAAGGAAATTGTCATTAGAATAAATTGTCTAAATCTTTTCAGGAAATAAAATTGAAAATAGTGGAGACCTTATCCTTGAGCATCCTAATTTATCTAGGACTTTTTGAAGTCGTGTCATGCTTTAGGTTGTTATAAGAGAGATTTTGAGAGGTGATGTGTGGTGAGCGATGGTGGGTTAGGGTCTATGGTCAATGAGTGTTGGTAGGAGATGTTTATTACCAAATCCTTGAATCAAGTAAATTGTAGTGGCTCCTAGGCTCAAGTTCCTTCTTTGAATCACCAGCATTGCTTGATCTCAACAATCCAAGAGTTATTTTGTTGGCTTATTATTCATTGATTTTCGTTGAACCCAATGATTTGTTGCTAGCTTATAGTTTGTGTTCGAGATTGTAAGATTTGATTCTCATCCAACTCAGTTGGATTGAATTTGAATTGCTCTGCAAACTACCTCTAAACTCTAAATCAACTTAAAATTTGACCTGGCAATTTAGTTAATTTAATCAAGTCAATATGACCCAAACTTGGACATAAAAGTTATAAGTTTGTAATTTTGGTTTTAGGACATAGAATTAATGAAAAGAAGTGCTATATGACTTTCTATTTTTGTTGAATGCCCAGTTCAAGCATCTTTTTGATATTTTGAAAAAACGTGTAGACGTGGCTTTTCTTAGCTGGAGGATGAATTTATCTTATTTGTTTATTAAATTTATTTTCTTAGCTGGAGGATGATTTTTCTTTCATAAAATAACTTTCGCTAAGTGAAATTTTGTATGTTGTAGGACTCTAAATAGTTGCTCCTATTCTTAAGCAGAATGCCATATACTTATATATGGGTTGGTTTGTTTACAACAGGCACTGAAGATAAGCCTTGCAGCAGGATTATCCATAATGATTTTGGTGTGAGTCAAAATAATGGTATTCCTGGAGTTACATCTCCACCTATGTACATGGAAGTATCAATTAATTTTGATGGTTGGGAGGTCAATCCTGCTAGCTTAGATGCTTGGCTTGTTGAATTGTTGCAATCTGAGGATTCTTTCTCTGGTGATTCTTTGATGAGGCATTCTGTTATGAGCAAACTCTTGAGATTGAAGGGAGATGTTGCAAACGGTTTGGAAAGGATAGAAAATAAAATTGACTTGTTAGAGAAAGAGCTCAAGTTGCTACATTCTGATGCTAAAGATGGTGCTTGCCAAGGTTCCTTGGAATCAGTAGATAATTCGACTATACAATTGAATGAGCAGCCATCAAATGGTTTACCAAGTGTATCTACTGCTTTGAAGGATCAAATGATGACAAATATGGAAGTAACATCTATAAATGAACGTGCATCTAGCATTAGTCTTGTTGAAAATGTTACTATTGAAGACAACAGCATCGTTCATTCTGAAACAGTATCCTGTGAAATTAGTGCATCATCAGCTTTGGCAAAGAAATGCTCTGGTTCCTGCACTGAGGAATTTCCTTTGTATGCTTCATCACTTGAAGATGATAGGTTGTGGGCTACCGAGAAGAATGTTGATTCACATAGTATGGGACGGTTAATGATTGCATCTGGAGATGAGGTTGGGATACATGTTGATGGAGACAGTGGCAGTGTTGATAGGCACTATGATGGGACCACACAAGGAAAGACGGACTCTAATTTAATTACTTTATTTGTGGACTCCAACAACATTACTGAAAAACATGTTTCAGAGTTGTATGGTACAACAACACTCTCGACAAACCCACCAGAGTCTAATATTTGGGGAAAAATTGATTTCACATTATGCAGAAAAAATGACATGAAAATCAAAGAAAAACTTGCAACAAATAAACGCCAACTGAAATTTAAGGAGCAAGTGTTAGCTCTTAAATTCAGGGCACTGCATCATTTGTGGAAGGAGGATTTGAGGCTGCTCTCGACAAGAAAACATCGTACAAATTCAAGCAAGCGCTGTGAAAGCAACAGCTTGTTGCTGAATGGTCCTCAAAAGCAACGTTCTTCAATTCGATCTCGATTTACATTGCATGGTTAGTCAATTTATTCTGTTTGTCTACTTTGTTTTATTTGTTTTCTGTGTTGTTTTTTTCCCCTCATTGCTAGTCAATGATGTCAAGATGTTGTTTTGTGTGATTCTAATCCAGTTTTTATTTAATGTGATCTTTAGATGGATGACAATGAAAATAATTAGATCACTATGCATTTACATTTTTGAATTCATCTCTGCCGATTTTTTATTTTCTTTTGCTAATGTTTCGTGATTCTGCGAAGTGCTAATAAGCCTTTGGCACTGGCAGTTCTAAATTTGGTATTCGTCATTTTATGGTTTTTGAACCCACTGATTACTACGGGTTGAGTGGGTATGGGTGCACTAAACTAAAACATCATATTTTTGCAATTTCAACAGTTTAAGTGCGCATATTCTGGGCAACTAGCCTGTGCATTTTAATAGTACCCTTGTATTTAACATTCACTAATTATCTTTGGATGTTCTCTTAATGGTATTTGATATGCAAATAATGTGCATGAGAGTACCAAATTAGTTTGGTCATAGGAGGGTGTGCGTTATGTAAAGATTAAGTTTCACACAAATGCTAATTATGATTGTTCAATTCAATCACCATGAATTATCTAAACCAAAGTCGAAAATGCATTAATTCCAAATTATGCCTTTCATGGATGTATACTTCATTGTTTAACTTTGAGAAACTTGTAGAAACAGATGCTATTGCTTAGCACTTCTATAATTCAATGTTTTCAAACTTTGCAATGCTCAATCATTTCAATGTGTATATATTTATACATATGTAGATGTACATGTACATATGCCTACATTTGTATATGTGTATACACATAATAAATAAATAAATATGTATATGCACACACATACATACATACATATGTATACACATGTACATACATATATATTCATTCATCTGCATGTATGTATGTATATGTTTAAATGTTTTTTGGGGTTAAAACAAATGTTGCATAATTGGTCGTATTTTATAATTCTTTACTTGCTATTTGGCTTTTATGAGATGCTGCAGCTAATATATATCTTTCCTTTCTCCTGGTCGATTGTAGTATTTATCGTGAAGTTGTGATTATACCAACTTCTGCATCAGAATCTATTTGAATGAGATTTGTTAATTTCTTTGGTTCTATTCACTCAATCTTGTGAGTACAACCCCCATATGGGTAGAAGCATAATGATATTCATACTTCTATGTAGTGTATGGCTTGTCAAAAGTGGTATGCAGGTATTCTACGGCTGAATTACTATGGTGTTTTTTTTGGTTCAGCTGATGTAAATTGAGATGGCACTCTACACTAGTTTCATCGCTTATTTACCTTTTTTTGTTGCTTTTCCATTATCTTTTGGTTTAATAATTTCCTATTTACATTTGTAACAATTGAATAATCAAATAACACCAGATTGTTAATGGCTAGGTTGGAGGATCTTGGTTGATGTTAGGTACGATGAATCTTTATAATTAATACTACTGCCTCATCATCCATTCTCCAGTAATCTGTTATGCCAGTTTGAGTTATCCTTTGCCCTGCCCCAACCGACCCGCACTCTGTCCTCAATATACATGAGCAAGTGGAAATTAATATTTTAATAATTCCTAAAGAGGTTAAGTGTTTATTTCTTATGTTTCTGTCATTGTTGGTTATGATCATTGAACTCGTAGTTCTTGTGCGATTTTCTTGGTGCTATAGTTAATTGAACTGAATTTGATGTGCTTTATATGCAGTGTAATTTTGGTTCCTGCTTGGGTGAATTTTTTCCCTTTCAATTTTTCAATTGGAATATAACTAAATCTAAATATATCAACTAGTTAGATCTATGATAACTAGTTTTACTCATGGAGCCAAAAACAGGTTCGCATTGCCCCTTATATTGGTGGTGCTACAAGGTAATACTGGTATAACCTTGTACTGGTATTAGTGTAGGCTTGGTATCATATATATACTTATATATATTATATATATTGGTATTGTTGGGACTATATGCTGGTGATAACTCGGTATAGATTGGCATTTAAAATCTTAGTTCTACTTATTACTTTTTGTGTTGATGAGTCTTTCCTTCACTTGTGAAAAATTGTCTTAATTTAATAGACAGTTCGGGATAATTCTCATTTCCTTTCTCTGTATTTCTCATCTATGAATGTTCTTAATTCCTTAAGGGCATGTTTCTTTGGAGAGAATCCACATAAGGAGAAGAAAAAAATACAATGAATCTGGTGGACTTGGAGAGAACAGACTCTAAAATTTTCCTGTATATGTTTTCATGTTTTCCTATTACTCTCTGGTTGTTATCTGATGGTTACGTAACTCCTGCAGCAGGTAATTTAACTTTGGTCCCTACAACAGAAATAATGAGCTTCACAAGTAAATTGCTGTCAGATTCACAAATCAAGCTTTGTAGAAATAGTTTGAAGATGCCTGCATTATTATTGGAAGAAAGGGAGAGGTGGTACTCCAGGTTTGTTACACACAATGGATTAATTGAAGATCCTCCTAGCTTTGAAATGGAAAGGACAACAATCAACCCATGGTCACACCACGAAAAAGAAGTTTTCATGGAGATGCTCGCAAGGTATGGTAAAGATTTCACTATGATTTCTTCTTTTTTGGATCACAAAACTACGGCAGACTGCATTGAATTCTATTACAAAAAGCATAAGTCAGAGAGCTTCAAAGAAGTGAAGAAATGGTTAGATCTCAGAAAGCAGCAGCAGTGCCCACCGGCCAATACTTACCTTGTAGGATCTGGAAAGAATAGGAAATATGAAATAAGTACTGCTCTTGATGTTTTTGATGCAGCAAATGTTGTAGAGGCTCACGGTCATGGAGCTGCGAGAATTGAAAAGTATACTGGAAGTACAACATATTGTACTGCCAATGCTGTTAAAGTGGGCAACGTGTCCCCTGCATATTTAGAAGGTGCAAACGATGTTACCTTGTCTGGTCAAGAAAGAGAATCTGTTGCTGCTGAAGTGTTAGCTGGCATACGCGGTGCTTTATCATCAGAGGCAATGAACTCAAGTGTTACCAGCTCTATTGATCATGCTGAGAAGGTGAAGTGTGCTACGAAGGGCCAGCTGATGACTCGGAACCTAGAAGAGGAGGATGCATGTTCAAACGAGGACTGTGGAGAACTGGACTCGACTGATTGGACGGATGAGGAGAAGTCTAAATTTATCCATGCTTTGAGCATTCACGGAAAGGATTTCTCTAGTGTCTCGAACTATATCAGAACAAGATCAAGGGAGCAATGCAAGATCTTCTTCAGTAAAGCTCGAAAGTGTCTTGCACTGGATGCTATTAATCCAGGTTGTGTTAGTGAGGTTATGCCTGTGAGTATCACAAACGGAGGAAGAAGTCACACAGATGATGCTTCTGGTGGAGAAATGGATTCTGCAACTTGCAGTACTCAGTCTTGTTCCAAAATGGACGTGGATGTTTCTCAGTCTTTAGCCAACACCAACTACGAAGAGAATGCTCATGCACCAAGTATCCATGACTTCGCTGAAATGGTTAGATCAAATGAATATATTGACAGTGAGTTTGTTAGAGCTAATCTGGTAGATGGTGAGGAAAAAAATGATGAAAAACAAGCGTCTATTACACATGATGAAATGCCACGCAGCAAGGAGGTTAATCTTCAGTCCAACATACGGAGAATGGAAGGCGTTGCTGCTGCATCAGAGTGTATTGAAGCTGAACAACTCTGTGGGGCTGTAGATGCAGCTGAAAGAGAAACAGGAGTCCGTAGCATTATTTATCAAGCCGAGTCTAATGTCATATCCAGAAACATTGAACCACTCAGAGAATGTCTTGAAGTAGAGTCGGAAGAACTAACTTGCAGAATGATCCTTAATACAAGTATGGACGGAAACTTTCCCATGAATAGTATTAAAAAGGAAGTCAAGTCAAATCTACCAGAGCTAACCGAGGTTGGTTTATCAAATAAAAGATTGTTAAACATCAACTCCATAGAAAATAACAATAGCCTCTGTAGCTCTGCCTTGGACTTTAATGGAAGTGAGGCGCCCTTGATCTCTGGAGAAAAAGTCAATGGTTTTCAACGTCTGAACTTCAATCCTAACTATCAGCAACAGATGCAACGGGATTTGCTCTCTTGCCCACAGAAGAAACCAATGCTCGTCTCGTCGAAGCAGGAAAATGATTGTTGTGTTACCTCAAATTCTATTTTATCAGATCCGTGTAATATGTGTTCCGTGGGCTCTTCTAACATTTTGTTGGAAACAAATTTGAATTTTGAGAAGCCCGAGAGCAAGAGCCACCTGAATGTGCTGGGTAAAAGAGAGCTATGCCAGCAATATATGTTGAGAAACGTGCCTGTAAACCAAGTTGATTTGAACATACAAATTCTCAGAGGCTATCCGCTGTCGGCACTGAAACAGGACTTCAAAAGAGAAGTGGACCCTCCATCAGGAGTGTGCCCGAGTCTACTTGAAACGGAATTGAAGAAAAATGGAGTCTCCTTACCAAATCATTTGTTTGCGTCTGATGCTCGCTGGAATCAAAGCACTGCATCCAATCTTCCAGATTCTGCATCTGGTATAGTAGACCAAGTGAAAAGAGAGAATAAATCAGAGGTTGAGCTTACAACTTGTTTCGAGAATGCTTCTTCTGAGATCAAGGAGCATCATACGGGAGATGTGAAACTATTCGGTAAAATTCTTAGTCACACGTCCTCGCAGAAATCTAGTTCTTCCTCCCATGGAAACAATCTAAGACTTGCATCACCGAAACTGGATGGTACTCCAACTCTCAACTGTGCCAGTAATGCCAAAAATAGTGATCAAGTAGTCTCAGATGCCGGTGTTGGCCAAGCGTGCCTCGAGGATCTCCCTGTGACTTACGGTTTCTGGGATGGCAAGAGAGTACAGACAGGGTTTTCATCATTGCCGGAGACTGCTGCTGTGTTAGCCAAGTACCAAGGATCAATGACTACTCCATTTTTTTCAGACAAAGATGGTCCTGGGTGTAGCGGAATCCTAACAGACTATCAGAAGCCTTGTACAGATACAAAGCTGGTCGGTGACATTTCTCAGCTGCCGAAAAGAAATGGAATCGAAATAATTCCAGGGTTTCAGCAGCAACGTAGGGCAACACCTCTGGGCGTGAACATTGTGGGGCGAGGTATTTTTGCTGGTGGAGGGGTGGTGTCGGACCCAGTTGCAGCGCTTAAGATGCATTATGCTGCAAGAGCCAATGTACTTGGCAATGACATGGAGCCGTGGAGGGGAGACGTGGGAGGCAGGTAGCCCGAAGCTTTGGCCAATAGATTTGGTAGTAGAACAGAGTGGTCAGATAGGACGATTGAGGCCTGGCTTGTGCGCCTGTATGTATCATATTTACACCTTGTAACCGTTGAATGAAATCAAACAGGAGGAACTTTGCATTCCTACCTGCATATTTTGGCCTTGATCCAGCGTTTTTTTTCCTTTGGTGTTCCGGGGGGGTTTTTGTCTCAACTTCACTACAAATCAAATGATCCCTTCCCGGCGCTGCAAGTTTGTTAGCATAACTTTTTGGCGAGGAAAAAAAGGCCGGAAATTGGTCAGATATCTTTTCCTTGCTCTTGTATAATTCTTAGTTGATGGATTGTTTTGCTAATGTAAGGTGTAAATTTGATTCATCTTATAATGATGCTATGTAAATAGAGCGTCAATAAGTTGGACATTTTAACTGTGGTGAAATAGTGCTTCAAATTTATCAAATTACATGCAAGTTTATCATTCAAGCCTTCAATAAATCTGTTACAACTTAACGTGTGCAATAAATTCATCTTGTCTTTGCTTCGTCTGTAACTGGTGAAGTCTGTAGTCTGTCTCGTTATATTAATTCTATGCCGTCACAAATTGGAGTTGCATTTCTGATTTTCTGTATGTTTTAAGTTCAACAAATTAGCCTTGATTTGGAACTCTGATTTGAAGAATTTAGTAAGTCAAGTATATATTAAGTTGACCATGTAATAATTTGACTCGTTCAATCTGATTTAAAAGATATGTATGCATCTTCTATGTCTATATATGTGGCATCGGTGCAATCACATGCCCTAGTACAATAAACCCCTCTCCCCTTAGCCCTTTCTTCCCCTCCTAAAACATCTGTTATAATACAAGGCCATCCTAGCAACAAACAAAACTTTGTGAAATACTTTGGCAAAGTATTTTATCCCTTCTCTCTTTTTCAGTTTCTTTTTCTTATTTTGATGCAATCCCATTTTTGAAGTCTTTCTGAATAATTTTTTTAGCCACCGTGTACCTTCGAGTTTCGAGTGGGAGTTCGTCCTAGTCTTGATTTTGGGAAAGTTTCGATTTCTTAAAAAATTTAAATTTATTTATTTTTAAATTTCAACTTAAACATGATAAATAATTTTAAAATATAAAATATAATTAACAAATAAAAATAAAAATTATTTTTTTCAAAAAAATATTCAAGTATTCAACTAAAATATATAAATACATATATTAATTAATTAATTAATATATAATATTCAGTATTTTAGATCCTTCAAAATTTAAAAAAAATTGAAATACTAAAATTATAATTGATATCCATCTGGAAATTTTAAAATATTAATATTAAAATATTAAATATTAAAAAAATTTAATACGGTGCTTTGGTAGCTATTACCTTAGCTCACCCCTAAACTATTTAGAGCAAGCGAATCAGAGAGAGATAGAGCTGCACTGGCATCTAACATTCCTCCACATCGTACTTATCTACCTCGAAGGATCGGATCCCTCCGGGCGGTTGATCGGAATTTCTCTCTAATCTCACTTTCCCCAAAATACCCCCGTCCCATCGAAAATTCCTTCCACGCTCTCTTTCTCTCTCTCGATGTGTGGTTGGATTTCAGAGAAACGTATTTACAGAAACAAGTGTGCGTAAATTGGCGCCAGCGTGTGGCGTAGAAAAGCAGAAGAAATAAAAGCGTATAATCTGTATAGCGGACACGAAGTGAATTGAATTCGAGTTTAATGGCGCATGCGGTAAGACTTTGAAATCCAGACTGCGCCTCACGTTTTTTCCTCCACCATCTTCCCACTTCCCCCTCCAACCACAAACCCTACCCATCCGCAAGGCGCAGGAACAGGGCCTGTGGCGGCCTCGGGCGGCGATCTTTATTTCTTCCTCCTCTCTCCGTTTCCGAGCTCGCAGAAAAAGAACGATAGCTTTCGCCTGGTTTTCATCCATCGAAGTCGTGTGCAAACCCTAGATGCAAGCAAACCTTCTTCGTGCGCCTCTTCTTGGTTTCCTCGGGCAGCTTCTGGCAGAAACACCGAGACTTAGCTAAGATCCAGGGAAGAAGGCTCCGCTGGTGGCGGCTTCCTCGTTTTGCGGCATACCTTCCTTCTTCTTGTGGTCTTTCCCGGGTTTATGCCCTTAGGAGCTCGGGAACTTGATGCCTCCGGAGCCGTTACCATGGGAACGGAAGGATTACACCTTCAAGGACCAGCGGAAGTACGAACGAGGAGATGCTCTTGGAAGCCAGAGCAGTGGCTTCTCGTCTGCACTGCGGTCGAGGGAACAACCTCACCACGCGCCCCGTGACTTGCCCCGTTCCTCCCCTCGCCGACCGCTCACCGGTAAAAACCTAAGTTCCTCTCCCAGATCTGAAATATCATAACCCGTGTTTTCATTTTCTGTCTGTTGTCCTTGATGTCGCCCTCGCCATTTTTGTTCTATCCTAATATGTAAAGATTTCTTTCTTGTAAAGGTCAGTACCGGCAGGCCGGAGGTTACCACCAGGTTTACCCGGAGGATTCTCATGGTCATGGGAACACACCGTTGCGGTCCGTTCGATTTTGGTCGGAAGATGATGGCTTTAGGTCGTCTTCTATTAGATATGCCAGCAGCAGTCGCAGCAGCTGCGGTGGAAGCAGCAGGGAAAACCGTGGAATGTTCCGACGATCCATATATTGGGATACTGGTGATTTCTCCAGGCAGCATTATCAGGAGCCCCATGCGGTCACCTCTCAAAGGCCTGTCGCCGCTCTGATTTCTGCCACATGTCAATCTGCAAAAGAAAACAACGAGAATATTGCTGGTGTTGGTGACGGCATGGGTGGAGACCAAAGGCTGGATGATCTGGACCATTCCTTGGGTACAATACCTTGGAAGAAGTGGAGTCGGCAAGTCTCTAGTAAGACTGGTGGATCTGAATTGGAGACATCTGGCTCCCAGGTCGGGGTGTCTGTCGAGAAGAAAACAATTAATAGATCCTCTGAAACTTCTCCTAACCCTGCTGAAGAAGGTGCCCCAAGGAATAAGCCACGACTTGGATGGGGTCAGGGACTTGCCAAGTATGAGAAACAAAAGGTGGAAGGATCAGTGGAAGCTTCTGTTGGGATTAGCAGTGGAGTACTCAGTGACAATAGCCAGAAAGTTACTGATATATCTGGATGCCTGTCGCCCTCAACTCCATGCTCCAATATCTGGACCTCATCACCAGGTGACATGGGCTAATCTTCTTTCTTTAATTTATTAAACATCTTAGATATATACAAATGCTCTAACTGTCAAGTGATATGGGATTTGATTTGATTATTTATTCTTTTGTTCTGTTTTTCTTTTGTGATGTGGTTCCAGTTGTTTTAGACTCTGGCTGTGGTTTAAAAAATCTGTATTATTCGTTGGCTTGCTAGCCCTCAAATTTGACATTATCGGGAGTATTCAATGTTGTTGTGTTCATGTACAGGACTTATATAGCCTTGAAATTGTCCTTAAGTCAAACCTCAATTGAGATGTGACTATCGTACATCAATGGTAGAGGATTCCGCAAATGGAAAATAAAGTCTAGCCAAGAAATGATAATAAGATTTTAATTGGAAAATAACAAAAGAATAATTATACATTCAAATCATACTAGCTCATAATCATGTTTATGTATAACATTGATGTTCATATAGCAAAGAAAACTACTATATACACCATGCATGCAAGTGCACCATGCCGGACACTGTCAATGCAAACATATCTCTTTCGATGCTCCCCACAATCATACTAATTCATGGCTGATAATTCATATTCACTGAATGGCGTAACACAATTGGTACACATGGAATAAAATAGAATCATGATACCATCACAAGCACATATATTTAACACATAAATGCTTACTTTTTGTTGCCAATCTTACCATCATGGGTAAATATAGAACAATGTTATGGTACACATGGAATAAAATAGAAGTATGTAAGATTGTCATCATAAACACTTGATCTAGGATAATAATATAACCAATTCAATTCTTCCAATTATCATTTAGATAATAAAAGACATTATTCCAATTCAATTTCTAATGTTGTTTATTTTTTATGCAAATATAATACACGGAAGAAAAAAATGGAAATGCATAAGAGGGTATTAAATCATATGCTACACCTTTTTCAATGCTTGATTTTCTTGCTAAAACATAGTCTGACTCCTAACCTGGGATCATTCCTAGTACTCCACTTTCAATGGTAGCTACACTGTTCACAATAATTCTTTTATGCTGAGGACTATATATGCTTTTATACCATTATGTTTTATATCATTATGTTACACCTGGTATAGTGAGAATTGCAATAATTGGCCATTAACTTGATAATAATTAAATTAGGTAACCAACTTGCCTAGCCAGTACATGCATATACAATAATCAGTGATTTTTTTTGGGATGAATATGCGAAACAAAAAAAAAAGTGATTCACATTAATTTTTTACAGTAGGTAACGGAAATATTTGGATTTTGTGTATAAGATGTTTCTTTTAAAAAATGGTGGATCTATATTTGTTTTTCATTTTTGAAAGTACTTTTGTGATTAGAAACTACATTTAATACAATTCATTTTGACAACTTTCCTGACAATGTTCTTTCTTAAAGATGTGTAGAATTTCAGCTTGAAGTTTTTTTCATTGCTGAAAGATGTACATTTCAAGTTAGTGATAGTAGACTTATCCAATATTTCAGGGTTGTGGAGTGCTAATGTTGTGAATTATCCTGGTTCTCATTAAAGTAGAAGCCCAGAAAATAGCTCAAAATCAAATGTAGTAGGCAACATGCCATTTTGACCTAGTTGTCGATCTAAATCATGGAGTGTGCATATCCTTAATCACTTACACTTTATTTTTAAGTTGTGTGATTGGTGTACCTTTAGTCCTTCCAATTTCGGGTGGGTGGGTGAAAATGTGACTGGCAACGACTGAAAACAGAAATAAATCTTGACCAATGGAAACTCAGTTGTTATTGATTAATCCTATATGGATCTGAGCCTAAAAGGTTGAAAACCAATTAGTTTATACACATTCAGCTCCATGAAACATCTGAACCAGCTAGCTGGCACATTTCCCAACTGGCTTTGTTTGTCTAGTTGTATATTTTGAAACGATGTTTGGTTCACACAGTTTGCTGCATATCTTTCCCTATCCCTTTATTCTATGGTTTTGGTAGATTTATAAATACCGTGCAAAACTTTTGAATGCTTAGAGTTCTTGCTGTAATATTGTCAGTCTTCTTATCATCTGTCTTTCTTTCCATCCAACTGTTAATTTACATGGTTCTCTCATGTTTTGTGCTTCATAATTACTCAAATGGGTTTTTTCTTTCATTAAAATTTATGGATTTGGAAAACTTTAACATGTATCCTTTTTTTTCTTAGAATATTCATATACTTGGTCTCAATTATGAATTATCAGTATTCACTCAGATGTTTGTATGGCTTGATGTTGTTACCACAGGCACTGAAGACAAGTCTTGCAGAAGGCTTGTCCAAATTGACTTTGGTCTGAGCCAAACTAGCGATGTTACTGGAACAACATCAACATCTTTGCATGAGGAGGTTTCTACTAATTTGGACAGTTTAGAGGTTAATCCTACTAGTCTAGAGTCTCTGCTTGTTGGTTTGTTGCAATCTGAGGATGCCCTCTCTGGTGATTCAACTAGGAGGCATTTTGTTATGACAAAACTGTTGCAAATGAAGGAGGTCGTTGCAAGTGGATTGGAAAGGATAGAAAATAAGATTGATTTATTAGAGAAAGAGTATAAATTGCTAATGTGTGATTCAAAAACTGAGTCTTATCAAGATTCTTTAAAATTGGCTAATGAGTCTGCTGTACAACTAAGTAATCAGCCATTGAATGACTTACCTAATGAATCAACTAATTTGAAAGGGCAACCGATGGAATTTACCGTAGAGGAAAATGTGTCTTGCACTAGATTTAATAAGTCTGATATTGTAGATGAGTCCATCAATATTTTTCATTCAGAAACAGTACCATCTGAAATTGGTGAATCACCAGCTTTAGCAAAGAAACTCTCAAATTGTTGCATGGAGAAATTGATTGATGAACCCTCATCAATTAAAGATGAAGGTGTGAAAGCTACTGAGTTACAGAAGATTGTTAATTCAGATGGTGTGGGAAAGTTAATGATTGGACCTGAAGATGAGAACAAAAGACATATAAGTGATGCCTGTACAAGTGACTACAGAGGTAATGATGAGGTTGTGCTAGGAAAGACAGATTTTAATTTAGTAACTTCATTTATGGATTCGAACCAGACTTCAAAAGAACATGCCTCGAAGGTTTTCTGTACAGTCAGAACAAATCTGCTACAGTCCAATCTTTGGGCTTATGTTGATTTGGTATCATGCCGGGAAAATGACCTGAAAATCAAAGAGAAGCTTGCTATCAGCAAGCGCCAACTGAGGTTTAAAGAACGAGCTCTTGCTCTTAAATACAGGGCATTGAATCATTTATGGAAGGAGGATTTGAGGCTGTTGTCAATGAGGAAACTTCGTTCGAAATCAAGCAAGCATTCTGAAAGCAACCGCTCATTACAAAATGGACCTCAAAAGCATCGTTCTACCATCAGATCTCGCTTTACATTGTCTGGTTAGTCAACTTTTCTTTTTATGCTTACAGTTTTGTGTCTTTTACTTTATTTTTGTGTATGTGCCAATTTGGGATCTCATTAGTCAACGATATAAACATGCTTCTTTGTGATTTGTCATTCCCATATGTTGAGTTGTTTTAAGATAGATGCCATCAACTTACAAAATAATCGGCAAGTATTTTGCTTGTGTTATATCATAGATTACTTTTTTTTTGGGTTGCCACATGGTTTGATAATTGACATGCGTACATTATTTTGGATGTTTTCTAGTTGTTGCATGTGAAAATATGATATACTTTATACTGTTGTTCCACAAATGTGAATGCAACCACAAATTTTGGATTGATAAAACGAGGGGTGCAACTGTATTGATTTTAAGCATCTGCAGTGCAAATTTAAATTTTTAATTAGTTACAAGGAATTGGTAAAGTTGGATTGAGGGCCATGTAAGGATGTTATGTTGTCATTTGCCAGAGTAAGAAAATTTTGAATGTAGACCTCCAATGGAGGATAGTCAATATGTTGGCAACATATGAACCAAGAGATGAAGAGTTTTGAGCCCAAAAGGTAGTAATTGACACTGTTAATTTTGATGGGCTGATGAGCAATGATTGTTGGCCTGCCGTTCTTGTTTGGTAGCCGAAAGAAATTTTTTTACTATGGTCCGGTACCAGGTAATTGTTGGCTAGGGTATGGCTAAAAACCAATCTGATATCAAGTTTGAATAGAAAGGAACAGTTTTTTTTATTCGATCCATACTAAGATGTGTGCGTATATATACAGATTAAGCAACTTGCAACAAGCGATAACGACTCCTACCTCTACTATCAATATGTGGAAACGACTTATTCTATTCTTTTAATTTTTATTCATAATTACAAGAACGTCCAGAATCCCCACCCCACTGGTATTTATAATGTCGTCTGCAACCATTTCTTGATCTTGTTTTAAGATTAATACATTCTCATTTTTATATAGTTTTTAGATTAACGCATGTGCATTTGAATTATATTAGTTTAATCTCAAGCAATAATTTGCTTGGAGCTTCTACAGTCCTGTTATTATGTCAGGAATTTAATCTTTGTTTTGCTTATTGGTTGCAAAGAAACCTCAGTTCCTGATAGCCTATTATTTTAAATTTGATATGGAAAGAAATAATATTTATATTTCATTCATACAAGAGGTATGGTGTGTGTGCACGCCTTTGTGGCTCTTTTAAGCACTTTGAAATATGTGGTGATGATTAGTTCCAAATTCCATAGTTTTGTTCACGAATTTTTTATTTAACATATTTTCACTAAATATAATTTACTGAAAATTTTAGATTGATGAATGGTGCTGGATTGACCACTTTTTCTGTTAACAATCAATTATATCTTATGAATTGACTTGTTTGTATTTGACCGAGAAATCTAGTCCTACAGATGTGTTCATAATACAATCCTCATGTAATAGTGGCATGATGATTTGTACCCTCTTTTATTAAATGGATATCTAAAGTTCTAAACTGGCAGTTTAGTACTTCGAGTAAGTACAATTTTTTTGGCTGTTTGGCTCGGTTGATTTATTTTGGGTGTACAACATCTCGACTATTTTTATTTAAGTTACTTATTCATTTTCATCTTTCTGATTACTCTCTTGTTTATATTAATTGATTGCTGAACAATCTCTTTATCATGGCCTAATTTGAACTAGGGTCCGATAAATCTTTATGGCTTTCTTCGTAGCTGATTAGCTATGACAATGTTAATTGGAATCCTGTTGCACTCTATAAAAATTGGATCTTTTCATTCTTCACAAGAAGGAAATCAAGTCCCACGAAATTCTATGGAAGTTGTTTTTGTAGACTTGGTGTTAATTGGAGGTGGCAGTGCTGCATCTCATAATTATACTAGAAATGCTACTTTAGTGTTTGATTTGTGCATTGCCATGTTAACTCTTATTTGATTTTTTTAATTTTCTTTCTGTCCTCATACATTGATGTTTTTAGCTCCTATACACATTTTTTTGTTTATTTTTCTATATTGCTATTAATGTCTGATTGTCATCTGATTCCTTCATTCGACTCACAGCAGGTAACTTACCTATGGTTCCTGCAGCAGAAATAGTGAACTTTACAAGTAAAGTGGTGTCAAATTCACAGATAAAGATTTGTAGAAACAATTTGAGGATGCCAGCAATGATATTAGATGATAGTGAGAGGAGGTATAGTAGATTCATTACACAAAATGGATTAATCGAAGATCCTCCTAGCTTTGAGAAGGAAAGGGCAATGATAAGCCCATGGTCACAGGATGAACAAGAAGTGTTCTTGGAGATGCTTGCAAGGTATGGCAAAGATTTCTCCAAGATATCTTCTTTTCTAAACCACAAAACTACAGCAGACTGCATTGAATTTTATTACAAAAACCACAAGTCAGAGAACTTTAAAGAAGTGAAGAAATGTTTGGATCTCAAAAAGCAACAGCAGTACTTACCGGCCAACACATACCTCATTGGATCTGGAAAGAATAGGAAGACAAGTACCTTTTCTGTTGATATGCTGGACCCGGAAACTGTTGTAATGGCTCACAGTCGTTCTACTGCAAGAAGTGAGAAGTATTCTGGCGGTAGAGTTTCTAGTGTACCTTCTTATTTAGAAGGGGCTAACAGTGTCACTATATCTGGTCCAGAAAGAGAATCTATGGCTGCTAATGTGTTAGCAGGCATTTGCGGTACTCTGTCATCAGAGGCTATGAGCTCAAGTGTTTCCACTTCTATTGATTCTGCCGAGAAGAAATATATTACAATCAACGAGCTGAGAATTTCTGAAGTTACCCAGAATTTAAATGAGGACAACGCCTCTTCAGATGAAGACTGTAGAGAATTAGACTTAGCTGATTGGACTGATGAGGAGAAGTCCAAATTTATCCAAGCTTTGAGCATGCATGGAAAGGATTTTACTAGAATCTCAAGTGTTGTGAGGACAAGATCAAGAGAACAATGCAAGATCTTCTTTAGTAAGGCTCGGAAGTGTCTTGCTCTTGATGCAATTGATCAAGGTTGTATAAATGAGGTTTTTCCTGTGAGTGTTACACATGGAGGCATAAGTGACACAGATGATGCTTCTGTTGCTGAAATGGACTCTGCAATCTGCAGTACTCAATCTTGTTCTAGATTGGACGTAGATGTGTCCCAAGTTGTAGCCAGCAGTAGCTATGAGGGGATAGCTCAAGCTGCAAGCACCTGTGTCCGTATTGAAATCCGTAAATCAGATGAGCATGGCAAAAGTATATTTGGCATACCTGATCTGGTGGTTGGTGAAGAAAAGGCTGATAATAAGCCGTTTTTTATTGTTCGTGATGAAAACCTGGTGAGCAAGGAGGATAGTCTCCAATCTGATGCACATCCAGAGGAAGGCATTGCCTGTGTCTCTAGGTCAACTGAAACTATACAACCTAGTGATGCTGCTGATAGAGGAACAAAAGTTGAGGCAAATAATGACGTCATTTCCCTAGGTGAGCTCATTATGAAAAACAAAAAAATTGAGCTAGTTAAGGAATGTACGGTACTAGAGCCAAAACTATTATCTGATAGAATGGTCCATCGTATCAGAAAGGATATTGACTCCAAACCAACACTTTCCACTGGGTTTGATTCGTCAAATAGAAAATTGATAAACATTAACTTCATAGAAAATGCCAATACTCGTTACTCGCAAGATTTCAGCGGAAGTGGGGCTTCTTTGATATCAGTAAATAATATCAATGGTTGTCATCGTTTTACCTCTGATCCCAACGATCATGTGCTTTCCTGTCTGCAGAAGAAACCGGCAACAATCTTATTGCAGGAAAATGATCGCCCTTCCAATTCTTTTTTGCCAGATCCATCCAATATATGTTTTGGGGGCTCTTCTAATATACCATCAGAAACTACTCTGAATTTTGAGGATCATGGGAAGAAAACGAAGCATCTGAATGTGATGAAGAGAGATATATGCCAACAGTATCTGCTAAGAGACGTGCCAGTAACCCAGGTTGATGTGAATATGCATATTCTCAGAGGCTATCCGTTGCCAGCGCTGAAACACGAGGCCATGAGAGGAGATACTCCAGCAGGCGAGAGCCCAAGCTTGCGTGCAATGGCCCTAAAGGAAAATGCAGTCGCCCTATCGGATCATTTTGCTGTGCCAGATGTGCACTGGAATGGAAACAATGCTTCTGATCTTTCAGATCCAGCGCCTGGTGTACTGTGCCCAGCAAAAAAAGAAAATCAAGCCGAGATGGAGGAACAAAGAACCGGAGATGTGAAACTCTTTGGTAAAATTCTTAGTCATGGAAGCAATATAAAATCACCAAAGCTGGCTGTTGCTTCAACAGATAACTGTGTTACCAGTGGAAATGATGGTAATCAAGTGATTTCAAATGCTGGTATTGGCCGAGTGTGCCTGGAGGATCTCCCTGTGACTTATGGATTCTGGGATGGGAAGAGAATACAGACTGGGTTTTCATCATTGCCAGAGACTGCTGCTGTGTGGTCAAAGTACCAAGGATCAATGACAGGTGCATCTTTTTATTCGGTCAAAGATGATATACCTGGTCGTAATTGTGTCCTAACAAACTTTCAGCAGTTTTTCACAGATCCTAAGCGGACAGGAAACATTTCTGAACTCCAGAAACGGAATGGGGTCGAAATAATTCCAGAATTTCAGCAGCAGCGAAGGGTGACACCTCTGAGCTCAAGTATGGTGGGGAGAGGAATCTTGGTCAGCGCCGAAGGGGTGTCAGACCCAGTTGCTGCGCTTAAAATGCATTATGCTGCAAGGGCCACCGCCGTTAGTAGTGATATGGAGCCGTGGAGGGAAGACATGGGACGCAGGTAGTACAAACATTGACGAAATAGAATGGCGGCAGAGCTAGTTAGGGTGATTTAGTCCTTTTTTAGCCCGTGTATCATATTTACCCAATGGAACGCCGAATGAGAGTAGACAGGAGTGCGTTTATATTCCTGTCGCCAACTTTTTGGGTTTGATTTTTCACCCATGTTTATCCAGGGTTTAGAATGAAATAACTTTTCTTTTATTTTAGTTTATTGCTACATCGTAGAAGTCAGCTATACTCCTGTGGGCTGTAAAGGCATTAGGCAATAAAAATGTTGGTAATTAGCCGCAGGTGCATGATTCTTTAATGATAGACTTCCCCGCTGATGGAATGGCATATTCTCTTTAGAAAGAAAACTATATAGAAATTGAACGTGCATTCTTAGGCCCCTGCGGCCATGCCAATAATGTTAATCCACTCCTGACTACATTATCGCTGAGTTTAAGCATTGTGCATTACTAACAAAAGTGATACTTATTTTTCTCTCTACCACTTCAGTTCTTATTGTACCCATTTGTTAAGTGCTGTAAATTTGTACTTACTGTGATTCACAGATTTCAGGAATCAAAATAAAATAATCTGAGCACGACCGATTCTACAATTATGGAATGCTTCAGTGGCAGAGCAATGTAATCGAAAATAGATGTCCATTAATGTGCATATCAGATTTTTTTTCCTTTTTTTTTATTTTCCAACGGAGTGAAAGAGACATTCTGTTATTCACATTAATTTGCTTAATTGTGGACCACTCACCAGTCGACTCGAGCCTTGCTGAAAAGTAAAGTTGCAAGAATTCCAAGAACATTAATGAGTCACGCATTCAATTGTAGGTGCCATCAAAGTGAAAGTGAAGCAAAAAGCTGATGAAAAAAACGACATGCATCCTCTTACAATATTTGGGCATGTTTAAAACTTATGAAAGTTCACTCAAGCTGTCAATCAAACAACTGCAGTGTTGCCGCCAGGATTTTCAGGCAATAATCTCATTCGATTCTTCATTCAATGTCCCTGTGACAAGAATGAATGATCTAGTAAATTGGGCAATAGTTAAAGAAACAAAAAGGATGATGATGCAGTAGATGAATTACCTCTACAAAATTAGGCATTTTGTCAAGTATTATGGCAGTGTTAATTTCCTCTACAAAATTACCTCTACAAAATTAGACATTTTGTCAAGTATTATGGCAGTGTTAATTTCCAAGTAGAAACAGTGCATCTAATTCTCAAATTATCCAGGTTAAGAACAGTATATCCAATTCTGAATATCAAAAAAGAAATAAAGATACGGATGGACAAACATTTTGCTTTGGACTCTTCCATTAATTTACTTTCTTGACTATTCAAGAAGGATTTTTACTATCGAAAGAAAAGGCAGAATCATTTCCTAACACTATCCACAAATAAATATCCAGGCAGAGATGATAATAAAAAAATCTTGATGATATCAAAATACAAATATCTAGTGTTATTACCCACTCGATTTGTGGATACGGTTATAAAAATAACATTAATCATGCATGCTCAAACTAACAAAAAATCATGACATGAGAAATAAAAATATTAAAACACTCACATTACGTGGTAAAATAGCATGAACTGCAAAAGATCAAGCAACTCAAGGTATAATTATGTAAAAACATCAAAAGATATGAATTTACATATGGATGCATGCGTGCTTATTATTAACCAATAAACTAATTAGATATCACACGCTGTTGAGTTGATCTTTGCAAGATTTACCCTGCTCTTAAACAAATTCAGCCTTTTTGACCAGCTTATTTGGTTCTCATTTTGTAACTTACATATTACTCTTATTGTTCGGAATAAATCAAATCTCTAATTATGGAGTGTATTACTCTACAAGTTTGATCAATACGTGAGAAGAATGTCTTACTATGATGTCTTATGGTTGTATTTCCTTGATAAAATCTCTACTTCGGTGCCATATCTGGACTTTACAGCATAATGCATAATATTTTGGAAAACAGTATCTACAATTTTCGATAGACAATTGAGGGTGTCATTTAGTTCAACTTGTAAGACCCTTAATTGTTGATAACAAAGTTTTGGGGTCAAATCTTGCTCTTAACTTGTCTATGTAAAAAAAAATCAGTAGACAAACAATTGATTGTGGCATGCTATAATATGTCGGTTTACCCAATAAATATGAACTGTTCAAGGCTATTGATTTCACCAGATAGTTTCTAATGGTGAAACTGTTTACAATAGCCTCAGAAAAATTACATGCAACAAAAGTAGAGGTGGCCATGGTCCGCCCGATTGTAACCGTGCCATGCCGGGCACGGCACGACAGAAAAATACCTGAGCCCGGCACGGCCCGCGGCACGTTTAGGCGTGCCGGCCCAGGCACGGTTCAGCTTCTGGCCGGGCCCGGATCCGGCACGTGGGCCGAATCCGACACGCGGGCCAGATTCGGCACGCGGGCTGAAACTGGCCCGCGGGCTATAGTCGGCCCAGCGGGCCGGCCCGAATGTGGCCCACGGGCCGACTTTGGTGCGCTTCATTAAATTAAATAAAATAAGAAATTGAGAATTATGTATTTTGCATAATTTTAAAAAAAAATATTTAATTATTATTTAATTAATTATTTTATTTTAAACATATATAATTTTAATTTTAATATATTTTATTAAATTAATATTAATTTATTTATTAACAATACTAACAACACATGACTAAAGTTAAAACCAACTCGATTAAATTTTATATTCATAAATTATACATTTAAGCTTAAATCAATTGCCGACATAATGGGCATACACAATTGACCCGTAGCCAACTACGCAAGCAGCTACTATGGAAGATATGCGAGCATTGTGTTAAGCATACTTCCGCTCCGTGCTCCATCTTCTCTATGCATATTGCGCACTCCATATTTTTAGCTCTACCTCCTTCTTCAATAATAAAAAACTCAAGTGACTCTTGTGCTTGGTTTGTTTCAATATATTACTCCGGCTCATCGTTGATATTATCACTATCCTCCTCACTATCACTTATTTCAAAGTCATCAACCTCTATCTCAATCTCAACCCCAGAAGGAGAGGGAGAAGCCAAAAATTCTTGTCTTGCATGATCAGATAAGTGGATAAAGTGTTCTTCAAACCTGAATACATCAATTCGTATAAGTTGACTAACACGTTCGATAATACTTAAAATAGTGATTCTCCATTGATCAGCATTGAAGAAATTTAAGATAGATGTAAGGAAGATTGAACGTTGAGAATTTGGCATAATGATAATTATCTTCACTCTTCTATTATCTGTCATTTTTCTCTATGTCTCGTGCTCGTGCTCACCACGTGATAATTATATTATAAAAGTAAATTAATTTAATACTTACTTGATCTTCTCCACGTCTAGTCACGTGGTGAGCACGAGGCATAGAAAAAAATGACTAGTCTAGACCGAGAGAGCATTGAATTCTTGATGGCTAAAAAGAAACTTAAGTTTGAGTTCAATTAAGAAACTAATTGTAACTCAAGACTTAGAAAAGAGATTAAGAGAGTATTAAGAGAGAATGAGAAATTATTCCAAAGATAGTTGGAAACTTGTGTGAAGAAATGAGAGGGTTGGGGGGTCAATTTATAGGGATAAATTGGGTGTATAATTACATATTTATACCCTATTTTTAATTATTAAAAGGGGCTAAAATGGTAATTTTATACCATAAAGACAATTATATCCCTAACTTTTAAAATTTTTATAACTATTATGAGGGCATTTAGGTAAAAATGCATATTTATGTCGTGCCGTGCCTAGCCCAGCCCGGCCTGCGGGCCGTGCCCGGCCCGGCCCACGGGCCGCGAACCCTCAGCCCAGCACGACCCGAGCCGGGCCACGGGCCGGCCCGTGTCGTGCCGGGCGGTGCGGGCCGCAGGCCGGCCCAGCCCATTGGCCATGTTACGCCCCGACGAAAGACTTCACTGCAAAATAAAATAACAATTAGTTTTAAATTAAATTATAACAGGCCACCTCTAAACAGAAGTATACGGTTACAGCAGTGAATGTAGGAAAGGCCGTTGTTAAACCATAGCTGAAAGCAATAGTATATACGGCACTTTAGAGTTGCATGTGTTCATGTCGTTTATTTTACTGCATACTTTAAGTTACTTTTGAATTAATTGCCTTTTCATATTGACAATACTATGCGACGCAGATCTTGGTTATATACTCAGTTTCTCTTTGTAAAAGTTACCGTAGCTGTGATATAGAAGTGATCACTCAAAGAAAACTCCTAGGCTTTAATAATACAGAAATGCGTTAATATATTAGTATCACCTTTATGTTGGTCAACATTTTTCTCAAAACGACAGTAACATCAAGAAATATACTATACGAAGCTGAGTTCTGCATCTGTAGCTCAAGGGGTGGAAGAAAACCACAACATGTATTCGACAAAGATGAAGAATTCTATATTAAACACTCCCATAAAGTGGTTGCATTACCAACTAATCAAATACAATACAAATATAATAAATTATTATATTCAGAAACATGTAGCGCAATATGCATCATTTATCTTGCTACATAAAAAACATTGAACCATGAAAAGATGCGTATAATGAGATTAGCAAGCAAATCATTTGTCATAGCACATTAGAGCAAGTTGCATGAATGAAAAGAGCTTTGATCAAAAGGATAAAGAAGAGGATGTAAACGTGATTAAGGGAAATCTTTCACCAAAAAACAAGCAGATAATTGAAGGTGTAAATTAGTTATAGTAAGACCTAAGTTGAAGCGCTTAAAAAATTACTTGAAGGTGTTAATTCGGTCAACTAGTAAGACCTAAGTTATTGATAACAAGGTCCTCCTGCCTTTACTATTATCATTTGCCTCTTGCAAAAGAAATGTTTAAGAAAACTTGAAGAGGTGGTTGTCAACATAGTGGTAGATTCTTGACAAGTTCTATTCCTTTTAACTGTAAACAAATATCTGAAGTTAATAAAAAAAATTGCTCTTGTTGCAAGACATTATTTGGCTTAATTTTCTTATTAGCATGGGATTAAACAAATATTTTTAAAAAAGAAAATAAAATAAATATCTGATACACTTTAAAATCACAAACATGAGTGGAAATTGATCATTCAGTAATGTCTGACAGATGGACCAATGGAAAGAGGAGATCCATTTAATCTTCTAGTGGACATTCCAAAGAGCATTATACATCTAATAATTTAAAATAGAAGACGAAGTTTATGAGATGTTAATGGACTCGTTGAGAAGGTTGGTAGAGAGTATATGGTCAGAGTCACCACTAATCAGGCTGCAAACTACAAGATACATGAAGAAATATAGAGAATGAAGTCAATTTTTGAACTCTTTGTTCGCACGAGTCTTGATTAATTTTTGGAAACTTTTAGAAAAAAAACTAAGCATAACTATTTCTAAAAGTAGAAATATTTAAACTTTTATTCATACAAGAACTAAGTTTACTCAAATATTAAGATAGGTATTTTTTCAAAGACAGATTTGATTTGACCAGCAGTTAGTTGATTGCTACTGCATATTTACTAGGATCACCAGAATTAAAGAGGGAAAGAAAATACAACAGTTAGTTTTTAAGTATATGATTTGTTTAAAAGTTACATTTAATAATACCAAAGTGTTTGATATGACTGATGTGAATAAAAAAACAAGCTATGAGAATCACTTATGAAGGGATGAATTGTGCCAAGGAGTAACTAATTTAATTTTGAGTTTGCTGAGATAAGGTATTATATTAGTTTTATATATGTGTTTATATATTATTTTTATACTTAATTTTTTTATTTAAATACGGCTTAGAAATTTGAACTCTATAATTTTACTATTTGAACTCTATAATTTGAACTCTATATATGTGTTTATATATAGCAAACTATTGATAAAAAATTAGATGTAAATTCCGTAGGTCATTCCATGCTATAGATTATTGTCTAAACTCTTATTACCATTATAGCTCTACTTTAAAGCGTGATGCAAAATTTAAAAGAAATAATTCCTTTATAACAGTGAAGACTAACCATGAGAACAGATTAAAAATTGATAAAGAATTTAAAGATTTTAAGGATGTAAGAGATAATTTGATATTTTGATTGACCTTGCAATTATGGAAAGAGATAAAAATAAACTCTAACTACATAAAAGGATGATTGTCCAAGCTAAAAAGATTTACTATTCATATGTTAAATTATCAAGGTGTGAATAAAATTAGAGGCATGTTTGAATAAGTTAATATACATTTGATTTTATATTGATTCGGAAAGAAGTAGCTATTACAATAAAATAAGATGAACGATTTAGTTTTTGCAAAGCACAATTAGAAGCTAGAAAAGAAATAACTTCAAAGGAGAATATTGCGGGAGTTTACATGGAATAATTGCCCTCAGATATAAATGAATAACCGGGAGACAAGTAGATGGTTCAAGTTAATAGAAGAAGAAATGGCCCAACAATTTTAATGTGGATGAGGAGAGTGATGAGATAAGAAATCCAAAGGAATGAGAAGACAAAATTGGTGGTGAGTATAACTTGTAATAGATTAATGAGATTGAATAGAATATGAACCTTCAAAAGTGTTTCCTTGGTAGGAGAAATAGAATAGAAATGTTACACCCCAATGCCACACAACTCGAAACAGGTGAAAACTAATATTAGAAAAATATCACTAGCCAACTCAATCTATTAAGTTTAACTCGAATTATCACCACACGTTACATTCATACCTTGTAATATCATAATCAAGTCTCAATATTCATAAACTGATATATCACGTGCCAAACTTAAATGCACCACAATACTAAGCACGAGGCATAACATAATTCTTTCAACCACAAGATGTGTGCAAATGCACTAGTTATCAAGTATAATAGTTCACATCCTAGAAAGAAGTAGTGGTATCAACCAAAGGCAACATAAGCATACGACATAACATACCACCATTTATACATACACATTTTACAATAATCAAACAAGAGCATAAAGGATCATCAATAAGTGTAAGTGGACACGACAAAATTTGGTATGATGATTTTATTAATCGCTTAAGTTATTATATATTCATAATTCTCATATGATTAATGATACTCAATGTGGCTTATATCAGTTTTACATTGAAGTTTGATGTTTATCTAACAAGTGTAATTTATCTTATATAGAAATAGATAAATAATATTATTAAAAAGTATGTACAAATATTTAATAATGACACATCTAAAATTACTTCTCACATATGTCATAGTTTTTATATGCCTAAACCACACAATCCAATAATATTTTAATTCTTAAAAGACTTCAATCTTTACATTAATATAAGTGTTGTACCAAATTTTACTAATCATAGAAAACATTTGAAAAAACTTCAACTTAAATAATATAGAATGGTCTAAAAGTATAGTTATTGGGCAAGGCAATTCAAGTTTAATCATGTTATATTTGACTACATTAGATATTACACCTACTTGCGTTAGGCTATCAAGCTAAATGATACCAATTTGTGTCAGCACCTAGGTTCGGGCATGTGCCAAACCGAAACTGAGCGGGTGTCATTAACTACAATACCTCCCTTCTCTCATATAGGACTAGACCAATGTGTAGAATGTTGCTGAATTAAACAATGGCCCGAAAGTAACTTTAAATAAATCTATATACACTTTGAATATTAATCTAAATTACATTTGCATTAAAAATACCAGATAAAAAATAAAACTATTTTATCATCAAGAGTAACTAAAATGTATAATAAATCAAAATATCTCATCATAAATAAACTTATTTAATAAACATTTTTTTCAGTTAATAAAATTTCAACCTTCAAAAATGTATGTTAGAATGTTAGCACACGATACCAATCATCAATCACATATTTATAAAGTATAGATATAAATGTAACAACAAATATACATACACAGAGGATTAAAGGTATGAGTCCATACTAGGCGACATGACTAATTTATACCAATTCAACATGGTACTAATACATGGACCATGTTGCTACCATACAAGTATTATTATATTACTATATATTATTTATGTATTTATATGTACCAATATAACATCGGAACATAGTGTAGAAACATACCGGTCCAACCTAAGATTAGTATACCAATCAAGATCACACACACACACACACACATATATATATATATATATATATATATATATATATATATATATATATATATATATATGCACTTTCAATATAACTAAAAACAAATGAATACAATTATTATCAACAAATTAGAATTGAATTTACCATATATTAAATCAAAGATATAAACCTAGATATAATATTTACAAGGATTTATATTTTAATTTTAATATGCATGAAGTAGATCGAGAATATCTACCTCAAAAGTCCAATTTCCTCAATCTCTTGTCCTCTAAGAATAAAACTCCGCCCTTTTAAATATAAAGAAATTAATTATCTTTACTTAATAGGAAATTGATTATAGATAATTAAGAAAATGAAAAAGATCTAATAATTTTTACATTACAATAAAAGTGGTGAAGTGGAAGAAGATAATGCTTTTAATGATAAATTTACAAGTAACTTATTATTCAAGGACAAATTGAATGTTTGATGAGATTGTCAAGAAAACAAAAAAGGTAATATTGAGCAAGTTATCACTTATAGTGTTGCAAATTATAAGGGGCTAAAAAGATGTGAATGCAAAAGAGAGATTATTTCGGACTTGTTGTGTTGCAAACTCATCATTCAATTTTTAAATGTATTAATGATTTTAAAGGTTACTTGATGAATACTTTTACATATACAGATTAGAAAACAAACAAGTTTGCAACAATAGATGAGCAGGAAAATACAATTAATTATGAATAATCAATTTTCTAAGAACATTTTTAACAAGTCTTAAAGTTACATTAGCTCTCATCATGACGGTATGAATAATTGATTCAGATAAGAAACCAAGAGTTTCCTTTATGAGGAGATGAATCAAGTTAAAGAAAAATCAATTCAAATTTAACAAAATAAAAAAAGAGATAAACTTTAATTTAATTCTTCTTATTTAACTATCAGTTTTCAGAATTTCAAAATTGAAATGTATATAATTTATAATATCATTTTGTGTTTATATACTGTATACGTACATACATAAATATATAAATATATTTATATTTACTTATGTATGTATGTGTGTATATATATGTGTGTGTGTGTATATATATATATATATATATATATATATATATATATATATTGCTTTAGAAAATAGTAGAACTAAATAAGCCCATGCATGTAATTGTCTGCCTTTTGGACCCTCAGTTTTATTATAATATAAATTTAAAATTCAATGTTGAAATGAAAAAGGAGCATTATATCATTGTCTAACAAGAATAATCCTTTTTGTTCAGGAAGAAAGGAAGACTGATTGCAATTTGGAATTTTCAGGGTGCAAAGAGATTATCTAGTATTAAAGTTATAAACTTTATAGATAAAATCTTTAGAAAATTTATTGGATTCTAATTAGTAATTATTGTATCGAGTTGAAAGATTTGTCATTCAACTCTTAAATTTGGCATGTCTTATGTGATGTCAATGTAATTAGAATGCATTTAAAATAATTTGTATTGAAAATTATATACTTTATTGATTTTTTATTAGTAAAATAATTAGGAATTTGCTAGTCAAAATGTTAAGCTTTTTGAAGTATAACACATGTAAAAGAAATCAATTGAAACAAAGCAAGATGAATTACTTAAGTTTTACAATGCACAACTTAAAACTGGAAAATCAAAATAAGGAAAGGCGTTTGGAGAAACTATTTCTGTTGATTTTCCTTCTAATGTTGAGATAATAATGGAAAAAAAAAAGATGAACAACTTTGCTTAACAAAAAAAAAAAAGATGAACAACTTAGTTTAACAAAGAAAGATCAGTTTGACATTCCCAATGACTTCATAATGAGTGAAACAATAATTTATGACTTAGACACAAAGATAATTGAGTGATCATAGCATGGAGATAAATGGCAATGTTCATCAAAAGATTTGGAACCAAATAAGAATGTCTAGTATTTGGATGAGGACCAAAAGAATAAAAAGAATGAGGATGTCAATAATGTTTTGAAGTTGATGTCACATAAAACTGATTACATGCTTTGTTATTTTGAAGTTTAAACTTCACAGGTGAGATGTCATGTCATAATTGCTTAAATAGAACTTAATTTATAAGTCATTTTGTTTTTGATGTTGACATTTTTGAGGCCTTCTATGCAACTTAATGTTACATTTATTATCATTCCTTGAATTTGATATTACACTTTGGAAATACTATATTAGAATCAGATTGAATGTTTATGATCCTATATTCTGAGCCAGTGATCCAAGTCCTCTATACTTCTACCATTCATTGATAGGGAAGAGCATTTGGCAACCTTTGCTGCAACACAATTTTCTAGTTACATGCAAATTAATGAGCAAGAGTGAATTTTATTTTCTCTCGTGAAAAACAGTGCACTGAGCCTTTTTTCAATGAAAGCATTGGATATTAGTGTCTAAGAAGTGGTACAAACACCTGTATGCTACTTAATACTTATTCATAATTTATTGATTGCAATTCCCTTTTGTTTATTAAAGACAAAGTTCCTATCTTATATTGTTTTTTTTTTTCCATTCATCAAGCTTCATATTGTTATTTGAACATGTGACCTTTATCAAATTCTGAGCCTATCTCAACCAATTTTGAGCAATAGTACTTTGGGGAAATATATAATAAATGAATCCCTAAAATGTCAAATGGTGAAGAAATAATTGACCAAAATAGAATAGAACTAAATGTTTCACCATCATTAAGAAATTTGTAATGCTAAAAATTAACTGATAAATGAGAAGATAATGAAAACAAAACAGTGAGATTAATGGTAAATAAAAAGAAAGCAAAAGAATCATCCAGCTTACCCAGGTTTGTCATTTTTGTCTTTCATGATTTTGCCAGTAATCTTATTTCTCCTCTTTTTGTGACGAATACCTTCATTTCTCCATGATGGAGCATTAGATGAGGCCTTTGAACTTATCTGGTTTCCCCTCAATGTCTCTCTATCTGTATTAGCGGAAGGGCAAGATGGAGGTTTATTAGCAACACGAACTATACTGGCATCAACACAACCACTACTCCCTGTTAGGGTACTGATTGATGAACCGCTATATTGTTCCATTTTCCCATTTTCTTTTTCAGCACAACTGTCATCTTGAACTTCATCTACATCAAGCAAACTTTTCTCAACTTGCCCACAACTGATAGAGTCATGTTCTGAATACTCAATCTTATGTGCTTCACTGTCTGACAATTCAGTAGCAAATTTGGGCGTTGCCTCTTTTTTTCTGGTTTCCCTACTTGTGCCATCATTGCTTTTTGTTTGATTGTGTAGGGCCTTCGAGATTTCCTGGTTTCCCACCAATGACTTTCCTGAAGTGCTAGTAGAAAGGATAGATGTTGATGTATTAATCTGTCCAGAGGACCTACTTGAGTGAAGTCCAATTTTGTTCTTAGCATTTGCTTGACGTGTTTTCCTCTCTGAAATTTTACCTCCTGGAAGTTTATGCGCAATACAAGATATGCTAGTACCAATGGAAACACTACAATCTGTTAAGGTACTCATCAATGCACTTCCTTTATCTACTATCTTTCCTGAGTCCTTTTCTTCAGAATTGCAATCTGCATCCTTTGTTATCTCATGAAAACACTTCTCAACTTGCATGCAACTGATATTAACCTCTGGTACATCATGTAAACCCTCCTCAACTTGTGCACAACTGATACTAACCTCAGATACATCGGGCAGACACTGCTCAACTTGTGTACTACTGGTAATGTCGTGCATTGAAAATTTGCTCTTCTGTGTTACACAGCCTAAAACTTCAGAATGACAAAATCCTAATCTCTCGATCTGCTCAGAGCAATCAATTGAGCCAACTTTGGAATTTATATCAACATTTAATCCACTTGTTTTAATATCTGATACTTCACCATCTTTGCAACCAATACTCCTGGTTAACGTATTTGTAAATGGACTCTTGGATACATCCATCTTAGTCAGTTCCTCCTCATCACCATGGTTTGAGCTTCCACCTTTATGTGTATCAGGCTCTGATAAATCAGTATGGAAATTGGGTTCTATATTTTCCTTTTCTGCAAAGTCATCGTGAGTCAGTTCGACATTGTGCAATTCAGCTATATGTTTGTTTATGGAATCGTTCGCTTCAATCAAAAGAGAATTATTCTGAGCATGACCACATGAACCATAAACCCACTTCTCCGCTGCTAGTCCATACGCCTGAGACAGACTGGTCCATTCAGATTCTGTGGAATTAACCTGATGGCGTGTCACGTAATGTCTGAGTTCACTTCGAAGCTTGTAATATGGCTGCAGAGTAAAACCGATGGAAATTTTGGTTCAGAATCCATAAAGGAAAGACAAATTAAGCTTAGATATTGGGGAAAAATCACCGAACCTGAGCATGGCACTGCAATGCAAGGCGAAAGAAGGCAGCAGAAACAAAGTGCCTCCCTGTGGCCTCAGCCAACCTTATCTGGGCAAGCCAGTACGATGACGACTCAAGCCTGTCGAGCTTGCACTTACTACAGTTCTGAGCACTAAGGTACGGCGTGCACGACACAGTGGGCTTCTTGATCAAAGACATTGGGGTGCGGAAGACCTCTTCCGGTTCATCTTTTCCACTGGTTTTAGCCACATCAATCTTCGGTTCAAGAAAAGTGACTTGACGCGTCTTCTTGCTAGTGACTGCCGCCGCAGTCGATGTTACCGCAGGGTTTTCCTTGGAGGGAATCTTCGCCACGGCTGTAATTTTCCGCGGCTTAGGAATCAATACAGGCTTAACCGCTGGAACATTCGTGCTCCTGGGGACGCCAAAAACGCGCTGCGGCCTGGGGAAAATGAAAGCCGTTACAAGCCCAACCGATCGCCAGAGTGAAATGAGGTACGGAAAACTTCTTTACCTCGACTGAGTAGCAGATCCGGACTGCCATGCGAGTTTCTCGGGCGCGATTACGCCGTCGCCATTTTTCCCGGAGGGTTTGCCCGTGATCCTCCGTTTGCCTGCAAAATCAAGTGGACACGGAAATGAAGACAACGATCTCGCCGAGAGAGATAGATTGAGGGATTTGCTTACCGTCCATGGAGAGGATCGAGAGTGAGGGTTCGCGTTTGGGCGATAGAAACGAAAGGGGGAATGGCAAGGGCGGTAGATTTGAAATATTTGGGCGAGGGAATCGCAAGGGATGCTGGGAATTGAGACCCGGTCCGTTGGCAACTAGAGTTCGGGCCGAGTTCGCTGACCTGAATCATTATGTGACCTGGTTCTCCTTTTATAGCCACGTTTAGCAGAGAAAAACAGGTGGGGGAGAAACTTTACAAAAGAGAAAAAGCACAAAATAAAATAAATTTTAATATTAAAAAGAGAAAATAGACTCCTACTGTATCTTTCATTTTTTTTATTTTAAAATGCATAATTAGTAGTAAAATTTTAAATAAATAGTCCAATTTGAGGATTCTACTTCAAACTCACCAATTAGGTTCATTGCTTCATGTCCTAGATTCAACTAGTTGATCTTCATTAAACCTGATTAATTGATCTACTCTAATAGAAAATCATAAATTTAGATAAAACATATAAGAAGAACATCTAGATAGTAGAAAGAAAAGAATTTTTTTTGTCAACAACAAATAAATAAGTTACTATAGTTTTATGGAGCCCACTTATTGTTATTATTGTTTTATAATTAAAACATATTTTTCTTCTTTACAAAAGTCATTTTTCCTTTTGTTTGAAAAGGCAAGTTGGTGAAGAAAGACTAATGTAAAGGAAAAAGGGGCTACAACAATGCACAAATGGGCCAAACCCACTCAATCAATGCCCGACGTCATCACGAATTTGTAACTCTACCTCTAGCCCCACTACAAAGCCCTACAGGAAAACTATTAACTGTTTGTTTCGCTTCAATTTTCAAGCCAACGCTAACCCCTTTCTTTGGAGTAAAAAAAACTAGAGGAAAATAAAAAAAATTGTAAGGAAAGAAAATAAAAAGAGAGGAAAAGAAAATCTCGTGATGGATTTTTCACTGGTCAGCTGTGTGACCCAGGGGAGCAGTAGCAGGCGGCGGTGGGTAGTTGAGGCGCACGGTGAGGCGGCAGTGGGGAGCTTAGGCGCGTCCACGCATGGGGGGCTGCAGCAAAGAGTGCAGCGAGCTTTGCTACGAGGATTGGGAGGAGCTCGCAACGGTGGGGAGAGAAAAGACGGTCGGTCGGCGAGGGAGGGGGAAGCTTGCAGGCAAGAGAGCTTGGCGATCAGCAAAGGAGGAGAAGCTCATAGGCGAGCGGGAGCGGGGAGCTTGGCGGTCGCACAGGAGAGATCTCGGTGGTTGGCAAGGGAGGAGAAGCTCACAGGCGAGTGGGAGAGGCAAGCTTGGCGGTCGCGATCGATGGCGAGCTTTGTTGTCAATGGAGTGACTTCACGCTGTCACACATGAGAGGAGAGTGCAACTTCTTTCGTGTTGTCCGCCCAATTGGAGCAAAAACAAAAACGAAAAAAAAATGATGTGATTTTTTCTTCCGTTCATGTCTTTTCCTCTAAGAATAAAAAGGAAAAAAAAATTTATGTACTTACCTTATATACTATTTCTTTGGAGAGAGATGTGAAAGGAAAAAAAGGTTCGTTTCTTTAGAGGAAAAAATGAACGTAAAAGAAAAATAGAAGGAACAAAATGCATCTTTTCCCTCGATTTATTTTTTCGCTTGATTTATTTAAATGAAAAACTCAACGGAACACATTCTCACTCTCGCTACATCAGGCTCGTTGCCCTCCAACCGCAGCCGTTGTCTGTTGCCCTCCAGCCTTCCAACTCTCGGTGTCGTCTTCCTCAAACTATTGCATGCCTCGCTACCATTTCCCTCTAGCCGCGGCTCGCCCTCGTCGTCGCCCGCCAGTCGCAGCACGCTTGTCTGTCATTACCCTCCACGCTCGCCCATCGCCCATGCTCGTCCGTCGTTGCCGCCTCCCTTGTTGCCCCCCCCCCCCCCCCCCCCTGTTTGCTCTCACCCAGCCACAACACACTCATTCGCCGTCGCTCGCCCACTGTCCACGCTTGTCCGCTTGCCGCCTTGTTCGCTGTCGCAGCTCACGCTCGCCCACCATCCACATCTTGCCACCCCTGCCTCAATTTCTACTGTTGCTGCCTCCCCTATTGCTGTGGAGAAGCGTGGGAAGAAACACATGCATTGCACTTGAATTCTATTCCGTTCTCCCCCTTCTTCCATTCTTCTCCTATATTCGTTCTTCCCCATTTCCTCCCCCTCCAAAGAAACGCGGTGTTATAATTTTCTCTCCCAAAAAACAAAATGTTAGCCTATTAGGCATTCTAAAGATTAAGAAAAATATGAAAGTATTAAAAGTGCAACGAATCTTATAATATAAAAGTATTAAAAGTTTTCGTTTTTATATTTCGTTTGAGAGAAAAAAAAAAAAAAAAAAGTTTTTATTTGAAACTTACCCAATCCATGCCTTTTTACACCTTTGTTTTCACATTCTAAAAATACTAATGTTATATTTTGTAGAACGGAATCTATAGTGGAAAGCATCTAAATTTATTGCTATTTTCATCCCTTCCACCGTGGATTTCATTCTCCAGAACATACCCTAAAAGTTACTACATGCAATAGAAATGAGAATGAAGGGAAAATCAGATATCTTTCCACCTTATTTTTTCCCTCCAATTTTGTCCACCCATGTTATTTTATCTCCGCAAACACATTGTAAGAATTTGAAAAAAGAAATTGAAAAACTACACTTATGTGTTTGTTATCATTATCAAACAAAACATAAAACAAAAATGTGAATTCGAAGGATTGTGGGACTGCAGGGATGTAGAATGGAAAGCATCGAACAGAACAAATAACAAAAAAGAAAGCATGCCAAAACGCATTCAACAAGATTGATGAACGTCAGAAGAGCAACTCGTTGGTTAGCCGGTCGCAGAGAATTTAATGTGAACAGGTCACCAACCGCCATCACCTCACCCTTGTTTTTATTGCGAAAATTCTCTCTGCATCGTAAACAAAATCCCAAACTACAACATCTACGCAGATACTGGCAAATTCAAGTAACACAAGTGTAAAGTTTACCACAGGCAGAGTCGATTCCACACAGGTACTCTGTACTCTTCCTTGCGAGTTGCTACAATATCCCTCTCCTATCTGTCATTCACAGAGCTTTCACGCCGACAGCGGTCGTTATACTCAAGCCCCGTTTGGCGGCCGCGTTTGGGTGGTTTTTGGCGTTTGCGGGCAGCCAAAAGCCCGAAGCACTGCGTTTGGCGGCCAGCTTCTCAGTCGGCGACTGAGAAGCTTTACTATTCCTGGGAAGCAGGCTATAGGCAGCTTTTTGGAATTGAAAGTGGCTGCCTAGCAACAGTAACGGCAGCCGCTATCACGCAAATCCCCCTCTCTCGCAAGATTTCGTCCAGAACTTCGCCATTGTCGCCGCCTCTGACCTTCGCCGCCTCCGGCCATCCCCACCTCCGGCCGTCGCCGCAGCCTAGCAGTCTTGCAGTGCCACTCCGTCGCGCACGCGAAGCAATCCCATGCCTAGGCCGCCGCCTCCGGCATCCTCCTCCATCACCTCCCCGCCGCCTCTGGCCACGGTGAACTCGTGTCTGGATTTAGGGAGCAATCGGTGGCCGGTCGGAGGAGATCAACGTCGAACAGCGGAAGGAGGCGGAAACAGTGGCAAAAAACTGGGGCATCACCGGAACCGGAAATCTCCCGATTCCGGTGATCCAGCCGGCCAATGGGGCGATCCTCCCGACTGTTGGTTCATCCGAAGGAGGAGAAGACGTGGTTGCAATTTCAGTTCGATCCGCCTCCTGGATTGGCTACACGATGGTGAAGAAATGGTGAAATCGTGATGATAACTCAGCGAAAATTAAAAATAATAAAAATTATATTAATAAATACTAATTTTTATTTATTATTATATTTTTTAAATTTTTTATATACATAGATGAGAAAATTTTTTAGATAATAAGAAATATTAAATAATAAAAAAATAAAAATATTTATTGAAGATATAATTATTTCTAATTAAATTAATAATAAATAATAAAAATTAAATTATAGATATTATTAGCATGATACCATAAGTAATTTTAAATTTTAAGAATAAATTAAAAAAATTTTATTAATAAAATTGAACAGCACAGCACAGCAGCCCACAATTGCTTATCAGATCAGCTAATACACCTAAACAGTCTCAGCTTTTCAGATCAGCTCTACTCAAACTAGCCACCAGCCAAAAGCTCCAGCCACCCCAAATGGACCCTCGGCCAGTAGATGTTAGTTGGCGGACGAAACTCTTTAAGACCAAATCTTTAGTCACTGTCTTCTACCGCATACCAAAAACCTACGAATTTTAGTCACCGTCTTCTACCGCATACCAAAAACCTTCGAAACAAATTCGTAGCAGCATTTATGTATAACGAAACAGTTTGGAAGTGCCTACGCTTGGTCACGCAATGTGCACATAATAGTGTTGTTCTCTTCCACATAATGAATACGGAGAAGGTAATTTATGCAAAAGAGAAAACTATTATCCAAAACAAATAAGTTATTACATGTGTATGTACCGTATTTGGTGAATTATGTGGGAATTAGTACCAACCGCATAATCTACGAGCCTTGGCAGTAGTCTTCACCTCCGCAGCCTCTCATTGTACTCCGCAACGAGGAGGAAGAGGATGACTGGGAGAGGTTCAGCCCCATGGCGTTAAAATCGGAGACGCTATCCTGGAGACTTTGTAATAAATGTTGGTTGGTGCTGAAGCTCATGGACGGCTTCGACCCCGGCACGAATGGCGGATCGGCCTCACCGTTGAGCATTTGGACAACGTTCCTCATCCCAGGCCTCATGATTGAGTCCGGACTGGAGCAAGCTAATCCGACGAGCAACACTCTCCTCATCTCCCCCTCGTCGAATTCCCCTTCCAATCTCGAGTCCGCTGCTTCCAGTATCCTCCCATCTCCGTGCAGGCCCCATACCCACTCGACTAAATTGCTGCACCTCCTGGTGCTGCTGCCGGCGCCACCTCCAATGCGGTTGACATTGTCATCGTCGATAGGCCGGCGACCGCAAGCGACTTCAAGCACAACGGCACCGAAGCTGAAGACGTCGGTCTTCTCGGTAGCACGACCCGTGAGAAGGTACTCAGGAGCGAGATAACCCATTGTGCCGGCTGTAACGGTAGCGTCAGGTGACTTGTCGTGCTCAACCTGGCGTGCTAGGCCAAAGTCTCCGAGCCTGGCGTGGTAGCCCTCATCAAGCATTACGTTGCTTGACTTGACGTCGCGGTGGATCACTTGCCGATCGCATTCGCCGTGGAGGTAGGCGAGCGCAGATGCCACTCCGACAAGAATCTTTTTGCGGTGCCGCCAGCCCAATGCCGGCGCTTTTGGATCAAACAGAACCTTGTCGAGGCTCCCATAGACCATGTAGTCGTAGACCAAGAGGATTTCTCCCTTCTCATGGCACCAACCCTGTAGGCGAACTAAATTCCGATGGCGGAGGCCAGCAATGATGGAGAGCTCGGAGAGGAATTCAGCTCTAGCCTGTTGCCCACCGCTGTTAGTGCCATTCTGGATGCATCTCTTGACTGCAACCATAGCGCCAGTCTCCGGGATTATCCCTTTGTACACAGTGCCAAATGCACCGTGACCGATGATGCGAGCTGGATCGAAGGACCGAGTTGCAATGAGGAGCTCTCTGTAGGTAAACTCTCTCGGAGAGCTCACAATCTCCGACGTCGCCGCCAAATTTTCCCATTTCTTGGGAGACTGGGCTCTCCGGGTAAATACCCAGAAGCCGAGGCCGGCCGCCGCCGCCACAAGGACGAAGGCGCTAGCCGTGGCCACCCCGGCGACTGCAGCGGGACCCTGACGACAAAGCCCATTGTTCTGGCACGAAGTGGTCGGCGGTGATAGCACGGTGTCATTGCTTGGGCTTTGAGCGGAAACCTGGACAGGGGCTGAAGGAGCGAGAGAGCGCGGCGACGGGGCGAAGAATGGGAACATGGGGGCTGCAGGAGGCTGTATCGACTGCGGTGGCGACCTTGAGGGCGGGGCGGCGTCATCAGAAGGCGAGGAGAAGCTCCACCATTCTATGCTGTGGATCTCGGTGCTTCCTTGTGTAGAGCCGGAGAAGCCGACATACGCGAATTCGCCAATGTACCGGCCCAGATCGACCGGGAAAGAGAGGATAGGAACAGAGGGGCGAACCGTGGAGTAGGACACAAAGACCTCGAGCGTCCCCCCAGTGGCGGCGCCGCCATACTCCATCCAGGCGTGGACAAGATCGCCGCTCTTAAGGTCAATATCAGCAGAATCAAGATCGGCGGCCCTCGCCGACACCAAACTGCCGAGATCCACACCGACATGGTTCCCGTTGATGTCCTCGAACTCGACGTCCATTAGGGTGTCGAACTCGACCGCGACAATGGAGGCCGGGCCGTCGGGGGCGGTGCTGGCGTTCACGAGGCCTAGAAATCCGCCGGCGTCGCCGAGGGAGGAGTCATCGGGGGCGAGAAGGAAGGCGAGGCCGCCGCCGATGGAGGAGGGGTTGAGGTTGATGACGGAGAAGGAGAAAAAGGTGGAGAAGGGGAGGGCAAGGCGGGTGGCGGGGTGGAGCAGGCGGACAGGCTCGGCGTAGAGGGCGCGGCCGGCGCCGGAATTGGGGACGGGGAGGTCGCGGGAGAGGCGGATGCTATTGTTCTTAAGGTGAGCATCCCCCAACAACTTAAGGCTTCCCAGCGTGAGTGAGCGAAAGTTGAAGGCCACCGCCTCTCCAGTGCTGCACTGCAGCGCGCATAGTAGAAGCAAGAACGGCAGGAGACATCCAAATCTCTGACGAACTAAACCAATCGATCGCTGCCGTGGCATTGTTGGCGAATTGGTGTATCATAGCTTCATTTGAAGGGGAAAAAAAGAAGCACAAGGGCACAAGAAAGCTTGGAGTGAGAGTATGGGAAGGCGATCCCCTTGGCGAAAGGTTGGTGAGCAGAAGGTATTTGTGCGCCCGTGTGAGCTTGGGCCTGTGACAGTGAGGCTGGTAAAAGAGCGGAGAAAGAGGCGAGACGGGGGATGCAGAAAAAAGGGGGATGCCACAGAGGAATCCAAAGGAGAGGAGAGGGGCGATATACGGACAAGTGTATTAATGGGTCGACAAGTGTCCCACTTACAACGGTAAAATAGGTAATGCGGGATCAGGAGAGCCGATGGCTGATGCCTGTTATGTGTTAACTACATGACCAAGGAGAGACTGGTGGGCAGTTAAATGTTAATTAATGAAGCTTATGGTGTTGCCAGTTCTAGTCTTCAGTGGCGCGTACCGGCTCCCTTGGTAATAGGAGCGCCTGAATAGGATTCAGGCAGTAGAGAAGAACCCAACGTTACGTTCAAGAAGATGGATTTTTATCTGTCAGGATCGATCAAACCATTCGTTATACTTTCTCAAGCCTTTCGACCCGTGACGGTGGCGGCGGCCTGCCCGAGGCATCAAGGGGAGAAAAGCGTTCGAGCAGCTCAATTCACATCCAGGAAACAGAACCTCTCCGTACAATTCTATCGTTCCTTTATTTTACTCGCGTCTTCATGGCTGTACCGCAGCTTGCTTTATAGTTACTGATGGTATCAGGTAGCTGTACAAAATTACTTTATAAATTGGACAAAAGTTTGGTACTGTGGACAAAGAATCTTTTAAGAGCGTGGTGGGCTTGGGGTGGCCGGTGCATCCAGGCACTGATACAGAGGGATCCTGTGTGTGGAGGCAGCCGTGGGATAGTATTGTAATTCTGATTACCTTTCTATCCAATAATGCAGTGAGTACTCCTTTTACCTATGAGAATTAAAGTAGCAATATCGTCCAAGAGGACCAGAGACTACGAGCTGCGTGCTCGCTTAGTGTGCAACCCACGGCTTGTGCTGTGCTTGCCTCAGCAGTAAGCCATCATCGACGACTAACTTTACTTTATAAAAAGTTGAAGGCTTATACCAAGCTATGAAAGATACGCGTTCTGGCCGCCCAACAAAACCAATAGTTGTCAGATCGATCGACGCCCTAAATGAAAACCCCACTGGAATAATTATTACAGGGGTGGGTGGGAACTGGGAAGGCACACATAGATTGCCACGTCATCCATGAAAGCTTGAGCAGGCGATTCGCCCTTCCCAGCACGTGTGGGCCATTCACCATGTGGAAGAGCGAGCATTGGGTTTTCTCGATGAGCTGATATATTTGTGCGTGCTTAGAAATGGGGTCGGCTGCTTGATCTGCCCACATGAGACGCGACGAGGGTCGCCGCTCTCGGAAAATGCAGACTGCAGAGGCTATAGGGAGAAAAAATCCTTCATATTACGATGATCGCACTTTAAGATATCTAATGATATTAATATTATCATAAATAAAATTTACTATGATGAAAAAAAATATTTTAAAATAATAAAATTTGTGCTATATTTTACTATTTTAAAATATTTTTTTTATTATAGTAAATCTCATTCACAATAATTTAGAATACATAGATCATGTAATATGTTTTTTTTTTTAAATATTAAAATCTAATTTTGAGGACAAATCTTATCTTAAGAAAAAGGCCTTTCTCGGATATAGGTGAATAAAATGACCACGAATATAACGATCATAAGGTGCGTATATAATATAATAGTACCATGACGAGATACGCACATGGGTGGCGGGGACAAGCCGATAAGGGTGAGGCGGGCAGCAGGAAGGAGGATCCGCTGTCAGGATCAATCACGCGACAGAGAGGGCCAGCGCATCAAAACAGTTTCATCAGGCTTGGCCCTCTAGGGAAGCGAGCTTCACTCGATGCAACCACAGAAATGAATTCATTCTTTGTCTACATTTTCTTAGCAGCGCCACAGCATGTGATGCAAACAGCCGAAGGAATCTGCGTTAAGAAGGCCAGAATGCAAGTAGTCAGTCAATCCCATGGGCCATGGCCACGGGAACTCGAAAATGTTTACGTTTCTGTGTGGTTTATTTCTTACCGTTGAGCGGTTGACCATCGGCGGGCCCATAGATCAGCCAAGAGATTCATATCAGTGCCTCTACGAATTGATACAGTCAATACGCTCTCAGAAACAACAGAATCTAAGCTAAAACTGGTGAGAAAAGGTTGAGTTCAATAATTGATGCAAGCATAAGCGTATGCCTGTGCATAGGATAAAAAAGCAAAATTTGAGCTCCAAGCCTCCAAGGGACGCTCAATTTCGTACCAACCAGTTTGATCCAATCCAATGTACCAAACACTTCTTCCTTTGGTAACGCCGCTGAATCCAGTATAAAGTCAAAGCATGTTGTGTTTTCACCGTGTGGGTACCCAGAACAATTACAGTTCACGTTGCACTCTTGACCCAGTTACCCTAGAAGAAAAGAACACAAAATGCAAACACTATAAAAAAAACATATCTTGAATGTTGAGGATCTTGAATGATTGCACTTGGTGCCAGATAAGTTTTCTAAAGCCAAACATCTCAATCATACTGAAAACCAAGGATCCTCGTAATCAGAGTAAAAAAGCATTTATAAGCTTCATCAAGGAGTTCACTCAAGTCAGGAGGCCGCGACCCGCGAGTTAAAAATCAGGTGGGAAGTCGAGTTAAATTACTTTCGCTTATGTGGACAAATTGGGGACTTTCGTTCCAATCTTGAACAAGCAACACGTGATCCAATGCACATGTTACTCTACCAACGAAGAAGCATAACAGAAATTTTATAGCAAATAAATTTATCAATCCAAAAATCAGCCACAGCTTCTTGCCAGTTGCCAGTGAGAGAATACAATAAACCAGCTCATCTAGACAAAAATATCAGCACATAAAAGGCGGAGACAGATATTCAACCTTCTCAAAAAAATAAGTAAATAAAACATCAAGATATATTTCCAACATATTAAAGAAGCCTGGCCATGTGCAATTGTGCATGCCCTGATACAAACTGTGCAGTTTGAAGAACAAGTTGAATAGTTAATTCACAATGACAAACACTAGGATGGAATTCCTACTCGTGTGATTTCCATTATCGTGTAAAAGATCGTAGCCATTATTTCTCAACTGTATGTATGAATGACCAAATAGAAGTAGTGTGTATTTATCTCGTTCTCAAGCTAGAAATTTATACTACATAATATTTTACGTTGCCGTCATGCAGGTGGATGCACACATGGACTGGGAAAAAATTAGACCTTGTTGATTTGGCAAGGGCAACTATATTCAATATCTTGTTCAACGAAACTAAGCAATTGAACGCACCAGGCTCTACTTAGGCCAGTCGAGTGAGAAATTCTGAATCGTTAAGTACTTAGAATGTGGTCTTATAAAGATCAACACTTCAGTAGAAAAGGATGGCTCGTGCAAGACTGAACTACCAAGAGCATTATAATATTTACTAATATTAAAAGAGGATGATGAAAGATAAAGCATGAATATGACAATCGATAAGAATATAACCACCACCAAACTCATGTCCCCCACCATACCCTTCATTCTCAAACATGAAACAAGTGAATTGACCTCTTCCAACACTATGCTTTGCATTAAGTGGATTGAACTTTTTATCTACCATTCCCTGCAATGTCATGGTCTTTTAAATTGTGTTGGGAATTTCTAGTGGCTAAGTTTCTTTCCAGCTTGATGATGAGTACACTATTACTTGCAACCTGCTCTTGCTCAATGCCACTATACCTAATGTGGAGGATGTCTTCTCTAAGATTCTTCGAGGATACTTCTTTGACCTTAATGCTTATTTTTCCTAATGCTTGTGCCTTAATTGGTATGAGTAGATCTAAAACCACCTCATGAGGTGGTCATTCTTCTCGCAGTTATGGTCATGACCACAATTCTGTTCCCCCTTGTCTGCATTCAAATAATTGTCTTGGGCATTGCTAGGACAACTATAGTCAACCTCCCATTACTCATACTGTCTTTGCAAAGTTCTTAATCCACCTTAAAGTGCAACTTTCAGTATCATTATCTTTTCTGCCAAGTATGAGAGACTTCTTCAGTCTAGTTGCTTTCCTACTTAATTTCTTATTGCCTTGACTCTAGCTACTTTTGTATAGTTTCCTTGATTTCTTTAGGGTTTTGGTGGGTTCTTGATTTTGAAGTCTTTTGTCAGTAAGTATTTTGTTTACTAATCTATCTCTTGTTATAAAGTTACCACCTATCTCTTGATTTTGAAGCATTTTTGTCAATGACCATATTTTTGGTCTTTTTTTTGTCTATTCATGGCTATGGTATAGTATATACTTTATTTCATCACTTTGATTATGTTCTTTATGTATCCAACTTTGTTCTGTCTCTGTCTATTATTTGTTATCTTACCAAATTCATACATTGTTTGGTACTCATCTTTGATTCACACAAGACAAAATTTTCAGGAACACATCTTCTCATGAATTTCTTATATCTCTTTGACAAAAGAGAAACATAATTATGCTCTAGACACGAGCTTTTATACAATTGAGAAAATCATCCAAGGATGGCATAATAAATATTTGACAAACCAAAAACTTCAAACCAGAGACATCTTGGGAGGAGAGTTGATATGTTGAAGGTAACAGGTTAAATATCTTTAGTTGTCTATTGTTGTTTGCTTTGTTGCAAACAATGGAGATCTTATTTCTTGTAGTGCATTGACAGAAAAAGAAGGAATTAAGTTACGATAGGATGAATAATTACAAATATACAAACCCACAAATATGCACATATGAAGGAAATAAAACATAGGAGATTGTTGGTGAGGTAACTCCAAATATAACATAAATAATAGCCTAATTTTAGCAAAATATAGTCATCGGTTCTATCTAAATAATGTTGAAGTTTCCTAGAAACACCTACAGTCACATTATCTTGGCCTCAACACTTAATCTAATAACCACACTTTGGTTTTTGTTTTTTCATATCATAATGTTGCCCAAAACAAAGTTATAGTAGCGTGAGGTAAATTGCATATCATTTGAACTGTCAACATAATTTGCTTCTGTCCATATCTTCAATTCATCATCATTTTTTCTAGTGCCTTTTCAAGTTGCGTAGCGTATTCTAAAAACAAGTTCATAATGAATTTGATCAGGATATTGCATGAAATAACTAACACCATCTACATTAGGCATATTTAGCTTGGTAATAAGATAATCAATTTGCCTAGCGGGTGTAAATACTTAGATCAACACTCTAAAAATCATCATTAGTGCATAGCTCATAGCTAAGAGAGGAGTATAAGCAAAGTTGCAACTGAGACCAAACTTCTCAAGTAAATTAAATGCATCCTCTTTGGGATGGAAAAAAATCTAATAGGTTTTTACAACCCGCCAATGAAAAAACTAACATAAACCTAATGCAACATGGCCCAATTTAAAATGGTTAATCCCAAGTTAATGAGTCTATTTTCTTATTAGCGGGCCATAATAAACAGTAGTACCTCAATAAACCTAGTCCTAGGAATAGTGAGGAGTCAATAAAAAAGAGATGTTACTGATGATAAAATAACCATTACACTAACCGACTAGGAATGATTATTGGCTATGTATTAGACCTAGGGCTTGGCAAGAATATTAAGTCTTAAATTGAAGATATTGTGATACTCCAATGTAGGGGAACAAGGATTGGAAAACTGGTTTGGTGTACCGGTCTCACCGACCAGCCTCACCGGTAGTAAACTAGAAAATTTTGATTTTAATTTAAAATTTTTAAATATCATAATTAAAACCGGTACCGTACCGATACGGTACCGGTATAAATTAAAATTAATTTTTAAATTAACTTTTTTTAATTAAAACCAGTCGACCGACCAGTTTTTATATAAACCGGGCGGTATGTACCGGTACCGTAATAAAAAATTATTTTTTCCCCAATATCGAAGGTTTCCTCTTGGTCTAAGACCGGTCCCTCATTGGAGTAGTACAAACCGGTCAGTACTGAACCGGTTTTATATTCCTTTCATAGCTCCTACAAGAGATAATAAGTAGTTAAAAATAACATAAAACATTTACAAGAATGTGGGAACATAAATTGCATCAAGGAGAACAAAAGAAGATGTATGAATAAAACCAAATCTATTGGCAGGTACAGCAAACCATTAGCAATAGACAAATGAAGTAAAGCATGAGAAAGTTATCAATCATGTCAAGAATGAGCATGCAGTTATTTGTCAAGTTGTAATGTGAGATGTCCTCGAGTCAAGATTTATGGTAGAAGTACAAGCCAGGAAAGTTATAGCAAAGTCACCAAAGTTGTACCGAGTAAGATAAGTAAGAGGAAGTTGATGACTAGAAGAAACTCTCATAATACAACCATTGATATAGACATAGCGGTAGCAAACTTAGCTGGAAATGAAATGGTGGTAGCAGGATACTGGGTGATGGCAACTTGCACCAAATGAGTGCAGCAAACTTCAGCCATTAATACTCAGAAGGATGATAAAAGTGGCACCAAACGAATGCATGGAGAATAAAGAGTCCTGATCTCTATTGCATTGACAACCAAGGCAACCATCAAGAGAGCTAGAACCATCCATTGCATAAAGGGCAAAAGCATCAGCAACAACACAGGGAATACCATAAGGAGAGCTTGAAGTAGAAGCTTATAAAAGTCATTCTTAAGGTTAAGAACGATTGAATCAACAAGGAGATAACTCAAGCAGCTCAAGAGTGTTGAAGCAAGAATTTTTTACTATAAAAAATATTGATGTAATTTGAAAAGATCACTATAAGAGGATGACAGATATGCAACTCATCCCATTTAGCTTTCATAAGGGGGTCATACTCTTGAAGAAAATGAACCTCAAGCTTTATGATGAAGATATCCTTACAAGAGTGTAGTCCTGCGCCAAATTATTTCAAGAGAATAGATCTTATACAAGGCATCTCATTGTAGAAATATAACGATGCACCAGATGTGGGATTTCATATTATTGAGAAATCAAATGAGTGTGATATAAGCTGAAGCCTACCAAGAATAGGAGGTAGCATCCTTGAATTAATAGATAAGGTCTTGAAATTAGAAGACGAATCAAAAGAACCATCTGTAGGCATAGAAAGGAAGCGGAGAGATCCTCTGGGGTTTAGGGGACATAATTGTTTTTACATACCCTATCCTTAAGGGGAAAATGGGAAAATGGAAATGGGGGATAGCATGCCGATATGGAGCGAGGAGAAACAAGTAGGAGAGTAAAAGAAAGTTATGGAGGTAGGAGAAGGAAGACACTGGATGGGAGGAGGTTGAGAGGTAGGGACAGTAGAAAAAGGATGAAGGGTGGTAGGGAGGGACGAAAAGAGTAAAGGAAGGGGCGACATGTTGCAAGCTCCTAGGTGGTGGAGGTTGATGGTCTGGTAGCAAGCAGGATGAGGACTAAACTACAAAGTTGCTAGAGGAAATTTTGAATTGTTAATAAAAATACACAGCATAAGCTATTAGAAAGACCACACTTCAATTACTAGATCAATGACAAGCTCATATGGGACTAAACTACCAAGTATGTGTTGATAAACCCTAAACAACAGAGAATGAATTTATTAGTTCTGTCATTTATTTTGTCCTTTTTAGTTGAGCTATACTTTAGATGATATGTTAATCATCATACACCTCATAACTGAAATGTTTGTGTTAATGAACATTGGCACAAAGCATGATCAATTTTTTGTAATCAATCCATGGTAAAGAAGAACTGTGCATCCTTCATGTTATACTATATGAAACAGTAGCTTTCATTTTCTTTAAAAAGATTCTGAAAAGGACTCGGTGGAATCATAACTAGCACCTTCATTGTTTACAACCTACAAGTATTATTCATAATTACATGTCATGGGTAATTGAAATCGAAGTTTCTATATTCCTTTGTAGAAGCAAATAATTTAAGAAGGAGAATAATATAAAATGATATACTGACTCAATACAAACAATAATCAAATTTAGCACGCTATTGTATGCTAAAGCAGCCTCAATTAATAGCCAATAAAGAAAATTACATTTGGAGACAAACATTCTACCGTTAGTTTTCATTTCATTGATTTACATTTCTTTCACCTAAAGTATTGCAATCACACTATCAAGAGTGAAATGTGCTTCCAGCTAAAAGGTAAATTTGTCATATTAGACCCTTAAATTGATCAAAAGCTACAAAACAATTTCTTGTGATGCAATTAGACAAGTCTTAAATGCACTTGATTACCTATAAATGCTTATATACTAAGTGTGTGAGGATATTTCCACGGCAAATAATGATAAACCATATTACGATACACTTAACGAGCAAATTGACTCATTGACTTGGTGAGCCGAACGATAATGTAGCCCAACTTAAAATACTTAAGCCCAAGTTAATAATAATAAGTTCACTATACCACATCATTTTTTCTTCCGCTACTCATGTGGGACTAAAACATGATAAGGGCTAACAAATGTCTATAAATCATCCCTTAATTGACAATATGTGAGCTCGACCCAACGTTGGCTCCACCATCCTTGGTAGCCCTCTTATCATGCTTAGAACCAAATTTATTTTGATATCTGTTTGAGCATATGAGATCTAAAACCCTCTAACCCGTTAGAGTTACAGGGCTCCTCTATAAATACTACACTGTACATATTTACCCTAATCAAGAAAGATACATTTTCAATTAGTTCCAACATGGTATCAAAGCAAATGCTGCCCAACCGCTGAAGTTTCGAATCGAGTTTCGAATCGCTCCTAAGCCGATTCGAACGACGCCTCTACTTCTCCTCATCTTCGGCTGATTTTGCCCGCCTCTTGCTTCGACGGAGGGCGGCAGGCGCTTCGTCTCTTGCTTCGAAGGAGAGCGGAAGACGACGACGACAGTTCCTCACGCCCTCGCTTCTTAGCCGCCGCCTCCAGCGATCTCTTTGCCGATTCCATCGTCATCGGTTCTTGCTGCCTCCAGCGATCTCTTCTTGGCCGCAATCCTCCCTCTCGACGTAGATCAGTTCTGGCATCGGATGATGCTGCTGTGATGCGATCTTCTTATCTGAGGCGACAGCAGCCCGGTTGATGCTGTTGCGACGTGAACAGGAGCGGACTTTCGACCCTTCTCGCATTTCACTTTTGGCGTCCATGGTACCCCTTTTCTAGACTTCTTGCTTCCTGGTGAAATCGCTGCTGATGATTTTTTTGCGTCCGTGATTTCCATTCGTTCCTCTGTGACACTGTTATAAGGCATTCCTGATACATTGGCTGTGTTTCTTCTTTACTCTTCTGGTCTTCACTGATTGTTGGCTATTATTTGAGTTATTATGGATTCTCAACTCCAAATATCCACTGATGTCAAGCCTAACACTAATCTTGGTACTACTATGAAGTTAGATGGTATGAATTATCTACTGTGGGCTAGAGCCATGTTATTTTTTCTCAGTTCACACGGCAAACGACAACATGTTGAATTGAATCCTCTTGCACTGATCGACCCTCAATATGCTTCCTGGAGTACGTCTGATGCTGCAGTTGTCACTTCTCTCCTTCACAGTATGGAGCCTCATATTGCTTCAACTGTTATGTTCCATAATATGGCAAAGGAGATCTGGGATGCTCTTGCCAGCACATATGCCCCTTAACACAACATCAGTTAGATTTATCAACTATATAAAGAGATTCTCCTTATGCGCTAAGATGGATGCCCCCTACAAGAATATTACAGTCAGTTGAAGGCAAAATGGGATGAGTTACGTCAATATCATCCTCCTGTTGCGGATATTGCTGTCATTTTACAACAACAACAGGATTTTATAGCGGCCAAGTTTCTTTCTGGTCTTGATGCGCATCTCTCTGCTACTCGCAACTAGTTATTAGTGGAACCTATTATGCCTACCTTTCAGAATGCCTTTTACAGGCTTCTTCGGGTTCCAGCCGCCTCCACGTCCCTTGAGCCTAGGAGTGCTCTTCTTGCACCGCAGTTGGGTGGTCGGTCTCGAGGCATGAGTCTTGGTTCTCTTCGTGGTAGAGGCCGCGGGCGTCGTACGCTAGCTTGCATTCATTGTGGACGCATCAATCATTCCTTTGATAGGTGATGGGCCCGGTTTGGCCGACCTCCTCATGCTCGCCTTGCGGTTGATCCCTCGAGCACCACCGCCTTGCCACCTCCAGCGCCCTCCGACATGCCTTCTACTAGCCTAGCTGCCATTCTAGAATCGAAAGCCTATCTGCATTCCCAATTAGCTCTTAAAGATCTGGGCAGACCTATATATTTCCTAGGCATTGAGTTCGCCTATAAAGGATCATGTGTCTATCTCTCACAAAGGAAGTATGCTATTAATCTTCTTGAAGAAACTGGAATGAGTGAGTGTAAGCCTGCTGGAACGCCCTCAATACAGAACCAAAGGTACTCTAGTGCAATGGAATCTGAATTTGTAGATGCTACTAGTTATCGTCATCTTGTTGGCAAACTAATCTACTTTACTGTTACAAGACCTGACATCTCTCACATTGTTGGAGTAGTTAGTCAGTTCATGGAAAGGTCAAGGAAGGTGCATTGGGAAGCTGCAATGAGAATACTCCAATACATTAAACATGCACCGGGGAAAGGCCTCCTATATAAGAAGAATGGACACACTAGAGTTGAAGCTTATGCAGACGCTGACTATGCTGGCAATACAGATGACAGACGATCAATCACGGGGTGTTGTACCTTTGTTGGGGGCAACCTAGTTACCTGGAAAAACAAGAAACAGAATGTTGTCTCTAGGTCCGGTTATGAGGCAGAATACAGAGCCATGGCACATACAGCCTGTGAACTATTGTGGCTGAAAAACCTATTACTTGATCTTGGAATAAAATGCGAGGAGCCAATGCCTATATTCTGTGACAACCAAGCTGCGATCTTCATTGCTAATAATCCAGCATTTTATAAAAGAACAAAGCATATTGAAGTTGATTGTCACTTCATTCGAGATGCGGTCACCAACAACCTTATCAATCTTCCTCACGTCAAGTCTGAAGATAAACTAGCTAATATCTTCACAACGTCCTTGGGATTGGCAAAGTTTTCTTCAAGTTGGGCATGATTAATATTCATGCTCCTGCTTGAGGGGGAGTGTTTGAGGATGTGAGAGCCAAAACCCTCTAACCCGTTAGGGTTATAGGGCTCCTCTATAAATAGTACAAATTTATCCTAATCAAGAAAGATACATTGTCAATTAGTTCCAACAATACCATTTGTTACAACTATTACAACCCACTTAATGAGTATACTCATTATTTTGGTGAGCCAAATAACAACATGACATAATTTAAAATGTTTAAGCCCGAATTAATAATAATAAGTTCAATGAGCCCTATATGTCATGTCATTTTTTCTCCCACTTTCCATGTGGAACTAAACTCAGATATCACAACCTAACTTCAGATCTAAAAGAGATAGCAAAAGGTCATAAATGATCTAAAGTAATTCCATCACTAATACTTTCATGCTATTGTGATAAAGAAAGCTAAAACAGAAGCAATCAAAAACATCTCAAAAATTACATCAATATGGCATGATAATGATCCATTAACATCTAGATAGATAACATAGATATGCAATTATGCATGTTTGTCATAGTAAAAAGGTTCCTTTTAGTTTATGAATGTGGTTTCTTTGAGCTCATTTTGGTCCCACAGTTTCAAAAAATAAAAAATACAAAAAAGATACATGCAGTATGATAAATAATATCATTTCAGTCCACTGGAAAGGTAATTAACATCTTCAATCTAAAGTCAGTTAAAACAATTTGGTTGATATAGAAAATTACTCATTAAATTACGAAGGGCATTTTGGAATTTCTAACTAAGGCTAAATTCAAGTAAAGCAAACTGTATGGACCAAATCATGATTGACTACAGTAACAAGAATTATCAAAGAATCAGCATGGACAAGAATTAACATATGTTTACATAAATTTCATTCAGTTTTTCTCCGACAAAAAATTATTAAAAAAAACATGCATAATAGTCCATATCATGCAATGCGCTTAACATTCCTCCCAAATTCGTAGTGGCCTTTGTAAATGTAAAGTTTAAAAAGAATGAGAAAACTAACTGTCTTCGTATTTCATTCAACGATGTTTGACAGCACCCAATGTAAAGCATAAACTAAAACAATATATAAAATCAACAGGCGGGCCAGATCAGAAGAGGAACCTGAGAACCATTCCAGGAAGAGTCGCCATGCAGTAGCGATTTTGTAAACCCTAAGAAGCATGCCGCCTTCTTGCAAATGGCGGAGAGGGAATCAACGATAGTTGACGCCAAATTGGAGGAAGCGTGAGAAAGAGGGGAAATCGGGAAAACAAAAACGACGCCACCAAGATCGATGAACGGGAAGGCGAGGGGAATAAAATTTCGGAAGGAGATCGATGAGACGCTAAGACGCGGCCGCGAAGCGCCAGTGTATATAGATCGCTATAGAACATCTCTGCTTCTTAGAAAATTACTCAAGGATGTGAGATTTGCCTTAGCATTGCAGCATGGCACTCAATGGCGGCAAAATTGCTCGAACCCATCCTTCACAAAGAAAACTCAATTATAGATTTTGTTAAGCATGGCAAATGAAAATATTTAATTATCAGACAACTCTTTTTTTATAAACCTAATTATAATTTTTTTTTTATTTTTAAAAAAAATTTAATTTTATATTTTATTTATTTAGACGGAATTCAAGAAAAATAAAAAATATATTAAATCTAGACGCATTTGTTTTCATTCCTCTTGAATTCCATCTAAAAAAACAAGATAGGATAGGAAAACTATCTTATGTTTACCTTTTTATTATTATTTATTTATATTTTAAATTTTTTTTTTCTTGTTGAAAGCAATGGATGAAGAGAGACTATAGTAGTGTTTGGTTGAGTCGCGGGATCGCTTCAAGTTAAAGCTTTTCAACAATATTAGTAGATTGATGAGTAAATTTTAGTCAATCAACAAGTGTACTCTACTTTGGCATTCAATGCTATCCAACATGATAGTCTATTATTGATTTATAGTTGTAAGAAAGATCAAATGAATTACCATTCACAATTTGTTTGTTGGGCGACCTTTGTTTGTGTTGTCAATAGTAGTTTATGTTAGCTCTACCAATTATAACAATGTCGATAGTTGATACTCTCTTTAGCTCTAGTAGGCTATTGTGGGATCGTTGATTGTTTGGATCAATCTAAGAAATCAAAATGTGGGGTGGGAGTTGTGGGAAGAGAGAAATATATGTTCAGTGGTTAACAATCCAACCTAACTGTTTGACTTTATTATTAATAGTTTTATAATTATGCTAAACTGTGTTGTATTATACTATGTTTACTATTAAAATTTATAAGACGTTAGTTAATAATTTTTTAACTAATGTTAAATTTTAAAATAATAAATTAATATATTATTTTAAATTATTTATAATAAAAATATTTTTTATTTTTTTAGTGTTAAAGTTTTAAATAATTTTAAAATAATAATACATAAAATTTTATAATTTTTTTTAGAAAAGTAGAAGTATTTTTTTTAAAAAAATCAAATTATAGCTTTTTAAACTTTTAATTTTTTATTTTTTCGACTTTTATTTTTTATTATTAAATATTTTTTTACTATTTTTTGCTTAAAAATTGTTTAAAATTAATTTTTGGCATATTGTTTCTAGGGGAACTGCATACTTAAACTCCAACTATAAAGATCATACTTTTTGCGCATATTGTTCTTAAATTTACTTTTTGTACGTGTTTTAAAAAATTTTTGCCTTGCTCTCAAGGCCACCTCGAGTGCTATATAAGGGGAAGAATCGTATTATGCTGAGATCCTGCTTTGAGATTAAAAAAAGAGATCACAAAGGATTCCGCTTAAACTAAGTTAAGCGGGGAATGAGGATACTCTTTAACTCAGTTAAGTGGGTACTTGGTTTAAAAAATGCACTAAAAAAACTATTTGGCTCGGTTTAGTAGAGCCAATGAAAAATTAGAAAGGAAAAGATTAAATTTAGTAGAAAAAAGTTTATATTCAATTTTTTTTTTCTGCTATGGATTCCGTCAAAGTAAACAGAGTATTAGAGCTAGAAGGAAAAAAAAAGAAGAAAATGTTGGTGTCCAACGTATATGAATGAGGAAGGAAGAGAATCAGTGGAAGTGAAGAGAATGTGGCATCGGCAACTGCGAGGACGAGCGACTGTGAGTGTCAAGCATGTGAGCCTGAGCGGTGAGTAGTTGCGAGGTCGGGTGGGCAAACGAGGTTGAGCAGACAAGGACGAGTGTCGAGAGAGGGGAGGCTGAGCGATAACTGCGAGCATCGAGGGATGGGAGGACGAGGACGAGGACGAGGACGAGCGGCGGTTGCGAGCTTCGATGGGAATCAACCTCTAGTGTTGGAGGCGGTGACGAGGTGGAGTGAAGTCAACGCCCCGACTGCGAGAAAAAGGATCAACCCTCATGCGTTGGTTGTTCTTTTTGCCTAAATAGTTACTCTTTTGTATGATTTATATGAATTAAAACTGAGGGATTTTGCCCTTATTTTTTATTTCATTTTTTATTTCATTTTAGATTCATATATATTAGTATATGATAGAATTTTTTTAAACTCATTTTATCTTTTATAAAATGCAAACAGACTGTTAAGCGCCGTTAGGCACTAGTGCCCATTTGGCGCTATGCCACTTCTTGTGGCGTGGCGACCGACGGCAGCGTTTTATTTTTTTTTTTATTCCATTTAGATGTTGACTTATGCGGTGGAACAGTAATAATTTGGGTACTGTGGATGAAAGCAGGTAAATCCAGAGTTGGCTGCTGCCAAAGCATTGTAGCATCAAAAAGCTACATATTAATAATTTTCTTAAAATAATTTATTAGTTAATATATATAAATTAATAGTTTTATAAAATTAAATATTTAATAAATATAATTTTTTAATAAAATTATTTAATTATAATTTATAACACATTAAATCTTTCAAATAGTTTTAGTCAGCATTTGCTATAGTAATAATGCAGTTGTTGTTAAAGTAGATTCATCCAAATACGTTTTATAGTAGCTGAAGTGACAATGCAATTATGATAGGCAGTACAGTAAGATCAAATTAGGTCTAAATTTTTTTCAAGCCGGTAGGCTCTAATTTTTGCACTTATTTTAAAATTACTGCTTAAATGGCCGGGCTTCGCCCCTTGGCTAGGCCGCTTGATGGGCTTGAAAATTCACTCTCAATTGGCTTCTACTATCGCGTGACGTCCTCGGTCCTTCCCGTTGCCAATACCCTCTCGATCTCCTCTTAACCCTCACTTTTTTTCCCTTCCCCTTTTCTTCGATTTCCCTCCCTTCCCCAAGGCCCCAACTCCCGATATCCGCCGCAGCGGTCAGATGGCGGTGGAGGTGGCAGCGGCCGTGCGGGCGGAGATTTCTCCGGAGATGTACCCCACCGACGAGGATCTCCCGTATGAGGAGGAGATTCTGCGCAATCCTTTCAGCTTGAAGCTCTGGTGGCGCTACCTCATCGCTCGATCCTCCTCCCCCTTCCGGCGGCGTGCCGTTATCTATGAGCGAGCCCTCAAGGCCCTCCCCGGCAGTTACAAGCTGTGGCACGCCTACCTCCGCGAGCGTCTCGACGCCGTCCGCGGACGTCCCATTTCGGACCCTGCCTTCGACTCTCTCAACAACACCTTCGAGCGCGCCCTAGTCACGATGCACAAGATGCCCCGCATCTGGCTGATGTACCTCGCTTCTCTCACCGAGCAGCGGATCCTCACCCGCGCCCGCCGCACCTTCGACCGCGCCCTCCGTGCCCTCCCTGTCACCCAGCACGACCGCATCTGGGAGCCGTACCTCGCCCTCGTTTCCCTCCATGGCGTTCCCGTTGAGACCTCCCTCCGGGTCTTCCGACGCTACCTCCTATTCGACCCGTCCCACATCGAGAATTTCATAGACTTCCTCATCGCCTCCCGGCGCTGGCAGGAGGCTGCCGAGCGGCTTGCGGGCGTGCTTAACGACAACAGTTTCCACTCCATCAAGGGCAAGACCCGGCATCAGCTATGGCTCGAGCTGTGCGACATCCTAACCCGTCATGCCACTGAGGTCTCCGGCCTTAAGGTCGACGCCATCATACGCGGTGGCATCCGACGGTACACCGACGAAGTTGGGCGCCTGTGGACGTCTCTTGCTGATTACTATGTTCGAAGGGGGTTGTATGAGAAGGCGAGGGACATTTTCGAGGAGGGCCTTCAGACTGTGACAACAGTCAGAGATTTCAGTGTCGTCTTCGAGAGCTATGCGCAGTTTGAGCAGAGTGCTCTTGCTGCAAAGATCGAGACAGCTGAGGAAGAGGATGGAGAAGAGGAGGATGGTAGGAAGGATGAGTTGTCAAAGCTCACTAAGAAGTTCCTCGATGGATTCTGGTTGAATGACGATGATGACACAGATCTCCGGATGGCAAGGTTAGAAAACCTTCTCTCCCGCCGGCCAGAGCTACTCAACAGTGTACTCTTACGGCAGAATCCTCACAACGTGGAGCAATGGCATAGGTGCGTTAAGAACAAATATTTCGACTGGAATTTATTTTTGTACTAACCGAGCATAGCAGTTATGTTACTAATATTGTTAATGGCATGATCTTATTATGCTGATTCAGGAGAGTGAAAATATTTGAGAATGACCCTGCAAAGCAGGTTTTCACTTATATAGAGGCAGTAAAAACTGTTGATCCAATGAAAGCTGTTGGGAAACCTCACACACTGTGGATTTCTTTTGCGCGATTGTATGAGAGCCACAATGATCTTAAGAATGCAAGAGATATATTTGAGAAGGCTGTCAATGTGAACTACAAGACTGTGGATCATCTTGCAACTGTTTGGTGTGAATATGCTGAAATGGAACTGAGGCATAAAAACTTCGGAAGAGCTCTTGAGCTTATGAGGAAGGCCACTGCAGAGCCCTCCGTTGAAGTCAAGCGCAGAGGTACTAAGTTGATTTAAACTTCTTCTTAACTTGCCTCATCAACATTATCTTTATTTGCATTATTTCCTAGGATCAAATTCTGATTATTGTGTTTATGATGATAAGACATAAATCCGATGGAATTTTCTATTGCATATGACATCAACAAAGTTTAATAAGAGTGCCTTAGGAAGAGGAGTCACCAATTAATCACCTCTAACAGATGACTATTTAGGAATTCTTTTATCGGCCGGTCAACTCTATGAATAGTTGTCACACCCTTGAGTTTTTGACACACTCACACAACATGGCAACAATACCATACGCATGAACTCCTCAAGGAAAATTAACCTAGTATAAAAATCCAATTATTATAACAAGATTAATAATGAATTTTTCACAATTGCTTACAACGGTTCATAATAAGTAAAAACATAAGTCTATTGCGACAGACATGAAATTTAGTTAAATACAAAGGTTCCCAACATTAATTTTAATTGAAGCTTCTTGTTACAGGTGGTGCGATTTTATTTATGGCAGAATCTGAAAAAAAATCTCTCTTAGGTTGCTTACTTTAGCAAGTATCAAGACCATAAGTTTATATAAAACAAATGGAAAGGGCATGATAACAAATAGAAGAACAGATGTCAATAAGTAGAGCACATAACAACATATATAGCAACACAGCAAAGTAACTACGCATGAGTGATCAATAGCATAATCAACATTACAGGGCATATTATATATACACCGGAGGCTGCACTCAGGAAATGCACCAAATTCAATGGTGACACACTCGTGACTTAATGCTCATAAAAGATCATTTGCATGATGCAACAAAGATGATATACCAATACTAGCCTGCTTGATATGTGGGAATATCAGCGATGGTATGCTCAAACAGAATCAGAGAGTATCAACTATCAAGTCCAGAAGTCAACGACATAAGATAATACGAATTACATCTTTCATTATGTGATAAGATCAAAGGATAGTGCTATAGAACAAGAGCTAAGAAGGCAGTAAAGAACCTTGGCTCCTTACCATGCCTAGTTTATAATTATTCAATTTCCTAGTAGATTAAAACTTGACATAAGTATGCTGAAAATCAAAACAGGGGGTCTAGATCACTTGGGTTTATGATCCTGCCACTCAATGATTGACCAACCAATCCAATCACTTGATAAGGAGATGTGTATGTTTGACATGAAGGGAGGGTATGGTCAGCCTCGGGTTTGATCCAACCATATGGATTAAAAATCTGTTAATCAACACTCGGCCTACCCGACCATATGCAGCAATAAGTTACAGGATTTGGGGAGGAAGGGAACAAATGATATTGTTGCTTGGGGAGGAGAGAAAATCTTCCCTTTCTAATCCAGCAATCTCAGAATCTGCACAAGCTTGTATGTGCACACTGTGATCCAAAGAAAAATTTCTCAATCCTGTCAGTTACAGGATTGAGGTGGTAAGCTGGGAGGTTGGCGGAAAAGGAATAAAAGATAAATGAGGGGGTTAGAGAGGCATGCGTAACAAGTTATCTTGTATCATACTTCGAGATGGATCATAACTCATTATCTAAATGTATGCACACACTGTAATTGAAAGAAAAATTTCTCAATCCTGTCAATTACAGGATCGAGGTGGTAAGCTGGGAAGTAGGCAGAAAGGAAAGAAAGGTATGCGACGGGATTAGAGAGGCATGCCTAACAAAGTTATCTTGCTTTCATACTTTGAGATGGATCATAACTCATAAGCCTAATATGCATATGCCATTGTTAACTTTGTACTTCTGTTATGTTTTAGACCGTTCAGCCTAACCTAAATTTAATTGAGTCTTAACTGATTACAGAGTTTACCTTAAATGAAATTTCTCTTAGGCTATGTATACTTGGACGGAAAATAGGAAGGGGCGGATGGATTAACCAATTTTCCGTCGTTTACTTGAGCGGACAGAAAATCATGAATGGAAAATAGGAAGGAAAACTGATTTACCATCTGCCCAAATCGGGCGGATAATCAAAACTTGACGCGTTGGAGCGTTGCATAAACCTACCCTACCTCGAAACGCAGCCGCCCCAGTTGCCACTGACACTCGCCCTTCCTCGTTGCCGGAAAGCTTCGCCGTCGCTCCGGAAAGCTTTGCCGTCGCCCTTCGTCATCGCCTTTCTTCTTCGTACCGGATTGCTCGCTGCCCTTCCTCGTCGCCTTTCTTCGTCATCATTCCTTGCCTTGCGACTCTTCCTCGTCGTCCTTCTTTGTCGCCCTTCTTTGTCGCCATTCCTTGCCTCGCTGCCTCGACCGTCGCCTCGCCGCTCGACGCCACGGACGCCGCCCTCTTCCTCTCAAGCCGCGGACGTCGGCCTCTTCCTTGACGCTGCGGATGCCGCCCTCTTCCTAGCAAGCCGCGGACACCGCCCTCTTCCTCGCAAGCCACGGACACCGCCCTCTTCCTCGACGCTCCGGACGCTGTCGACGCGAGCTCGTCGGACGCCGCTGGACGCTGTCGATGAGAGCCCTAAACCGTCGTGGAGATGCTGTCCGTCTGCAGAGGAGAGAAAAGAGCGCCCACGTGATAATCACGTGTGAACAATATCTATCGGCGCAGATGGATAAATCTGAAAATTTTCCTTTCCTTCGGACTTTCCATCGTCCGAAGTAAACAAGGCCTTAGATCTGTTGCTGACTCTTATGCTGAAGCTCTTCTATTTCTCGGTGTGATTATTTATTATTTCAGGTTCATTTTCATTTGTCATTGTGATAACTTTAAATTATAGATTTGGTTTATAGATCGCAAATGTATAAATTGAGCCCCTTCCTAATAGCTTAAGCTTTTGAGATACTTAGTCATATAATCAAATTTTAAAGTAATGCCAAGACAGATGATGAGCTTGAAATTCCTCATTTGCTTATTTTCTTGCTATTTCTTCAGTTCTTCTTCTTCTTCTCTCTTATTATTTTGGATCCACCTTCATGAGTGGCTAGTAAACACGGATCATTACTCGTGCTTATGGGTTAATGCATCAGGCTTAATTTACTTGCACTTCTCAGGAAGGGATGTTGATTATAGATTACGGTGTTGAGATCATAAATATATAAGCTGTTTTTAAGACAATTGACCGTTAAATTAAATTTAACAATAAGAAAATTGTTGTTAAATAAAAACAAACAAATCAAATGACACAATCGTTACACTTACGGATCTTTAGTTAAAACACGATTCTTTTGGATCTTCAGGGTACTGCTGAAGGAGCTCTTCTACACTTGTTTCTTGATTGTTTCTTATCAATGCACCAATTCCTTGTCTAATAAATGACAATCTAATCAATATTGCTGAAGGAGTGTGCTGTTTGAAATTTTTTTAAATAATTTTTGCATTTGCCTTATGCAAATGATCTTAAAAGAAGAAAAAAAAATTCAAAATTAAATCTTATATTTTACTCTTTTCAGTTGCTGTGGACGGCAATGTACCTGTACAGATGAAGCTGCACAAATCCTTGAGGCTCTGGAGCTTTTATGTTGATCTGGAGGAGAGTTTGGGGACACTAGAATCAACACGAACGGTTTATGAGAGAATTCTAGATTTGAGAATAGCAACTCCTCAAATTATTCTAAATTATGCATTCCTTCTCGAGGTATGAATTATGAAACTCTAGTGGAATTCTTACAGTATGCTATTGTCTATTTCCAGTGGATGATTCATTTGCTCATTGATTTTTTTTTAACTTGTGAACTTATTTAGGAGAACAAATACTTTGAAGATGCATTCAAGGTGTATGAGAGGGGCGTGAAAATATTTAAGTATCCACATGTTAAAGATATATGGGTAACTTACCTATCCAAGTTTGTCAAAAGATATGGGAAGACTAAGTTGGAGCGAGCTAGAGAGCTTTTTGAACATGCAGTTGACCAGGTATTCACCAATTTAAGAGCGGTGATGCTCTATTTCCGTGTTTTTTTCCATGTATCCCATTTATTCTGAACGTGAATGTTGTCTAATTTGTTGGTATACAATCTAGATCGCATTGCATCGTGGTAACTTATGTTACTAATCTTGTGCTGTTTTTTAAGGTTTGAATGTATTTATGTATTGAATTTGTTTCCTTTTTCTGTTATTTTTTATTTATGCAATATGTTGAGTTTTACTCAGGAATCAGGACTTATCCTTTACATTGTCATCAGAATGGAGAAAATAACTTGAATGGCTCATTTTTTTAAGCTTAAGTTTGCCTAATGCATATATTGGTTGTCTGTAATTTATTTTAAGTTTATCTATGGAACTAACTATTTCTTTATTTTTTTAATGCTGATTCTTTCTCAAGTTAAACATTTTTAAAAGTGTTACTTTCATGGAATCCAAAACACACAATCGTCCAGAGAAGGAAGAAAACATAAGTTGTACTTAAACTAGCAATAGTTATCATCTATTATTATTGAAAAACTGACAGAATGTATATCCTTGTTGCAGCTGTGTTGTGATTTGCTGAACTACTACCTGGTTTTCTGTATATCTCCTTTGCCTGATTTTATTAACTTCTGCTAGTTCTAATTGAATAATAATTCTTTGTATGGCCTTCCACATATTTGGCTAAAGCTCTTATATGGATAAGTTACATGCTTTCTTGACCTTCATTAGTGGTGCCATGGAAACGGAAGCTAATTTATGAATTTTTGCTTTATTTATCACCAGGCTCCTGCAAATGAGGTGAACCCAATATATCTGCAGTATGCTAAACTTGAGGAAGAGTACGGTCTTGCAAAGCGTGCAATGAAGGTCTATGATCAAGCAGTGAAGGCTGTTCCTGACAGTGAAAAATTGAGCACGTATGAGATTTACATAGCTCGGGCAGCTGCAATTTTTGGTGTTCCAAGAACAAGGGAGATATACGAGGTTAGTTATTTTTTCTTCCACTCTGCTGCAGAAGCTTAAGAAATTTGTGAACACAAGTTAGGCATCATCATCATAATTCTTAGGAGTCTAAATTATTCTTGGTCATGATTTTAAACATATATTTAAAGGTTAGAAATGAAGATAATCGTGTTTTATTCACACTAGAAAATCAATAATGGAGGCTTTGAAAATGTGAACTTGAGTATGCTGAGATTCATATTGTGTTCTTTACTTTTATTAGTTGTGGATAACGAGTTATAAAATTTCCCTGATTACCTTATATTACATTTTCTTTAAATGTTATATAACTAATTTGTACTGGTGAGTGGTGAAAGATAGATATTCAAATTTAGCTTACCTCGTAAAACTGGTACTGACTGTACTGAGTGGTTGCAATGGCTTTAAATCTTAATTTAATTGAAATACTAAATCATACAGCTTATACATGGTCAGTAGAATATGACACGAATGACGAACCCCTACTTGATGGGTACACTTGAAGCCTTAGTTTTTCCCATTTTTTTCCACACACTTACTATTTTGAACAATGGACGTGCCCTTAAACTGTATTATGCTGCCTTTGACAGTTTGACTGACTTAAAATTGTTCCTGCTTCTTCAGCAAGCCATTGAATCAGGCCTGCCTGATAGTGATGCAAAGAAAATGTGCTTGAAATATGCTGAACTTGAAAGAAACCTTGGAGAAATAGATCGTGCTCGTGCTATCTATGTTTTTGCATCACAATTTGCAGATCCACGATCAGATCCAGATTTCTGGAAAATATGGAAAGATTTTGAGATTCAACATGGCAATGAGGATACATTCAGGGAAATGCTTCGCATAGGCCGCAGTGTTTCTGCCAGCTACAGCCAGGTAAATACTTCACTGTCTATTATTTTCCCTGGACCAAGTAGACATCCTTCTTACTCTTTTTGCTTGTTTGCCATCATGCAGACACATTTCATCTTACCTGAGTATTTAATGCAAAAGGATCAGAAAATGAACCTAGAAGAAGCAGTGGATACTTTAAAGCGAGCGGGGGTCCCTGAAGATGAAATGGCTGCCCTAGAAAGGCAATTTGCTCCTGCTGCTGGCAATTTACCAGTTAAGGATGGGGGCAGAACGGTCAACTTTGTTAGTGCCGGATCTGAGCAGTCGGAGGGTGATAAACAGTTGGCAGCAAATAGCGAGGACATTGAGTTGCCTGAAGAGAGTGACTCAGAGGATGAGAAAATTGAAATTGCACAGAAGGATGTTCCTGCTTCTGTATTTGGTGAACTTGCAAAAAAGGTTGAGAAAGACAAAGACAGAAGAGTTGACGCTGAAAATAATGGGGGAAACAATCATCTAGGAGCACTCGAGAGAATAAAGAGGCAAAGACAGCAATGATGTTCCACTATCAGAATTATCTGCTTTCAATTCAATTTCTGGAATGCATGGCATGTGAGTTGCTACGATGGTTTTCACTAGCTGAAACTAGGTTGTTGTTGCAAAATATTTGGAACTGCCTAGAGTTCAAAATTAAACCTCCAGAAGTCTTGTATAATCTTGAGGTATGTTTCTTATTCTGGCAAATTCAGATTCTTTTGGGTATGGCATAATTATATTCTTAATCCATCTCACCATAATTGTCAACTGATAACTATATCAAAATGGAGCCAAATATCATTCTCTTGAATCTTGCATTATCCTGTATTAATGCTCTTATATGAATTATGCAAAAATAGTAATGTAATGCAGAAGGTGCTTCGTGAATTTCCATGTTGAACATGCTTTAAGAATTGACAGGGAGTTTGTTGATTTACAGATATTAAGGCTGTCTGATGGGTGGAGAATACATAAATCACCAAACTTAGCTGACAACGGTTCACATTGATTTAGCGTTTAAGTTTAGACACACTCACTGGCGGTTTAATTTAAGCTAGTGTTGACTTTAACGGAACTAAACCATGTCAACACCTCTTATCTTATTATTTTTATGTTCGGATATCATTTGATCCCTGATTTAATAGATAGTATGGTTCTAGCAATTACTGACATTATAGTCAAATTATAAGATCCAATTTAGATGGGACAAGTAGGAGCTATGCTTGGTTGTCATGAGTTGCCCATAAACCAAGCGAATTTGTATCATGACCTACGATGAGCCAGAAGCTGTAATACAAATGATATGATCTCAATTCTCAACCATTGAAACATTAATACCGTTTTAAGTGATAATAATACCCTAATACCATTTGCTTTAATCCCTACATCATTGTAGACAGTTACAACTTTGATTCCCTCTATTGGCACTGTCGCTGCACATGTGTGGATCCTCATCACTGGCATCCTGCCTACTCAGCCTGTGTCCTGCTCACAACGTGCTCGTCTTGCTTGTGCTATTGACTTCTCTATCATCCCCTTCCTTCCGAATTGCAGTTGTGCACTCAAACTGATCTGAGTTCGTGTACCCTCTTCTGATCTTAAAGAGGGAAGCGAATTTGATATTATTATCTTTTAACATACTCAGGAAGATTGGAATCCGTTTGGCGCAGTTAATAACTGAGATCTGACTGACTGGTTGAAGTGAATAAAATGAAATCAGAGGCCTGGAATGTTCTGTTATCTCAAAAGGTAGTTTATATTCAAAACTAGCATGTTTTTGCCATTTGTTCTTTACAGCTGTTCCACAACATTGCTAACAATAGGTACAGCCGTACAGGGAAGTCATTTTTCGCAGAATTTGAATTTTTAAAACAGCCTTGTAAGTTATTGGTATGAAAAGAAAAAAAAAGTTGTTAGTACAGTTGGATTTACAAATGATAAGAGTACATGAACATGCATACAAACGACCTATAAAAATAATAAGTGCCAGAGTTGAATCGATTATGATTGAGTTGTGTAAGGGGGGAGGGGAGGGGGAGGGGAATACTGGAAGCGAGGGTGACCTATTTATTTTCTTTAGATTTTATTTAAAAATATAACAATGTTGAAGTTATTAATATAACTGAAGATGGCATGTTTATTCAGTACAAAATTCGTCAAGCTAAACCCGGATAGGCGTACTGCTCCCTGTTGAAAATCTGAATTGTCTGATTTTCTTGGATTAGGCGATTGCAAACTTGCCACCCTCTGGCCTCTTTTTCTACTAAGCCATGCATCATTGAGGCCTTCTAGTTCTGAGTGATCTGCTCCCTGTTGAATCTGAATTGTCTGATTTTCTTGGATTAGGCGATTGCAAACTTGCCACCCTCTGGCCTCTTTTTCTACTAAGCCCTGCATCATTGAGGCCTTCTAGTTCTAAGTGATCTAAATCATTGACATCTAACTTGCTTTTTCTTCTGTGCTGATCCTAGCAGAGGGATTGCTATCCTGTTTTGGAACACAGGAATGGTCCTTTGACTATTTTGGTTTGGCCAGGTGTGCGGCTGAAAATATTGGGTTTGTTTGTCTCCTGCCTCCAAGCTCGTAGGACTGACTCAACATGTGTTCTGGGATCTCGGCAACAGTAGTTGGTCACCAAAGGTTTGTAGTTCAAGTTAAGAGACAATGAGAAACTTGGGACCGTATTCTCTGATATGCTTATAATCCGGTTTTCTATTTGCGCAACCCTAGTGGTTTTTAGTATCTCAATCACATGGGGTTTGTGTAATGATTTCACTATAAGGTATCTATCTATATCACGGTCAAGACTAGTGTAATGATTACCTTTTTAACATCTGCTGGTTCTAGTAGCACACAACTTCACGTCCATTTGCTTGAAGACTCATAGAGCTGGCTTTGTTTTCTACTTAATTATTTTATCAAAAATTTCCATATGGTGATTGGCAAGTTGCATAACCTGTCTGGTCCGATAACAAAGGCCATTCCGCATCATGGCGCCGTATTCTTAATCAGGGATTGAAGAATTATGCCAGTCAAGACTCTCATTTTTGCCAGGTCAATTGTTTTAGAGACTATAATCTGGAAGTTTGATGTGAATCATGTTCTGTTGAATCATTCGCAGTTGAACTGATTCTCATTGAAGTCCCTGGTGGTTATTCCAACGTTGACAATATTTTCTGGGATCTGCTTGCTTGTATGTCCTGCCGTACGTACCGGTCTCCAAGGTAAATTTTTTAAGAGAATTGTTTAATGTAGCCCCAAATTTAGGTGTTATAACATACACTGGCCAAACATTTCAATTTCCATGACCGTTTGTATATGCACACTTTTCTTCATTCTGTAGCAATTGGGACAAATCCTATCTTCCGTACCGGTCTCCACGGTAAATTTTTATGAGAAAATTGTTTAATGTAGCCCAAAATTTAGGTATTATAACATACACTGGCCAAGCAATTCAATTTCCATGACTTTGTTATGCACACTTTTCCTCATTTTGTAACAATTGGGACAAATCTTTAAAGCTGCTGTTATTTTCATCACTAGCTTGCTGACGTGGTAAAATTAAAATATTGCTTCGTGTTGGTGGCTGATCTGCAATTATGAATAGGCTGCTGTACCATATTTTAGTGAGCTCCATCCGCCGAACTCGTACACAGCAAACTTTTCATTTCAATGCGACCCGACACTAAGGCTGCGTTTGGGATTGGCGCGCGGCCCGCCTTTTCGCCAGTCAAGCGCGGGTCAACAGCGCAATCCCTTCATTAAAAACTCGAGCTCAGCCTGCAGCCATGAGCTGCTGCCCCAGCGGGTCAAGCGCGGGTCAACGATTGCCCGCGCGGCCCGCACGCCCAAACTGGCCCTAAAAAGGCTCGTTTTCATCTGAGCGTACATATGCGTACGTCCCTGTAGTTATGTTGTGAAATAGGCCCGTATTTGACATTTAGATATGAGTTATATGACCTTGATATACTCGAAGTGGTTTATTTGATGTAATCTTTAACAGATACGAAATTAGCAAGATTTCCAATTTCCATGATAGCAATGATTCTCTTCATACTCTTACACTTGGGAAGAAGTAATTTGGTGATGCACTTTCATATTTCAACGGGTACTCTAAAGGCACTTCTTAAACGGGTAATTTGGTGGTGCCCTTTAGGGGGGCGCGTATATGTGTAAACAATCAACCTCAATTAAAAAAAAGTGATTATCTAAGTGGTGAAGGTAGTAAATAGCTGAAATATAATAGACAAAAAGATTAAAACGCTTGGATTTATTTTTGTGTATTCTATTTCCTCCGGAATAGAAGCTGCACTCTTTCCATGTAATGTCAGTTTGACCACCATTACGTTGATATTTCCAAGAACAGAAAATATTAAGCCCCAGCGCTGCATTTATAATTCCCTCCGCCAACTAAAAAGTAAAAAAGTTGAAAACGAAAAAAAGTAAAATCTTCTACACCTGTTCAGTATCACTAAGCGGTATTGTTGCTTTGATGTCGTTTTCAATGGGCGATTGATCAGCATCCAATTCAACCGTGTGAGGACCTTCGGGGCTTCCGAAAAGGGTAGAAAGGATTTGTCTGTGACAGTCATCACAAAACCAGAAAAAGGAGAAGTGCCCGTCATCTTGCAGTCCGTGCATTGTTGCTCTTGGGACCAATCGTTGAACAAAATCTGCCATAGATGGTGGCACCACCTGATCATCCATGCCCTGTTACGACAGAAGAAAAATGGATAACGTGACCAATTCAAACTTGGAAATGCCCACGAGACGTGAAACATATACTTTCTAAATTACTAGTACCAAGCAATTTGTAGCATAGTGAAAATTATGCTACAAATTGTATGGTAAGCCAAGAAATAAAAGAAAAAAAAAAAGGAGATGAGGATACACAGACCTGCCAAATGTGTATAGGGCTAAGAAAGCCAGTCCACTCACGTTCAACCTCGCCGTACAGTGATTTGATCCATGAAAGAAGGTCTTTCCCCTGAATATGCTTCTGCACTTGGATATCGGCCAAACTGAAACCCCAGTTCGATACTTGTAGCACAGCTTCCTCCAGGAATGCTTTTGCATCTCCTTGACGTACAGATTCAGCAACATCCTTTTCCCAGAATTCCCTGAAAGTTGGCTCTTGCAACAAAGATTTATCCTACACAAAAAAACATGCAGCATCAGAGCAACATTAAATTCTAGAAATAAATTTAAGAACCACTGCAAATCATGTGACTTCAGGATGCTATTTAGTACGCGACATTACCAGGTTGATATTAACAATTGGTAAGCACCAAAAGAAAAAGCAAGTGTGCGGTGCAATAAATCTAGACGTACCTTTTTACCTAATGACAATGATAACCACTTCTCAGGCTGATCCTGTATACCAGATAAAAAGCTTCGACGATAAAAATATGGAAGAAGAGAGGGAAACCTCCGAGCCAAAACATACATGAATTTCCTTTTCAGTGTCCACTTGTTCCAAATTTTGGTTCTCTCTTCCTTGCTCAGCCTGGGGTCATATGGATTAGCCATTGGAGCAAACATTAATACACCTGGAAAGATCAACCAGAAGACAGAATGATTTAAGTTAAAATCACTGTGAAGAAAGAATTAAGAAATGGATTTCGCTCAGGAGCTGCTGCTTCTTACACTCTCTCTCTATTAGAGCAAAACAAAATCTAAACATTCACAAACGAATGTCCACTTAGCTTATAAATGGCCCAAATAACAATGGTACAGACACTTGAGAAATATCAAACAGAATTGCAAGGAATTAGGGTGCGGTGCAGTTCTGGGAGAAAAAAAAAGGTGATTTCTATATCATAAAAATTAATAGCTGAAATATTAAGATTACATGCTGTGCAACCCCTATATCGTACTTCAAAATGTCTAAGTTAAATTACTCGGATATTGATTCCATGTTCCTAACATATTTTGGCACTTGGATCACTGAACTCTTAGTTTTCACAGCAAACTCTTCCATTTTGATTATCTTACTCGCCTTTTTTAATTTCATATACCATCTCGGCTTCCAAATGGATCTTGTTGCAGCTGTATATTCTCACCAAGAAAGTGAAAGAAATGGGGAACAGAGTAGCTACCCAATTTTCTTCTCTTCACTGCATTACTATTGAATTACAGAGGCTACTCTAAAAACACTCTGGTAGTCAATTAGACAATTACGGTTCATCATATCTCATAAATCTTCACCTGGTTCAACTAATTGACCAATATAAACCATATCTCGCACTTGTAACCAATTTCACAAATACAATCAATGTTTTTTTTTTTGACTCGTTTGTTCTGGAATTGATGTTCCTAGACTTCACTTTTACATACTCTGCCAACACTAACATGATGAAGCCGGGTGTCCTATAAAAATAATTCTCAAGTTATTTGTACTAACATGCTTTAAAATGTTCACTTCCTACATGAAAATTTTCATATAAATCAAATCGTACTCACGAAGCTAGGGCTATGCACTAGAGCATAACTACAATGCAAAAGAACCAGCCATAGCCTATCATAAAGAAGAGAAAAGAAGAAACTACATGGTGAGAGCTTCCAACATTAATTCACCTTAAACAAGGTCAGAGCAATTGCACTATTCCTTTAAACTTTGACCATAACAAATCAGATATCAAAAGTAACTCAGTTTAGTTCCTCAGATGTGATGGAAAAAATATTTAAAACTCTGTTGATACTTGATACACATACAAAATGTACCTGCTAGTCTCTCAGGAATATACCGAACAGCTGCCCATGCATGCATTGCTGCACTAGAATAACCTACTACCCAGAACTTTTCCATAACACCAAGAGCATTCACTAAATGAAGCATATCCATAGCTGACGAGTTAAGATTCCTACTTGGATGAGGATCACTTTCACCAAAACCTGGAAGATCGTAAGTAAGCAAATGCACTCCAAATTCCACTAAAAGGGACTCTTTAATGCCAGGTATTCCTGCAAGAGAGAGAAATTAAAAACGACAAAGAAAATGAACAAGGTTCTTCGAGATTAATTGCAATGTCTCAATAAGATAATAAAGGATAAATAATTAAATATAACGTTACCAGCTAAACGAGAAGAAAGAAAGGAATGTGGAGCAATCATGAAGAACCTAGCTCTTTCAGCTGGAACTCCTTTTGCTTCATAAGCAATATATCTACCATCTAGAAGTTGGATGCGGCTAGCACTAGGAGGACTTATATACAATTTCTTTGGTGGTTCAACAGAAGTCTCATTTCTGTGACTTACACTTAGCACTGCACATGATTTTAACAAAGAAAGAAAAAAAAAAGTCATTTTGGATTAAAAGAGGCTGTAGAGTTGCTCTATAAAGGATTGAATGAAATGCCCGTGTGTGTTCTTTTGTAATTCGTGATCTTATCAATTTTATTTTTTTGTTGAAATAAATTGCATAGGAAAGCAATCATACACATGTGCTAAACAGCAAGATAATTGCAAATTTTCTTACATAATTTAAAGAATAACAATCATCAGTATCTACTGAAAGGATTAATATCCATTTGGAAGTGTAAGCTTTCCATAGAGTTTATGAACATTTTCTTCCATATGCTTTTCCTGTCTTATTTTAGGGATATGAAGTACTAAGAAAATACATTTAATAATCTTAAAAGAATTTCTTGCAGGCTGATTCTCTCCTTATTAACTTCCGCAGGAAAGTCAGAGCATATAAAACTTGAAATTGATTGTTTATAAAGACAATAGGAGCTTCATATCTCAAAGCAGTGATTTAAATGAATAAAGAAAAATAGCATCATGCCAAAATGCAGTCTACAGCCAAGACCTTCAAGAGTAATTAAGAGTCTCAGGCAAAGTCAAATAGTCAATATATCTAGAAGAGCAAACACTCTAGTTAAGTAATAAGAGGACAAATAATAGACGTCAATACAAATTTAAAGATACTAAAACTAATGTACAGAGCATGCGCTAGGTGTGTGTTAGTAGAGAACGTAGTAGAAAAACTAATCTGTCGATCTAATCCCTGTTACTCAAACTAATATAGGGGAAATATGAAATAGCCGACCGTGTCATTGAAGTTCTTTTAGATGGTCCAATGAAGTCCATTAGCCCATTTGTCGAGTGGCTACTCCAACAGCAGACTTCTTTCCTCAAAAAGAAAGCAGAGCATTACAAGAAGAATGTAGGTAGTTCGTGGTTGTGGACAAAGCATAATTCTCTTCTATAATGCAATATCGAGTCGGTGCTTCCTTTTTGTAGATCTTAAGGCCAAACAAGATTATCACGAAAACAGAAGTTGTCGGAATTATCTGAATTGTTACCAAGAATGGCGACGAGTAAGACGCTAATGACGACGGGCCAAGAGTGTGCCGGATCCCGATCCTCCGGCAAGTATTTATTCAAGAACTCGAGCCGCCGCGACACCGTACCCCAATGCCCTCTGACCTGCTTCCCGATGTATGTGTCCTCCACTCCCTCCATGCTCTGCTGCGCTATGTCCCAGCCCATGCGACCGAGCTCCCGCGACATTTCTCCAATGGTCATCACGAATCCCGTCACCTGCTCCTTCAAGCTCTCCTCCTTCCCATGCCCCGCCCCCTCCTCGTAGTCCCCGTGAAGCCACTTTCCGAATACCCTCGCGCCCAGATCCTCCTCCTCCTCGACCATCATCGCCGCCGGGCCGCCGCGGTACCGGATCCCAGTGTCCTCCTCCATGCTGGCCATCTCCTGCTGCGATCTAACCCCGCCGCTGCCCCACCCCGACGACATCGCCACCACCCCCAATTACTCCACGGCGCTGGGATGGAAGGTTAGCGTGCTCTGGAAGCTAAATTTGTGGGGATAAATAGATGAGGCGATCGAAGAACAGCTGTTAGACGGGCCAGATTCAATCAGGACCACGCAGTGACCCGCCGGAGGACGACGACCGCCATTGATTGAGCGTCGCACCTCTCTCTCTCTCTCTCTCTAGCGCTCGACGCCACAACAACTACTACTACTTGCAAGTTGCAACTACTGGAAGGAGAGACGATCGACCGACGCCACTTGTTCCCCACGATCGGACGGTTTGGACAGGCGGGCCGAGTGGAGACCCACCGTTTCGATCGTTCCACGCCAGACTTGTGGTCAGCTCCACGCGCGTACCGGTTACGCTTTAGGCATGTGCGGTGCGGGCGGTAGCCGGCCTTCCCGCTGACGGATCCGCTGTGTGGGCCGGACCACGCCGCACAGTTTTCTTCAGTCCCTCGTACACGCGTCAATTTCTGACGGGGTATCGAGGAAAGAGCGTGTTTAAACGGAACCAAAAAAAAACAAAGAACCCAGCGGGCGCTTGAAGATTCGCGCGGATCACCTGCTGTGCCTGCACACGGTACAGCATTGCGGGCCGGTCACGTGAGATTACGGCCGTTGGTGGCGGGTCGCTTTGGGCCACAGGATTGGGGTTGGGCTGATGTGATGTAACGAAAGCGACAGCGGGTTAATTGTGCATCTGGACAGGGGAGTGGACGGCGAGGAATCTTCTGGAATTTGGATAGGATTAGTAGAGCCGACGAGGATTAGTGCGGTCGTGATGACTTTACACGGCTTGTGAGGTGTTAAACGTGACGTTCAGCTCTTTATGTTGGAAAGAGGAATAATTGAATAAGGGTAAAGGCGTGCAGCCGTTGCCCCTTTGATCGCCGGTGGGTAAGAAGGGAATGGGTAAGAAGGGAAGGAAGGAAGGTGGAAAGGGTGGGTTGGCACGTTAAAGTCAAACGTCTTGTCCGCAGTAAAGTCAAACGTCATGACTCCGAGGGTGGACTTAGTTTAATGCAACTTGACTTTGAACAGATGTGATTTTCATCCGCTAATGTAATCGGCGAACCCTAACCCAACGTCAGCAGGGTTAAAACATATTTTTAAAATAATTTATTATATAAATATATGGTAATAATATATTTTAAAAATATAACTATAAATTTGTATATGATAAATATTTTTAAAAATTTTAAATGAGGGTAATTGCTTACACTGTGTATCAGTATCGCTAGGATCCGCTAAATTACAATTTTGGAAGTGAACAGAGTGGAATATATCTTAAGCCACGTCACGAGATCTGAGTACGCGTGCACGAATCAGCGCCTGACACTTGGGACGCCTCACTGCTTCAGGATAGGCGCCCATAATGTAGGTCAAGGGGCACATCATCTTAGTGCCACGTGTTTGCGCTGTGTATGGCGCTGCACTGTTGAATCCTGTCTGTAGGGGGACACCGCATCGACAAAATCTTTGCAACCTTAATTATTGCAGTCTCCTTTTGGTGAGAGGGATAAAAGCCACGTTCAATAATATAGAGGCCAATTTCAGAAAACGACCTCGAATGTATAATGTATTCCCAACGTCCTTAATTTTCCACAAATAGTACCGAGGTCTTCTTCAGAAAGAAACTTTTCATACTTTTAATAAGAACAGCAACAATAATAATGTTTATTAATTTTGTACCTTATGCAAATATATAATAAAATAATTAAAGGAACTTGCTAAAAAATATTCAATATGCCAGAAAGCAGAGTGAATAATTATTTTTGTCCGGGGACGTAACTCTACCTCTCACAGCGGAGGCTTGTCCCCCCTGCGCCGCACGCACCTCCGCGACGCCGGCAAGAGTCACGCGCCCCTCCCCGCGTACTCACCGTCGTGCCCCGCCCGCCTTCGCACGTGCGCTCCTGTCCGGTCTGCAGTCTTTCAGCTCTTCGCAAGGGCGCGCCACCGAGTCCAAACGACAAGGTATACTTATATCCGGCCCAAATTCGCGCCACATTTCGGACAACAAGCGCGGGAAGGAGTCGCTGTGGCTTCTATAAATATTCGAGGATTTAGTTGGATTTCCTTTTAAAATTTAGATTTGGAAATATTACTAACTTGTGGTATTATTGTTGGCTTCTCGGCTTCTCCCACTAATTGGACTAGTGTCACATATTTGGTGGAAGATTTTTAAAATTGCATTGCAATGACCAATTTATTAACAAAATAATGGGTAAAGAAAATGGAGATCAAAATTTGATGTGAATAGAACAATGGTAACTCCAAGTTTCTTATTGTGTTCTCTATGAGCAGGAGGGATCGAAGCATCTAGACAGCATATTCTCGATGCAATAATTATTTTTTTTTCCCTTCTACATGGGCTTCGACCTTTGGTGTATCAAAATCAAATTATTCCTTTTTATCTCCATTTGATCCTCCATTGGAGGCCTTCCTTTGTCTATAAAAGTATAGCCACCTTTCTCTCTCCTCCTCTGCACCTCATCATCTCCTCTTTCTCTTTCTCCCTCCGAGTCTTCCTTTCCCTTGTGACTTGTGAGTGATAGAAGCAGCGAGGTAGAAGAAGGCGCATAGGATCTATCGAAGATGCCGGTCAAAATCCCGGTGAAGAGGGCTACCGGGCAGCTCGACGGCCAGGAAAAAACGCGTTTCGCCGGATACGGTAGCAGCGGCAGTGAGCACGGTGCCGCCACCTGCCTCTCCGGCCTCGTGCACGCTTTTCTCGAGAACGACGGCGCTGAGGACGCCACATCCGCCTGGACACACCGTACAGGCGGCGCAGAATCCAACCGCGAGGAAGAAGACCCTGTTGACTTGGATGAGGACCGGGATCGCTTCGCCGTAGAGACCATCGTCGGAGAGCTGTTGATCTCGCCCCTGGACAACGACCCTTTCCGAGTCCAGCTCGCCGCAGACGTCACGAAGGCCGTGGAGGCGCTCGCCTGGATGAGGCATTCCAGCTGCGGCGCCTCCGCGCTCCGGCGGACCGTGATGGCGCGACTGAGGACCGCTGGCTACAATGCCGGGATCTGCAAGGCTCGGTGGGCCGCCTCGGGGGGGCTCTCCGCAGGAAGCTACGAGTACATCGATGTGGTGGGGCCAGCGGCGGCCGCCTCCGGGAGGAGGTACATCGTGGACCTGGACTTCGCGGCGGAGTTCGAGGTGGCGCGCGCGACGGAGACGTACGGGCGCGTGCTGGCGGCGATCCCGCGGGTAGCGGTGGCGGGGGAGGAGGCGATGAGACGGGCCGTGCGGGCGGCGGCCGACGCAGCGCGGAGATCGCTGCGGTCGCAGGGCCTGCACGTGCCGCCGTGGCGGAAGACCCGTTACATGATCGCCAAGTGGCTCGGGCCGTACCGGCACACCACTAACCCTGTGCCAGCGGCGGTGTCGTCGGTCGGCGGCGCCGACGTCAAATGCCGCGCGGTGGGTTTCCCCGCGCCAACTATCGCAGCGGCCCCCCCCGCCCGAACGCGTTGACTGAAATCCCTCGGAGTCTCGCCGATCGGCGACGAGTTTCCGTCGCATGTCTTTTTTGCATATACATAGTTTATTTTGACCTGTGCTGTAACGTGGGCGAGCGATTTCGTACGCGGCGATCGACCGAGTGGCTGACTTGGCTCGGGTTGCCTCGCGCAGTCAGTTTCTTTGTGGATACATCTTACGTGTAATGGATAAGCTGAGATCTTGCTCAATTTTTCATATTAATTTTATTTATTTATTTCCCATTTTTTCTTATTAAACGAGTATTTTTAAATTACATCTACATTAAAAACAATTATTTAATTATAAAGCGAAAATGACACACAGAGCAAGATAAGAAGATAAGCACGAAAATGACTGCGGTGGGCCCGCATCCACATGGCTGGCATCAAGACCGTACTTTCGTGATCTGACGGAAAATAATTGGCCACGACACCTGGCTGTGGTTAACCTGTCAAGCGACGCGGGATGTGTCTTTATCCTTTGAACGGTCCCCACCTCCAGGATCGTTCATTCATCTCATTGGACATCGGGTATCTTTCAGGGTCTGAATGTCGCGTGCGCAGTTGATGAGTCAAAAGTGGAGAAATCTTATCGAATTAATTAATTAATTAGCCACGTGGTTACGCTGCTAAAAGCAGATTGGATAGTTGGCTATGAGCATATTCTAGAGGATTGAGCCATATTCCTAATAATTAATTAGTGATCTGAATTATAGAAATAATATATATAATACACAGAAGGATAATAAAAAATAAATCAACTTGATAGGGTTTTAATTGTGACTTCTCGCCGCTGAGACGGGCGTGGTGGTGGGCCAGCTACTTTTCTTTGGCCATAAATAAATAATTTATTTGGTGGGGTTTAAAATGTATAAGTGTCCTTTGGGCGGCCATGAAGGCGGAATGGAGGGAGGAAAGGAAAAAAGGAGTGGAAACTTGGGACAAGTTTGGGGGAGGAAAGTGACCCTTGTGTGCGTTGAGGTGGTAGGTGAATAAGGTGTATGTGCGAATGTCCATTCAGGGGGGTGCTCTCCGTAGACCCTCTACAAGCTCTAGAAAGCCTCGAGGTGTACAAAAAAATACCTTATCCGTTTGTCCTAAATTATTATTATTATCATTATTAAAAGTTAGGTTTTGACGAGACACTTAATAAACATATGCTAAGCATGATCAGATTCGTCATTTGGTCAACTCTGAGCCACCTCTACTGTACTAGATATTTTTCAAAATAAGTGAAGTGAACGTTACTAGGTCAACGTTACTTAGTCAATTCCTAAAATAATCGATCAGTATAACAGGGACAATAATACGTCTACTATACATTCATCATCATATCGAGGCAGCACACAATATTAATTAACATAATATTGAAATTTTTTTAATATTATCCTTCAAATTCATTTAATTCATTCCGGAGGCCCTTCACTGTCTCTAGTTTCTTTGATGCAAACAACATTTGAGCTAAATATACTAATTAATTAACATTATAATCGGTGATCTCAATAACAGATTTGATTCTTAATTAGGATGGCATTGATTCTCAACATAATTATTTAATTAATCAACGCATCATGCATCCATGATGCATGCATGTGAAGAGATGTGTCCACGAAGAGATCACTTAATATATTTATATAATTATTTATAATTTATAAATATGATATAAAAATATCGATGAACTGTCAAAGATTTTCTCTTCTGTACTTTGTCGAAATAATACTTCACATATTCACGTATATGCCTGCGCAATAAATTTTTTTTTTCAAATTTATTAAAATAATTAAATATAAGATATTATAAAAATACTAAATTATGTAGGTACAGTTTTGTGACGATTATATAGTAAATAATAGATATATTTTATGGTGGGAAGAGAATGGTTCATAATAAAACCTTATCCTCTTCATAAATATAAAAGTAAGTCACGATGGGTGACAAATTAAATTAATTTTTTGTCTTGGGGGTATATGCTTGATGCTTCACCACTAAATTAATTTATACTTCACCATTAAATTAATTTAATTGAATTTAATCTAGCATGACATTCTCTGTATTGGAGGAGGACTAGGTTTCGAGGGAGGCAATATAATATATTTATTATTATTATTTATCTTAAGCATTTAATGATAATTTTAACAAGTTTTTTCTAAGATTTAAAAAAAGGATTTATGGACTTGAAACTTTCTCGATGTTGACTATTGTATTGAGTCAACCACTTATTAGTATTTTAGAAAAACTATTTGACTTTTGAAAACCATAATATATAAAATGAGGTAATGTGGCTTTATAATGGGCTCGAGTGGGCCTCAAATTGTGCTTCATTTATCCCATATTGGGCTGTCTTCCTTTTAATTTTTTTAGCATTAGCGGAAAATTATTTGAATTAATTTTTTTTGACATAGAAAGTAATTAATAAAGGCCGGATTTGATCCCAAAATAATGATATTATATTCCATTAATAGATAATAACTTTTAATTTAATAATACAAATAAAAAAGATAAAAAAGAGAAAAAAAATTAGCAATTAACTTTGTGGCTAAAGCATGGAAGAGGAGCCTTCCTTAAAGGCTTGAGCAAGTAGCTTTTCCTAAGGAGAAAACAAATCAAAAGAACTCATGTGTTGCCTTAGCTTTTAGGGGCATGAACGCACATATTTTAGTGCCCTTAAGTCATAAGGCCAAGGACCTACTTATCATAGCCCCAACAAAGATGGGGATTAGCTTTAATTACCTTCATCCTTTTCTTTATATTAGAGAATCCTCACCCTTGCTTGCTACTTTTTCTTTTTAAACAAATTCACTTTTTATTTTTTTTTTAAAAAAGTCCTTGCTCATGCATGCAAGAAAAAACTCAACTTTATATGTTGAACTTTTGAGACATCAATTTTGAAAAAAAATTGTTATATATTTTATAGGTAGATATTTTGATTAATTAAAAATTTTAAAAATATAATAAAAAATAGATAGAAATTGAGTGAAAATCATAGAGGTATACACATGACTCATATTGAGTTCGGATGTACCTCTTAATGTAGATATGCTATCCTAGGGCATGTAGAGCCGTCCCTCGCTCCTTTCTCGAGGCTCCCGGCAATGGATACCTGCGACTGCCATGGCTGCCAGTTCTTGTGCTCCGTAATCCCGCCCAGCCTAATAATGAAAGCACACGCTCCACCATCAAGAAAGCCTTAACTTTATCAGCGTGGGAACAGTCAGAGCATGCAGGCCATGGCCACCGCCTATCCTTTCCCTCAAAGTAAGCAACCCACCCATGACTTCTCCCTCCGCCCCTTTTGCCCCTGGGCTCCATTATAAACCCTTTGTCTCATCTAATCCCTTCCCGGTACATCCTTCCGATTTGCCCTCAAATCAAGCTTCTAATGGAGGTAAGCAAAGGTTCAAATTTTCCCCCCCTATGCGAGATTTCAGGTAGCTGATCTGATCAGTCGCTCCTGTTGCTTGATAGGGTGCGATGAGAGGACTCAAGTTGACGGCTTTTGGAAGCTGGAACTTTTATGGGGAGGAGGAGAAGCAGGGCGACTTCGTCCATGGCCACTTCTTTGTGGGAGAAGGAGAAGACCTCTTCGGCGTGCTGTCCCCCTGCAAGCTTCATCAGGCCCCAAAAATGGTAATGAATTATAAGCTTTCCCCTATGTAGGAGTTGTTGTTGCAGCTAATAGGGTTTTCATTCTGAGAAGGGAGGAGTCGGAGGAGACGGGAAGATGACCAAAGCGAAGACTGTCGATGAGGACCTCTACAAGATACCTCCCGAGTTGCTTTATCAGATACCAAAGAAGGCAAGTTCACACTTCTATGACGAAAATTTGCCATTTGGAGAGATCTTAGTTGCTGATTATAAGGGTCTAGATTCAAATTTCACATTCATCACTAATTATAACTTGTTTAAGAGATAGTTTTTGTTTTTTGTTTTGGTTTGCAGAAGAAGATGGTTTGGAGATTTTGGGGAGGAGGGTGTCTGTCAATCAATTGCATTGCATGAAATTGTGATGAGAAAGTGGGCATTTGTGTAGATTGTTGCTAGAGATATTACTCCGTCTTCTGCTTCCTGCTTCCATTTCTTTCTGTGGGGCATGAGAGATTGTGTATGTATGTTGTTTAGGACTCTGCAGTCTGCATTGAGGTAGATAAAGAGAATGTGATTCTAACCTCTAATATACTTGTAAGAGTATTTACATCTCTTTATGAATGAACTTTTTGTATGTTGTAAAGGAAAAAGAAGGGATAACTTTAGTTTGGTTCTGAATAATCAGGAACTACATTGCAGACATAGAAACATGAATCATGGTAAAGATCTAACCCAAATTCAGAACCAAGGTGTGCAAAGATAAGTATCCCAAAGTAAGGGAAAAGGGAAGAAAACCAATGGTGGACTAGGTGAATTTAGCTTAGCTTTAAACAGAGATGGCAACTTGAGAGAAAGCACTGGCTTTAGAAGGAAAGGCAATTGCAAATAGTGACTAAAAAGTTAACGTATTTAGCAAAGTAAAGACACATTATTAACTTACCAAGTCTTTTCTAAAGTTAGATTTGAGTCTTGGAAAAAAGATGAGAGTCAAAACTATAAGTTTGACTTAAGGCTCTGTATACAAGAACAGAAAAGAAAGGAAAAGCAATGGAAAACAAAATTTTTCTTAGTATACCGAAAAAGTTTGTTTTCCTTAGTATACCGAAAAAGAAAGGAAAACTTGCGACACGCTGCTTATCGTCCACCTGAGAAAATTTTCTAGGCGAGGTCGTCGCCTAGGAATGCCGAGCGGAAGAAATTTGTACCGTAGATGCAGTCTTAAAAATCGTGCAAACCTGCACAACACTTGATGGCTGATGGTTGCACAATTTTTAAAGCATTCTATATGGTGGGATCTCTTTCCGCTCGGCATTCCTAGGCGACGACCTCGCCTAGAAAATTTTTACCGTCCACCTCGCTCCTTGCTATCGTTGGCCTCGCACCTCACGCCTCGCTCCATGCGCCTCGCATGTCGCTGGAAAGCCTCTTTCACACCTCACATCCACCTCTTCCACACCTCACGGCCGCCTTGACATCCACCTCGCACTAGGGGTGGGTATTCGGTAAAAATCGAACCGAATTTACCGATTAAGAATTTACCGAAAAATTAATAATCGATACCGAACCGAATAAGATATTTACCGAATGTATACCGAACCGAATTTACCGAAAATTATTTAGTAAATTCGGTAAATTACCGAATTAAATTATTTTATTTATATAAATATAATAATTTTTTTATTTTTAAATATTTATCAAATAAAATTTAATATTTTTAATTTATATCGGTAAATTCGGTAATTTACCATACCAAATTTACCGTTTAATACTTAGTATCGGTAAATTCGATTTTTACCGAGCCGAAAAATAAAAACCGATACCGATACCGAAAACTGAATTTTATAAAATATATTACCGATATCGATACCGATACCGAATTTACCGAATCGAATTTACTAAATTAATTAATAAATCGATAAAAATCGAATAAACCGAACCGTTTGCCCACCTCGCACGTCCGCCTTCGCGTCGCCAGGCGCTTGCACTTGTCGTGCGTCGCCGGCCGCTTGCACGCGACGAGGCCGAGAGTGACAAATTTCCAAGGCGAAGGAAGCTTCCCGCATTCGCGTCTCGTCGACGAAGCTGGAAGGAGCCTCCGCTCGCCTCTCGTCGATGGAGATGAAGCCGCCCGCCTCGTCGCTTCTCCATATCTGCTGCAGCCTCGCTCTGGAAATGCGAGACGGAGAGGCCGAAGGCGGCGGAGAGCGGACGAGCCGCTCGATCTGCTGCCGCTTCCGCTTCTCATCGACAGAGACAAAACCGGCACCGACGGAGGCGGAGAGGCCGACGAAGACTCGTCCGCCTCATTGCCTCATCGCCTCGCCAGCACTGACGGAGGCGGAGCGGCCGAGGACGACGGAGAGCGCGACGGGCGTTTGGCGAGCGTGATGGGCGACGGAGGCGGAGAGGCCGAGGTTGTTATCACGTGATTCACGTGTGATTTAGCTTTCCTTTCTCTTCATTTTTTTTTTCTTTCTGAACTTTCTTTTCCACCCTTTTTCTATCCTTCCTTATATACACAGTATAAAGGTTACTACACTGAATATTCTTGAGCAAACTCCACTATAATAGCTTTCTTTTGGTATAAGTAATTAAATACTAATCAATTTTTTTATAAAATAAATCTATTATTTAAATAAATAAAATTGAACATAAATGTGGTGGCTCATTAATGTTTTGAATATTTAAACTAGTTCCTATCCTAAGAATTGACTCAAAATTTGAAGGTCGATTAGTAATATTTTTGATTAAAAAATAAAAAATAATATTTATCCAAAAAAGGGAATAAAACGTTAATAGGCCGAGTCTAAACCAGAAAATATATCCAGAAAATGTATTTAATTTATTAGATTTCGTGGTGCGTGATTTTAATAATTTTAATTAAACTTTTAGTTAATCGAATTCAACGCTCGCATCCATCCGCTTACTTGGTTCGACCAGGACAAGTCCCCGAATCAAATTTGGCATAATACAGACTCGATCTCTTTGATTTGCAAGATCCGAGTTAGTAACTCCGCATCCAATCCGGCCCGCTCGGAGACACGGGAGACTTTGCAACCGCGGCATGTCTAAGAATGCGTCCTCCGCTTCTTCCTCTTCCTCCTCCAGTTTCGCCGACGCGAATGTCGCCACCTCCAGCTCCAGCAGCAACGCCCAAATCCCAGTAGAGATCGTGAGCGAGGAAGAAATGGCGTTCATAGAAGCTGCCCTTGCCTCCACTCGCTCCCTTCTCTCCTCTTCTTCCTCCTCCTCTGCTGCCTCCTCTTCTCCCACACGCTTCGCCGCCCTCACCGCTCTCCCCTCCCTCCTGTCTCGCTCTTCCTCGATGAAGAGCGTCCTCCGGCCTCACTCCCTGTCCATGACGCCAGAGATCGAGGATCTCGTCCCATCAAGATCCTCTCTTCTCCATCGATTTCGGCCAAGTAGGGGTCTTTCCGTCACTGACATCACCGCCACGGTAGGTTTTATTTTTTATGCTCGATATCTCGAAATGTTGATCTTCATCCATGTCCTGCGAAATTTAGCCTTTTCCTTCTCAGCTATTTTTCGCTGTTGTTAATTACCTTGAATTGAAGAGTTAGGAAAAGAAATGGATTTTTGTTGTCCTATAAGATACGTCACTGGTTCTGTGCACGAACTTCTCTCCTGCTCTCCTTCCCTCTAGCGTTGCATTGTACTTTGGTTTTGATTTTCAGCATGATTTTTTGCTTCAATCTCATCTGACGACTAATCAATATCAGGAGTGGTGCGAGAAGCAAATGGAATTTACTCTTCTCCATGGAAAACCTAAAAGAACTAAAGCTATGGAAGCTGGCTCTGATCGCCATAGCCAACTTGAAAACGAGGTGAGTCAGTGCAACTACATTGCATAATTGTTTTCATTTGACATCTAATTACAATTATGTTGACGCCTCAATTGGCCTTGAAGGAACACTAGAACGCGTGTGACAACATATGTTTGATATACTGCGGTGCTAGAAATCAGATTATATAAAGTAAAAAAAAAAAACTAAAAGTTCATTGCAAGAATCTGCCAAATTTCTCTAGGCTACTTTGCTACTTTGGTAATCGAGGAAATACAAATATATGTTTACCTTCCTTTTCTGTGATTTGATAGATTCTATGTTCTTATGGGCGAAGGTAATTTTCTATGTTATGATAGGTCTTTTTTTTTTCTTTTAACATCTTTTTCTTGGTCTTCTCGTGCCATTTTACTTGAAGATAATACTAAGAAATGCTGCTTAAATCTTCATATTTGAATTGAAACAGGTGATAGAGAAGGTAGAACTTCATGTCAAATCTGTTGAAGAATCTTGGGCATTGAAGTTGATGAACTTCATCGTCGGAGCACACCAGTTATTATTTGAAGGCTTAACTCGTGAGATTCCTGTGTATGTCTACTTCTTTTGGTTATTAATAATTTGGTGGTGTGATTGATTGGTAAAATCTCTCATGTTATTTTTCTCGTGATTAGTAGTTTTCTAGTTTTCCTTTATCTTCTTTCATTTTCTAGTTTATCTGATGAGATCATGGCATGGATCACAAATTCAACATGAGATATTGAATGAGTTAAAAGCGTACATATTTCATTCAGTCACAAAAAAGAACGTATTTCACAAAATATTTTTCTTGAATATCTATTTTGTATAGAAGTGTTGGTTGAAGTTGGATTTGTTAAAGTATGGTTGGTTATTCTCTTACAGGAAAATGAGATAGACAAGATATTGTTTAAGATAGTGATGATTAAAATAGCACAGGAGAAACAATCTCTCTAACTAATATGGATTCTGAAAATTTGAACCTTTCCAGTTTCCATTATCATGGTTGATTTTATGTAGACATGGTGGGCAGTATTTGTTAATTTCATGACAGAATTAGTGTTTTGTTTACCAGCATACAATTGCATGTAATGTTCTACTTGTGCATGTCTTTTCTACCTATCGCACTCTTTAATCTTAAGAATGCAAAAACATTGGGCTGAATAGTTATCTTAAGATTATAATATGGCAGAATTGGAGTTATTGAACGTACATGGATGGTGGGGATTATTGATGAAATTATAATGCAAAAAGATGGGGACACTATTTCCCCATCCTTGGTGGATACAAAGACACGTTATACTGCAAGATTGCCTTCAGAAGCACAAAGGAGAAATGCAAGGTAAGTTCCCCTCTACTGAATACTCTGTGTCCCTACTTCTGAAGATACGAGTATCTCATGTATGTAGGAAGTAGGAACTGTCATTTGTGGCATAACAACTTTTCTATGGTGTTTCCTCATAATTTCCCCCCTTACGCATTGACATCATCAGATTTTCAGACTTGTATTCATAGTTCACTACTCTTGTGGATCTTCTGCATTCTCTACAGAAGTAGGAGGCATGCAAAAGATGAAGCAGTCTTTTAACTTAAAGATAAATTATCTGATACTATTTGCATGAAGAGATGCTCAAGATTCTCTCAAAAACTATTGATTCAAATTTCCATTATCCAATAAAAAAATACATTGTTGTGCTTAAACTCGTCCAAATGCTGCACTGCAGGAATTGCAAGTTATATAGGAGATCTAAAATTTGAATAACCATGATAAGCATGTTCAGAATTACACTTCTCAATAAAGTTTCTCATAAGCTTTACAAATAGTTAAGGGATTTTGTGTGATTGTTATAATTATTCTCAATAAGTTGTTGAACGCCTGTCCAAAACCCTAAAGATCCATACGCTGCTGACTTCAGTCCTTGAGAGCTGACCTGAAATACTGATAATAGGCATCTTGGCCAAGTAAAAGAAAATGTTAAATTTGTAAAATTTTAATTATATGTTTGAAGAATCTTCCTTTGGTCCTATGACTTCTATAACTCTCAGATTAAAATCATTTCACAGTCTGTGTTTAGTGCCTAGAATATAGCTCTTCCGATCATTTTGCTGCATCAGCTTATTCTCATGCAGCGGTTGGAAGCTTGGGAAAAAAGAGAAGAAATATGAGAACGATTTTTTATCACACTGAATTAGTGAATTGTGGTCTTTCTAGTTAGCCATGAAAAACAAATTATACAAATCATCCTGCCTCTGAAAGAAAATTATACAAATAACCAAACGAGTAAAAGATTGAATTGAACCATTTTGAGAGTAGTATAGGGGGTTGGACGCACTGGTCTTTTTTATTTGGAAAAGAAAAGTGGAGAAGGGTGAGGTGTTGTTTGTCTAGGTTGAATTAGCCATCAATACATTGATCAATATGTATTTATACCTTAGCGCTCTTATCACCCAAGCGTACATATTTAAGGATAAAATTTGAATTGTTGAGATTTCATCTATGCAACTGTGTAGTTATGCATAGACTTTCTACTATAACATGAAGGCCTTTTTTTTAACTTAATTCCAAGGGCATGTACAAGTAGTTATGTCCTCTGATGAAAAATTCCTTTGCAAGTATATAGACAAATAATTCCATTTTTTTCTTTTTTTATTTCATAATTTGCAGGTTCCAGTTGATGTGCTATAAGTACCTTTGGGACAACTTGGTTAAAAATAACTTCTCCTTAGACCAATTTTTTCATCATTTTAATTTGAATCGTCGGTATATACTATCCGGAGACGTCAAGAAACATATTTTTTCATTAGGCTTTGATGTAAAGGTAATGTATTTCGTATATTAAAAAATTATACATAGTTTCTTATGTTCACAATGTTTAAGACATATGGAATCACTTCTAATAGACATTATTTGAGCTATAAAGTTCATCACTTGTTCTTCTTAACTGCATTGGCAGTGTAGTTACTTATATGTGTGGATGTTTCTGTGCATATTTCTTGATAAATTACGTACATCACCTGAAATAGAATTGTTGAAAATTTCTTTTATCCTGATTGCAAGCAAGATGTACATAGCTATGCTCCGAACTTGTTTGTTTCTTTAGTACCTCATAGATTGCTGTTTACATGATACGTAGACACTCGAAGATGTGTGCATTTGTTTTCAAGACACCTGCTGTTTGCTTTCCCCATCTCACGAGCAGCTTCTGTTGAGGTAAATACCGCAAGATGGAAGTAGATGTGGTGCTTGTTTTGAAGTTAGTGACAAACTCAATCTTCTTTTTCTTATGCAGATACGAGCTGCAATCAGATCATTCATTACTAGAGGAGTACTACTTCAGCTATGATTCTAGTTGGTTTCACAATCAAGTCCACAGGAGCCTTGAGTTTTGGCAGGGCGAAAGGGTAGCTACTTTTGTCTCAGAGGGTGAGAAATGGAAATGCAGCTTTTGTTCGTTCGCTTCTATGTGTCCTTCATCAGCTGCTACCTCCTGTGACAGAGCGAGTATGTCGTTGATTATTACATCATCTTCAAGCAACATGATCATTTTGTGAGTTTAATCCTATATCTATTTGGTTACGGTAGCAGGTCCAAAAATACCCTGAGTTTTGCTTGGAAGATAGAGAATCTAGATTCCCATTGGCCTGAGAAAGGGGAACATTTGTGGTTGTTCATTTGCTTCGGTGTCCCTTCTGTCAACTACTACCAGCAACAAAGAAAGTAGGTATTTGTTTCATAGATTGTCTTCAATGCCCTGGTTTTAGAATTCCATTCATCTATAGTGGTGCAAATTTCTGGTAGCTGAGAGCTTGTCCTTGCATTCCAAATCCTGCAAGCCCACTGCAGTAGTAGCAGCTGTATTGTGCTATAGAAATGGTTCACTACTTGTGCCTTCATGTGAAATGACTCCAGGTAGAGATGTGGGGAAGCTTCAAATCTGAATAATGAGTTACCATCCTTTATAAGTCGAATTTGTTGTATTTTTCTTAAGAGTGTATTTAAATAGTTTTGATTATTCATTCGTCAATTAGAATTTGATCAGCGTCTGATTGATGTGTATCTGTTCAATACCATGAAGACACACCATTGTCGCTGATGCTTCATCCCCTTCAAGTTTCCTAATCTTAAAGAAGTTGCAAGGAGAATCGACAGTCGCAACTATTTCGACATGGTTGTTCTGTATTTGTTTCCGCAAATGAAAGCCAAAATATGTTCTCGTGCTACTTTAGGAAAATGCAAAATTGAGTCTCAGTAAAAGTAAAAGTTACACATTCATATGTATTACATGATTTAAGATACTGATTTGAACGGGTGTAGCAGTCGAGGCTCGAACCGATTTGCTATAGTAAAATTGACATTATACTATAGTAAATTAGTCGTATAGATATTATGCTACAGTAAAATTGATTTGATCTTGGACCGATATAAATCGGACAAATTGATTTATATCAGACTAGTATCGAAATCATGATGTCTTATGCCATTTGGCGGATGCATTGGCATTCTCTACTGAGTAAATAGATGAAAAAATGTCATTCCTGTTCCATTGCTATGAAATTTCAGGATCATTATGTTGTCCATTTCTTAGTCAGAATACTTAATCGACTATTGCTCTTGAGCACGGTGCTAATCCACCATTTAAGGAGCTTTGAGATTTGTGCATATTGATGCACACATCGCACAACTCCCAAAGTAATTCAAGTGAATTAGCCACGGTGCTTAGAAAATCTTACCTTTTTTGTAATTACTTAATCCAGTATTACTATTCGTTCCAACGCTGCAGCACCTCGTCCCACCGGCAAAAAACTTCTCAAAGCACATAACTCTCCTTGAATCCGTCACATTCTGCCGCCAGTGCCCGTTGGCGAAGTCCGCCTTCTCCGCCCTCCGCCGGTTGTTCTCTAGCCCGGCCTTCGTCACGGTCGAGAGTAGACAGAACCTCTGCAGCTGCTCCGGCATTGCGTCGTGCACCCGCCACCATGTGGCGTGCGCTTCGTCGCTCGCGAAGCTCTGATAAATCGCTGCAGCGAACATCCGCGCATCCGATTGCTGTTGCCCTCCCAAAATTGCTTCAGAAAGCTCATGTGCTTAGGGATGCGCTGCCACCACGTGAAAATCTCGTTCAGGTAGCCCTGATCGGCCCCGTTGTAGGACTCGATCTCGGCGATGTGGGTCCATTAGCAGCTGGATCGTGCAGTTGCAAGGCTCGACCACCATCACGCCGGAGTTGAAGATGGTACCATCGTTGCTGGTGGCAGAGATCTCCGACGCGACGAAGGGGAAGTCCATATTGCGGAGGATGAGGAGGTCGACGTCGATGAAGAAAAAAATTCGGAGTTATTTCTGAATCTACTACTGAAATTTGAAGTTTATGCGTCGAATTGAGATGAAGGCATGGAGCCTCAATCTTGTAGCTAATATGCATTTTCTTTTTCTGGAGCAAATCGCTACATCTTGGTTCCATTGCCTTGTTCATTTGCAGAAGATACATGCGCGGAAATTCAAGAAACTCACCTTCTGCTTTTAGAGGAACAGCGAGCTCGGATGATCCAATTAGGAGTTGGAGCTTTTTCCTGTAAAGATGAAATACTAGACTTGTAATGCCATACATTTCCTTCTCTCTTGGCAAGGTTTTTGCAGCTGAACAGATTTGTTAATCAAATGGATTCCTCTGCAGTCGGTACCGATACCACTTTCTCCAGTTCGGGCCGATTTTTTTGGACCTTGCCATTAACTATATCATAGTATCAAATAGAGAAAAAAAATTTAAGCAAAGAAATGATTGAGCATACAAGGTCTGGTAATAAAGGAGTTAAACGGTAAATATATCCAGTTACACACGCCTTTTTAAGTTCATTGTTTGAAATATTTTGGAAGAGTTTTATTTTTGACTTCATAAATTACCTCTTCATCAACTACTATTAATCACTTCATAGCATCAACAAGAGAAATATGGCATTCACATCAGGTGTTATTTAATGAATATCAATAACTCGATCGATATATTATAGACTTATAATATAAACAGATGCCTCCTTATGAGCATCATAGAAATTTTGTTGCAGTATTCCTAAGATAATTTGTCCTCGTTCAGAATTACGCAGTTATAGTTTGCATGTGTGGGAAAAAAAATACAGCAATCTCATAGAAAAATGTCTTAGGCACGGGTTAATCTATCATTCAATAAGCACGCAAAAAATTTAATAATAGAATAGATAATAAAGTTCAATGATATATCATTAAACTTTATCATATATCGTTAAATTTGTTTAAAACTTATAATTTGATCGTTGAATTTTGTTATATATCGTTAAATTTTTTTTGAAACTTATGATTTTATTCTCGAATTTGTCATATATCGTCGAACTTATTTAAATTTATAATTTTATCGTCGAACTTTGTCATATATAGTCGAAATTTTTCTGAAACTTGTGATTTTATTGTCGAATTTTATCATATATCGTCAAACTTTTTCTAAAACTTATGATAGAACTTTTTCATATATAGTTAAACTTGTCTTAAACTTATGATTTCATCGTTGAATTTTGTTATATATTATCGAACTTATTTGAAACTTGATCCAAACTTGCATGAACTAATAGAAATAGTGTAGAATATTTTGATGTGAATTCTAGTAAATTTATTAAAAAATTTTATTTATTATTTTCATTAATTTATATTTATTGTTGAACTTTGATATTTATTGTAAAAATTTTTTAAAACTTAATAACTGTGCAGGCAATAAACTTCGTGAGCCACATTAAGATGCGCACTAATTGAACGATGGATTAACCGTGTGCTTAGAATATTTTTTCCAATCTCATGTGAATGCGTCCTCACCTGCCTTGAGTTGCCATCGTCGTCTTGTTCGGACGATACAGAAACTGGGTAAAAAAACAAACTGTTAAAAGAAAAAAAAAAAAGAGAACTTAAATCATTATATAATAATCATTTTTTAAATTTTTATTTAGCTTTCAGAAGAGCCAGTTAGGTCTGTTTAGAATTTTTTGTTCTACTCCATTGCTCTAAGACTGAGATATAGCAGACTAGCAGACAAAAATAAGATTCCCCATCAGACGTGGTGTCGTCTTCCATGCAGCTGGAGCCTGCTGCGTAACCATACACGCTAAAATAGTCTTGGAAGACAAACGTTGATTGGATTTCCAGCTTTCAATTCTTGTCTGTGTATTTGTTAAGAGACAGAGACGTGCCCAACCTCCCTCGATTATGAAAACACCAACTAACATCAAAGAATAATACCAAGTAATGATAATATAATACAGCAGGGGAGGTGCCTAACTAGTCTTCTCCCCAAAGAAAGGAATAGAAAAAAAATCAGAACCGAGAGTATCCTAACTTTTTTTTCTGATTTACACCTTCGTGTGTGATCTCTTTTTTTTTTCTCTACTTTTCAGTACCTCTCCTTGTCTACCTTGTATCTTGGTTTTGATTAGTGGGTGGGTAAAGGGGCAATTCTGGGAACATGTACATGCCACACCATGATGCTGGAGCAATCAGGAGGAATACCCTTCAACTTTGTCTCATCTTCCAGAATGACTTCTTGAACAAACTTGATTGAATCCTGAAATTACCATCGCCAACATTAGGTAAGTGATGCAATTTTAGAAACAAAAAGTGGTGGTAAGTAAACTCGTTAGTTGACAAGCCACCATCCATTGGGACGAAGCCGTGCTACAAGTTCTAATCATAAGTCACCTCTGCTGGAGTTTCTTCCAGGTCAAGGGATGATACTTTGGTAAACGTCTACCATAGTCTAATAGTTGAGAAGGTTGCTGTCAACTGGGTCGTTGATAACCCTTGGGAACTTATTTTCTTATCAAATGACTGAATGACTACTTGCCTAAATGCACGAAGGCAGCCGGAAAAAATCGTATCATTTGTGCCCCAAAACTGATCATCTAAATCAGTGAAAAGAAAGGGAAATGTGAAAAATGGAAATAATGCTTGCAGTTGAGATATGGTATCACTAGTCGTTATCTGATTCACCACAAATCAAAACAGGAAGGATATTATGTAAACCTATTACCAAAATCTGGCAAAGGAAGAACATTTACGTAAAATATAAAAGAGCAAATGCATCTACTCTGCAGCTTAAGAAGCGGGTCTTCATTTCCAAGAATGTAGTTCTTAATGTATCTCTAGTTGATCACATGAACTATGTTACTTGCTTAAATAAACATATGAATATATACTTAGAACTGTATCATAGAACACAAATTGTAATTGATTACATGATAGTAGTAAAAAGAAAAATTCAACTTTCAAAGACAACTTTATCTATAGATAATCAGTCATCCTGAACTTTGTTCTTTATGCAAGGAGATAAAAATATAGAAAAGATTTCTTCACAAAGAACTGCTATGTAGCCTATTCTCTTTTCTTTTGATCAGTGTTGGTCGAATAACTCGAGTTAGTATCACCTAATTGGACAGTATGAACTTGAGATTTTATAATATCTGTGTGAAGAAGTCCTTTCTAGAATTGCTGTCCCTTTAACATTTTTTTTTTTAAAATTTTGATCTTAGAAGGCTAAAATCTAACCTGTGATGTGTCAGGCAATGAGGTAGAGCGACCCCACCTCTCAGGATCCCACAGTATCGCGCTGTTGAATGCAAAGCCAGATATATTAATCTTTGGAGGTTTGGGCCTCATTTCGATGCTACTGACCAACAACCTCTTGTCATTATTCAAGTCCTTCAAGATCCATCCTTGAACCTTCGATGAATTACAAATTGGGCCATCGACGACAACTCTCTTCTTGTTTGTCGACAACATTGCCACTGGCCATGTCCCAAATACCCTGAAATTAAGGAGTCACTGCGTTTTAATTGAATTGTTTCTTCAGAGGGGAAGGGTAGAGAAACAAATATATACTATAACAAATGGAACCTCAATGATAAAAGATACAGCACAAAGTCCACATAATTCAAAGAAACTTCTGTGCATAAGTTTGGAGGAATATAATTGAGTTCCCTAGTTGTGATCTGGCAGAATTATACTTATGTACTCAATTGTCTAGCTTCAACACTAAACAAGTTTAGAACGTAGATGAAAAAGGGGAGATACATAAGCTAAATCAAATTCATACATTTGTGAGGCCCCAATATGGCGGACAATATTTGGTTGAACTACAGGCAGGTAAATTAGTAAGAAACATGGGATTTTGGATTTTAATGGAGTGAAATGAGTTCCTAAATAGTACATATTTTCAAGAGAGACTAAACTTGTATCTATTAATTGATACCACAATAGCTACAGAAAAGAAGGAACATATGATTAATGAATCTTTAAATGATTGATTCATCCTCCCATGTCAACATTTTTGTGCAAACTTCTATCAGTTATTAGCAGCCGAGAAGTTCAAAAGGATGCAGATAGAAACATGCCTTCTTTCTCCTCTTCAACGAAATGTTAAATAAATTAGGAATTCTCTTTGAACTAATGGAATTGGAGTTGCATTAGTGTGACTCGATCTTTTAATTGCAATTACTTGCTTATAATTGAGGAGAAGAGCAAGAGAATGGAAGGAGGCAAAAGGGCATACTCTATATCCCTAATTTCTTCGAAGAATCGGAGATCGTAGACGCTGGTTTTGCCGGCAAAGTGCACGATCCCGGTGAGGCGGTGATACTCGACGTGGCTGAGGGCGACGTTTCGCTGGTGATCGGCCTCCGCCGTCGGGTCAGTAAAGTTCTCCTTGAAGGTCAGGTGCCTGTACATGACACCGGTGGTCCGAAGCATGGCGGCAGTGGCGGGGGCGTCGGCGTGCGCCTGAACGACGATCCAGAGCAGCGGCGGCGAGACAAGGCGCAGGGTGTGCGCCAGCCGCCGCAGGAACGGGCCTTCGAACTGGTCGCCGGACCGGGTTGTCGTTACGATGATCAGCAGCCGCCGCGACGTCGTCAGCGCAGCCTCGCTCACCCGCAGATCCAAAGGCGGCTGCGGCGGCGGGTCATCGCCGTCGACCGGAGCAGATCTATAAATATCGACGAGGCTCCTGTTGGTCGCTTCGCCGGCGAGCGGGAGGACATGCGCCGAGGCCGTGACGGGGGCGGCGGTGAGCTCGCCGATTCCCTTGGCGGTGTGGCGCTCGGAGGCGGCGGGGGAGGCTGAGAAGACGGTTGCAGTGCTGGACGGCGCGAAGCCGGTGAAGAAGCCCGTCACGAAGCAGAGCGCGAAGTGGACGAGGGCTTTCTTCCACAGTTGGATCTTCTGTTTTGATCGATCCGAAGAGCCCATCTCCAAGGTCGCCAGTGGCGCGCGGCGGCAGTCGGTTCAACGAAGCCAAGGACACATATATTTATAAATAAATTATAAACAATATGAGGGGTTGGGTTGAGTCGAAAAGGGCGGGAGGCAGGTGGGCTAGTAATAATGCAAGCAGTGTGTTTGATGGAATGCCTCTTTATGTTCATCATTGAGTTCTAAGTTCCCTTCAAGCCAAAGCAAAATAAATAAATAACAATTGTGGCGATAAATTTTTAGGTGGCTTACGAATTCTTTTATAAGATAAATATTGTAATTTTATATAGAAAAAGATGTTTTAGGTAATTTCATAATTATGTAATTTTTTTTTAAAAAAATTAAGTTGTATCCATTATGAGTGTTACAAATATGGAAAAAGAGGAGATGCTTGGGTCAAAATGCCCAAATGGTTTAACTTTAACTAAATTAAATATTTTGACACTAATGTTTAAAATTGGATAAACTTAAATTAGCCAAAATTGAAAGAAAATTTTAGGTTTAACTTAGTTAAATATTTTTAAAATTTTAAATGACACATATTTTCAATAAAGAAAAAAAAATACAATTTATTAAAAAAAAATTTCCTCTCATTTTACGTATTTATTATTATGAGTTAAGTAATGATACGTGTACATAGTATTTAAAAAAAATACATAGGAACATTTTTAAAAATATTTGAAAGTGTAAATCACATTCATGTCGCATCGACATATATTTAGTGTACTTTTTTAGTAGCAAATGCTCCTCCATGTGTTTGTTGTTGATGGATGTGGAAGTGGGTTGGGATTGGGACTGTGAAATAAATTTGCCCTTGACTCATTGTGGTGTTTGACTTTGATTATAGTTTTGATCGCTCATGCCCGTCTCTCTTTGACTTTACTGTCTGCTGTTGGTCAACTTGTGCTTTCCAAACGGCAATTTTCTCGATTCCATTGTACGCTGCTGGCCTCCACATTTTATAGATTTAGACCGACTTGTGATTAGGGTTGGCAACTAATTAAAAGTTGTCGGCAACAACTTGTTCGAGTTGGATTTGAACCTGACTGTTAGGCCAATTTCCAACAAGTCGACTTGGTTTCATCCTCCTTGTATTTTATTTCGACATTCCGGTTTTTGAAGGCTTGTTTAGTTAGGCGATCATGCATCATCAAAAGCCAAGTGATGGTGGGACGTAGGACTCGAGTCTAAGCAGTAGACAATTTGAAATTCTGAAATTGTAGTTTATTTGCAAGCCGGCTACGCCTTTTACTTGTATTACTCCAGAGCTAGTATTACTTCTACTCAAATCACTCAAAAGTCCAATAATTTCAAGTCATAGCTTTCAACCTCAAATCACATGGAAAAGTGGATGACTACTAAGAATAAAAGTCCTTTGAGCAAACTAAGAGGTCTATTATAGAAAGCCGGTATTCTTAAAAATTTCTAGAAACCTAGGACTAGGGATAGCAATGGGATGAGTTACCAAATTCGACTCAACCTAGCCTCTAAAACCCATCCTCGATCTTGACTCTGAATCCAATAAGGTTAAAAAAGCATATCTCATATCCAACCTTTTCAAATAGTTGAATCCTTATAGAGAAACTTGACCCGATAAAAAATTAACTAAAAAATAATTTCCTCTTGATACTAATATATAGGAATATACACTGAAGAGGGAGTAAAATGGGAAAGGGAGTGAGAAATTTTTAATTTTTAATTTCGTATATATATAAAGATAATTTGATAAAATTATACTTCAGATCAAATTTGGGACAAATTCCAAAATACACAGGCTGGACCTAGTCCCCCTTAATGCAAATTTGGGTTTTACCCAAATCCACTACGAGAACCTGATCAACTTCTTTCTTGCCAACCCTACATAGCACGTTATGATCAAATTACTGTAGCTTGCGTCTATTGGATTAAATACTGTAGTGCAGATTATCATTTAAATACCATGATGCATGTTAGCAAATATATGGATCAAAAGTGAACAACCAACGATAATAAACAGTAATCAACAACACTTGCGATGCATTATGTGACCAAGTAACATTGCAAAACTGGCATCATTGCTATCAAAAATCGTGAAAGGAACCCAAGCTTGACGTGAAAACAAAATCCTTGGTGCCCTAACATTTGACTGTTATGACAGCAGCCGCCTGTAGATCTTTGCATCGTTGTACTATTGGACAAGGTTTCTAGCAGCAGCCATCGTTGACTCGACTAAATACTTGTGTTCCATGTTTGATACGAATGTGTACTCATCACCTGCTTTATAATTTATTTAACCCAACGAAACTAGAAAAAGTTGACCCAGATGAGACTTTCCAACCTCCTCCGCTATCCCTTGTTTACGATTACAAGAAATGGAACCGAACAAAACCAAGCTGAGATGAATTGGGTTCACTTTGCACGTTTTCTTTTGGCATTGCTCGCGATCTTTTTGTTTGATTTGGTCCAATTTTCTTAAAAAAATTTGGCCGAGCTGATGGCTGAAGATGATGGGCGGCGCGGCCGCTCACGCGTCAACTCTCAAATTTCGAGTCCTTGTTTCACATGGACACTTGGAGCAATTGGGGACGCTGTGTGTGCGCGCTGATGTGTACACATGCATGTACAGCGGTAGAGAGATTATTTAATCCGCATACCATAAACATTTGTTCATTGAATAGCTTCATTCTCCACAATTCCTGGACTTAACTAGGACAAATGTTGGTATCTGAAGTAGCCTTCTGGACAGCGTATTGATTTGATGCCACCTTCGAGCACTCTATTCCTTGAAACCTTTCAAAAGAAAAAAACAAACTAAAATTTCAGTCTATAGCGCTGTTTCTGTAGAAATAAGATGCCATCTGCTTTAGCATCATCAACTTGCCAAGCACATCAGAGTCTCCCGGTAACTGTTTCACGTTAGTTTCTGAAACAGTTATCGTACACAAAATAGAAAGAATAAAATATACAACGAGAGAGCGTTGATGACCAGGGAAAATAGGAAAGAGAGAAGACCAAGCTTCTTTTTATAATACAAGAAACCAAATTACGTAACGAAAAAAGTTGGCACAATTTTTTCTACTGAAAACTTTATAATCGATGAAGATCCGAATTTAGAGAACATAATAGTCAAAATTTAATTCGAGCTGCGCAATTAAAGAAAAAGAAAGAATCCTTATTCATAATGATCAAATAACCAATCACAAATGAAACTTAGGCTTTCAAGAAGCTAACTGAGAACCCTTTCGCAGATATTTTTTCCTTAAAAAATATGTTATGTGTGTATATATATCATAAATGGCATGAAAATAAATGCTAGAGGACTCATTTTCTTCAACCACCTCTAGGTCATAGTACATACCAAGTTGCTGTAGTTGGGGTTTAGACTTGCTCGCAAAAAAATAAGGCAGACAGGTCACAGGCTCCACATAATAATGCATTGAACTGAGGATATAAAATAATCTTTACATTTCACTGCTAAGCTGTGATTGCAGTAAACAATGCCAACAGGCAAAGAGAACAGACCTTGGTTTGGCAGTCTGCACGTTATCTCACTGAAACTATCCGTGTCCTGAAGGCAGACCTGGGGCACAAAGAATACAGCAATCAAAGAAAAGCTCGTCAGGCGAGTTATTGTTTGTTGAATCATTTCATAAGATCGAGTAAAAAGAAAAAAAAAAATAGCCTTCTCAAAAGAGAACTTATGTAATTGCAGATTCAGCCGCCAAACGATGAGAACAGAATATAAATACAAAAAAAACATAAAGAGACATGAACAGCTCAATGAGAGATCAACGTATCATCCTGTCCTCTCACAGAAAATTATAGGCCGCAAGGGGAGTGTAGTTTTTAATTTTTTTATACAAATGCAAGTGTCCAGAAAGAATGTAGGGAGACGAGTGGAAGTGATCAAAGAAGAGCATTGGTGAGGGGCTTTGCTCATGTAATCTGACTGTATAGTAAGAAATAGATCGATCAAGTGCTTGCTTACACAGGCTAAACAGTTGAATGTTTATCATTCAATTATTAAAACTACATCTCCAGCAAAATCTCATTGAGCCAAAATGAAACAAAATAGTTAAAATGTATCCAATTCAATTTCCCACCGACGATAACAGCATAACTAAATAGAGTATCATAGCTAGAAAGACCAATGTGGGGAATGCAGTTCAGAGAGAAGTATGAAAGAAGCCATAAGCTAACAATTTCATCAAAATGTTCCTTCTATAGCATATGGACACCCTTTATAGCAAAGAAATGTTGCAAAGCTGGCATACAAACAAGGGGAGGGACATAGAAATGTTACAAAGCCTAGAAAGTACAGGAATGTTACAAAGCGCTGCTGAACATCCAATAGTGTTATATGTACATATGCGTATATATGCAAACACACACATATATACACATGTGCGCGCGCACACATAGCAGGGCTACTATACAATACTGCAGAATCAATTTGGAGTAACAATTGGATCTTGGACAGAAAATATCGGCTCACCTTGTTTTCCTGGTAATGATTCATTGGTGCAGAATTAGTTGTAGCAAGAATATTGCTATGATGTAGGGTCTAACAATTCAATGCAACATCCAATAGCATTTAACTGTTATGACACAGCACCCTAACTCTAACAAACTCTGCTTGCCATTATGATGCATGTCCGTCTAGCTTCACAAAGTATTCCATAGAAATTCAGTTTAGTTGAGAAAAGAATAATCTTTGATCTTGGGCTATCTCACACAGATGGATTCGTAAAACTTGAATTAGATTTATGGATTAAAAATTGTCAGTTCAATGGAGACATTTTTTTTTTGAATGGAAACATTTAACTATTCCAAAAGTGACTAGTAATCTTCATGAAAGAAGAGAATTAACTATTTTTAAGTGCTTGGTTAATATGTTACCCCGTTTCCTTCTCACTTCCCTTGCTTTTCTTTCAAAACAGAAAGAAAACCATACTTTTCTCCCCGTATCTCTTCGTGCTCTCCTTATGCCCTTGCAGTTGCTCGTTGTCTGTCCACCAGCATACCCATATTATGGTTAAGACCTCACACTTCAATGACCAAATCATTCTGAACTTACCCATCTGGTTGTTGTCATTGCATGTGTTGATTGGTCAAAGGCTGTATTCAATTACTAAGATGAATTTGGCATTGTTAAGGTTTTGTTTATCTTGTGCACATCACAAAGATTTAATTCTATCAAGTAAACAACATGGAAAATTTTGTACCTCGAATATTAACTATCGGATCAATAATGTTTTCTAGCCAATTGTACATCTTAAATTATCAGCTGATATACTTGTTCATTGCAATCCAGGACCTCAATATGCAACATCTGAAACACCTCCCCCAGTGTACCATTTACTTCACCATTCCAACTAGTTCATCAAATTTAATGATGGAAACAAAGTTCCAGTGATTCTACAGGTTTTACCAATAAATGAGGTGATTTGAGCCTGTTATTATCCTTATAAGATTTCACCACCAGATGAAAATACTGTTCCACGAGGAGTACATAGTGTATGAAAGTGGGAATCTTAATGCTTTTATTAGTAGTGCACAAGAACTCAGATTAGAATTAGCTGATGTAGACAAGATTAATCATAGTATCAATCAAGTAAAAAGAATTTTTAGGGAATAGAGAAAGGAATTATTTTTCAATTAAGCAAGAAGCATAATACATAGGCCATTCTATGGACTAAACTGAAAAACAAAACTACAAATAAGATTTTTTATCAAATAAGTATCAAACCAAAATAATAGCAATATTTGTAAGAAGATGATGGAAGAGTGCAGGAGAATGATACCTGGGCTTATCAAACTACATTAGCAGGTATATCATCAACTTTTCCAATTGCTTCAAGTATTGATGAGTATGTTATGAGATCATATTGAAAACCATTTGAGTTCATCTCTTTCATCAATTTAGCTGCTTCCTCAAACATTCCAGCACGGCTTAGAGCACCAAGAACAGTGTTATAGGATACAGCATCAGGCTTTATATTAGACTGTTTCATGTTTGAAAGCATATCCATGGCAAACAATGGCCCACTTGACTTTGCCACTCCATGCAAAATGATATTTAAAGAATTTATATCTGGATTACATCCTTGTTCTTGCATTTTTCGAAGCATGGACTGTGCTTCGTATACCATTCCCATCCTTATCATACCAGACATGAGAGCATTGTAGGCATAGACATCAGGAACACTTCCACGTTGCTTCATTTCCTCAAAAAGTTCAATTGCATCATTTAGGCGGCCACATTTTCCAAAATGCTTGATCATCACAGCATAGACCCTAGAAGTGGAGGTGCCGCAGTTCTCTTTTAATTCCTGAAACAATTCATTTGCTGCTTCATAGCGTTTTGCTTTTCCGAGAGCATCAATCAAGCTACAATATGCAGCTGGACATGGAGGGAAACCCTTCTCATCCATTTCTTCCAGAAGCATCAAGGCTTTCTCCACTCTTTTTGTTTTGCAAAATCCATCTATAAGAATTGAATAAGTAAAAGAGCTTGGAGGAATCCCTCTCTCCTTCATGTTCTCCAACCAATAAGTAGCTTCAGAGGCATGATCCTTAGAATTAAAAAGTGCCTTAATAACAGTATTATATGAAACAACATTTGGTGTACAATTTAAAGTTTCCATTTCCCTAAACAGCTTAATGACATCATCCAATCGTCCGACCTTGCTAAAGATGTTCATAAGATTATTCATTAGGACAGTGTCCGGCAAACAACCTTCTCTTTGCATTTGAAGAAAAAGATCATAAGCCTCTTCTGTTCTTCCAGCTTTGCCAAGGCCCTTTATTAACTCAGTATAAGTGAAAACATTTGGTATGCAGCACTGATCTTTCATGTCTCGGAACAAACTCAGAGCCTTTTCAACTTTACCCAATTTGAAGTACAATTCCATCAACGTTGTATAGATCTTTGTAGTGGGTTGCAATTTGTTTTCTCTTATTTCCTCAAACAATCTATCTGCCGAATCCTCCCGGCCTAGCTTGCAAAACGTCATAATCAGCGCATTGTATGTCACTGTGTCGGGAAAACAGTTGCCTTCGCTGCACATTTCATTGTAAAGTTCGTGCACCTTTTCATGGTGCCCTTCTTGCATGAGCATGATGATCATGCTGTTGTAGGCATGAGAGTTGGGCTGGCACTTGCGACCCTTGATCTGATAAAAGATGGAGCACGCTTTGTTCACCATCTTCGCTCTCCCGAGTATGCGAATGATCTCCGAGAGTTCGTTTGGCGTGATTGCGCACGAGCTTCTCACCATGTCTTGGATAAGCCTCCACATGTCACCAAACAATCCTTCTTCGTCCAGGCAGCGGATCAAGGGCATGTACGTGGTCACGTCGTGCTCGAACCCCTTCCTCTTGCCTGCCCACCGAAAGAACTGCATCTTGGTGCTGATCTCGACATCCGTCTTTAGTACTTCACGAATCAGCCGGTGATCGACCCGCAGCATCAGAACCCCCAAGGCCCTCTCCGCGTCCGGCCCCCATTTGAAGATCTTCAGTATTCTCAAGAACCTTTCATCCAGCGGCCGACCTGTGCGTTGGTGACTCCGGCCAGGTGCCATGGCTGCTCCGTCGTTTCTGAGGCTTGGAAGCTTGAACATCTGGACGATCTCATTCTCTGCAGAAATACGGCATTAGTAAACTGAAATGGACCAAAAGTTGCATTGAGGGAAGGGTTTAATCGATCGCCAAAGAAGGGAAATGCAATAGAATAAAAGGATACGCAAGGCCTATCACCTGTTTGCTTTAATCTCTGACCGAGATGAGATGAGGAGGAGATCGTGCGCTTTGCGAATACATGAGTGCCACATCTTGCAGGATGCATCGGGAGGCGAAGAGAAAGAGAGCGATGATTGGCGATGGCTGTTGGAGATGGGAGAAGGGCAGAAACTCAGCGGAGCTTTGCACTCTTCATTGTGTGTATCGTGTTTGTATCCCTGCGGAGTTTTTACATACTCAAGTCAAGATAGAACACAACAAAACAATGATATAATGTGTATTTATAATATAATAATTGTTGAACTCGCTTATGAAAAGACAAAAAACAGAGGAAAATTTTCGCACAATCACCATAATTTCATAAATTTTGTGCAAAACGGCGAGCAATAAAAGCGGAAAATTTTTCCTCCGCCTTGCAATCTTGAGCGGAGATAATCTTGACCGTTAATAAAGCTTTAAGCGCAACATGAAAGTCAAAAAGTCTTGAAGACCTTTGTTACTAAAATTTTTTCTAAGCGGAGTCTCTACCTAAGATTGAGCAGAGATAATCTTAACCATTAATAATGCTTTAAAATATGTATAATCTGCAGCCATCAAGTATTGTGCAAGATATACATGATTTGTAAAGCAAGAACCACGGTCCACATGCTCTCCGCTCAAGATTTCTAGGCGGAGGAAATTTTCTCATTACTGGCTCTGAACCGAAGAAATCTTTCTCAAAATATTTTTTTTGCGTGGTTTTGCTGCTGCAGCCTGGGAATTTTGCCTTCATCTCCCTCTCTTGGTCATCAGTAATTTCTGTAATTTTCTGATAATTCTTTTGCTCCAAAGTGACATGGATGTAGGTAACATGTGAGAAAAAATTATCAAAAAATTACAGAAATTATCAGAAATTATCAAAGACCGGACATACCTACATCCATGTCACTTTGGAGCAAAAGAATTATCAGAAAATTACAGAAATTACTGATGACCAAGAGAGGGAGATGAAGGCAACTGCAGCAGCAAAACCACGCAAAAAAAATATTTTGAGAAAGATTTCTTCGGTTCAGAGCCAGTAATCTCGGGCAAGCATAATAAAGAAAGAAAGCTTCTTTCACTGTGAGAAAGATTACTTTGTTACCTTGGTTGAAACTTGCTACGGCAGGTTGGTATGTCCGGTCTTTGACAGGCGCTCGTTTCCCGGCGCGGCGCGGCGGAGAAGATGCACAAACAAAGCAGACTTCGAACTCAAGTTGAAGCTTGATCCGGCTTAACTAAAATCCAGATCCTGCTAACCCAACGTCATTCGGCTGCAGCGTTTTCCTTTTTTACTTCTGTGACTGAGCCCCGAACCTTGCCGCGATCGACCTGTCGCCGTCCCTCTCGCCGATTCTTCAGGCAAGCCGAGCGTCGCCAATGTAGCCAAGACACCCAAAATCAATGAGACGCTCTATCTAGCCCCTGTTGTCGCCAATTCGCTGTGTCGTCGGCTCGCTGCACCGCAGTGAGGATAAAGGAATAACGCTTCCCTGCCACTGTTCCCCGTCGTCGATCGATGCTTGTCACCACCATCGCCTCGCTCCGCCGCTGCCGTCCGCTGTCGTGAGGGCGGGCGCCGCGAGAACAACGAACCGAGAAACACCAAAGACGCTCGTGCGTCCGGTTCGAACCAAATTCTGTTCGACTTGGCGCAGGTTCAAATCAGACCAAAGTAAAACAGTAAATAGGTCTGACCCATTTTAACCCACCAGAACTAATTATACGCAAAAGACTGGCATGTTTGGCCTCGTTTCGAAGCTAATTTTAATCAGCTTTTAAGTAAAAAATAGTTAAAAAATTATTTGGTAATTAAAAGTAGAAGCAAAAAAAAGCAGTAAAAAAGCAGAAGTTATGAAAGTTACAATTTGATGCTTTTACAGCTTTTGCTTCTCCAAAAATATAATTTACGTAATTTTGTTTTAAATTTTAGGTATTATTATTTTAAATAATTTAATATTTTAACACTAAAGAAAAATAATATTATTATTTTAAATAATTTAAAAAATATATTTTTATTTATTGTTTTAAAATTTAACAATAGTTAAAAAGTTATTAACCAAACATCTTATAAATTTTAAGAGTACAGCACAGTACAGTATAACGCAGTTTAGCACAGTTATAAAGTTATTGACAGCGGGACCAAACAGGCCCTAAGGCCTAGTTTATGGTTGATTCTGCTTCTGCTGGTTGCTGGCTCGAGAATTACTGGTTGAAAGGTAGCTGGTTGAGAAAAGCAGAAGCCTGTTTGGAAAACTACAAATGCTGGTCAACAGAATAAAATTAAGCAAAAAATTTTAATATAATAAAATATTTTAAGGATAATTATCTCGTACAACACAAATAATACTTCTCACATATAAAATAATATTTAAGTCAAATAAAAATAATTTTATACAAGATTAATTAGCATCAAAATTAGTATACTAAATAATCTTTAAGTCTAATAAAGATAATTTGATACAAGATTAGTTAGCATTAAAATTAGTATACTAATTAAAGAAAGAGTAAAGATAAATTGATGATTACAAAATGCAAATTGCAACATCAATTACCAATTTCTTACAAATACCATTTGAACCTCAATTATTAAATTACAACATCAATTTTTTTACTAAATTGCAATATCAATTTACAAATTCTAACCTCAATTACTGTTATACTAATGCTGATACAAGATTTGAAGCAGGGCCGGCGAGTGATCGAGCGTCGGCAGATGATCTGTGTCGATTGGGAGTAGGCGGGGAGCTGGGAGCTCGAGCGTCGGCGGTGATCTGCATCGGCTGGGAGCAGGAGTAGGTGGGGAGCCGGGAGCTCAAGCGTCGGCAGGAGCAGGCGGGGAGGTTCAATATCGAGCTCGACGAGGATTGAGTCAAGGGCAGTCGAGAGTCGAGAGTGAGATCGGATGAGAGAGTGAGGAAGGAGTAGGCGGGGAGGTTCGAGGAGGTGCTGGAGGTCGGCGAGGCTGGAGATATGGACGCAGCTAATCGAGCTCGATAAGGCGTTGGAGGTCGGCGAGGCTAGAGCTCGACGAGGCACTGGAGATTTGGACAAGGCCGGAGCTGGAGGGGGGCGGAGCTGCAAGAGGCTGGAGCTTACCTGGAGGTGGAAGGCGGCCGGAGCTGGAGGGAGGTGGAGTAGGCGGGGAGTTGGAAGCGACCGGAGCTGGAGCAGGCGGGGAGCGAGGAGGTCGACGCTGGAGCAGGCGAGAAGTTGGAGGCAACTGGAGCTGGAGGGAGGTGGAGCAGGTGGGGAGTCGGAAGCGGCCGGTGCTGGAGAGTGTAGCAGGAGCAGGGAACCAGGCGGGGAGCAGGAACGTGAAGCTGAAGAAGTAGGCGGGGAGTTGGAGGGGGCCGGAGCTTACCTGGATCTGCAAGGCATCTGGAGGGGAGCTAGATGTGAACGCTGGGGCGGAGGAGAAGGATCTCGGGCTGGATCTGGAGAAGGGTCTCTATCTCGGCTGGATCTGGCGCTGCAGGTCGGCGGAGTTGCTGAAGGAGGCCGACGACCCGGCGGAGGTCGGCGAGCCGGTGGACGTTGGCGAGCCGACAGAGGTTGGCAGGCGCAGTTCCGGCGAGGCGTGGAAGCAAGCGAGGATCGGGAGAGAAAGAACTCGTCACGTGGATGCTGTGAATAGGAAAACACGAACAGATTCTAACAGAAGTTGCAAATCGGCAGCTTCTCTCGCGCAGCTGAAAAACGCTGGTGCGCCTAGCAGTAGCTACTCCAAACACCCATATTCTTCTAGAATCAGCTGGCCGGGTGCGGCCAGCAATCCCAAACTAAGTCTAAATAATTTTATATGTATTAATGAAATGAATTTATAATTAAGAAATAATTATAAACTATGGTTACATAATTATTCCATATTCATATGGACAAATCTATATCAAATCAAGGGATAATTATAGTTTATAATTATTCCATTAAGAAATAATTATAAACTAAGACTATATTAATTATGATGTCGTTGATGCTAAATGTCCAATGGGCATATAGGCCCATTATTCTTTGCTATTGCGCTCGCTTAGGCCCTTTGTTTTGTCTTGCAGCCCATTGTACAAGGAAAATTATTTTTAGGGAGATGCCCGTTTAGAAAACTCAAATATGATATAACATTTTATAATTAAATAAAAAAACATAAAATTCATTTTTTTTTTAAAAAAAATACAAATTAAAACTCAAACTCTACTCTCTAAAATTCAAATTCTTTACCTAAAAAATTTTTTATATGTAAAATAAAAATGAAAATGAACTTCAATAAAATGTCCACTTTGACTTGCCTATTAGAGAAAAACTCCGGCACTAAACCCCTGAAACTATGCACTAACTTCACTAATTTTACACCTCATTTTTCATCACACTACTTCTCATCCTCGAGCTTTCCTCTACTACTCATCCTCGTTGTCGCTGCTCAAGCTCGCTGCTGCTGCTCATATTTAATATATAATATTTCTATAATATTAATAGTATTTATATAATATGAGTAAAAAAATTAAAATTAGAGTGTATATATCAATTCTTCAAACTTTCTTTCTTTCCAAATAAACACCAGGAAGAAAAACTTATAACACATTTTATTTATTTATTTATTTTTTACAACTTTTCATCCATCTAACTAAATAGAGTATTAATGAATAGCAAAACAAATAATACCTTTATAATTGTATATCTTCAATATAGATTGTATATAACAATCGAATTGATACCACCGTACCATAGATCAAGCCACCGACACAATCAAGAAATTGTGAAAAAAAAGCGCTTAAATTTAGGGTTCTAGAAGCCCATTAATTCAAATATAAATTTTAAGGAGATTCTTTATCTTAAAAATTATAAGAAAATTAATCTAAGCTGTTGAATTACAAAATAACTTTTGAATCAAAGTAGGTAGTGCTATACATGATAGTATTATGCTAACATATATCAAAATTTATGAATCATATATTTTTCGCTCTGATTTAATGGCTTTATGTTCTGCCTCTCTAAAATTTCTTAAGGGAGATACTCTATTTAATTTTTTTTTCTTTATTAATTCGGTGTTTATAGTGAAGGAATGATGAAAGAAAAAGAATTTATGCCTGGTTTACTTGAAAGGAAAATAGGAAAGAAAAGACGACAAATAGTTTTTTTGCTTATATACTTGTGGGGATGAAAAAGAAAATGAGGAAAATAAGAGAAAAATTGGCTGCTTTTTTCTTTTTTTTGATACGTTCAAATTAGGCGGAAAGCTAGCTCCCCTCCCCTCCAATGTTGTCGCCACGTCTCCTCTCCTCTAGCTCTGTCGCCTCACCTCACCTCTAGCATCGTCGCCGCCTCCCCTCCCCTCCAACTATGTTACCTCCCCTCCCCTCCTTTCGAGCACCATCATTGCTTCTGCTCTAGCTCCATCGCCTCACCTTGCCTCCGACGCTGTTGCCACTTACCTTCCACTCTAGATCTGTTCCTCCCCTCCCTTTTAGTGCCGTCACCGCCTCCCCCCTAGTGCTGCCGCTACCTACCCTTCCCTCCAGCTCCATTGCCACCTTCCCCTCCAGTGAGCAAGGAACGTAAAAGATAATTTTACACTATATTTTTTTAGAGAAAAAAGATGAAAGAAAGGAAAAAAAAAGGTGAAATTTCTTTTATTTTTTTAGAAAAGAAACGACCTCAATTATTCTCCCAAATAGTTTCGCCTAAATCAGAAAGAAAAAAAGAAAAAGAAAATGTGATTGTGGCCTCCCTCCCTCTCCCTCGCGCTCACCATTCCTCGACTGAACATTGCGGACTGCCGATCGTCATTCCTCTCCTACTAGTCACCCCCTATCTTGCTCGAGGTCCCCCCACTCATGGAGAGCTTGCCCTGCCGATCACCTCTCTCCCTCCACCCCTGCGAGTGTGATGAGCTCATCTTGCTCCCTACCACCGCTCATTGTGCGCCCCTGCAATAGCGTTGTGCACTGTGCTCCAATACCACTCGCTATTTATTGCTGCTCCATTGCTGCCTGTTATGTGTCCCAGCTTTGCTGCCGCCCGCCGTGTGCTACTTTGTTGATGCTCGCCATGTGCCCTTGCTCCGCTGTGCAACACTGCTCCATTGTTGTTTGCTGTGTGTCGAAAATCGATTTTACGGTATAGACGCTTATGACCTCCCCCTCTATGCCGTGCGGTAATGATTCCTCTGGCATTACGACCTTTACTACAACGATGTTGTCCATAGATCAAATTATTTCGTGGATTGGATTTCACTTGACTGTTTACGGCTCTTAGTTGCATGTATTTTTTTTTCTACTTTTCTTTCTCTTATTCTCTTATTTTTCTTTCCCGGACGAAGACACAGATAGGGAGAGATTTTGAGTGCATTGTCCACCGGTCTGCTACAAGTCCGATCTGGGAGGAAAATAGAGAGGATTTATTATAAACAACATGTCATACACGACTGATTAATTATTAAAAAGACATTTGTAAATGAAAATTTTTTCTCTATTTTATCTTTCCATTTCCCTCTGTCTTTATACTTTCTTTCTCTTTATCTCTTGTAACATGACAAATGTGCTTACTTGTAAAAAAAGGACAAATAGAGAAAATTGGGGGAAATAATTGAAATAGCACATAAAACATTTTTAGTCATTAAAAATACATGTTTATATATGAAAAAAAAAATTCTATTATCTTTCTCCAAAATTGTTTCCTTATTTGCTCTTTTTCTACTCTCAATTTATTCATTGGATAAGTAATAAAGATGAATATAAACACAACCTCCTTCATGTCAACTACTAATCCATCTATTTGTTTTTCTCTTCCATCCTATTTACCTAAAAAAACAAAAAATAAATTTAAAATTTTCCTTCTAGTTTTCCATTATAGAAAGCATAGTATTAGCGGCCTTTTCGAATTGCGCAATTTTCACATTGCATTATTGTGTATTTTTCATTGTAGTAGAAGAAAATTGAGGAAACATGCTTTACATACTTCTTAACCTTTTTCCTACGTAAGGACAAAATTTTTGACTCCTTTTTTTTCCTTTCTACCTCAGTCCCAGTGCATATGTGTAGGAGAGAGAGAAGAGGGAGAGGCCTCAACCACGACGGCTGCCTAATTTTCGTCCACTGGTTGGATGGAGTTGCCATCGTGTGTTGGGTTAGGTTAACTTTTAGGCAGATTTACATCCCTGCGGTTGTCATCCATGCACATGACTATCGCAAAGTACTGTACTGTGCGTGCCCCAATTCTAGTTCTCGCGTTATTTTTTTTCTTCTCACTTTGATCGCGACAACCATGACACGATATCTTATTATCTATCTATCCATCTATCTCCATGTTCGTTCCCGCTGTCTTCCAAGATAGTTATTCAATTTGACCACCTCCAATTAATTAAATCTCCAGCTCAAAATAGCAGCGCAATTGGATTAGGTTGAGAATTAATTAACGGATCGGAACTGGCAGAAGTTTGGGTTAGGTTCGTGTCAAATTAATTAGGTGGCGTGTTAATTGAATCATTAACCAGGAGAGAGAGAGAGGAGCCGAACGGTGTGGAGATACGCCTGAGGGCTTTACAAGGACACATAGAGTGAGTGGATTGATCTAAATGGGAAAGTTTAGCTCAAGTCGTGCCGCTGCCTGCGCACATGCTTGGGTGGATCAAGGCTCGTTAAGAAATCTGAATGCTGCTCAATTATTAATGGTGCGTGGGGAATGTTTGTTTTTTCATGCATTCCCCAACCTCATCTGAAGCTATCCTCGGCTTGCTAGATATAACATTTGACGAGTGTGTATAAGTCCAAAATAAATTCCTATTTTAAGAAATATAGTTATAAAATTAAGATGAATGCCTAGTCCCAAATATGTATTTATTTTTTTAAAAAAGCAAATATTAATTAAACAGACTTTAGAATCCAAAGTAAAGACTCAATACCTGATAGCCTCCGCCGCGCTGTGGACTGGCCTCTGGCTGTCCCTATATATTTGAGTAGTGCGCTCAGAGAAGCCACCGTCCTCTGCAGCTTCTGCGCACGCAATTAAACAACTTCATTCTTTGCTTCTTCTGTTTCTCTTTCGAATCTCATGGCCTCGAGTGATATAACTTTCTACTCCACCTATTCCAATTCTTCTCCTTCTCGCACCACTTCTCCTCCTCCAGCTCCAGCCCATTCCACGGCCGTGTTCAGCCCATGCGCCGCCTGCAAGGTCCTCCGCCGCCGCTGCATCGACAAATGCATGCTCGCGCCTTACTTCCCTCCTACCGACCCTCAGAAGTTCACCAACGCCCATCGCGTCTTTGGCGCCAGCAACATAATCAAACTCTTGCAGGTAAGCAAATGCAGCGCGCCTCTGCTAATCCACCCCGCAGCTTAATTACCCTCTTCTGCTTTGAACAATGGCGCTTGTGTCTGCACTTGCAGGATATCCCGCAGGGCCAGCGAGCGGACGCAGTGAGTAGCATGGTGTACGAGGCGAATGCCCGGATCCGAGACCCGGTCTACGGCTCCGCGGGTGCCATATTCCAGCTCCAGAAGCAGGTGGAGGAGCTCCAGGCGGAGCTGGCCCGGGCGCAGGCGGAGGCTGTCAAAGTGCACGCCCAGAATGCCAATCTGATGGCCCTCATCTGCATGAGGATGTCCCAGTCCCTGAACGAGGGCAGCAACCTCGCCGCCGCCGACAGCCTCGCGGCGGCCGCAACTAGTCCTTGCTTCTTGCAGAGCGATTCCTTCTTCGTTGATGAGAGCAGCCTGCAGGGAGCAGCAATTTGGGAGGAACCCCTTTGGACATGAAAATGAGCTGCAATTGGACATACCTTTGTTGTTGTTGATTAATTTTACTAGATCAGTAGCAGAGCTGGTGCAGAGTTGATTTATTGATAAGTAATGTTATTAATAACGAAGTGATCAATGTGAATTACTCCCCTTAACCATTCCAAATTCGAACACTTTGAATTTTTAATTTTGTATCAAGAATGTGCTCAGCAGTCAATCCTGCAGCATGTAGTGCTAGCCAAGTCAAAGCAAAATTCTAACATGTTTATAAGCTGGATTCATCCATTTACTTACTTAAGATGATGTCCAGCTTATTCTGAAATTTTTCTAAGAATGGTCAGATACATGGGTGGTTAGGTATAAGTCAAATCCATCTGAAAAATTGCAAAAGTCCAGCTTGTCTTCTACCTGGAATTCTACAAACTAGTTGCCACAACCTTATAATGCTCCATTGTTGTTTATGTAGGTTCTGTCACCAATCTACTAATTTTCATAGTTAGGTTAGTTACATACCAACTCTAAGAATGATAATGACATTGATGCCAACATAGACAGTGATAGGCATAGCAGAATCATATGCAGAGAAATGATTATACAGTAGTGATTGGCTACAATCTCATACCTTAGTCAATCATCCGAAGGAAACTTGGTACCGTAGCACAGGTAGATAAAAGATTGACAGAGTTCAGACATAACGCATTAAAGCAACTAAGCTTCAAAAGTATTCTTGACCAACTAAATGCACCTACAAGAGGTGATGACATGGGCAAATTGAAGTGCATCACATTATTAGAAGCCCTCAAAGTAGTCGTTAGTACCAGTTTTTTCCACTTGATGGTGCCGGTCCCAGCTGCTGTTCTTTCATCCAGTTCACTGTGATCCTTCCCTCATTCCAGATTTAGGTGACATCTGGTACAGTTGCGAAGCAAAGTCCAAAGAGTTGTGACTTGTCCCCCATGTTCCTACATTACTTGCAAAGACCAAGTGTCATGCGTGCTTTGTGGATTTCAACCATAATTTGGTAATGTGGAAATTGCCACTGCCTGCTCCAATTGCAGTATGTGCATCCTTAAAATTTATGGGTTTTTTTTGACACATGTCAAAGCAGGGCAGATAATCAGATCTCCACAGGAAACAGTTTGACTGCTGCACTAAGACACCATACTAGGCACAAGGTCAACAAAGTACCAGTCATACAAAGAGACAATGGAAATGTCAGAATAAGCTAAATAAGAAACAAGGTACAAGGCAATAAAGAAAACAAAAATGTGCTTCTTCTAGAATTTACAGCATATTTTCTTCCACCAAATGCAAGCTTACTATTGCGATTCTTGAACTTTGATTTAAAATATTATTGTTTGTTAACACTGCAGCAATGGCAGTTTGTTTCTCATGTGGTTTTGGTGGGTCATTGTTTCTCATGTGGTTTTGGTGGGTCAATGATTCTTTCAACTGAAAGCTCGTGTTCTCACTTGCAGCCTCTAGTGTAGCAGCTTTAAATGAATGCTCATCTTATAGTGCTGGGTTATTCACGCATTGCAAAGATGTTTTGAATTCATCCATGCACAAACATTAATCTCCAAAGAACATAAAAGGTTGAATTAGTATAGTGTCCAGTAGCAGCAATTATATACAAAAAAAAATGACTGTGGGGGAGAACATTGCGGGGAGAAACTGGAAAAATTCGTAAAAATTTAGAACCGATTATAAAACATTGTAGAAGTCTTTAATGAGTAAAAAAAAGCAGAAAAAATAAGTGCTATTAAATAAGAACTTACAGTGGGCTCTTTGATCTTTCTTCCTTTTCAATGTTGAGTGCGTATTCTTAGCATAATAAAAACCAACATTCCCCTCTCAAAAAGTAACGATATTACTTGCATGGTGTACAGTGTTCTTTCTTTTGCCTCAATACATAGATATTTAGAAGAACTTGTGCAGAAATTATGGTTCAGGGATCCTTATCCATCTTTTGCCACATTGAACTTTGTCAACAAGTCTTTTGCATTCATATTATTCCACATTTCCACTTTCGTACAGAGAATTGACCTTTGTCCTGGATTCTTTAACCTTATACGACGTAGCATTGGACTCCTTGTGTTTTAGCCCTTCAGAACATATGGTCTAATAGTGTCCTTAGCTGTTTCCAATTGTCCTCGGATTTTATTGACCAATTTGTGTGCCTCAGCCCCCGACTTCCTGGTATTCTAAGCTGGAGCTTTAGGTTTTCAACCATTTCTGGCTTCAAATCATAAGTTCATGATAGTTCAGGTTGCGTACGCTGGGATTCTGGGCTGCGTAGAATTGAGAACCATTTCAAGTTGTACATTCAGCACCTCTGTATCTCATTCACGGCAGAGCTCAAAACTGCTGAATCAATAGTGTTATCTCTGGATTGCCTCTGCCTCCAGCTGCCTGGCATGGTCATTGTCAGGCGAAAATTTCCAGAGTCCCGTAAGGAACTCTTCTGCTGCTGCTGGAAGCTGAACAAGCTGGTGTTGTCTAACGTCCTGAAGCTGCTTCTTAGCTTCTGCTGATTCCTGTAGCACCCATCTCATACATGTTTCAGATGAACAAAGCTGTCGTTTTGTCTTTTCAGGTCCTCCTGGAGCTGGTAGATCTGAGTAGGAGCTGGTAGATCTGAGTTTTCCTTTTGGATAGCCTAATAGTATGTTTCTTATGGACAAGGAAGGTAAGAACGCGGCCATTGGTTGGAAAAAGTGAGCACAGAACATATAACTAAAGTTGATCTCCCTACGATGGGAAGACAATGTCGATAACTTCATCCAGTATCCATAAAGAGAATAGGTAGTTTAGTTATGTACTTTTGCTTTTCGAGAAGAATTAGGGTGTTACAGATATCACAATGGTGAAAATGCAATAAATTCATCTTTCTGGGTGGACTTGAGTTGCAGTTAAGATTAAGCAATTTCAAGAATAGGCCTACATATGCTTCCATAATTACAGTTGATTGTTTAAACCTACTTATGGTTAAAGTTGATGAGAAAAAGGTTGAACTTAATCAAGAATAACAAAAGATTTGTTGCATGTAGAATAGAAACCTAAACAAAATGACTAGAGTACATACTGCAGCTAATCACTAAATTGATAGATGTTCATCCATCTTGGGCAAGTACAAGCTATCCTGCTGCAATAATTTTGTGCATTCGAAAAGAAGGTTTCACTAGCAAGTAGCAACATCAATCAGTGAGAAGAAAATGACATGTAAATGTTCGTAAGTCAGTTACTGGACTGCTGGGTGATTGATGCACAATCACCTTGAGACTCCTAATTGTGGAAGTCCTAGTTGTCGTAGCAGAATTAGAAAATCTTGAGTCATTATCTCCATCCTTGCTTGCATGAGTTGTGGGAGTGACCAGCGAAGTTTTTTGAACGTTTTCCTGTGTTTTGCAAAAAAAGGAAACATATGACAGCATGCCAGGATGATTGAATTGGGCCAGGTAGCATCCCGATTGAAGTAAATCCAATAAAGGCACTAAAAACTAAGTCCTTGCTCAAGCAAACAAACAAGTTCAATGAAAGCAGCTAAACCTATGCTGGAAGTATGATGCGGAACAGGAAGTCATTATTTACATTGAAATTTTTACAACTGTGTCACCACTGCCGACTGCCAAATAGATGTCATTTATTAGATGTATATGATCAAGTTTATTTATGATCAATGTATGAGCTAAAATATTTTACTAAGTTCAATATGTCGTGTAAGGTTAGGACTTAGGACTGAGTTAGAGCATGTTATGATTCACTTAGCTTGAATTAGTCGGAGCTATTAGTTATTGACTAGTAAGCAAAGTGAGAATGTATGTTGTCAACTATCTTTGCCTATTTAAGTAGTCTTTGATATCCTAGAGACTATAGTGTATCGACAATGAATGATATGAAGATGATGCATTGATGTTTCCCTTGAATTCTTCCTAGTTCTCTTCTTGCTTTCCTACACTTTCTCTTATCCTTTCTACTTCTCATAGGTCTTCTTAATATCTTTTCCTTGGTGACATCCTACGAGATCATCTTTTCTACACCAGTATATTTGAGTTTTCCATCCATCGGTGGTGAATTTCACAATCGGTAATATTAAAGTATGATCATTGTCCTCTAAACTCCATGTCTCTACATGTATTAGGCTTATTGTTTAGTGTAAGATTAGTATCTATAAGAATTTCATGTTCATTTCATAGTGTAAGATTTATTTTCATTTCTTGTTTTATTTACATTGTTACCCATCCTCCACCCCTCATCTATAACAAACTAACATAACTGCAGTAAAGGTACATTCATGATCACTTCCTTTGCCTTGAGAGCTTTGTGTCATTGCTGCTAAAGGAGATACTAGTTTAAGAAACAAAACAAAATGAACATAGAGCAGTTTATATGTAGATCATAATATGATTCTTGCAATAAGAGAGAAAACAACTCATTTTCCTCATCCAAAGCATGCCAAGTTGCTGTTACAGGGATTCAAAAACAACCTTGCATTCCACTGCTACACCTGTGATCTAAACTATAAAAATGTCATTGAACTGATAAGGATTCAAGATAACCTTGCATTTCATTACTAAACCTGTGTTCTAAACTAGAAAAAGCCAAAAGCCAAAACTGAAGGAGAATAGACGGTTTGGGCGTCTGCAAGTTATCCTTGTCCACAGAGCAGGCCTGCAAAGGCAAAGGAACGAAATCAAGCAAAGAGAAACTATCAAGTGGGTTATTGTTCGCTGAGTCATTTGTGGAAACTAAAACAAATATCGATTCTCTCGCGGAGGATATGCATTTGCGGCAGCCACCAAACGAGGAGGACAAATAGACAGAATCAGCTCAGTGATAGACCAAAGTACCCTTTCTTGTAAGGAAGATTATAGGTAGCAAAGGCATAGCTAACGGAGAATTGTTGAAGCAGTCAAAGAAGAGAAGCACACAGAGAAATTCTCCTGAGTACTGGCCGACAAGCGCACACCCTTGCTTCCCTTTACAGCGAGATCCCTTTCTCCCTTCCTTTCTCAACCCATGACAGGACAACCATCAATCAGTCGGCACCGCCACTTCTCCGATTTTCCGCACCGAATTCCCAAACTCTGCGCCGTGAGCGCGAACTCTCCGGCAGCCTCATTCCCCTTTCGCCGGTACCACCGCCCCTCCCAACTTGGTGCGAACTAATCGGCGAATACAATACCATAGCCTTATCTCCTCTGCGTGAGATCCGTTCCCCTTTTTTCTTCTCTCAGGCCATGATTGAAGCTTCTCCCATGCCCGAGCGTACGCACCGACTCCATCTCGTCAAGATCCCCTTCTCTCATTCTCTCTCCAATGACGGGTACACCCTACCCCTTCACACCTCTCCGTCAATGGCTCCTCCTCTCACTCCCACGGAGCGATGCCGTTCCCCGTATCCCCCTCGTCTCGCTTCCTCCTACCCCGAGAAAACCGTTCGACATTGATCGAACAAGTTACGATCAACGCTGACGAAGCTTGGGTGAAGACAACAACTTGGTGGGATTAGTTTGCTGATACGTGCCTCTTATCGATCCTGCCGCCTCGCTTCCTCAAATGGAAATTTATATGAGTAAATTTTTAGATAATTATAATTAAAATATATATATTAAACATACTATATATTACACTATTAAATATCTTAATTAAAAATACCACCAATATAAAATTATATTACTAAATTTTTATTAATAATAGTTTAATATATTATAAATATTTTGAATAATACTAAATATATTTTATTGATAAATTCATTAAAAAAATAAAAACTGAACACTACGCTGCCTCTAAATAGTTTATTAATAATAGTTTAATATTACTAAATTTTTGAAAAACCAATTCTTTGGTTTGGTAGTTTTGACAGTTGCGTACCGGATACGCGTACCGTCTTGACCGTTGATGCCTCAATCACCGACATCGGGCCTACTCCTATGTGGCAATATTCACACGCGCGCCACCGCTCGTGCACATGACCAAATGCAGCAAATCCTTCCGGTAATCTCACTAATGGGTTATCACACCTCCTCGGCCCTAATTAAGTACCCGCCTCCCGAAGGCCAAACCTCTACCTTCTCGCTGTCGTTCCTTCTCTTTTCTCGCATGCAAGCGGCCAAAACCAAACCCAGGTAAAAGAAGAAAGAAATTACCCAATCGATCGCATATTTCTACTCAATTCCTATTTAATCAGTTGCTCGTTCTCGAATTTTGGTGCAAGTTCCTGCTCCTTTTGTCTCCTTTCAGCGATTTGAGGAATCTTCTAGGGTTTGCGGTTTTACGAGCTTGAATCGAGTGGGAATTTAAAATTTTCTAGGTTTTTGTCCTTTCCGCTCCACATGGGTTTTGGTCCCTCGGAAGGTGAGGCTGCGGTCGTCTGCCTCGATCTCAATTCCGCCGTGGCCGAGCAGCCGGAAACCCTAACCAGCCCTGTGGGTTTGGGCACGGGTGGGCTGGAAATTGGCGTGGCTGAAGATGAGCAGGCGGATGCAGAGCGAGATAATTCCGAGAAAAAAGGTGCCGGTGATGCCTCGGTTTTGGGTGAGGCTGACGAGACGAACGACGCCAGAGATGGCGTTGTAGCAGGCGAAGTGGAAGTTGAAACTCTGCGACTAGACAACGACGTAGTTGATGACAAGTCCGTGGAGATTGGTGGTGGGGAAGATGATGACGTGAGGGTTGGCAAACAAGATGCGAACTCAAAGCGAAGGAGAGGAAGGCCTCGGAAATCTGTTGTGGTTCGGGATGAGAAGAAGTATGCGTTCAATACTACAGATTTAGTATGGGGTAAGGTCAGGAGCCATCCGTGGTGGCCTGCTCAGATATTTGATCCTTCTCGTGCTTCTGAGATGGCATCGAGCATTCAGAAGAGAGATAATTACTTAGTTGCGTATTTTGGTGATAAAACATTTGCTTGGTGTGACGAGTCACAGTTGAAGCCTTTCCAAATGTACTTCTCACAGATGGAGAAGCAGAACAATATGGATTCTTTTGTATCTGCTGTGAGTGTCGCAATTCAAGAGGTGTCTCGGCGAATTCAACTGGGTATGACTTGCCGTTGTTTCATGGATGAAGGTTATGCTAACATTAAGGAACAGAAGTTTGAGAATGCAGGGTTGAGGGAAGAAATACATAGCTATGCTGTTGATGAGGCTGCGATAGTAAACTCTTTTGATCCAGTTAGACTAATTGATTATCTGAAAACTTTAGCACAGTTTGCGTTTGAAGAGTTTGATGAGCTGGAGCTGTCAATAGCCAAGTCTCAGTTGAAAGCCTTTTATCGTTCCAAGGGACACTCTGACCTTCCAATATTTCTTATTGGTGAAAGTTTAGGGAACGATATGGAAGCTTCACCATCTAAGAAAATAAAACCGAGTAAAGTTGTTGATGCTCCAGCTCCAACAACCTCAGATAGTGCTTCGGGAAAAGGGAAGTCAAGACGTAAGGGGAGCTCTGTTGGCAAAGATGAACATTTATCTGAACATGCTAGGAAAAGGAGGAGCTTATCTCCTGCTCCAACTTCTTCAGATAGTGCTTCTAGAAAAGGGAGGACAAGACGTAAAGGGAGCTCTGTTAGAGAAGAGAAACATGTATCTGAACATTCTAGGCAAAGGAGGAGCTTATCCCCAGCTTCAACTTCTTCAGGTAGTGCTTCTGGAAAAGGAAAGTCAAGAGGTAAAAGGATCTCTATTGGCAAAGAGAAACGTGTACCTGAACATTCTAGGAAAAAGAGGAGCTTATCTGAATTGATGGAAAAGGAGACTGATCATCTTGAGGCAGATGACAAGATGAGTTTGCATTCATCTGAGAGAAAACACGACGATAATAATTATGATGTAGCTGATACTGTGATAAGCAAGAAGAAGAAGCTTGACTCTTTAGGGGATTTGGTTGCTACATCACACACTCCGAATCCTCAATTCCCTTCCAAGTTTGGAGAACGCATGCGTCGTGTGGCAGGACAGTTAACAGGCTCACCCTCAACCCTCAGTTGTAATGGTGAAGTGACCACGAAAAGTCCGAAGAAAGCAAGTCATACAAAAAGGGGTATTAAGGATGTTGTTAATCAAAAAAGGGTTCATCAGGTGATGAATAGTGATTCACTTGAATATTCCTCCGCTGAAATGCTTTCGCAGCTATGCTTAGTGGCAAGAAATCCTCTCCAAGAGTATGATTTTGTGTATAAGATACAGAGTTTCATAAATGATTTCAGAAGACGGGTATTGTATAGTGATGGAAACATAACGGGGACAGTTGATGCCAAAAGAGGTAGGAAAAAGTCCAGAATGGTCAGGGCAGCCTCGCCAGAGGAGAATGACAAAGTAGCATCAAGTGAGCAGAAAACGGAAGAACCTAAAAGGAAACAGCAGAAGTTGATACCACCGGAGGATGAACCAGCAGTTTCCTTTCCCTTGGGTTCCATGTCGGATACTGGGCAGCAGGATGACTCTGCAGATCAGGCTGGCATACAAAAACTAGCAGGTACAAAGTCCCCTACACCAGCGATACAGGATAACTTAACAAATCCTAATAACATGCGAGAATTGGATGTTAATTTGAATGAGGTTGATGAGTGCATGCCAACCGCACTGGTTTTGACCTTCAACGATTCAGATGCTATTCCTGCCGAGGCTGATCTCATTAGTATTTTTGGGAAATATGGGCCTCTCAGAGAAGAAGACACAGAAGTTTCAAAATCAGAAAATAATGCTAAAGTCGTCTTCAAGAAGCGCAGTGATGCAGAGCTTGCTTTAAGCAGTGCTGGGAAAAACAGCGTTTTTGGACACACACTTGTGAGCTACAGACTTAGATGTTTGGACTGGAGTTGACATCAAAAGCCTCTCCAAGTAGCCTGTCACTCACCCAATAAGATACCATCCCAGCCGAAGCTAGATATAAATTCCTAACATGGAATATTACAGGTACTGACGTGAAATTCCTTACTGTTTTGCGTTGGATTGAGAGAGATCTTTACCTAGCTATTTCATTTTTCATTATTGAGTTCCAAGAGAAAAATGGAGCTGTTTGGGATGAGAGACAGATTGATTCGAACGGATTAGCTGATGAGCTCCTGAGCTGGGTAAAAAGTATTTAGTTTTTGTAGAACCACTTTTTCGAATTCTCCAATTTTAGTTCTCTGCCACTTACCGTGTTATGATATACATATGGTTCGAGTACATATGTTTCAATAATGTAAGCTAACCCGTCATGATGTTATCGTTGTTTGTTAGCCATGTTGTTAAGAGTCGAGCTCTTTTATGTACACATTGGCATTGGCACACACAATGCATCATGTAAGTGAATTTGCGGGGTATGGGCTTTCTGATGTAAATTTTGGCAAAACATACATTCTACTGCGAATCAAACTTTTGTACCATGATTTGTTGTTTCCATAACCTTTGTTCACGAAGTGCAACCTGCAGATGTCCTATATGTGGCAAGTGATTCAGACCCTGATCCGTTTTTAAAGCTGTTGCTGAATATGCAAGTCATAAGCCTACCAGGTGACATGATTGTTATGGACAGCAATGAGTTCGCAAGTTCCACTTTTACCGGCCCTGAAGCTGATGTCGGCCTTAACGATATTAGGTCAGACCTGTTCATACGAATCCCAACCTGGAACGCTGATCTGTGTGCTGCCTGACAATTACTTTTAAATCTAACGCCCTGTTTGATCTCACTGTAAATCAACTGCAGTATAGCTTTTAAGATAAATGAAAGTTTTAAAAGTTTAAAAAGTTAAAAAATATGAGTTTTTACAAATTTATTTACTGTTTTTGATTCCGAGCGAAAAAAATTTTAAACGGGGCAAACAGGCCCTAAGTAAAAGAAAATCGACCTAATTTCCTGTCTTATCTTTCTTCAGATGATAATTGATGACGAAACTATTAAATATTGTAAAAATATAAAGTTGGACAGCATTTTGCGCCTCGTCTACCGGAGCACCCTCACGCCGGTCCACTTGGCGGGCGAGTCGCCGGTGGAAGTTTCCCGTGGTGGCCTTCAAGTTAAGGACACATCTTTCGCCCGGCTGCAATCAGTGCTCGGCAACACCGCCTTCATGCGCTTCGACAACTATTACAGCATCGTGCTCATCGCCAATACACTCTGTGATTTAATTTGACCAAATTATTTTCCTTTATACGATCACCAAATTTGAATTAACATCTAAAAAAAAGATAAGAATATATGGCCAGCAAAAAACACAACTAAATTACAATAAGAGAACAGGCCGTTAAGAAACAGATAGAAACAAGTTTGAATTACATTCTGAATACGGTTTTAATAAATATCAAAACTAGGAAGATTTTAACGCTTTATTTCGTGAAACAGTTTTTTCATCCTAAAATTGATTGAGACGGCAACAACAGCAAACAGTCACAGGGATCCCCAGCTAGATTCCTCTCTTATCAGCATTACAAAATGTGTCAGCTTGTTCAACAATTAAAACTCTAAATGGCTCCGTAGGATTAAGCGAAAGAATAAGTCAACTCCGAAAGCAAACCTCTTTGAAGCTGAACGGAACAACAGATTAACCTCAAGGGTGATGCGCCTAACGCTCGACTTCTTCGCGGAATAGGCGGCGGAGGTGGTCGGCGAGCAGGCCCGATTGGTCGTGGGAGGCCTCGTGGAGGAGGGCTTCCTTGACCGCGGCGGTGCGAAGGGCGAGGGCGTCACGCTCCTCGCGGAGCAACTCGTTGTCGCGGGAGAGGTCGTGGATGCGGTACTTCTGCCCCAGCGAGCGCATGCTGACCATGAAGATCCCTGTCATAATAAGGAGCTGGATGAAGCTATCCTTCCGCTTGATCGCGTTCGCCACCAGCCCCAGCGGTCTCCTGGACGGCGATGTGGCGGCACTGCCTCCTTCCGATGACGATGAGGGAGCTGCAGAGGCCATGTATGGAAGCCCTTCCACTCCCTTGTGTGATCCAAAGAACTTCTCTCCCGCGAGGGGTCACAACTCACAATTCGCTACTGCATACAGTAAAAACCAAACCATCAGACTCACAATTCGCTAGGATAAAGTTGTCGAACCAATGCAACCTCACATTATTCTTCCTACTTAATCAAACTTATAAAAAAAAAACTCTGACAAGGGCTTTAAACAACCACAAGTATGCTATGAACTAAGGAAGCATGCATGTGCTAAAAGATTGAAAATCATCAGACATTTCTACAGTTGTTAAATCGCATCAACAATATACGCCCGTTCAAATTATTAACGCATAGACTACAGAATCATATTGTAAGAAAGCATTGCTATACCTCTATAATATGTAGATTTTCATGATCAAACAAGGGGGAGAAAGAAAAGATAGATTCAACAGCATTTTTGAATTAAAAAAACATATTGGGGAAAATTAGACATTTGAAATAAGCTCGTAAAAAGAAAAATTTACTCAGATTTGTAAATTTGAGAAGATATTGATCCAATCAAAAACTGATGTATACCCATGCAATGAATCGTCCGCCAGGCAAATCACACAAACCAATTGAGACATACTCTGTAAGCAATCTCAATAGTGTAGGTTAAGTAGTGAGAAAGTATAATCTTATATACAAATCTCGCATTGCTCACGTTTCACAGCATATAATATCAATGCAGCTTCTGTTTAGATTTATATCATCAACGCTGATCAAGGTAATGCTAAGCGGCCTTCTTGATTCAGTAGTTTGGATCGTATGTCGCAGAGGATAGAAATTTATTACAATAACCATCATAATTTATTTGTTTGCCTTAAGAACTGCACTTATTAATTTTGATTGATCACGGTACCCAGATACGCTTTGTAGGTTCAACAATGAACAGAAATTAAGTTACATAAAATACGCACATAACAAACCAAAAGCACATTGAGATCCAAACACATAATAAAACTCAATAAAATCACCAGCATTCGAGCGTTATTCCGCAAAAACATCAAAATCAAAACACATCAAGAAAACTCGTTGAAATCCAAAAATCAATTTATTACAAGAATAATTTCCCTCTTGTTTTCATTCAGATACAGTAACTGCATTACCCGAATCCGGAGGAGATGTTGGAAATAGGGCGGAATCAGCTGCGGGCAGAAGGAAACGCCAGCGCGCGAGGTGGAAAACGATCGGGGAATTAAGGATGCGGCGCGAGAGAAGAACACGAGATTTAGGGTTTTCTATGTCAGTTTTTCAATAACACCCTTAAACTAGAAGTAATTTAATTCTGTGCGTATGTTTTTTTTTTCGTTGATCCTAGACGCGTCATCCATCTTTGTCATGTTAACATTGTTTCTGGTAAATGTCACTTAAATCAAATTGCAATCTCGTTAGCCTTGTAACAGTCGCAATGCCTCACATATTGCAATTTGCAAGTACTGGGCATTTAGAACTTGTGGTGATCGCTTGCGAATGGTCCTTTAGGGAGGTCCAAGTCTAAATAACATTTTGACTCATAAAAAATAATTTTCGTCTCTTTGACTTGAGCAATCCAATCATTCGTTTGGAGAGGTTCCTTTAATGGATTTCTATGTACTTGATTCCAACATATTATTCATTGACTTGGGCACTTCAGTCAAAAATCAAGCAATGTAGAGTAGTTTTTTATTTTTGTTATTTATGATTTAATTATTTGAGTCGAGTGATGAAAATAGTGATCATATAGAGAAATAAAAAAAAAAAGATGATTTATATCACAGGTTATGTGACAAGGTCATGGAATAATCCATGTTATGACTAGTGATTATTTTTTTTATACTTGTGTCGCCAAAACTTCATACCATTAGCGAGGACAACCAAGTTCTAAAGCCTAAACTAATTTCTCCCTAATGACCCAAAGAGTGAGCCCCCCACCACAAAAAATAAGATTTTTTTCTCTAGAATGAATATTTTATGCAGGAATTAGCTGCTTAATTTGGGATTCTGCATCCCACATCACTAGTAGTTTTCCCATAACTTAGCTCCCTAACATTTTAGGTGCTTTTCACTATCCAATTTGTAGAAAATACTTTGGAAAGACAAATCATCCTCAGGCAAGCAACACAAAAGCGATTATCTGGATCAAAGAACAAAGAGAACATCCATCTCTTGACCTAATCAGCCTACTCATAGAGATCCAATTTTTAATGCAAAAAAAGCTCTTATCTACAATCCAAGACAAATGGCACGCGCACTTGTTAGCCAATTTTGCTCAGACAATGGTCACAATGCCACCTCCAATAATAATTTCACTCCTCGGCGACTTGGTCAACAATTTGTACTCTCGTAGGTTTACTTATTGAATAATATAGCTCTAATTTGATGAAAATACACTCGATGAATAATCATTTTAGTAGCACTTGTCACATAATAAGAAAATAAATGATTCGAGTAAGGCTAAGTAAACCATCTAATTGTACAATAGGCTGACACAATTTCATTTTAGTAGCAAGGTTAGGTCATCATTTTATGAAAGACATACCTAACATTTACCTTTGGTTCTCTTATAATGACCTATTACAGGGGAAAAAAAGTTATACATCCATCATCAACACTTAGCTTGGGATTTGTGTTTACACAAATCTCCAAGTAAAGGTATAGATGGTGGATGGTGGCCCTGCATACAACTTTTAGCGTATCATAGGCGCGCATCAATTCCACCGTCCTTACAGGTCCAAAAAATATAATGAAATAAGCGTGTGCGTGCAGCAAACAAAATTGTTGAATGAAGAAATAAATTATAAGATGTTGGGGACTAATCTACAGTCCTTCCAAAAAAGAAAAAGTAGTTAAATCATACATAACGCTTTGGCATGAATCAAACACGAGATCAGATAGAAATCCTTCCCGAGAAGCCTACAAAACACTCCATATGCAGGGTTGTGACTGTCCGATGCAAGCACGAATGCACTAAGACCGTCAGATCAGGGGAAATGTGTGTTGGTCGTAGGACGCCTACTGAACAGTGATAGAGATGCCTGATCTAATAGACACTTGTGGCTGCATTGAATAATCTCGTGGTCCCTGCATAATGCTGAAACCTTCCATCAGGAGGATTTCTTTCCCTAGAGATCCTCGGTTTAACGATGTATGTTATCTCCGTATTCTGGACTCTCTCTTAATGGTTTATCGATGTATGTTGATTCGGATATCCATTGTCGTATAACATAATATGTAGCTATACATACTATGTGTAAATTTCTCATGTAAAGTTTCAGCATATCTCTCTTACTCAATGGAGCCATGATAATACCTATGATAATACATAAGAATGATTAAAAGACTATATTATAAGGATTAACTATGCTAAAATGAATGGTTAAGAAGATACATATGTAAGCAACATCAAAATCATGGCAGCATATTGAGGAGAAGTTTTAGCACATTTTGGTCTATATGCATATTGAGGAGAAGACTATACTATATCCATTATCTTTCACATTTTGATCTCACATTGAGGAGAAGATGATTTCATTAGTCCAGGGTCTAAAGGCTAAACTACGTGAAGTGGAACCTGTAAGGAATGAATACAAATGTTATTCATGTGACTACAAAATATCATGATCGTGAAAGCCAGTGTGTCCTTAATATTGTTAACCAGAGAACAACATGATGCTTACACCTAATTGAGACGCCTTATCTTCCAGGGCAACACCTTTCTGTTCCAAGTGACATGCAATATTTGGTGTACATATGTCACAGTTTTAAACAAATTACCACAAGCACAGTATAAACTCAATGTAAAAACTTTGAGGAGAAGACGAATTTACCATCTATACATGTATAAGCAAAATCAAGTCAAGGCAGCATATTGAGGAGAAGATGATTTCTAGAAAACCTGTGTCGGTGAGGAAAGGCGTCGGCGATGGAAGGCGTCGGCGAGGGAAGGCGTGGACGATGGAACGCAACAGCGAAGTTGATGGCGTCGACGATGGAAGGCGTCAGCTAGGGCTTCGGAGGCGACAAGGGAAGGCGTCGGCGATGGAAGGCGTCGGCTAGGGTTTCAGCAGCGATGAGGGAAGGGGTCGGCGAGGTTGAAGGCGTCGGCTAGGGTTTCGGTGGCAAGAGGCGTGAGGGCAACCAGAGGCGTGAGGGGAAACGGCTATTATTAATAGGATGCTTTTTGTCATAACGAAATCACTAAAACAGATGCATACTTGCAAAATCAACCCTGCCGTTTATCAAATGGTCTTGTAAATTACATTTACTTAAGTAAATATAAATTAAACTTTTGTGTGCGAGGGCTCAATGGATGCCCGTTAAGAACGACTAATGTAGCGTTCAAAATAAATCGAGTGAATTTAACAAAAAGAGGAATATTGTATTGCTTTTAAGAAAAAAGAGTTTGAGCTAAAAAGACTTTTGTGCCAAGGACACGTGTGCGTTGAGCCTTTGTGGAATGTGGAAGAATCAAGTACACGATGAGATAAAGAAACTTCAATCGTATTTAGAAAATAAAAGGCATTAGACAAGGGCAGTCAATTAATCAAGCGAGATAAATTATCACGAAATTAAGTTCTTATTTTGACACGATTCAAATCGGTCGATCGAAGAGAAAACAAAAAGTGTTGGTCGAGGCATCAAATCGACATCTGGGTGAATGTTTTGGCGACGAGCACGAGGCCATAAAAATCGTCGAAGTCCGCGCGGATGAAGGCGGCGTCGCCGAGCAAATCGTTGCATCCGTCGGGGGTGAACGACGGGTCCTTGAACATGAACGCCGCCACGTCGGGGCGCTTCGCTGCCAGGAACTCGGCCGCGAAGTGGAGCGGCGTGAGGGCGCTCCGGTAGAGAACGAGGCACGCCTCCAACGAGCTCCTCGACGCGCCGTCCTCGGCGGCGTCGACGCCGCGCAACAGGCGGGCGGAGATCTTGGAGAAGATGGCGGTGGCGTTGATGGTGGCGAGGTCGGTCGCGATGGCGGCGAGGCCGTGGATGTCGGCGTCGGTGCTGCGGGCGTCGGCGGAGAGGGAGGATAGGCAGAAATCGGGGCGGAGGGTTTGATTGCACGCGTCTACCAGTTTCTCAGACGCTGCGGCGAAGGGAGAGGGGCGGGCTGAGCTAGTAGGGAAGGGGATTGCGACGGCGAGGAGGAGGAGGGGGAGGAGAGCGCGGCGCACGATTGCGACGGGAGTCATGGTTTTGGGAGGAAATTGAGACAAATTTGATTTTAGCCCCTTCGTGTGCTTTTCAATTTATAAGGGAAAAATAATGAAATAAATAAGTAGAAAAACTTTCCAATTAAATATTTAATTGTGTATGAATAATTATTTTTCATAAATAATCATCATTATTAATAAGGATAAATGTGAAAATCGCCAAATAAATCAACTCTAGCCAAATAATCATCATTAAATCATATTATGTCAATTTTTGCTCAATAAATCAAGTCATTAATCATATGGCTCAAATTAATCACTCAAAAACGAATAATTAGATTTTTAATATATTAATATTTTATATATCTAAGCGATAAGAGCCCACTCATTATGCATTGAAGTGTCAATCATATCATATCTAAAGTGATTGTCTAGTCCAATCTAAATGTGTCAACTTTATCCAAGACCGTAAAATCTTACTATTTTCTACAAAAGTAACTTTAGAAAATTAAGGAGCCGGTGGAGAATATAGAAGGCGAAAATTATAATATAAAAAGTAATAATTTAATATAACCAATATAAATTATAATATTATTTTGGTAAAAAAAATCAAATAATATAATATTTCATCTAATCAATTAGATATAGTCATAATAGGCGCCCATATTTTTATTTTCCATAAAAAATACAAAGAATTGATTTTATAATTGAAACTTTAAGCAAATCAAAAGAATGTTATTTTTAATTGGTAACTAAATCATAATTTATCCATTAAAAATCTGAAACTAATCAAAAGAATAATTATTCATGACCAAATAAAACGTTTTGTTCTGAATTAGCAATTTAATTATTATTGCAAGTAATTATTTAATCTAGTAAATGAATTTAAAATTGGTTGACTAGCATTTTAAAATATACTTACTAATAAAGTGCAGAGTTTTTGGAAACATTCAAACCCCTAGAGGGTAAAAAATAAGATTAGCTCCTTTATAATAAAGGCTGGTCTGCAGGAAAAAACAATCGTGCACACCGAGCAAGCTTCTCCCGAATTCCTAAAGAAGACGATGAAGCCCTCTCTCTGCATTTCCCTCCTCCTCCTCGTCCTCTCGTCCTTCCGCGCCGCCTCCTCCTCCGCCTTGGACGACGTATGCAGCCGCCTTGGCGAATCCTACGTCCCTCTCGGCGTCTGCAAGACCGTCCTCTCTGCCGACCCCCGGAGCAAAACGGCGCCCGATGCCCAGACCATAGCCCTAATCGCCATTGACATCACCGCCGCCAACGCCCTAGCCGCCTCCTCTGTCGCCGAAGCCCAGGCAAGAAAAGCCACCGACGGCCTGGCCAAGAGCCGAGCCATGGCCGCCTTTCAGATCCTTACCGACCAGATTGAGTCCCTGAGGTGGGCCAACGGCTTCGTCGGCTCCAAGAAGTACCGTACGGCCTTCAGGCTGGTGTCGCTCGCCGTGGAGGCCGAAGTAGCCATCGACAGAAATAGGGATCTGGAGGTGGTTCTGCACAAGTATGTTGAAGCGGCGTTTGTGACCAGTGCCATTCTCGGTAATATTTGATAAATTGTTTAGGCCCAACTTGCCTCCTTCTTCCGAGTCCGCTATTAACAGAATTACTTGGAGGGCAAGCACTCTGGTAACGATTCACTCCTGAAATAAACTTGGAATTTCTAATTATATTAACTGTTTATATGAGATATCGTCGCATCGATTAGTTCGAAAATATATGTACTAGAGTCTAGAGTTACTGGATTATAAATTAAATTCTAAAACCCAAAGTTTCATTGCGATGTTAATAAATATACAGAGTTAAACTTAAAAACTAACAAAGTGTATCTTTGCTTCACTGCCGGAAGATATTCATACATACCTATGTGGGAAACTGGGAATTACTTGGAAGTTAATTGCTAATCGATTGTTACTGTCGTAATGGTGTATTATATCGAGGATTCCTTTGGTGTTAAATTGCTAATTAGGACCAAAATCCAATTTTACAACACAAAAAAAATCCACCAACCCACCATCTATGCATCATCCAAGACAAACATTATATGTGGAGCTGAATGAATAATGGCAGTAGCCTTCTGACCAAAATAAGGCTAACCGGTAGTGCTGGGGTGAGTTGATGACTTCGTGAAGGAATCACCGAAAAGTTATTGAAGAACATCAAGCGGTCGCAGCTCAACCTCTGAGTCAAGTACTCTGCGATCCACTGCTTTCTTCCTTTTCGACATCCCCTCTCGTTCGACCAGGTGTTGCAGACGGTGAACCAGACAAAGGCACGGTTTTCTGATCGGGTAGCTCGGTGGGGTTGTAGGTTCGTGATTCAAGATAAGCGAGTGCCGAAAGAACATCAGCAATCCTAGGCCGCATGCTTGGCTGTTCCTGCAGACACATTGCAGCAATGGCAACTGCCTGGTACAAACCTCGGACTGGATACTGGCCCCGAAGCTTTGGATCCGCCATTTGCTGAAATTTACTCCTGTCATTGAATAACGGTCGTGCCTGCAACAGTAGAATCCAAGGTTTCCTTTAGCAAATATCTCGCTTGTGTAGCAAGCAAAAACATACGCAAGTTGCTCAAACAAAAAGCAGAAAAACAGCATAAATTCTGGTGATGACAACAATACAAATTATCTAGATCAAAATGGATATGATATACACACGAGAAAACTTAATTCTTTATAAATACATGTATTGGTTGCAGTAATAAATATAATTTTTTGTTTCATTACCCTCTCATTTGTATTGCTGTAGACACAACAAAAGCTGTTGTGAAAAAAAGACTCTGTGCAATTATCGTAGATAAGTATATTTTATAAGCTATCCAATAATATTAGTATTATTGTGATTTGTATGCTACTGTAGATAAGATTAGAATGCCAATTTCTCAAAATGATCTAATTGGTTTCAGCGCCGCAATTAATTGTGGCTGAAAGAGGCGCTAAACACCGGCTGCTTGGTCCAAATTTTGTGATAAATTTGACTTAATCACCGTGGGCCTGTTTCAAAACTTAAAACATTTGAAACTAATCTAATCTGGTGGTTTTGATTAATAAAATTAACTCAAAAGAGGCTAAATTGAGAAAGAAAGGGGAGAGATGCGCAAGTAGAAAATTGATCTCGTGAAAAGTCTACAGGTTCGGCCAAAAGTAAAGATAAGAAAGAGAAAGGAGCGAGAGAATAAAAAGTGACTGAAAGATATCTAAGTCATCAAAATGTCAAAACAACTATTTTATTTTATTTCAAATTCTTAAATTTTAAAATGAGAAATTTGATAAATGATACATTCAGATAAAAGCATTGTTAGATGCACATGCATGAAATACTATTGAAAATGAATATATTATCCCAAATGACTCTAATAATCTCACTTCAGCCATCTAGAAATCTAGGAAAGAATGATCAAAAGTCTATGACACTAATTCATCAAGCATTAGATTACAGTATTTTTGAGAAAATATCTAATGTTACCATGGCTAAACAAGTATGAGATATGTTCCAAGTTGCTTGCAAGGGAAGTCTGTAGGCCAAAAGAGTACATCTTCATAATTTGTATGGTGAATTTGAAGTAGTTTTAATAGAGGAATCTGACAAAGTGTCGGATCATATTTCCATAGCCTCAATTGCAAATCATATGAGAAGGCTATAGAGAAATTTGATTATATTATAACGGCTATTGAAGAATCTAAAGACTTGGAAGTGATGTCCTTAGAATAATTATTAGGCTCTTTAGAAGCATACTAGAAAAATTAAACAGAAGAAAGAAAAAAAAAATCCTTTGGAGCAGACTCTATAATCTCGATTGAATATAAGAGAGACAATAAGGAGAAGACCTAAAAAATTATAGACGCTGAGGTCATAAAGAAGGAAGGCCATAATTTTGCAAGAAGAGAAAGAAGTATACAAGAACAAGATGATATTCCTTATTTTCCATCAAGAAGAGAAAGAGCTCAAAGAGGAAGAAGTATACAAGATCAAGATGATGATACTTCACAATTTATATAAAGAAGAGGAAGAGCTCAAAGTGGACTTAATCAAACTCAGAGAAGGTATGATAAGTCAAATGTTAAATGTTATACTTGTCATAATTTTGGACATTATGCTTGGGAATACAATAATGCTCATAATGAAAGAGTTTATCTATCTTAAAAAAGGAGTAATGAATATCAAAAGGAGAGTAGTGAGGAGATAGATTATAAACTTCTAATGGCATATAAGAACTCTACATTGGAGGTAGATTCTTGTTACATTAACATGTGTGGAGATAAATTCTAGTGTATAGACTTTGATGATAAAAATGACAATGATATTACTATGTTTGAAGACTGCTATGAAGACGAATGTACAAGGGAAAGTCATAGTTAAGGCTAGTGATAAGATGAATATAGATAATAAGTATGATCAAATAAACAACAAAAAACAAGAAAAGAAAAGACAAATTATTGAGTTCAAGGACAAGACAAGCCTTGACAAATATGAAATTTCGCCTCAAGCTACATCTTGGGAGATTGGAGAGAGTTCAAGACATCCACACACAACAAAAGTAAAAGACTTATATCTTTAAGATAGTAACGTTAAATGTCACTTTGCAGGTATAGAGCTCATTAGCTTTGTTGAAGTTAATGAAGATGATTAATTGAGAAGAATCATCAATGAAGAAATAATTGAGCATACTAATATAAAAGTTGATAGGGCATATAGTAAAAGGAAAAAGAAAAGACATAAAGCAAAACTCATGGCAAAGAGAAACCAGCATTGTGAAGACATTGGTTAATATTTCTATAACATATGTTTAGAGTTAGTTTCATGTTAAAGTGTTAGAGTCTTATTTAAGGGGGAGTGCTAAAATTGTAAACATGACTAATGTAGTGTATGTCATGTGAACGTGTTATGTTAAAATTAGTAAACAAAACTCTATGTCATGTGTGTCATGAGGATTGAACGGTAAGTGGTGAGTTAATTTTAGTAATAAGTTAGCTATTTTACTTGTTTATAAATACATGTAATTTTTGTTTATTAGTTGCAACAATTAATAGAATTTTTTGTGTAGTTACCCTCTTTATTTTTGTGTGCTCTCTCTCGTTGCCGTGCTTGCCGCCCATGTTGCTACCAACACTGAGGTCCTGCAAGTCCTTGTACTGCCTCCGAGGTAGCACTTTCCTAAAAGATGCATTAATCATATGAATCAAACTACACTTCAAGGTTATGATGTCAAAATTGTTCCCTCCAGAAAAGTCTATTCATGTCATTGGGAAAGCATCAAAACAATATGGACTAAAAACATCAGCAATCCCAGTTCTACCTTTAGTTGATTCATGTAGGGGGTGAGCAAACGTGAGTTCGGTACTAGTACAAATACCGAACTCTCGAACTTTTAATTTTAGGTACTACGCTACCTAAGTATATGTTAGTACCGGTACCGAAATTTCAAAAACTTTTTCAAAAATTTACCGAAGTACCGAAATAACCACTTTACTTTACTTAACTAATATTTCTGTAAGGACATTGATGTTTTATCAAATTGCTAATTATAATTTCTTAGTTACTAATGACACTCTATCTTACCTAATTAATATATATTTTGAGAGTTCGAGATTTTTTTAAATTAGTATTTGGGTATCAGTATCGGTACCAAAATCCCAAATAAAAATTTAATATTAGTACCGAAGTACCAAAACATTAGTTCCTTACTACTGAATATCGAAAATTTCGATACGGTATTTCGTTACTAGTAACATTTGTTTAGCCCTAGATTCATGCATTCTTGTTCTATTTATAAACTTGGGGATGAATAAAAGAGAAAAAATAGTTTGCAATAGGAGAAAAATTATTGTGGAGAAATATCAACTCAATGCTAGGAATCAAACAACACGTTGATAATGAAGTATTCACAAGTCAAAAAGATGCGCATAGATTAAAAAAAAAGTAACAACAGGACCTCACCCAAGCAACAAGATTGCGCTCATTTTCATCTCTAACATTGTCTATTGCTTTTCGTCCAGAGATAAGTTCCAATAGTACGACTCCAAAACTATAAACATCTGACTTTAGTGTCAATTGTCCGGTCATTGCATATTCTGGTGCACAATACCCATATGTACCCATCACTCGGGTAGAAACATGTGTTTTATCACCAATAGGACCGAGCTTTGCCAAACCAAAATCTGATAACTTAGGATTATATCCTTCATCAAGAAGAATGTTCGAGCATTTTAAATCACGATAAATTACTGGAGGATTAGCCACATTGTGCAAGTACTCTAATCCTTTTGCTGCACCGGCAGCTATTTTCATTCTAGTATTCCAGTCAAGCCGCTTCTTATTTGGAGAAAGGTCTGTTAAATTTACATAAGCAAATATCTTTTAATCTAATCAAACTAAGCAGATTGATCAGAAATACTAATAATAAACCTTGAAGAGGAGCGTACCATGAAGATGAGCTTCTAAGGATCCTAGGGTCATATATTCGTAAACCAAGAGCCTTTGATGTCCATCAGCACAATAACCAATCAGATTAACCAGGTTAGGGTGGTGTAGCAGACCCAACATCAGAACTTCAACAAGAAATTCTCTATTTCCTTGTGACCCATTAAGGTCAAGTTGCTTTATAGCCACCATCTACAAGCAGGAAAGTAAATATCATTTACCAACTTAATCCAATTGTATCATGCATTTTACAAAAAGATTAATGTTCTTAAGTAAAGATGAATAATTTAAAAAGTGACATTGTTTTATTCTTTCCTTAGGGGAGGATCAAGGTCACATTAATACAACAAAGTTCTCAGGAGAAAAGAAAAGGAATAAAACAATAATCCTTGTTAAGTATCATGAGCTCAAACTATTTATGACAGAAAATGGTAATTACTAATTACCAAGTTCAATTTATATAGTTTAAGTAAATGATTTGAATATCTAAAAATTAAGAGACTTTGAAATTGGTCCTTAATAGTTTTAAAAATATCATATTATCCTATATAATTTTTATTGAATTGGATGACCTTTTCCCCCTATCGCCTTGTTACTATGATAACATTTCATAAGGTATTGGGCTGACAGCGGATAAAGTGATTCACTTTAGTAAATCTACAAAGGCAAAATGATATGTTTTAAACTGCAAGAGGGCAAAATAGAATTAACACTTTGTAGAAACTAGAAACTAATTACAGTAGTGATCGATCTCTTACGCAGAGGTACCAACCTGGTTTCTGCCTAGTATGCCTTTATAAACTGGGCCAAATCCTCCTTCTCCTAAGATGCAATCGGCTCTAAAATTCTTAGTTGCTGCAGCCAGTTCACGGAATGTGAATGTCCGCGGAGTGGTTTGTCCTGAACTGCTGCTTGGCACCTTCTTGTCTTTCGTTGGGCTTTGTGTTCTTCGACGCGATGAGGATTTGGATCTCGTCTTGCCTGATAGAACCCAAGTAAGGAATGTCTAGAAAATAATACGTAAATAAGGCATAAACGGTATCGAGGACAATAGTCAGCAATGCTTTGTGAAACATACATGCACATGTGAATTGTATAACGAGGACACACATCTCAATCCCTAGAAAACAGGAACGAAAACCTGATGCATCATCCCCAGCACATCCAAAAGGCAATATCCCCCGAACGATGAATCGGGTGGTGAAAGACCAAGTTCAATCTGGAACTCTAACAATCCAAATCCTAGGACACATCAGTTTTGAATGCGCAATTCAAGCATCACGTTTTACGAAATCGATCGATTTTGTCCCGAAGAACATGAAAAACTTTTTTTTTTTTGGGAAAAAGAAAACGTGATCGTGCGCCGAGATGCTCATGATAGAACAATACCTAAAGATTGAATCCGAGCTTCGCCTTCGGTGTTTGGTCCTCCGGTGCAGAAGAAGCAACCCATCGATGCCTCTCCCCCAGGAAAAAAGAACTCTTCTCCCGTTTCTTTGCTTCCTGTATGAAGCAAAAAAAACGAAGAGAGTGAGAGGATGAGAGAAATAGGAAGGAGCCTTATACGGAAGTAAGATCTCCGTTGCACTATTTAACTATAAGGTACATTGGTCAAAGTTTTGGGACAAAAAGGAAAAAAATTTTCAGTAAAGACCAACATAGAAAAATCTATGTTAGACACTTTATTTTTTATACCAAATATATTTTTAAAATAAATTATAAAAAAATAATCTACATATATTTTTATAATAATATTTTTATTAATTTTTTATTCTACGTGATTTTTTCTATGATAATATTAGTATTATTAAAAAATTTAGAATGTGTAAATTATTTCTTTATAATTTATTTTTTAAAAAATATAAAAACTAAAGGCATAATATAGGTTTTCTTATGTTGAATTTTTCACTAGAAATTTTTCTAAAAAGACACGTGTTGCACTCGTGAATATGCAGCATCGAACGTTTTTTCTATGAGCAGGTCCGCACGCACATTCTTCAACGACTTAATTTCTTTTTTTTTCTTTGATTAAAAATTTGGGACTAAGATTTTCATAAATATTTTTATTTGACTAGCCTTTTTTTTTTTTGGAAAATTTACAACTCTAGGATTAAAAACAAAATTTTACAAATAAATAAACTTATAAAACAAATAAATAATTTTTTTTTGCAATTTGCGCCAGAAATTTGTTGATAAATCTAAATATTTAATAATATCGCGTGGCTAATAACGGCCACACGGGCCTCGGAGCCGCGGTCGTTTCCGAATCCCTAAATGGCGATAAGTCTCCAGGCGATTCCGCCGGCGACCGCCATTATCACCGGCGGTAAAGGAAAGCGCTGTCACCTTGCCGCCGTTCCGGCGAGGAGGAGCCTCAACTGCGATCAGACTCTAAGTTTCTCGACGCGGTGCCTCCGCGCGCTCCCTCCCCTCTCCGCAGCGTCCGACCCTATCGGTGACGTCCCGACGCTATTATCTTTGACAGTCTAGATCTGGTTCTGTATCTTGTTCTGTAGCATTTCAAGTGACTGCTTCCCTCGACGTCGCTCAGTTGAAGATGCCAGTTTGCTTAACTAGTGAAAAATCTTAGATTTTAACAAGAAGGTCCTGGGATCAAATTTCCCCAAAATCACTTTCTCTCTTAACAGAAAATGCCTTTAGTGTTTTCTGCGGACACTTTGTTTATAATATTAATATTGCAAAATTCGGTAGATAAACTTCAGCAGGAATGGATCATTTCTGTTCTCTCGTAGGGTAAACAACGGCAAGTTATCCAACTCGACAGTAGATTAAACATTACTGTCTGTTTAGATGGATCCATTTGAATTGAAAAACGTTGTCGCGTAGAGTATGGCTCTGCTAGACTTAGGAAGGTATATAACATGATATTTTGTTACTTTCCATTTTCTACTTGTTACTGATGATAATGAAAATATGGTTTCTTTTCCCGAAGAAATGAATCTTAACTAACTTGAAGAATATGAATGATGGAAATCTGATGTTTCCTTGTTATGAGTTCTCGTAAATATACTCATCTAAAAGTATATAACAGGTAGCACATCAGCAGTCACTTATGAAGACCTCACAGGTTCCCTAGAAACTGTAGAAGTTTATGATATTACTGGTAAAGCTGTTCGCCTAATTGATTTATGGAGAGAAAGGAGAGCTGTAGTTGCATTTGCGCGTCATTTTGGGTAATATCTACTGCTTTTCTGCATGTTCCATTTGGAATTGTCCCACTCTGAAGAATAATAATTAATTCTGATACTTCAGATGTGTCCTCTGTCGTAAACGAGCTGACCTTCTTGCCTCCAAAAAAGTAAGTAATGAACTTTCTTTAAGGAGAGAATTCTTTTTATGTAACCAAACTAAGTTTTCTTCAAGTGAATGCACCAACTGATGTAACCAAACCCGTTTAGTAGTTTATTGCTTGTTGCGCATATTGATGCTACAAACATTAGTTCATACATTTATCAGTAAATATTGCATGTCAATTTTCAAGTTTAAGTTCATCAATGCAAGCTGTTATGTTGTATATAATATAACCCCCTATCAATAATTTCATTTTGCCTGAAATTTCTAGGAACTCATGGATTCAGCTGGGGTTGCTCTGGTTCTAATTGCGCCTGGTAGTAATGAGCAGGTATAGAAATTAGTGGCGCCATGTCAGAATTGTTGTTTCAGAATTCACGCTAATTTAACGTGGGATAAAGTTTTAGTTATGAAGCCACACCTACTAATGAAAAAGATTGAATAGATTCAGCAATCATGTTTACTTGGATGCTTTACTAATTGGTTTCAAATCTTTTGCAAGTCAAATTAGGTCATTGATAGAATTATAAAAATAAATGCATCTAAAATGAATGGGAAATATTAACTTTTTGTTTAGAGAACTAGGAAAATCTTTCAAGATTTTAATTTGAAGTGGCTTCGGAAGGGTGTATTCATAGTCTTCACCAAATAAGCTTCTTCAACTCTTAGCCAAAAATATGGGGAAGAGCTTGACCATGGTTTACTAATTCATCCAATTTTTTTGTTTTTTAGTAGACTGGTCATGAGAAATTTAATTTGTTAAGGAAACAATGTTGATGTTTCTATGCAAAAGAGTACCTCTGACTTATGCTCACCAGTTATGATATTCACTAGATTCTCCATCATGACTTTCTACTGCAGGCAAAGGCATTCGTTGAGCAAACCAAATTCAAAGGAGGTATTGTTTGTCATATTTATTTACATTTTGAGGACTCTAGGGAGTTATACAAACCAACTTGTCTTGGTGGCCGGTTCTGACCTAGTTTAAAGAAAGTCAACCTATGCTTTGTTGAATGCCAACTGTTGTTAAAACTAGTGAACCTATACTATGTGGCCTACTTTTGCCCCTTACGATTCAAGGCTCACCTTCTTAGACTGCTTCTAAACTGAAACAATCACTGTACATTGTGTTTGCTTGAAGATGATGGAGATACCCATTCTGTAAGAATATTACATACTCTGTCTAGGAGTATCGATTCCCACTCTGTTTCATTCAAATATCGAATTGTTTAACTTTCAACTGGAAACATAAGATATTGGTACATAATTACATATCTTGATTGTATTAAATAAGTACTTTCTATCCTTGTGGTGATCAGTTCCTACTTATTAATTGTTATATATTCTAACTATTTTTTAACTCTTTCTTTGAATCTTCTTACCTTTTTTATCTTATCCCCAAAAAGGCTTTTCCATTAGTAGAAACTAAAAGATTGCATGAACCTTATTAACATATATCCATCTGATTTTAACAGTAAAATTGGCTCCATGCAGAAGTTTATGCAGATCCTACCCATTCATCTTATGATGCACTTAGTTTTGCTTATGGCGTATCAACAACTTTTACTCCATCGGTATGTTGTGGAAAGCTGTCAACTTAAATGATCATTTTAAAACATATACATGATGTAAATATCAGGTCGTTTTCGTCTTTCGGTAATTTGTTTCATGAACATTTAACATCATTGTTTTGTCAGGCCGGTATGAAAATAATACAATTGTACTTAGAAGGATACAGACAGGATTGGGGGCTTTCATTTAAAAGGAATACAGTGACGAGAGGTGGTTGGTAAGTTGGTGTGGCAATATAATCATCTGAGTTGAAAATTTGTTTTCTGTTGTGGAACTTTATTCTAATTGTAATAATTAATAGGAGAACATTATAAGGCAATAAAAATGAAAACTAACAGAAACTCAAATATCTGAAAGATTACTCAATTAGGATTTTCCTACTCTTGCTGTTCCATTGCTTCACATCACTTTCATGCAAAGTTTTAAAACTTCGTATAACCTGTAGAAAAGTAAATGCAACTAATCGCTTTTTCCTTTAATAGAACTGTGTTTCATGTTATAACATTTGCTGGGTAACGGTGGGATGGAGTTTACTGCTGGTAAACAGACAGGGAACAATTTGATTGTTTTCTACTACAGCAACATTCAGGACCATCGTACAGTAACCAATATCGACTTTCAGTCTCTGGTTGGAGTTTCTTAATAGAATCCAATTTTCTTAATAGAAAATCTTTAAGAACATGAAATACTAACTGAGTTTCATGATCCGTGTTCTTTGATTTATATATAGACCTATTCTTGACCAAAACAGAACCTTGTGTACAGCATGTATGTTTATTACTATTTGAAATACGTAGACATTAATTTTCATCTTGTATGTTAGAGAAGGCAGGCATTGGGAAAGGATTGGCCCATTCCATTAGGCAACAAATAATGATGAAGCTGGAATTTTACGATATTCTTATTGCATATTGTCCAGATCACTTTTGAGACTCCAGCATTTAAAATTCTCTTTACCTTCTTTTTTAGGCAACAAGGAGGCATCATAGTAGCTGGTCCTGGAGCGAGCAATATCTTTTACATTCACAAGGTAAGCATTTCCTTATATACTGAAATTACTCTTCTATGTAGGCTATTGTTATGTAATGCAAATCTACTGTGTTATATACCTAATCACATCAATACGAAGATGCAGAACATGGGCAAAGAAATCTTAGATGATAATTAGAGTGAATTTGTGTTAACATTTTTGTAACCAAAAGAGAAAGAAAAGAATAGGGAAAGAGAAAACATATATTTTTTTAAGAAAAAAGAGGGAAAGAAATGTTGAGAGAAAATCCATCTCTTTTCCCTTTATTTTGCTTCCATCCCTTTATTTTGCTTCCATCCAAATAAAGTGAAAATAGGTATGACACTAGGTCAGATCCCGGTCTTGATACCCAAACCTCAACCAATTATAAATACCTAATATTTGAAGAGGAGTTGGGTACTGTGTTACTATTACATAACTCAAACCCCACTTAAGTTATTATTTAAATAGTTATTCACGACTACTTGATTAAATAAAAATAATAATTTTTTATTTATTATTTTAAATTATTATATAAAATATACTTTATAGATAATAATAATAAATATATTTATAAAATAATTACTTTATTCTTGTTATATTTTTTAATAATAAAAATATATTGATATTTATGTTTTAATTAGTTATAAGTATTAATACCTATAAACTTGAACACCCACTAACTTGAACTATCTTATTTAACTAATTGAGTATTTAATCCGCCTTGACTATTTTGGGTTCAATTGCCATCCCATTTAAAAACCACTTAACGAATTTTCTTTTATCCTTCATTCCTTTTTTTTTTCTTTTCTTCTTTTCCATTGAGAAAACATAGTATTAAAATTGTACTAATACATCAATATTTATGTCAAAAATATTATGCAAATTCGATTATTGCATCTTGTCCTACAATGCTCTCACCAATTATATGTTTACTTGAGATCGAGAGACAATTTTGTTGATGGATATTCAAGAGATTGGTCTCTAAATAGGAAGGAAGAAGGAAGATCGCAAGTATAAAATTTATAGTGTGTTTTTTTAGATAAAAAATTGAAAGAAAAAAATAAAAAATATATTAATTCTAGAGGAAAATTGTTATTAGATTTAATGTGTTTTTTTTTTTTTAGTTTTTCATATAAAGACAACTTAGGCAGTTATTACTGTGTTTGAATTAGATTGGAACGAGATATTTTGTTATATTTAGATGTTATCCACTAACACGTTTCCTAACAGGACAAAGAAGCTGGAGATGATCCCGATATTGAAGAAGTTATTAAAGCATGCTGCTCACAAGAGATTTAAGGTGTACTTTTCAGATATTATATATTAAAGGATGATTGATGTCTGGTATAGAATGTATATACAGCTTCAACATAGAGATAGACTGAAATTCATGTCTAATTTTTATAACACCTGTAATATATCAGGGATGAAAACTTTGAATTTTAACTGATCATTCTGCTCTCCTATGGGCTAAACTAAACTAGTATTCAGTAAAGATGAACATTTCTAATAGATGACTTTCTTCTTCTTCGTTGCTTTTGCCTCTTATTAAGAGTGTGTTTGGTATAGTTAAAGCTTTTAGCTTCTACTGGTTGAGAAAGTGCTGATTAAAAAATAGCTGGCTGGAAAAGCTGAATGGTGTGTTAAATTAGTGCAGAAGTTGATAGCTAAATAGGCTATTTTCTCAAATATAGCTTTTGCAGCCAGTAAAAACAGCCCAGAAGCCATGCCAAACGCACCTTGAGTCTTCTACAAAGCATAATACGTAGTCAAGACTTATAAATTAAGCATAAGACTTATAAATCGAGTCGCGCCATTAATCAAGCTGAAAATTGTGGGGCTCATAACTAGCTGGACTCTTTCCCAAGCTTGCCTAGATTTTTTTTTTTTAATATGGGCACATAATTGATGAAGGTTAAACTTATTCAATGACTTTTTACTAATCAAATTAACTAATCAAAATAAGTGACACAGATTAGGGGTGACAATTTAATCCGTGGGGTTACATACCCGACTGACCCATTTTATCTCGTTTACCTAAATGGGACGGATTCAAATTTGACGAGTTGGGTTTTAATTGGATTTGGGTACCCGGCATTTGATACTTGCTTTCAATAATAAATATATATTTTTATTATTAAAATATAAATAATAATAATAAAATAACTATTATAAAAATATTTGTTATTAGTAAAAAATATAAAATTAATAATAAATAGTTATTATATAAATATATTTATTATTATTTTAAAATTTTAAATTATATTTTATAAACTATAAAGTAGTAAATATTTTATATTTTATTTAATCCCTGTAAGTATCCATTTAAATATCCTACTTAGGTTCGGATTTTACAATATGATCGAGTTTGGGTTAGATTCGATATCGGGTTTTTTTAATCAGGGGTTTTTTTTAATTAGGTCGGGTTTGAGATACCCCCGTTAGGGGTGTTCAAAAAAACCGTTGGAACCGCCGAACCGCGGTTAACCGAACCGAACCGAACCAGTTTTCCGGTTAATCGAACCAACGGTTCCTTAACCGGTCGGTTTTTCGGCGGTTCCAACGGTTACCAGTTCGGGACTTGGCCGAACCGCCGGTTAACCGACCGAACCGGTATATAATATATTTTATATATAAAAATAAATATTTTGTATTAAAATAATATTATTTATATAATTAATCGAATCGGTTAACTGGTGATTAACCGAAAAACTATCGGTTAACCGATCAAATGAGATAATTTAGGAAAAAAAATTTATGACCGGTTAACCGGTTGATTGGTTAACCGTTTGACCGGTTAACAGGTTCGGGAACGGTTCACAGTTTTTGCCGAACCGAATTGCCACTCCTTCACATATTGAGATTTGTTGGCATCAAATTTGGCCCAATTGTCTTAAGGCTAATGAACTTAGCCCAACATTTACGACGCCAAACGGCCTAAAGCCTTGGCCTGCAAAAACCAGGATGAACGAAGCCCTAAAATTACTGACAGGGTCTTCTCGCCGCCTGCCCCTGCCTCCACTGCCTGTCTCTCCATTCTCATCATCGCCCGATGTCGGAGAGGAAGCGGCGTCGCCCTGACGCGGATCCTCGGGCCGCCTCCACCTCGGCCTCTTCGGCCGGTAAGAAGCCCCGGCGGCAGGACTCTCACGCCCAAGGACTGCGGAAGCAGCTCAAGTCCGATGCCGACATCCTCGCATCCCTCCGCCAGATGTACGACGCTGCCCAGACCGCTGCCGTCTCCTCGAAGGCCCTCTCCCTTTCCGACCTCAATATCTCTTCCGCCTGCCGCGAGGTCTCCGATCGCGACGTCAACTCTGTCCAGCTCACCATCGAGCGTGCTGTCCTCTCGGTGGCACGCTCCGTACTCGCGGGACAGGGCTTCTCATTCGACGTGCCCTCCCGCGCCGCTTCCAACCAGCTCTACGTTCCCGAACTCGACCGCATCGTCCTCCGCGACAAGTCCTCCTCCCGTCCCTTCGCCAGCCTCTCCACCGTCCGCAAGGCCACCATCACCGCCCGCGTCCTTTCCCTCATCTACGCCGTCCTTCGCCGCGATATTCACGTCACTAAGCGGGACCTCTTCTACACTGACGTTAAACTCTTCCAGGATCAGTCCCAGTCTGATGCCGTCCTCGACGACGTCTCCTGCATGCTCAGCTGCACTCGCTCCTCCCTCCACGTCGTCGCCTCCGAGAAGGGAGTTGTCGTCGGCCGCCTCGTTTTCACCGATGACGGTGACCGCATTGACTGCACTAAGATGGGCATAGGCGGCAAGGCCATCCCCCCAAACATAGACCGCGTCGGAAACCTCGAGAGCGACGCTCTCTTCGTTCTCCTCGTCGAAAAAGATGCTGCCTTCATGCGGCTCGCGGAGGACCGGTTCTACAACAGGTTCCCTTGCATCATCGTTACCGCCAAGGGCCAGCCGGATGTGGCTACCAGGCTCTTCCTCAGGAGGATAAAAACTGAACTAAAACTTCCAGTCCTTGCGCTGGTGGATAGTGATCCTTACGGTCTCAAAATTCTCTCTGTGTACATGTGTGGATCAAAAAACATGTCTTACGACAGTTCGAACTTGACCACACCAGATATTAAGTGGCTTGGAGTCCGGCCAAGTGATCTGGACAAGTACAAAGTTCCAGAGCAATGCCGGCTCCCCATGACGGATCAGGACGTTAAGGCTGGGAAAGATTTGTTGGAGGAGGACTTTGTGAAGAGAAATGAAGGCTGGGTCAGGGAACTGGAGACGATGGTTAAGACAAGGCAGAAGGCTGAGATACAGGCGCTCAGTTCATTCGGTTTCCAGTATCTCACTGAGGTGTATTTGCCTCTGAAGTTACAGCAGAGGGATTGGCTTTGAACATGTCTCCTGGTATGACATTTTGTTTCGGCCCCTGCAATTCCCTTCAGCTTCTTCATTTGTTGAGTATGCTAGAGCTTGTGCCGATGTAGTAGTAGTGGTGGTAAGATTAGTATTAGCGCGTGTTGAAATTTATTTGAGCTTGCTTACCACCAGTTACAGCTACATCATTAGTAATTTTATTAATAGAGTGCGAGCTTGTTATTTAATGTTATAAACATGAATGTACTGTTGTCTTTTCTTTTTACACAAAAGCTAGTTAATTGTGCTGGACGATAGTTTGATGCCAGTTATCTGATTTGTTTTCTTTAGAATGATTTGTTAGATCCAATTGTTTAATATTTGAGATGATTTAACCCATAACATAACCCTTTGACTCACACCTTATTGCTTCCATAGTTTAATATACACATGCCAAGAATTGTCCTTTTGGTTTCTGAAATTAATAGTATTGCTAAGTGGGCTCGCTTTAGTTGACACCTACTTCATTACGGAGTAAAAAAGAGGTAAATTTAGGTGTGATGACAAGAATCAAGATGTTTTAACACTTCAAATTAAGTGAACCGGGTGGCCTTCCCTGTTTGTTAGTTAAAGTTAACTTTTCACTCTTCAAGAGCCTATCATGTAATTCCAAACTAACAGAGAGGAAGGATAGAAAATAAGAAGGAAAAGAAAAAAGAAAAAGAGATAGAATGGAAAAAAAAATTTATTTCCCTCTCCCTTGTTTCACGAAAAAGAAGGAAAGAAACACTCCGCCTGCCTTGCCGACGCCGTAGCGCCCTCTTCTGCTCCAGCTGCGCCGGCGCCTTTCTTCGGCGACGAGGGATCCATGGTGGCAGCAATCCACAATGGCGCGCGCTGCTTCCGCCAGCTCTTCCTTCCTATTCGAGAAGCTCGGCAGTGGCAGCGCTCGCTGCGACTGTGAGAGATCGAACGCCGTCCTTGAGGCGGAAGAAGGACGGCTTGTGGGTGTGGCCAAGAAGGAGGTCCAGGAGGAGGTGGAGCCGCTGTGCTTGGCGACGGAGACGACGAGGGAAGAGCCGCTGTGTTTGACGTGGAAATGGCGTCCTCATCTTCCTGACGATGCTTGATGCCGAAGGAGCGAGCGGCCTAGGCTCCCGCTGGCTGTCAGTCGGCGAGGGAAGAGGGATGGCGTCGGCGACGAGGGAAGAGGCGAGGAAGGCGACGGCGAGGGAGGCTTCCAGAGGGGAGAGGCGCTAGGAGAAGGGGACGACGAGGGGTTCTGCTGTGGCGAAGAAGCGACTGCTGGATTCGATGGAGGGGGCGAGGACGGTGGTAGCCGGACAGGAACCGACAGATCCTTGTCCTCGTCCTCGTCCTCATCTTCATGCCGACGAGGGATCTAGGGAGGCGTCGGCGACGACGGAGTCAAGAGCGGCCTGGCAGCATCGTCTAGGGCTTCGGCGATGCGTGGTGTCACGCCCCGGCGGGAAGCCAGCTATTTCTAGCATAGGGTTCCCCAGGGAGTAATAATATTAATAGGAACCAAAGAACTACAATAATCCAATATCCTTTATTAAATAAATAATCCGAATTTATCATCAACAGTTTTATAACACAATATCTGAATGCAACTATCCAAATTATCAACTGAAATAAAATACAAATACAAACTATCTCAACTCGGGCTGGTATCTGCTGTCTACTCTATCCCTCCCAGACGCTAACTCTGTACCTGGAAGAGAAACAAAGAGGGTTAGCAAAAATGCTAAGTAGGAATCAACAAACATGGTGAGGGAATCAATTAACAAGATAATTCAATGACTGAAACAACAATATATAAATAATATAAGAATGTCCAAATCATCAAGCTTGGCCAGCAGATCTCAATCATGAGCCGCACTCTTTTTCAGAGTGTTTCCACTGTCAGCTCACACAGTGGAACGACTGTCATAAACAGCCCGGTGAATGTTGCATCCAACATCTGACATCCGTAGTATTGTCCTCAAGACAACTAGCGGTGCCGTACTGGCATCTCAGATAGTCTGATATGCGTCGGAACTATAACTCAGATAAACATGCCACCGGAGAATAAATCATCCAGGTCAGAGGTCAATATATATCACGACTTTACCATCACAGATTTACAACGGTTCCATATACTCATGTGTCAATATCACAGATACACTATTATTCAACCATGCTCATATGTCAACAAGTCAGATATCTCAACACAGTTTTGTTAATCATGTATACAGAAACAGAATATGACCAATGAACAAGATAATATGAGGTCAACTGATTTTAAGAAGCAAAACAAACAGATGAGTCAAATAGGTCTCGGTGTCAATCAGTTCTAATATATATGCATCATATATCAAATCAAAGGATTAAGCAGCAAATCCTATAATCATGACACTGTAACAAAGGAGTAGGGTAAAATTCCTACCTCAATCGCTGTTATCCTGAATTCTTTTGAAAAGCCAGTAAGTTGTATATCAAACAATGCAAGCCGATTATTGGATCAACCACTCTGTAACATGAGTTTGTACATGAACTCTATCAATAAACATTCTAATTTGAAAACCAAAACTACCAACATGTAGAACATAACCCTAAACCTAGAGAACCACTCTTAGATCATATGAACCGAACCTAAAACCCACTGAACCGGACGGAATTGCAGTGAACCGATCAATTTACCCTGAACCAAGTCAGACCGACACTTAGAACTTACATTACACCAAATATACAAGTCATCTAAAGAAACCCATATTACCATTAGATAGGAAATTTAATTACCTTTCCAACGACTACCTGAACTGGCCCGGATTCGACCGAATCGGGGTCGAACCGGTCGAAATTCAATTACTGACCCAACTGGAATTGAACCGCTTGGTCCGGTTCAATTCGATTTCAAAACTCAGCGACCGGTTTATTTATAAATAGACCGCCGCCCAAACCCTAATTTTGGACCGAACCGACGTTCACCCGCGCCGCCCAAACGCCGCCGCGCAAGGCTGCCGGACTTGCGTCCGCTTCTTGCGCCGGCGAGCTCCCGAGGGCGCGTCGAAGATCGGATCGCCGCCAAACTTCGCCAGTAGACTCCCGACGACGAAGCGGGGCTCTACGACCAGCTTCGGCGAGTTTTCGACCCACAGTCGAAGCATCCGAAGCGACAGAAGGTATCGACGGCGTGCCGCCACCGTCGATACACAAAACTTAACCAAACTCATCTATACCGAAACCGAATTTCACCAAAACTTCAGGAAAGGTAGGATACCTTGCTACGATGTTGTATCGTAGCCTAGAGCCGAGAGATCGCTGTCGATGGAGGCGCTGGAAGACTGGAACTTGTGGCGGCGCCGCTTGAGCTCCGGCGACGAGTTCGAGTTCGATTTCTCCCCTCTGGAGGCGCTTCGAGGCTTGAAGATGCTCTAGGTTCTGATTCTCATCGAGACGAGCGGAAGCCCTCTAATATAGAGGTAAAACGCGTCCAAGGTCGGCGAGATCGCGGCGGCGACTCGATCGCCGCAAAAATCGGAGAAGACGACGCGTCGACTCGGTTTCCGAAATTCAAATTTAAATCTAGATCAAATAGAATGGGTGCGATTTAAATAACAAAAGCAAACCTAGCCCAGTGGTTGGGCTCAGCTGATTCCGCGGACGCGTCGCGGGTTCGAGCCCCAGCGAATGCGGTTTTTGTTTTAATTAAAATCAATTCAATTCCGACTTAACAAAAAGAAGCATGGATTAATATCAGAAACGAAGACTTAGCCAGGTGGTTGGGCTGCGTCCGAAAATCGAACGCGTCGCGGGTTCGAGCCCCCGCGAACGCATAATAAGTTTTTATATAAAACTTATTATTTTATCCTTTTAAAATTTCAGAAAAATCATAAAAATTACTAAAATATAATTTCTCGATTTCTAAAATAAAATTTTAATATTTATGAAATCAAGGTTATAACACGTGGAGTTGACGAGGGCTTCGACAACGAGTGGAAGTGGCTTCGGCGAGCGAGGAGAAAATGGCGACGAGTGGAAGAGGCTTCGGAAGCGAGAGGCATGAGGGACGAAAACTCATTTTCCGTCTAAATCGGAGGGATTGGTTTGAGAGGAAAAATGCCTCAAATTTTCCTTTGATTTTCTTTCCTTTCTTTCCCTTATTTTTACTGAAACAAAGGAAAAGGTGTTTTTCTTTCCTTTTCCTCCAAATATCCCTCAAACAGGTTGTAAGTGAACCGGGTGGCCTTCCCTGTTTTCTTCACCCCTTATTGTGACTGCTTGTGGAGAAGCTATCTCATGTGCTTCAGTTTGTGGATGAAGATGGAGATGAGCTATGAGACATCTTGAAATCGTCTCCACTTTTCAATTGAGGAAGATTCCTAAGAGCTGCAAAGCCTGCAATAATGCTTCCAGTATTGGTCTCTCTCTCTTTGATATCACATGGTTCTTATTCATTGGATTTTGGTGTCATAAGAAGAAAACCTATGGTGTGATTTTTGGGTTATTAATTAACAAATTTACTGCCTAACAAAGAAATCAGTACTTGTTTTATTGTTTTTGCTCCCCTGTTATTGAATTTGAAACTTCAAGCCCCTTTTATATTTTTTGAGTTGATTGATTGATTGGTTGTTAGGTTGAAGATATGCTATTTATTGAAGTATGTCATTTTATTAGCTTTTTTCTTGTGTTCCTTGGGTGAACCATTGTGTTGTGTTCTCTTGGATTGAACTCCCAGCTCATTCTTCTTTTTGTGGAAAATGACTTCTATTTGATTAATGTCTATGATATACTTGATGATTCTATTATTCAGTTAATATGTGAAATTAAAACATAAAAATCAAGAAATTAATGATTCATTAACTTATTTGATCTTTGTTAGTTTGTTTGGTATCTTTATTCTTCATGCTCAAATACTTGTTTTCCTTTTTTGCCTTTTAATGGTTCTTTTCTTCAATTTGATTTTGCTTATTTCTATTCTTTTGTTTTTATCTCGATGATGGTTTATTTCCTTAAAAGATTTCTCTGTTTTGTTTTGTTTTTTATTTCTTTGTTTGTTTCTTCATTAGCTGTCAGGGTGCTTTCTTAATTTTGTGATTGATGTTGCAACTGGTTTTTGGTTTTACCTAGGTTTTGGTTGATCTAACCAGTTTTGAAGTTCGTTGGACTACATGCCTATAATGTTCCTAGTTAAGCGAGCTAGTCTACTCTAGTTTTCAAAACATTAGCATTTTCTTCAAATAAGGTGAACCTTTAAATATAGGGGCCTAATTTAAATTTACAACAAACAATAAGATCATTAAATTGCCACCACGCTTCTACTTGTAAGGTTTCTAGTTAAGTAGCACGGGCATTTTTTTTTAACTAGAAACCTTTCACCAAGACTGGTAGGACCTCTGACGAAACCTCAAAGCCCTAATCAAAGTTTGATAATTTGATAAGATCACCTTCAATGCAGAAGCACCAGGACCACTATTGCTCACCCTGCATTTGCGAAGTTTGATGACTCATTAAATTATCGCGTATGCTTACAATTAATACTCATATCACACATATGCAAAGGAGAGGAGACTCCACCCTCCTTGCACTCATAATCAGGCATCCCGACTATCACTCCTCACTGCCATAATTATTTCATGATGACAAGGCTGGTGTACAAGCGAGTAGTAGCGAAGTAAGATTGACCCTTCGAGGGGACAATGCGTACAAATAGTAATAATATTATCAACACTAAACCAACAATTACGATACACAAGGAATAAGGTTTACCATAGATGTATCGCTCCTTGTAGCTTTGCTGCACCGTCATTGAAGAAGGATCCTCATTGTTGATGCTTCATCATCCCAGCCAAGAACCACCAAATCTTAGTCGTCCAAATAAGTTTGGCACTTAGACGGAAAAGGCGGACTTGAACCTCGAACTTGGCATGCTTGGAAAGTTCTCCATCAACGTTCGGTCAGGTTGCCCAACCCATGCTGCCTGAAACTATTCGCCGAAGTTACAGTCGTGCTTAGATTTGTGACTCCAAATCCCATCGCCTACTACACATGTGCACTATCAAGAGAAAGAAACACAACGACAAGTTGATCTTAGTTGCGGCGGTCAGAATGAGATTTGTTGCCTGGTTTCATTGAACCCGCTGTCGTGATCTTGACGCTTGCAGCACTTAAAGAGGATTTCGCCACTCAAATTTGGAAAAGGGTGGAAGTTGGCTGTCCTATGGTTTCATCTAGTGTGCAGGTGTCATTGCTATTGCCGGGGAAGGAGAAGGGAGAGGGCGCCATAGGTTTTTCACCTAGTGTGTGGATGCTGCCACTGCTGTCGCCTGCACGCATGGGCGGCGGCTGGGGAGGAGAGTGAAGAGGGGAGAACGCTCCTCTCTACTCCAGTCATTGATGATCCTCCTGACCGATGGATGAGAGAGTTGCATAGGTTTGGAATCGACGTAGTTGATCCACTCCCACCTATGGTTCATCTCTAATGAGAAACTCTCGTGGTGGAAGAGAGGAACCCTAGTCGACAACACCAAAGCTCAAGGTCATTTGTTGTTTGTTTGTTTTCTCCACCCCACAATTAGGGTTTATTTATAGCTCTTATCACCTTACGCAACTGCCCACTTGACTTCTTGGATTGTCACCACGTGCCTCTATTGAGAATTGGTCTAATCCTCATGAGCTCGCCCATAATTTTTAAATAATTGTGGGGTCTAAGCCTAGTTGTGCATCCGTTTGCTAGAGGCTAATTGGGCCTCAAGTGTACTTCTAACGAAATTGTCATCCTTATCCATCAATCCCTTGGCCATGCTTGCTTGAGTCTAATTGGGCCACAGGTGTACTTCTAACAAAGTCATCATGCTTTCTAATCCATTGATCCCTTGGCCCATGACCCATGTGTCAATCCGATTATAGGGATTAGTGCCTAGAGACAATCGTGTATCATCCCACACGTGCACTCAAGCTTTTTGCCACCTCAGTACCTTTCTCACTGTCTCAGGATGATGAGGACCAAGTCATCTGTCATGCTCGTGGAAAAACTTATGGGCTAAATTCCGGAAGCATCACATCACATTAAGCAAGCCGGGTCTTCCCTAGTTTTCAAAATATTAGTAACTTCTTCATATAAAGATTAGATGAGCCTTTTAAATATGGGTACCTAGTTTAAATTTATAACAAATAATAAGATCATTAAATTGCCACTACTCTTCTACCTGCACTGAAGATTTCTTTTAAAATAAATGTTATTTTGAGTTTATTATTTAATAAGTTCCATTCTGAATTTCTAAATATCTAGGAAAAGAAAGTGGCCCTTCAGTTTTGCTCTTCTCCAACCATTTGATAAGGTTGTTGATTGTGAGTAACTAGGTAGCTTCTCCTGAATGACTGGTTTTTAAGTTTTAACGTCTTAATGACACTGGTATCAAAAGAAATTGTAATCACCTGCATGATGCACAACCTACTTATCTTCGAATTCTTCACAAGAAGCTAATAAAATCTGTGGACACATTAGATAACTTATAATATAATTTTTTCTGCACAGTACTTTTAATGGAAATTACTATAAAGCAATAGTGTAAAATGATAGATGTCTACCGTGAAGGATGAAAGTTGGTACGAACTAATAAGGTAACCCAGAAAATCTCTCAATTACCGTATTCTTATTCTGAGATGTTAGTAAAGAGAGTCATCAACTTGTTCAGCATGAAAGGGTTCGATAAATGGCGATTACGAGAAGCAATAGTGTCATAGGATTTCTTTACCTAAAGAATTTACTTCTCATGCTAATCTAAGATGATCACTGTTAATTGGAAGTGGATTTTTAGTTATTTAGTTTATTTTTTTGAACTATATCAGTGGTAACCTAGTGAGAGCTCATAAATACTAATCTTATCATTTTTAGGAGAAATTCTATTTGAAGTATTTGTGCACTATCGGGCATTTATTTTGTGAATTCTCATTATCGAACAATGATGCCCATGCTCATGTAAATTTTATAAGAAAACACAACTTTTGTTCTTGGACGTGGTTCTATGGTGTATTTATGCCTTCATAAATCCTCATTGGAGTTTTTCATAATGCGCTTAATGACTCAAAATTTTCCGCCATATACTACATGGAGTATCAATCTTTTATAAGTTTCGTATTCCTACCTGCACTTAGTTATTCGCAAACAGATGTATATTTCTTGTTTTTACATTCCTTTATATGCGTGCAGAACCAGCAGCGTTAACATTGATGCTATGTCAATTCACAGTTCACCTCTGGACTCCAACCAGTTCCAGTTACTGAGAGAAACTGCCATTGCTATCAGAGTTTTTAGGCTCTTGTACGAAGAACATTTCATACTCTCTGAAAGCTCCTCCCATTCAGGCTTTTCAGCCTGTTGATTAAATTAAGCTATAATGCACTTTTACTTCGTAAACTATCTTTCGAGAAGTTGTATATATTCCTCAGGTCTTTTTATTTTGAACTTTCTTCAATCTACTGGAGAGATCTGTTCTAATTTCTTGTGTAATTTTGCAAAAGAATATTAAATCTTTCAGCCTTCTTGCTCATTTAGTTCAGACTTGTGTACTTGTTTTATTTGCAGCGTGTTTGGCAAATTTTCAAGTAGTCGAGGCATTGGTCTTTCTGTCGTTTGAACTAGTATAAATTCTAAGCTGCACATATGCATACAGTGTTTGTGATTATTATGCGCTGTTTTTTTTTAAAAAAAAAAATTCATTCCACTAAAAGATACTGCTTCCTTTATCAGGTAACAAACGGTCCTAATTATCCATCTACACCAGCTGCCAGGTAAGCTGACAATTTGGATTTTTGTCATCCGTGCACATCTTCACCGGCCAATCCATGTTCATATGATGTGATTTGTGAAAGGAGTCGTTCAAATTTTCAGAAAGATTTCCTTAACTTACCAGCTGTCTGCTTTGTCTTGTAGTTCGGTTCTCACCAGTTTCCAGTCAAAAGGAGACTCTTTCGTGAGTTGTAGAAAACCTCTGCTTTCTTTCCTTGTTGAACGACTCGTTTTCCCTGTCTTTACCAGCTGGCACATTGAAAGACTGTCTCCCTTTCTATTTACAGGCGAGACGTGTCAGTGTTTCAATCACGCGTGGGTTTTGCCAGGGACAAGTAATTGATATTTCTCATCTTCAAACGACAAACAGGTCAGTCACTCCGTTCATACTACTTTTTTCGTGCTGCCTGTTTAATCTTTTGATTTCCCCATCCGCTCGTCTGCTTAATTCCCTTCCAAAGCCTACCGTCGTGTCTTTTGGATAAATTCCAAAGACATTAGTATTTCACCTTATGCTGTCAATACGTGTAAGGCAGCTGGGTGGTGAGTATGTTTGCATGAACAGAATTTGTTGCGTGCAGGCAGCAATTCTGATCTCAAAATTGTGTTTTTTTTTTAATGGAAATTTAGACCACATCTCAGTTTAGCGTGATATATGAATGGAATATACGAAAGGGAGGGAAGGGATCAAAACTTAATTAACTTAGGATGTTGGATAGTTAGTGAAGTTGAGCTGACCTATTCAATGTTATTGATGAAGGTAAATTATGAGAAAATTTGACCAAGACACCCAATCTTGTCTTAGAAAGCATATGTAGAGTGAAGACTTGTATAAAGACCAGTAATTTTCTTCGGTCCAAGTTATTCTAATATAGATTTGCACGTGTTAGCTTCAACTGACAGCTAGTAAGGCTGACCTGACCCGTCCAATATTCTTAATTCGGCGTTTGTTTTACTGATAAATGTTTTAGCAATTATGGACGAGATGTTCCTTCTTTTCTGGAAAGATTAAGGTTAGTGACACGAGTCCGAAAGCTATGCTTCATATTGTTGCACGTGAAACTTGTTTTGATCTTTCGGAAAATGGATTTCAAGGTTTCTTCAGCACAAGATCCTTTTGAAAACGCAAGCCAAATTTGCTTCCAAGACTGGAAACCCGTCATCTTTATCCAAATTCAAAACTTCTCAGCTTATGTCTTCGGATGAGATAGTTGACCACCAAGAAATGTTTTAGAAAAAATTGGGGGAAGGAGATGTGTTGCCTCAAGGCAACAAAGAGATCTAGAGACTGTAAATTATGACTTGGTATCGATTTTAAGAACTGGCACAATAGGTTTGGAATGTCAATGCGACTGACGTAGTAGCTGACACAAACTATAGGAGAACAATGTTTTCAACTAATTAAGTTTATAAATCTTGTGAGAGGGCTGACGTATAGTAAGAGGCAAGAGCATTGCACAACTTTTGAAAGTGGAGAATGATAATAACGTGACAAATGGTGTTGCCTTGATGTGCTGTTTTAACACTTTCATATTAATGATAGAAAAGATAATTTATAGGTTTGATTTTTAGTAGTTTTATATTGATTGTAGATGAAATGTTACATTAATTTATATGTTGAAAAATAAATTCCAATAAAATCTATATTTTATCCCCTCTTCATGGCATCCGAATGTCCGCACTCGTGTGTGACAACAGCTGGTCAACGTCAATGATGTAAAGTAAGTTAAGGAATTGCCCAATTATTCCAATTGGATCATTATGCGGCGCTCACTCTTGAAATCTTTATTAGTGGTGCACAAGAAAGAGACTGCTCCCCCACCTGCTCCGTTTGAACCATTCAAAGCTCCTTACTTTGAACTGCAACCTTGTGCCGCAAGGAAACGGATCGCCTTGAAGGGCCGGCCACTGCCTGGTAACTATATATAACACACAGCTCTTTAGCGTTTATGCTCGCTCTCTCTCTCTCTCTCTCTCTCTCTCTCTCTCTCTCTCTCTCTCTCTCTCTCGTTTTATATCTTCTCTGTTCGTCAGCGGATCAATTGATTGATCTTTCGGCTATGGAGTACCAAGTCCCTGAGAGCAAGCGGAACGGAAGACCTCTGCCGAAGCGCGGCCAGGTGAAAGCTGGGATTTTTCGAGGCATAGTCCGAGCTATCATCCCCAAGACCTCCAAGAACGGTGAGACGCCAAAGAAAGATGGAAATGGCTCCTCATCGGCCTCGACTCCTGCTCCGAGCGGATACACCTCCAGCTACGACGATGACTAGCAGCTGATGAAGCAGCGACAAGTGCAATGAATTTCTTGTGTACATAAATATAATAGCACGGAGGAGGCAGATGGCAGAGGAATCGCCGCAAATTTCATATTGCCTGGATCATTGGATCCTGGTTCTTTCTCTGCTGTTTTGTGTTTTGCTTTCCAATTCCCTACCCTTTTCCCACTTTTTCCTTTATTTAGTATCCCTTCAGTGATTATTATTTTACCAAGAAAAGCCACCCTCAGTTCACCCCCGAAAAAACTAGATTCATCCCTTTTTCTGTGGTTTTGAGGTATCACAGCTTTGTTGTTTTTTCCTTGCTGCTGTGCAGAGCAGGGGCAGGGCAGTGTGTTTCAGTATGTAAATCTTTTTTGGTTGCCTAATTTAATATGGCACATTATTTAGTGGTTTGCAATTTTGTGTCCTGCAGATCTGTAGGAAATGAAGTAGATGCAATTTTCTTTGATCTCATCCTCCTGGATTCCAATTCAGAGTAAACGCAGCTGACTCTTTATTAAATTACTCATACCTGCTGGGTGTTTTTTATCTGTAATCTTTTAAACTATGATGGGGATTACATCATTTACACCATACGAGTAAGTGTTGAATTTTCATAAATTTGGGTGTTTATAAATTTGAGTATTTCGCCGTCAGCTTCTATGTTTGAAATTCACAAGTAATTGCTTCTCTTAGAAGCTATCACCCTTTTTATTTTTTAATCAACACTTTTTAAATCAACAAAAATTTCAGCTATATCAGACTGGCACACTGACCCTTAATCATCTAGGGTTATGATATGCTTTTAATTGGCACTCCATGCTAGATTACTTTTATCTTTTAATGATTTTAATTGAACAATTAGAGTTTGTTTAGGATTTTTTTTTTCTCTTAGTAAAATTGTGACAAGGAATGAAGGATGGACAAAGTTTATTTTTTTAATCAAAATTCTGTGTGATCAAAAAGGTATCCTTAAGTTTCTCCAAAGCATAATGCAATTACTGATGTGTATTTGCCCTATTTTATTTCGCTGATACTTAATTGAAATAGAAATTTTAACATAGCTATTTGATTTAATTAGAAAAGATAAAAAGAATAATTTGGAGCTTAATTTTTCATCTTTTAGTATTTTTCTTAGAAATAAATGTGTCTTAAATGTCTAATTAAACGATCCATGGTATTATTGCACTGAAAAAAAGTTAAGGGCACTCTGGGCATGCTTTGGATGATATACAAGGCATTAGGCACCGCTCATCTCATCTCAATTCTCGAGCCTGAGTAGGATGTCTTTACTGGAAACTGGGACCTACAATATTTATATATGTTTGAGTGCGGTGTGTCCTTTGAATTAGTCAGCAGTGCTGACGTCGCCACTTACGTCACCAGCGTACGGAAATCTTACGTCACTCTAAAACATGAAATCTTATCGCCTTGTTTTGTCGGAATCTGCTTGCCACGCCAGCCAATGAATTCAAGCCTTGGCGACGAAGAAGTCAAATTCGCCCTAATTAAAATAAACAGGAAGAATAACACACTATAGCGTAAAAGCTTTACAATTGGGTACATAATTTACTAGCACGAAATTCTATTTGATTAATTTTTTTGTTTGAAAGTGTAAATCAATTGAGGAATGAACAACTAGAAAGATAAATGTTTTAGGTACCACTTTGTATTGAAGGTAAATATTTTGGACTTATATATATACTCATCCACCATCACTAATGCATTACCTTCCTTAATTTACATACAAAATTTGAAAACTTTTTCTATTTTCAAAAGCTTCCTTCGCCTCCTAGCTTGTTCTTTAGCCTTTTCTAATCTTTTTCTAGTTTATTCTTGACAGAATTATTATGCAATTAAATTAAATTAAAATTAATTAAACTCTAGTGCTCGAAACCAAACGCTTAAACAACATGTGAAACAACTGCATATAAAGTGCCTTTCTGTGCTCCCGTCCATGTAGGAAAGCAAATTCTTTGTATATGGACGGCTGCTTTAATCTGACAGCAGCTTGGGACAGAGAGACAGCTGGAATCATATCCATAGTCTCATTTTGATTCATCTTTGGTTTAAGTGGATTGGAGACTGAGAGAAAGAAGAATGAACATGAATTTTGGCACGATTTCTATTTATAGGCACGGGTGGCTTTCCCGTAAAGAGGAAGTCTCTCTCTCTCTCTCTTGCTGAAGACATGGAAAGCCGCAAGAGATCCGACGAGGCGGAGCACAAGCCGAAGGGGAATCCTTACCCGGTTAGAGGCAACATCAGCAAGAAGATTCTGAAGGACTGGACGGTTTCGGTGGTGTCTTCCCTGAAGGGAAGCAAAGCTACTAGTAGCAACAGTACCAGTCCCAGTACTGCTACTGCAAACGGCGGCGGCGGCGGCGGCGGCGGACGCGCGTAAGGATTCGCAGGTTGGTTTATGAGCTGCTTAAATGACTATGTATGTGTGCTATTTAGCGTCAGAATCTACCCATCTATGTGAAATGCTATCGTTTGCTTGGAATTATGAACTAATGTTTGTGCATCTATTGTATCTCTATTCTTCTGTGTAAGACATCTCTGCTGAGAGTATGATAATATGGCCCATTCAGTGTTTGTCGTGGGCCGACGCAATGTGGGCCACATGGCCTAGCACACTTGGTTAAATCTTTTTAAGCATGAGACAATTACACAGGACCATAAATAAATAATCTAAATAAACAGTTAGATTTTTGGACAAACGATTTGAAAGTTGTTAACGTAAATCAAAAGGATTATAATATAGGAAAATTGGGAGGGTATACATAAGCAGTGACGAACTTGTTGAAAACAAAAGAAAGCCAGGCAGAGTCATGATAGTCAAAAAGGATGGAATGATCAGTTTACAGTAAGCACATATCTGAAGCATGAAAATGAGTAAGTTGTTTTACCAAATAACACTGTTCACGCACAGATGGCTTGAAGTTTTAGTGTTAAAATATTTTGAGCACCGAACTACATACAATGCCTGTCATCCACTTTGCTGGAGCAACATCGCAATCAAACCAAAGTGCACTGTTTAGAATCAGATATTGGCACATCTAACCTGCATCGCATAGTTGTCGTAGTGAGATGGAAAGAGTATTCTTTTCGTTGGTCCAGGTGTATCCTCTCAGAAAGAAATCACCATGAAATCAATGCCCAATATTGATTAAAAAAAAAGGAGAGAGTTTCACAAAGAACAGTATTGATCCTACGTCTCATATAATACAGGTGTAAAACGGTGGCTGCCTTCCGTCTCACCCCTACTGATATAGTGTTCGGTAGGGCATTTGCTGGTTCATATGAGCATCACAGCTCCTCCTTAAAGCCTACGGAATTGAGCTCCTGAAATGTAATTTGATGCAACTTGAGGGAAGAACCTGGAGTTGGTGAGTTCCTGACGCTTGTGATTGTAGGAGAGGAAGAGCAGCTGTCACATTGGTGGTAGGGAATCCTGATGATGCTGCTGCTGCAGAGAACGCTGGAAATGGAGGTGGCATATTTGTCGGCAAACTCCACCCTGGTACAGTCTGCAAATCAACCGCAGTCCTCTTCTCATTGTCTCTGACCTGCATTTGTGGGCTCAATTGTTCCAGTAAGGCACAAAAAACAAGAGAATCGCACTCTAGCCTCTATGGAAAAATGCAATATGTGACCATTCTATGAAAATGCAAACTAATTACCATTACGTTGGTGTCAAAAGTTTGAAACTGGGCAATCACTGGATCTTGGCCCCCCTTTGAAATGTGGGCAAATGGTTGAGAAATCCTCAAATCGAGATCGAGATCATGGCCTGCATACAGTTCAGATTAATCAAGCCATTCAAAAGCTGATAGATTTCTATTAAGATCATGGTCACACTTTTGAGGACTATACCTTCAATGCCACTCTCAGAAATGAGTTCTCCTTCATATGTACTTGGCTCAAAATTGGTAACAGCCTCCCTTCCATTATACTTTATAGCTGCCTTGTCATAAGCCCTAATGTAGACGAAGAAAATTGTATGAAGTTAAAATAAATTATATAGCATTCAACATCAGCAATTGGAAAAATCATAAGTAGGGAAACCTTGCAGCTTCCATTTCACTGTCGAATAGCCCAAGATAAATGTATCTGCACATAATGCAAAGCAATATTATTGCTAAGAGGCAAGAGCTGATTGCTTCAGATCTTTTTCTCTTTGCCAAAGTACTAGGAGAAATCACATGCCACAGATTAACCAGTATATGTGTTGTTCTATGGAGATGATTGAACAGTTAAGTAAGAGCATCGAGACTCAAATTGAGAACACACAATAGAACAACAACATCTTATGAATACCCATCGATAAGGGATTCTGGCAAAGATTTCTTACTTCTTTCCAAGGAACTGTCCCATCCGTGCTTCCCAGCGACCACATTTGTGAAGGGTAACTCCTCTGTACTTTGAACTTCCTCTTGAGAATCCATTACTCTGGCGACGAAGTATATGCACAAATTCCTCCTTCGATAGATTTTGCATCTAAAAGAAACAAAACACAAACAAATAGATAGAATGGCTAAAACATATAATGAAGAGAAATGCTCTACACATTTTCGTTTAGTAACCTGCTTTAGATCTTCCTCGTAGTCACTGAGATTGAAATTGATATCAGCATCTACTCCACGAAACTTAATTGCAGCTCGGTCATATGCTCTGAAAGTATAATACTGCTGAACATATCCTTGCCTAAATAGGTAAAGGATAGTATAAAAGGAGATCAAAACCAGAGAATATAATATCTCACCTTGCAGCAGAATGAGCAGTGTCAAAGCCTCCTATTAATGCCCAGCCAATACATTTCAAAACAAGTAACAATCAGAATTTTTTTTCGCCCCATATAAATAGAAATCGTTTGATGCAAAATTGAATAACTAAATAATGGCAGGAACACTAACCCAAGTAAACTTGTTTCCCACAATCCCTGTTCAAAAGAAGCAAATGGTGTCAATTGAGATATATTAGGGGAGAAGAATTGAGATTCAAAGTTCCAACTTGCTAACCAGATATGAGATTCCCATCTCCCAGTCCTGCGATAGAATGTGACTCCCCGGTACTGAGAGCTTCGAGATCTTGGACCCCTACGACTCTTCTTTGCCTGCTGTTGTGGTTGTTGCTGGAATTGTTGTCGATGCGCAATTCTCAAATCTGATGGTGTATCAGCTTGGTCGAAGGTGAGATCCATGCAATGTGGCTTAGATGGAGAAACCACAGGCAGCTGGGAAACATCTGGAACCGCTTGCACTGGCGAAAAAAGCTGCCTGGTGATGAACCCAGGCTGTTGCCAGCTACAGCTGCCTTCTTCTTCGAACTCCTCAACCACTTCACCTTCTGCTGATGAAGAGCTCTTCAAGAGACTGAAACTGAAGGCAGCAGCCGATCTAGTCGAGCAGGAGTCATCATCAGCCACGTCAACGGAGACCTCGGCATTAAGGACGGATGAATTAGTAGTACCAGAATCATCCATCTCCCAGCCTCCTGAACCCTTGAGTTGGGACATGTCTTCAAGAGCTGTTGATTCGCTAGAAGATGCCAAGTTTAAATTGAACATCACTCCCCTCTGGCTGATTTCAAGAGGCAGCAGAAAAAAACTCGACTGACTTAATCAGATTCTACCAAATTCAAAGAAGTTTTGCAATATGACGTTTTGGATTCTTCACTTTTTTCAGGAGGAATAGCCAAAGCAGGCGGTGATAGGAGCAGGATTAGTACGAATCCTTATTGTGCAGCGTTCTTCACACTAGGCGTACAAGAACAAAAGGTAGCAACATTAAAACATAGGCTTTCACCAAAGTAGCAACAATATGACTAAAATTCAAACTTAGGTTATGTTCTTTGTATGAAATATACAGTGAAAAGGATAAAAAATACTATAAATCTAGAAGGATTTCTACTGTGGATTTCATCCCGCAGAACATAATCTTAAGCACTGCACAAATATTCAGTTTAGATAACACATGTTCTGTCTTACAAAATTAGAGCGCTCATATAGAATGTTTACTGAAAAGATGTACAACTCTTTAATTGCTGTCCCAGCGGGAACAATGGCGACGCCAACCACGGCTACTACCTGCAGGAAATAGAGTAGCAGCCCATGCTGCTAGCCGGCCGCGGTGCTGCGGCCGCTGCCATCCGGTCAGCAGGACCGGCTGATCGCCAAGCGAGAGAAGATAAGAATAAAAGTCGATGATAAAAAACCTAGATCTTACTTCACCCAAAAGATCAAACAACTCAACAAACCGAAACCAAAAGTCTCACGATTGAATCCAATCGGGAACTCAACAACACGAAATAAACAAAAAAAAATGTACACGAAAAAAGAAAATGGAAAGAAAGGGAGACAAAGATCAAAGAGAAACAGCATACCACGGAGGAGCCAAAAGATGATGGTGGATTACAAAGCGGCAGAAGGAAAAAAATCACGGCGACGATGAGACCAGCGTGGGGAAAGTGGACCGCGGCCGGAGGAAGCAGAGCTCAAATGGCACAACTGCCGAAGCCGTAATCGCCTGTTAACAAATAAATAATGGAAGGGAAGCGATCTGGAGCGGGTGATGAATCTGAATCTTACCAGGAGATCCGGTAATCCGACGTTCTACGTAGTAGTGAGCAAAAGTTTTTTTTCGAGTTAGGGCGCATTGGATAAATACCGAAATCGAAATTATCAAAAAAATATATATACCAAAATATCAAAAATTGAAATCAAATCAAATATTTTTAAAATCGAAATTTTATCAAATCAAAATTATATAAATATATTCAATAAATTTGGAAAATTATAGAAAAATTAAATTATTTAGGATTTAGCCAATTAAATGATAGTTAATTGGCTAATAGATTTTAGACTTTTAGTAACTAGTTATACTATAATAAAATTATAATATATTATATTTTTTTAATATATATTTTATATTTTAATAAATATATATCGGTAATTTAGTTTTTTACAAAATCTATAAAATAGATAATTAAAAATTAAATTTTACAGACTTTATTATTGAAACCAATATCAATTTTTTTTACTAAATTAAATTTATTAAAATTTTTTGTAATCCGTAAAAATCGAACCGAACGCTTTTAGTCTAACTCCAAAATTTCAAATCATAAATATGAGAGTGAATTCTAATTTGGGAATCCAAAAATTATTTTAAAAAATTCCCAAAACCCCAATTCGAACTCTCAAAAATTATTTTAAAAAAATTCTAAAATCCCAAAATTTTAAATTCCTATATTTGTAATTCTAATTCAAGCATAAGAAATAATAGATAATTTCAAAATAAAACTAATAAATAAAAATAAATATTCTATACAAATAAAAACTAATTTTTTTAATTAAAAATAAATTCAAGTATTAAACTAAGTGTGTTAGTAAATATATAATATTTGGTACTTTGGGACCATTAAAACATTCCAAAATATTTTTTATATATTGATACCGATACCAAAATCTCAATCTGAAATTGTTACCTAACTTGAAATCTCGAAATCTCGAAATACCGATAAAGTACTGAATATTGAAAAATTTGATAGTACTTTGGTATTTTAGTATGGGTAACTTTTGCTCACCCCTAATTCTACTCATAGTTAATGAAGATCTTGGGTTTTCGTGGATTAAATTTTAAATTTAGAATATAATAATATATATAGGCATGGATACTTAGTAAGTTAATATTATAATCACTATCTTAATTTAATTAATCCACATTATAAAAATTACTTTATTATTACATTTGTGAAATATATTAATTTTTTTTTCTGACTCATAATTAAAATAAATATATATATATATACAGAAAGTGATTCTTTTTAATAAAAATGTCGTATAGCTCTTTAAATAAAAAGTAAAAAAGTAAATATGTATTTCCTTTTCCTTAAATCATAAACTGCTACCGTTGGAAACAAATTTTATGCAGCTAGCGATTGCCTAATTTTTTAAAAAACATCGATAAATTTGGACTAAAACATATTTTTTTTAAATATATATATATATATATATATATATATATATATATATATATATATATATATATATATATATATATATATATAAAGAAATAATCTACGTGTTATAAGTTATCAAATGATACTAATAATATTATGAATAAATTTATCTATGATGAAAAATTAATATTTTAAATATAATAAAAAAATTACCTATTAATGTAATAAATTTTTTTTATTAAATTTAATATATGCTAATTTTTCATTGGTACATACGTCGATTATTTTTTATATTTTTTTAAAAAATATTTTTTATTCTAAAATTATCGATGGTTCTTAAAATGTTATGTAGCCAAGCCAGCGGCTGCATAGAAAATTTGCTCGCTACTGCCACTGCACGCCGCGATCCAATGCGGCTCCCACCAGAAGCCGCCGCCTGACCCTATCGCCTCTCTTTCCCTTCACAGTAACATTTTCGGCCTTTCCCCGCACCGCCGCACCTCGTATTCAACCTCTGCCTTTCCGCTTCTGGCCGAGTGGCCGTCCCCTTCCCCCACCGCCTGCAGCCGGTCGCCTAGCCACAGTGGACGTCGTTATCAGCCGACAAAGGCTTTCGAGGCCACATTACTCTCGCCAATGGCCGCGCGACACGGCAGACAGTGACACGATGATTTATATCTCCTATTAATTTGGGCTCAAAAGTTGTGGACGTGGCCTGTCCTTCCGTCCCTCCACAAGAATACTATAAACAAATCTCAAATATCACCTTTATATCAATTATATCTAATTTCCAATTTCCAATCTAATTTTTTTTGCTAAATATTTTAGTTGTTATGCTACTAACGCCGGCTATAGTTCATTGCAACAACGAAGACATCATGATACAAAAAATAAAACATGTAGGGACATGTCATTATATAAAATGCCAAAAAGATACGCACGAGATGCTCATCCCGATGTGCTAAGATCGAGATATAGTTGAGATTTTTATACGCAATAATTATTGGGTTTTTATGAAAGATTGTTGATTAATAAAATCTAATTTTAATTAATAAAACAGTTTTAGTGTTTTACCATAATTTAAGACGTTTGGAAATTGGAATTGTACGATATTTTATATACCCACCAATAAGTCAGTTGCATGATTGATTTTGTCCGAGGTGTTTTCGCTCTCCCATTGGGCGACGAGGTGGACCCAAGTGTACCGTCAGCAGAGCCACGACGGCTGGGACGAACAAACTTTGCGGGAGCGACCCCCGCTCGTTTTGTCCACTATCTTAAAAAATTTTAAAAAATTAATATAATAATTTATGTAAAATTATCTATCCAACAGTATCAATATTGCTATGGACGAAATCTTCTACGATGAAAAGTAAAATCATGAAAGATAATAAAAGATATGCTATAATTTTATTATTATATATTACTTTTTTATGTTTTATTTTTCATCGTAGAAGATTTCATTCGTAGTAATATTGATACCGTTGGATAGATAATTTTGAGTAGATTATTATACTAATTTTTTTAAAAAAATTTATATCTATTAGTGTAGCAAAATCGCACCCTTGCGAGTAGGAGGTCCGCTCCCGCAAAATTTGTTCGGCTGGGACTCAGACTAGCACATGCGTGTCTTTTCCGGCCCGAACCGCTCCGGTTCGATTTCCATGCAATTGGATGGCCGAGCAAAACAAGGCGACGTGTACGGGTTCAGCGCCGCATCCGAGGCGACGAAGTTGCTGTCTGACCAATCAATGACTGTGTTCTTCCAGAGGTGAATGATAATTGATAATAAGGTGACTTGAGTTAAGTAACGGTTGAAGCATTTATTGGCATCCGAATATTATTATTATTTTATTCACCCGATATTCCACGGCATCGCAAAACTGTTAGGTGAGGTTGTTGGAGTAAATAGCCAATGAGGGACAGGCATGACAGCTCATAGAACACGATGGTGGACCCTCCCCACTGCCCAATCGAAAATTCCATACTCAAAGATATGCGGGGTCCTTGTTTAATATTCTTTGTTTGGAGCCACTCTACGGTCCAAAATACGTGTGGGGGTATTTCTGAGTAGCCCAAAATATTTGAGGCCCAAAACACGAAGCAAGTTGAAACGTGAGCCCAGTGATCCATTTCAGTTGATAGTGCCAATGATCGGCTCGGACGCCGGAGCCAATGTATTGATGACTATTGGCCCAGTGGTCCATTTCAGTTTTAGTATTTAATTTATATTTGACAGTGCTAGATCGCATTTATGAAAAAATAAATTATCAGAGGCCACATTCTTATGTTATTATATAAGTAAAATCTCTACAAATGTCTCACTTAACGAGTATTTTCACATTCAAATGAAGTCTAGTGTTCTAGTGTTAGGCCTACGGGCCGAAAAATTGGGTGCAGCCTAATTTCCCAGCCCAGCCCAAAATTTCGGCTGATCGGGTCGGCAGGTGAAGAAACCGGATCGAGCACGATGCCTGGATCCGAAATCGCCAACGAGCGATTCATGCGCGCGATTGCGTGCGTAAACCACCTGACGCAAATGTGGCGTGCGACGTGGGCTGCTGTGATGCCTCGAGCATCGTGTTGACTCGGGGGGAGCGAAAGAGGAGAAAGGACGACGACGTCGTCCCGCTGGGAAGGGAGCTCGAAATCGAACTCATCGACGCCTCTCTCCCTCGTCCCCTTCGGTGATCCTCGGCTTCTTATCGGACGCCGTTCATCGGCGAAGTTCTCAGCGCGTTCCGATGGTGCGGGTGGGTGTGGAATGCCTGGGAGAATTTCGTCCCTCTTCCGCGTCGCCGCCTTCGTCTTCCTCACACTCGACGCCGCCGCTGCCACCGACCACACTTTCAGACCGCCTTGGAAGGCGCAGCTGGCAATAGCTTCACCAGAAAGAAGGAGCCGGCGCTTGGCGCCGAGGTACTCCCTTTTCCCCTCTTTCAGGTCGTTTTCCGCTCGCCTTCGACCTGTCTGGTGGCTGATCAGCCCGGTCGAGCTTGCTGCTCCCGACGCCTCCCTTCTCTGCCTCTCTCGGCTGCCGGCCCGCCTCCGTGCGGAAACTTCCGAAGCTGCTTTCCGCCTGCGTGCAGACGCCTCTCGTAGCTCCCCGGACGAGCCCTTCTCGCCTACGCGCGAGCTCTCCATTCTCCGGCGATCGCCTGCGTGCGTTGCTCGGTTCACTAGAGTCGTCGTCTACGAGTGGAGCTGAGAATAGCGGCGAGCCCTTGGTCGGCATCAGCCCCTCCTCAGTTTGGCGCGGCAGAAGCTTAGTGGGCGAAGTCCCCTTTGACGACGGTGAAGCATCGTGCTTGGGTGAACTCCCCTACTCACTCAGCTCAACCGCCTACGCGAGCATCCTTCAGCCGCCTGTCTCTCAATCCGGCGCCGCCAGCTGCAGGAGGCGACCCCCTGTCCTCCTTCTTCCCCACCTCACCTACGCGTGAGGGTGGACGGCCGGCCTCTTTGGCCAACCGGTGGACGCACGCGAGGCGTGCTCGTACGGCCTGGCCGTTCATCGTCGACGCGTGTGCACGTTCGACTTCGTGCGGAAGGTTCTCAGTCTGGTTCGTGCTGTTACCGGTGTGCGACCCCGTAAAGACATCCGTCTGTGATCGCCGGGCGTCAGCTAGATCCGTGGACGGGTGGGTGGGGACGTCCCATTACTCGCTTCTATCCTCTCCAGCACATGAGTGTGCTCGGAGGTTGTTGTGAACCCCGTCCTACGTAGTAGGTTACGAGTGTGTCTATTTTGGATTCGGGTGAACTCGGTTCGACCAAGCGATACCGGCACTTAGTAAATCGCGAGCGTTGATCTAGTCGTGTTGGAATGACAGCAATCTTTTGCAGAGTCCATAATCGGGCTGGGAGTTGATTTGAGGAATTGACTCCACCAGTCGCGCCCAATTCTGCGGTTTCGACCATCGTGATACCTGTGTTGACGTAATTGGACTTGAGTCAAGCGTTGACTCTTGTGTAAAATATTAAAAAAAATATTATTGTAATTCAGAGCGTGACAGCTTGTATGTTGCTATTTGGCTTATTCTATTGACTTAAACATTGTATGAGTTAATTATAATAAAATTGGGGATTGATTTCTAAGTCAAGTCAAATAGAAAAAAATATAAATGAAAAATCATCTAGATTTATTGTATTTTTTATTATGTCTACCGTAAATTATATTCAACAAAATATAGTATAAAAGTTGACATCCGGAAAATAAGATTGATGAATATATATATATATACACACGAGATGGATTTTACACTAACATCAAAACTTTTTTCAATGTGATTTATATAAGAGCGGCTCAGATTAGTTCCCTTTATTGAATTAACGGCTGAGATTTTCGTGCATGAAGGGGGAAAAATTTTTCTGGATCAATAAACCCCTCGTCTCTCGTGGATCTATTCTCCGAAGCGCCATCCCGTCGGCTCCTGCTTCCTGTCAAGGGCGCCGACGATGTTCTCAACCGCGAATCGTCTTGGAGATCTCCACCCCAACCGAGACCCACGTACTTGATTGCCGATTCTTGGAGGGAGAAGGAGGATCGTTTCAACTCTGTTCGGTTCCTCGCCGACGCCGACTACTACGTCAGGTGCGTTTCCGATCTCCGTGTATTTAGGGTTTTGACCGTTTGTCTTGTTCATTTTATCTCACAATATGCTCTAGATATCCGTTATTCTCGTTTATTGATTGTGATTTGGTTCTCAATGTGCTTTTTTATCACGACCGTGTAGAACTCTTTGGTGTTCGAGTATTGTATACGATTTGTATTATTATTCCATTTTCTATCTTTCTATTACGTCTTTTAGTGGTTGTTAGACCTAATCTTAATAGAATACTGCTTGATCTATTAGAGATTGTTGAACAATGCTTGTGGTTGTACGACGCCCCAGTTACACGAAACTTAAAATCTTGCCTACGCTTTTCGTCCAAATACATATATTTTAGAGCTAATTCAAGATTCATGTAATATTTCATACGGAGGATAATAATAATGCAAGTATCTTCCTATTTGCTTATCTGAAATTACACGGTTAGTCAAACTTACGCTTACACTTTCGATAGAGATATGGAAAAGTATTTTAAATCTTCCGACAATGCAGCGCTGAGTGGGCTTTTTAGAGATAATATAATATTATAATCACATTTTATTTTATATTAATATCATATAATTTATACTAATATATGACGGGCAGAAAAAGCTCTACATCATTGAATGCTCATAGGAGTGAAGTATGCAAATGCGTGAAATATCCTTCAAGACTAGTTATAATCACACTAACCCTGTTTGGTAGTTCACAATCCCAATAGAGTGGCCACATAGTAACATACTTAAACGTTAGTTATTCATCCTTTTTTTAGAAAAAATCTATTCAATTATTTTTGCCTAGAATTATTGTATCGTAATCAGTGTGGTTAAATTCAGTTAGCTTGATGTAAACAAAGCAAGCAGTTTATAGAACAAGATAATGATCTACAGATTACAGAGGACGATCTTTCTCTGTCGTCCCTCGAGAAGGAACATTTTGATTTTAATATGTTTTGTTGGTCCTAAGTTTAAATCAGAATTTTGTAATTTGTATACTATTCAAACTGTTACATTCAGTTATTATCATTGTTTTGCAAGATGCAAGATTTAATTTTTGATGGTGAAAGAACCTAGGACTTTTTTACAGCTGCATTCAATTATTATGATTTTTTTTCTTTTTGTAAATAGACATCAGATATCAGTATTAGATCTGGGCAACTTATGGTTCCAATGATTAAGGAGGTTCACTTGAAATGTAACTGCTGCATAATCTCACTAGGTTTCTGTAAGGCCTTGGACAACTACTAGATTGTTTCAGCACATGGACGGGTTGTCTACGAGACTACGACCTACCCAAATCAATCATAATGACAACATAACAATTTGTTGTGTTTAAATTTTTTAAATACTCAGAATAAATATAAATTCTACACAAACTAGAAAATTTGTGAAGTACCACAAGAAATTCTGCAAGTAGGATTTATTGGATAATCTACTACTATATTGTCCATACTTTTATCTAGATTGAAATTTCCACATTTTGTAACAGTTTCTTTGCTTCTTCCTGATTGAAAGAACTAGCCAAATAAAGGGTTCAACTGTGTGAAATCTAGCAATTAAGACATGGATTTGTGCAAGTATTCGTATAATATTCTACATTATGTGAATTCATAAACAGAATGAATAGGGGTCCAATGTGTAAGGCGTAGAACTCTAGATCCCATACTGATTCCAAATGAGTCTTCCTTTTTTGATAAAATATTTCAATTTTCAAGCTTGGGGATTTGAAAGCTAGCATGTGTACTATTTATTATCTGTTCATTTTCTTCTCAACAAGTTGGCTTGTGTACAAATATCATATATTTTTAATGTGTGTGTGATACAACCTTCAGCCGTCACCGGCGAGAATCGTGCGAGCACGCCCAAAAGAGAAATAACAAAACACTAGACAAACCCTAACACAACTCTAAGATCCTTATTTATAGACTTCACTACTAAGCGGACCCGGGTATGACAAACCAACCCGACCCGCTTATTAATAATCCATACTACTAAGACAATGGGCCTGTAACAATAGGCCCGTAACAAATGCCCCCCTTTTAAACTAGCCTTGTCCTCAAGGTTGAAAAACTTCAACTTTCCCGGATCCCAAATTGCTCGGTAAGTTGTAGAAGCCGGTGCCCCAAACATTTCGGTCTCAAGCATGTTGCCGAGATCCCAAATCGCTCGATAAGTTGCTGAAGCAGGAACACCAAAGATGGTCGCCTTAAGCTGGACAATCTCATACTTGTGCTCAGGAATCACGCCAGCAAAACCATCAGTCTTCTCAAGTAGTTCATCGATTGGCAAAGCAATCACGGATTCATCCTTGTTTTGTCCCAATAGAGCTGATGAAGGATATGCGTTGGTACCCATACCCAAACGGCCGGATTCCATCTGATGAGGATCCCCTATTACCATTCCTTGTTTAATGTCTTCAATTTTAGATTCTTCTTCTCTTGGTTCCTCAATAGCGCCAATAGCAGGAATATCAGCATCTATACCAACCATGTTGGAGGCTATCGATGAGTCTTCAACTGCAGAAATTTCTGTATTGTCAAATATATTATCGTCACCATTAACCAGCTCCGGGAAGATATCCTTTTCTTCCTAAATTGATACTTGAATGGTTTGACTCTTAGCCTCAGCTTCTTCAATGCCAACTACATCTTCATAGTAGCTCTCATCAAGGACCGGAGTTGTATGAAAAGTACTAAAGCTATTTATCATCTTCAGCTTCAACCGTTCCCAAGAGAGATTGGGAATCTGTCGTCTCAACCTTCGGACCCAATCATATACTGGTCCTACCATATGAACAAATGCCAGAGGAAACTTTAAATCATCTTGCGTACCTCTATTGGTGAAGAAGTATTCAGCTTGTGCAATCCAATCTTCTGGAGCAGTGCCGTCAAATCCGTGCAAGTCCACATAAATGCGAAGCGGCCGTCTATCCTCCATAGCACTTTGACTCGGTAAGGTAGTCTTCAGGGCCTCGCTCCCATTAATAGTCACATCCATTCCTTCTTGCCGTTGCTTCTCCCTCAACATTAATTTTATCTCATCTAAAACATCAAGACGATAATTCATCTGTCGCTCTCGTTTCTCTCTAATCATGTCTTTCAACATAATTTTCATCACACCTAAAACATGATCTATCTCACTGCCCTTCATTTTCTTTCAAGATTTTTTTTTTCTTCTTTTTTTGAATTTTTTCGGTGCTACAGTAATTGCTACAGTACCCAATTTTTTTTTAAAAAATAACTCTGTTTTTTTTAATAAAAAATAATAATAAAACAAAAATAACCTAAAAGCTACAGTACCTGAAGGCGTTCGCACGACGCGGGCGCCTTCGTCACGCTCGCTTGGACGGTCGTGTCGCTCGACTCGTCCGCCTGCTTCCACCCGACGAGCCGCCTTCCGCCTGCGCAAGCTTCGCCGGCGAAGCTACTCCGGCCGGCTAGGGTTCCGGTGGGGAAGGGAGCCTGTACCCGGTTGGTCGTGCGTCGCTGCCGCGCGTCGCCTCCGCCTGGATCCGCTCGAGATCGCCCTGGAAGGGAGGAAGATGCTCGTCCTTCCCCCCTTTGTTGCCTTACGCAGCGCCTCCTTCCTCTCAGTTCTCCCCCCTTCGGTTGTCGCCTGAGGCTAGCGCCACCTTACGTCGACGCCTCTCCCTATCGTCGAAGACGCACGTCCGCCTCTCCGCTTAGTCGCGTGCCCAACAACTTCAGCAGCGCTGAGAAGAGCTACACAACAGCAGCAGCCTCTGATCAATCGATGGCCACCTGGAAGAAAGATGACACCGCTTGGACCCGCTGCTCGCTGGTGCTTGCCGGAGGTGTCACCGATCTTTTGTCGCTATTGCCGTCCAAACCTCCTCCGAGGGCTTTGATTAACTCCTCCTAGGGGTTTTTTTTTTTTTCTTCAGCTTGATCAACGATAGTAGATCTGTTGCTAAGATCTACGACCGACAACGGAAACTCCTTTCGTCTTCATCCGTCGCCGGACCACCGGTTCTCCGGCGATCAATCCGGCAGGTCGGACCAATTGATACAACCTTCAGCCGTCACCGGTGAGAATCGTGCAAGAGCACACCCAAAAGAGAAATAACAAAACACTAGACAAACCCTAACACAACTCTAAGGCCCTTATTTATAGACTTCACTACTAAGCGGACCCGGGTATGACAAACCAACCCGACCCGCTTATTAATAATCCCTACTACTAAGACAATGGGCCTGTAACAATAGGCCCGTAACAATGGGCCTGTAACAAATGATCCGCTGCTCGCTGGTGCTTGCCGGAGGTGTCACCGATCATTTGTCGCTATTGCCGTCCAAACCTCCTCCCAGGGCTTCGATTAACTCCTCCTAGGGTTTTTTTTTTTCTTCAGCTTGATCAACGATAGTAGATCCACTGATAAGATCTACGACCGACAACGGAAACTCCTTCCGCCTTTATTCTTCGCCGGACCATCGGTTCCCCGGCGATCGATCCGGCAGGTCGGACCAATTGATACAACCTTCATCCGTCACCAGCGAGAATCGTGCAAGAGCACGTCCAAAAGAGAAATAACAAAACACTAGACAAATCCTAACACAACTCTAAGGCCCTTATTTATAGACTTCACTACTAAGCGGACCCGAATATGACAAACCAACCCGACCCGCTTATTAATAATCTCTACTACTAAGACAATGAGCCTGTAACAATAGGCCCGTAACAATGGGCCCGTAACAGTGTGTGAGAGAGAGAGAGGGCTAGAAAGGGGAAAGGGGGAAGTGAGAGGGCTAGAGAACAATTGACTCAATGTCAATTCATCCTCATCTAATTAATTACAAGCACTTAAGCATTTTAATAGACTTTTACATCACATAATAGCCACAATGGCTAACCGTACCACTAATCCATGATCTATATCCACGGACAATAAGGCATAATATTATCCACAATTGTGAATCTCTTTACTAATTACTAATGTACTACCTTACACCACGTATTATTAAATTATATATTTTTGCATCACATCATTATGTAGACCACATATATTTATATCCCTACTAATTACTAATATGCTAATTGATTCCACATAATAGCCTTTATAGTCAGATTATGTAACTGGAGTGATTTTAAACTTTGAGTTAAGAAGAAATTTTCCATGACTCTGTTTGTGCTCCCTTGTTATGTTAGAAAGTCTATGATGCATTTTCAAAAGAACATCTAGTATTTTTATATTCTCGTAATATTCTAATTGTAATATCTCGTTCTCTTGCTAATTTCTTATGATATATATCAATAACACAAAAGCCTGCTTATTTTCCTTTGCAAATGTTTTTGATGGTATTTTATTTGTTTGGTTATGCCTTCAATTCAGATCTAGATAGCATGATTATGTAACGTATTATTGACTTGTAATTATTTACATCAGTGTGATCTAAGATCCAGAAAACAAAAATCACATTTAATTGAGTTTTAGCTATTCTTGTCCACACCCTTTGATCTTAAACATTTGTAGAATATTATTCATATTCTTCTAATTTGTTTTCCCGTGTCATGTTCAAGATGATTGCTTGTTGCACTTATTAGCGTGATGCAGTTGATAAGCAGACAACTGATCCATTTTAAATTTATCTTTTGCTAATAATCTTGCTAGCAAGATAAAACTTGTTACCATCAGCAAGATTGTTCCCTCTTATAAGTCTCTTCTGACAATTGGAATTTTAAGTTCACTTTATAAATGAATTATTTGATGAGAAATGCAGATGGGTGTATTCAAGAGGAAACGGTAGAGGATTCTGAAAATGCACGGTGTACAAGACTTGCCTTAGCAACTAGGCTTTCTGCGATTTCTGTGTAATTTGCGTTGTAAATATGGAACTAGTGCATCTGAAAGCTGTGAAATTTTTCAAAGTGTAGGTTTTACTTGCACATGATTATCTTCTGTGGGACCTAAATCTAGTTTTGCTCACCGGAGGGCCCAATTAGCATACGGCTCAACTAAAATGCAAATTTGTAGTCGGGTATGTCTGAGCCCATATGCTCCATATGGCCTAAAATTCAGCAAACCCGAATTATTGGAATATTTTGGGTCCAATACATTGTAAAAGTTGAGAGTTTTTGTGTCTCGTAAAATACCCAGCCATGCTAATAGAAATCGGCCTAGCTAGTTTAGTCGTGTGGTGGCCTTGCTCAATTATTCACTCGAAACCCTTTAATGAATTCAATACGGCCCACTAGTGTCTTAAATAAAAAGCTATTATGCACCAAGAGCGAGCGCAATTGTCCAAACTGGCCCACTCAGGTCCACTGGTAATGAAATGTGAGCTATTCATATAACGGCCCTGGTAACTCTCAACTCTGTTTAGGCACAAATGTGGGCCCACTAACGCCCAAATATGCCAATAAATAAGCCTAGTAACAACCCAGTAATGGACCAAATATGAGCATAATAATAACTCATCTATGGCACACAAACCCACTACTAGCCCAAGATTAGCCCACATATGAGCCCATTAGCGGCCCACAATGAGCCCCTTAATATCTCAATTAAAACATATGGGCCCAATTAAGGCACATATATCAACCCATTAATTACCCAACTGCGGCCCAAATATAGCCCGCCAATAGCCCAGTTATGGCCCGTACATGAGCCTATTGACAACCCGGCATACACATCAGCCCAATTTTAGCCCAAATATGAGCCATTGGCCACCCATTTATGGGTCACGTACGTGCCCATCAGTTATCACAACGCAATTTGGATTTTGAGCCCATTAAAAGCCTAAATGTAGTTTGATATCGAGTCAAATATGGGCCCATTAATGGCCGACCTCTATTAGTTGCCACTTTTGGCTCAATCATTTCAAATTTTTCTGAAGGCCAGCGTATAAGACCAACAAGAGCTAACTTAAATGAAATGACGCATAATGAGTCCGTTTGAACATTAACACGAAATTAAAGCAAAATAGTTAATAATGAGCCAATCAGCCCAACTACATGTTGGAAGCCTACCAACAATTCTAAAGCAGCTCAATTAACCCGACTTCATCTACATGTCCATCAAGTTCTCTGTGAGAAACATAAACAGACCCATTTGATTAATGCAAAAACGTGTAGTGAGCCCATCAACCGCCCAACTGCCACTCGGAGCGCCGCACCTGGCCAGCAAAAATAATAAAGTTTAGTGATCCAAACATTTCATAAATGGCCAGCTAAGTCATAATAGCTTAGAGATTAAACTATTAAACTGCCCATCTAGGCATGCAGAATTAATAACTTTAATGTCATCGTACTCAATGAAACCATTATATAATGCATAAAACCATCTCGCGAATTGCAATCAGTACGGCATGCTGGTTGCGATAAAAACTTGCTACCATCATTTTGTTAGACAAGTGAGAATCATTTCAACCACGGACATGGTCAGTCAAATTAGAAAATCGTCAGCCATATAACATGAACATTGGAGTCTCTGATTCCTGCCAGCATAAATCTCAGTCCTCAGTAAAGATAGCGAATAGAATTTAAGTTCAAACATTATATCTCGCAAGAGTTCAAAACCTTTTGTTTCTCACTGCCCATGGACTTGCTAATGGAGCATTTTCAACACAATAGCACACGAAAGCAAAAATGAGATGCAAAGCCCAATACCAAATGGACAAGCAAATTCAGATAGGCACACAACAAGTGGGACCAACTATTACTCGCTTATATCCCACAATTTTGTTGCCTTTGTCTACGTAGGTCCCTGTGAATTGCTATTTAAGTTTGTCTGTGCTTAGTATTGAGATTCCCCCCTCCCTTGTAAACATGCTAGCACTACATTAAGTTACTATATATAAAATAAAGATGAGCAACCATCTTGAGGATTAGGTACAAAATATTTAACAGATACTATGAAGCAAAATTCAAATATTTTTTAGAATGGTACAATGTTATAAACGAGATTACGGTTGAAATAAACTTTATTTCAACCAATAACAGTGAATTATGTGTGGTTTAGCAATTATTCAATCAAGTAACTTCTATAGAAGGTTGATCGATATTTTTCAGTCTTTAAAGCGTATCTTCCCATTGTGTGATGGGTGATTCACGAAAGAAGGTTAAGGCTACATTTAACTGTGTTTCAATATTTCCAGGCAAAAAAATAATTTCATTTTTGCAAACTACTCTATAAAATACATGCAATGCAGTGCAAATTGGCCCTTCATACTATCTAACGAATTGACAAACACATTTAGGTCAAATCTACCATTAAAATCTAGCACATGAAGTGTTGACCTATCCCGCCAGTTTTTTTTCTTTTTTTTTAAAGAATGATCTAGACAATCTAAACAAGACTGGTAAAAGATTTTGTGGAGGTTATGGTGTTCGGATTGTCATACCTAAACGATGCTTGAAATGTTTGATTTAAAGCTACATGCAATGCTGGAAAATATTAAGGTTCGTACTCGAGTTATCAATCGCCTGTTTCACGAGTCTTTTTCAAAGTATTGTAGAGTGTAGAGGTAACAAGACTTGGATCATTTGAGTTAATTTATTTTATTGTAAAAACAGGCAAACTTAAATAGTAATTCTCCAGGGACATACCATACAGCCCCTTTACTGACATCCTAGCATCAAAACTTGCTACATAATAAAAGAAAGATGAGAAGCCAACTTCACAAATGTCAGCAGAAAGGAGATGATCATTCGAAAATTTCAAATTTTTTTGGGTGATACAATGTTACAAAAATACAAACAGATTGAGTTATATGTCGAAAGTACAACTTCAAATATCGATCAACATAATAAATGCAAAAGTTTACTAATACAACTTTAATTTTCATATTAGGTTCAAGCATTCAATTTGAAAGGAGATGTAATGTAGCGACAGTTAGGTGTAGACTAAACTGTATGGGTTCTTAATCATGAAAAAGAGCGAGGAATACTCACATGTCTTCTTTGGCTCATTCTTTGGCATTCTTTGAAACAGACCACATCCACATTGAACCCCTCTTTGGCTGTGAAAATTGAAATAGGGGACGTTTCCCTTGGATACACACCATGCCTTGGGTATTTAATCAAGTACCTAATGCAATACCCGAACTAGACCCAAAATTGAGTCAGAGAGTCCCATTACATAACTTGAACCCAAATACCTGCAAGTACCAGATGCAATAAAAAACCTTTTTTTTTCAATAATAATAATAATTTGATAAATTAAAAATAATTTCATATGTTTATATATTAATTTTTTTTACGATTAATTGGTGAAGAATTTGGTAAAGTTATAATTTTATTTATATTTTTAATTAGGTACACCTTCAAACTCAAACTCGACATATCAACCTCAAACCTATTCTGTTGAGATACTTAGGTATCCAAAATCGCTACAAGTTGGCTTGAGTACTAAATTAACTCTGGTTCAATTGTCATCCCTACTGACAACGGAAATACTCTACCCAAAGTGCTAGTAATGATTGATAGTTTAGTCCGAGCTCAATCATTTTCAGAACTTGTATGTCATTAATTATAATGATTTTATAATTACAAGTAGGATACCCTGAATGGGTTCCTGATACTGAAAAAGAGCAAATGATGTCACCCTTTCATTCATTCTTTAGGGTCTTATTTGGAATAGACTAAAAAGTAGCTAACGTCGGGAAATAAGGGATGTTTCTATTGCATATACACCATGTTTTTTCTTTCCTTTTTAAAGACCTACAAACTAAGGGATGGGAAAAGCCCATCAAGATATTTAGTGCTAGTAGAGTTTAATACTACCACTCTATCAAATCATGTCTTGGAATCTACCAATATGACAAGCATACTAGCCCAGCCTAGGCTTCCTTAACAAGCCACCTCATGGACCCTATTGAACATAGGGCGACAAAAAATGAACATACGGAACCCATTTGAACTTTAACACACATGGCATGATTTGGATACTAACTGACCAAGCCTAATACACAATATTAGGATTAAAATTGAATTTTTATCCCCGTAATATGTTTTTACTTTCTAACATTGATTTGTTTCTTAATCAATTAGCCTTGTAACATATTCATTTGATCATGTGGTTTACAATGTGTAAAAGTTAAGTTGCATATGATGTTATAATTTAATTTAAACTAACTTTCTTCTTTTTATTATTTTGCAGGACCTAGTTATGATTAGTAGAAACTTGTGGGCTTTTGTGTAAGATTCCTTTTTAAAACCCTTTCTCCTTTACTTGCCGAAGTTTTTCTTTCTCCCTTTCCGTTGATTTCTTTCCCTTTCGTGAGGTGACGGTGAGTCCTCTTTCTTCCTCTCCTTCTTCGAATAAAATTTCTCCTCTTCCCTTCTATTGATTGTTGAAACTTGTGCTGGGAGGGTTTGATTTGGTGACGTCTCCACCTTGGATTTTGCAGCAAGAGGCATGCGGCGAAAATTCCTGGACATTCTTTTGTTTTCGAATTTTGGAGACTAGGTAAGACATCTGTGTATTCTTCTTCTATTTGATTTCGTATTGGATTTCGTTCTTCTTTAGGGTACGTAGAGATCCATGTGATATTTTTTGACTATAATAATGGTCTTCTTTCTATACGTGTGAGTTTTGTTAGTAATTTTTGGGATCTCTATTGGCTTATCTTGGAAATGAAATTGGGTTTACTGAGTTTCAAGATTTGAGAGGTATACTGTGAACTTGTATTTTCCTTATTTGTTTGATGATTAGTATCTTCTTTGTTGTCGTTTCGTAAGGATTTCCTAAAGAATCGATAAGCTATCTTCATTCTTCTATTTGCTATGTTGATATTCATGTTATATTTTTCCAGATGGTAATAGTAGTTTCTTCTACATGCGTGAGTTTTGTTTGTAAATGTACAGCACCTCAATTGGTTCATCTTAGAAATGGAATTTAGTCTGCCGGAGAAAATACTGCACGGCTCATTTTGGAATTCCAACACTTTTTGTTGTCAATAACAAATGCATCAACGTCAAAAGTTATATTCCTTGTTGCCTTTGTGGAACATTCTTAACTACTAAATCTTTGATATATTACTTAAGTAGATGACAGACGATTTCAATTGTAATGTGTTTGACTATTTTCAAGTACCCATTTGAATCATTTTTATTATTTTATTTTTATTTCAAAGTCTGCCACCTTAACTCTTCTTTTATCAATAACTTTCTTTAGCATTATGCACCATGTATCCTATATTCCTTTCAAGTGGCTTTCCTTGCAGCAAGCATGAGATACTATCAAATATTTTTCGAGAATTCCTGCCATGACAATCAACTCATGCATCCAGTGAATCACAACTCATCTTGGAAATTGTTTGTATATAGAGCATTCACTACTATCTAAAATTTTTAGGCAGCATACGTACTAATGCATTTACTATTCTAAGTAAAATTTTATTCACCTGGACTACAGATGGAACTATTAAGATTGGATTTATATTTTATTTTTTTATTGCTCGAAATCAATTTGGATCCATAAAAACTTCACTTAAATCATCATTTACTTGTTGTTAATTTTGGTGAAATTTTACGTGGAAGACTTGTTGGAAGTTTTGGTAATGCTGATTTGATTTATGATGCTTAAGTGAATGTATTGATTAGATTTTGAGATGCAGATGTATTTTGTTAATTCATTTCAATTACATATGTACTGTCTTGGGTGGAATATGTTAATTAAGGTTCAGAAATTAAATAATTTCAGTTTAATTTGATGCATGTATAACATTAGAACTAAATTACCTACTGTTTAGATTTGATTCCCTTTGCATTTATGCTTATGTGTACAGTGAATTAGTGTTACAGAGAAAGAAATTGGGATTCATTTATTAATGATAAAGGAAGAATTAAATGCATGCATAACTTTGTCTTAAATGAATTAGTAAAGCGATTTTAATTATATGCACTCAATAATCCTATCTCCTTGAAATGATTAGAAAAAGAGGATAGCTAAGGTTTGATAAGTTAGAAAGTCAAGCTAAAGACAATATTGGTAGGAATAAAATGGGAATTGGCTAAGGTGATATTTAGGATTTTGCATAACTTGGTGATCATGTATGAGAAATAATAAACTTCTATAAAATTTTAAGGTAACATGGAAGCCAAGACTCGAAACTAAGGTGATTCAAAGATTTGGTAAACATTTGACAAACAGAATCAACTATTGAGGTAGGAATCTATTCTTTCTCCTTTCATCACAATATTTTAAGCTTTATTTAAAATCTGTGGTATCTTATAGTTCGTTTCCTTTGATTATTGTTTCATTACCGTTGAACTCAATATCATTTGTTTAATGATCATTGTGATGGATATGACATGGTTTGACAATTGCATTGGTTACTTTGTTAATACATTTGTGATGATATTTTAGTACTTTTGGTGATTGCCTGATGTCGTGGCATTGATTGATCCTATGGTGAGTTATATTATACCAGCTATACCACTATGGACTCTATAGTGCCGAGTATGGAGGTACTAGCTAGAGGTCACATGACGGGAAGTCATTAGACTAACTGGAGTCCTGGATGTTGGATGCAACATCCTCCGAGCTGTCTGAGGATAGTTGTTCCATCGGTTAAGCAACGATGGAAACACTCTAACAAAGAGTGCGGACTCGATAGTGAGGTTATTACGTGGTTATGCTCTTGATTTACATGATTGTGTGGATGTGATATTTACATGTAGAATAGTAAAATTGTTTTTAATAATCTTTCTTTATTGCATGCATTTTGCGATTTCTACTTGGCTCTTCTTGCTAACTCCATTGTTTTGCCTCCAGGTCCAGGTCCGGCCCAACCATAAAATGAATAGCTAGATAGAGACTGCAGTCATGGGGAAATAAATAGCTAAAGTGGTTTAACTTGAGTTGTGGCATTTGTATTTTTGGCATTGTTAGCCAAACTTTGAATTTTGTTGAAAGTGTTGAAAGATATTGTAATAAGCATACTTTGATTTGTTTTTGGTATGGATTGTGAGATTTGAAGCTTATACAAGTTTTTGCTAGTAAATGTTATGTTGTGGTGATAGGGTGTGAAATGTTATTGTGATGACTTGTATCTTTTAAATTCTTACATTCTTGGCGAAGTCTTTCGCCGGGGCATAACATATGATGTTATGCTATTTGCGAAAGATGAGTAAAGATGCATATCTTTTCACTATTTTAATGTTAAGAGGTCATTTATTGTTTGAGATTGTTAGATATTGTATGTTGTGTGCAAACATCATAGCATCTGTGATTTTATTTATGCCAGCTAATGATTTGCTAGTGGATTATGTGAATGTTGCTATAGTAGATGAATAGATTAGACTATATTGTGTCACCGGGATAGCTATCGGGTGGTTAGAAGCTGGCCATTCCACTAAGTGAGATGACGTTAGAAATACTCAACCTGGAGTGCAAGTCATGATTGATGGTTTTTGGTCAAAGTTTGATACATATACACATGTTATTGTATAGTTACTGGAGATGCCATAATAATATGCATATATTGTTCTTTGGTTGCTTTTCACACATCACATCATTCTTTTAACTCTACTTAGCAAGTTTTATGTTAATCCCTTTCTAAATTACATTAGATAATATGTGGTTCCAGATAGTGATGGCCAGACAACTAGCATGTCAAGGAGTAAAGGTTATAGTATTGCTCTTAAAAGACAATATGTTGACCATCACGTGGAGTTATGTGATTCTTTGGCATTGTTTTCTGCTGTTAGTTGGTCATTACTTGGGTTCCAATAGATTTTATATTATTTTAAAAATATATTTTATTTTTTATTTTTTAAATTTTGCTGGTGGTAAATTGCCAAGCAACAAAGATAGTTGTGGTAAAGCTAGCACCTACTCAGGAGATTATAAATTATCAACAAATCAAACTTGTTAACCTAACTCATTATTTCATTTTTTAGAAGGCTACAAAAGCTTGGTCATAAAAAAAGTTGTGGATTAGGTCCTCTATGATTGGGGTATAACTAAACGGTCCTTAAGCTAGAGGTAATATATCTTGAATAAAGCTGTATAAAGTATTGGAAAAACTATGGTTTCCAACCAAAGTAATCAAAAACCTATTTCATTAGTCTTTTTCTAGGTCTTGTAGAGTTCTCAAAACTTCGATCATTTGGACTTATAATTGTTCGTACCATGGAGTAAATGATCAAGGTGGACTTCCATAATTATGGAAAGATGAGGCATAAAAGACAGTAGAAGATGAAGAAGAAAAATAAATAGATTTAAGAAACAACAGAAGAAAGAAAAGGAGATAATGGAGATTTAGGATATTGGATTATGGAAAGGAGGATGAGATATAGGGGAGGACATAGGAGAAGGAAAATAGATAAAAAAGAAAGTGAGAGTTTTCATTCTACAAATTGTTCCATTAAATCTTCCAAAACCTTAAAACCGGCATATACTCTCCTCACAGTTACAACAAGACAATATGGCTTCTGAGGCAATAGCAAATTCCAATTTACACAATTCCTACAAACCCAAAAAGTCACATATAACTCAGTTTATCAAAGCCAAACTTAATTCTAAGCTTCTAACAGTAATTCCCATGCAATAGTTCATCTTACAGATTACTCAACTTCCTAAAAATCCAACAAGTCAAACCAAGTTCAGACTGTGAACGTCAAATTTAACTTTGAACTTGTAAAATAATTGTAAAGCACATTAACGAAAATAATCATTATTCACTAGTGTTTTTAAATTGCGTCTGTTTTAATCCTTTTGAAGTGAACCTCAATCATTGTCTCTCTTTATAAAAAAATAGCTTCACTACGGGATGATAGTCTATGGCATCACAATGTGGACCCTAGCCAGCTTTATACACCCCACGTTGCTCAAAACAGGTATCACAAAGAGTATCGATGGAAAAGTAGGAAAAACTAATTGATTCTTGACCCTTGATCCATGAAACTAAAGGAAAAAAAGTCGATCTACTAGAAGTGAAGGTGACCATAAAGGCTTTAATGGTAAGGGCTCATATATCAAACTGATATAGAATAACTAGGTCGAAGGAAGAGAGCAGAAACGGTAAAGAAGAAACGATGAGTTCACGCACGGGAGGTCGAGCGAGTCCAAACAAGATGTAGATCCACCCTAAACCGAACGGCACCAAAATCCCGAAAACTCTCCACCTTGTAATTCGTTACCGCCAGTTGCAGATCACAGTCCCAGCGACCACAACAGCGCACTGAATGAAGGAATTTATCTTGCAGACACAAACCCCACAAGACATGAAAGAAATCAATGTGCAAAAATACACGGATCGCGAAAAATAAGGGAACTAGAAGGAACCTGGTGTTATTGGAAGCACGAGAGAGCGGCGACGGATGAAATCTGAGAATCGGCTGGTGATCAACGCACATCTCGATCCTAGGTTTCAGCCCTTTGTCCCTGCATCTCCCATCGTCCCTGGAGGTCGGAAACACTTCAACTTTCTCCCAATGCCTGCCTTGTATCGTAGGGATCGGAGCAATTGCCCAGGATAACACCAGAAAAAAAAAATCGCCGGAGAACTAGGGCTCACGAACATGACCGACATCTCGCGCTGCCTCGACCTCATCGTCGTCTTGTCTTTCATGCTTCTCCCGGTTACCCGTTACATGACCAACCGAAAAAATTTTTTCCCACCGAAAATTTTTTCATGACCACCTCATGTGATCAACAAACCAAATAACCGGGTAAATCAAAATAATAATAATAATAATAACCGGGTACAAATATTATTCGTATAAATATACAAGTGCCTTTTTGTCGAGCACTAGTAGCCAATTTAATAATTTATTTTATTTTTTTAAAAAAATATTATTGGTATAAATATACAAGTATATATTGGACACGTGTTTTTTAAGAAGTTAAAAAGCTAAAGCTGTAAATTTAGCACCCGTTTGTAGAGGTAAGCATTTGGATCGGTAAATTTGGTAATTATCGATTTATCTATTTATTTTGTAAATTTGATTCGGTTTAATCGGTATCGATATCGATATTGGTATATATTTTTTTATATATTGGTTATCAATTTCGATATGGTTAATTTTTTTTGGTTCGGTAAAAAACCAATTTTATCAATTAAAATTAATATATTTAATTTTACTTACTTGTTTACCAAATTTGATAATTTAATCGATAAATTCAGTTTAGTAAAATAATTCGATTCAGTAATTTAATCAGTAAAAATAAAAATATTATTATATTTATAGGAATAAAATAATTTAAATTGATAAATAGGTAATTTTCGGTAGTTAGTCAGTAATTTTATTTATCGGTTCGATGCCGATTTTATAATTTTTAATAAATATTTAATTAATAAATTCAGTTTAATTTATTCGATATCTGTAATTATTAATTGCCCACCCCTACCTATTTGATCCAGCTATGAGAAATTGATACCCCGAGTTCCATCGTGTTAATTTTGGTTCTAAGCATGAACAAATTCCAAAAGGCATTAGAGTGGGTAGAGAAGTCCGCTGAAATTACGATAAAAAAAATTTTAGAACTTATTTTATCTGAGAAGCATCATGGAATTTATACAAATACAACCAGGCACTCAAATCTATGCTTCATCAATAACCCAAAAAAAGAGGGAAAAAAGAATTGCAACTCAACTTATGTGTTTCAACAAAACCAGCAAATGGCACACTGTAAATGAAGTGATTTCACTTAAAATCTGTGATGGGGATTAAAATCTCTAGCTTCTGTGTATATTAGCTCTTTAATCTGCTCTTCTGTGAGTGCATGCTGCTCAAAATCAAAGGAGAAAGTCTCCATGCAAACTGGCTCGTCAGCTATGTCATGCAGCCTCTCAAGGTATGGATGAGCCAGGGCTTCTTCTACTGCAGAATACATTCAAACCCAAATAAATACACAAGGATCAAGTAATTATGTTTGAGACCATCTTTCAGAAATCCATTCATAAAGCTAGTTAATTTTTTGAGTTTTACTGTCTTAACAAGCAGGTGAGAATTCTGAGATCCTCAATGCTAAAGAAACATATAAGTTGAAAGTTGAACTACCTGTGATTCTCCTGGTAGGATCAAATGTCAACATTCTTTCGATGAGATCAATAGCTACTGCATTTATATGTGGGTACAGGCTTGTGAATGGCTTCCGAGAATACTGAGGCAGGTGCCTCAGGTACCTTCTTCCATCTTCATTCTGGATGAATCCAAGTTCAGAATCTGTTGGAGTGCCAATAAGCTGAAAACCAAGAACATTGGCGCGTTAAAACATGATTTTTACTAAACTCAAGAAGCACAATGTATTGATACCTTAGATTTGTCTCAAAATATTAAGGCCTAATGAATTTACTGTCATTGACTTGAGCTAAAATATTTTCCAATTAAGCTAAAGTATTTAAGCTCACTAAGATATTAGTTCAATGTCGACTTTAATTACCTCGGTTATCAGACGCATCTGGTGCATGTGATCCCTTCCAGGGAAGAGAGGTTGCCTGTTCATTAGCTCCATAAATATGCAGCCTACTGACCACACATCAATGGCTGCAGTATAATCCGTGGAGTTTAGCAGCAACTCAGGTGCTCTGTACCACCTGGTCACAACATACTCCGTCATCATATCACTCTCAGATGCTGGTCGGGCGAGACCAAAATCACATATTTTAAGGTCACAGTTTGCATTCAGCAGCAGGTTGCTGGGTTTCAGATCTCTATGAATGACTTTTGCAGAATGTATGTACTTCAATCCACGGAGAATTTGATACAGGAAGTACTGCACCATTTGGCAATAGCAATCCATCCATTAGGAATTAGAAGAAGGCAATCAAGTTCGCTTTGAATCTACGTATTTTACCTGGCAGTGTTCTTCTGATAATTCTTGATTGGATCGGATAATGTGGTGAAGGTCAGTATCCATGAGCTCAGTTGCAACATACACATCATTAAATGCATGAGCAAGTGGTGGAGGAATCACATCCCTTATTCCAATAACCTGACCATTGCACGAGCAGTAAATTACATGAGAATAAATCAGATATGGCAGAGAGTTACATCTTTAATCACTTGTACTGCTCACTGAAGACACTTTAACTGGAAAATAGTAGAGTAGGAAATAGTTTAACTGTCAGAAGACTTGGGTTCTACATGTCTATTTGTGAGTTAAGCCATAGCTTTGTATGTTAAACAGAAAAAAAATGAACGAACTAATTCCTGAAAAATTATGGCTCCTCTGTTTAGAAACTGTCATGTGGATAAACTATTGACCAATAATTTCTGGATTTGATTAGTATGCAAGTTAGCTATGATTTCAAGTGATGTAGGAGATCAGTGACTGAGAAGAGGAAATGAGAGGAGAAAAAGAGTAGAATAGATGAAGAAATTGGATGAGATAGTAAAAGGAAATAGAGATGCTAAAAGAAGATAGCTAACAATTTATAACAAAAGCTGATATTAAAGAACACTTGAGTCCGTCTAGTCCAACTACTTTCAAAAAGCAAATAAGTCACATAACCTAAATTTTCATATTCGCACTTCGAGTGAGAACTAATTTGCCTGAGACTTTCATCTTGATATGTAAGCACTTAAACCCTAACTGTGAGAAAAGAGTATAGATTTATAGAATCATTGGCAATGTTCTGCATCAAAAGTTTTATTTTTTTTCTTGTTTGTTTTTCTATGGACGCAAACAAAATGAACAAAACCACAAACTAAGGAAAAAGTTATGAAGAGAAAATCACCAACGGGGCGTACATTATCATGGTCCAAGTGCCGGAGTAGCTTGATCTCCCGGAGCGTCCTCTTCGCGTCCATGTGGTTATCGAAGGCGTTGGCGATCTTTTTGACCGCAACCATGTCCCTTGTTTCTGAGTTCATCACCGAGCTGCGCAATCACGAAAGATGCTAAACCTAATTAGCCATCCAACAGAGCGGCGATAGGGAAAAGAAGAAATGAGGATTAAATAGAGAAGTTAAGCTGTATTACCACACGATCCCATACGCGCCCCTTCCGATCGGCATGATCGGCGGCTGATACTTGGACGTGATCTCGAACAAGTTTCCGAAGATGTCGTACTGCAAGTAGCGCCCGCCGTGGGTCAAGGCTACCGGGAAGTCGATAGCCGGAGCTCCATCCATGCTTCCGTTCAAGCTAAACACGGCACGCAGATGAGGGCGGAGATAAACAGAACCTCTGGGGACCAAAACGCTTCGATCCGGCCTCTGATTTATGAGACTCTTCGCTACGATCTGAAACCGAAGCACAAGTTATTTGCAATGGAAGAAAAAGAAGACGACTGCGTCCAAGTTCAACTGCTTGGAAAAGCAAGAAAAAAACTGCCTGGAAAAGCCCGAGAAAGAGGGAAGAGACTTTGTCCGCGGGTGGCATGGACGGCTGAGATATCCGCTTATGAAGATCGAACGGTGGAATTGTTAGGTTGACCATAAGTCAACCCACATCTCTTGACTCTTTGGTTATACTTATACACGCAAACGATGACTCCGGAATGATAGTATTAGTTTTTTGTTGGTCAAAATAGTATTACTATTTGACTCTAATAAGAAGAGTCAAATCATGGCGGCTAATGTTATACTTCAACTCTTTGACTATGAAAAAGCACATTAATTAGGATAAAAAATTAAAAATCCGTGGCTTAGCTAAGTCGATGGGCTTAGCTTTATAATTTATTCGTCCTATATGACACATGGCAAGCTATGATAATCCCTATTCAGTCAATCGAATTACGCCAATTGAGCCAAAGGATCAATTTTCGTCGAGCCAAAAAGTGAGGAGAATGTGAGCTTGGATCCGACTTGATTTCGCGGAGCTCGCTCAAAACTCCCGCCTGAAGGAAGACAGGAATCCGATTGATTAAGGGCTAGTTTGGGATTATTTCTATTTTTAATTTCTGCTGGTTGAGAAAGTTTACTTCTAGTTTTTGTTGGCTGAAGAAATATCCAAGTGTTTGGTTAAAAAGCATATTTGAGACACTCTTATTTGTTTAATTAAGTAAATATTTTTACACCTTATTTGTTTCCTTAAGTAAACAAGTAAACATATGTTTACTTTTAATATTTGCTTAAGTAAATGCTTAAGTACACACTTATCCCTTCCCCATCGAAGAGTCGTCTGAGGAGAGAATCGCCGAAGCTGCCGCAGGGGTCGCTGAGCAGAGGAGTCGCTAACGATGTTAGCCGGAGCTCGTCGCTGGGGCAGGAGGTCTGTCACCGCGTCGAGGTATGTCGCCGGACGCGGACGAGGTTTAGCAGACGGCGACTGAGCAGGGGTTTCCGGCGCTTGTCGGGCACGGCACGAACTCCAGACCTGAGGCGTCCCGAATGTTTTCCCAAATGATGGCAGGTCGGAGGAGATCGACGCCGCTCAGTGGAGATGGGGCGAAAAGTAAACAGGGACGGAAGCTGAGGCATCCTGAATGTTCTCCCGATTCCGGCGATCTAGCCGTCGGATGGGGAGATCCTTCTGGTCATCAGTTCGCCCAGTCAAGCAGAATGGATGGTCAGTGTTTGAGCTCAATCGGCCTCCTGGATCGGGTACACGATGGCGAAGACATGGCGGCTGAGGAGCATGAGCTGCAGGCGGATGGCGTGCGACGAGTTGCAGCAGACAGTGGCGACGAGCTGCAGCGGACGGTGGGCCGAGGGTCAGCGGACGGCGGCGACGAGCTGTAGTGGTGGACGGCGACCGAGTATCAACAAAAATAGGTCGGCAACGGCGTACGCAAGAGAGCACAGAGAACTCGTGAGTGGGAAGAGGGGAAGAAGCTACATTCGCTCAACTTCTCGGCAAAAGCAGTATTCTGCTGCCCGCTGGCCTGGGAAGCAGCCCCAAACCCTAAACTTTCATCTGCTACTGCTGCCTGCCCCAGCAAAAGCAAGGCGGACAGCAGCCCCAAACGAAGCCTAGAGCGGGTTGGGTATCCGTTTTCTCTTTTGCCGGTCGCGGCTCGATCCGTGATTTTAGACCCGCGACTGCATGAGGGCATCTACACCCACCAATCGGATTTCCGTGACCGCCGAACTGCGACGGGCCTTGGCGAGCGCTGCCTCCCATGGCCGAGCGTCGCCGCCTGACCTTCGCACCTACGGTTTCCTCATCCAGCAGTGTGCCGATGGAGGCCTCCTTCGCGAGGGTCAGCAGCTTCATGCTCGCCTCGTCTCTCTGGGTGTCGTCCCCTCCAACTTCCTCGCCTCCAAACTCATCTCGCTCTACTCCCGCTGTGGCCGCGTTCCTGAAGCCCGACGCTTGTTCGACGATATTACTAGCCGCAACCTGTTCTCCTGGAACGCCATGCTCCTCGCGTACGCTCTCCACGGCCACTCCTCGCACGCCCTCCGCCTCTTCTCCTGCAAACCTGCCTCCATCCCTCCGGACGCATTTACTCTTTCTGCCCTTCTCAAGTCTCTCAACTCCCTCCCCTCTTACTCCTCCGCGCACAGGGCTATCCACGCCTTCGCCCTGCGCTGCGGTCTCGTAAGTGACATCTTCATCTCCAATGGCCTCATCACTTGCTACGCTCATGCAGACGATCTAGGACCCGCTCGAAGGCTGTTCGACGCAATGCCCACAAGGGACATTGTTTCGTGGAATTCGATGATTTCTGGCTACTCGCAGAGCGGCCACTACGAGGAATGTTTGCAATTGTACCGGGCGATGCAAGCTGGACCGGATAGCGTACTTCCAAATGAGGTCACCTTGTTGTGTGTGTTGCAGGCTTGCTCTCAGCTTAAGGATCTAAATTTCGGCTTGGAAGTTCATCGCTTTGCTGTGGAACATGATATCCAAATGGACCGGGAAGGCTGGAATTCATTCATCGGATTTTATGCCAAGTGTGGGTGCTTGGATTATGCTCGACAGCTGTTTAATAAAATGAGTGATAAAGATGGGATCACTTACAGTGCGATGATCACTGGGTACATGAGCTATGGGCTCATCGACGCAGCAATGGAACTCTTCCAGCAAGCAGTTTCTCCCATTCTTAGTACGTGGAATGCAGTAATTGCCGGTCTAGCCCAGAACAATCATCACGATGAAGCTTTGAACTATGTGTACAAGATGCAGGTCTCTGGTTTTCGGCCAAATGCAGTAACTCTTTCTAGTATTCTGCCAAGTCTTTCATTCCATTCGAATTTGCTGGGAGGGAAACAAGTGCATGGATATGCCATTAGGATTTATTGCGAGCAAAACATTTACATAGCAACTGCGCTCATCGACATATATGCAAAAGCTGGTTTTCTTGAAGGTGCTCAACGAGTTTTTGATACTGCAATCAGTACAAATGTCATCGTTTGGACTGCAATTATATCAGCATATGCAGCTCATGGAGATGCAGAAGCTGCACTTGGTCTGTTTGATAGAATGCTCAATGCAGGGATCAAGCCCGATCATGTCACTCTCACTGCAGTGCTTTCGGCTTGTGCTCATGCTGGGGCAGTGGACGATGCTCGCTGCATTTTTGATGCCATGCCCTCTTCTTATGGAATAAATCCTAGAGAAGAGCATTATGCTTGCATGACTGGAGTCCTCAGCCGCAGTGGAATGCTTAAAGAGGCTGTTGAATTCATTAATGAGATGCCATTTGAGCCAAATTGTAAGACATGGGGTGTCCTGCTCAATGGAGCCGCTGTATATGGTGATATTGAGATTGGGCAGTTGGCTTTTGAGCGGTTGCTGGAAATTGAACCAGAGAACACAGGGAATTACGTTCTCATGGCTAATCTGTATACCAAGGCTGGCAGATGGGAGGAAGCCAAGGTGGTGAGGGAAAGGATGAGGGGAATTGGGTTGGAAAAGGTTCCCGGCTGTAGTTGGATTGAGGCCTGTGATGGGCTTCACTCATTTGTAGCTGGCGATGCATCAAACAGAAGATCCGAGGAAATATATGCTGTGCTGCAAGGATTGCTCGGACTGATGATAGAGGAGGGATATGCTTCAAGTTTAGAGTTGGATGAGGAAACTGAGTCTTGTCATCACAGTGAGGTTGAGCAGCTGACTCAACAATCTAATTTTTATATATAGCAAAAGCATATTTCCCCAAATTGTATTATTTTCTTGTTTTAGCTGTCCTGTACATAAGGAAGCAATGCCCGGATATGTCCAATAAAGTGAACAGAGAAGATGTCTGCATTGTGGATTGCAGAATGATAGATTCCTTATCCACATAAGGAACCCGATCGATTTCTTACAAGTTGACTTCGATTGCATTACGCGGATTAACTCATTCAGCTTGCAGTAAATGTTCACGTGGACACTCTTGTGACCTTGTCCAATTCATCGAAATTGAGCTAGGGTTCTGGTCCTTAGTTTTCGATGAGCTTGATCCAATTTCTATTTTTTTCAAATGGACGTGCCAAAAATGATGAATTTCATGGTTGAATAGTATCTATAGATTGATTTGATATTTCACGTTGAAGAAAGTTGATGTAATATGTAAAAGTCTGGAAAAACAAAGGATCTACTAGAAAGAGTCAAATGTAATATATAATCATGGGAGCTATTCATAAAAGTAAGAGAGTCACTCATAAACATTTTAGTACATTGATCTTGATGGGACACAGACACAAAAAAGTTAGAGAAGTTCTTTTGTGTAAAACATTACTTTCGTGTTACCAGAGTTTGGATCAAAAGAGTGTAATATGCGATCCATATATCTTTAGGCGCTTTTATTTATTATTAATATATCAACTTTTTTAACAAATTTCGAGTAGACTCGGTAATTTGGATCAATGGGTTATAAACAGTTTTTGTCAACTGTAACCCATAATCCGATTTAATTAACTGAATCAAATTATCTAACCGAAATATAACCCGAATATAATTGGATCAATCTAACACGATCCGAATAACCCATTTATAAAATAAGTCATTTATTAACCTGATCTGCTTGAACTGACATGGGCCAAATATAAATTTATAATCCATATTTTAAACATAAATAATAAATTTATAAAAATTCTATTAAAATTAATAAAAATTTGTACTTATATGTTGGTCAAAATCTGGGTTAAAAGATACCTAGAAGAGATTTGGGCTTATGAGCTAGCAACGGGAGTTGGGCGGGTATATATTTAAAATTTATATATATAAATATATAATATAATCGGGTTAGGCGGGTCAACCCGTTTACAACCCGATACGACCAAATTATTTTCGGTTCATAAACGAGTTGACCTATTTAAGACCTGAACACGATTATGACTGACTCGAATTCGTCTAACTTCGTGTTGGTTTGGGTTGGGTCAGTGGGTCGAGTCGGATCAGATTTTGCCAAGTCTATTTCTGATGGAGTTTATTAAATTAACATAAGTAATATTTTTAAAATTTTTAAATTCTTTCACGGAATAATCTTGTTGCATATATATATATATATATATATATATATATATATATATATATATATATATATATATATATATATATATATATATATATATATATATAATTGTATATATATCATTCTAGCGCATTAGTGGGTAATTTGTTATTTGATATTTTATTTATGGTAACAAATAGTTTGGTTGTGCCTAAAAATACATTTAAATACGCTTAGTTATTTGTAGAGATAGTAGCGATTATATACAACTACTAAGGGCTTGTTTGACCTCACTGTCAATAACTTTATAGCTATGATAAAATGTGCTGCACTGTATTGTACTGCGCTGTCAAAATTTATAAGATGTTTGGTTAATAACTTTTTAATTATTGTCAACATTTAAAATAATAAATAAATATATTATTTTAAATTATTTTAAATAATATTTTATTTTATTTTTCTTCAGTATTCAATTTTAAATTATTTAAAATAATAATATTTAAAAATTTAAATAAAATATAAATTACTTTTTCAAATAAGTAGAAGCTGCAAAAGTATCAAATTGTAACTTTCTTAACTTCTGCTTTTTTACTGCTTTTTTTTGTTTTTGCTTTTCATTACCAAACAGTTTTCTATCTACTTTCAGTTTAAAAGTTGCTTAAAATTAGCTTAAAAGCGGGGTCAAACAGGCCCTAAAATTAGCTTAAAAGCAAATAGAGGATCTTTACATAAGACCAAAGTGTTAACAGAGAAACAAAGGGCGTGTTTGGGCTTGGGGGTGGGGGCGCAAAGTGGGAATTACTTTTCACTTGCGTTACTGTGTTGACTGGACATTGACCGATGATTTTCTATGGCCAGCCCACTGCGGCATTGCCCGTTGCCCTCCCCCTAAGCTGGGAGCTCGTTCTCATAAAAAAAATATATATTTTTTTTAAATTTTGTTTTATAGAAATAATCTACAAACTTATAAAAATAATCTATAAATTCTAAACTATCCAATGACTACTATTTGGGTAGTTTAGATTAAGTATAATAAAAAATTACCCTATATGTTATTATAAAAAAAATTATTCACTATATCAAAATGTTTAGGATAATTTTTTATTATACTTAATCTAAATTATCCAAATATTAATATCGATAGTTTTAAAAATGTATAGATTATTTCTATTAAAAAGAATTTTTTTAAAAAAACATTTTTTCGAGGTACCCACTACCCAGGAGGCTAGGAATTCTCTTCCCGTAGTGGCCGGACAGATGGAGTGCGAGGCAAAGATGCATGTGTCAAAAAGCATATTGAGTGTTGCAAAACTCAAGTGAAATGGTTCGAACCTCGCACTCCAATTTCTTTAAAACAACCTGCATACCCACTTTATAATGAAAAAATATATATAATACAAATACAAATATATATATATATATATATATATATATATATATATATGAACTTCAATAATAATATATAAGTTAATTTATTAATTTATTTTAACAAATGATTTAAATTTTTATATAGTTTTTTTTTTCTAATATAGTGTTTACATATCAAATATTACTGCTTTTGGCTATAGCACAACATTTTTGAAGTGGCAACAGCAGACTGCATCCAAACTTACCCAAAGTTGGCATATTGTACTCCATTCTTATGTTTGAAAAGATCACGGAACTAAGCTTTTTTGCATTCATAAGCTAGATCAATCTGATAATCCTTAGATAAAACTGTGCACCAAACGAAATTTGAAATAGAGGTTTGGTTGCAATAATGCACCTTGCATACAAGGGCAATAGAAGGAACACGCAATACTAGTACCCTAGTTTGACGCGGGAAATGATGCATTGATTCAGATAGCAAATTATCTCAACATGGCAAATCTGTAGATACCAAATAAGCACACTAAGTTGCATTGACATATTCACATTAGCAAACAATATGTATAATAAAAACCAAAGCTAAAACACTGAGACACCAAATTTATGCAAATATAACGGATGCTGCTGCTGGTTTTTTTTATCAGATCCTAGCTGCAAGTGCCATCGACATACTCTAAGATGCAGGGGTCTCAGCAACATTCAGTTCAGTGGCATAGACTTCTCCATACTCCCCCTTGGCGTCTTCATCGTCTCCCAAGTAATCAGTTCTAACATTGGTGGTCAGCATCTGGCACACAAGCCAAAAGAGAGCTGCATCCAGGGCAAGGAACGCAGCACCACCAAAGAGACCAGTCTTGGCGGTTGGGCAATTGTAACTAGTATCATGGTGAACATTGTTAGAACGATGAATGCCTTCAGAGATCGTCGCCCACATCAAGAACAGTATGCCAGCAGCTGTAACCAGCCTGAAATATGCAATACAAAGATCATATGCACGCTAGTTGAGGATTGCGGTGGTGTTTCATACATTGAAACGAGAGTATGGGAGCTTACTCGGCAATGATATAAAATACAAGCAAGGTGGTGCTCTGGAAGAGAACACTAGTTGGAACAGATTTGCCTTTGTAAGGGAAGTAAACAGCTACATGGCCTAAAACAGCAGCTAGTACGAGTGTCACAACTGAGAAAGCTCCCAAGGCTATGGAAGGATCATTAGGGAACTTGCAGATCACGACACCCTTTCCTTGAATAGGAAAACCAGAGGGAGGCTACAAGTAGAAATCAAAATCATAAGAATAATAAGAATGTTGCTTTTGGATATTTAATGAAGTTTGCTTTGAGTTAAATTGAAAGATGATTAAAGAAAAAATCGAAGTGATATTAACATAGAAGAAATTAAAAAGTATAATATACATAGATAAAATAAAATGAGAGAAGAGTGATACAGAAGCAAATAAGCATTCTGAAGAGTTATCATCGCTTCTCATATCTAAAGAACTATGCCAAAGTTCACGTTAAGCTATTTCATTCTATCCTAGAGGAAGTAGAATAATTTGAGGTTATAAATATATTATTTTTTTCATAAAATAAAATATTAGAATGATAAAGATCAAGCGAAAGCGTGATCTATTTCTAAAAAACTTAAATTATGTTTTAACAGTATAGCTTTCATAAAAGTAGCTGAATTATGGAAGAAAGCAAACAAAACATGCACAAAGAAGAGGCGGCCGTGGAAAAAAAGTGAACATTTACTCTCCTCATGATGAAAAATAACAAGGAAAAAAAAATAAAAGCAATACCTTTTTGTTCTCTGCGACTATACCACATATGAAAGATATCGACCCAAAAAGGAACACCAAAAGTGCAATCTTTGTTGTTTGATTTAACCCCATTATTTTTATTTTAGATCGCAAAACCTGAAAAGTTTAATCCACAAGTCAATTACTAACAAACAATAGGGCCATACTTTCGGATACAAAGGGAGAGTAAAAGGAAAATATCGTTTGATTCATGAGTAATGAATAATATGAAAAAAAAAAAGATAAAAAAATTAGGAGATAATAAACACTATAAATTGGACTCAAAGAGTCAAAAGACCTAACTAAAATGTTTTGAAACGCATTAACGATTTCAACACATAAAACAAAAGAGTAGAAGCAAGTATAAAACGAAAAGAAATACAACTATCAAAATTTGTATTAAAAATGTAACTAAAACCTCTAATAATCATGCAAGGAGACTAAATCAAAGACAGCAATTGTAGTTGGAGTAGTAATACACATAATCAGAACGTTCGAACAAAAGTAGTAGCAATTACATCGATTCACAAAATATAGATAAAAAGATTATTTCTGGAGGAAATATCTACCTAAGAATTCATGAGGAGGGGGAAAACGACCATTTGCAGACTACAAGTTCAATAAATCCAAGGAATTAAGGACAAGAGCAAATAATGTTAGATCAGGAGACCCTAAAAGACAAAATAAACAAATTATTCCTTAATGATAAGGAAACAAAAAAGGTGGAGAAATCTTTTCGTAGATAACTAGGGCAACAATCAACATCACTGCATCTGTCAAATCATAAATCCCTAATATCCGATATCAGAAAAAAAAAATAAATCAAAGATGAAAGTTTCTCACTTCCTCGCATGAAAAAAAAAATCAACGAGATGAGTGTTTAGTGCTTACAAACTTCGGCGACCTTACTTTGGAGAAGACGATGAGAATAAGTATTTTGTTGCAAGAACTCAGTCCGCTCCCAATATATAGCAGGATGTGCGGGAGGGCACTTTCGAAAATTCGTGTAAACCGCAAGCTGGATGTTTCCCCAAACGGAAGGCAGACGACCTGTCCTAGTTAACGAGCCGGGGATCCTGTCCAATCGCCACAAGATCGCGTCGATATATCAGCCGAAACGGGCGGTCTGGATGTGTTCAATGGGCGGTCACGTGAGAGCAGCCGTTGGAGAGAATCCCAGAGAGTGCGGCGTGGAGTACCCCGTACCCTCACCCAAACCTGCTCCCTTAATACCTGCGGATTCCAAATCAACCTCGGTCGACGGATTCTCGGATCTGCTGCCCAGAAAAAACCCTGGCCGTCCGTCAGTACCAGACGAATGGAGCCATAAATGGTCAGGACTGGATGAGTCTGTTGACGTTGCAAGCAGTTAAGGCAATTAAGGCAATTGGAATAAACAGTATTTGGTTTAAGACTTCCCTAAATTAGGGTTTGCACATGTAAGATGCATAATTAAACCTAGATCGAGCCTAACCGCTCGGTCTGGTCCGGTCCGGTCCGAACTTTTTTTTATTATAAATTTGTAAAAAACTTATAATTTTGAATTTTGGTAAACCTTTGCCTATTGAAAAAAAAACAACCCCTACAAAAACAAAATAGTTTGTGATGAATAACTAGAATTTACTAGTTTTTGATGAATAACTAGTATTTACATGTAACATGAATAAAGCATATAAGTTTGTAGAATGTAATAAGCAAATAAGAACCTTAGTTGCTGATAATAAGGTCTTAGGTTTAATTCCCGCTCTCATTACTTAATTTACCTATGGCAAAAAAAAAAGCAAATAAAAAATTTTTTTTGTTCGCAAACGCGAGCCCTTTGATTACGATGGTTCTAATTATATATTCTTAACAATTTTTAAATTCTATTAAACTCAATTTTGTGGACTTCATAGTTAGATTTCATAAGAAATTATTCTTATTAGCGTCAAGAAATTGAGCCCTCGTCAAGGTCACAACAACTAGAATAGTATAGTTATTTACCTTTGAAGGTAATTTGAATAAGAGATTGTATTTTTTAAAATGAAATTCACAGTGAAAAAAAGGGAGTGTAAAATAAATTTAGTAGATTTTACTATTAAATTTAATGTATTTTTTTTACCGTGAATTTTGTCCAAAAAAAAAACACAGCTTAATATTTAAAAGAATATATATCTATTGTGTGACTTACATATCCTAAGTTATTTGTAGCAAACTAGCCAACTTCGTTTTAACCTCCTTTTGAACTTCCAAATTCTTACAGTCTATGTAAAGGACCGCTCCTATGTGCACTCTACCCTCAACTATATTTTAATGCTTTGAGATTTATGCTAATTGGTCTCAACTTCAGGATGTGCACAAATAGATATGAGTACGAATCTCAAAGTATGACAAGGATTTAATAGACCCGCTTAGATTTTATTTTTTGGATACAACACTCCCAACACTCATCCCATCTCGTCTCGCTAGAACATAAGAGAAAATGTCCTAGGTGTCATGCCCACAATTACAGTAATAATTTTTTTTTAAAAAAATAACAGCCAAGAATCTAAATCACGAGTCGCGCAGGACTCCAAGGCGGAAGCAGACAGGTTCTGGCCAATAGCGTGACCGACAGGTGAGGTCAGAACTCACCTCAGCCAACAGAAGAGCAGCAGCAGACGAACGCAGGAAGTACACCGCACGCAGGCGGAGAAACAAAACAACAGAACCACAAAGGCCACACACAGGAAGCTGGAGACAAAGACGTCCTCGCATAGGAAGACGAAAATAGTTGTACGTAGACAACCAGACAGAACAAACGTGTCCACACACAGGTGGACGAAACACAGAAAGCCCTACTCGCAGATAGGGGAAAATAGAGGAAAGCGTCCACACGCAGATGGACGGAAAACAAGCTAGCGAGAAAACCAACCAAAAGGGGCACGGAAGGAGACCACCGGAACGGACTCACGTCATAGCCAAAACTTACCAACGAACAAAAAACGAGAGGCGATAACGACGTTCACACGAAAGTACACCGCGCCGGAAATGGAATCAGACGAGAGGGGAGTTACCTCGTCGGAGTCGAGTTGTCGACTCTGCCGCAGTTATGCTGAACAGGGAGAAGGAGGAACCGCGAGAACCTCCGTCGATGTCGCACCGCCCGCAACCAACCCACTGGACGTCAAGGAGGTGGTCAGGGATCGCCGCCGATCACCGGACTGAGAGGGATGAGGGAAGAAGGTGGATGTTCGAGGAGCGCCGGGAAAACGCTAAGAACAGGAGTTGTCCGAGGGCAGGGGAGAAGCAACAAAGCAAAATGCCACCTCTTGCCAACGCTCGTTTCCGTGTTTTGTTCCTCGCTGCGACGCTTCGCCTCCCCTGTTTCCAGCTTGGCGGCCAGGTGGGCGAACCCACGTTCACCACTTGGTTCCACGTAGGAAAGTCGAAGCGAGTGGCGCCAGCCTGGCAACCAACTCGACATCCGCCGCTACCGCCTCCCGTCGTGACGCGCCACGCGGCCGTTGTCCACAGGAACCATCCGCCCGTTGGAGTCGCCTTGCCAGCTCGGCGTCACCGCCCGGCATCGCCAGCCGTCATCTGCCACGCTCTCGCCACGCGAAGCCTTCAACCGCTGCGGGGATCCACGCGTCGTCGCCGCGCTGCTCGAGGTCGCCGCCGACCTCGCTCCCTTCACCGAATGCGCACGTCACCGGAATCGAGTCGCCTGCCGCTCAATTCGTGCACATGCGAGATCACGCCGGATCTCGCCCCTCTCCGCATGCTCCACGCGTCAAACTCGCCGCCGGCCTCCAGCTGCCTGTCGCCTGCCGCCGCAGAGCTCGAGGACGACGGACGCAGCTAACGGATGCCGCCGTCCGCTCCGAAGCTTGTGTCATCGTCGCCTGCAAGTATTTCAAAGCTGCTCATTTGTTCTATGTAAATTTAGGTTAAGTTTTGAACAAATTCGATGATATATTATAAAGTTCGACAATAAATGATAATATAAAATTTAATAAAAAAAATTAAAAAATCGACAAATTTATTAGAATTCACATTAAGGTATCATACACAATTTTTATTGGTTTTATACAAGTTTGGGTCAAGTTTTAGACAAGTTCGATGGTATATGACAAAGTTCTATTATAAAATCATAAGTTTTAGACAAGTTCGATGATATATAATAAAGTTCGACGATATATAACAAAGTTCGACAATAAAAGTAAATACAAAAATAATAAAGAAAAAAATTTAACAAATTCACTAAAATTCACACTTGGGTATTCTACACTATTTCCATTTGTTCTATACAAGTTTGGGTTAAATTTTGATAATATATGAAAAAGTTCGATGATAAATTTTTAAGTTGTACACTATTTTCTTATTAGAAATGTTTGTAGTTTGAGCGGATAATTTATGTGTAAGAAAAATTTTTGATAATATATGAAAAAGTTCGGTGATAAAATTTTAAGTTGTACACTATTTCCTTATTAGAAATGTTTGTAGTTTGAGCGGATAATTTATGTTTCCTTTCCTACACTAAGTTGAGATATATTTTGCAACACAAAATTGAGGTCTATTTGACATTAATAATCTCTTACATAAAATCGATCGATTGAGCCTTACAATGAAACATTTAAAATTGTGTTTTTTTTCCGAGATAAATAGATTTATTATAAATGCATTGAAGATTAACTCATAATTCCTCAAAATGATTTGGCATACGAAGCTTTATTTTATTCCTCAATCAATTAATCACGCCCCTCGATCACTTCTTCACCAAAGTGGTTATGGCCAGCGCGATGCTGCACAGCTGCAGCTCGTCGCCGTTCTCCTGCTCGAGCGGCACCGGCACCGGAATACTTAGATCGCCGAAAGCGTCACCGCAGTCCGAGGGCGCGTCCAGGGCGGAGCTGAGGAACGTCAGGGCGTCGTCCCACCGCTCCTCCCTGACGGCGGCGATGGCGGTGTCGAAGTAGCCGGTCGAGTCGGCGTACAGGGACGAACAGGTATCCAGGCATTCCTTCACCTTCGGGTTCTGCTCCTTGGCGATCAGGTCCTTCATCGTGGCCTCGGCCGCCGCCGCCTTGTTCTTCGACAGCTGCGCGGCGATGACCGCCAGGCCCTTCTCGTCGGCGGAGCCGCTGGCTGGGTCGCTGCCCAGTGACTTCACGCAGAAGTCGAGGTGGATGCGGTCGCTGGCTATCTGCTTGCAGGTGGACTCTACCAAGGAGGCCGCGGCGACGGCGGCGAAGAGGAGGAGGAGGACGAGGAGGAGAGAGGTGATGGGAGACTGCTTCATTTCTTCTCAACTTCAAAGCTTTGTTGGATTGGATCTACAGAGTCGGGATGGAAGGAGTCGGGGGGTGAATTGGAAGGTATTATATAGCGTTCATATTGGTGCATGTTATATAGAAGGAAAATTAATGCTAATGAATGCATGTGTACACGAGAGCTAGACAAAAAACGCTTACAGCTGTCAGTAACAAACAACTTCTTAAATGCCTCTTTTGATCCGTTCGATCAGGTGATGTTAAAAATCATCCGTTGGATCAAAACAGTACGGATAAAATAGTTTCGCCTCTACTACTGGTTTGATCGTACGTCCAGAGTCTCTTCATCTGGTTCGATCTAACGATCCGAAAAAAATTAGTTATTAGGAAATTTAATGTAATATAAAATGAATAAAAAATAAATATTACAAATTAGTGAGATGACACGATTTGTTTTTTTCTTCATTTATATCAGTTTAATGGATGAAACTCGCGAATAATGGTATAATTAATATCAATATAACGACCTATTCTGGGCCAATGGTGGATGATGAAGCCCAATATGGGTAATCCGTGAGCCCAATTTGTCGGATGCCCGGTGGAACAGTACACAAGACTCAAGAGAGAGAAGAGCTCTCCCCCTCGTCGAACACCGCCCTCCTCGCTCATCCGGGTGCATCTCCTCCTCCGGGCTCCGGGTCCTTCGTTTTCTCTTGATCGCTTTATCCGGCCGGCACCAAGTGATTTAATCGCCTACTTCCATTTGTACTGATTCTTTTTTGTCAGTTCGGCCTTGTTTCCATTGTGAAATATTTCAGTTGTTTGAGGGAGGGGAGAATTTATTAGAGGAATAGTTCGGATTTTTTATGGGAAATGGCGGACAACGAAGTACTATTGAAAGTGAAAGAGAACAAGGTGTTGAAGTGCGCCTTCGCGGTGGTTGGGATCATGAGCACGCTCCTCGTCTATGGCATCCTACAGGTAGATCACCGTACCGCTCATTTCTTTTTGACGCTATTCGTTTTTTTTTTTTTGCGTTTGACGGTTAACCTTTTTATTTTATTCTATTATTATTTTTTATTATTCAATTAATTGCTGACTTGATCCGTTTCACTTATTTGTTATTTTTAATCAAATCTGCCATACATAATTGATTTCGGGACTGATCTTGCCCCTCTTCTTGAAAATATTGGTCTCAAGTTTGTCCACGTCGAACATATGATGCAGCTCTTGTGCAGGGAAGCAAACAAAATTAGCAACCAAAGTCGAACAGAAGAAGCTAATAACTTGAAGTATGAAAATAAGAGAATGGCCATAAATTAATGTTGTTGTGGCAGATCGAGTAGATACATAAGTTTCATGAATTTGATAGGTTCACTTTTATTATTTCTTTAAAATTCTCTGAGCAGAATTCGGTTTAATCAGCACAAGACTTTACATATTGACTACTGCAAAATATGCATGATGGCTCGAAGCTTGCTATTTGATCTCACTATTTATTTGTTTGTTTCCTACGTGGCGTTACTGTTTTTTAACTTGAACTTGGAGTTGAACGTGAATTTTTATTTCCTGAGTTGTTCACTCTGGTCTTGGCAGGAAAAGATAATGAGAGTTCCCTATGGCATTAACAAAGAATACTTCAGATACTCACTGTTTCTTGTCTTGTGCAATCGCATTATGACATCTGCAGTATCCGCAGGAGTTTTGTTGGTAAGTTTATATAAGGGTCTTATTCATATGCGGTAATCCTAAATTCTAATTCTTTCATATTTTTCCTAGGCAAGTAAAAAGTCCCTGGATCCTGTGGCACCAATGTACAAGTATTGTGCAATATCTGTATCTAACATACTGACAACAACATGCCAATATGAGGTAAAAAGATTGATTTATCAAGTGACATAACCGTCTAATTTTAGACTGAAATGGGACTGCAATTTGCTACATACTTTTTGTCTTTGCATAATATTTTGAAATCTTCATTTTATTGTTTTACCATCACGAGGTAAGATTGTTTGTGGCTATTTCAGGCACTCAAATATGTAAGTTTCCCTGTTCAGACCCTTGCGAAATGTGCAAAAATGATACCTGTCATGGTAAATCTCCTTTAACTTGGTATTTGGATCTTTAACTAAGGTTTCATGTTTATTCTTTTCATCTCGAGTTTCAGAAAGACTTATGCCTTTGATCATGATGCTTGATGAATTTTCTTGCCTTCTCTATGAGTACTCATTACTTTCATAGAATGCTCTCAAGTTTGGGCTGTTTCTATAAACTTCACATGGAAATGGTGACCTATCTTGTACAGTGGTGCAGAAGATTTTATTACATTCACCATATGTTACAAGAAAGAATAATTTTATGAGTAATATTTGTAACTTTATGAAGTACGCTCGCATTGTCTATTGTCTTATGCCTTTTTTGTATGTTGTAATATCAATCTTATGTGTTTCTTGTGCTGCCAAGTTAGTTATATACTGATGAATTTTAAGTTGTAAATAACATTCATTTGGAAATGCTCTGACTTGAGAATAGTCTTGACTGTAGTAATTTCTAGATACTTTTAGGTTCATATCCACCTCACTTTTGAAACTAATTGCTTGAGGTATTCCAATGTGTCTTGATTTAGTGTATCAATCCTTTGTGGTTCATGTGCTATCTAGTGAATTATATGCTTATGCATCTAAGTAATAGATAACAGCCATATGAAAATGCTTAAAGACTTGAGATTAGTCTTAACAATATTGATTACAAGATACTTATAGGATTATATCCACCTCACTTTTTGAACCCACTTGCTTGAGGTATTCTAACTTGTTTTGGTTCTTTTATTTTCAGAATTAGTTCACTTTAACATGATGCTGTTAACACTAAGCTTCTAATATAATATTTTCTCTGACAGCTTTGTCTGTTTCTGTGATGGCACATTTGTTCATATTTTGTGTCGTTTATTCAGGTTTGGGGAACACTAATAATGCAGAAGAAATATCATGGACAAGACTATGTATTTGCCTTTCTTGTGACAATTGGCTGTGCAATATTTATACTGCACCCAGTAAGTGACTTTTTTAACCCTCGTTGGCTACGTATAAGATTTCATACAAAATGGGCGTTTTCAGATGCCTTCTCTCAAAATTTTCATTTATGTTTCGTTTCCAGAAAATAATAGTACTGGACCAGATAATTGAAGGTTGAAAACATCATAGAGTCTGTGGATGTTTGTCAGGAGATGATATATAATTTGGTCTATCTGACTATTAAATATTTTCTAAATTATTTTCTACGTCGTCCCAGATTGTTGCCAACTCCATCCTCTGTTTGTACTGTCATTGTTGTAGCAGTGTATTTAACACAAGTCATTGTATTGTGGTTCACTCAAAGCCAACACTGAAAACGTATGATTTTGGTGCAATGTTGAGTTTTTCTAAACTGATTAGACTATGTCAATGCACTGATGTAGATTAGAAGAACCCAAAACCTACCCAACTTTTTTCAGTCCACTCAAATTGTCTTCCTTGCATGTACTTGGGTCCTGGTTGATGGCATGTATCTGATATTAATTCCTAAATTTGATTTCATGGTTTTGTTAATAGAAGAGGAATGCATCCCAAGTATAATCCCATATGAAAAAGGTATTCTTTTGGATAAATGTTTTGAGCCATTTGTACCAGCTGTAAAAAAATAGAAGTCGTTAATATTTGGTGCAACATGATATCTACGCATGGTATTTCATTTCCTTGTTAATCTAAATATTGCATTCTTTCTATAGATTTCCAAGTGAACTTATTAGATAACTTTCCTCAAAATAATTTCTCGTTTAACATATAACATGTTGGCACTATCCTTATTCTATTTTGGATATTTCAAATTTGTAAATTTAAGAAGTTTTTACTCTGAAGGGCTCAGGCTTTTACAGAAATTAGGAGTAGCGTGATTTATACCTGTCAGCCTAGCAACGTTAAAGAATATTTAATTTACATTCAAAGTGCTCAAATAACCAAGTCAGCATTAAGTAGGAGGAATTGCTTGTTTGATGTTGTTATTCATGATTCCATGAAACAAGGTTTTTCACATAATGGGACAACTCTGCAACTTAGTTAATGGCAATTTGTACCTTAGCAAGCTACACCAAAAATGCCTTGTGTCTGTTTTATAGGCAATCTGACTAGTTATTTTTTTGTTGCATGATACGTTGAATAACAATTGTTAGATTAAAGGAAAAATATTATTTGCAAACAGTCTTTATTTACTTGATGAGGTTACCTTTGAAGTTTATTAGCTCAAAATATTTGTATTGTTTCATGAATATAGGTTTCTGATGACATAACTCCATATAATACGGGAAGAGAAAGCACCATTTGGGGAGTTTCTCTTATGCTTGGATATCTTGGGTATATCTTCATCTTCTACCGATTACTAATTTAAGCCTTTTAAGGATAACAAAAGAAGTACACCTGTTTAGTATTAATGAAGTTGTTTTATTCACTTTTGAAATGACGAGAGCTTATTGATACTATGATCTGATGTTCCATTGAAGAGGAACTTGAGTATTGTAATACATTAAGAGATTCCTATATAATTTAATCAGTCCTTCTTATAGTAGTCATATGTTGGGATTTTCTTGGTGTGTGCTTACATATTTCTGCAGCATCTCTTAGATTGTTTGATGAGACGGCCAACTCCTGTTCACAATAAGCACAATTTGTTAGTTCAACATGTATTTTAATTTACCTCTATTTCACTTCTTTTGTTTCTTTATCTGTCTTTTGCGAATGACTGTTGTATGATGGTTCAACCTCTTCTTATTTTGAGGAAATAGGTATATTTTAAATCATAGTTTAAGATACTGGTTCGAACTTCGAACTAGTGTACCCAGACCGGTTTGTTACAATGAACTCAACATAGTGTTATAGTAAAACTAGTCGTACTGACACTATGCAATAATGAAACCGGTACAAACCGAACAAACTGGCTGATAGCTGACCGGTATCTTAAACCACACTTCAGGTACACGAGGATCTGAAATTCTTCCTCTGGTGGTAGGTTAGCAGTTATCTGGAGATCTTTTGCTGGCCAAGCCCTTCTTTCCCTTATTTTTGCTTTTCTACATGTTTCCTTTTCAATTAACATGTTGGTATCACTTGATCTTTTTGTTGGAACTACATTCAACCAGTGTAATAATTTTAATCTTATAACTGTTCTACTATAAAACAAAGCTGTTCAATTTTTTTTCTTCCGCTTTAATAGTTATAAATATATATCTTACTTCCCAAACTTTAGTGGTTTATTTGGTGACAGATACATGCCATTTTGGCTGTTCTTGCTCTTCATCTAGTTTTTTATGTCTCTTATGCTCTTATTTGTGTATTCCAGGTTTGATGGCTTCACCAGTACTTTCCAGGACAAACTTTTCAGAGGTTATGACATGGAAATACATAATCAGATCTTCTATACCACAATATGTTCATGCTTCCTCAGTTTAAGCGGTACTTATTATAACTATCTTAAACTGATATTCCAGAACTTCTATGCCATTTAAAAATTACTGAATTAAGTATCAATCTTTTGTTGCAAGACTGATAATGCAGTGGAAAACAACATCTGATTAGCAGAAAAATGTTGCATGAAATCAACCTACTAAACTTAGATTATAACATGGCTTTTAATCTCAATATGTACCGGGCTTTAAACCTAGCACATATTAGTCCAAGCTTGAACTAGTATATAGATCTCTTACGTCAGTATACCCATACATGAGGCATCATGAGTCAGTACGTCCAATCAATCTGTATATGTTTAGGACATGACCAGTTCATTGATAGAAGCCGAGATTAGAAACCATAGATTATAGTAATGAAACTAGTCACAGTATATTCATGATTAGATCAATTTACTTTATTCTACTCTAATCTAATTTCCCAATATGATAATTGAATAGCTACTCAACTACTGAGCTGTGATTTTAGATTCATAGTGCAGAATTGCTTTTCTATTCTGAAATTAAGTGAATTAAGTATCATCATTTTGGGGCGGGATTTGTAACACAGGGTAAATTAGCATTACCATCCAATCAGCAGTCAAATGCTGCACGAATCTAGCATACTGATCTAGGAATTTTTTAGTGGATAGGCTTTTCAAAATTCAATCATGTTACTAAATTAATTACCGTCTAACTACATTTTGATATATATTGAATTGAAAGGGAATGATGGGTTATGCACAATTATAGAAAGCTATAGTTTGCTTAACCTGAAACATATTACTACCTTCTCTGCATGTTTTTGAGTTTTCGAACATATGAACATGTTGATATCTGTCAATATGTGCAAAAGCAGTCCTGATCCTTATTGTTGGATACTATCAGTTTACATCTCAACTATTTCATTCACCAAATTATGACCATTTTTGTTTGATATTTCTTTCAACTTAGTGTCAGTAAACATTAAATTGTGGATGCCTTCACTTATCATCTATTTGTTAGCAGCTTTCCTTCGGTTCTTGTTCTTTTGTGGGATTATGTTGTCTTTAGATGGCAATGCAGCCGCTACTGAATTTAGTAATTATTTGTTCCGTTTACAGGACTCATTCTACAGGGCCATCTTCTTTTGGCAGTAGATTTTATGTTTCGGCACCAAGATTGCTTCTTCGATGTTGCACTTTTGTCTACTGTAAGCATTTTGTATTTTCAATTCCATAACACAGCAAACACTGCTGTTTTCTCTTCGTGCAACTTTCAATATTCATAATTACCTTTTAAATTTGGTCTGCCCTCCTGCTTTAATTGTGATTGGATATTATTTGCATTTCTTTTCACTTGGGAGTTGCGTTTCTTATAGAATATTCAAACTGAACTTTGATATATTCAATGGATTTGCTTCTCGACGAAGGATATGTATTACTTTTTCTTATGGTACATTAAACTTCTGCAGGTTGCAACAGCTAGCCAATTCTTTATTTCTTACACAATCCGTACATTTGGGGCACTTACATTTGCTACCATTATGACTACAAGACAGGTATGATTGTCAAATCACGGGCTGATATATTGCTGTTAGTTTAGTGACAATTCTTTTCTGATTCTGCCCATGTTGTACATTCTATGTTTTTAGCTGGTGAGCATATTGCTATCGTGTGTTTGGTTTTCTCATCCTCTCAGTTGGGAACAATGGATTGGAGCTGTTAAGTATTTCTTGTGCCGCTAAACTCTTCTTCACATAATTACTGTGCTTTTGACTAAATATCATTATATCATCAGGTAATCGTTTTTGGCTCACTCTACGCCAAGAGCTTCTTGAGAGGCAAATCACATAAGCCACTACCTTCTAGTCAACCTCATGGTTCAAATACGGGTTTACCGAGTGACAAGCCCTGACATTCTTCTCCGTGGAGTAAGAGAAAGGCAGGCGTCAAGCTCTGCTTGATTCGGGTGATCTCCCCATCCAGACCCTTTTTGTCAGCCGGTAGGTGGTTTGGTGTTATAGGATACAGTTAATTTTTAGCCACCATTATGGTTTAGTTTCATCTTTGTTTCTTTATTTTTTTTTGGGAGATCAATTCAACTAAAAATAGAACATAACCTAAAGCTAATACAACACTCCGGAAACAAGATTAAAGTCTGAGTTCATACAAGAAATTTAATGGGTCAATATGTTAAATTTGTTTCTATGGATGTATTTTTTGTGCATTCTGTGTAATGTGGAAGAGAGACCCTAACCATAGGGAAAAAAGCATTGATTCAATTAATTAAATTATTGAAGAGACACAATTTTTGAAGAAAATAAGCCAAATAAATATCAAGAAAACCCAGGGTTAGGATTTTAACCCGTATAATTTTAAAATAATTTAAAATTTATACCTGCAGAGAAAAATCTGTATTTATTTTTTTTTAGAAAGATGATATATGTTGTAAGTATGGGTTGTTATTGTCGACTGTCTTTTAAGTCTATGGCAATCAATGTGGTAATAACTAACACTACTTTGAAATTAATCGATTCGATAGCTGGGTCCCCATATGTTCGGTTCCATCAGTGGACTTCAACATTAATTTAGATGGTCCTTTCTTCGTCCCCCGCCCTTTCATTCATCGGTATGATTGCCTCTCATGCCATTAATTAAGAATGAAGATTTATCTTAGGACATTTATAGTCCATGCTGAAGATTTATGTCGAATAAAATGACCAAGGGTCTCCTAATTTTTATATTTTACTGACAACGCAAGCGTGAAATGGCCGCATTATGAGCCTGATGTTTATAGTAAAATAACAAAAAGTCAGCTCGAAACTTGGGGTTTTTTTTTTTTTTTAAAAAAAACATGGGTTCTATTATAATCAATGATACTTCTGGCACACTAATAAAGGTCATATGTTTTAAATGATAAAGGGAGATCGTTGCTAATTCATTTGAAATAAAACTGGTTCTAGCACAAAAAAACTGATACGAATAAAGTTAAAAAACCAGCCCACTGACCAAGATTGCGTACGAATCAAGTTTCAAACCCCACAATCGATTGGTCTCTACCGCTTGACACGTTGACCTCAAGTCATCCAGTGGAAGCTCCACCACTGATTCAGCGGCTTCATCTGTCCAGCGTACATTGGACGCCAACCTTGTGTATTTGTTCTTTCACATGCTGACTGCATGCATTGACGTGCCGTGGGCGAATTGTTACTGTAGTATAGGTTCTAAATAATTATTTTAGCACCAGCAGACAAGCATACGATCATAATAAAAACAACAAACATGAGCATACAAATATTTTTGTGTTTTTCAAAATTAAACAGAAGCTAAACTTAAAATTTCTCATTTTAATAAACGAACTTCAATCGGTTCCTTCTTATTTCTCAAACAAACATCTATTTTTTTTAAAAAAAAACAAAATTCATTTTTTTCCTCTCTCTCTCTCTTCCTCTCTGCCTCTCTCTCAAAACTCTATTGCATTTCTTGTTTTGTTTCTCAACGACACATATTTTATCTTTTATTTAGACTATTCATAGAAACTAATCAGAACTACTCAGTCAAACAAATTTATTTCCACGCTGCTACGCCGTATTTCAAATAAACTTGCACACGTCATTTCTCTCTTTATCATGATAATTCAAAAGAATCCATTCACATTGATTCTGAAGAATCAGAACTGTATGATTCTACAACGTGAAATTCCATTACGTGCATACACACACAGACTAGACCTCAATTGGAAAATGAAGTCACTATCTAATTAAGCTTCCACAAACAAAGCCCCGGTCAACCTTTTTAATTTCGCTTGATCGATTCCTCCATAAAAATTAAAATCACATGAATTTATCATATTTGAGAAGGAGAGAGAGAGAGCTTACTGTCACGGATGCACTTTTCTTATCATCACGGATGCATTTTTCTTAGTGTTTGGTGTCCGTGCGAATGTGCGATACACTTCTCTCCTAGTTATAGAGTAGTGCTCAACCGATCTAAGGCAACAATTCAAAGACAACACAAGTAATCAAAGGCAACAAGGGGCACAAGCAACTTTCACAAGATGGCGAGTAAAATGCACGGTGAAATCACTCAATCGAACACCCTGCCGTTATATTATTGATAGAGGCAACAGTACAAGACACTAAACAGAAATTAAGTGGACACTAGACCTAAGGACTTGATGGAGAGGACAGGTGTATGGAACCTTACAATTTTATATTTGCATATAGTTACAAGACTACATTTAATCAAGCACTACCACCTCTCTCAATACTATCCCACATACACATACTAAGGGGTGTGAGTAGAAGGCTTCACAAGGGTTGGATAGGCTAATTTTACACAATTGAGCCCTCTATCCTAGAGTACTTGTGAAAACATAGTCCCCACATGCGATTTTCATGTCCCGGGATAATCCCCCGAGAATGGCGTTATCCCCCACTACCAAAATGCATGACACACATGTGCCAATACCTATTTTTACATAGAGCTACCCTAAATACATAGAACTAAGACAAAGGACATATCGTCAGAGTTGGGTAACATAATTTTACACCAAATATCCTTCGAACCCTGACATTACGACAACGGAAGTAAGGCAACATCGGTGGCAGCGGCATCAGCGAGGCGATCTAGCTGCGATAGCGTCAATGCGGCAAGCTTGCGGCTAGGGAGCGAGTGGCAGCGGAAGCTCACGGCAACAATGATGGACAACCTCACGACCGTTGCAGAAACAGAGCGAGCTCTGGGCGACAATGGAGGGGGAGCTCGCGGCGGCGGGAGCCCAAGGCGACAACAACGGACGAGCTTGCAATGATGGCAACAGAGGGAGGCGTGGACGTCGGAAAGGAAAGGGAGCGCCAGCAACGTGAAAACTTGCAAAAGGAAGAAGCACAATTTTTTATTTTCTCTCTAATTTAAAAAGAAACAAAAACAAAATTTTTTTTTTTCTTTTCCTCTCAATCAGTCCACCCAATAGAAAAAAAAAAATTTCTTTTCTTCCCCCTCCTTCCAAAAAAAGGAAAAAAACATAGCCTTAATAAAATACAAGACCCGATCTAACTATTTTAACTAACTATTGCCTCATGTTATTTATACGCAGGAAAAGCCACACTTTGAAAAAAATATTAAAAAAAGAGAAAAATAGTGACACGGGAACATAATAACCCAAATACCCAATTGACTCACTAAATCTTGTGAATTTTTTCTCCTTACCATTGTCAATCTTACTCTACGTCTATATATTCCCTGGCTACCAGTTTCAAGTGCAAAAAAGAGGAGAAGAAGAGCCAACTTCTTGCAGCTAGCGCTCAATTATTATTACGTGAAATCAAATGGAGTTGTAGTAAGCTAGCATAAATTTGTAGCGCAAAAAGATGACGAGAAAAGGGTTGTTAGGCCTCCTACCTTCTTTCAAGCATCACCACCACCACCACCGTTCGTCGGGCGGTCCATCATCGGAGTCGTTTGATCGGCCGGCGCCGCATCAACAGAGTAAGCTGTCAGGTGCGATGATGGAGGACTACGTGGCGGTAGCCGAGTCCATGGTGATCAAGTGGGATCCCCACGCCTCCGCCTCCGCCTCCGCGAAGAACGCATCCCTCTTCCGCGACGATCGCGAGGAGGCGCTCGCTTTCCTCAGCGCCGTCCGCGACCTCCATCGCGGCATGCTCTTCTTTGCCTCCGGTGGGGATGCCGCCTCCTCGTCGGCGTCAGTGGTGTCATCGCACGCCGCCCTCGTCCGCGCCCAGACCCTGATGCAAGCCGCAATGCGCCGACTCGAGAAGGAATTTTACCAGATTCTTGCGGCCAGCCGCGACTTCCTCGACCCCGAGTCCGTCTCCGGCCGCTCTTCCTCCCTATCCAGCGGCGCCTCCGAGGACGGCGAGGAGGATGAGGCCGGTGGTGGAGCAGGGGACTCTAGCGGCGAGGTCGAGCGCGCTGCGGCCGCGGCCATGGCAGACCTCCGCGCCATCGCGGAGACAATGATCGTTGTGGGATACGGGAAGGAGTGCGTCAAGGTCTACAAGGTTCTCCGGAAGTCCGCCATCGACGAGGGGCTCTACCGACTAGGGTTCGAGCGGCTTGCCCCTTCAATGATCCACAAGCTGGATTCTGGGGTAATCGAGACCAAAATCCGATCTTGGCTCGCAGCCTCGCGCGTGGTCGTCCCCACCCTGTTCGCCAGCGAGCGAATCCTGATGGACCACGTTTTCTCCGGCTTCGATTGCGTCCGTGAGACAGTCTTCCCCGAGATTGCCGGCGATCCGGCGGTCCAGTTTCTCCGATTCCCGGAGGCGGTAGCGAAATCTAAGCGGTCGATGGAGAAGATGACGCCGATCCTGGATCTCTACGAAGCTATCTCCGAACTATTGCCGGATATCGAATCGGTGTTCTCCTTCAAGTCAACCACCGCCGTCCGGGACCAAGCCCTCGCCTCGCTCTGCAAGCTCGCCGAGGCCGCACGGGCCACGTTTGCTGACTTCGAAGCGGCGTTCCACAAGGAGCACTCCAAGTCACCTGTTCCGGGTGGCGGGGTCCACTTGCTGACACGTCACGTGATGGACTACATCGCAGTACTCGCTGACTACGAGCCCACCCTTGCGGAGATCCTAACTGACCTCCCCCTCCAAACTCCGAGCCCCGTCCCTGAAATCTCCGTTGACACATCGCACACGGCGTCGCAGCTGTCCCCACCAGTATCGTCCTTGTCCTCCAACGATGACAGACACGAGTCGGCTGTCGCCGTGCGGTTTGCGTGCCTGATTCTGGTGCTGCTCGGCAAGCTGGACGCCAAGGCTGCGGCGTACCGAGATGCCAGCTTATCATATCTCTTCCTGGCCAACAATCTCCAATATATAGTGAGCAAAGTGCAGGCTTGCCGACTGAGGGGGTTGCTCGGGGAGGATTGGGTTGCGCGGCACAGGGCTAAGGCGAGGCAGCACGCGTTGGCCTATGCCCGGTTGGCGTGGGGGAAGGTGGCTAGTGCGCTTTTGGTGGGAGAGGTAGCGCCAGGTGATGCGCGGGAGCGGATGCAAGCGTTCAGCGCGGGACTGGAGGAGGCGTGCACTGCACAGATGAGGTGGGTGGTAGCGGACACAGGGATGAGGGAGGAGGTGAGGGCGGAGGTGCAGGGGATCGTGCTGCCAGCTTACCGAAGCTTCTTCGAGCAGTGGAAGGCAGTGCCTGATGTCGCCGCTGCGGCGAAGTTCTCGCCGGAGGACGTCGGAGCGCGGTTGGCGGAGCTCTTCGCCGGTTCGCAGGTCGACACGGCCCCCGATTACAGTTACAGTTCGAGTTGGAGCGACTTTAGTTCGTCCCGATCCGGTGGCTCATCCAGGTCTGCGTTGCGTTAGTTATGCATCCGTGTGATGTTTTAACGTGTCAATGTTTAGCATGGTTTATACAGAGGAATAATTGACAAATCAGTGTATCCATTCCATGAACTTCATAGAAGAGAAATGAAACAGAAACATCCTTTGTTCCTTGCGAACTTTTTACAGAAAAGGAGACAGACTTAAAGAGATAAAAAACCGAATACCATATAGACATGTACTGTATATTTATATACGTTAATGTATGTGTTTTTGTCCAATCAAATGAATGAACATACAATTCATACTACCATTGCTAGGCAACCTGTGACTGTTATTGTTTGTAACTAAAACCTGTGTAAGAACAATCTGTAAGAACAATCCAAGGGCGGAAATTTCAACGTCTAAAGCAGCCATCAAATTATCCAGCAATATAATCATGCAGCCAAAAAAAAAAATACAATCATGCAGCATGATGTGTTGTCCACCGAATGAGCTTCTTAACTATCGTGAAGTACGCATTGGAATTTATTAAAATTAGTAGCAAAAAAATTCGGCATAGCTTGTTCAAGTAGAAACTATTTATACGATAAATAATTGACACACTTAACGGACTTGGATACTGAGAAGGCAACTCTACAAAATTTAATTAAACATAATTTAGACAGCACCACTTTCCGATGCACTAACAATCTGCGGGCTTTTCTATCGCCTGCCATCCTGTGCACAACTGAAGAACTTCTTTAAGAGCCAAGGATGCAGGTTCCATACTCCATGTCGGATAGTGTTCAATGGGATTGAAAACTTGTTCGACACCAGCACCTCGTAGTAACCCAGGCTGGGCACCATTCAGAAACAAGTCATCTTCAGACCTTATCCAGCCCGCTGAGATCTCTTCGCTATCCGCTGCCTGCACCGACAAAATGTACAAGATCAAGTTATCGAGCTTGATTCAAATCTCAATTATTGGGGGCATTGCAATGGTTTATTGTCACTTTTCATAGGGCAAGGAAAGGTAAATAAGTAATTTACTGTGAATTGAGTAATTTGATTGTTTATTTGTAATTTCAGCTCTGTAATGGTCATTCACGTTAGTTGATATCACCAAATGCCAAAGAGAATATAATTCTAAAACTCAAATAGTCCACTAGCAAACAAACTTTCGAAAGCAATGGAGTGGATGCACAAAATTTAACCAGATTACCGCATGTAATAATTACATCACAAAAGAGTATACCGTGCCTAACATCACTAACATGACAATTACTTCTTTCCCATCAAATTTCACGACTGATGGAAGTAGCATGCTACCTGTTGAGATGTGTCTCTTCTCTTGTACTGCTATATGTTCCAATCTATTTGAGTCGTAAACAAAAAAGCATGATAGTGAATTTACGAACTTTATTTTCTTATTGTTTTTTAAAAACAAACAATGGAGACATCACTGACAAAATTCCTGGCCATATATCCAGGAAAGTCTATTCTTACCCAGGTGAGATGATTAAATAAAGGACACAATCAGGGCCCTGGTCCAACAATGAATGTTATTTAAATCCGATCATCACATCCAAAGATCTCAAGTTCAACACAATAGAGCTTGATTGTTCCGCAATTGGAAGAATTATATTATGCTGTTTCAAGTTCCAAACGAGTATACCTTCTCAGGCATGTACTTGAAAACCAACTTCTTCTGTCCTGCTTCGTAAATATTGCATTGAGAGAGGATCTGAAGCCAAAGAAAAAAAAATTCAAGAAAGAGAAGTTCTAGCAATTCTCAAAAAGTATCTAGTTTAAAAAACAAAATTCAAAATTTGAGAATAACAATGTGAAAATCTACTTAATCCAAAATGACCTGCGCTTCAACACTGGCACAAACAGCATATATGCCCCAGTTTCTAGTGTAGTTGTTATAAAGGTGAACTTTGCCAAATCTTAGTCGAGGATGCCTCTGTGTTGTACCATCAAAGAAACAATGATAACTGTGATGTGGGCTACTGTCTGCTCCAATAGCATCAGTTTGTCATGCATTGAGAAGTGACACTGTTTAAACATGGAAAGAGAATCATATAACAAATATTCTAACTCTCGATAATGACCACATAATATTTATATTAATTAATAAAACATTCAATTTAATATATATATTATAAATATATATGCATATATATTTGAAGACTTCTTTATGACGGTGCAAAGTATTTGAATGCAATTCCAAAAGCAATAACCAATTTGTGGTAATTGTGTTTAATCAAGATACAAAGAGAAGGGTAAAAGAATCAAAACACAAGTATTCATATGGATAAAATGCATTTTGTGAACTGAAAAAAGAATGCAAGACGTCAAGAATTATGTGGTGGTACTGTGGTGTGCACAAAGTACCAAATATATGCATACAAGTCAGATATATGTTTGTATAGTATAACTTGCAGGAAGGTATTTGGTACTTTGTTGAAGAATGAATGTGATTACAAGGTTTTCAATCTCAGTGAGTGTATTGGTCTAGTATCGGCTAGATACATGTTTGTATTAATACCTGTTGTATCAATGTAGTATATACCAATATTGGTCCATTATCGAAATGGTTTTTAAAATCCCTCATGTGTGTATATGCTTGATACTTTGTGTATTGCGATGGTTAAAAAGGCATGTATTCCTGTAACTCTGGAACTCCTTCAGGAATAATTATTAGTACTCAGACATATATGAAAATTTGGTTTATTGTAAATAGATAAACCATATGTTTAACAGAACGGTTACCAAGGTACATTAATTAATACTATGCATCACCAAAGCTTTTGCAAACACAGGGTAATCTAGAATGATGGAATAAAAATACTATCCTGCATCACCTTGAAACGGTGATATCAGTACTTTCCCGGGTAATATCAATGAGTCCATCATCATAATCACGCAAACTGCAGCGATCAATCCAAATATGCCTCGACTTGGGTTTTATTTGAATACCATCAACATCATGTCCTCTACCACCTTCAAATTCTAAATTGCATATTATTATATGCTCGCATTCCTTTCAGCTGCAAACCTTTGCCTGTCAATTTTATTCTCTGTCCTCGACCAATCAATAGTCTTAAAAAGATGATACTCTCAAGTACGAAGAAAGATAAATGGTTCCTGATATTTCAAAAACGATCCAGAGGGGTTCTCTAATGCGACATGCCTCACGAAGTGTGCCAGGACCATCATCTTCACTAGCACAAAGCAGAGGAAACAATGCTCCATTCAGCTAACATTAACATAAGAAGAAATAGCATTACAAAATCACAAAGAGTGGCACACAAGAATCTTATAATCAAGATATCAGCAGAAGTAAAAGTTGTAATAATAATTTCATTTATTTACAATCAGATAAAGGAAATTCGTTAATTAGCAAACTAAAGGCATTCTTGCATAGTGTAAATGGACAAGCATTAGCATTGTAAACCAAAATGCATCGACTATTCAACTATTCAGGGTTCTCTAATGCAATTATAACCTAATTTAGTAGATAGGTTGATTTCAAGGAGTTATTGCAATTAGCGCCTTGTAGTTTAACTAAGAGCAATTGGAACCTACGTTTGAAAAATTACAAATTGGATATTGTATTTTTTTGGGTCCTCGCAAAACCTATCGGGCATGAAGGAAACTAGTAAAATAATTAAAAATGCATGGCTAATTTTGCCATAGATCATAAAATTTATGGGGTGCCAATTTATACTTTTGAATAATGGGGGACATTTCTGTATATCGGAGTAAAACAACAAGGCAAGTTTGTAAATCTACAAATTGCCCTCGCGATCACCCGCTATTTAGCAATAATTATTGTTTTGAGCAAAGAATAACGTTCAAACACAACCCCGAAAAGTAATTGAAGAAAGTAAGCCACAAAGGAATTCGGGTGAATTTGTATATTTATAACAGAGTATCGGTGTCCAAAAAGAGCCGATAGCAGCTATTGCAGAACCCGAACAGCGAGAGGGAGAAGCCAACCGGCCAAGGAGGTGACGTGGTAGACGGGGCCACGGAGACCTCCGATGGCGTGGCGACCGAATCCCTCGGCCTGGCCAGCCAGGGCACGTAGCCTCGCGTCAACGTGGCCGTAAGGGAGGGCGGTCATGGCCGTCGCCGGAGCCACCGAGGTCGCAGCGAAGGGAGGAGCAGTAGAGGGCGAGCTCTGGGGATGATGCGATTGCGACGGCGTTTGCATCAAAAGGCCGCATAACCATCGAGAAATACCCATCCACCGACGACCGGCTTGTCGAACGCGAGTGATCCGCTGGCCGACTTTTAAAAGGAGATGTTGTGAGACATATCGCTTTCGAATAAAACGGTCTAAATTCAGTCAGTTATAACAAATCCGTTATCTCGTATTTATCCACTAATGAATTTAATATCTTTTTAGACGTGACATAGTTTGTGTAAAAAAAAATTTTATGTATAATTACGTTCTTTTTTATTTATTAATTTACCTGATAAATATCTTAATTATTGATAACAAAGCCTTAAAGATTAAATTCCATTCTCATTGTTTACATAAAAAAAAATTATATAATTCACTATTACTACTCTAGCCTCAGTTACCACCGTTACTTTCAGCTGGTTCGATGGTTAACAATATGTCAGCACCTAGAATTTTCAAAACTGGTTAAGTTTGAATTAGCTTAGCCTGAATAATTCATATGGGTGTATCAGTTTGACTAATTAAACAGTAAATGTTCCAGAACAGTGAAAATTTTGAATGGGCTACACACACGAACGCCCCATTCTGCATATTCGGCTATAATAAGGCATCTCAACAAATGTAGGAAGCTGTTGGAATTCTATATGCTGTAATGCTGGAGAAAGCTTCCAGCTATGAGCTTCTAGAGAACAAAGATCAGTTTTCAATAGGTTAGTCGGAACTTATTCAAAACATCAAATAAATACAAGGGAATTGCACTAGGACGAAGAAACGTCGCCAGAGTTTGAGAAGAATTGTTAATTATCGACATCTGCTGTAAAAGCTAGAAGAACTCGGATAAAAGATGATACGAGTTTATAGAAGAACGAAGCCATACAGCCGTAAGTAGCAACAGCAAGTAATTATTGAACGAAGATGAGACGAAGAAGGATTAAGGTGACATATAAATTCAGATGGCATAGATCCTGTCAGTTTCAGCATCAGACAACTCAGAGTTGTGATGCCAGGAGTTGGACATGCATCCCCTCGAGGATTTCTCCCGCTTCCTGATGGAGCGCGTCCGCTTTGATTTCACAACATAATAAGTCATTGTCCCAAGTACACCAGCCATTACCATCCCTCCTATTAGTGTTACCAGAACAGCAGCCCATTGAAAATGCCGACCGACAACAATATAGGACGAAGCAATAAAAGCAACAGTAGTGCACACAGAGGCCAACCACATCAACTTATTTATAACCTCGACGACCCTCCTCTGCGCCTTTGTTTCTCCCATGACAACCGTTATCTGAACCACCACCACAGCCAGCGAAGTAAACAGCGCAATTGCATTAAAGATGAAAAATATTTTGAAAGTGATTGTATTGGCAGCTACTGCCATTCCATTATCTTCAGCACCACCGGGCACTGTAAAGACGGCGGAGAACGCTACAGTCGCAAAAAGTACAGCAACCACTGTAACTGAGTTAGTGGCATTGTTAATGCCTTCTCTGTGGAGCTTCTTAAGCTCTTTGGCGATCCCATTGACATTTTTGTTTGTTTTCCTTGTCTGCTCAAGCTGTATATGAACATCATTTTTTATCTCTGTAACAGTCTTCCGTAGCTCATCTCGTGGCTGATTCAGTTCATTGGCTCGACACGCTCCACAACGAGATAAGGATTCCTTAATTTCAGCGGACTCTTCAGAAAGAGGCAGTGCTTGAGCAATATCATAAGCAGTTCTACGATCTCTTGTCAAGGCATTCACATTTATATCTGAGAGGAGCAGCAGAAGATTTACTATCTGCAAGAAGTGAAAGATGTTGAAACATGCAATTATGCATGCAGATCACTTGTTTCTGAACAATTTGATTATTCACGTCAGCAACTATGACCACAATTATGGCTAAAGACAAACCAGAAGCAGTAACATAAGGCTTTGCCTAGACCAATGTGAATATATGAATCTGTGTATTTAAGAAAGAAGATACTTTCTCGACAGGTAAGTTAATCTATAAGACCAAGTGACCAACATAATACTTTCTCCAATCATTCAATCGGAACCCCTATACTAACTTTTCACCTACCTTAAGGTAGCTCAAGGAGCAATTAAATGGCCAATTCTATTTTACACGTAAAGAAACTGACTCTACGCAACAATCCTGATCATGTCATTTTACTCTTTGCATTAATTCAGTAATACGCCTCCATTTATTTTAATTTTATATATACTACCTCCAAGGCTCCATCGTGCTAAACCTTGCATACATCACACTGGAAATGTGTTGAGACATCTATTTTTCTAAATAAATATGATCGTCTTTTGATGAATTCTATTTCTTTTGCAGTTATTAGCGTTACAATAATTGGTCCCCATTGTACTGTGGTGAATTTTATTCACACTTCAACTATTTTGCTTACAAAATTTTCAAGCCAGATATGATAGTCGAACAACTGAAAAGAGAAAATCTCTCGCAAGAGAGTAATGAACCTTTGCATCTAAAAACGGGACGAAGGATGAAACAGATCAGTCAATAAAATAGATGAGCTAATAAACCAAGTCGCATGATAATGTTTATTCAAAAAACGTGCATTCCCCAACTGCGGACTAATCAAGAAAGTAAAAGAAACCCAAACAAGACCAGCGTGCACATATAGCAACAATGTTTTTGAAAAGCAACCCAAACTAGGTGAAACCAAGAAAAGCATAGCAAAGTACCTCCGCACGTTTTTTCCTAGTTGCAACATGTAATGGTGTGTTCCCTGTTCTATCCGGTAGCATCACGGTAGCTGGATCAGCTTCCACAAGGGCTTTAACAACATCACAACTTGTTCCCTTCACTGCCATCTGCAAAGCAGTTTGCCCTTTCTTATCAGTCCTTCTGGCAAGCTGTGGATCCTTGTGCAATAATGCTTTAACAATTTCCACATGTCCCTGTCTTGCCGCAAAGTGCAGGGCATTTTTTCCATTATTTTTTGATAACTCAATCAAGCTAGCATCTTTCTCCAGCAAGAGTTTAGCAATTTCAGTATGTCCTCTTGTTGCCGCAGTTATAAGCGGAGTTGCATTTGATTGACCAAAAGTTTTGGCAAGACTTGGATCATGATTTAAAAGTACCTGAACAATCTCTGCACATCAATCATTAGTGCTAGATAAGCTACTTAAAGGACACATAAAAACCATGAAGAGAATAAAATGAAGCTAAACTTGACAGTTATTTTTGTTTGTTAACAAATAACAAAAGTTGCAGATAATAGAGATAAGGAAAATGGAAGGTAAGGTAGCTGAGTTCAAATTCATGGAGAGAAAAACAAAATATTTCGAATGCAAATATAACCAAAGAAAAAGGAAAATGGAAGGTAAGGTAGCTGAGTTCAAATTCATGGAGAGAAAAACAAAATATTTCTAATGCAAATATAACCAAAGAAAAACTTAAACCACCAGGTATAAACATAAATCATATATATATATATATATATGGAAACTTGATCTTGCTTCGAATGGTGTAAATTGAATTGATCTAAAAAAGTAAAGGCCTAAGACATGTTTCAGCGTTCAGCGTGTTGCTCTCTTCAGAACGTCGGAAATACATAACATTTCAATTCAGTAACAGATTTCTTAAAATCATAAGCAATTGAAGGATTTATACATTACAATTGCATAAATAAAATTAAGCAGTTAATCAGATAATCAAATAAAATGTCTACTAATGAAAAATTGCGCAGATAAATTTTCAGCAAGTGTGTACCTTCACTAATTCTTTTAAAAATTTGTTCAGCTAGAGCCTTTAAACAGAATCAAACGCGATTTTTTTTCCCAATCTTCCTAAACCCAAGCAAAGAGGAGAATGTAAAGCCCTGATGTGCAAATCTGGCATTTTGTGAAACAAGAAAAAGCAAACTACAACAGCTCCAACTTATTTGGGAGTGGTTACTGACCTGTTCTGAAAATTGAGCTTAACAGAAGAAGGAGAACAAGAATGCTTAATTGGAGCAGCAGTGATTAGTGAATGTACTACATTGTAGATACATAGAAGGATTAATATATATATGTAGGATCAAAGAGAAACTATTAATATCTGTTAGGCTGTTCGTGAACATCCGATCATTCATTTCGTACTTATCAAACTCTAGTGATAGAACAACGAGCAAACAATCTACCAGGAAAAGGTACAACTACAATGCTGATTTACCAATTCGAGTGGCTGCAAAATAAGATAATAGAATAGTTGAAGCCTTCACTCACCTTGGTGTCCTGCTCTAACGGCGGCATGGAGGACATCAAATCCGGATCTATTCCTCTTCGTAAGGCTCTCCCGGTCGGAGTATTTGAGTAGCTCCACCACCACATCAAGAAACCCTTTCTCAGCTGCCGTGAACAGCGCCGTCTCATTTTCCTCGTTGACGTCGTTCACTACAGCCGCCCGTATCTCCGCCACCTCGGCGTCGAAGTCCGCCCCCATCGCCGTCCCCGTCATCTGCGCCTCAATCTCTCCTAGGATCTGTCGCACGGCGGAGAGGTCCCCGCGCTGCGCCGCGAGGTGGAGCTCCGTGTCGTTGTGCCGCCCGGTCACCTGTTTGACGTACTTCTTCTTCCCCGATGGATCGATCCGCTTCCCGGAGTTGGAAAGAACAAGGGCTGGTTTGGCGGGCGACGCCGAGGGGGACGCTACTGCGTCCTGGTCCATGCGCTTCCCTGAGCTTGAGAGGATCAGCGCACGGATGGGACGGGGGGGTGTGAGTGAGGCTCCCCGGTCCGCATTCGAGGTCCCTCTCTCCGGCTTCTACTCCAGGAATCGAACAAATGATATCGGTGTCAGGACAGGGACAAGGGGAATCCAATGCGGGAAGGGAGAGACATTTACCTTTTTCTGTTCCGGACGCCATTATCGTCGTCGTCGTCGTCCTGCTCCTCCGTTGGCCTAGCGAATCGCATGAACCGCCATGGCTACGAGCCCACGAGGCCGTCGCCCAGCTGTACGGCGAAAGAGCCGAACGGAAGAGAGAGATAGATGAAGCAAACTATGTTTTCTATATTTTTAAAAAATAATTATACCTTCTTTCCGTACTTTTTAGTGAAAATTACCACTTTTTAGTGAAAATTACCAATTCACCAAGCACCGTTTTAAAGCTGATTTTAATCAGCTTTTAAGTAGAAAGCAGTTAAAAAAATTATTTGATAATAAAAAGTAGAAGTAAAAAAAATAGTAAAAAGTAAAAATTATAAAAACTATAATTTAATGCTTTTACAGCTTCTCCTTTTAAAAAAAAAGTAATTTATATAATTTTGTTTAAATTTTTAGATATTATTATTTTAAATAATTTAAAATAATATATTTATTTATTATTTTAAATTTGGATAACAGTTAAAAAGTTATTAACCAAACATCTTATAAATTTTAATAGTGCAGCACAGTACAAATACAACACAGTTTAGCACAGTTATAAAATTATTAATAGTGGAGCCAAATAGACCCTAAATAGCCCAGGTAGGCCGAATTACGGTGATAAAATTTGCCAAAGCCGTACGGTAATGGACGCGTAAAAAAAATAAGTGATAGAAAATAAAAATGAAATGAAATTGTTTATAATTATATATTTTTTAAAAAGATATAAACTTAGATATGTAAAATTTTGAGCAAAATTTTTAGGCGCGGCCTCCACCTAAGAATCTTAGCGTGTATTAAGCGCGCATCCCTGCATAATACTTTTGTGCGTGATGATTAAAGCACTAGGAAGGACTCTAATGCAAGATTCCAAGGCGAGGTCGCACCTAGGAAAAATTTCCTAAAATTAGCCGCAGGCCACAGCCCATACACAACCCACAATCCAACCAGCCACCATTACACATTCCTTATTTAACACAGTATTAACTTGAGAGGGAAAATGGGAATTTCCAAATCGGACAAAAAGCCTCTTCGTTACTAAACCTATTCGCTGAAGCGCCACTCTCTCGCTCGCAACCCTTTTCTCGTTCGTTCCCCAGCCGCCGCACCTCTGCTCTCAACCGCCGCACCTCCGTGCTCGCCCACCAAGCTCTCCTCCGAACATCTCCTCTTCTTCGCTCGCCCGCTCCCTGCTCGCCATCGCCGCCCCCCCCCCCCCCCTCGCCAGAACCTGCCTCAACTTTGCCAAGGCTTGCCTCGCCGTCGACACTCGCTGTCGCCAGAGCTTGCCTCGTCGTTGCCACAGCCCGCCTTCGTTGCCTCGCCGTCGCCAGAGTCCGACACTTCACAGGTAAAAATCTTATTAAACCCTTTCGCATGGTAGATAATCCCTCTGCTCCAGATGTCATTCGTCTTATAGGAGCAGCAAACAAAAACATTTCAACCATATTACATTGCTTTTCTGGTGTTAGATAATCAAATGTTCATTTCATGATTACATTTTATAAGAGTTAACTTTTCTTGGAAAGATAATTTTCTTTTGAGGAAAAATAAAAATGTCATAAAATTAATTTTCCTTGATTTGAAATTAAAAAATACTATAAGACAAAGTATCCTTTATCAAATATGAAATATACTTGATATCAATGATAAAATATTTTTGATCAACTATGAAATAACGTCAGTCATCTATACAAGACGACAATGAAAAATCTAAGCATTTCAACAATAGTCTTTAGATTGCAAGCAAGGGAGAAGAAGAAAAGATGAATAAAGCATACCTGTTGTTGTAGAAATTTTCTGAATAAGAAAGACTTTTGCGAGAGCTTTGAGGCTTCAATGAGATATGGTTGCACGAGATTAGGGAGGTTCGAGGAGTGTTTGCCAGAGAGAATGAGGCACAAACAGGGGAGCCTTGACCGGAGATAGGGAATCGCCGGATACACGATGGTCGTTGTCAGTAACGAAAAATCTAAGCTACAGACTACAATGTTTAGATTACAAGGAAGAGAGTAGAAAAAATGATGAATAAAGTATGCCTGTTATAGAAATAACCTGAAGAAGAAAGCCTCGCAGGTCGGATGAGAGTAGGGAGGTTTGAGGAGTGTTCACCAGAGAGAATGGGGCACAAAACGAGGGAGCCTTGGCCGTAGAGAAGGACAGAGACAAAGAATCGCCGAAGCTAGGGCACGATGGGATGTTTGGAACACGAAATGGCGCGGCTTGGGTTTTTGGTTTCGAAAGCGGTAAAACCCTAATGTGTTAACTAGGCTCGGGTGGATGAGTGTCGGTAATACTTGGGAACATGGTCGAAACAGTAGTTTTAGGCATCAGGATATGCGCAATGGCCTCGTGGCTTTGAGATTCGTGGACGGAAAATTAAGGCACCCAGCTTATAAATTCTAAGTTGGGTACCTAGCTTAGGCCATTTTTCAGCCGCATTACGGTGAGAAAATTTGCCCAAATAGGCCGTAGGGTGATGTACCTCCGAACATCTCCTCTTCTTCACTTGCCCGCTGCTCGCTCGCCATTGCTGCCCCCCCCCCCCCTTGACACCCAAACTCCACTGGGCCGAACCACATCCAGCTGGGCTGGGCGGAAGCCCAAGCCCACGCCGCGGACGTAGAGGCGGAGCCTGTCAACCCTTGCGTCTTCCGATTTTGATTGACGCCACGCGAGCTCGTCTTCTGCAGCGTCCACAGCGGAAGCTTCGGACGCGGACGCCCGTTGCAGCACCGACACTCGTGGGCGAAGCGGCGACGTGGGCGACGTGTCCACTCTAGCGGCGAGGCAAGGGAGCCATTGGGAGAGATGGGGATCGTGGCTACGTGCGCCATGATGAAAGGCAACGCGCGACACCTTCTCCCCTGTTCTCTTCCCCTATAAGGCATCCGGCGACCGCATCTGAAGAGTATCATCGGCGAGCTTGAGAAGCACCAGTTTCCGGCGTCTGAGAGACGTTGACGAGCTAGATCTGAGAGGTCTTAGTAAGAGTGCTGTGAGCTTTGTATTCAGCGGCGAGAGGCAGTTGTTGACGGCGAGGGAGAGAGGAAAGTCGACTGCAAGGGGTGTCGACGAGAGGAGTGATGGCCGACGAGTGTGTGTCACCGGCACTTGGGTTTTGTAATCCTTTTTGTTAGTAAAGGAGGAAATTTCCCCTTCAAACCGAGTTCCCCTGTTTCCGCCATTTTCCTGTTCATCTTCTTCGCTGCGTCCGGCGACAACGGCGGCTTTCGGCAAGGCAGCTGAAGGTGAGGAGACGATCACCTCTTCCCTGTTGGCACATCCTGAGGCGGAGCTTCCTTCTTCTCCTGCGACCTACGAGCCCTGCGATCGAATGCCATTCGCGTTCGAAGAGACGACGAACTCGGCGGCACAGCGAAAGCGTGATCACGTGTTTGAACCGTGCATTGCGAGCGCTGAGTCAACTCGCGTCAAAATTGGATGCAAGATTCGAAAGCTTGGGCACACAATCGGAGGTTCGCCGGCGTACCGCTTCGCGGGGTGTGACAGTTTGGCGCGCTTGGCGCGCATCGAACAGGTGCTCGGCTTAGCTAGAGATGAGAACGATGCGGTCGTTCCCCAGATGGGAGTTCTGCAACAGACAGTGGAGCAACTGCGGTTGCAAATCACTGCCCTTCAACAGACATTGGAGGGAATGGCTGCACTGCCAGAACGAGTAGCAGGGTTGCAAGATGAGGTTGTAATTCTGCGCATGGCTCTAGCACAGGCACAATGAGGTGCACCTGTAGCAGCGGCAACAGAGCAGACGGCTCCCAGACCGAAGGTTCGAGTCTCAGAACCTGCGCTGTTCGGAGGAGCCTGATCAGCCAAAGAGCTGGGAAATTTTCTGTGGGATATGGAGCAATTTTTCGTCGCTAACCATGTTGTAGATTAGGAGCTGAGTGCAGGTGTGCACTAATTTCTTCTCCGACGATGCAAAGCTTTGGTGGTGAACCAAAGTTGACGCGACATCCGGAGCGATGAACTGGACATGGGCGGTGTTCCTTGAGGAACTGCAAAGGCAGTTTCTTCCTGGGAATTCGGCAGATCAAACACGAGTTCCCCTGTTTCCGCCATTTTCCTGTTCATCTTTTTCGCTGCGTCCGGCGACGATGGCGGCTTCCGGCGAGGCGGCAGAAGGTGAGGAGATGATCACCTCTTCCATGCCCGCACATCTTGAGGCGGAGCTTCCTTCTTCTCCGGCGACCTACGAGCCCTGCGATCGAACGCCATTCGCGTTTGAAGAGACGACGAGCTCGGCGACACAGCGAACGCGTGATCACATGTTCGAACCGTGCGTCACGAGCGCCGAGTCAACTCGCATCAAAATTGGACGCAAGATTCGAAAGCTTGGGCACACAATCGGAGGTTCGTTGGCATACCGCTTCGCGGGGTGTGACACCCCCCCCGGCCAGAACCTGCTTCGATGTTGTCAAGGCCTGCCTTGCTGTCGCCAAAGCTTGCCTCGTCGTTGCCACAACCCGCCTTCACTGCCTACCTGTTGCCACAACCCGCCTTCACAGCCAGAGTCCGACACTTCACAGGTAAAAATCTGATTAAACTCTTACGCATAGAAGATGATCCCTCTCCTTTTGATGCAATTCGTCTTACCGGAGCAGCAAACAAAAACATTTCAGCTATGTTACATTGCTTTTCTGGTGTTGAATAGGTATATTAAGTTATTTTTTTGATCCACGAATCCACGTTGCCATGCTTGTTTACCTTTTTTCTTAGAAGTCCAATTCAAACAAGGAATTTGAAGTATTCAATATGATGAAATCTAGACTTCCTTTGAGAGAGGTTGTGCTCTGGATTATGCATTTTTGGAGAAGATGCAGAAAGAAATTGAGTTGAAGATTTGATTTTGATTTAATTTGATTAGTTGGGTTGCATGATTTAATTTGATTTTGTTACTTTATTGTATTACTTCTGAGCTAATTTTTGGTTAAGTTGAAGATAACACATTTCCTAATTACTTTTGGATCAATTCAATTAAAATATATGTTAGGTGCATGCTTTGATACATTTATTTGCTTCTATCATCTGAATTATAAGGTCAGGTTCGCATGTTCTAGCCCATAATATGAGTTGAATGACATTTCTCCATCTATAGTTGTTAGAAAATCGAAGTGAGAAACATAGAAAATAAAATTAAACACCTATTCATATTAAGGCTTAAAAATTGTTCTTTGCATCCGTCAAAAGAGTATGAACACTATTCTCAAAGATAGTTCAAAATTGCTTAAAACAGTATGATCACTAAAATTTCACATCATTGGATGTTTTTAGTGAGGGGTGGTGTTCACAGCCACATTTCATATATTAACATAAAGGCCCATTTACCCAACATAAATGGGTTAATAAACTGCATCACAGCTGCTTACTCCGATTATTCCATATATTAACATAAAGGCCCAATTGTCCAAAGTCCAGGTATGCAGCCTACGAGCAGCATTTCAACACAGCTACTCACTGGTATATGCACGAACATGATCAATACTGGCTAGTAAAAAAACTTACTTTACCTTTTTTTTCTTGCACGCAAAAACGCCCCGAAGCCTGCTGATCTCCTTGCACATGTAATAAATATTAGGAAAACTCTTGTAAACTTTTTGGTAATAATATGCTTAATTACATAGCACAACTGCCGACTAGCACAACTATTTACCCAAATATCTTTAAACTTTTTCAGCTAACTATTTTTCAACTAGTAAAAGCTAAAAGTTTCAGTTGACCTTTAATCCCTAATTTTTCTATCTACCCCGACTGACACTCCTTGCCTCCACTTTCTGCCTCATTGCCTTACCCATCTGAAAGTTTCTCTACGGTGGTTCGGCGGCTCGAAATTTTCTTTGCTTCACCTTTCACCAGTTCGGCATGACCCGCAATGCCCCATGGCCCCTGACCCAACTTCCTTCCTTCCTCATTCCTTTCTCAGCTTCCTTCCTCAGCGACACGTTCGGCCGATGCTTGTTTGCTCACTCACTGCCCTTTTGTCCGACCATCGACGCCTACACCGAGTCACCAAGTCCATTCGTCAGTTCGTTGACCGCCAACACATCGATGTTTGCCCAAACTTTGCCTGACGCCTGACTTGTTCACTGTAAGATTTAAAAAATTTTATTTCTTTTGATAGTGATTTTAATAAATAATTTAGAAACCTACTGCCACAATTGTAGATGATTTATTTTTTAAATGTGTTTAGTAATAGTCATTATATGATTTGAATCATATTGTGGTTTGGATGTAATTTGAATCATATTGTGATTTGAATCATATATGATTTGAATCATATTGTAAAAATTTATATCACCTCATAATTTTCCCCTGCATCAGATACCCTAGCAACGGTCGGTAAAAGGCCAAGGTGCGACACTGGAGTCTTCTCCTGCATACTTGAGCCCTTCAAGTTTTATCGTTTCTTCTCTATTTCTCTTTTTCCATCGAAGAAATAAAGAATTATTTTCAGCTGAAGATAAGTTCAACAACCTATGCTCCTCAACCAAGGATCCTTCATGTAGAGAAGAAAGTTCAATTGCTTGAGAATCACAGAAGATTATTACATGAATTGTTATACTCCATATGCAGAAGGCAGCCACTATAGAGGACGCGTCGCCCACGTCGCCGCTTCGCCCACGAGCGTCGGTGCTGCAACGGGCGTCCGCGTCCGAAGCTTCCGCTGTGGACGCTGCAGAAGACATTGCAGAAGACGAGCTCGCATGGCATTGGTCAAAATCAGGAGACGCAAGGGTTGACCGCCGAAATCGCGTCCGATTTTGGGCTCCGCCTCTACGTTCGCGGCGTGGGCTTGGGCTTCCGCCCAACTCGGCTGGATGTGGTTCGGCCCGGTGGAGTTTGGGTGTCACATTCTCCCCCACCTGAGTTGAACATCGCCCTCGATGTTCTCTTCCAGGCATCTTTGTTGCGACCATCGCTCCAATATATCCCGTCTGCGCTGGCTGTTCCTCCGTGGCGGTGGTCGTGGTTAGCTGCAAAGAACTAATTTTTTCCTACCGCAGTGTCGGCATTGGCTTCCTCAGCCAACTCGCGCTGCACAATTGCTGCAACTTGCCGCCGGTTCGGGCACTCGTACATCCGGTGTGGCCCGCCGCACATGAAACATGCCAGTGGTCTTGCTCTGTTCTACCCTCTCTCGGCAGGTTTGTTCGCCTCTTGTCCCGCCGGCTGGCCTCTATCTCGCCGGGGAGAGGTCCTCTCTCGTTCTGGAGCTAGTGTCTTCGTCGGGGAGTCGCGCCTCTGAGGTGACCTCGCCCTTGGGGAAGTCGCTTTGGAAGCTCGGGTGTCCACCAGGGATTCGGCCATTGCTGCGGCTGCTCGCCAATCCTGTGGCGCATGCCGATGGACCTCTGCCTCAACCCAACGTTGAAGATGGCGGAGGAAAGTATAGCGTCGATCTGCTCCGACATATCTGGTATCTCCAACATAATGGCTGAATAGGCCCGAACATACTCTTGGATCGAACGAGTATGTCTCAGCCGATTCATTGCATCTCGTGTTTGATCTGCCGAATTCCCAGGAAGAAACTGCCTCTGCAGGTCCTCAAGGAACACCGCCCATGTCCAGTTCATCGCTCCGGATGTCGCATCAACTGTGGTTCACCACCAAAGCTTTGCATCGTCGGAGAGGAAATTAGTGCACACCTGCACTCGCTCCTGATCTACAACATGGTTAGCAACGAAAAATTGCTCCATATCCAACAGAAAATTTCCCAGCTCTTTGGCTAATCGGGCTCCTCCGAACAGCGCAGGTTCTGAGACTCGAACCTTCGGTCTGGGAGCCGCCTGCTCTGTTGCCGCTGCTACAGGTGCACCTCATTGTGCCTGCGCTAGAGCCATGCGCAGAATTACAACCTCATCTTGCAACCCTGCTACTTGTTCTAGCAGTGCAGCCATTCCCTCCAATGTCTGTTGAAGGGTAGTGATTTGCAACCGCAGTTGCTCCACTGTCTGTTGCAGAACTCCCATCTGGGGAACGACCGCATCGTTCCCATCTCCAGCTAAGCCGAGCACCTGTTCGATGCGCGCCAAGCGGTCTCCTTGGTTCACTATCCCGGTCGGCACCAGCTCTGATACCAAACTGTCACACCCCGCGAAGCGGTACGCCGGCGAACCTCCGATTGTGTGCCCAAGCTTTCGAATCTTGCATCCAATTTTGACGCGAGTTGACTCAGCGCTCGCAATGCACGGTTCAAACACGTGATCACGTGTTCGCTGTGCCGCCGTAACTACAAAAGACTTAATGATAACACTCATAAAGACCAGTACATACTTTCCAACATTGATCTCTTGATTTCAAAAATCAAAGAGAAAAAAGTCTTCAGCAAGTTTGATCTCAAATCTGGGTTCCATCAGGTTGCTATGGCAGAAGTTAGTATCCCATGGACTGCATTTAATGGTTTAGGGTAGGAAGATAATCTACCTTTAATGGTTTAGGGTATCTTGGTTGTGAAGTTCCTGTTTCAGGGAAAACTTCTCTTATTCTCTACCTCAACGATGTATCTGGTGTAACTACAGGCCCAAAGCCTGGTTGAGACGTAGTTGTATGTTGTGAAATCACCACACTACTTCCTTCATCATCAGCCATGGCTAGAGTGTCTAATTTGAATGATTGGCCAGATAATAATGTGTTCTCTATAAAATCTTGATATAGAGGATGTTCTGTCAGCTCAAATGGTTCTTCATCGTATATGACAGTAGGACATACAAAGTCTGACTCATCGTACCAACCCGATTCAATTAATTCTTTATAACCAGGGTGTTCTGTTAATTCGACTGCATATTTAAGATAATCAGTTTCAGTTTCAGATTCAGAGGGTTCCGCAGAAATTGTGAAGTCTTCTACCCCCCACGGGTTAAAAAAGGATTCATCAGAATCCTGAGAGGTCTGAAGAACAAGAACGACGTCAAAGATCTTCTTCTGGTGCTGGACGATCAGTATAACTAGACTCAATATTTGTTGTTCATAATCGATAGTAAAAAAAATATTTTTTTTAGTTGAGTTATGGTGAGAAAATAAAATAAAATAACAAAGTAATTTAAAAATGTTAAGATTTAATATAATGACATATTTTAATTCGATATAATCATAAATGGGCCCATTTGTGTAACCCAACAAACTTGTACGTATTTAAATGATAGATAAATATGGGCTGGAGTCCACAATCCATAGCCCATCTTTGTTGCTCCTGTCTCCTTGGCCGATACTTACCAAGCCCGTGAATCTCTGTCGATGTGCGATGAACTCACATTGCTGCTCTCCCTAACCCTCTGTTTCTATTTTAGACACCAATCGCCGCTGCTGTGCCGCCAACGCAGGTCTCCATGTTCGACTACTGTTGCCGCACCTCCCTCTCTCTTCACGCCGTCAACATACCTTTATCGTCGTGCACCTCCATCATCGTTCGCACATACTAACGCCTCTGAGGCTGCGCATCTATCACCGAAACTGTGTCTCGATCACTGACGCCAGCATCTCCATCGCCAACGCATCGCCGATTCCATATCTCCATCGACACTGTGTTTCTAGTGCCAAACTTGTTGTCATCACTGTCGCAACGTTGCAGCCGTGCTGCATCAGGTTTGTCGAAATAACAATTTGTAGAAATAACAATCACATAATGAATTTAAGTAGAATGATAAAAATTAAAGATGCTAAGTTTAAATTTATTGATTTCAATTTACAAGTATATTTGCTCCTACAAGCATCTAAACGTTTCTGCATTATACGATTTTTCAATTTAGGGTTTTTAAATTACAAATCCCGGCTAGCCGACGTTTGTAAGTACTCATCTCATGATTTTTTTTTTTCTGATTTTTTTCATGCAAGGGATTGACAACCTTTGATCTTTGATTTTTTTTCCTGATATCGGAGATTTGGGTTTGATTTGATGGATGCGGTGATGTTGATAGTTGCCATTGCAAAAAAAAAAAAAAAGATAGTTACCCGATTTATCTTGGAAAAAGATGTTCACCTTTCTGTTTTGTAATCATTAAAGAATAATTTGTTTATTTTATCTTGCAGAGTCTCCTCATCTAGCATTATTTGCCCTTTCCCTTTATTCCTTGGATTTAGTCAGCTTGTAGCCTGCTATTGGCCGATTGCCCTCTCTCCATGAATTCTTAGGTAGAATTTTCCTCCAGAAACAATTTTTTTTGTCTCCTTATTGTGTAAATCGATGTATTTCCTACTACTATAATTATTAATGTTTACTCAGAACTAGTTATTTAACGTTTTCCCATTGCCTTGATAAATTCATAAATGTTTAATTATTCAGTTTATGACCAGCAGTCTGTTTTTATGTGATCAGATGTGTAGAGTTAGATATATTAGAACCTGCACATACTAGGAAAATTGGTGAAAAAGTTTCAAAATATGTTAAAATCAATAGTAACTAATACGATAGCACTATAGGCCTTTAAGTCGTCTTGCCTAGCAATGTGCTATTTTGAAATTAGACAATTTTTTTGCAAATTGTTCAATTTCTTTAAAACAATTTTAAAATACATAAAAATTACAATAATGAAGAATCATAAATTACAACGAGAGATATAGGTGAGGTACTTCTAACACTAGAGCTCATTTAGGTCTCATTTGAATAACGTGGATAGTTTTCATCAAAATTCTCGTGTTGCTTGTGAGATTACTTTCCAATAATGTGTATAATTTGAGTGTATTTTTCAATTTTGATTTTATGTCAATTATGAAATCAGATAAGTAGGTTTGGGATTTTATTGAACACAAAGGGAAATTTGCATGGGATCTCTCTCTTCCTTTTCTTGTTTGATTTTCGGAGTTAACATTTCATAATTTTCAAGCACAGAGAGCATTGACTTTATTTTATCAGGCAAAGACCTATGTGTTGACTGATATGTGTTTCCCCTAAATTCGCAAAACAAGCTATAGTTTTCTCAATAAGTGTTCTAATGCTTTTCATTTAGTTGTTTATTCTTATAATTTAAAGATAATTCCATTACAGAAATTATATAGTATAAAGACATTTTCCAAACCCGAGTGGAGTTGATTTGCCAATAGTCCTGGGCCCTCGGTATAATTTGGTTCCTTCTGAGCTCTTCGATACCTACACTGGTATTAAATCTCATCAAAGTTCAAGCATCGGATGCATTTCCTGCTCCTGTGACAGCGATTTTGCTTCCACTCTCTCTGTTCTTTGCTCTTCTTAACTGAGCAACAAGGGTTTTGCAATAGAGGAATTAATTGTCATGCGAGCTTGGGGACAATAATGGCCAAAAAGAGGACACGTTTGCATAGACCTGTAAAATCATCGACTGAAACCCCACAGCAGTATGTCCAAACATTGTTGCTTTGTTTTTTTTACCTTCTCTATCTTTTAGATTGATTTCCAAATCCTATATTGTGGACAGAGTGGTGGATTGCTATGAAGGAGAACACCTTGAAAGTGTTCTCTATCTTTTAGATTGATTTCCAAATCCTATATTGTGGACAGAGTGGTGGATTGCTATGAAGGAGAACACCTTGAAAGTGTTCTCTATCTTTTAGATTGATTTCCAAATCCTAATTTCCTATTTCTTCTTCCGATTATTCCGCTCCATCATCTCCGACTAAGCGATTTTAAGACAGGCAAGACTCGCTTCTCAGCGTCCTGACGTCGCTGTCTCGCACCCGCACAGTCGTAGACGTACCCTGGCACTCCGTCGCCGCCTAACGCTCAGTAGGTCTGTTATATTTAAAAAAAATTAATAAAATAAATAAATAAATAATAAGTATAAATAGATATTAATTAAGAAAAAAATAAAAAAAAACCATATTTTCCCTTCCCTGCGTACGCCGCTCGCCCCACTCGCTCGATTTCTTCCTCGTCCCCTTCGCCGGCAACAATCGAAGCCAGTGGCGACCTCAACAAACTTGCACCGGCCTTCCCTCCCTCTTTCCGGTGACGTTCGGCGGCAGGCAGCGGCTTTCGGTGAGTTCAGTGGCGAGCGTGCAGGCGGCGGCGAATCTCGTCGTAGCAGCGACAAGCGGTGGCGGCAGCTTCCATCTTTCCTCATTTCCTCTTGCCTGCCGTCCCAGCCCTCTTCCTGTGCCGGCGGCGACAGTGATCGACAGCGGCGGGCGATTTTTCCGATGAGTAGAAGGGTTCCGACGACCCTTTCTTTTCTCTTTTATATTATTTTGGTAAATAGTGCAGGTAACTTGTTTAACCCTAATTTTTGTTAACCTTACTTAGGGGTGTAATGATAGATGTGTATATGGAAGATCCATAGAGATTATACCGTTGTTTAACCTAAATTTTATTGTGGACAAGTATAGGGATAAATACACATGTTTGGTTATGAGGAAAGTATCAAGATGATAAATTAGGGATAAGGTTATATACATATCATAATTTGTGAAATCAAGATTAGATGTATTCATGATAAAAATATATTATTTTGTAGATGTATTAATGACTAGACTTAGACGGTAATTGATACTATTTTTCTTGGCATGTTTATTGTAAGGTAACATAGAATTAGGCGTGCCTGAGGTGTGAGTATCATGGTATATTATTGTGACAGAAGATTTTACTTTCAGGTAGGGATCCTACCTTCACTTTCTTATACGGTGCTAAGCCTTGTGCTTAGACACCAATCCTTTTTGCTTCTATCTACTTTGATTTGTATCTTATATCTTTTGTCCTCGTATTAATTTCATTGCTGCATATATATGTGTGATTGATTTTTATTTGTTATCATGGAAAGAGAATAAATGTATATTTTATTTAGTTGTTGATCATACATTCATGATATGGTTACTATTGTTATATACACATATTGGGGATATGATATTGTTATGTGTGTTGAGATATGTTGTTATGCTCTTCGAGCGTGCGCACTGTACGTGGAGTTGGAGATCTGTCAGCGAGGTCACCTATTGAACCATAGCGTCGACTGTGTGGTAGGCTATTGGTAGTTGCCAGTCAGGGTTACTGCCAGATTGTCCTTTGGACAATATTGGGGTTTCCAAGTGTTAGACACAACACTATCGGGCTGTCTGATGGCAGTCATTTCACTTTTGGAGCTTGGGGGTGGAACCACTCTTATAGAGTGCGAGGTATAATGCATGTTTGTGACCATGAACAGCTCCATATTTTTGATGAGATAGGATGTTTATGGTTCATGTTATATATTTGCACTTATATATGATACTCATGTAGTTCATAAAGTTGATTTCATTATTGAACACGCATTCATATTCTTGAAAATCCCTACTTAGCTTTTTGGCTAACCCCCTTTGCTTTGCTTCCAGGTATTGATCAGGTGCAATCTAGAGATGGGTGGATAAACTAGAGGTTTCCTTGGAGAGTGTCTAGTAATTTTGGATATTTACTATTTTGTTTTTATCTTGTTATAAGTTGATGTTGCTCTTCTATTATTTTTATATTGTTGGACAGTCATATTATAAGTTATGACTCTGATCGTTTGATTTTGATATCTTGAATTGGTTTTGAGATTTGTTATAAGAATTTTGTGATTTAATGATATTAGAATTTTTATAATGGTTTTGTGAGTTATGGATCAGAATTTTGTAGGGCATGTTTAACATGCCAAATTGTCATATTTCGGTAAATAGAGTTATTTATCGAGGCGTGATAATTTATTGGTATCAGATCAAGGTTTATAAGGATCCTAAGGTTGTAAGATTAAGCCCTAGGGAATTAAGGTTTAAGGTTTTTAGGATTGTAATGTGGTTTAATTTTTTGATTTATATGTTCATATGGTATATATATATATATATTTCCTATACTTTTTGGTTCTCTTCATTCTGTAGGATGCCTCATAAAATGAGAGGTGGAAGGACCTCTGGTCGTCGTGGTAGAGATCGCGGAGGTAGAACCCGAGCTATTGCTGAAGCTAGGGGTTCAAATGTGGTTGCGGCAGAGTTGCCACAAGCTTGGGAGAGAGCTCCAACTAGGAGAAGAAGTGGCTATGAAGCCCCACCAGTTCTACCAGTTCCACTAGTTGCTCTAGCTGCATCAGTTGCTCCAGCTGTACCAGTTGCTCTAGTTGCACCAATTACACCAGTTGCACTAGTTGCACAAGCTGCTCCCATTGCACTAGTTGGTCTAGATGTTCCACCTGTACCTCCTGCTCTCGCGGTACCAGTTATGGCTGAACAAGAAAGATTTTCCAGACATGCTGGAGTATCAGAAAGTGTGGTACAAGTTAATGCGTTACCCATAGTATTTCAGAGAGAAGAGCCCCAGCCAGAGTCCAAGAATGCTTGAGCACAATTTACAGCTCTAGGAAAGAAAAGGTTTGGAGTCTTCACAGGAGATGAAGATCCTTGGACAGCATGAAATTGGATTGTTACAATTTAGGAAACATTCATGGTGATAAAATGCCCAGAAGTTGATAAAGTTGTTATGGCTGCTTATTATATGGTAGGTCAGGCTAAAGAGTGGTGGCAAGCTAAAAGTTTAGCTTTAGGGGGGAATGTGACTTCTTGGGACAGTTCAGAAAAGTTTTCTTAGATAAATTTTTCCCTAAAACCTTTAGATATGGTCAGAGGCAAAAATTTCTTACTATATGTCAGGCTGGGAGGTCAGTGACCACTTATACAAATGAGTTTGATAAATTAGCAGCTTTATTTTCAAAGGTTTTACCTAATGATGATGATAGAGCCCAGCATTATTATAGAGGCTTAGATGATGATATTTTTGGATAGACTGACCACTATGGTCTCTCAAGGCTATGAGGCTCTAATAGAGCATGCACTTAGTGTAGAAGTCTCTCGAGAAGTTTTGACCCAACGGCAGAAAGAGAAACAATCTATACGGTCAGGGCAGTATGATCAGAGGAGACCAGTGCCTCATAACAGTTATACCCATTTTTCACAAAGTAGTGGTAGAAACCTTGAGCCAGTACACAAGAGACCAAGAGTTATGGAGACTAGGTCTTATGCTTCCCCTACACCATCACCTAGTATGGGTTCTAGTGCTACAGTGTCTTCTAGGAGTTGCTATAGCTGTGGTCAGAATAGGCATATTTCAAGACTTGCGAGTCACGTCTCACCGTCTGCCACTTGAACAGTTGCACCCAGGCAGTCAGGCACCCAACCGCCGCCTCACGCTCAGTACCTCAAGCTCGCCGATTCTCCGACCAGATCACCGGGCGATTTCCAACAAAGGCGGCTTAGGAAACTGATGAGGACATAGATGACAGGCCAGAAGACCCAAAAGGACCCATCAAAAGCCAGCCCGCTATCGTACGAGCAACTACATTTATTTTTATAATTTCTTTATTAGATATCAGTGTTAGGGCATTATTTTATATTTTTGGCATGTATTTTTTTTACAATTCCAAGTAGAACACGATTGTCCAAATTTAGCTAGTTTAGTAGTTATATGTGGGTCCTGCATTATACAGGGACCCACTTGCAAATAAAGAAAGGAAGAGAATTTTTTTTTTTTTTGTAAAAGTCCTAATTAGGATTTGGAAAACCCACGTGAACATGTGGAATTACAATTGGAGAAAGAAATTTGAGGGTTGTCTCGATTTTGACGAGAGCAAAGAGGTGAGCGGCGGCAGGAGAGAGAATAGAGAGAGAAGTTCTGGCTAAGAACTTCTATGCGTGATCTTGGAGTCACTTATCGTTTGATCGGCGTGAAATTTTACAGAGTTTCTCCTGGGGTAATTCCTTACATATCCAACGGTCAGAATTTTCATTGGTCACTTCTAGATACTGTTTCTGATACAGTGGCGAATTTAGGGATAGTTTTTCTCTTGCGTGATTTTTCATCTTGTTGTTCATGAAATTATTATTGTGAAGAGACGGTGTATTTGTTGGATACATAGTGGAATTTTGGTGGCCGGCTCCGTGGTTTTTACCCTATTTTAGGGGTTTTTCCACGTAAAATTTTAGTGTTCATATTTTCTGAATGGCTATTACTCTGATTTCATTATTTGCATCATATATATTGTTGTGATTACACAAGTGAGTTTTAGGGATTTATCAAGTTGAGCATAAAATCCCAATAGTGGTATCAGAGGCAAGTTCTTCAGTCATTTGTGTTAATTATGGAAATTGGCAATCGAATGGTAGTCTTAAATGGAGAAAATTGGCTTATTTGGAAAGCCAAGATGGAAAACTATTTATATTGCAAAGATTTATTTGATGCAGTTGATAATAAAACCAAACCAGAAAAAATAACAGATGATGATTGGAACAAGTTGAATAGAAAAGCCATCAGTTAAATTCGGCAGTGGGTGGAAGATAATATTTTTCATCATATTGTGAATGAAAAAGTTGCATATAAGTTGTGGAAAAAATTAGAAGACTTATATGAAAGAAAGACTACTGGTAATAAGGCTTTCTTGATTAGGAAACTGGTGAATCTGAAGTATATGGAAGGTAAAAAAATTATTGAGCATTTGAATGACATGAAAAACATCATCAATCAGTTGGCTTCTATGAAGATGATAATTGAAGATGAATTGCAGGCGCTTTTATTATTCAGTTCTCTACCAGAGAGTTGGGAGACTTTGGTTGTATCTCTCAGTAATGCAGCACCAGATGGTATGTTATCCATGAGCCTAGTAACTTCAAGCTTGTTGAATGAAGAAACTAGAAGAATGTCTGTGAATACAAATAGATCTCAGGTATTGGTGACTGAAAATCGAGGTAGAAGCACAAATAGATCTCCATATCAGCATAGGAATTCTAGGAACGATTCATTTACTAGGAAAACTGTTGAGTGCTTTTATTGTCATAAGAAGGGACATATTAAGAAGTATTGTTGGTCATTCAAGAAGGCTCAGAGAGGAGAAAGCAGTGGAATCAGAAAAGAGTATAAAAAGAGCAACACTACAATCACTATGGACAGTGATGTTGGCATTCTAGCAGCTAGTGACACAGAAAATATATTGGTAGTCAATGGAAAAGACAGTTGGATCATTGACACAGGTGCTTCTTTTCATGTTACCCATCATACTAATTATTTTTCATCATTACATCATTGTGACTTAGGTGTTGTAAAGATAGGAAATAAGGATACTGCAATTATTAGAGGCAAAGGGGATATCATTATCAAGACTAACCTTGGACATAAGATGATTCTCAGAGATGTAAGATATATTCCTAACTTGAGATTTAGCTTGATTTCATATGATGTTCTTGATGATGAGGGCTTAGTGAGCACATTTGGTAATGAAAAGTGGAAGCTAACAAAAGAATCACTTATATGTGCTAGAGGAAGCAAACAACATGCTCTTTATCACACTGATGTTGAGGTTTTCATAGGAGAAATTAGTACTGCTTCAACACCTACTTTAGAGTTATGTCAGAGGAGGATTCGACTCTCGAGCTAGAAGGGTGTGAAGATTCTATTTAAGAATGTCATGTCTCCTAAAGTACAAAGTGAGCCAGTTTCTCAGCTAAGAAGAGAGTTCCAAGATGAACACCAGTTAATTGATGCAAGCAGTGCACATAAAAGACAGATATCTCAGCAATCTCAAATGAAAACTCAGTTGAGAAAGCCTCTTAGAAAAAGAAAACCTTCAAAGCAATTTGACAATGGTTTTGTCTTGAGCAGAGATGGACGAAAGTCACAGTGCTTTCGAGTGAAGAAGGTTATGACAAAAGAAAAGACTGAGGTTTCCAAGAAGATGATCGGTGTGGTCATCCCTGCATAATGCAGGAGTGGGAGATTGTTATATGTGGGTCCTGTATCATGCAGGGATCCACTTGCAAATAAAGAAAGGAAGAGGACTTTTTTTTTAAAAGGTCCTAATTAAGATTTGGAAAACCCACGTGAACGTGTGGAATTGCAATTGGAGAAAGAAATTTGAGGGTTGTCTCGATTTTGATGAGAGCAAAGAGGTGAGTCACGGCAGGAGAGAGAATAGAGAGAAGTTCTGGCTGAGAACTTCCAGGCGTGATCTTGGAGTCATTTATCGTCTAATCGGTGCGAAATTTTACAGAGTTTCTCTTGGGATAATTCCTTACATATCCAACGGTCAGAATTTTCATTGGTCTCTTTTAGATACTGTTTCTGATACAATGGCGAATTTAGAGATATTTTTTCCTTGCGTGATTTTTCATCTTGTTATTGATGAAATTATTATTGTGAAGAGATAATGTATTTGTTGGATACATAGTGAAATTTTGGTGGCTGGCTCCGTAGGTTTTACTCTAGTTTTAGGAATTTTTCCACGTAAAATTTTAGTTTTCATATTTTCTGAATTGCTATTACTCTGATTACATTATTTGGATCATATATATTATTGTAATTACACAAGTAAATTTTAGGGTTTTATCAAATTAAGCATAAAATCCAACACAATTCACCCCCTCTCCTCGCCGAAAACAACCGCCATCATCTTCCACGAACGCCAGCCAACCCTCGTCAAACCCTAAATCCCTTTCCCTAGTTTGTTTCGCCGCTTCCACATCCGCTCGCCACCACATCCGCTCGCCACCTCCATCTTCTTCGTCCCGATTCTGTCCGCCCCTTTCCCGAACGACTGTCGGAAACTTCTGGATTCGATCTACATCTCGCCTTCGAGGTCCATCACCCTCCTCTCGACAACGAGTTCCCTCCGATTTCACCGGCGTACAGTCGCTCCGCATCACAGCTTCCATCCGGCACTGCTCTTCCCTCTCGCCGGCCGCCTATCATTCGCAAGTATATTCGCCACCTAATTCATCACCTTCCAAGCCTCAATCGACGCCACTCTGCCAACGCTCCGCCCCTGTGAATCCAGCGACTGCCAGTTCTGTTCCACTACAAACAAGAATTTTTCTTCCTCTGTCGTCGCTTGTTCATCGGCGCTAGCAGCCTTGACATCACTAACACGCCTCCGGCCATATCAGACGCCTTCACCGCCTGCAATCTATTTCTGCTGATGCCCTGCAGATTCAGCGCTAGCTGACTCCCTGTTCACGTGCGCACGAAGGGACAGAAGAAGGGATGAGAAGCTGAGCCCCAGATTAATTTGGTGAAATTTTAACTTCTGCAAATCAATTATAAAAGGTATAATGTTCTAATTTTTCTTTGCATCCTAATTTAGGTAATATTATTTATTCTGATTAAACGTATTGCTCTATATTTTTTATGCATGCCTGAATCCTGATAGAACCTCCAATTAAAATCTGTGTGCATATTTTCTTAGTTTGCATTGTAATTTTTTATTATTACCTCCTAAGGTGTAGTACAATACCTGAAATCGATAACAAAACTCAATTATATATCCTAGTGTAAAAATTTATATCACCTCATAATTTTCCCCTGCATCAGAAACCCTAGCAACGGTCGGTAAAACGCCAAGGTGCGACACTGGAGTCTTCTCCTGCATACTTGAGCCCTTCAAGTTTTATCGTTTCTTCTCTATTTCTCTTTTTCCATCGAAGAAATAAAGAATTATTTTCAGCTGAAGATAAGTTCAACAGCCTATGCTCCTCAACCAAGGATCCTTCATGTAGAGAAGAAAGTTCAATTGCTTGAGAATCACAGAAGATTATTACATGAATTGTTATACTCCATATGCAGAAGGCAGCCACTATAGAGGACGCGTCGCCCACGTCGCCGCTTCGCCCACGAGCGTCGGTGCTGCAACGGGCGTCCGCGTCCGAAGCTTCCGCTGTGGACGCTGCAGAAGACATTGCAGAAGACGAGCTCGCATGGCATTGGTCAAAATCAGGAAACGCAAGGGTTGACCGCCGAAATCGCGTCCGATTTTGGGCTCCGCCTCTACGTTCGCGGCGTGGGCTTGGGCTTCCGCCCAACCCGGCTGGATGTGGTTCGGCCCGGTGGAGTTTGGGTGTCACATTCTCCCCCACCTGAGTTGAACATCGCCCTCGATGTTCTCTTCCAGGCATCTTTGTTGCGACCATCGCTCCAATATATCCCGTCTGCGCTGGCTGTTCCTCCGTGGCAGTGGTCGTGGTTAGCTGCAAGGAACTAATTTTTCCTACCGCAGTGTCGGCATTGGCTTCCTTAGCCAACTTGCGCTGCACAATTGCTGCAACTTGCCGCCGGTTCGGGCACTCGTACATCCGGTGTGGCCCGCCGCACATGAAACATGCCAGTGGTCTTGCTCTGTTCTACCCTCTCTCGGCAGGTTTGTTCGCCTCTTGTCCCGCCGGCTGGCCTCTATCTCGCCGGGGAGATGTCCTCTCTCGTTCTGGAGCTCGTGTCTTCGTCGGGGAGTCGCGCCTCTGAGGTGACCTCGCCCTTGGGGAAGTCACTTTGGAAGCTCGGGTGTCCACCAAGGATTCGGCCACTGCTGCGGCTGCTCGCCAATCCTGTGGCGCATGTCGATGGACCTCAGCCTCAACCCAACGTTGAAGATGGCGGAGGAAAGTATAGCGTCGATCTGCTCCGACATATTTGGTATCTCCAACATAATGGCTGAATCCTCTCTCGTTCTGGAGCTCGTGTCTTCGTCGGGGAGTCGCGCCTCTGAGGTGACCTCGCCCTTGGGGAAGTCGCTTTGGAAGCTCGGGTGTCCACCAAGGATTCGGCCACTGCTGCGGCTGCTCGCCAATCCTGTGGCGCATGTCGATGGACCTCAGCCTCAACCCAACGTTGAAGATGGCGGAGGAAAGTATAGCGTCGATCTGCTCCGACATATTTGGTATCTCCAACATAATGGCTGAATAGGCCCGAACATACTCCTGGATCGAACGAGTATGCCTCAGCCGATTCATTGCATCTCGTGTTTGATCTGCCGAATTCCCAGGAAGAAACTGCCTCTGCAGTTCCTCAAGGAACACCGCCCATGTCCAGTTCATCGCTCCGGATGTCGCGTCAACTTTGGTTCGCCACCAAAGCTTTGCATCGTCGGAGAGGAAATTAGTGCACACCTGCACTCGCTCCTGATCTACAACATGGTTAGCAACGAAAAATTGCTCCATATCCCACAGAAAATTTCCCAGCTCTTTGGCTGATCGGGTTCCTCCGAACAGCGCAGGTTCTGAGACTCGAACCTTCGGTCTGGGAGCCGCCTGCTCTGTTGCCGCTGCTACAGGTGCACCTCGTTGTGCCTGCGCTAGAGCCATGCGCAGAATTACAACCTCATCTTGCAACCCTGCTACTCGTTCTAGCAGTGCAGCCATTCCCTCCAATGTCTGTTGAGGGGCAGTGATTTGCAACCGCAGTTGCTCCACTGTCTGTTGCAGAACTCCCATCTGGGGAACGACCGCATCGTTCCCATCTCCAGCTAAGCCGAGCACCTGTTCGATGCGCGCCAAGCGGTCTCCTTGGTTCACCATCCCGGTCGGCACCAGCTCTGATACCAAACTGTCACACCCCGCGAAGCGGTACGCCGGCGAACCTCCGATTGTGTGCCCAAGCTTTCGAATCTTGCATCCAATTTTGACGCGAGTTGACTCAGCGCTCGCAATGCACGGTTCAAACACGTGATCACGCGTTCGCTGTGCCGCCGAGTTCGTCGTCTCTTCGAACACGAATGGCGTTCGATCGCAGGGCTCGTAGGTCGCCGGAGAAGAAGGAAGCTCCGCCTCAGGATGTGCCAGCAGGGAAGAGGTGATCGTCTCCTCACCTTCAGCTGCCTCACCGAAAGCCGCCGTCGTCGCCGGACGCCGCGAAGAAGATGAACATGAAAATGGCGGAAACAGGGGAACTCGGTTTGAAGGGGAAATTTCCTCCTTTACTAACAAAAAGGATTACAAAACCCCAAGCGCCGGTGACACACACTCGTCGGCCATCACTCCTCCTCTCGTCGACGCCCCTTGCAGTCGACTTTCCTCTCTCCCTCACCGTCAGCAACTGCCTCTCGCCGCTGATTACAAAGCTCACAGCACTCTTACTAAGACCTCTCAGATCTAGCTCGTCAACGTCTCTCAGACGCCGGAAACTGGTGCTTCTCAAGCTCGCCGATGATACTCTTCAGATGCGGTCGCCGGATGCCTTATAGGGGAAGAGAACAGGGGAGAAGGTGCCGCGCGTTGCCTTTCATCATGGCGCACGCAGCCACGATCCCCATCTCTCCCAATGGCCCAGCCACGATACTCTTCAGCTTGGGCTTCCGCCTAGCCCAGCTGGATGTGGTTCGGCCCGTTGGCCACCTCTATACACAACCCACGATCCAACCAGCCACCATTACACATTCCTTATTTAACACAGTATTTACTATGAGAGGGAAAATGGGAATTTCCAAATCGGACAAAAAGCCTCTTCGTTACTAACCTATTCGCTGAAGCGCCACTCTCTCGCTCGCAACCCTTTTCTCGTTCGTTCCCAGCCGCCGCACCTCTGCTCTCAACCGCCGCACCTCCGTGCTCGCCCACCAAGCTCTCCTCCGAACATCTCCTCTTCTTCGCTCGCCCGCTCCCTGCTCGCCATCGCCGCCCCCCCCTCGCCAGAACCTGCCTCAACTTTGCCAAGGCTTGCCTTGCCGTCGCCACTCGCTGTCGCCAGAGCTTGCCTCGTCGTTGCCACAGCCCACCTTCGTTGCCTCGCCGTCGCCAAGCCGTCGCCAAAGTCCGACACTTCACAGGTAAAATCTTATTAAACCCTTTCGCATGGTAGATAATCCCTCTGCTCCAGATGTCATTCGTCTTATAGGAGCAGCAAACAAAAACATTTAAACCCTTTCGCATGGTAGATAATCCCTCTGTTAACTCTTATAAAATGTAATCATGAAATGAACATTTGATTATCTAACACCAGAAAAGCAATGTAATATGGTTGAAATGTTTTTGTTTGCTGCTCCTATAAGACGAATGACATCTGGAGCAGAGGGATTATCTACCATGCGAAAGGGTTTAATAAGATTTTACCTGTGAGTGTCGGACTCTGGCGACGGCGAGGCAACGAAGGCGGGCTGTGGCAACGACGAGGCAAGCTCTGGCGACAGCGAGGCAAGCCTTGGCAAAGTTGAGGCAGGTTCTGGCGAGGGGGGGGCGGCGATGGCGAGCAGGGAGCGGGCGAGCGAAGAAGAGGAGATGTTCGGAGGAGAGCTTGGTGGGCGAGCACGGAGGTGCGGCGGTTGAGAGCAGAGGTGCGGCGGCTGGGAACGAACGAGAAAAGGGTTGCGAGCGAGAGAGTGGCGCTTCAGCGAATAGGTTAGTAACGAAGAGGCTTTTTGTCCGATTTGGAAATTCCCATTTTCCCTCTCATAGTAAATACTGTGTTAAATAAGGAATGTGTAATGGTGGCTGGTTGGATCGTGGGTTGTGTATAGAGGTGGCCAACGGGCCGAACCACATCCAGCTGGGCTGGGCGGAAGCCCAAGCTGAAGAGTATCGTGGCTGGGCCATTGGGAGAGATGGGGATCGTGGCTGCGTGCGCCATGATGAAAGGCAACGCGCGGCACCTTCTCCCCTGTTCTCTTCCCCTATAAGGCATCCGGCGACCGCATCTGAAGAGTATCATCGGCGAGCTTGAGAAGCACCAGTTTCCGGCGTCTGAGAGACGTTGACGAGCTAGATTTGAGAGGTCTTAGCAAGAGTGCTGTGAGCTTTGTAATCAGCGGCGAGAGGCAGTTGCTGACGGTGAGGGAGAGAGGAAAGTCGACTGCAAGGGGCGTCGACGAGAGGAGTGATGGCCGACGAGTGTGTGTCACCGGCGCTTGGGGTTTTGTAATCCTTTTTGTTAGTAAAGGAGGAAATTTCCCCTTCAAACCGAGTTCCCCTGTTTCCGCCATTTTCATGTTCATCTTCTTCGCGGCGTCCGGCGACGACGGCGGCTTTCGGCGAGGCAGCTGAAGGTGAGGAGACGATCACCTCTTCCCTGCTGGCACATCCTGAGGCGGAGCTTCCTTCTTCTCCGGCGACCTACGAGCCCTGCGATCGAACGCCATTCGTGTTCGAAGAGACGACGAACTCGGCGGCACAGCGAACGCGTGATCACGTGTTTGAACCGTGCATTGCGAGCGCTGAGTCAACTCGCGTCAAAATTGGATGCAAGATTCGAAAGCTTGGGCACACAATCGGAGGTTCGCCGGCGTACCGCTTCGCGGGGTGTGACAGTTTGGTATCAGAGCTGGTGCCGACCGGGATGGTGAACCAAGGAGACCGCTTGGCGCGCATCGAACAGGTGCTCGGCTTAGCTGGAGATGGGAACGATGCGGTCGTTCCCCAGATGGGAGTTCTGCAACAGACAGTGGAGCAACTGCGGTTGCAAATCACTGCTCTTCAACAGACATTGGAGGGAATGGCTGCACTGCTAGAACGAGTAGCAGGGTTGCAAGATGAGGTTGTAATTCTGCGCATGGCTCTAGCGCAGGCACAACGAGGTGCACCTGTAGCAGCGGCAACAGAGTAGGCGGCTCCCAGACCGAAGGTTCGAGTCTCAGAACCTGCGCTGTTCGGAGGAGCCCGATCAGCCAAAGAGCTGGGAAATTTTCTGTGGGATATGGAGCAATTTTTCGTTGCTAACCATGTTGTAGATCAGGAGCGAGTGCAGGTGTGCACTAATTTCCTCTCCGACGATGCAAAGCTTTGGTGGCGAACCAAAGTTGACGCGACATCCGGAGCGATGAACTGGACATGGGCGATGTTCCTTGAGGAACTGCAGAGGCAGTTTCTTCCTGGGAATTCGGCAGATCAAACACGAGATGCAATGAATCGGCTGAGGCATACTCGTTCGATCCAGGAGTATGTTCGGGCCTATTCAGCCATTATGTTGGAGATACCAGATATGTCGGAGCAGATCGACGCTATACTTTCCTCCGCCATCTTCAACGTTGGGTTGAGGCTGAGGTCCATCGGCATGCGCCACAGGATTGGCGAGCAGCCGCAGCAATGGTCGAATCCCTGGTGGACACCCGAGCTTCCAAAGCGACTTCCCCAAGGGCGAGGTCACCTCAGAGGCGCGACTCCCCGACGAAGACACGAGCTCCAGAACGAGAGAGGACATCTCCCCGGCGAGATAGAGGCCAGCCGGCGGGACAAGAGGCGAACAAACCTGCCGAGAGAGGGTAGAACAGAGCAAGACCACTGGCATGTTTCATGTGCGGCGGGCCACACCGGATGTACGAGTGCCCGAACCGGCGGCAAGTTGCAGCAATTGTGCAGCGCGAGTTGGCTGAGGAAGCCAATGCCGACACTGCGGTAGGAAAAATTAGTTCCTTGCAGCTAACCACGACCACCGCCACGGAGGAACAGCCAGCGCAGACGGGATATATTGGAGCGATGGTCGCAACAAAGATGCCTGGAAGAGAACATCGAGGGCGATGTTCAACTCAGGTGGGGGAGAATGTGACACCCAAACTCCACCGGGCCGAACCACATCCAGCCGGGCTGGGCGGAAGCCCAAGCCCACACCGTGAACGTAGAGGCGGAGCCCAAAATCGGACGCGATTTCGGCGGTCAACCCTTGCGTCTCCTGATTTTGACCAATGCCATGCGAGCTCGTCTTCTGCAATGTCTTCTGCAGCGTCCACAGCGGAAGCTTCGGACGCGGACGCCCGTTGCAGCACCGACGCTCGTGGGCGAAGCGGCGACGTGGGCGACGCGTCCTCTATAGTGGTGAGGCAAGGGAGCCATTGGGAGAGATGGAGATTGTGGCGCGTGCGCCACGATGAAAGGCAACGCGCGGCACCTTCTCCCCTGTTCTCTTCCCCTATAAGTCATCCGGCGACTGCATCTGAAGAGCATCATCGGCGAGCTTGAGAAGCACCAGTTTCCGGCGTCTGAGAGGCATTGACAAGCTGGATCTGAGAGGTCTTAGTAAGAGTGTTGTGAGTTTTGTAATCAGCAACGAGAGGCAGCTGCTGACGGTGAGGGAGAGAGGAAAGTCGACTGTAAGGGGCGTCGACGAGAGGAGGAGCGACGGCCGACGAGTGTGTGTCGCCGGCGCTTGGGGTTTTGTAATCCTTTTTGTTAGTAAAGGAGGAAATTTCCCCTTCAAACCGAGTTCCCATGTTTCCGCCATTTTCCTGTTCATCTTTTTCGCTGCGTCCGGCGACGATGGCGGCTTCCGGCGAGGCGGCAGAAGGTGAGGAGATGATCACCTCTTCCATGCCCGCACATCTTGAGGCGGAGCTTCCTTCTTCTCCGGCGACCTACGAGCCCTGCGATCGAACGCCATTCGCGTTTGAAGAGACGACGAGCTCGGCGACACAGCGAACGCGTGATCACATGTTCGAACCGTGCGTCGCGAGCGCCGAGTCAACTCGCATCAAAATTGGACGCAAGATTCGAAAGCTTGGGCACACAATCGGAGGTTCGTTGGCATACCGCTTCGCGGGGTGTGACACCCCCCCCCCCCCCCTCCGCGGCCAGAACCTGCTTCGATGTTGTCAAGGCCTGCCTTGCTGTCGCCAAAGCTTGCCTCGTCGTTGCCACAACCCGCCTTCACTGCCTAACTGTTGCCAAGCCGTCACAGCCAGAGTCCGACACTTCACAGGTAAAAATCTGATTAAACTCTTACGCATAGAAGATGATCCCTCTCCTTTTGATGCAATTCGTCTTACCGGAGCAGCAAACAAAAACATTTCAGCTATGTTACATTGCTTTTCTGGTGTTGAATAGGTATATTAAGTTATTTTTTTGATCCACGAATCCACGTTGCCATGCTTGTTTACCTTTTTTCTTAGAAGTCCAATTCAAACAAGGAATTTGAAGTATTCAATACGATGAAATCTTGACTTCCTTTGAGAGAGGTTGTGCTCTGGATTATGCATTTTTGGAGAAGATGCAGAAAGAAATTGAGTTGAAGATTTGATTTTGATTTAATTTGATTAGTTGGGTTGCATGATTTAATTTGATTTTGTTACTTTATTGTATTACTTCTGAGCTAATTTTTGGTTAAGTTGAAGATAACACATTTCCTAATTACTTTTGGATCAATTCAATTAAAATATATGTTAGGTGCATGCTTTGATACATTTATTTGCTTCTATCATCTGAATTATAAGGTCAGGTTCGCATGTTCTAGCCCATAATATGAGTTGAATGACATTTCTCCATCTATAGTTGTTAGAAAATCGAAGTGAGAAACATAGAAAATAAAATTAAACACCTATTCATATTAAGGCTTAAAAATTGTTCTTTGCATCCGTCAAAAGAGTATGAACACTATTCTCAAAGATAGTTCAAAATTGCTTAAAAGAGTATGATCACTAAAATTTCACATCATTGGATGTTTTTAGTGAGGGGTGGTGTTCACAGCCACATTTCATATATTAACATAAAGGCCCATTTACCCAACATAAATGGGTTATAAACTGAATCACAGCTGCTTACTCCGATTATTCCATATATTAACATAAAGGCCCACTTGTCCAAAGTCCAGGTATGCAGCCCACTAGCAGCATTTCAACACAGCTACTCACTGGTATATGCACGAACATGATCAATAGTCAGCCCACTAGCTGCTGGCTAGTAAAAAAACTTACTTTACCTTTTTTTTCTTGCACGCAAAAACGCCCCGAAGCCTGCTGATCTCCTTGCACATGTAATAAACATTAGGAAAACTCTTGTAAATTTTTTTGGTAATAATATGCTTAATTACATAGCACAACTGCCAACTAGCACAACTATTTACCCAAATATCTTTAAACTTTTTCAGCCAGCTATTTTTCAACTAGTAAAAGCTAAAAGTTTCAGTTGACCTTTAATCCCTAATTTTTCTATCTACCTCGACTGACACTCCTTGCCTCCACTTTCTGCCTCATTGCCTTACCCATCTGAAAGTTTCTCTACGGTGGTTCGGCGGCTCGAAATTTTCTCTGCTTCACCTTTCACCAGTTCGGCATGACCCGCAACGCCCCATGGCCCCTGACCCAACTTCCTTCCTTCCTCATTCCTTTCTCAGCTTCCTTCCTCAGCGACACGTTCGGCCGATGCTTGTTTGCTCACTCACTGCCCTTTTGTCCGACCATCGACGCCTACACCGAGTCACCAAGTCCATTCGTCGGTTCGTTGACCGCCAACACAGCGATGTTTGCCCAAACTTTGCCTGACGCCTGACTTGTTCACTGTAAGATTAAAAAAAATTTATTTCTTTTGATAGTGATTTTAATAAATAATTTAGAAACCTACTGCCACAATTGTAGATGATTTATTTTTTAAATGTGTTTAGTAATAGTCATTATATGATTTGAATCATATTGTGGTTTGGATGTAATTTAATTGTATTTTTGGTGTTGTTGAATCTTAATAGGTTTCTTGATATCCATAATGGTTATATTTATTATGGATATGTGCTTTATAGATAATTTTTTTAATTGTGTTTAGTAGATAATTTGTATCGTATATGGGTCACCTAATTATTAAATGGTCGTGTTGGTTTATAAATGACCCATTCAATTAGCATATTATAAGGTTATCTGGCTGCGTCAATTTTATAAGTGACTCATTTAATAAATAAGTTATTTGGGTAATATACAAGAATGGGTTAACCACCTTGGTTGACCTAGTTATATATGGTTCGGGCTAGGCCTCAAAATAAATATTAAATATTTTTTAGCTGAATGAATTTTTATGAAGTTACCTTTTAGAAAATTTTGTCTTATTATTTTCTAAATGATTAAAAAAATAAAACCAAACTACTATGTACTCAATTATTAAATGAGTTGTGTTGGGTGGAGTTAATAATTTACCTTGATTAATAATATAATTATTCAGGTGTTATACGGCCACGAGTTAATATGAGACATGTTTTTTAAACTAGAATTTGCCATGCTTGTTTGAATGAATGGATTCAAGAGAATCAGCAATGGGTTTCGTGAAGTTCAATTTATTGACTTAAAATGCTGCATGTTCCCACAAATACTAAACTAGAATTTGTCGTTTTATCAATGGAATAGGCTACAAAGAGGAAGCCCTTGCCCCTTAGCTATGTGGAGTTGCAGAATCTTGAGGAAAGCAATCTGTCCCCTGAGAGGATTGTGCTTCCATCGGGAGTTTAGTTCGACTATATTTGTCAGTAGTATGTTTAAGTTTCTAATATTTTGTATTTGATATTGGAATCTTCACTAGTTTGATTTTTCATTTTTTATATCTAAGTTTCATATCTTTATTACTTTGTTGGTTATGGTTTTATTAGCAAAAAAGCATCTACCATGTGGTGTTCCTTTATCTGTTCTCAGGATTATCACATTACACAAGCGATGAAGACTTTGAAAAGATGTTCTCGAAGTTTGGCTATGTTGAAGAAGGTATTTTCTCAATTGTATATGCTGTTCTTCTACTGAGGATGCTAGAGCTGACCGATTACAAAATAACTTATTTAGGAAGTTGTTTAACCTAAAGCAGCTCCTTTTGGTATTTTTATTGTTTTTTGATGTCTAACTTTGCTACACTTGTGGTTTTGCGGCAGCCAGGCTTATCAAGGATTCAAGAACTATGAGGCCTAAAGGTTTTGGCTTTGTGACTTACACCTCCAATGCTGACGCAGAGAAAGCAATAAAATTTATGGACGGAAGGGTTTGTGTTTCCTTATTTTGACTTTGATATTGTGAGTTGTGATGCTATTTTATTGTGATTACTCATTAATGATATGATACGATAATCTTTTTTTTTACATGTGGAATGTTATGATCTATATTCTAAAATCTATGTTTTAGACATTTTTATTTTCTATTGAGGCTTAATGCACATTGCTCTGGTATTTATTTGATGTAATTATCTACTATAAATATCATGCACACAATTTGGACAGATATATGGTGGGAGGCTGATTTTTGTGGAATATGCAAAGTCCAGAGCAAAGTAGATGCCCAAGGTTTTCTAGTCAAACATAATGCTTAAGGTTTTTGTTCTACAAATGATGCTTTATTTTGCTGATTTTTTATCAGCAAAATGGCCTTCCTGCCTGAACATTTTGCAAGAACCTGCAAGCGGCCCCTTCATCATTTCACAAGCGATAATTTTGTTTTGGAAAGTTTTTTTCTGTATCTTTCATTTTAGCTTTGATGTTCAAATATTTAATTATAAAATGTAACAGCACAGTCTATCCTATCACAGAATAAATGAGGGGAAGAGATCTTGTGTACCAGGGTATATAAATTCTAATATGAAGGTTATAGTATATTTTACTTGATGTTCAATTTTCTAATCATAAATTGTAACAGCACCTTATGCATTATGAGTACATAAGATTTCTATTCATAAATGAAATGCATTAATTCGTCATGAATTATTTTATCTGTCAAATAAAAAAATTACGATAATAGAATTTTAAGTTTACTTGTTTCAGTGCATTATTGATTTAACCTAGCCTTGCATGTATCGTAAAAATTATTATTTCAGAATACATTTTAGATTTGCATAGTGTCGAGCATTATAACGATTAATTAGAAAGTGTGAGGGTAAATTAACTACTTAAGAGAACAGTAGCGTCTAAGATGCAATTTTTCTGAATCGTTAAGATAACATGGCATGAATGAAGACTTTTTTTTTTTTTTTTACAATTTTCAATAATTCGCTTGTTTATGAGAAATCTGGATCAAACTGTAGTGTTAAATGTTAATTCTTATTAATTTTTGTGATTAATTTGTAAAACGCCTAATTATTTGAAATTCTTTTCGTCAAAATGCATGTTTGAACTTTCAAATAAAAGGCTAACTTGTAATGTAGACGTTCCAACGCATAAAGTTTTTGAGTAATTTACATGTAGAAATACTATTCAATTATTAAATTATTAACTATTTACTTGTATTTGTGTGGTTGACATAGTTTTTTTTTCTCTTTGAACTAGTAAAATTTTAGTTTTTTAACTAAAAATCTTTCTCGTATCAAGTACACTTAAAATCTATTTTGAAATGGGTAATATTCATAAAATTATCTATAGAGAAGATTGTTCTTTACTTGTTCTCTGATTAATTTATAGTCTCTAAATTGAACATGAGGACATATCGTCTACACTCTTAAAAAATATATAAAAAAACTAAACGAATATTTACTGTTAAAAAATCGATAGTAAAAAAAATATTTTTTTTTGTTGAGTTATGGTGAGAAAATAAAATAAAATAACAAAGTAATTTAAAAATGTTAAGATTTAATATAATGACATATTTTAATTCGATATAATCATAAATGGGCCCATTTGTGTAACCCAACAAACTTGTACGTATTTAAATGATAGATAAATATGGGCTGGAGTCCACAATCCATAGCCCATCTTTGTTGCTCCTGTCTCCTCGGCCGATACTTACCAAGCCCGTGAATCTCTGTCGACGTGCGATGAACTCACACTGCTGCTCTCCCTAACCCTCTGTTTCTATTTTAGACACCAATCGCCGCTGCTGTGCCGCCAACGCAGGTCTCCATATTCGACTACTGTTGCCGCACCTCCCTCTCTCTTCACGCCGTCAACATACCTTTATCGTCGTGCACCTCCATCATCGTTCGCACATACTAACGCCTCTAAGGCTGTGCATCTATCACCGAAACTGTGTCTCGATCACTGACGCCAGCATCTCCATCGCCAACGCATCGCCGATTCCATATCTCCATCGACACTGTGTTTCTAGTGCCAAACTTGTTGTCATCACTGTCGCAACGTTGCAGCCCTGCTGCATCAGGTTTGTCGAAATAACAATTTGTAGAAATAACAATCACATAATGAATTTAAGTAGAATGATAAAAATTAAAGATGCTAAGTTTAAATTTATTGATTTCAATTTAAAAGTATATTTGCTCCTACAAGCATCTAAACGTTTCTGCATTATACGATTTTTCAATTTAGGGTTTTTAGATTACAAATCCCGGCTAGCCGACGTTTGTAAGTACTCATCTCATGATTTTTTTTTTTCTGATTTTTTTCATGCAAGGGATTGACAACTTTGATCTTTGATTTTTTTTCCTGATATCGGAGATTTGGGTATGATTTGATGGATGCGGTGATGTTGATAGTTGCCATTGCAAAAAAAAAAAAAAGATAGTTACCCGATTTATCTTGGAAAAAGATGTTCACCTTTCTGTTTTGTAATCATTAAAGAATAATTTGTTTATTTTATCTTGCAGAGTCTCCTCATCTGGCATTATTTGCCCTTTCCCTTTATTCCTTGGATTTAGTCAGCTTGTAGCCTGCTATTGGCCGATTGCCCTCTCTCCATGAATTCTTAGGTAGAATTTTCCTCCAGAAACAATTTTTTTGTCTCCTTATTGTGTAAATCGATGTATTTCCTACTACTATAATTATTAATGTTTACTCAGAACTAGTTATTTAACGTTTTCCCATTGCCTTGATAAATTCATAAATGTTTAATTATTCAGTTTATGACCAGCAGTCTGTTTTTATGTGATCAGATGTGTAGAGTTAGATATATTAGAACCTGCACATACTAGGAAAATTGGTGAAAAAGTTTCAAAATATGTTAAAATCAATAGTAACTAATATGATAGCACTATAGGCCTTTAAGTCGTCTTGCCTAGCGATGTGCTATTTTGAAATTAGACAATTTTTTTGCAAATTGTTCAATTTCTTTAAAACAATTTTAAAATACATAAAAAATTACAATAATGAAGAATCATAAATTACAACGAGAGATGTAGGTGAGGTACTTCTAACACTAGAGCTCATTTAGGTCTCATTTGAATAACGTGGATAGTTTTCATCAAAATTCTCGTGTTGCTTGTGAGATTACTTTCCAATAATGTGTATAATTTGAGTATATTTTTCAATTTTGATTTTATGTCAATTATGAAATCAGATAAGTAGGTTTGGGATTTTATTGAACACAAAGGGAAATTTGCATGGGATCTCTCTCTTCCTTTTCTTGTTTGATTTTCGGAGTTAACATTTCATAATTTTCAAGCACAGAGAGCATTGACTTTATTTTATCAGGCAAAGACCTATGTGTTGACTGATATGTGTTTCCCCTAAATTTGCAAAACAAGCTATAGTTTTCTCAATAAGTGTTCTAATGCTTTTCATTTAGTTGTTTATTCTTATAATTTAAAGATAATTCCATTACAGAAATTATATAGTATAAAGACATTTTCCAAACCCGAGTGGAGTTGATTTGCCAATAGTCCTGGGCCCTCAGTATAATTTGGTTCCTTCTGAGCTCTTCGATACCTACACTGGTATTAAATCTCATCAAAGTTCAAGCAACGGATGCATTTCCTGCTCCTGTGACAGCGATTTTGCTTCCACTCTCTCTTTTCTTTGCTCTTCTTAACTGAGCAACAAGGGTTTTGCAATAGAGGAATTAATTGTCATGCGAGCTTGGGGACAATAATCGCCAAAAAGAGGACACGTTTGCATAGACCTGTAAAATCATCGACTGAAACCCCACAGCAGTATGTCCAAACATTGTTGCTTTGTTTTTTTTACCTTCTCTATCTTTTAGATTGATTTCCAAATCCTATATTGTGGACAGAGTGGCGGATTGCTATGAAGGAGAACACCTTGAAAGTCTTCTTTTGCAACTTGCTAAGTATATCACCTCAATTTTTTGCATTTGCTCTTTAGTTCTGTTGTTTATAAACTTAGTATTTCTTTTTTGTTGTAAATAAAGAAAAATTATCCTTTTGTTTGTTTGATTGGTTGCTTGGTTTTGTTTAGAAGCATAGAATCAGCTAAGGTTTTGAAAGGAGCGTTACCTGAAAAGATATGGATTAAGGTATTTGAATTTCTTTGGCTTCTTAAATTCCAAAGACAATGATTTTACTTTATTTTTTATTATTATTATTATTATTATTATTATCATGTAAATGTAGATATCATAAATGCACTTCTTGTAGCAACAATTTGCTGTTGGAATCAATGATGTAACACGAGTACTTGAGAGGATGCTCCATCTTGAGAAGGTTTTTCGGTCTAGAGAGACAAATGAGAGCACTCATCGCAGAGCGGCTCCTCTAGTTCCTCTCCAGGTAACTTCACTCATTTTCTTTGTGATTTTATTTAACATGTCAGAATAATTATTTTTCTTTTATCTACTTATATGAGGTGCATATCCTTTTTTTTTTTCCCATTTTCTTCATCACACCAGTTTTACTTCTCAGTTTACGCCTTTCTTTTTTCATAGAATTATGTTAAAGTATTCAGTTTATGCTAAAAAGTGAAAAATCAATATCAATTGACCTCATACATTTGTATTTTCATAAAAGCATGTATGCAAGTTCTGTATGAAACATTGGCATCCGATATGCATTTAAGAAAAGGCCTGGAATTTCTTAAATTTCATTCTGTCTTTATGTTCGCTTGCTTGATTTCTAAAATATCTAAAAACTGGAACGATCAGGATCTCAATCATCTAATAACCTTTGATTGCTTCTTCATTTTGAACAAATTTTGTTTTTAATGATATAACTGCAGTACGAGGATTTGCCAACTTTTTGATGTCAAATGTTACATTGTGACAATATCAACAAGTTTGCTTTTCAACAAACATATGGGAAAGGTTGTTTTACACATTATAATTGCAAGACATACAATTTCCCTGTTCTCAGAGCTTTTGATCATGCGGAACTTGATATATACAACATTTAATCATTCATTTGCTACTTGTGTTCAGCCTTCTAAGTCTACGCAACTTTTGGTAAATGCGAAGATCTATGTACATGGTATTATTGTTGCTGAATCATACTTTGATAATTAACACGAAGGAATGATACATGGTAAAAATATAAATCTGTTGGTGCATTGATATTCTTAACACTGCAGACTACTTCATGCATTAGCGTTGATTCTAAACTATTGTTGGGATGAGCCTATTCGTTTTCTACTAACGTCTATTGTTGTGGAAGGAGATGCTTAAATTCGTCCAGGAGTTCTTTTATAGGGACCAGGAATAGGAGGATTCTTGACAATATGAATTCCTAGTATTGTTGTGTATGTCCAGGATCTATCCTGATGTAAACATGGAATTTAGCCCAATCATTGTTTACATGCACATTCCTCAAATGAGCCTTCTTCTCTTTAGTGAACATTCCTCCAACCACTGTGTTGATGAATTAAAAAGGGATATCCTAATTTTTCGTGACTATCCTGCTATGTATGCCTTAATGCCTATAATCATATATACTGGTGTTTGGTCTGTTCTCTGTATAAAGCCTTTTTCATCATAACACTTTTTGCGTGTGTTAGAATATGTAATAGTTATTAGGGTTAATTTGGTCATATTAGTCTATTAGGGTTTATGTACTAAACCTCTATATATAGAGGTGGTTTCTATTGTGTAACTTAACAAAGATCAATACAATGTAGCCCTTAGGGTTTCCTTTCCTCTTTCTCCCTCTTTCTCCCATTTCTTCTAACATGGTATCAGAGCAGGTTGCTCACGCTGCCGCCTTCTTCTCTCTCGCATCTTCTCCTTCACGTTTCCGCCTCCATCCTTGTTCTCTGCTTCGATTTGGGCGATTCGTTTCTCTTCCACTCGCTTCATCTGCAAGTCCATGGCCGCACGCTACGAGGTTGAGGTCATCATCGCCGCCGCCCACGATCTCAAGAACGTCAACTGGCGAAACGGCGACCTCTGCCCCTACGTGGTCCTCTGGATCGACCCCGCCGCTAAGTCTTCCACACGCGTCGCCACTGCCGGCGACGACGAGACAGAGACTGTCGTCCCAAGCCGCATCGTCTGCTTGGTTCTTTTCAGAACCCGCGGACGACACAAGTTGCAAGTTCTCCTCGTCCGCCTCAAAGAACTCCTGATCCCGCCGGCCGATCGACCTCCAACGGTGTCCACGCCCTCTCCCCCAGCAGTCGATCCCGTGGCCAGAAGAATCCATTCATCGGACCGATCGATCGCCGAAATCGACAAATTTTGACGACGCCCCTGTTCCGCCTCAAATCTCCCCTGTTTCGTTGTCTCCTCGCCGCTGATTTCTTACGCAGCCTCACAATCCACTCCTCGCCGACACCATCCTCCGCATGCAAAGGAGGCGAGCTTGCTATCTTCTCCAACGTACATCGCCGACGAACACCGCCGTTCAGTCGCCGCTTCCTTCCCCGACAATCCTCTGCGATGGAAACACGCGTGATGCGCTGGGCGCACGCGAACCGAAGCGTCATGCGTGGACGCGTGAAGTGTTTTCCTTTTTCCAAAAAAAAAAAAAAAAAAAAAATCTCTACAAGCTGAAGCAAGCTTCCATACAGGTCTTCTACAAGCTGATCGCTCTCCACAACACTTCACGTCGCTTTATACGACAGCTGATCGCTCTCTACGACGCCTTACGTCGCTCTCTACGACAGCTGATCGCTCTTTATGACGTCTTATGTTGCTCTCTACGACAGCTTACTTGTGACCTGTGTTATTGTCTTCTTCTTGTACTTGTCTTTTGAATTAGGTTGTTGTTTCTTTATTATGTGCAAGCTGGAGTATGTTCCAGCTTGAGGGGGAGTGTTAGAATATGTAATAGTTATTAGGGTTAATTTGGTCATATTAGTCTATTAGGGTTTATGTACTAAACCTCTATATATAGAGGTGGTTTCTATTGTGTAAGGCATTCCAAGTTATTACAATGTAGTCATTAGGGTTTTCCCCCTTTTTCTCCTCTCTCTTTCCATTTCCTCTAACAGCGTGTATAGGCTATTATTTTAGCTGCTGATTGTAACCCACGTTGGCTGACAAAACATATCCAGAGCCTGGCATCTTTTAACGAGGTTCCTGTGATCTTTGTGAAGGATAATAAAAGAGGTTCCTTGAGATTAGGTGAACTAATGAAGCTGAAAACAGCAATGGCCATTGGAATAAAGGTAAACTCCTCTTTCCCTCTAATTGGAGAGAGATGTATATAATACTTTATACTTGATTTTTTTTAGGCCAAAGGAAGCAAAATTAATGAAAAAGTTGGTGAAATTCTTGGAAGCCGATCTGCAACGGAAGATGCTCTTAAAATTGCTCAGCCGATGCATGCTTAACATTTAATCAGTCTTGCAATTTTCTGCTCCTAAAGACTCTTCAACACAATCGATATACAAAGCTAAAAAGAGCTTGGTGATGCAGTAGATCCTGAGCATTGGCATTTTTTTTTTTACAAAGTTAGACCGGGAAGGAACTTGAATATTGGCAATAATATTGCTCTGATGCAGTAGATCTTTACCATTGCCCACATTGATTTTTTAACTTGAAAATATCAAAGTTGGGACTTGATCGATTATGTATGTTTAGATATTTGACAAATTGGTTGTAAAGTTTAATTCCACGACAACAAATTCTCAAAACTGAGATTTAATTCCCTAATGCATTTATTAAGGGAAATTTCACAAATACAAATGAAACTATTACTGCTGTAAGGCTATCACAAATTATGCCGTGTTTGTAATGTAAAGTTTCTCATGTCTTCTACTTGAGTCACCCCAAGGTGTTGCTTTAGAAAATGTTATATAAATATTTATGAGAAATCAAATGTATTAATCAAGTGAACATTATTTTGATAATTAAAAATTTATTAGTATATAATCTGGGAGATAAGTTTATACTGAGTTAACCTAGGAAATCGTTTAATTAATTTTTACTGTACTTCGATGTCCACCATTATCACTCTTAATCAATCTTCAACAAAAATTCACTCTTTGGGTAAGAAGAAAATAAATTTTTACTGTACTATTTTTCTTGGCATGTTTATTGTAAGGTAACTTAGAATTAGGCGCGCCTGAGGTGTGAGTATCATGGTATATTATTGTGACAGAAGATTTTACTTTCAGGTAGGGATCCTACCTTCACTTTCTTATACGGTGCTAAGCCTTGTGCTTAGACACCAATCCTTTTTGCTTCTATCTACTTTGATTTGTATCTTATATCTTTTGTCCTCGTATTAATTTCATTGCTGCATATATATGTGTGATTGATTTTTATTTGTTATCATGGAAAGAGAATAAATGTATATTTTATTTAGTTGTTGATCATACATTCATGATATGGTTACTATTGTTATATACACATATTTGGGATATGATATTGTTATGTGTGTTGAGATTTGTTGTTATGCTCTTCGAGCGTGCGCACTGTACGTGGAGTTGGAGATCTGTCAGCGAGGTCACTTATTGAACCATAGCGTCGACTGTGTGGTAGGCTATTGGTAGTTGCCAGTCAGGGTTACTGCCAGATTGTCCTTTGGACAATATTGGGGTTTCCAAGTGTTAGACACAACACTATCGGGCTGTCTGATGGCAGTCATTTCACTTTTGGAGCTTGGGGGTGGAACCACTCTTATAGAGTGCGAGGTATAATGCATGTTTGTGACCATGAACAACTCCATATTTTTGATGAGATAGGATGTTTATGGTTCATGTTATATATTTGCACTTATATATGATACTCATGTAGTTCATAAAGTTGATTTCATTATTGAACACGCATTCATATTCTTGAAAATCCCTACTTAGCTTTTTGGCTAACCCCCTTTGCTTTGCTTCCAGGTATTGATCAGGTGCAATCTAGAGATGGGTGGATAGACTAGAGGTTTCCTTGGAGAGTGTCTAGTAATTTTGGATATTTACTATTTTGTTTTTATCTTGTTATAAGTTGATGTTGCTCTTCTATTATTTTTATATTGTTGGACAGTCATATTATAAGTTATGACTCTGATCGTTTGATTTTGATATCTTGAATTGGTTTTGAGATTTGTTATAAGAATTTTGTGATTTAATGATATTAGAATTTTTATAATGGTTTTGTGAGTTATGGATCAGAATTTTGTAGGGCGTGTTTAACATGCCAAATTGTCATATTTTGGTAAATAGAGTTATTTATCGAGGCGTGATAATTTATTGGTATCAGATCAAGGTTTATAAGGATCCTAAGGTTGTAAGATTAAGCCCTAGGGAATTAAGGTTTAAGGTTTTTAGGATTGTAATGTGGTTTAATGTTTTGATTTATATGTTCATATGGTATATATATATATATATTTCATATACTTTTTGGTTCTCTTCATTCTGTAGGATGCCTCATAAAATGAGAGGTGGAAGGACCTCTGGTCGTCGTGGTAGAGATCGCGGAGGTAGAACCCGAGCTATTGCTGAAGCTAGGGGTTCAAATGTGGTTGCGGCAGAGTTGCCACAAGCTTGGGAGAGAGCTCCAACTAGGAGAAGAAGTGGCTATGAAGCCCCACCAGTTCTACCAGTTCCACTAGTTGCTCTAGCTGCATCAGTTGCTCCAACTGTACCAGTTGCTCCAGTTGCACCAATTACACCAGTTGCACTAGTTGCACAAGCTGCTCCCATTGCACTAGTTGGTCTAGATGTTCCACCTGTACCTCCTGCTCTCGCGGTACCAGTTATGGCTGAACAAGAAAGATTTTCCAGACATGCTGGAGTATCAGAAAGTGTGGTACAAGTTAATGCGTTACCCATAGTATTTCAGAGAGAAGAGCCCCAGCCAGAGTCCAAGAATGCTTGAGCACAATTTACAGCTCTAGGAAAGAAAAGGTTTGGAGTCTTCACAGGAGATGAAGATCCTTGGACAGCATGAAATTGGATTGTTACAATTTAGGAAACATTCATGGTGATAAAATGCCCAGAAGTTGATAAAGTTGTTATGGCTGCTTATTATATGGTAGGTCAGGCTAAAGAGTGGTGGCAAGCTAAAAGTTTAGCTTTAGGGGGGAATGTGATTTCTTGGGACAGTTCAGAAAAGTTTTCTTAGATAAATTTTTCCCTAAAACCTTTAGATATGGTCAGAGGCAAAAATTTCTTACTATATGTCAGGCTGGGAGGTCAGTGACCACTTATACAAATGAGTTTGATAAATTAGCAGCTTTATTTTCAAAGGTTTTACCTAATGATGATGATAGAGCCCAGCATTATTATAGAGGCTTAGATGATGATATTTTTGGATAGACTGACCACTATGGTCTCTCAAGGCTATGAGGCTCTAATAGAGCATGCACTTAGTGTAGAAGTCTCTCGAGAAGTTTTGACCCAACGGCAGAAAGAGAAACAATCTATACGGTCAGGGCAGTATGATCAGAGGAGACCAGTGCCTCATAACAGTTATACCCATTTTTCACAAAGTAGTGGTAGAAACCTTGAGCCAGGGCACAAGAGACCAAGAGTTATGGAGACTAGGTCTTATGCTTCCCCTACACCATCACCTAGTATGGGTTCTAGTGTTACAGTGTCTTCTAGGAGTTGCTATAGCTGTGGTCAGAATAGGCATATTTCAAGACTTGCGAGTCACGTCTCACCGTCTGCCACTTGAACAGTTGCACCCAGGCAGTCAGGCACCCAACCGCCGCCTCACGCTCAGTACCTCAAGCTCGCCGATTCTCCGACCAGATCACCGGGCGATTTCCAACAAAGGCGGCTTAGGAAACTAATGAGGACATAGATGACAGGCCAGAAGACCCAAAAGGACCCATCAAAAGCCAGCCCGCTATCGTACGAGCAACTACATTTATTTTTATAATTTCTTTATTAGATATCAGTGTTAGGGCATTATTTTATATTTTTGCCATGTATTTTTTTTTACAATTCCTAGTAGAACACGATTGTCCAAATTTAGCCAGTTTAGTAGTTATATGTGGGTCCTGTATCATACAGGGACCCACTTGCAAATAAAGAAAGAAAGAGAAATTTTTTTTTTGTAAAAGTCCTAATTAGGATTTGGAAAACCCACGTGAACATGTGGAATTACAATTGGAGAAAGAAATTTGAGGGTTGTCTCGATTTTGACGAGAGCAAAGAGGTGAGCGGCGGCAGGAGAGAGAATAGAGAGAGAAGTTCTGGCTGAGAACTTCTATGCGTGATCTTGGAGTCACTTATCGTCTGATCGGCGTGAAATTTTACAGAGTTTCTCCGTGGGTAATTCCTTACATATCTAACGGTCAGAATTTTCATTGGTCTCTTCTAGATACTGTTTCTGATACAGTGGCGAATTTAGGGATAGTTTTTCTCTTGCGTGATTTTTCATCTTGTTGTTCATGAAATTATTATTGTGAAGAGACGGTGTATTTGTTGGATACATAGTGGAATTTTGGTGGCCGGCTCCGTGGTTTTTACCCTATTTTTAGGGGTTTTTCCACGTAAAATTTTAGTGTTCATATTTTCTGAATGGCTATTACTCTGATTTCATTATTTGCATCATATATATTGTTGTGATTACACAAGTGAGTTTTAGGGATTTATCAAGTTGAGCATAAAATCCCAATAGTGGTATCAGAGGCAAGTTCTTCAGTCATTTGTGTTAATTATGGAAATTGGCAATCGAATGGTAGTCTTGAATGGAGAAAATTGGCTTATTTGGAAAGCCAAGATGGAAGACTATTTATATTGCAAAGATTTATTTGATGCAGTTGATAATAAAACCAACCAGAAAAAATAACAGATGATGATTGGAACAAGTTGAATAGAAAAGTCATCAGTTATATTCGGCAGTGGGTGGAAGATAATATTTTTCATCATATCGTGAATGAAAAAGTTGCATATAAGTTGTGGAAAAAATTAGAAGACTTATATGAAAGAAAGACTGCTGGTAATAAGGCTTTCTTGATTAGGAAACTGGTGAATCTGAAGTATATGGAAGGTAAAAAAATTATTGAGGATTTGAATGACATGAAAAACATCATCAATCAGTTGGCTTCTATGAAGATGATAATTGAAGATGAATTGCAGGCGCTTTTATTATTCAGTTCTCTACCAGAGAGTTGGGAGACTTTGGTTATATCTCTCAGTAATGCAGCACCAGATGGTATGTTATCCATGAGCCTAGTAACTTCAAGCTTGTTGAATGAAGAAACTAGAAGAATGTCTGTGAATACAAATAGATCTCAGGTATTGGTGACTGAAAATCGACGTAGAAGCACAAATAGATCTCCATATCAGCATAGGAATTCTAGGAACGATTCATTTACTAGGAAAACTGTTGAGTGCTTTTATTATCATAAGAAGGGACATATTAAGAAGTATTGTTGGTCATTCAAGAAGGCTCAGAGAGGAGAAAGCAGTGGAATCAGAAAAGAGTATAAAAAGTTCAACACTACAATCACTATGGACAGTGATGTTGGCATTCTAGCAGCTAGTGACACAGAAAATATATTGGTAGTCAATGGAAAAGACAGTTGGATCATTGACACAGGTGCTTCTTTTCATGTTACCCATCATACTAATTATTTTTCATCATTACATCATTGTGACTTAGGTGTTGTAAAGATAGGAAATAAGGATACTCCAATTATTAGAGGCAAAGGGGATATCATTATCAAGACTAACCTTAGACATAAGATGATTCTCAGAGATGTAAGATATATTCCTGACTTGAGATTTAGCTTGATTTCACATGATGTTCTTGATGATGAGGGCTTAGTGAGCACATTTGGTAATGAAAAGTGGAAGCTAACAAAAGAATCACTTATATGTGCTAGAGGAAGCAAACAACATGCTCTTTATCACACTGATGTTGAGGTTCTCATAGGAGAAATTAGTACTGCTTCAACACCTACTTTAGAGTTATGTCAGAGGAGGATTCGACTCTCGAGCTAGAAGGGTGTGAAGATTCTATGTAAGAATGTCATGTCTCCTAAAGTACAAAGTGAGCCAGTTTCTCAGCTAAGAAGAGAGTTCCAAGATGAACACCAGTTAATTGATGCAAGCAGTGCACATAAAAGACAGATATCTCAGTAATCTCAAATGAAAACTCAGTTGAGAAAGCCTCTTAGAAAAAGAAAACCTTCAAAGCAATTTGACAATGGTTTTGTCATGAGCAGAGATGGACGAAAGTCACAGTGCTATCGAGTGAAGAAGGTTATGACAAAAGAAAAGACTGAGGTTTCCAAGAAGATGATCGGTGTGGTCATCCCTGCATAATGCAGGAGTGGGAGATTGTTATATGTGGGTCCTGTATCATGCAGGGATCCACTTGCAAATAAAGAAAGGAAGAGGACTTTTTTTTTTAAAAGGTCCTAATTAGGATTTGGAAAACCCACGTGAACGTGTGGAATTGCAATTACAGAAAGAAATTTGAGGGTTGTCTCGATTTTGATGAGAGCAAAGAGGTGAGTCACGGCAGGAGAGAGAATAGAGAGAAGTTCTGGCTGAGAACTTCCAGGCGTGATCTTGGAGTTATTTATCGTCTAATCGGTGCGAAATTTTACAGAGTTTCTCTTGGGATAATTCCTTACATATCCAATGGTCAGAATTTTCATTGGTCTCTTCTAGATACTGTTTCTGATACAATGGCGAATTTAGGGATATTTTTTCCTTGCGTGATTTTTCATCTTGTTATTGATGAAATTATTATTATGAAGAGATAATGTATTTGTTGGATACATAGTGAAATTTTGGTGGCTGGCTCCGTGGTTTTTACTCTATTTTTAAGAATTTTTCCACGTAAAATCTTGGTGTTCATATTTTCTGAATTGCTATTACTCTGATTACATTATTTGCATCATATATATTATTGTGATTACACAAATAAATTTTAGGAATTTATCAAATTGAGCATAAAATCCCAACACAATTCACCCCCTCTCCTCGCCGAAAACAACCACCATCATCTTCCACGAACGCCAGCCAACCCTCGTCAAACCCTAAATCCCTTTCCCTAGTTTGTTTCGCCGCTTCCACATCCGCTCGCCACCTCCATCTTCTTCGTCCCGATTCTGTCCGCCCCTTTCCCGAACGACTGTCGGAAACTTCTGGATTCGATCTACATCTCGCCTTCGAGGTCCATCACCCTCCTCTCGACAACAAGTTCCCTCCGATTTCACCGGCCTACAGTCGCTCCGCATCACAGCTTCCATCCGGCACTGCTCTTCCCTCTCGCCGGCCGCCTATCATTCGCAAGTATATTCGCCACCTAATTCATCACCTTCCAAGCCTCAATCGACGCCACTCTGCCAACGCTCCGCCCCTGTGAATCCAGCGACTGCCAGTTCTGTTCCTCTACAAACAAGAATATTTCTTCCTCTGTCGTCGCTTGTTCATCGGCGCTAGCAGCCTTGACATCACTAACACGCCTCCGGCCATATCAGACGCCTTCACCGCCTGCAATCTATTTCTGCTGATGCCCTGCAGATTCAGCGCTAGCTAACTCCCTGTTCACGTGCGCACGAAGGGACAGAAGAAGGGATGAGAAGCTGAGCCCCAGATTAATTTGGTGAAATCTTAACTTCTGCAAATCAATTATAAAAGGTATAATGTTCTAATTTTTCTTTGCATCCTAATTTAGGTAATATTATTTATTCTGATTAAACGTATTGCTCTATATTTTTTATGCATGCCTGAATCCTGATAGAACCTCCAATTAAAATCTGTGTGCATATTTTCTTAGTTTGCATTGTAATTTTTTATTATTACCTCCTAAGGTGTAGTACAATACCTGAAATCGATAACAAAACTCAATTATATATCCTAGTGTAAAAATTTATATCACCTCATAATTTTCCCCTGCATCAGATACCCTAGCAACGGTCGGTAATACGCCAAGGTGCGACACTGGAGTCTTCTCCTGCATACTTGAGCCCTTCAAGTTTTATCGTTTCTTCTCTATTTCTCTTTTTCCATCGAAGAAATAAAGAATTATTTTCAGCTGAAGATAAGTTCAACAGCCTATGCTCCTCAACCAAGGATCCTTCATGTAGAGAAGAAAGTTCAATTGCTTGAGAATCACAGAAGATTATTACATGAATTGTTATACTCCATATGCAGAAGGCAGCCACTATAGAGGACGCGTCGCCCACGTCGCCGCTTCGCCCACGAGCGTCGGTGCTGCAACGGGCGTCCGCGTCTGAAGCTTCCGCTGTGGACGCTGCAGAAGACATTGCAGAAGACGAGCTTGCATGGCATTGGTCAAAATCAGGAGACGCAAGGGTTGACCGCCGAAATCGCGTCCGATTTTGAGCTCCGCCTCTACGTTCGCGGCGTGGGCTTGGGCTTCCGCCCAGCCCGGCTGGATGTGGTTCGGCCCGGTGGAGTTTGGGTGTCACATTCTCCCCCACCTGAGTTGAACATCGCCCTCGATGTTCTCTTCCAGGCATCTTTGTTGCAACCATCGCTCCAATATATCCCGTCTGCGCTGGCTGTTCCTCCGTGGCGGTGGTCGTGGTTAGATGCAAGGAACTAATTTTTCCTACCGCAGTGTCGGCATTGGCTTCCTCAGCTAACTCGCGCTGCACAATTGCTGCAACTTGCCGCCGGTTCGGGCACTCGTACATCCGGTGTGGCCCGCCGCACATGAAACATGCCAGTGGTCTTGCTCTGTTCTACCCTCTCTCGGCAGGTTTGTTCGCCTCTTGTCCCGCTGGCTGGCCTCTATCTCGCCGGGGAGAGGTCCTCTCTCGTTCTGGAGCTCGTGTCTTCGTCGGGGAGTCGCGCCTCTGAGGTGACCTCGCCCTTGGGGAAGTCGCTTTGGAAGCTCGGGTGTCCACCAGGGATTCGGCCACTGCTGCGGCTGCTCGCCAATCCTGTGGCGCATGCCGATGAACCTCAGCCTCAACCCAATGTTGAAGATGGCGGAGGAAAGTATAGCGTCGATCTGCTCCGACATATCTGGTATCTCCAACATAATGGCTGAATAGGCCCGAACATACTCCTGGATCGAACGAGTATGCCTCAGCCGATTCATTGCATCTCGTGTTTGATCTGCCGAATTCCCAGGAAGAAACTGCCTCTGCAGTTCCTCAAGGAACACCGCCCATGTCCAGTTCATCGCTCCGGATGTCGCGTCAACTTTGGTTCGCCACCAAAGCTTTGCATCGTCGGAGAGGAAATTAGTGCACACCTGCACTCGCTCCTGATCTACAACATGGTTAGCAATGAAAAATTGCTCCATATCCCACAGAAAATTTCCCAGCTCTTTGGCTGATCGGGCTCCTCCGAACAGCGCAGGTTCTGAGACTCGAACCTTCGGTCTGGGAGCCGCCTGCTCTGTTGTCGCTGCTACAGGTGCACCTCGTTGTGCCTGCGCTAGAGCCATGCGCAGAATTACAACCTCATCTTGCAACCCTGCTACTCGTTCTAGCAGTGCAGCCATTCCCTCCAATGTCTGTTGAGGGGCAGTGATTTGCCACCGCAGTTGCTCCACTGTCTGTTGCAGAACTCCCATCTGGGGAACGACCGCATCGTTCCCATCTCCAGCTAAGCCGAGCACCTGTTCGATGCGCGCCAAGCGGTCTCCTTGGTTCACCATCCCGGTCGGCACCAGCTCTGATACCAAACTGTCACACCCCGCGAAGCGGTACGCCGGCGAACCTCCGATTGTGTGCCCAAGCTTTTGAATCTTGCATCCAATTTTGATGCGAGTTGACTCAGCGCTCGCAATGCACGGTTCAAACACGTGATCACGCGTTCGCTGTGCCGCCGAGTTCGTCGTCTCTTCGAACACGAATGGCGTTCGATCGCAGGGCTCGTAGGTCACCGGAGAAGAAGGAAGCTCCGCCTCAGGATGTGCCAGCAGGGAAGAGGTGATCGTCTCCTCACCTTCAGCTGCCTCGCCGAAAGCCGCCGTCGTCGCCGGACGCAGCGAAGAAGATGAACATGAAAATGGCGGAAACAGGGGAACTCGGTTTGAAGGGGAAATTTCCTCCTTTACTAACAAAAAGGATTACAAAACCCCAAGCGCCGGTGACACACACTCGTCGGCCATCACTCCTCTCGTCGACGCCCCTTGCAGTCGACTTTCCTCTCTCCCTCACCGTCAGCAACTGCCTCTCGCCGCTGATTACAAAGCTCACAGCACTCTTACTAAGACCTCTCAGATCTAGCTCGTCAACGTCTCTCAGACGCCGGAAACTGGTGCTTCTCAAGCTCGCCGATGATACTCTTCAGATGCGGTCGCCGGATGCCTTATAGGGGAAGAGAACAGGGGAGAAGGTGCCGCGCGTTGCCTTTCATCATGGCGCACGCAGCCACGATCCCCATCTCTCCCAATGGCCCAGCCACGATACTCTTCAGCTTGGGCTTCCGCCCAGCCCAGCTGGATGTGGTTCGGCCCGTTGGCCACCTCTATACACAACCCACGATCCAACCAGCCACCATTACACATTCCTTATTTAACACAGTATTTACTATGAGAGGGAAAATGGGAATTTCCAAATCGGACAAAAAGCCTCTTCGTTACTAACCTATTCGCTGAAGCGCCACTCTCTCGCTCGCAACCCTTTTCTCGTTCGTTCCCGGCCGCCGCACCTCTGCTCTCAACCGCCGCACCTCCGTGCTCGCCCACCAAGCTCTCCTCCGAACATCTCCTCTTCTTCGCTCGCCCGCTCCCTGCTTGCCATCGCCGCCCCCCCTCGCCAGAACCTGCCTCAACTTTGCCAAGGCTTGCCTCGCCGTCGCCACTCGCTGTCGCCAGAGCTTGCCTCGTCGTTGCCACAGCCCGCCTTCGTTGCCTCGCCGTCGCCAGAGTCCGACACTTCACAGGTAAAAATCTTATTAAACCCTTTCGCATGGTAGATAATCCCTCTGCTCCAGATGTCATTCGTCTTATAGGAGCAGCAAACAAAAACATTTCAACCATATTACATTACTTTTCTGGTGTTAGATAATCAAATGTTCATTTCATGATTACATTTTATAAGAGTTTACTTTTCTTGGAAAGATAATTTTCTTTTGAGGAAAAATAAAAATGTCATAAAATTAATTTTCCTTGATTTGAAATTAAAAAATACTATAAGACAAAGTATCCTTTATCAACTATGAAATATACTTATATCAATGATAAAATATTTTCGATCAACTATGAAATAACGTCAGTCATCTATACAAGACGACAATGAAAAATCTAAGCATTTCAACAATAGTCCTTAGATTGCAAGCAAGGGAGAAGAAGAAAAGATGAATAAAGCATACCTGTTGTTGTAGAAATTTTCTGAATAAGAAAGACTTTTGCGAGAGCTTTGAGGCTTCAATGAGATATGGTTGCACGAGATTAGGGAGGTTGGAGGAGTGTTTGCCAGAGAGAAAGAGGCACAAACAGGGGAGCCTTGACCGGAGACAGGGAATCGCCGGATACACGATGGTCGTTGTCAGTAACGAAAAATTTAAGCTACAGACTACAGTGTTTAGATTACAAGGAAGAGAGTAGAAAAAATGATGAATAAAGTATGCCTGTTATAGAAATAACCTGAAGAAGAAAGCCTCGCAGGTCGGACGAGAGTAGGGAGGTTTGAGGAGTGTTCACCAGAGAGAATGGGGCACGAACGAGGGAGCCTTGGCCGTAGAGAAGGACAGAGACAAAGAATCGCCGAAGCTAGGGCACGATGGGATGTTTGGAACACGAAATGGCGCGGCTCGGGTTTTTGGTTTCGAAAGCGGTAAAACCCTAATGTGTAAACTAGGCTCGGGTGGATGAGTGTCGGTAATACTTGGGAACATGGTCGAAACGGTAGTTTTAGGCATCAGGATATGCGCAATGGCCTCGTGGCTTTGAGATTCGTGGACGGAAAATTAAGGCACCCAGCTTATAAATTCTAAGTTGGGTACCTAGCTTAGGCCATTTTTCAGCCGCATTACGGTGAGAAAATTTGCCCAGATAGGCCGTAGGGTGATGTACGCATAAAAAAATAAGTGTTAAAAAATAAAAATAAAATGAAATTTTTTATAATTATATATTTTTTCATTTTGAAAAAATACAAGATGTAAACATAGATAATGTAAAATTTTGTCTACAGGCCACAGCCCACACGCAGCCTGCGATCCAGCCACCCACTACTACACATTCCATATTTAACATTGTATTTATTAGGAGAGGGGAAATGGAGATTTCCCTTATTTACTACTCGGGGGTAAATACTGCTGTGGGGTTTCAGTCGATGATTTTACAGGTCTATGCAAACGTGGCCTCTTTTTGGCCATTATTGTCCCCAAGCTCGCATGACAATTAATTCCTCTATTGCAAAACCCTTGTTGCTCAGTTAAGAAGAGCAAAGAACAGAGAGAGTGGAAGCAAAATCGCTGTCACAGGAGCAGGAAATGCATCCGATGCTTGAACTTTGATGAGATTTAATACCAGTGTAGGTATCGAAGAGCTCAGAAGGAACCAAATTATACCGAGGGCCCAGGACTATTGGCAAATCAACTCGACTCGGGTTTGGAAAATGTCTTTATACTATATAATTTCTGTAATGGAATTATCTTTAAATTATAAGAATAAACAACTAAATGAAAAGCATTAGAACACTTATTGAGAAAACTATAGCTTGTTTTGCGAATTTAGGGGAAACACATATCAGTCAACACATAGGTCTTTGCCTGATAAAATAAAGTCAATGCTCTCTGTGCTTGAAAATTATGAAATGTTAACTCCGAAAATCAAACAAGAAAAGGAAGAGAGAGATCCCATGCAAATTTCCCTTTGTGTTCAATAAAATCCCAAACCTACTTATCTGATTTCATAATTGACATAAAATCAAAATTGAAAAATACACTCAAATTATACACATTATTGGAAAGTAATCTCACAAGCAACACGAGAATTTTGATGAAAACTATCCACGTTATTCAAATGAGACCTAAATGAGCTCTAGTGTTAGAAGTACCTCACCTACATCTCTCGTTGTAATTTATGATTCTTCATTATTGTAATTTTTTATGTATTTTAAAATTGTTTTAAAGAAATTGAACAATTTGCAAAAAAATTGTCTAATTTCAAAATAGCACATTGCTAGGCAAGACGACTTAAAGGCCTATAGTGCTATCGTATTAGTTACTATTGATTTTAACATATTTTGAAACTTTTTCACCAATTTTCCTAGTATGTGCAGGTTCTAATATATCTAACTCTACACATCTGATCACATAAAAACAGACTGCTGGTCATAAACTGAATAATTAAACATTTATGAATTTATCAAGGCAATGGGAAAACGTTAAATAACTAGTTCTGAGTAAACATTAATAATTATAGTAGTAGGAAATACATCGATTTACACAATAAGGAGACAAAAAAATTGTTTCTGGAGGAAAATTCTACCTAAGAATTCATGGAGAGAGGGCAATCGGCCAATAGCAGGCTACAAGCTGACTAAATCCAAGGAATAAAGGGAAAGGGCAAATAATGCTAGATGAGGAGACTCTGCAAGATAAAATAAACAAATTATTCTTTAATGATTACAAAAGAAAGGTGAACATCTTTTTCCAAGATAAATCGGGTAACTATCTTTTTTTTTTTTTTGCAATGGCAACTATCAACATCACCGCATCCATCAAATCAAACCCAAATCTCCGATATCAGGAAAAAAAATCAAAGATCAAAGGTTGTCAATCCCTTGCATGAAAAAAATCAGAAAAAAAAAATCATGAGATGAGTACTTACAAACGTCGGCTAGCCGGGATTTGTAATTTAAAAACCCTAAATTGAAAAATCGTATAATGCAGAAACGTTTAGATGCTTGTAGGAGCAAATATACTTGTAAATTGAAATCAATAAATTTAAACTTAGCATCTTTAATTTTTATCATTCTACTTAAATTCATTATGTGATTGTTATTTCTACAAATTGTTATTTCGACAAACCTGATGCAGCAGGGCTGCAACGTTGCGACAGTGATGACAACAAGTTTGGCACTAGAAACACAGTGTCGATGGAGATATGGAATCGGCGATGCGTTGGCGATGGAGATGCTGGCGTCAGTGATCGAGACACAGTTTCGGTGATAAATGCGCAGCCTCAGAGGCGTTAGTATGTGCGAACGATGATGGAGGTGCACGACGATAAAGGTATGTTGACGGCGTGAAGAGAGAGGGAGGTGCGGCAACAGTAGTCGAACATGGAGACCTGCGTTGGCGGCACAGCAGCGGCGATTGGTGTCTAAAATAGAAACAGAGGGTTAGGGAGAGCAGCAATGTGAGTTCATCGCACATCGACAGAGATTCACGGGCTTGGTAAGTATCGGCCAAGGAGACAGGAGCAACAAAGATGGGCTATGGATTGTGGACTCCAGCCCATATTTATCTATCATTTAAATACGTAGAAGTTTGTTTGGTTACACAAATGGGCCCATTTATGATTATATCGAATTAAAATATGTCATTATATTAAATCTTAACATTTTTAAATTACTTTGTTATTTTATTTTATTTTCTCACCATAACTCAACTAAAAAAAAATATTTTTTTTACTATCGATTATGAACAACAAATATTGAGTCTAGTTATACTGATCGTCCAGCACCAGAAGAAGATCTTGACGTCGTTCTTGTTCTTCAGACCTCTCAGGATTCTAATGAATCCTTTTTTAACCCGTGGGGGGTAGAAGACTTCACAATTTATGCGGAACCCTCTGAATCTGAAACTGAAACTGATTATCTTAAATATGCAGTCGAATTAACAGAACACCCTGGTTATAAAGAATTAATTGAATCGGGTTGGTATGATGAGTCAGACTTTGTATGTCCTACTGTCATATACGATGAAGAACCAATTGAGTTGACAGAACATCCTCTATATCAAGATTTTATAGAGAACACATTATTATCTGACCAATCATTCAAATTAGACACTCTAGCCATGGCCGATGATGAAGGAAGTAGTGTGGTGATTTCACAACATACAACTACGTCTCAACCAGGCTTTGGGCCTGTAGTTACACCAGATACATCGTTGAGGCAGAGAATAAGAGAAGTTTTCCCTGAAACAGGAACTTCACAACCAAGATACCCTAAACCATTAAAGGTAGATTATCTTCCTACCCTAAACCATTAAATGCAGTCCATGGGATACTAACTTCTGCCATAGCAACCTGATGGAACCCAGATTTGAGATCAAACTTGCTGAAGACTTTTTTCTCTTTGATTTTTGAAATCAAGAGATCAATGTTGGGAAGTATGTACTGGTCTTTATGAGTGTTATCATTAAGTCTTTTGTAGTTACATACCATTCTAGTCTTTGCTTTGACGATCTCAGAATGTTTATTCACTATAAAGGCCGCTGTGCGATGCTTAGACCTTGAAGGTCTGATTAACTTCATATCCAAAAGTTCCTGAATATGTTTCTTGAATTCGGCATTCATTTCTAGATTTGGAATAATAGGTTTGTCTTGTATTACCAAGTCTTCATTTATGATATCAATGAAACATTGTACTGAATCTTCTTTCCAATGAGACTTTGGATCTAAACCTATATTTTGAGATAATTCCAAATCTTTTAACGTAGGCAATATTTGTTGTTCATAATCAGAGAGTTTGCCTAGATCATAAGAGAACAATTCATAAATTGCTTCTCTATCTATGTATTCTAACTCCTCTTCTTCATGAAAAATGTTCAGAGCAACCCTGTTGCTGATAGGAGTTGTTTGAATAACCTCGACTTTCTTATAAAAAGTCAAAGTTCCTTGCTCAATCCTCAGTCCACCTTTGAAACTGTGGACAAAGTTCATGCCAATTATCAACTGAGTTTTATCACCTATGGATAATGGTAATACATAGGTGAATGGCATCAAATATCTTTCTTTGTTCAGAATTAGAAAACCATTCTTCAGCTTCTTAGTTGTGATTTGAACGCTATTTACACCATAAATTGTATATTCTCCGGTCTCTTCATAACATGACTCTGGTAAAGCTGTAGGTGTAATGCAGCATTTAGATGCTCCAGTATCTAAGATAGCCTGTACATTGTACTTCGTGCCATCAACCTCTAAAGTGACTGTTAGATTTAACAGATTGTTGCTTATACTGGCATAGCGAATTGGTTTTCTTTCTTCTACTTTCAAGATTATTTCATCTTCTTCAACCATCTTCCCTTTCTGTTTGATATTTCTAAGTTGTTCTTCTAGGTTAACAATGTGATGTGCTTGTTCTTCCGTTAACTTTCTGAAATCAACTTTTATTTGTCTTGGTGGAAGATTTCCTAGTGGTATTTCTATCTTCAGTTTTAACTTACTACAGATGGAGCAAACAACTGTAGAACAATACTGACACTTCATCCTTGCCCATTTTACAGTTTTGATAGGGCAAAACATGCACTTATTAGTATGCGGTAACAAGTCTGGGTGCATGATCCACTGGTGAATACACTCTAGATATTCTTTACTCAAAATAATATTTTCTCTTTGTGAGTTCCAGTCTATGTATTGGTCTGTCATCATTAAGACTGTGCTTTGTCTATCTTTTTGGTCTTGTTCATCATCTGAGAAAGAGCAAAGATCTGAATCATCAGGATCTTCATCCTCTCCTACACTCACAACATCCCATTCAGGTAATAGTTCCAGTTGTTGGTAAACAGCTAACCTTTCTCTGTTTACCTTGCGGTTGCGACATTCATTTGCGAAATGTCCAATTTCTCCGCAGACAAAGCATTTACATTTAGCTTTTCCAGGTTTCTTTGTCTTTAGTTTCCGCACATGATTTTTATGCGGGTGAGATTTGTATGTTGTAGCCTTTCTTAAAAACTTCTTAGGCTTATGATTAGATGAATATACTCCTGGGACAGCTATATTCTGACAAAATGAAAAATCTTTAGCTTGTCTATTCATCTCGTTTGTTTTACAAATCTCTTGTAGGACACTATAAGTGAATATAATTCTAGGCATTATCCCTACAGTCATACGCGGATACTTTTCTTTCCATAATTCTGCTATTTTGGTATTATAGGGAGCCGGAAGTTTTCTGAAGTATCTTTCAGACATCTCTGTTGAGAGAAAGGCTGCTCCTGTTTTGCCCGCCAAAGAAAGGAATTGATTTGAAAAGGGTACAATATCCTTCATCTAAGTGATTACTAAGGCTTCTAAGTCCAAAATAGCCTGGTTCTGCATATTAGTATACCCCCGATACTCGTCATATCCTAAAATCATTTGCCTGATTTGAGTTGTGACATTCGCGGTATCATCTGCCGTCATTGTCAATTGTTGGTATTCATTGGGAAAAGCCATACGCCAGTTTTGAAAATACACTTTAAGAGTCTCACCAAGAAGATTCTCAATATATATAACCTTATCTGTGTTATCAACGAACGTTCTCTGAGAACAGTTTGTAATCGTATTTGATTCCCAACGTCTGATAATATCTTCCCATTGACTTATATCCTTTCCCAATTGGAGGATTGACCCTGAATTTACATTCGCAGAAGGTAGAGTAGGAAGATAATCTACCTTTAATGGTTTAGGGTATCTTGGTTGTGAAGTTCCTGTTTCAGGGAAAACTTCTCTTATTCTCTGCCTCAACGATGTATCTGGTGTAACTACAGGCCCAAAGCCTGGTTGAGACGTAGTTGTATGTTGTGAAATCACCACACTACTTCCTTCATCATCGGCCATGGCTAGAGTGTCTAATTTGAATGATTGGTCAGATAATAATGTGTTCTCTATAAAATCTTGATATAAAGGATGTTCTGTCAACTCAATTGGTTCTTCATCGTATATGACAGTAGGACATACAAAGTCTGACTCATCATACCAACCCGATTCAATTAATTCTTTATAACCAGGGTGTTCTGTTAATTCGACTGCATATTTAAGATAATCAGTTTCAGTTTCAGATTCAGAGGGTTCCGCATAAATTGTGAAGTCTTCTACCCCCCACGGGTTAAAAAAGGATTCATTAGAATCCTGAGAGGTCTGAAGAACAAGAACGACGTCAAGATCTTCTTCTGGTGCTGGACGATCAGTATAACTAGACTCAATATTTGTTGTTCATAATCGATAGTAAAAAAAATATTTTTTTTAGTTGAGTTATGGTGAGAAAATAAAATAAAATAACAAAGTAATTTAAAAATGTTAAGATTTAATATAATGACATATTTTAATTCGATATAATCATAAATGGGCCCATTTGTGTAACCCAACAAACTTCTACGTATTTAAATGATAGATAAATATGGCTGGGAGGTCAGTGACCACTTATACAAATGAGTTTGATAAATTAGCAGCTTTATTTTCAAAGGTTTTACCTAATGATGATGATAGAGCCCAGCATTATTATAGAGGCTTAGATGATGATATTTTTGGATAGACTGACCACTATGGTCTCTCAAGGCTATGAGGCTCTAATAGAGCATGCACTTAGTGTAGAAGTCTCTCGAGAAGTTTTGACCCAACGGCAGAAAGAGAAACAATCTATACGGTCAGGGCAGTATGATCAGAGGAGACCAGTGCCTCATAACAGTTATACCCATTTTTCACAAAGTAGTGGTAGAAACCTTGAGCCAGGGCACAAGAGACCAAGAGTTATGGAGACTAGGTCTTATGCTTCCCCTACACCATCACCTAGTATGGGTTCTAGTGCTACAGTGTCTTCTAGGAGTTGCTATAGCTGTGGTCAGAATAGGCATATTTCAAGACTTGCGAGTCACGTCTCACCGTCTGCCACTTGAACAGTTGCACCCAGGCAGTCAGACACCCAACCGCCGCCTCACGCTCAGTACCTCAAGCTCGCCGATTCTCCGACCAGATCACCGGGCGATTTCCAACAAAGGCGGCTTAGGAAACTGATGAGGACATAGATGACAGGCCAGAAGACCCAAAAGGACCCATCAAAAGCCAGCCCGCTATCGTACGAGCAACTACATTTATTTTTATAATTTCTTTATTAGATATCAGTGTTAGGGCATTATTTTATATTTTTGGCATGTATTTTTTTTTACAATTCCTAGTAGAACACGATTGTCCAAATTTAGCTAGTTTAGTAGTTATATGTGGGTCCTGCATCATACAGGGACCCACTTGCAAATAAAGAAAGGAAGAGAACTTTTTTTTTTTTGTAAAACTCCTAATTAGGATTTGGAAAACCCACGTGAACATGTGGAATTACAATTGGAGAAAGAAATTTGAGGGTTGTCTCGATTTTGACGAGAGCAAAGAGGTGAGCGGCGGCAGGAGAGAGAATAGAGAGAGAATGGCTGAGAACTTCTATGCGTGATCTTGGAGTCACTTATCGTCTGATCGGCGTGAAATTTTACAGAGTTTCTCCTGGGGTAATTCCTTACATATCCAACGGTCAGAATTTTCATTGGTCTCTTCTAGATACTGTTTCGGATACAGTGGCGAATTTAGGGATAGTTTTTCTCTTGCGTGATTTTTCATCTTGTTGTTCATGAAATTATTATTGTGAAGAGACGGTGTATTTGTTGGATACATAGTGGAATTTTGGTGGCCGGCTCCGTGGTTTTTACCCTATTTTTAGGGGTTTTTCCACGTAAAATTTTAGCGTTCATATTTTCTGAATGGCTATTACTCTGATTTCATTATTTGCATCATATATATTGTTGTGATTACACAAGTGAGTTTTAGGGATTTATCAAGTTGAGCATAAAATCCCAATAGTGGTATCAGAGGCAAGTTCTTCAGTCATTTGTGTTAATTATGGAAATTGGCAATCGAATGGTAGTCTTGAATGGAGAAAATTGGCTTATTTGGAAAGCCAAGATGGAAGACTATTTATATTGCAAAGATTTATTTGATGCAGTTGATAATAAAACCAAACCGGAAAAAATAACAGATGATGATTGGAACAAGTTGAATAGAAAAGCCATCAGTTATATTCGGCAGTGGGTGGAAGATAATATTTTTCATCATATTGTGAATGAAAAAGTTGCATATAAGTTGTGGAAAAAATTAGAAGACTTATATGAAAGAAAGACTGCTGGTAATAAGGCTTTCTTGATTAGGAAACTGGTGAATCTGAAGTATATGGAAGGTAAAAAAATTATTGAGCATTTGAATGACATGAAAAACATCATCAATCAGTTGGCTTCTATGAAGATGATAATTGAAGATGAATTGCAGGCGCTTTTATTATTCAGTTCTCTACCAGAAAGTTGGGAGACTTTGGTTGTATCTCTCAGTAATGCAGCACCAGATGGTATGTTATCCATGAGCCTAGTAACTTCAAGCTTGTTGAATGAAGAAACTAGAAGAATGTCTGTGAATACAAATAGATCTCCATATCAGCATAGGAATTCTAGGAACGATTCATTTACTAGGAAAACTGTTGAGTGCTTTTATTGTCATAAGAAGGGACATATTAAGAAGTATTGTTGGTCATTCAAGAAGGCTCAGAGAGGAGAAAGCAATGGAATCAGAAAAGAATATAAAAAGAGCAACACTACAATCACTATGGAGAGTGATGTTGGCATTCTAGCAGCTAGTGACACAGAAAATATATTGGTAGTCAATGGAAAAGACAGTTGGATCATTGACACAGGTGCTTCTTTTCATGTTACCCATCATACTAATTATTTTTCATCATTACATCATTGTGACTTAGGTGTTGTAAAGATAGGAAATAAGGATACTGCAATTATTAGAGGCAAAGGGGATATCATTATCAAGACTAACCTTGGACATAAGATGATTCTCAGAGATGTAAGATATATTCCTGACTTGAGATTTATCTTGATTTCACATGATGTTCTTGATGATGAGGGCTTAGTGAGCACATTTGGTAATGAAAAGTGGAAGCTAACAAAAGAATCACTTATATGTGCTAGAGGAAGCAAACAACATGCTCTTTATCACACTGATGTTGAGGTTCTCATAGGAGAAATTAGTACTGCTTCAACACCTACTTTAGAGTTATGTCAGAGGAGGATTCGACTCTCGAGCTAGAAGGGTGTGAAGATTCTATTTAAGAATGTCATGTCTCCTAAAGTACAAAGTGAGCCAGTTTCTCAGCTAAGAAGAGAGTTCCAAGATGAACACCAGTTAATTGATGCAAGCAGTGCACATAAAAGACAGATATCTCAGCAATCTCAAATGAAAACTCAGTTGAGAAAGCCTCTTAGAAAAAGAAAACCTTCAAAGCAATTTGACAATGGTTTTGTCATGAGCAGAGATGGACGAAAGTCACAGTGCTATCGAGTGAAGAAGGTTATGACAAAAGAAAAGACTGAGGTTTCCAAGAAGATGATCGGTGTGGTCATCCCTGCATAATGCAGGAGTGGGAGATTGTTATATGTGGGTCCTGTATCATGCAGGAATCCACTTGCAAATAAAGAAAGGAAGAGGACTTTTTTTTTAAAAGGTCCTAATTAGGATTTGGAAAACCCACGTGAACGTGTGGAATTGCAATTGGAGAAAGAAATTTGAGGGTTGTCTCGATTTTGATGAGAGCAAAGAGGTGAGTCACGGCAGGAGAGAGAATAGAGAGAAGTTCTGGCTGAGAACTTCCAGGCGTGATCTTGGAGTTATTTATCGTCTAATCGGTGCGAAATTTTACAGAGTTTCTCTTGGGATAATTCCTTACATATCCAACGGTCAGAATTTTCATTGGTCTCTTCTAGATACTGTTTCTGATACAATGGCAAATTTAGGGATATTTTTTCCTTGCGTGATTTTTCATCTTGTTATTGATGAAATTATTATTATGAAGAGATAATGTATTTGTTGGATACATAGTGAAATTTTGGTGGCTGGCTCCGTGGTTTTTACTCTATTTTTAAGAATTTTTCTATGTAAAATTTGGTGTTCATATTTTTTAAATTGCTATTACTCTGATTATATTATTTACATCAAATATATTATTATGATTATACACATAAATTTTAGAAATTTATCAAATTGAGCATAAAATCCCAACACAATTCACCCCCTCTCCTCGCCGAAAACAACCGCCATCATCTTCCACGAACGCCAGCCAACCCTCGTCAAACCCTAAATCCCTTTCCCTAGTTTGTTTCGCCGCTTCCACATCCGCTCGCCACCTCCATCTTCTTCGTCCCGATTCTGTCCGCCCCTTTCCCGAACGACTGTCGGAAACTTCTGGATTCGATCTACATCTCGCCTTCGAGGTCCATCACCCTCCTCTCGACAACGAGTTCCCTCCGATTTCACCGGCCTACAGTCGCTCCGCATCACAGCTTCCATCCGGCACTGCTCTTCCCTCTCGCCGGCCGCCTATCATTCGCAAGTATATTCGCCACCTAATTCATCACCTTCCAAGCCTCAATCGACGCCACTCTGCCAACGCTCCGCCCCTGTGAATCCAGCGACTGCCAGTTCTGTTCCTCTACAAACAAGAATATTTCTTCCTCTGTCGTCGCTTGTTCATCGGCGCTAGCAGCCTTGACATCACTAACACGCCTCCGGCCATATCAGACGCCTTCACCGCCTGCAATCTATTTCTGCTGATGCCCTGCAGATTCAGCGCTAGCTGACTCCCTGTTCACGTGCGCACGAAGGGACAGAAGAAGGGATGAGAAGCTGAGCCCCTAATTTAGGTAATATTATTTATTCTGATTAAACGTATTGCTCTATATTTTTTATGCATGCCTGAATCCTGATAGAACCTCCAATTAAAATCTGTGTGCATATTTTCTTAGTTTGCATTGTAATTTTTTATTATTACCTCCTAAGGTGTAGTACAATACCTGAAATCGATAACAAAACTCAATTATATATCCTAGTGTAAAAATTTATATCACCTCATAATTTTCCCCTGCATCAGATACCCTAGCAACGGTCGGTAAAACGTCAAGGTGCGACACTGGAGTCTTCTCCTGCATACTTGAGCCCTTCAAGTTTTATCGTTTCTTCTCTATTTCTCTTTTTCCATCGAAGAAATAAAGAATTATTTTCAGCTGAAGATAAGTTCAACAGCCTATGCTCCTCAACCAAGGATCCTTCATGTAGAGAAGAAAGTTCAATTGCTTGAGAATCACAGAAGATTATTACATGAATTGTTATACTCCATATGCAGAAGGCAGCCACTATAGAGGACGCGTCGCCCACGTCGCCGCTTCGCCCACGAGCGTCGGTGCTGCAACGGGCGTCCGCGTCCGAAGCTTCCGCTGTGGACGCTGCAGAAGACATTGCAGAAGACGAGCTTGCATGGCATTGGTCAAAATCAGGAGACGCAAGGGTTGACCGCCGAAATCGCGTCCGATTTTGGGCTCCGCCTCTACGTTCGCGGCGTGGGCTTGGGCTTCCGCCCAGCCCGGCTGGATGTGGTTCGGCCCGGTGGAGTTTGGGTGTCACATTCTCCCCCACCTGAGTTGAACATCGCCCTCGATGTTCTCTTCCAGGCATCTTTGTTGCGACCATCGCTCCAATATATCCCGTCTGCGCTGGCTGTTCCTCCGTGGCGGTGGTCGTGGTTAGATGCAAGGAACTAATTTTTCCTACCGCAGTGTCGGCATTGGCTTCCTCAGCCAACTCGCGCTGCACAATTGCTGCAACTTGCCGCCGGTCCGGGCACTCGTACATCCGGTGTGGCCCGCCGCACATGAAACATGCCAGTGGTCTTGCTCTGTTCTACCCTCTCTCGGCAGGTTTGTTCGCCTCTTGTCCCGCCGGCTGGCCTCTATCTCGCCGGGGAGAGGTCCTCTCTCGTTCTGGAGCTCGTGTCTTCGTCGGGGAGTCGCGCCTCTGAGGTGACCTCGCCCTTGGGGAAGTCGCTTTGGAAGCTCGGGTGTCCACCAGGGATTCGGCCACTGCTGCGGCTGCTCGCCAATCCTGTGGCGCATGCCGATGGACCTCAGCCTCAACCCAACGTTGAAGATGGCGGAGGAAAGTATAGCGTCGATCTGCTCCGACATATCTGGTATCTCCAACATAATGGCTGAATAGGCCCGAACATACTCCTGGATCGAACGAGTATGCCTCAGCCTATTCATTGCATCTCGTGTTTGTTCTGCCGAATTCCCAGGAAGAAACTGCCTCTGCAGTTCCTCAAGGAACACCGCCCATGTCCAGTTCATCGCTCCGGATGTCGCGTCAATTTTGGTTCGCCACCAAAGCTTTGCATCGTCGGAGAGGAAATTAGTGCACACCTGCACTCGCTCCTGATCTACAACATGGTTAGCAACGAAAAATTGCTCCATATCCCACAGAAAATTTCCCAGCTCTTTGGCTGATCGGGCTCCTCCGAACAGCGTAGGTTCTGAGACTCGAACCTTCGGTCTGGGAGCCGCCTGCTCTGTTGTCGCTGCTGCAGGTGCACCTCGTTGTGCCTGCGCTAGAGCCATGCGCAGAATTACAACCTCATCTTGCAACCCTGCTACTCGTTCTAGCAGTGCAGCCATTCCCTCCAATGTCTGTTGAGGGGCAGTGATTTGCAACCGCAGTTGCTCCACTGTCTGTTGCAGAACTCCCATCGGGGGAACGACCACATCGTTCCCATCTCCAGCTAAGCCGAGCACCTGTTCGATGCGCGCCAAGCGGTCTCCTTGGTTCACCATCCCGGTCGGCACCAGCTCTGATACCAAACTGTCACACCCCGCGAAGCGGTACGCCGGCGAACCTCCGATTGTGTGCCCAAGCTTTCGAATCTTGCATCCAATTTTGACGCGAGTTGACTCAGCGCTCGCAATGCACGGTTCAAACACGTGATCACGCGTTCGCTGTGCCGCCGTAACTACAAAAGACTTAATGATAACACTCATAAAGACCAGTACATACTTCCCAACATTGATCTCTTGATTTCAAAAATCAAAGAGAAAAAAGTCTTCAGCAAGTTTGATCTCAAATCTGGGTTCCATCAGGTT